>CM054115.1:87187443-89658337 GCA_028673005.1 Tanypteryx hageni
CAAGAAGAAAAAAATTATTTGATGAGAAATTATGAAGGACATCTTAATTGGGAGGAATTTAAAAAAGGAGTTGTTAAAGCTACAGAGGAAGTGATTGGAAAGAGAAAGTTGGAGCCTAGAAAACCATGGATGACGGAGGAGATACTGATTTTAATTGAAGAAAGGAACAAGTTGAGGAAGAATGGAAATGATGAAACTTATAAAAAAGTTAAGAATGAGATCATTAACAAATGCAGAGAAGAAAAAGAGATATGGATCAAAGAGATAGTGAAGGAAATTGAGGAAGATACAAAGGGAGGAAGACAAAACAAAGCATACTTCAAAATTAAAACTCTCCAGTACAAACCAAGAACTAAATCGGCAATAGTTGAGGATAAGGAAGGAAATATGTTATTGGATAACCAAAAAGTATGTGCTCGGTGGAAAGAATACATAGAAGAATTATATAGTGGAAGAGATGTAGGAGATGGATGTAGATTTATTGAAAATGAAGAGGAAATAAGAAATGACGAGCTAGGCCCAACAATAACCAAAGAAGAGTTTCATAAAGCTATTAATAATCTTAATTCAGGCAAGGCAACAGGTGTCGATGGTACACCTGCAGAGCTTCTGAAGAACTTAGGGAAGGAAGCAAAAGAACATTTATTTAAAATTATAAAAGATTGTTACGAAAAAGGAAAATTACCTGATGACTTTATAAAAAGTAAAACTATAAGTCTACCAAAGAAGGGGAATGCAGTGGAGTGTAGTAACTACAGAACAATTTCACTACTTACACACGCCTCAAAAGTTACAATTTATATTGTGAAAAACAGAATAAAAGGGAAAATAGAACATTATATTAATGAAGATCAATTTGGATTTAGAAGTGGGAGAGGAACGAAAGAAGCTATATTAGCCCTCAGGGTGATCATGGAAAGATGTTTAGAAATGAACAGGACATCATACTTAACGTTTATTGATTTGGAGAAGGCCTTTGATACAGTTAATTGGGAACTGTTGTTTAAGACTATGAAAACAATAGGTATTGATTGGAGAGATAGAAGATTAATTTTCAAGCTTTATCTAAACCAAACTACAAGAATAAATATAAATGGATTAGAGAGTGAAGCAAAGATATGGAAATGAGTAAGACAAGGTTGTTCTCTATCTCCATATTTGTTTAATATGTTCATTGAAGAAAGTATAGAAGTTATGAAGGAAAAGACAAAAGGCATAAAAATAAATGGAGTTAGAATACACTGCATTAGATTTGCAGATGACATTGTAATATTCAGTGATTCAAAAATAGAAATGAATAAAATGCTGGAAGTATTATCGGACACGTTAAAACAGTGGGAATTAATGATAAATGTTAAGAAAACCAAATTGATGGTTATAGGCAAAAGTAATGAAGGGACAATATCAAAATAGACAATCAGGAAATTGAGCAAGTGAAGCAGTTTTGCTATTTTGGTAGTACAATCACTGAAGATAATAGATGTTTGCAGGAAGTGAAGAGAAGAATAGCACTTGCAAAGCAAGCTTTTCAATGTGAAAGGAATCTACTGACAAGCGGTCATATGAATTTGGAACTAAGGAAATCCTTTTCGAAAGGTTTTGTCTGGAGTACCTTACTTTACGGTAGTGAAAGTTGGACGTTAGGAAAGAGAGAGAGGTCCCGTCTGGAAGCGACAGAAATGTGGATATGGAGAAGATTGATAAAGACAAGTTGGACAGAGAGAAAGACAAACCTTGAAGTTTTGGAAGAAGTAAAAGAAGAAAGGAAACTGATTAAAGGAATGGAAGAAAGAAAGGCAAAATTTCTAGGCCATGTGATTAGACATAATGGATTAATTGGGAACATCTTTGGGGGAAAACTGTTAGGGAAGAAAGGAAGAGGCAGACCAAGAAAGAAATACCTAAATAACGTGAAGTCAGTGATGGGAGTTGAGAAATACGAGATGCTGAAGAGAATGGTAGAGGACAGGAGTTCATGGTTGCAGCGCCAAGGCTTAGATGAAGAAGAAGAAGAAAATGTTAAATCGCCCGAAATATATCCTTTTAGCGCAAAATTTATTAACATTTTCCAGGCGGAAACAAAGCAAAATTTCTTAATTGTCGTATTCAAAGGGAGATAGCCACGTAAATATTAATGCAAGGAAAATCCACGCCGTGGGGCGCCGTAGAGGAAGAATAGCCTACACCATGATAAAGGGTACAAATGGATTCATGCCTAAATATAATCTATGAACACTTTTAAATTGAGTCTAACGATTTTTAAGGAATATTAGAACGTTATCCTTTACCATTTAAACATTGTAAGATTTATCGCAATATAAATCGATACGTCTACTTATATTTGTTCGGTAACCAAGATGTTGTTTATTTTTTACTTTTTGGCTAATAGTATTCACATAACCCACAATATTTTATTGCTGCTTTAAAGGCTTCGGTGTATCTATGCATGTAAATGTTAAGTAAGACATTAATGCGTAATTATATTAATGATAAAACTTTACAATGCAATACATTAAATAGTAAATGTTAATGTAAACATCGCTTGCGTAATTAAGGAATGGGAAACGTTTGGTAAACTTGGGGTACCCAACAGCGAAAGTAATTAAATTTCCGAATTGATTGTAATATGACATCAAAAGTGATATATCAATAAAAATAATAAATAATAAAAATAGTTTGCTACTTAAAAGACAACTTTCCCGAGCAAAGCCGGGCGTTTCAGCTAGTACATAATATCCTTATTCTGTACGTTGGTCCGCCGGTAAGCTCTATAGAAATCCCCATAAGAGAACACTTAAAAATACCTTTTTTCTCTTGCAGCCTCTTTTTCTTTTGCAAAATTAAATTAGAAGTAATTGACCTACGATCATTGGACCTAAACCATATTAAGGAAATATAGATTCTTATTCTTATCGTCGATTTTTGCATTTGGTTCGAAATCGCTGAAATTACTCTTTTTAATCATATTTATTGAAAAACTGTAAGCTTTTTAAAGGTGTTTTCTTGCCGACCGTGTCATTGTTAAACCTCGAGATTCTATTGTCGTCCTAATACAATATGCGTAAGAAAAGCGCGTTTTGAATGCTTTAGTACGAGAGAGAGAAGGCGCCCGAATTATTTATAATTAAAATCGTGTTTTTCATTAATTTCTTTTCAGTTAACTTCCTATTGAAATTTTTGGTAATTAACAATTTTTATATTTATTTTCATATTTTTTGCAGTGCATCCATCTTATTATTAACCGGAGTTATAAATTCGCATCGCATGAGCAGAAATTGAGAAAGAGGAAGAGGATGTAGCATTTGTATAGGATTAAAAGGAGCGGCAGTACAAAAATAACAATAATTAATTATATTTGATTATAAAAAATGTTGTACTATTGAATCATGCGCCATTGACAAATGATGGGAATTCATAAAACTAAGTATAGATCAAGTAAATTTCAATGGATTTCTTTAACTGACAATACAGCAAATATTTCGAACCGAATTTCAAATAAGAGTGAAAAAACATTTTATGACTTTTATTTAAATTTCTTTAAGTAAAGTGATTTTTCTGGAAAATTTTCAAAACTAATATAGTTAAAAGAAAAGTGCGATCTTAAAATATAGTTAAACTCATTGCAGTTCATGTAAGTATTTAGTTAATAGTAAGTAAGTTACTACACATTGTTCCTCTGATGGTAAATTGACTTCGTTCACATTTTATCCTGTTTTTTACGAGTTAATAAGAGTAAAATAATTCATTTGTTAAGTTAATTTCTATACGTTTTAAATAATGTATAATTTTCTCAAATATTTCAAGTAAATTTCAGCTACTTATTTATGCATTATATATTATTATTTCTATTCTCCTCTTATTTTCAGCAAATATTTGGGTAATCATTTGGCCTCTCTACTAATAACTACGTATACAGTATAATTAAAACAAAGAGAACTTTCAAAAACACTGATTTGACTGTGCATGAAAGCCAAACCAGATCATAGCATATCTTACTGATTTTTCATATCGAAATCATATATATTTGGAATACTTTTATGATAATCCCGTCATATTTGATGGGCAATTGCGATAGTATGATATAATGAGCCATATACGTGAAAATGAAGTCTAAATAAGGTTTTTAGGGTTAACATTCAGTATTAAAAGTTTTATTGTTAAAATTTTTATAAAATGTGTTAAATGTTTGGGAGAGGTTTTTTATCAAAACCTCGCGGGCCACACAAAACCCTTCGCAGGCCGCGTCCTATCCGCGGACGTACTTTGAGTACAACTATTCTAAAGTATCAAGGTTTCAAGCACACTCAGGTTCACAGTTACCATACAGTAAGCAACCCTTAATACAATCTACAGTTCATGAAGATTTAAAAGTTGCCAACCCTTAATTGCAATAATACTTACAAGTTGCTCTCGATATAAATGTACTCAAGAATAGTTATCGGCAATTATTTTGAATAATTTTTAAACAATGAATAATTTTCACAGCGATAGTAACTATGAATCACTTTTCTCATTGAAAAAACAACAAGTAAACATAATTGTTATGTTGCTATGGATTGCAAAATATCGATGTGCGACTAAAATTATCGATGACGGCGCTGGGATTGCCGCCAATATTTACAAGAAAACTCGTTTACATATAATATGGCGCTATACTGCATTGGAATAATTTAGATCGCAATTAATATTATCCTTGGCAGCGTAAGCATCGCTATCAAAATTTAGAAAGCTTTTGTCGTAGCATCGGAAGAAAATACATCACATAGCGACGTACTTGAATTCAGAGAAATAATCGAAATATCCCTATAAGGTGTTTTAGGAAAAAATGTTTCAAACTAAAGTTGCAGAAAATTACGTTTAAAACTTTGATAATAAAAAATATTTATGTAAATTAAATTTCTCCCATGCCGTGTAATAGATAAAGTAAATAAATGGTCGAATATGCGTTTTAAAGGACAAGAACATTTTGTTTTCAATTGCAATAAATCTTACCGTCTCCTTCGAATGTGTGGGTTTCCCAGTCGTACTCAACGTCTTCAGTCGTATTAAGCTCGCATTCTCTCCGCCTTTCTTCAATGATGTTATCAATGGACCACTCTGGCTCAGATTCGTCCATTTCATATAGGCTGACAAGTCAATTATGCGAGGACGTTCAACCTAAACATACCTTAAAAGAACAAAAATATGGAATAATTAATTCTGTCAGAGAGAATGGAATGAGACACGATATTCAGTAATGGAGTTTTTCTTAAACATGAATATGTTTTATGCGTATTATTGGAGTAACCTACGGTTTCACTCTTATATTATTTATGGCCACCGCAGGCCCACATGTGCAATTTTGTGTGTATAAGAGAGCTTTACGTAAGGTGAATCACCGTCGCGACGGGTGGTATGATAGCAGCCCAGCTGCTGAATAAAATTACTGACACGGAGTGTATAGGTGATGGGTACTATTTAATAGCTTACGCAATCGAAGGGTTATTTACGCGAAATGTATTAATACGAATTTATTTCTTAATAACATCTAATAACAATATCAGTATATCGAAAAAAATTTGGTAAACCCTTAATTAGATGTGAAACTATTTTACGACACAAAATAAAGGAATTACTGGAAAGAGATAAATATTTTGAAACATTCTTTCTAAAAATACCAGTTTTAGTTGACTTCTTAGATCCGCAATGCAAGTAAGATAAGATCTCGTCCGCCATTAATATTAACAAGGCAAATAAAATACACATGGTAAAGATAAACCTCACGTCGAGGGTCGTCCTTTAATTCTACAATCGATAGAAATGGGTACGTTATTAAAATAACGCAAGGCACAAAAGTGATGGTGCCCAACCTCGCACACCGTGATCTATATTTTCAACTGGACCGGCTGTCGTATAGGCAATTTTTATTTGGTACGTATCTGAATAAAATAAATTTCTCAAACTCATACCTATCTAAAGTATGTAACTATGGGAACCTGAAAAGTATTGATTCCAATAAAAATTAAAAATTTTCAACTAAGTGTAAGAGAAAGAAAAAGGGTGAGATGGCAACAAAGAAAAACATTGGATAGGAGGAAAATAAAGAAGAATGATGAAAAAATCATTACAGAGGGACAATAAGGTATAAAAAGAAGCAGCCAGACCAAAGGCGAAAAAAGATTACGTTATAGGGTGCCAAAGGAAGACAAAGAATAACGGATATAAAATGGATAATTTATAATGAAGCATAAGACACTATATCAACTTAAGAATTGGAAAGAAACTTATGCCGGAGAATATAAATAAAAGGATTAAGATGGACTGGTAAGCGACAATAAAGAAATTAATGGAAGAAGAGTATCGCTCAGAGATGGATCATTAAAAAAAACAGAAAGCGACACAGAAAAGGTAGAGCGGATAAAAAATGGAAGATAAGTGAGAATAGGCAGGAAAACTCTTGTTGGTCTATAATAAAACTGGCAAGGATTTAATACAGCAAGAGGAATGTGTGTGTAAGATAGAGAGAGATAGAGAGAGATAGATATATAGAGATAGAGAGAGATAGAGAGAGATAGAGAGAGATAGATAGAGATAGATAGAGATAGAGAGAGATAGAGAGATATAGAGAGAGATAGAGGGAGATAGATGGAGATAGAGAATGATAGAGAGAGATAGAGAGGGATAGAGAGAGATAGAAAGACAGAGGAAAATTGGAGCTTCGTTTGCTGGCGCAATATAAATATTGCGTTTTTTTTATTGATTTTTATTTAGAGTTTCAACCTTAATATTACCTTTAAATTTAGTAATATATGGCATGAAGTAATTTATTTAACAATTAATTGAAAATTTTCAACTTTCAGTGCATCACATCTCAAATTGATTATATTATAGAACCCCTTTCCCGCGCACATATTTAAAAATACTTCTGCAGCGTTATAGATGGCATTATAAGTCACTCATATAATGAAGAATTTCAACTATTTCTATCTATTACCACCTACTTAGAATCTTCATTTGAAAACTTTGGAGGCATCCCCTGCCGCCCGCTGACTTCTGCAAATAATCTCTTAAACTGCGTAATAAATGCTGCCATAGATCACGTACATCCTGCAAATTTCAATCTCATATCTCTTACCGCTTACCTGATATTGTAATTTAATTTATTGCACAAACGGACAGACAGAGTGAAAACATAATCGGGTTTACAAAATGAAACGCGCTAAAAACCAATAGCATCGGAAAAAGAGCGCAAACAATATACAGCGAGACACAAAAATGTTATAGGAGAGAGAAATAAAGGGGATACGTAGAAAAAGGTCGTATACATCGTCCGTTATCCGATAAATGCCAAAGATGGCGACAGAAAGGAAACAAAATAAATGGATGGTCGAGGAAGAGAATGAGAAAGAGAATAAACACATACACAAGTTTATCTCGAAATAAGGAAGAAAAGAGATATAAAGCGAGGGTGGGAGGTAAAAGTCGAAGAAGGACGAAGGCGATAGAGAGAGATCAAGAAGAAGAAGATGGATAGGAATGCGAAGGAAATGAACTGGAAATGGTAGAGGGCGTAAAAATGAGGGTGAATGCCGAGGAAGAGGAAGAAGACTAAGGATGTTATATAACGCATAAAAGGAACGCGAAAATTTGTTCGGAAACTAATAAATTTACAGGTGAGGATGGAATAGAGAAGAAATAAGATAAGGAGGAAAAAAGAGAGAAAAAGGACGACGAAGAATAACTCCGAACAGAAAGAAATGATGATAAGCGGTGATAAATAAATCAACGGAAGACAATCGCGATTTATGGATCGGGGAAGAGTATCTACCTACCTCTCGGCCCCTGATGTTTCACAACCCACACAACATAAAATGGGCTGTGAGATGAGAAGGAATGGGTCAGAATAAGATAAAAACGAGAGAATGGCGAGACTTAAAACGGTCGAATGGGGTAAATACAAGATAAATGTACACGAGAGGGAAAGGATATGATGCGCGGGAATGGAAAATGTAGATAAAAAAGCGAGATGAAAGGGGAGGTGGGATGGATGAAGACCCGTGCGATTGTGTTTACGGTTTAGTTTTGGAGAGATTCGAGCGGCGAAACTGCTTCTGGAAGGTAACGCACGATGCAAAGAAACCAAAAAAGGTTTATTCCTCTATCTCAAGCCATCAGTGAAAAGTCTTTCGTTTTCGAGTAGGCACCTATTTGCACCTTTTCATAGAAATTCTCAATTATGTACCTTTCTCTTTTCCCGTAACCGATCATGCAATGTTAGATACACCCATATATATATATACATATATCACTAAAATAACCCAATAATTTTAGCATCATCGTATCATTGATGGCGGCCAGAGCTTTATCCATCAACACATAGCAACTTTCTCAGAGCCTGGTTTATAAATGTTATATATTAGCAATCACTAGAGCCAGAATGTTTATTTTGTGCGTGCGAGGGTGCAAATCATGGAATGATGCAGATTCGTTTTTGATGCCTGTACAAATTACTTCGTTTAAAATAAAATGTTGTGATAGCGACTTAAAACTAACCCATAAATGTCTCAAAGAAAATAACACACGATGAATTCCCGATAGAAAAAAAAACAAAAACTAAGCAGGAATAGATTATTCCTATTTGATGGAAATAATGAGTAAAACAGACGAATATGAGGCACGTTGAGGAATGTTGAACACGAACGGGACTTATGACATATGCGAATACGTATATTGCAAATGGTTAAAGTTAAGTTGGGAACGAGGTTAATGGGAAAGCCAGACAGGAGTTTGGGCACAAAGCGAGGGAACAATAAAGGAGATCGAGTATATAAATATAATGTGACAGAGTTCTGCAGAATGATCCGGGAAACGTAGAACGAAAAGAGTGGTAGACAAATTTGGGCAAATAAAGATGGATGAAGTTAGCTGGAAGTCTACCATTGCTTGTTTCTCTGGGATAGGTAACAAATTTTGAGAAGGATATAGATAAATCAATGTGGAAATTTCTTTGAAGTAATATTATATTTAGTATGACGTTAGATAAAATGCCATTAGATAAACCGCAAATGAAATCTCAAGGTAAACATGTTCATAACAAATGAGCCTGTAAAATCTACATTTATGTTGAAATTGTCAACACATGGAATAATATAGAGATATTATAAATAAGATCAAAACAAAAATAAAAATAACATCATTGAAAATATTTTAATTAAAGCCATGGCGAATTCCAATGAGCGTGAACAATAGCCATAAAAAGATGTATTAATGAGTTAAAGACATCAAAACTGCTGTTATGATGAAAGCAACAAATATTAAAACTAGCGATTGGAAGTTTCATAGCCGTCAAAATTCACTTTCACAGAAAGTAACAGAAATCATTTATCAAAATGATAATTTTTAAATTAAGCGTTGCCAAAAAATCTTTAATAATTACTCACGCATATTTAAAAATAAGGAAAGATGATATTACTACAGGAAAAGGTTAATCATCAGCTTAATGTAATGTAACTTACAGGAGACAATTATAAAATTACAACCGAATTATACACCAAGATGCAGGGCGTAAGTCAATTAAGCATCTTACGATTGGAATCATGACATTTATAGTGACATAGTTTGTTTAATTTCTGCATATTTTTCTAATCGCATATCGTAATAACTAGCCAACAAACCATTTTAATATGAATATTCTTAGAACGCGGAGTTCTTTGGAAAACGTTTTAGATTGTCAAACAAAAACATGGCAAGTACTTAAAATAATTTATTTCTGAAGATGTTGTTTACACATCTTTCAATTTGGTAGTTTTCCTTAGTTACTCAGGGACAACCTTGTATGAAATATTCATAAATAAAAAGTAAAAGTTACAAAAGGGAATCTTGGAAAGAGACGTAATTGTAATCGCGGGCATAAGAAACGAAGAGAATAGATACTAGCAGAACATAAATTAGATGGCGCAAAAATAAGGTTAAGAAAATGCGGGTGTGCGAAAAACGTTTTCGAGGCGAAAGGAAGGCAGATGTAGCAGAATAATTTCGCGGTTTTTCCCCTCGAGGACCTCCTACATCCATTTAGGGAATGTGATAGGGCAAGTTTGCTCCAGGATGTTTCGAGAGAAAGATAGCATGTTCAAAAGGAACAATGAAATAGGAGTTGTGCGCCGAGGCAGACCTCCGTTTCAGCGGTGAATTGCGCGAGGCTTTGAAGGAAAGATCAAGAAAATTGGTAAAGAAGAAACCTGAGAAATTGAAAGAGATGAAACTGATACGAAAGAAATGGAAGACTGAAGAGAATTAAAAAGCTAACAATAATGTCCCTTTAACAAAGACTACAAAAGGATTTTAATTCACAATTATTAAGAAAACAGAGTAATTTCTCGTAAGCAATGACGGGTATGCACGAATTAAGCAATGAATCAACATTAAAATACATTGTTTAATATGCTGAGTATTAATTATGAATACCAAAGTAAAAATACTCATTCGTTTTTTACATTACAAACTACAATATAAATGCACTAAATGCTAATTTCGTTATAAAATAAAATAGAAAATTCTAATGTTTTAGCCTGAATATATTTTTTAAAATTCCAACAAAAATGGTTAAATTATTTTTTCCCGATCCAACTTATGCTAAAAAATAATCGCGGGTCAAAACAATTCACAAATATATTAATTACGACTTAACTTAAATCTCCACAGTACAAGAAATAACATTCAACGCCACATATTAATTATTTACAAGTTTGGTATACATTATCTCGTGAAGAAAGCAACAATATGGTTGCTCTTGAAGACAAAAAATAGTTTGGGTGAAAAAATCCCATACATAGAATTTTATTATAAAAGGATAATCTTCGGTGGAAATCCGCATAAACTGATTAATAGCGGCTATAGGATTTTACTGAATGCATATAAATGGTAATTATGACAATTATTACAGATCAAATACGAATGTTATAAAAAAGTAACAAGCATAATGATACCAGAAAACATAAATAAAAACAATTATTATTAATTTTCACTAGACTAGTGTCTATAGAATCTATCCACAAAGTCGAGTCTTCCCAAGTGGAATTTGTTAATATCAGAAAATTGATAAATATAGTGTGAATGACACGGAAAAAAGGGTGTAAAATTGCTACACATACAGCGAACATAGGATAGGCGGGAATAAGGTTTCCAAACATGAAATGACTACCGCAAGGTATCAGACGGCGGGAGGAAGGAGCGACACCTTCTGTGGCGCGCTAATTAGACAATGATTAAGATGAACTTCGCGCCGGGTCGTAGGGATTATATAATCAATTACCTGAAGGAAAGATAAATTTGCAAAGGTTCACCCGTTGGATAGAAGTCTTATGAGGGGAGCATTAACCCGTGCGAAAAGAAGTTAACTCTTAAAACCATAATCATGAATTACGACAAGTAGAGAAATTAAATAATCCAATTTTTTCTAGACAAGTTCTGCATGGCAAGCCAATGCGAAACCTTCGTAGTTGTGGGTAGTGTCTACTGTAATAGTGAATTTCGTCCAATTTGGTATATTTTGTAAAAGCAAACGAACAGTTTTTACCCCTTATCAATTTATTTGGATTTGTGTATCTTATCTAAGCTATTATATGCATGGGTTTGGAATATTGGTGATTGGAAATAGTTTTTGCAGACATTCTGTAATTCGAGATCATACTGCATCCAAAGGAACTGTAATGCAATGAATGTAATCGAAGTATCAAAGAGTATTGTATTATTGAAAAAATATAGAAAACGTGACCTCTTAATCAATTTTCAACGCGTTAACTGCGATGCTATACCCTTGAAATACTAAGCTATATTTATTGGTGCCGTTACCTATTCCTATCGCTAAACGCGCAAACATACATGGGTACATGTTTATTTATTGTTTCAGATAAACATAGCGTATGAAATGAATCGATTTTGGCTAAAGGTAAAAAATGCGAATTACAACAACTTGAAGTTAACATTACTAAGCAAAATAATATAGAAAAGAAACTATATTTTTGGGCTCAAGAATAAAATGTGCTAAAACAATCTGTGTAAGAGAATGGGTGGGGGCGATTTTTAAAATGAACTTATAAAAAAATCAAACTAATTTTTTAAATGACCTTTAAAGAATGAAGGGAAAATTCAGTTTGATAACAGGTAAAATATCGATAAAACTACAATGATATTTTAACTGTTGAATAACAATATGGGCCTGCGTCTTAGAGGCACGCTTAGGAACGCAAATTATTTCTTAGCTCTCTCTATTGAAGAATAGAAGATAAATATGAAACCAACAATCTTAAGACTTAGGACACAAGAAAAATTTCAATGCTATTAATAGAATGTGTCTTTGGGGAACTCGAAAAGAGAGAGTGCAGATACTAAGTACTACGAATTTACTGAAGTTTAATAATGCAAGAAAATGGCGCAAAGTTTGAGTGTTAGGGAAAGATAAAATCGGGGGTAAAACAAAAACCCACTGGTGTTTTTAATAGAAACAAATTTTTAACCAAAAACTTAACAAAGGCATCGTTTCGGACACTTTATATGCAGATTACATGTTCGTTAACCTCACAAAAGCCTACAAGAGGAACTTAATTGAACGTTGAAGTAGCTTCAAAAAAGGTCACTAGACCACGGAAGTGAAAGTGTAAATGAGTCCGTGTTTAAGAGGAGCTCGGTTAGACAGGTTTCTACATCAGTTTAAGTATCTTTGATCAACAATTGGGACAAAGAGAGACCGTAACCAAGAGACATGGGGAAGATCAAAAGCCTAGGAGGGGTTAAAGTATAAGATTACGTGCGCCGGAAAGGTGAAAACAGAGATCATTAAACCGGCTCTTTATGTGTAGGAACAGGACAAAAGGATTAAGGAGAAGAAAGCAAAAGAAAGCAAGAGAGGGAATGCCATGCGTAAGAATGAGATTATATTTGGGAGAAAGGAAAGAGTTTATTTTGGTTTCTCGGAGCAATGAGAATGAATCTAAAAATATAAGATAATATAAGATATGATTATTCCCACAGATTCTGAAATTAAAAACATATATCTGCTATATTTTAAGTACTTATTATGCAAATGGAAATGTAGCAGTATTAAACCAACATTTACCTAAAGGAATCACATAATACAGAAGTATAAAAAGAAAAGTCTAGAAAATCCTACTCTCAAAAATGTCACTGTTACCATTTTAAATATCAATCACATGAATTGTAACTTTGCAAGAAAAAGAAATACCAAGGAATGGTTTTAAAAATACTGCAGTCTTAAATCTTTCAGACTGGTAAAGTAAACTTCACATTAAACTCTGATAAAATAAAAACATACTGCTTAAACTCACCAAGTTACAGCTTATTGTTTCCGTCAATGATTTTTTGTTTTAATTAAAAAATTAAGATTTTTCCTCGAGTTCAGTCACTTTCTATTTTCTAAAGTCTACTCCGTTAGCAGCCAAAGATCTTGCAAGAAAGGAGTTAGTCATAAATAAATAAAATGTATATAAACTGGTTTCTATAACAACATATTACACCGCTCGTTTACATAACATATACATAAGTCAAACTTTAAAATTAAATCCCTTCCATATTTACAAATAAAGATGGCCGCCACCATGAAGTCGCGTGTTTTTGGCTATCTGTTTGTGATCCTATTTTTGGTGATACATCTTCGATATTCACCTACTTTTTTGACCTATTCTTCTTCTAAGGTTGTGGTATAACCCAGTGTGATCAGTAAATGTGATACTTCTGTGCTGTTGTGCAGTAGGAGAAATTTTGTGTTTTCGTGCTTTTCTGCTTGTGGTTTCTCATCGGCGTTCACGCGTCCCCTCGCCGGTCTGCTCGAGTGCCGCCACCTTCTAATTCACAAACTTAACCACCGCTTTAATATTCATGGCAATTTCCTAAATCTCCTTAGTTGTTTTTTGAAAAGCCGTACACAGAGGATGGTACTACCTGGTATTGCGTCAGATTGGTCTTCCATCACCTCCGGTGTCTCGCTGGGAAGTGTCCTTGGGCCCTACCTGCTTAATTTGTATGTTGATGATTTGACTACCCTCCTCCAGACTTCGGAGTTTCACACACTTCTTTATGCAGATGACTGCAAATGTTTTAAAGCAGGTTGCTACTGTAGCTGACTGTACATCCTTTCAAACATCAAATAACTTAGTGTCAAATTATTATGAAATTGATGGAATGATATGATCCGAAGATCCTATGCAGACAGGCATAAGCTGTGAAAGTTGGAACAATTTTTGAAACGAAATTGTTATGACGTTTGGAAGCTAAGATTAAACTTAAAGAAATGTAATGTCATGAATATCTCCCTTCGCAGAAACCCTCTAAATATTAACTACTGCATTAATTTGGACATTTTGACTCGAGTTTTACAGCAGAAAGACTTAAGTGTAATTATTGATAGTAAACTAATTCTTTCTGACCATATTACAGCAATTAAAAATAAAGAAATATCTCTCTTAGGCATTTTGTATCGCTTTACTGATATCAGAGATCCCTCTGCACTCAGGACGTATTTTTCTACCATTGTCTTACCTGTTATAACATATTGCTCTCCTATATGGTCTATGTCTACTGTTTCTAATCTCTCTTTCCTTGACAATGTCTTAAATTTCTTCCTTAGAATTCTGAAATATCGTATAAATTCTCCTCGCTATGCCTCTAATGATGCTATTTTATCTGATCTCTCTTTGGATAATCTTATTGCGACTCGAACTAAATCTGATCTTTCTTTTATTTATAATATTTTAAACTCCGTTACAGACTGAGTTACTATCCTATATAAACTTTAGAGTTCCACCCAGAACCATTCGGTCTTCTTCCTTATTTCACATGTTAACTCCGAGGATTTCGCTAGCCATACGTTCTCTTTTCTTTCGTCTTCCTTCTATTTTGAATACATTACCTCCACATATTGATCCTTTTTTCCTATCAATAACAATCATTTATTAAGCTAGGAATCACACACATTTCACCTAAATAACCATTAATATTTGACACAATTATTGTTAGTTTTTCTACTGAATATTTCTGATTTATTTTTGTTATCCCTATTGTTTACACTTTAAATTTTATTGTTACTTTTTACTTTTAATTGGCAATATTGCTGTATGTGAAATTATGAATAAATAAATAAATAAGGGAAATTTTAGTTTTTCTTTTTTAGTCTGTGTGAAATATTAACTTGATGTGATAATAAATAATCAATATAAAAGAAGATTGAAGAAGCGAGATGAAAGATTGAAAAGAAATGAGTATACAGAATAGATGCCAGCGTAAGATAAACGGAAGTAACTGGCAAATAGACGTAAAAAACCGACGAACGGTTTCCGCGGAGCATCATAAGGATTAACGGCAAAATGGCATTTATTGATCGAATAGAAAAGTTAATAAAACTAGATATGTAGAGAAAAGAAAGGGCGTGCGACTATTTCGTTAGGGAATTGGAATGCAAGACAAATGCGCCGATTGCAAAAGCGAGCGTCTCCTTTAAAAATACAAAATTCCCCCATTCAATCGCAGCGGAGCGGAAGTGCTAACAAGAGAAGGGTCTTCTTCATCCGCCGTTTGTCCGTACGAAACTTTCCCTCTCGTCGCCAACAATGGAGAAGAACAATAATGATGCAAACCGCACATGACGACAAACAAAAAGTTCCTCGATATTCCGGACGATTCTCAAATAAAGAAAACTTCTGGTATTTTTGCGTGAGAAAACGTACGTACCCATTCTCAGAATATTTAAAAAATTTCTTCAGTGATATCGCATTCTATAAAGAAATATATTTATTCTTATTGAAATTTATGAAAACCTAAATTAAACTGTTTTAATTGCAATAAAACAAACTTATTTCACAGAAGAGGTATTTTTTAGCAACGATCGCTGTATGACCACTAGTTTTATGTGTGAAACTTATCAATATAATTGGATAGTGATCAGTTTAACTTCTGAAGAAATTCCTTAGAACGATTTTCATATTCAAGTGTTAATGAAAAGGAACCGAATATCGTCCTCCCACTTTGTGCCTCTTCTGCGTGCTGCACTTTACTAGTAAAGAACATAACTTATTCCAAGTGGACAGATCTGTGGGCTTGGGAGCACATTGCTGTTTCGCTGTAAAGAGCTATTTAAGTTATTTTTTAAATTGTGACAATTAAAAAACTTTGAAGATGATACACTAGTGTCCTCATTTTAAGTGAAATTTATGTAATTTCTTCTAGTTCATACCATGTAGGGCTTATGTACTTTTAAAACTACAGTCAAACTCGGATATAACGAGCGCCACGGGACCGTCTAGTTTTGCTCGTTATAGCCGTTAAACTTAATATCCGTGAAGGCAAAAGCATGCATGCGTATGGTGAAATAAGACATAAGAAGTAAAAGTGAATATATAAACAGAAAGTATATTTAGTAAATTTATGGAAAAACATAAAAATGAGAATAAACTAGAAAATTTAAAATAAACATTTGTACATATAAAATTTACTCACAGCTGCATCCTTAATCACTCCCCTTTTTAGAAAAATAACTTTGAATGGTAGCCTGCTTCATAGATTTCACTTTGAAGTCTCTTAAGTTTCCTCTTATTACACTTATTGCACTAAAAACACCATCGGAAATGTCAATGTTTTAAAAAAAATCATTTAATGTTTCCACAGCATCCTGAGCTTGAGAGTAAGTTGGCACGGCTTTCGTCGGGATTGTGTCTTCGACACATTCAACAATGTCTTCATCACTGTCTGCTGTGTTTTGTACTGTCTCTATTATTTCACTCTCCGTAGGAATTCCACTGGTAATCAAATCATCATCAACATGAACAAAATTGTCAATGTCATTTACATGGTCAAAATTCGCAATTCCATTTTCTTTAAGCCATTCTGACAGAGGTAGATCATCTTCATCAACGTTATGGTTATCAATCGAAAATTCTCCCGATATTAAACCAGACTTCCGAAAACAGTTTATGATCGTTGTAGGTGAAACATTGTCCCATGCATCTGTCATCAAATGAATTGCATCCAATACAGAGACGTTGCCATCTAAACCTCTTTCCCTCCTTTCAATCAACTGTAGAACAAAAAATCGCTTGAAATGGCCTTTAAAACTTTTAATTATCCCCATGTCCATTGGCTGCAAAATAGAAGTCGCATTTGTAGGCAAAAACACCAGTTTTACATTGGATAACTCCTGCATATGTGGGTGCGCAGGACAGTTATCGACAAGGAGTAAAATGTTTCTATTTTTCCTCCGTAACTCGTTGTTCCACTGACTTACATATTGCTGAAAAATATTGGAAGTCATCCATGCCTTTTTATCAGCTGCATATTCAACGGGAAGCTTCTTTACATTATTGAAGCAACGCGGCTTTTGTGACTTACCAATAACAAAAAGTTTTTTTTTGTCACTCCCATTCATGTTTGCGCACATTGAAACTGTTAAACGATTCTTAGGTCTTTTGCCACCAACACATTTGTCACCTTTGAATTTAAACGTTGCATCAGGCATCATTTTGTAAAACAGTCCAGTTTCGTCGGCATTGTAGATGTCTTCTTCTCTGTAACCTTTTCGACACTCCTCCCAAACACTTTTCACCCATTCACTTGCCGTTTTTGAATCTGCTGACAGGGCCTCTCCACTGACTTTCGCATAAACAATGTTATGCCGATTTTTAAAACAATCGAGCCACCCATTATTGCATGTGAAGTTTTCATGTCCTAACTGTTTTGCAAATTTATCTGCCTGTACCTTTAAAATGGGGCCGTTGATGGGGAAACCAGCATTTCTCTGCGTCTTAAACCACTCCAGCAGTGCTTGATCAACAGTACCCAAGTCACACTTCCTCATTTTCTTGTTCGTTGTTAGGTTGCTCTCTAGTGCAGATAAAATCGCTTCTTTGTTTTTCCATAAGGTTGAAACCGTAGACGACGATAAATTAAATTTTTTGCACACTTCAACATTTTTTTCACCACGTTCTAACTCTCGAATAATATCAACCTTTTCGCGAATAGACAGACACTTCCTTTTATGTACGGACATGTTACTCGTTCAAGGGCAAAATCTCAACTGATTTTTGTGATCAACGCTACGAACTTTCTTTGCAAACTGCGAGCATACCAATTCCAGGAAGAGTTAATGAGGAGACGGATTAAATCTGGGATTTCCCATCTTTACGTGGGAAAGTGTGTTGGGTGCATTCGGCTGAGCGACGGGGGCGGGCGCCATTGTACATGCCCTTAGCCCCTTACCCCCCTTCCAAACACAACCTCCTGGCTGTAAAAGAGCTGGGGGTTGGGAGGAGAGGACAAAGGACCTCCGCGGGTGCCACTGTACCTGCAAGTTGGGAATTCTTGGTTTGGACGAAGGGATTATTTTTTAACAACAACGCCGCGGTCTTTAACCTCCCCGAGGGATAGGGTGTAGAGGCTGGACTCGAGAACACAAGGTTACATATCTTGGGTCACTATGAGGATTGAAGGGGCTGACCGCCACCGCGTTTGAGACAGTGAGAAGTGGTCGAAGTTTGCTCGATATATCCGTGAAGCGTGCTCGTTATATACGTGAAATATTTGTATGTAAATACTCGTAAACTTATCTTGGAGGTAGCATTTGCTCACTATAGCCGTGACCTCGTTACAACCGTGCTCGTTATAAACGAGTTTGACTGTATTTTAATGTGCATTTAAGTACTGACCCATAATACATATCTTTTCGACGTGACGCAATGTTGAATATAGGTTAGGGTCTCAATATCGTCCCATAAAGGGTTTTCAATATCATCTGGGGATACCATTTTTAATGCATATTATCAGAATGTTAGAAGCGTTAAAAATAAATTGTCTATTTGTGACTCACATTTGCATGAATTACCGCAATTTGATATAATTGCATTTACGGAAACGTGGTTATATCCCAGTGTTGCTGACAGTGAATTATCATTTTCTTCCGGAAGGATCGTATTTCTAGAGGTGGTGGTGGTGCTTCTCGCGATTGTCCCACCTTCCCGCTAAACGTCGGATGGATTTGGAAACAATTTGTGAACTTGTTTGGTGTGAAGTTACTTTTGGTCCCAATAATCGTTTGGTAAAAATAATTTTTTATTCGATGCTTTTATCGTCCACCATCTAGTGATATATTCGTTTTAGAGAACTGTGTTTCGTCTGTCTTACGTGTTCTGTCTCTTGGTTCAGTAGTGCTTTTTGGTGACTTTAGTTCCTCAATTAATTGGGATACGAGGAGGCATACCTAAACATGTGCATGATGAGTACTTTATTGAACATTTTATAACCGCACTACGTCTCTCTTAGTACAATCTCCACCCTACCCGAGATGTGGCAACCTTGGACTATGTACTTTCTACTATTTCTCCGAAATCCGTCCTGCCCGGTCGGAATATTTTCGACAGTGACCACGCTTCCTTGGATGTCATTTTCAAGCTTTCCACGAGGAAGAAACACCGTACCCCCCTCCTAGACCTTTTTATGCATGAGCTAAAATTCGCTGGGATGACGTTAACCGCTGCCTTAACCTCCTCCCCTGGAACTAGCTGAATTCCCTCCCTCTTGACGAAGCAGTCTCTTTCTTTTATGACTTGCTCAATGCTGTGCTATTTGACTTTGTTCCACTGGTGAAGCCTAACTCTAAAAAGTTTCCTCCCTGGTTTAACATTGATACAATCCATTGCTTGAACAATAAAAATCGTGCTTGGTATTTGTGGAAAACACATCCTAGTGATGAATCACGTAAAGTATTTACTGATTTGCGCCGTTATTCCAAATCTTTAATCCGGCGTGATTATTCAGATTTTGTTAAAAATATTTCTGATACTATTCCTGTCAACCCTAATAAATTTTGGTGTTTTGTTAATGGCCGTAGAAACCGTTTTAGGATTCCCAATGAAGTTCATTATGGTAATACTAATGGAACGGGATAAATCCGGAAAAAGTGCAACAATGCGGCCGTTAAAAATTCGCAATTGTTTAAACAAATTTTCAAGGTTTATATATTTCCGACTGTGCTACGGACCTGATATTTTATTTAGAGGTAAGATTTCTAAAAAAAGCAATAAAGATTATAGAAATTTTGATATTTTAATTTGTTTTGCTGTTAAAAATTCTTAAATTTAAAAAATATATATAACTCTTTAGGTAAAATGGGATGAGCTAGGAAGCTAAAATTTGCAGGCTATATACGGAGCAGTGCATCTGCTCAAATAAACATTTGAATCTTTCCTTGAATATATTCCGGCGGCCGTTAAAAATGTTTAAAATTTAAACATTTAGAAAAATATTATTTCACTTCTAGAAGTGCTACAACATTGAAATTTGGCAGAAATGTGTAGCATTAGTACTCCATAATGGAAAAAGTATAAAATTCTTAAAATTGCAAAGTTTGGGGATTGTTTTAAACTGTTATTTTTACGTAAGGGAAAAACAAAAATCGTAGCGGAAGTGAAATCTTTAGAATGAAAATAATATTTGTAATGATGAAATATCTGTCTGAAAAATGAATGTTTTTAAGTTGAGAAGAAACGCTTGCAGTATGCAAGCACCTTTTACTAGTATGTTATATCCTCCTCCTCCTCTGTAAGGAACGTCAATATATAATGATACTAAATTCTATTCCGTACTGTCCTGAGTTACTTGGTCAATTTAATTTCCGTGTTCCTAATAGAACTGCTCTTTCCTCTTTCTTATTTCACTTCCTCACCCCCAGAATTTTGCTTGCTAAAGGTTCTCTTTTCTTTTGTCTTCCCTCTCTTTTAAATTCACTTTTCCCTTATTTAGATCCTTTATCAATGTCCAAAGAGTCTTTTATTAAAAATGGAATGACTTGTTGTTGCAGTACTTAATTTTATTGACTGCCTTTTGCTCATGCTTAAACTACATTGAACTTCATCATATATTGTTTTGTATATTATTTTGTTTTTATTTGGTTAATCTCCGAGTGTTTAATTTTTCACTTTAAATTGGCATTTTCGCTGTATGTGGAAAAATGACTAAATAAATTAAAAGATGCCGCTGGAAATCGGGAAAAAGAAACAAAAACAATAGCATTGAATGCAGTGCAAAAAAAGAAGATGGGTTTAAAGAAAGCTTCAAAACAATTTGGCGTACCGAGGGCGTCTAAAAGCTTACGCTCGTACCGAGGATAAAATTCCAGAAGATTTAATTTCTATATTTTTGAAAAGAAAACACATTATTGAGTTGGTTAGTTTTTGTTTTATATTTTTCATTTTTTTAATAAAGTTAATGGAATATTTAGTTCTTTCTTATTCTTGTATTTCATATATTTTGCATTGCATAATTAACAAAATTAATTGTAAATAGTAGTACCCGCAAAAAATTATGCGAAGTCAGTCAGAAATATGCATGTTTAAAATAATGATAGCCAATTTATCCTTCTCAAATTAGAAACAGATATTATGAATGTCATGTTTGTTTTTATAATTTATATGTGCAATTTTAATGGTCTCTCTCATACGAAAAAGGTCATATTCCAGTATTGATATAAAGAAAGAAAATTTTTGTTCTTTTGGTCAATCGTTAATAATGCCCTCAGTCCACACACAGTTTACTGAATAATAATAATCTTTAATTATTAACGTTGAATTCTATTAAGTTTGACATTACTACAAATATAATTTCGATGCTTCATAAACAGAGCGAAGCAAGTAACGCAATTATTGTCTATTTGAAGGCTTAATAGAAGCTAATTCAATCGGAGGCAATAATTCGGGTCGCCTTGGTAACACCCGGAAAGAGTACGAAAAACCCATAAAATTTCAAAAAGAAATGCGTGTTTCTGAGAAATTTTCCGTGTAACAACTAAGCATTGCAAGAATAAAATATTTTATAGTTTTAGCCATCGACTAAAGGAAAAGGGAGAAATTCGGTCCATATTTACGTATTTTAATGAATGATAGATATATACCTTGCACCTTGAAAAATCGAAACTCCTTTGTAAACATGGAAAAATATAATCGTCTCCCGAAGTCGAATCCGGGACACTTCCGAAAAGGTAAGTAGTTTTCCTGGGGTCTCCTATTTTGCAGAAACAAAATGACGTTTATAGCATTTCTCTATGAAAAACTGTTCAAGAGATAATGGGAGGACGGACGGGCAGACTGACAGACGAACGGGCAGACATTAGGTAATTATATAAAAAGATTGTTTTTAAGAATAAAACAGTTATTTTCTTTTTATTTTACAGTTTACTTTTGATTTTGAAATTTTACATATATTTGTATAGGGGGACGGTATTAGGACACGAGTTTCCTAATATCGTCCACTTACCAGTTTTTGAATTTATGTGCTTTTTGTTTTATTAATGTTAAATTTAATGTATTTGTCCTTACAATATATTAACAAACTGAAATAGACACTAAATAGCTTTATCACTCATTTCTCATATTAATTATTTTTTATAGATTTAGTTTTTTTAGAAATGGGGACGATATTCGGGTACTTTCCCCTAAGGTATAATAAAGAGCAGGCCACCGACGCAACTAGTTACTATTTTATTGTACATTACACTAAAATGCTATGACCCAGTGTCTGGTTAATGCATATTCAATAGGTTGTTTCCACGAGTTTAGCCTGCTGTTACAATTATTTTCATTTCCCGATCGGTTATAATAGAAATTTAATACAAAATATGATGCGCACCATTGTCAGAAAATCTAGAAGTGAACCCCAATCGATGCATGTTTGAAATTTAATCATCCAAAGTTGAGCGCATTCATTAAATCGCGTAAACCATCTCTCAAAAAAATTCGTCATTCAGGAAATCATTACTTTCAGGACTTGGATTTCTCTGTGTTCCTTTCCATTCAAACTTTTCTGCTTGTCACTACCTGTTTATATTCGATTTTTCTTCCATTCAAGAACAAGCATTTAAAAATAAAAAAAATAATAGTAGTAATGTCAGGTATCCCCAACATCCACAACAAGGTTATGAAAAAGATTCTAAAATCTATTTTCTGTGAATTACCTCTGAAGACGTGTGTACTGTAGTCAAAATGGTTTTCATTAACTTTTTGTGGCTGTTGGAGATATCTGAGATATATAACTTTCAATATTTTGATTTTTAAGTGTTTATTCTATAAATATTCAGCCATAAGACGAGTTCGATAAATCTCTAATCAATATATCATCATATTATTTTGGTCTTATAACCCATTGTACAATCTTGAAACCGCCGGTGACTTCTAAAACTTTTTGCATTAGCCTTTTTCCAAAGCCCAAATGTGACACCAAAAATTCGAAGACTTGGGATCAAAAAAGATGAGATTATAGTCCGTATTGTCTGTCGTGACATTTCTTCCCTTGCTTATGAATGGTTCCAGGAGACGCAGGACTATGAGCTCGGATAGACGCTGGTCGTCCTTATCAAGGGAAGAGATGGCATTCCATAGATAGATACTTTTCTTCCACGTCCAGAGCTAAGAAAAATTTCTGACCAAATTTGTCTGATTTTTGTGCTATGAATTTCGTAAATGCGCATCGGTCATCGTGTTTTGCTTGGAAAATGATGCCCATCAACTGTGATTTGGCTTTGGTCTGAAGCAGCTTTTACAGTTTTCTATGAACCTGTCCTATATTGCAGAAGCGAGAGATAATTTATCAGGACGAGCTGCACGTGTCGACCTCTCATCAAATTTCAGAAATCTCATGATTTTAACAACTTTTGAATGTTTCCCTATTCGCCTCTGTAAAATTTTCAAATCTCAATCTTTTAAAGAATAGCTGGCATAAGTTTAGAAATGAATACATAAAAACTATAAGTTAAACAATCGAAAATTATTTCAAACATACCTCACTTGAGTAATTACAATGTATTCTTTGCGTTCAAGTTCATTCCTTCGTCGTAAGTTATCCATACAGAACAGAAATTTACCCTCAAAGTTCCAACTCTCTATCGTGTACGGTTTGGTCACAGTTTTAATTAAAGAAACTTCACAGACACTCAGATACCAATGTGAAACTATAGGCGCATTAAAAAAAACGCGCAAATAAAAAGAAGCGCAAGAAGATCCTGTTGTTAGAAACGTAATGGGCGCACATATATGCGTGTGAAATTTTCAACATAAACACCTCCACAGATAGCGGCCATTTTATATGCTTACATTTAATTAACCTACATCTCTTTCATCCAATCGATGTTTTTAATTTTCTGCGGAAATCGAAATATATTTCGAAATATTTTATTAGAAGACAAGCAAGGTTTTCCGTTTTTTTTGTGTTTGATATACTGAAATAACCGTTCAGAGGTTCCTATTTCGATTCGATAAATATTTAACCAAAAAGAGAATGGGTGGGAAGATTTTGGAACTAAACAAAATTGAGAGAGTGAAAGGGACAAATAAATTCAGGTGATAAATATCAGAAACGTAACAACGGCACGTTCCAAATACAAAAGTAGGACAGGGATCATGTCAGCTTATTCGAGGCAAATTGTCACTCAGTATTCTTTCACACTTTCTATGCATTGCCCCAAGGGACAAGGAAGAGAGATATAAAGATATAGCAAAAAAAACCTACGCTCTAACATCCCCTGAATATTGATAATGGAGGTGAAATGGAAACTTTTTCAATTTGAGAGGCAACAAGGAATATAAATGGGCCAATGGACTGGGGGATAAGAAGAATGAAAAGACTGGCAAATGCCCGTTCCAACACGAGAAATCTCCAACACACTCGTGTATTGTCACTCGAAGAAACATGATTTTTTTCCTGACGTCAGTGTTAAGTGTAGGAAATGGAAAAGATAGAAAGGGAGACGGATTTATGAATTTTAAAATAAATTTCCCTTTTCTGTAATTTCTTATAAGGGTTTTTTAGTATTTTTCTCTGAGAATTCAATCTATTTAAATTCCTAAAAATCTCAATCCCAAAATCTTTCATAACTCTATTCAATTTTGTGTATAAGGATGAATAAATTCTGGATGATAACTGCGCGACGAAATATATGTGACATACAATACATATTTTCTAAAAATATGATACTTCAGGTTAGTATTATTTTGATATATAGAGTTTTGCTAAGCACACCATACCATTTTGTGAAAAATATTTTTTTCAACAGTCGCAATTTCTTTGTTCGAATGAAACTGATGTTAAACGAATTTTAGTCTTCAAAACATATTTGAGTACAACATTTCTAAGGCTCTGGTCTACGCGACAGCTGAGACATTATTTAAATTAAAAGAAAGATTAAGTTTTGGATGTTAGGATATAGTAAACATTTAAAAATCTACTTATATGGAAATCGGCTACGGATTTTGCAAATTTTACTACCGCAAAGAATTGACTTTATATGTAATTTACAAACAAAAAGTTGGAATGTTTTTAGCATAATTGCAAGCAATAGGAGATTTTTCTAATAAATGCCCTATATTGTAAATGAAATCAGAGCAAATGTCATTGAACCATAAGATCCTAATCAAAACACATACATTTAATGGAATAAATTATAGAATAAAAAAACCTCTCTCAATGGGCCATTGCGGTGACGGGAAATAACATGTAGCAAAATAATTCTTAAATCAAAAAATGTTTTCAGATTATGTAACTAATTCACTGTATAGGACCAGGTAGTATGGCGTTTAAAATGGAATGAAATTTTTGAATCAGCAAACGAATTCAGCAACTAGATAGGTTTTAAGCTATTTCTGTTATTTCTATTATGGTGGATGAATTCTTGAATTTGAATTTTCAATGATGGAGTTATATATTTTATTCTTGAAACCGTATATTTGTTATGAAATGAAAATACGAGAACTGTGTCACTATAATGCAAAAAATGTCCCTTTGAGCAATGCGGATCCTTTAACGAACCGAATCGTTCAACTCTTAAATAGGAATCCTTATCTGAGCTACTGTTTTAATGAAATTGCTGGCGCAGGGGTTTGAGAAGCAATGCAAGTATGCAGCCTCATGCATAAGGAATTTTCCAAAATATGATTTATCAGTACTTGGTAAGCACAAAGAGGTCAACGAGTTTTATTAATGTGCATATCGCTGAAAGAATGCTTTAAGTATGTGGCAGAATAAATTAACCACTTTTTGCTTTATGAATTATATTTCATGCCAGATTTCTGACTGAAATGCTTGATCACCTGGCTTTTATCTGTATTTAGTATCCGTCTAACATGTATTTTGATGAATTTCCTTATTTTTATAAATGGGAAGAATTATTTTTATTAAGAAGCTACGTATATTACAATATTTAAATAATTTACATCGAAGATAGTCAATAAAATATATGAGGTCATTAAGACAACTGTGATTTTGTTTCTCGGATTCTTGCCAAGGCTACTGAATTTAATCTACACATGACAATAGCATTTCTACTATTACTTTTGTGTTATGAAATCTATTTTGAATAAGATTACTGCAAACGACAGTAACAAAAATCCTACCCATCATATATATTACACAGAATACTCAACTTTTTCAAATAAATTTTACTGGCAACATTAGAAGTTGTCTCAATATTTCATTTTTATTATTTCCAGTTCTTAAATTTACGTAACGACGTTATTTAAAGTTCCTTAGAACTACCATATATAACTAGTTAAGGCGGATTCTCGGCGCTAGGTAGAATTATGTGGGATAACTGGAGAAATGGGGGATTAAAGGTGAAGACGCGGCACTCGACATGCAAATCGCCAATTCTAATGACAACTCCGAATAGGTTGTCGTCTCATATGCGAGTCGCAGTTTTCTAATATTCAACTTATCCGATCGTAACAGCAAATACTTGTGCACACAATAAACCGTTAATGACCTTTGTTGAAGCGAAAAATGCATCGTGTTTGGTTGCGCATTTGCGTATTCAATTGTCACACGAATGCACAAATGCTTCCCAAAAACGTTTGATCTCTGTCGGATTCGAATCTTTGTGGTTGACATGAATTTTATTTTGATAAAGTACTGTTATTAAATATGACAAAGAGAAACATCACCAAGACAAAATTAGGTGACTGGGACACCATAATAATAGGGATGAAAATATTTAACCACTTAATTTATGTTGACAGTATCTTAATTACGTCTTCAAGTACGTCAATTTTCTTCATGCGGAAACAATGGGGCGAAATACGTTCGCAATGAGCAAAGATGATAAATACATTTTTCATCAGAACAATTATAATGTTTTATTTTTACTTCTGGATTTTCAGTTTTCTAAGCAAAAAAAAATTTAAGATAAACCAAAGTTAAATGTACGGAGGTATGTAGCAAATAATATTAATCCAACTTCGCGAGGAAAGTCGAATATTCGATTTCCGTTCCCTATCAGAAACAGATAAGGATTTTTTCGTCTTTGACAACAGAAAACGTTCTTAAATGATCGCGCGATATCATAATAACAATATGAAAGGCTGAAATAATTTATTAAGCAAAATGGGTACAGGGATCTGAATCGACCACAAATTAATTCAATTAATCAACTCCCTACGTTTCGCACTCATTAGAATTTAAATACCTTAACAGGAATCGAAGATAGCAACAAATCATAAGATCGCTCACGCGCAACCTCGGTTATAATTGGTTAGCCAAGAAAATGGTGGATCGAGCGACACTTCTCCAGTACGTGTATTTCACGGGAGGGAAAAAATTCACTTGGCGGGGGTCGTCATAAATACAAGTCCCCCGTCCGAATGCAGTGGTGGTTGAAGATGGGAAGATCGACAAAAAGCTAAGTACATAAGTTACAACTGCGCGATTCGACCATATCTGGGGTGGTCAGGTTATGTAGGCCACCGCTCTAGGGGAATTCCCAAAAAAAATGCATAAGCACACTCCGAGTCGTATTTATGACGCGGACGAAGCGCTGATTTGTTTTATTTCTGCGTCGAGCCCGATGCGCAATTTTCTGCGCTGGGTCGAAATAAAAGAATAACAATCCGGAAGGGCGGAAGAGGGCGAAGGCTCAGAAATGTTATTTTTTTAAAAAAAACCTCGCAGCAAATATTTCTGCCTCCGAAAATATTTTGGACCGCGGGACTCGAATTTCCAGCTAACTGGTGCGGAAAAAGCGTTAACGGCGGAAGCGTATCGAAGAGTAGGACATTGTTCTACCATAATTTTAGGGATCAATATACTATATATGTGCAATATAAATATCGAGTTAAATGTGGAAAGAAATAAATTAAAAGCTTAGTTAAAGTAACTCCTAAAAAGGTGAGTGGCTCTTCCACCAAAAATAGGCGTTTAAATTTAACGACATGCAGCTGAATTTAAGGACTGCCTCGCGTGAATGCTGCATTTGTCTTAGTTCGCATTAGTTTAACGACAGCGTGACATTTTCTTATTTTAAATACTTCAAACACGGTATTAAACAATATTTAATGCTACACGACAATATGTCTGGAGTGATAATTTTACAATGAACACATAAAGTTCTTCTTCATTCCAGGCCAGCTGCTTATCAATTTTATACTTTACATTTCTTCAAGAATAAATATAATTTACCTGAAATGGATGGCATGCATTAGTGTTGCGCAACGAACGTATTTACACACGCACGCGCACGCACGCACGCATGCACACACACACACACACACACATATATATATATACAAGAACATTTTGCTTTAATGTTAAAAACTATTGTGGGAAAGCAATTTAATAGGACAGGTGATATCATTTACTGTGTCACGGCGAAACTGGAACACAAAATTACCTTCCTTAGGACGTTCAGCTATTTAACAAAAATATTCAATTCTATAAATCAAACCGACCATCACGTTACACGATATTTACAACAAAATACCATCATTCGAAATCACGACGTCTGAGAATCACCGGGACAATTCGAGGTATTCCACTATACTCCCTTTCCCGCACCACGCCTCATGTGTACCTACCCCCTTCCTAACATCCCCCTACCCTCCCGTAGCCCAAAAAGGGAGACTCCAAAAGGTCCATTCCCTTATCGAACAATGAGATTTAATGGAAGGGAGACTTCAATCATCGCATGAAACCCACATCACACATCCGCCCGTGTTCCTCGATGCTTTTAAGAGCGACCGTCGAAATCGAATGATAAAAAGATCGATGACATATTTTTGTTCCGAAAACATTTCAGATCGTCGGATTCGCATCGTTCGCGACAGGAAGGCGGAGGGTAAGGGGCACGTATATTTTTGTACGTCGCCGCCTCCACCGGCGGTTAAAAATGCGAACGGGGCAAGGTCGCGGGCTCCCGACGGGAAATCCAAATGGACGAGTAGGTTCAAACGCAAGAGTGCGGCGACGTTGATGGATGGTACGACGTTAAAGGAGAAACTCTCGCTGGTGAAGTTCCGGAGAGAAATCGAAGGCTGTAAATCCACGCGGTGATTTTGCGAGTTGGTCGGAAAAGCAATCCGATGATAATAAAGTGAAGGAAAAACCGGTGACGTCAGTCGCAATTCTTGATATTTTTTTATATTATACCGCCGTAGAATTCCATCCTTACCTTATAATTTTTATATAATAATTAGAATATTAGGCTGAATTCAAGCATACAAAGGAAATGGTTGGCTGAAGTGGAAAAATTCATATCGCAATCCAACGCAGAATAGAAATGTACTGCGTTTTCATAAAATTTTTAAAAGAATCCTCCTAATAAAGAAGGTACCAATGTTGTTCTGTTTCCTCATTTATGCGTGCGAATTTTGGTGTCAAGTGAAAAAGTTTCTGTATAATTACGATATACGTATATTTAATCGTGGTTGAATTTTAAAACAGAAGCTGCTAGTCATCTTGCATTTCATATACGAGTACATTTTTTTCTTTTCATTTGCAAGATTTAATTTTCTCTTCATAAATTTTTATAAATCAACTAATATTAATCTTTCGATAGGTAAGAAATAATTTAACCGTTCCATCATATTCAATTAAAAATATTATTGTATAATTTTTGCATCTCATGATTTTCCGAAATGAATTTTTTCCCCGATTTACCTGCAATTTATTTTTATAGCAATTTCATCCATATAATTTCATTCTGGAGCTATCACTGATTTTCCGTTGGTTCTAATAGAATATAAACTATTAATTCCAATATTTTAGATTGCATTTTCTTGATTATGCATTAAAGGCAGGAGCCAATTTGAATAACAAATTTTGGTTTGATCAAAATATATAGAAGAAATAATCGATTTTACATTCTCCTAGAAAAAAAATCTACTGAAAATGGAGATATCTCAAGAATTCTGTATGTTTTGGTAGAAATAATATATTATCCTGAGTTAATCTCTCAAGCCACTATTTTTTTATCCCCGTTCGCCCAGCAAAGAGGCCGATTTAATATATTTCACCGACATTGGAATTTGTTTTTTTACTTTATCTATATATATATATATATATATATATATATATATATATATATATAGTATAGCGGAAAGTATTGTTTTCATGAAAAAAATCGATTTCGAGATTTCAACAGAATTACACGTTTTGAGATCCTGTGAACAGGTTTTTACCATTTTCTCGATGTCTGTGTGTGTGCGCGCGTGTGTATATGTGACAGTTTCTTTGTGGGTGGTCTAACTAAAAATCTATATCAGGTGAACGCAAAATTCTATATTTAACATTTTTATGACAGTCACAGGAAGTGATTAGTTTTTGGTAAAAATCGGTGGATGTTTACTTTTGTCACATCCGTTTTTTTTAATATTTGATTTAATATTTGATTAATGTAAAAAATAATTGGAATACATGTTGTATGAAATTTAATTTTCTACAATCTTTATTTGGAACATTTTTCCATATAGAGGTTTTCCTCTCTTTATGCGGGTTCGCTTTACGCGAATTCGCTATTATGCGGCAAACTACCGAAATTTCTTTTTATGCGTTTCTGATTCGCTCTTATGCGGTTGCGCGGCCAGTGCAATACAAACGAAAGAAAGTTTACTACACCAAAAGGCGAACGTTCTGTCCCTCATTGTTTCTTATGCCGTACATATTAGTACTTCAGTAAAAGAGATGAGAGTGGAGAGGATACAGTAGAGTGGAGATGAGACGGAAATTTCGTGTGACACTGTTTGAGGATACTTGAGAAGTTTTGTCTCCTTACCCGCGGAACTTGGGTTGGACCAAGACAACCCTCCAGCATTTTAAAACTCCACTATTATGTGCTCGTCTGCTTCCTTTTATTGGCGAGTATAATTTACCGTGTTAATAAGTTTGTACCTCGCGCATAAGAAGTCATTATGCAACGAAAGAAGAGCATCTTTGAAGGGAGTGAGGATTGCTTCTGGAACGTATCCCTATATTTTACATGCAAATAAGGATTTTGCTTATGAGAATTTGCTTTGTGCCTCACTTTCCTGGAACGCAAAAGGAGGGAAACCTATATTGCATTGTTTAAGAGATATTTTATAAACTAATTTTTTAGCTGCCACTACCTACCGGCGACTATTGTTAACAACTGACGCTTAGTTACGTCATAATTACGCTGCTTTTTATTACTTTCTCCATATACGTAGTATAGGGGAAAGTAATGAATTCATGAAAAAAATCGACTTCGAGATTTCAACGAAAATATACGTTTTGAAGCCCCCTGAACATGTTTTGACCATTTTCTCGATGATGTCTGTGTGTGATACCTTTTTTGTGGGTGCTATAACTCAGAAACTGTTAATCAGGTCAACGCGCAATTTTATATTTAACATTTTATAAAAGTCAGAAGAAAGGATTAGTATTTGGTTGAAATTGGTCTAACGGAAGTGGGTGTTTACTCTTGTCACTTTTCCATTATTTTGAAAAATTTGCTTTAATATTTGATAAATGTAAAAATGTTTTTGAATAAAAGTTGTATAAACTTTAATGTTGTTTGACATATTTTCCCATATAATGTATTGTTTAAGAGATATCAGATATTTTTAGCTGCCACTACCGCGCCACCTACCGACGACTCTTGTTAACAAGTGACGCTTAGTTACGTCTTAGTAACGCTCCTTTACATTTTCTTAATTGTTGGAGCTTTTTGGATATATCCAATATCAGAAGGCTATAGCTTGAGTTTTTTTTCCGTTCTTTGGAAAGTCTAAAATTTAACCTATTTGGAATTTTTATAAATATTACAGGTATAGAAAAAGTCATGTGGTCGTCACATGAAATTTTCATTTTGCGAAAAGGATACAAAGAAGGATCAGACATTGAGGTTTGAGTAAAGAGAATTCAGGATCCGCAGATATGAACGTACAACAGCTGCTGAAGCTGGATTGCTCGCGTACATCAAACCAGCTTTCGGGATTAAATCACACGATTTTTCGTCCATCTTAAGCGGGCGCGCCTTCACCTAAATCACGTGTGGTCCCCGAAGAGAAATTTATATCTCAAATTTTATCGCTTCCAACACCGGACCGGAATTCAACACGATACCCTAGACACCTCTCTCGCCGAAGGCTACAAAAAGAAAAGCCCGAAATTTCCCCGAGGGCCGAGAAAACGCAGTCGAAGTGAGCGTAAGGCGGCTGGTGCGTGACTGTCCCGTTCCTCAGGGTCGCGCCGAAGGACTGCTTTCGCCGTTTCTCTATTTTAATAAATATTTGAGATGCTCTCTGGCTTCCTCACGCGACAGTCTCATGGGCACCGTCAATTCTTCCACGAGCCGCAAAATACCGCGAAGTGAAATGTTTACACAGGAAAGAGAATGTGGAAAGGCGATTTTGGCGGAATGTTTTTCATTCCTTTCTAAGGATACGTGAGTTAATTCAAATGCTATTTGTCGCTTTCCATATATATGTATGTATATACACACACGAAAGCATAATTTCTTTGAGTGGAGAACGAAAAGAAGCGAAGTTGGAAAATGGGTTATGGAGACAAACGTACGAAGAGACAGGATTGTAGACGTTGCCAAATGTACCAGCCATTATATAATGAACTCCTTTTTAAGAAGGGCCATAACAGATAATGAACCCGAATGGGATCCAATGGCATAAAAATGAGATTGGCTACATACTAGTCAATAAAAGGGATGTGGTAGAAGACTGTTCTGTCCATAACCAGTTTAAAACTGGAAGCGACCATCGATTGGTAGGATGATGGATAAAAATCAAATGCATGTTGGAAATATGAAAGCAGGGGTGGCGGAGTGGTAATAGCGTCTGCCTTCCACGCAGCGATCCCTGGTTCGAATCCGATCGGAGGTCGGATTTTTCAGCCTAGCATCGTCCCGTCCCCTACTTGTTCGATTTAAGTAGATAGCGCAAGTCAGCACTCCGTCCTTCCGAAGGGACATTAAGCAGTTGGAAGTTTTGGTGCTCTTCGTAAAGAATACGCTAATGCCGGCACCGGGTTTTCCTTTTCCCTTGTGAGTGTATTTGGTGTGTAAGGAGTAATCTCTACCATAAATATTTTGAAGAATTTGTTTGTGCATTTATAACGCAACAACTACAAATTGTACAAGCAAGATGAAGGTGCCATTTTAACCGCAATAGAAAGGTAAGCAAAATGGGAGGGTTTTTTTAAAGTGATTTGAACTACATTTTTAATTAAAAATGTTTTTCTCTTATAATGTTTTCATTTAAATAACACGGGAATGAGCGTATTGTTGGATTAACTGTATACTTGACAACCTTTATAAACAATACCTAATATTAACTAAAAGAAATAATATATATCTAATATAAATTAAAGTAGGTAAGAAAGAAACACTAACGTTACTCAAAGAAGGGCAATCACAAAAATAACTATAAATTTTTTAATTCTTTCAAAAGGTAAGTGGAAGATATTTCTAATGTGCAATTTTATGTGCTTTCGTTCTCTAAAAACTTTTATGTATCCTGCATATTCTCTATATTTAGTAGACAGTCAAATTTATTTTTCATTAACAATGAAAATGAATTAAGTGAAAGATATCTCCGAAGGAAAAATAAGAAAATTTCTATAACAATCCTTTAATTTAGACAAACATTTAAAATCGTTAACTCTTCTTCCCTTGAACATCTATATGCACATACATTTTACTTTCCTTTCAATTGAGCATTTGTATATATCAATTAAGCCAATTAAACTTATTATATAATAATAACACTTTTCAAGTCATACCAACACTTTTTGTCACCAAATTCGGTTTCAAAGTCCGGGAACTTATTTTGCTTGGTAGGCCTGACTTTAAATATTCACGTGACAAATTTGACTCACAAAATAAGCCTTTGCATAGAATAACGTATGGGTAAGCTAAATTTGAAACATATCATAAAAAGAGTTTCCACCGGTTGCATCCCTAGAGCTTGCAATTCCTGCCCAAGTTTTTAATGTTTCTGATATTCATGACCACATAATATCGTGCAGTTTCTCCCATAGAACTTAATTTGAGTGAATTAACTATATTTTAAAAGTAATTCCATCGATTGTTTATTAAGATTATTTGATAAAAATACAGTAGCCAAATTAATCGATAAAGGACGCAGGAAAAATTTATTTATTTGGGCAAAATATGGGAAGACAAGAAATATTGCATACCATTAAGCACAAAAGAAAAACTAAGGAACAGGTACCGAGGTATGAGAAATTTGAAAGAACTAACATGATATTGCTGTGAATACATACGTAAATAGTATTAATATGCAATATACTAAAACCGAAACACATAAATGTGCATTTTATTTTGCAATTTTGGGGTTATGCCCCACACCCCCGCTTTCTTAAGCACAAGCAAATTGTTCCTTTGAGGAGGAACGAAAAACACTTCAACACCCAACCCTGTGAGGACGAACAAAATGTTCCTCCATGCAAAGAAACAATGACGGGTAACTAACAAATAAGTATCCTAAAATTTTTCATAGATGACATATCAAAAGAAGAAAAAAATTCGCCATTCCGCCACGGGTGACTTATACTGAAGCTTAGCCAAAATTCACCTGGTTTCATTACTTGATTTTATTCTCAAATCTTCCTCAATATTTTTGGTTTTGACTTAAAAACTCGAGCAACGCCGAATAACTAGTGGGTTTAGTAATCCAAGAGGTTGATTAGCTAGAAATACAAGACAACAAAAAGATGAAAGCTGGTAAGGAAGCCTAAGCATATCATCAACGCACACGAGCTATAAGAGCGAAATAAGAATTTCTGGTTGAAATATGCAATTGATTCCATGTATTAAAAGACCAAGAGGCGAAATAAAAGTTAAAAGACGTACTCAAAGAAACCGCACTTGAAATTGGCGGAAATATTAGAGTTAAGCCAGATAAAAAGTTATCTGAAAAAACAAAACTGCAGATGAAGAATTGAAGGAAAATGAAAATAACTGATGGCCCAAGGAAGATAATCTACTTCCAGGGCTAAACCAAACTATAAGGCAGTCCATCAAAGAGGATGTAAAGAAATATACTTATGAACTAATCGAGAAAACTATAGAAAACAATAGAAGCTATAAGAAAATGATGCAACATCTCTCGATTGATAAGAGACAGCTTGTTGCAATCATACTAGAAGATGGTTTGAATACTACACATAGCAGAAAGTTAATTCTAATGCGAGTAGAAGAATTGTACACGAAATTGTATGATGATCCATTTACCAATGAGGAAGTAAATGAAGATCGAAATAGGTCCACCGAAGAGGTTCTAGATATTCTTCCAGAAGAAGTGAGACATGCAACCAAAAGCACGAAGAATGGGAAAACATATGGAATGGATGGAATCACAGCAAATATATTCAAGGCAACTGCATGAACAAGATCCTCTCCATAGTTTTCACGTTTTGCTTAAGGAAGAGGAAGTAGTATCATAAAATTCCTTTCTCTGTTTCTGAATTGCGTAAAATCAACATTTCCGGCTTTTATTAAATGAACACAATAAACAGTAAAAACGCTTTATTTTCAACGAAATCATCTGAAAGACAACAAAGAATGAACGTTTGTTTGCGTGGATGACAGTTTCCATATTTTAAAAGTAGTTTACATGCAAATTCAACACATCTCTACGGCTGTAAAAATTGCTTCTGGCTTTTACTTTTGAAGAATGGGAATTTCCGGCAATCTAGACAATTTTTCTGTTTTTAATAACATTAAAAAATTAAAAATGTAAATTAACTCCCTTTCATAAGAATTAATTCGATCTTGAATATGAAAATAACAAAACCTATCAACATTTATACGGGTATTTTCTTTTTAATTTAAAAAAACATTAGCTAATGCGAACACGTACTTTTAAATGACCTCCGTTTAGTGACACGACACGGGTTCTCTCACTGAATTTTTAATTCCTAATTATTCCGCTTTCTATGCCATGAGAATTGTAATCGGATGATAGTACACGATAGATCGAAGAGGATCACACAAATGCGGAGAAAGTGATTACTAGAACGCGAAAGCAAGAAAAAATGGGTGGATGCTAGGATATAGAGAAGGATAAAAAGTGAGAGAATGAGGCGTAAAGAGGAAGAAAGAGGAAGATAGAGAGAAATGGTGTGTGAGAGAGAGAGAGAGGGAGAGTGAGAGATAGCTAGAGGCGTAATAGATATAGATATTTATTTGGATGAGATTGAGTCCAGACAGTATCTTTTTCCATGTAATTCATAAGAGAAAGACAGTGAGATTGGTCAATGAAGAGGGAGAGAAAGAGTGGGAGAGGGAGGAAGTAGGAGAGAAACAGAGGGAGAAGGGAAATGGAGAATGGGAGAGGCAACTAGGGAGTAGTGGGAAAGAGGAGTAAAGAGGGAAACTGAGAGAGGGAAAAGAGACGGAGAAAGCGTGAGATGAAGAGATAAAGAGAAAGGTAGGCAGAGAGAAGAAAAGAGGGATGGGAAGAGAGAGATAGGGAGGCAGGGAAGAATATGCGTGTGTAGAACGTGTTTGTGTGGGTATGGAACAAGGCATAGTAAAATGTGAAGCACACAAAACGAAATGAGCGCGATGAATTGCCCTGAAATCTGAAGCATTGGATTAACAATTGCCCCGAGGGCTACAGGGAGACACGGAAAACAGGTTACAGGGGAAAGAGAGAATGGAGGAGGATAGGAGCGAGGGATATAAATCGGAGAGACAAGAGTTAATTGAACCCGAACGAGAGTGGGAGTGCCAAAGACCTCGGCTGTTCCAAATTAATTGCTTGCTTCCCAGGTTACGCGACGTCGGCGCGAGAGAATAGCCGCCCATTGCATAGGATGGAAATCTCTTGGGATTTAGAGCTCCTCGCCTTGCTCCCCTCCTACGCGTCATGCAAACCTACCTGCGTCAACAGTCCGGCCTCGATACCATTAGGATCTTTTGCGTTTCATTTTATTTTTCATCAATGCAAAATTATGACCTCTCTCAACGACTCTAGTGTGTTACCTCCCATGAATGCGACTCGCAAAAAAAAGTTGTTCGTTTGCAGTGGCAGCAGATATGCCCTTTCTTTGAATTTCTTCTAACATGACATTTAATTGTTTTCGTCCTGATTAGCGAAAGAAAATAAAATTAAGTTCCGCTCTAATTCATTCTTAATCTATCATTTAATCGTGTCGCATCTGCGCACAGTTAATTATTCTCATATAAATTTAGAACTTATACCTGTATTAAAATTTAGAACAACATGTCTATATTTATACTTAAAACTATTAAACTTAAACTTATATTATTATTATATTATATATTATATTATATTATATATTATATATATATTATATATTATATTATTAAACTTAAATTCGTGATTTTCAAGGCTTTTCTATATTTATATTTTCGGTTTTCTTATAAATTTAAAGTGAATTTCTTTACTTTAATTATTTTTTTTTCGACGATATAAAATAAATTTAGTCATTGTGAATTCTGATTTGAATCGACTGGTAAAAAACATTTTTTATTTCGTCTTATGCCATTAGAGCGTCTGGGTGCTCATAGCCTTGACCCATCTTCTCCATTCGGGCCTGTCATTGATCGGTTCCTTCATCTCAATCATTGAATTTCCTCTCTTTCGCCAGATCCGCTCCATATGGTCTTCCTAATTTATTCGTGGCCGTCCTATTCCCTCGAGTCCTTGCCTCCCACAGCCTCTTTAATAATTTTTCTTTGGAAACGTTCAAAGCACTTAAGCTAATTCTCTTCTATTTTGTCCTACACTGCCTCCATAACTCTCATTCTTCCGTCTCGTTTTGGGCTTTCCCAGTAAAACGTCTAAGTACATAATTTCATTTCTATAACAATCGCGTTTTGTAAAATTCTTTAAGCGCGCATTATTACATTTTCCTGTTATTACAACCTGGCTGACATTTCAAAGTGAAGTAAGTTTATTAGAAATTTGATACGTGCAGTACGCAAATAATAGAATGTAGAATTTATAACTTTAAATACTATGGTGGTGTCAACTAAAATCAGAGAAATTTGTTTACTTGGATGGGGATTTGATTTTGATCTACAGCAAATAGCACAACTTTAGAATGACAAATTAGAGAACGGGATATTCATTGAATAATATAAACACCCAATGTTTGAATATATTCATATAAGTCGTTCATATAGTAGTGAACAAATTATAACTTGCACGCTATCATCTCACAAAATTCGGGTGATTATATCATAAAGTGAAACATACCCCAACGCATTAATAAAATGTGTCCAAAGATGATTCCATTTAATGAGTTTAATAACCAACATGTTACGCCAAGTGCAACTCAAGTAAATTCACGGCGATAAACATTCAGTTAAAACAACAATACCTAAGAAAATTACACTAATGACCGGCAGCCATGTTTTTAAGAGATAAAAAGCTGACACGATTAAAGTTGAAAAATATGGGTTTCCCATACTACAATATTAGAGAAAATTTATTTTTTAGTGGCTTTCAACGAGAAGACCAGATTAGCCTCATGGGGTTAGCAGTTTCTCAGACTGCAAGCGATCTCCATCGGAATAGCTTTGGTTTCACACCGGACGTGACGCTATAAATATATTTACGATTCTGCGATGTCGACATAAACCTCGGCCATAAAACTACTCAAACACATTCCTCGGCAATGAACGCCTTTTATAAATAAACCTGTTGCTGCGGAAACAAACAAAAAACGCCTTTCGCTGGAAACGGTTTCTTTAGATTTAGTGTATTTTATAATGTTTCTCCTCGTTGAAGCTGCGATTATCGCGCTTTAGTTTGATTCAAGAAAAACGTTTAACCTTTAAAATAAATAATCAATCAATTATATTTCACATTCAAAAGTTATGGTGCAAGAGAGTATGACATATATAAGTAAAAAATCATTTTATACGTCGAATATAATCCTTCCCTTTTGCTTACAAAATTCTGCATACAAGATCTAGGAAATTAAACGAATTTTGTAACTTATAGCAGATCTCATTTGCTTCAATTAAAAATGATTGTTGTCGTTGGCAACAACTAGATATCTACGCATGAATTTCTCCATGTTAAGCTCGAGTTAAGACATTCTTGTTTGATTATCTTGATAACGGCTACTCCTACGACAAAAAATATGGGAAAATAAATATTCTACTTCACTATTTCTACAAGTATTATATGAAAACTATTTTGAAATGACCAATACTTTATATATATATATATTTACTCTACTGCTGAAGAAGGGCATAGGCCCGATAAGCTTATGTGTTTTTTGTTTTTGTGTTCATGTGTTCAACGTGTCTCTTCGACGCCCCCCAGCAGCCTGCCAACTTGGTCTCCGACTTGGTAAGTGTCCGCTGGGCTTCCTTCAACACTTTGTTGCCACCCTCATCACTACCTTTTCATTTCCTTAAGTCTACATATATATATATATATATATATATATATATATATATATATATACACACACACACAATAGATATAACGGAAAGTTCATTTTATTGTCCCCAGTAACGTGGTACGTGATTCATTTATGTGATATACTTATTGTCTTGGACTTTAAGTCTTTAACATCAAATTTCATGAAAATCATTTCTATAGGGGTCGAGAACGAACATGCGGACGGACGAAAAGATCGAAGCCAATAGACGCTCATTCTGGAAGCGAAATGCGCCTAAAAAAGATGTATGCGCATTACGGCTACATAGCAGCCATAATGATAGACGCTTCACTGAAGTTATATTCTATTAACCAAAAATGGACTATATATTTGACAAAATTGCGCAATTAAAATTAATACCTACATACATGCATTGTTAATATAGTTCGCCTCTTTTGGTGACCAATGATTTAAGAATTAGTTATTCAGAGCATTTCGAGCAATTTACTTCAACAGTTTCAAGAATAGCTTTAGAATGATAATCCTTTCATTAATTAAAGTGGAGATTATACGGAAATCACGTACACCACGCCCAAATAACACGGTGACGGCTCTTTTCTTCCTTTCATTGCTCCGACGTGTTTTAATGCGAATGTAAAAATCCTCTCGTGTAGTCAAATGGGAGGCGCTTAAAGTTGCCTACACTCTGAATGCTAAGCGACCCTGAGGAATTGAAGTAAAGTAAGGCTTAAGAAGAACTAAATGCGATAAGTGGACATATTGCTAATGTGCCTCGTATAGGTACGTACTAAATATTATATGCCAAAATTGTACTGCAAAATGAATGCGATGTGTAATAACCTTATCATACCTCTAAATACGCGATATAGAATAGATTAAAAAATTCCTTATTGAAAGTTTTGATAAAATATGATATATGCATGATTGATATTTATTTGCAATCTAAATTGCAGAAGCAAATATTACTCTTCTAATTTAAGGTGTGTAGCAGAGAGAAATATGTACCTCACATTATAGTTTACGGTCATTTTTTTACTTTAACTGCCTTTAAATATAATTTTAAATCAAATTTAGGTCAATGACAAGATTGTTTTCACTCTCTAAGAGCTAAACAGATTTACAAAAGTTGGTTAATGTACTTTACAATGGTTGTTTAACTAAAAATTTCCTTTGATTCATTGTGATTTTGGCATCTCAACGAACTCTGCTCGCAGAAATGGGAGATATACTTTCTGATTTCATATGACATCCCTCATATGTCCGAATTCTCTGGCGCAAGAATGTATATATCGAATGATCCTAAAAAACTTTACCAGAGTGAGAGCATAAATAAGTGATACATGTCACCCTTGTTCCGTTCTGGTCTCTCTACCTTTTCGGTTCTAAATCTTAACCTAAAACCTATTTTTGGCTCTTACTTCTGGATTTCCCATCTCCATCTTTAACATACACACAAATCAATAGCGTTCCGAATGCTTATCTTTTATTTATTCAATACATGGGCCAACTATATTTGCTTAATCAACTGCGGAGGCGGCCGTTTCAAATTGTAATTAGGACCGTGAAAAATGTCGTCTTTGTCCACGCCAGATCTTTTTCCCTTGGCGGCGGCGGATATAAGGCGAATCTCAACCGAAACAACCTCTAACCCATTACTCACGATGGCTTGACCCCGATACAACACCAAAGCCCTACTTCCCCTACAACAACGCCAGTTTCTTAAGAGACAGATGGGAAAATGGGGTGGGAGAGGGAGAACGGGAAGTGGGGCTGGGAGGAGGGGGACAGAGAGGATGGTCCAAACACATACACCGCGCGAATGTGAAATCGCTCCGACTCGTAAGATTCGAGCAATGCGATATCTCGCCTCGGGATAGGAAATGGAATATATGTGTAGTGCGTTCTTCTCGTGTGTTTTTGCTGTGCGTCCTATATCAGAAGAGCTGGCGCCGCCATTTCCTCGCCCTCGGTTGCGGATCTCGACTCGCGGTAACGATAGATGGTTGAAAGATATATTGACGGGTGAAATGTTAACCGATCGCGTCCTCATTTATTTATTCGCCGAAAGCAGTTCCCAAAGTGCAAAAGCTAGCTTTACTTTTTCTTTTTTGCCCCTCTCTTCTTCTATGCCATTTTCTATTTAGTTTTTTCTTTCTTCTTTCTCTCTCTCGCTCTTTCCTTTACATTCTTCGTATTGCCCATGGGCGCACAATATACGGCACGCGGGCCAAATTTGGCCCGCCGACACATTTTGCGTGACCGAAAGGATTTAAATCAGCTTGTACATTCCTTTTCCGTAAAAAATACAATTAAAATTTGTTATGGATATTTATCGCATGTGTGATCAAACATTCTCTCTTATGAAATTAAACAAAGCTCCATCAAGTTCAGCACTGACAGATCACAGTTTAAGAGACAGCCAATACCAGCATTACTGCGGATATAAGACGAATGGAGAGAGAAAAACAGTGCAACATCTCCCATTAAGTAAATTATATTTGTTCGTCACCTCTTTTTTGTTGCATAAAAATTGCATGCAAAAGTTGTTACGGCAATTACTGAATCTACAATAATTTACTTAAATTTTTTATGTACAAAAATTTCATAGTGTGGCCCACCTAGGTCCAATCAAGGTCGATTTTGGCCCGTGTCAACTTTTGAATTGTGCACCTCTGGTCCTGCCAATTTTTACCTTAATTCGCCTCTTTTCCCACCACCTCTCCTCATTTCCACCTTCCTTTCATCTCTCTACCTTATCCTCTCTTTGATAAGACCCTATTACACGGGTAACCATAAGAAATTACCAAAATCTTTTTGTAGAATTATAATTCTTACGTCTTACACAATCCTATGACAAAGTTATAGATTTATATTTTGAAATGTTGCAGTGTTGAGAGGATGATGTTTTCCCTTTATAACTCTTTGTTATTTTCATTTTTAAAGGTTTTTTCATCCTTTCTTCCCAGAAACGAGAATCGCAGAAATTGTTTGAAGGAGCCTTCCTACTCACGTGTCAAAAAACCAGCCGTCTCCATTTTTACCAATCTTATCCATTACGGCATATTTATTCTGTATAATATCATATACCATACAGTCCAGAGCTTTATGATGATACGCAATCCAATATAGGAGTGCAGTAGGTAAGCGTATATAACGAAAAATATTAATTTGTTATTTATTAATTTCCGAAAAAAGTGTCAACGGTCAGAACAAGACTGAATACTGTCTGACAGTAGAATTTTTCTAAGGCAAACTCAGAAGCAAATGTAGGAAAAAAGCGAGCGACAAACTGGAGTGCGATATACAATATATATAAGTATATATGCTTATATTTTTTCCCATAAATTAAAATTGAATCATATTGTTCTGCTAAGTTACAATTTGCAGAGCGTTGAAATGGTTGGAGTAGCTATATTGAAATAACGGTAACAATAAAATTTATATTATTTATAATTTACAGTGTACTTACAGATACCTTGAAAGTACATTGTGCCGCCTACGACTATGGAGGTGGTACGCAATGGGAAAGCGTTTAAAAGTCACTATACAATCAACCCAGGAGGGAATGATTGCATTAGAAAAATATTTTCCTTCAATCCACTCACACGATTTTCTCGTATTCTCTCCCTATCTCACTTCGTCTTTGCTCCCAACTGAGTCTTCGCTTCCTGTTGTGTAAACACCAACCCTGGGATCTATCTCGGGAAAGTCTAGATTGCGTCCACTGACCTTACCCTGATACCTTGTATCCTCAGAAGAAAAGAGAAACATTCCTCACACCATGCGAAGATTCGGCTCCATTCTGACTCCCTCCCCTCTAACTCTCCTGTTTGCTATTATGCAATTTTAGAAATCCTTTTTCCTATCCTTTATATTCTGGTTTACTTTACGACAGACCTTTCAATATTTTCTTTCCATCTTGCTTCGCCGCCCTCCACCGGTCGCCACAGGAAGCAAATAGTGAAGGAGCGCTCCCGTACTAGCGGACATATGCACTCGCGTGTACATTTTTGTTATCTCTGTACGTGTTCGTATGTAATAATATAAATGTATATATTTCGAGTTTTTGATAGAGATAGAACGAACCTGCGTTAGTGGGTGCGGAAATGAATTTCAATTCAGTCCGTGTTTTTATTGTACCCTTTAACTGTGTATAAAAGTGCAAAAGAGGTTTTTTTTAGCAACTTTTAAGTTAACATATCGCGTTATATTCAAATCAAGAGCGACGAATAACTTGAAAAATGTTGAATCTATTTTAACCTTTCTCCTATGTTTAAAGAGACCGACGATAAAAGAGCATTTTAACTAATCTCTGTGTAATATTACGGCCCGAGTTCGTTTCCAGAACCCTATCGTTCCTCCATTTGATTAATCCAGAATGGGTGTGACATTTTTGGTTTGCATTTTTTAATTATTATTACAAAATCTGACGTGGCCACCACATTACTTCTCCATACCTGTAATATTTCTGAAAGTTCCATATAGGTTAAGTGATAATAAATATTTTCAAGAACTGTGAAAAAAATTTAAAGATCTTACAAAGACCAGAAATAAACTCAAACCGTAGCAATCTCCTATTGAATATAGCCCGAAATCTCCAAAAGTTAAGTAAATAAAAAGGAGCGTTAATAAGACGTAACTAAGCGTAAAGTGTTTACAATAGACGACAGTAGGTGGTGAGATGGTGGCAACTAAAAAATTGTTTTTAAAATATCTCTTAAACAATGTATTATATGAGGAAATGTTTAGAATAAACATTGTATAAAATTAAATTTCCCACTACTTTTATTCCAGTACATTTTTAAATTGATCAAATAATAAAGATAGTATAAAAAAACGGTTGTGACAAGAGTAAACACTTTCAGTTGACCGATTTTAATCAAAATATAATGAACTTTTGTCCATTTTTATTCAAATATAAACTTTTCCGTTGATCTGATAATTTTTTTTTTGAGTTAGAGCGCCCACAATATTCTTATCACGTACACGAACACACGGATATCATCGAGAAAATGTTCAAAACATGTTCAGTGGGCCTCAAAACATGTATTTCCGTTGAAATCGAATTTTACATGAAAACAATACTCGAGCAAAAGAACGCCTAAAAGAATTAAAATCACTTCTCTACCGTAGATTTTCAAGCACAAGTTGATTTTTTGCACGACAATATTTTGACCTAAAAAATTTTCCTCTTTGTATGTGAAAACCCCATTGTTGCCGATTTAGCGAAATTACGGACATCTACATCTACATGATACCCTGCAAGTCAACGTTTTGCTGGATGGCAGAGGGTGCAGCGCACCAAAGGACAGCGCAATGCATCTTAAGGAATGTGCATATATAGATATTATCTATAAATTTTAATTTACAGAAGTCATTTTATATATATACAGTAATCCCTCTATATTCGTGGGGTTTACTTACGTTCCTGATAAACGCCGCGGATATAGAAACCGCGAATATAGATGTTAAAGGCTTATGGGATAAATGGGGTTAGGAGAAAAGCTACCTCCAGTTTATATAGTAATAACATTGTTATTGTTTTTTAAACATAAGCAAAGCCTATAGTACACGAATCTTTACTTCTCGAAGCGGAATTATGAAAAAATACGCAATAGACGTAATAACGCACCCAAAATTTTTATTCGCACTATTTTAAGGAAAAATTGCGAATAACTCAAGTTAATATGGTGGTTCATTTACAATTAAACGCATTCATAAAAAAACAATAAATAAATGATGACTTATACCTTTAACAACGGTGTTGATGTCCCTTTAACGATAATGATAATTGCGGCGTTGGAAATGTTAGTTGGACGAGACTCCCTCCTTTGGATCGTCCATTGTCGATCCAACAGATGGATGAGGAGAACTTCGAGCGTTGGCGGTGCTACTTTCGGAGACAGCATTTTTTTACGACCTGCTGATTTTCTCTGACCTACGCGCAATGGGTATCTGAGAGGTAGTGCAATGTATAGCTGGTCAGTTTAAAAAGTTTAGGAAGCAAGGTGACTTCTCTGTTAGACAGCATTTGAGCCTCTCTTAGGGAGGTGCCCCACAGAAGAAAATAGCAATTGGCAACTAGCAACTTCTTTATCCACACAGAAGAGACTACGTAGTAGTGAAACGGCGGGAGAGAGCAGGAGAGAGCGCGCGTTTTTACTACCTCCACCGCATTCATTGCACGCCTACTCATGTGAATGACTCACTAACATAGAAGACGTGGCAACAGCGCACGCTGCAATTGATGTTTTTCTTCTCTCTCCCGCTAGGCAGAATGAAGATGAAATAAAAATCGGTATCATTTTGGGAAGTAATTTTTTGAAGTTATTTTGTACATATTAGTAATATAGGCATTTGTCCGGTGACAACGGTACCTATAACTTTGAAAACAACCCAGGGGATTGACGAAGATATCCGAATTTCAGAAATGTAACAAAATCGGGTATTAATGTTTCAGTTATAAAATAACGCTTCCAGATACTCATTTCTAATAGTTTTAGGTAAGTGCTATTAAAATTGCATGTTAATATATTTGATGGTTTCTCTGATGTATACATTCAAATTAGTCTTATCGGATTTCCAGGTCTAAAAACCGTGTTTTTATTCAAATACAGCCCAATATAAAATATTTATTCATATACTAAAAGTTTAAGATGTGCATCGATTAACGTATAAATAAATTTTCTAACAGCTACTTTTTATCCCATTAAAATTATTGCGGTTGTTTTCGAGACATACGGTCTCAAGAACAGTAGTCGCAATGTTTTCAGTGTAGTGAGAATGCCAAACGAGGCAATCATTTTGTACCATTTCTGGCGTCGTAGTTATTCAATGGTGCTTATGGCAACCTGCGACGCCGATTGCATTTTTTTAAATTATTGACGTCGGTGAGTTTGGAATAAACAGTGATGGCGGAGTACTTAGGAATTCTTTGTTAGCCCCTACATGCTAATTTCCTACATCTACCTGGACCCCAACTTTTACCATTGGATGATAGTGGTTACAAAATTATTTTATATTTTATAGCTAATGAAGCGTTTCCCTTGAAAACCAACACAATGAGACCGTATGCAGGACGCAGTCTGAATAATGACGCGCATACGAAATTATAGATTTTCTCGAGGTCGTAGATCAATAAAATGTGCTTTTGGAATGTTGGTGTTGAAATTTTAAGTTTTTGAAGGATACATACGCGCTTTGGAAGCGACAGTAGAAAACATTGTGAAATCAGCATGTGTTTTAGATAATTTTATAAGAAAACAAGATGAAATTTACTCAGAACCTACATATCTAGTCGCTCCAAGTGAAAACGTCGACCACCATACAGTGAGAGAGTTAAATAACAAATATTTAGTCCGAGATCATCTGTGTCATAATTTTTTAAACTAGAAATTGCATTACCACGTGAGTGGAGATACTGTGTATAAATAGATACTGAAAATGAAGTTAATAATGAATAAATTATAACTTATTGATTAATTTACTTATCACTTTCTCCCCTTTTTCGTGATATTTCCGCGCAAGCAGCTTTGGTTTTATTCTTTCTTGTGCAATCCTTGCTGGACACGTCGTAAATAACAGGGTACAATTAAATAAGTTTGAATGAATCTATATTGCAGTTTCCCCTTGCTTTTTGTCCATTTTAAGATCGATAACCAGGCAGTTTAAAAGCAACTTGAGCGATGAGCAACCGACAGACCATGTTTCCGGTTGCCAATTGTTTTAAGGTCACTTAAGTTGCAAGGTAATGTCGCTTGAGTGTGGCTTTCTCTATTTCTTAGAAAGGGTCCGACCACGAAGCAACATTGCTAGTGCTGCTTTGGTAGTTGCCATTTTCTTCTGTGTGGCACCTCCGTTAAAGCATGCTGCATCGTGTGATTGGCATCTGCTTCAACTTTTTTGTGAAGGTGTTTGCAATCCTCTTTAAAGATATTTATTACATCTTCCATACTTCTCTTAAATTTAATGGTTTGTTCCATGAATGGGTCAATATCAAACAGTGTATCCATAAGTTAAGACTCCTGTTTTATTGTCTCTGCCAATGTTTTCAAATTAAACTTAGACTTTGTCATCTCATCCTCCTCCACATCATCATCTTCATCATTAAACTGAACAAGTTCGTCAGATTCTCTTCAGTTAACTCTCTACTGTGCGAGTCTAAAGTTCTACTATCTCTTCTGGTTGCAAATCCTAAAACCGCTCCCATCCAGTATCATGTGTCTTCCTTGTAATCATCTTCACTTCTATATCAAGTGAAGAAAATCCATCGAAGTTAATGAGAGATTCCTTCCAAAATTTTTCCCATCATGCGTTTATAGTCAAAGGTTTTACCTCTTTAGTTGACTCTTTAATGTTATGTGTGCAATGTGCAATAGATGGTTCACGTTTCATTTCATTTAAGATATAGCGAAATGTGCTACGGGTACAGTAGCTCATGACCGCAGCAATCACTCCTTGGTCTAAGGGTTGGAGAAGTGAAGCTGAATATGGCGGCAGAAAGATAACTTTGATGTTCGGATGTGCAAGTTGAATACTCTGCGGATGGCCAGGCGCATTATCTAAAATCAGGAGTTAAAATGCCAATTTATTTTTAAGCTAAATATTTTCGACTTCATGAAAAAAACGATTATGAAACCAATCCATAACAATTGTTTTGGTGACTCAGAACTTCTTGTTTGAACGCCAGAAAACAGCTAGTTTATGCTCATTTTTAGCTTTCGACGCACGAGGATTCAGTGAACGATAAACCAACATCGGCTTAATCATGCAATCCCTGGACACATTGGCACAGAGAAGGAGGGTTAACCTGTGTTTAGCTGCTTTAAATCCAGGCGCCAAACGGTCTTCTGTGGAGATGAATGTTCGCCAAGTCACCTTCTTCCAAATCAAGCCCATCTCTTCAGCATTAAAAACTTGTTCGGGCTCATATCCCTTCTCTTTGATGAGCTTTTTAAGATGACCTGGAAAAGCTTCAGCTGCTACAGTATCTGTCGATGGCGATTCTTGACTTATTTTAACATTATATATAGCATATGTTATTTTAAATTATTCCAACCATCCTTTACTTGCTGTAAATGATTTGGTGCTGCTTCCTTCAGTGGCCGATGTTGCTCTTAAGCGTTCATATAAGCAAAGCGCTTTTTCGGGTCTCACCTGGATACTCAATGGAACTTTTTTCACGTTTGAACTTAGATCCAAATATTTAGGGTATTTTCCATCTTCTCGATGACAAGATCACGTGCATAGCAGTGCATTTTGGCACTTTTAGGTGCACTTCCACTTACACTAGCCCGTATACTTGTTTTTTTTTTAATTGATATCACAGTGGATTCGTTGATGTTATATGCCATAAGAACAGACGCTACACTTTCGCCTTGTGACAGCTTTTCTAACAATTCAACCTTTTCACTTAATGACATAACTTATCTTGCTCGTCTGACTCTTTTATCGGCACTCATTTCACTTCCTTTGCATTTTGGGGCTATGATATAAAATACTGTGAGCAAGCACAATGATGTTGTATCGCAAGGTGTTTTAAGGTAGGCGACCGCAAATAAGTGAAGTTTACCTCCCGCGAATAATGAAACTTGCTACAGTAATTCCTGCGCGAATAAGCGAAACCGCGAATATGAAACCCGTGAATATGGAGGGATTACTGCACGCTTGTTTCTCTAAGCGTACGGCCACGTACGGATCAGAAATTATTTTTAGGAATGGAATGTTTCATTCGGTGATCGAATCAACTGTTTTATCTTTATCCCCGAATATTAATACGCGTCTCGCGACCTCTTTTAGGGAAGGTTTGTTTTTTGGTAGACGTAGAGCTTTTACAAAATAACTGCATCGAAAAAACCTTTTGTTGGTTTGGAAAATTATGAAGGTCGTGTTGACAAAAACCCGCTTTCATTACGCAGTCGTTCGGAAAATGGTTATTCTTTGCGCGGGAGTGGTCGGCGCTCGCGGGACGAGAAAATTATTTCATCTTCCGCGTGTCAACTCGGAGATATAACGCGCGGTGATGTAGGATTGCGGAGGGAACATTCAATTTCCACGATTAAACGAATGATTCGTCGAAAAAAAATATCATGAAATTTCCGCTCGCCCAGAAAATAAAAACGTTCTCTTTGCGACGCGTCGCGACATAAGGAAAAGATTTGAACAGAAATATACATTTTCATCCCGTTATGCCGCTTTTGCTAGAATGAATTGAGAAAGGTGAAAGTCTTGAGATATAGTACCTGTGAATTCTGGTGAGGGATAAAGGGATTTCCAAAGCAGTGAACGTTAGACAAAAGTTGGTGGCTCCTATTTCTCCTCTTTCGTGAGAGTGCAGAACTATCCACCTTATCTGGGCTTAGCACGTTAGCTCCGGCTATCCTTCTTCCCTAACATTCAACAGTTCCCATCGACTTATTTTGGTGACATGAAACATTTATCATTCCTTCGTACGGTTGTATCAGACTTAAACGGGCATCGGATAACTGGTTCTTTCAATTTCACCACCGTGATTTCAAATGGTAAATGGATTTAAGGTGTACAGATTAATTCAAAAGAAAAGTTTAAATGCAAAAGAACATTATCACCAAGAAAAGCTAGTTCGGTCGCCAATATCTGATACATTGGAAGGAAATTTAGTATCACAAATACACTCATAATACAAAAGTGCTAATCACAAACTCTTGAACCAATTCAAACGAGAATTTTTTAGATCGTCTTGTGGCCGAGGTCTATTATTCCTGGAACTTCTTACAGTTTAATTATCTGCTTATGACGCCTACTTTATGCTTAAAATGCGCTCCTAATTTTTTCAAATATTTTATGGCAATTGGAAAGACAATTCAAGCATTTTTCTTTAATAATAGTTGAATTCCCTTTTTGAATTATGTATTTGTTTGTTTATAAAGAATCTTATAATTGATTATAATGCAGCTCGGGAGACAATAAGTTTTGGCAAGCAAACGAGCAGTCACCGGATATCACGAAATGAAAATTAAATATTGAAACCACATGAAGTAATATTTTCACTCGTTAAAAGTCAATTTCGTTTAACAAACAATATTACTGATAAAGAATACTTAATTTTTTTCATGACAGTAGCCAAGACCACCATTATATTTATTTTTATGTAGATAGCATTTCAAAAGCATGTGTGGTGTCTGTGTAATGTAAACTCCGGATTAAATCCTGAGAATAAAAGTATAAAAATCCACTGCTACTCACAGACACGCGCATGTTAAAATTTGGTATACTGAAATCGTATGAAAAATAAATAAAATCTCCCTATAAATATTTTCCAACTATGACAGTGCAAGGTGAATTCTACTGTATTATCATCGTCGATTCCGAATGTGAGATTTTGCTACGAATCATTCTTTTTTCACCACGTTGATTTTCCATTCAAACCAAAACCCGTCAGTCGGTGGAAATGGGTTGATTCCGATATTGTCGGATTTTCGTCAAAACGCCATTTGCATAACGAGACACAATTGTGGTCTTTGCACTGACAGATGTGTCCGTAAACGAAAAAAGACATTTTTTTGGGCCCAGATGGAAAAAGAACCACTCCTCAACTTTTAGGCATATGTGCGCAATTTCTCAACAATTGATTAAAAACTCATGTTCCACAAGGGAACGGATTATAATGCTGGCAAATGTTAATGGTTGATTCATTTACTAAAGAATTTATTGGTATTATTTTTATTAGTCTTATTTAAAATTACAAGAATTAAAAGAAATATTATCTAAAAAATAATTATCACTGTTCATTATGAGATAACAATTGTGGCAAATGATTTTTCAAATTTCACTAACTATAAATTTTGTATTTTATTCTTTATAATTAAAATATCTGCCATTAATTGTGTGTAATTTACATTCTCCCCCAATTCAAAACTTTTTGTATTCATATTTATATTTAAAATGACTCTGAATTCTTCTATCGACACAATTCATTTAATTATCTGGAGTTGCACGAGGGAAAGATACATAATATATGAATAAGCGAAAGAAATTTCAGAGAAAAAAATACTTACAATTCTCTCTTGAACTAAATCTTCACCCAAGTTTTCTTCAAACAGAAATTTCATTCGTCTGGAATATTTATTGGAGATTGGAGATAACCATCTGCAAAATAAATGAATAAATAAATACATATATCAAAATTCTGGAAATGGCATTAATTCCCAGTATAATATTAATATGTTAAACGCCTTATCTCACTTCGACTGTCATAATATAAAGGTATAAAATAATTAAAAATCCGTGCATGCAAAATCAGCGTACACTGAATGAAGTTGGAAGCAATAAAGGTGCACAGGATGTATAAGCTGTAAGGTTGGGAATAATTTGCAAACAAAAAAAATCCTGCCATGACCGAGAATCGAATCCGATTTTTCCACTTGCCAGGCGGATTATCTACCACTGAACTGTCGTAGCAGATTAATTCTCTCATTTCAGAAGAGGGATTTTTTTAGTTGGGCGTGGGATAGCCAATTATAAAACGATAGAAATTCTGAAATTAGAGAATTAGTCCACCACGATAGTTCAGTGGCAAAATACCCGCCCGGCAATTGGAAGAGCCGAATTTGCTTCCCGGTCACGGCATTATTTTTCTCGTACTTGCAACCTTACAACTTATGCCTGTAAACATAGTGATCTTCGAATCAATTCTTTCGATCAATCCAGGATGAGAATTTGTAAATGATTTTAAGATGGACATTTACAAACGAATAGATAATCAAACATTGCGAATAGTAAGGCAATTTAATTTACTAAAGGAAGTCATTCATGTTGTCAATACTTTAAATAATACGATTTCTTTATTCAAGGATTGACCTTAAGAAAACATTTTAAAAATTGATCTATTTTTCATTCGTACTCTTTCGCCAAGCATCATGGAGAAAATCGTTAATCTGAATCGCCAGCCTATTAAGGCACGCAGATTTAGAAATCGTTATGTCATCTACTTCCCAAACAGAACCAACGAACTGGAAAGAATTCCATGGAGACGACCCGAAAGGGCCAATTTTTTTCTGGCAGCTGTCACGTGCTCAAGTCAAATTCAGCAATCCGCTGTACGGGTGAAATGGAAAGCGTATCACGCCAATGTCATTATCCCCTCCGACGCGTCTGTGATTTATGAATGAACAGAATCTCGATCCGGTGCCGCAAACGACAAATCCTTCACCTGACAAGGAATTTCCTTCGATCCACACGCGAAAGTCATCTCTTTGGTTTCACGTGGAAACGGTTGGGAGCATCTCACAAATGAAAGTCTACTATTTCAGGTGAACATATTTGTCTAAAATGTCTTGGGAGAATAATATGCATTTTAAAATTTTCCGCGTTAGTACATTGCAGCAGTGGCCATATTGCAATTTGCGTAGTTATCTTTTAATGACATTTAAGTTATCAATGTAATGCACTCAATAGAGCAATGGAATGTATGTACAAACCCCAACAAAAAGTTACATAAAGTGAATCTGAATTTTTCTTCTCAAAATACACATTTGTATTTAGCCTTATGCGCCAATGCATATTAACTACCTCTCAGAACGTTCCATCTTGTTACATAAAATATTTCTGCAGCAATCGTTATCAAAAAACTATGAAAAAACGTAAAAATGGAGGCAGAATGGTTTTAAAAAAGAAATCTCATTGAATGACAAATCAGCAGGAATATTAATTTTTATTACGATAATGACAACTAGTTATGCTTATTTTAAAAATGTTCTGATTAAATATAAATGATTTATAGTAATTTCACCGAAGATTCTCTAGCCCTCCGAATACGAAAAAGTTATTTACGAGAAAAAAAAAGTAAAAACATTTTCACGGAGTAAAATGGAATAGATATGGTGAAAGGCAGTTAACTATTTCTTTTGCTTTACCACTATATAAATCTATTTTTTAAGATGTTTTAGATAAATGCTAACCTACGGTTTAGCGTCGGAAAGTGATGACTGTGTACCGCAGAGAATTTATGTGGGGTTTCTGGAAGTTAAACGTGTCAATAACACGTCCGAAGATAAACATGGCCCCAGTTGGGAAATATGATCTACAGACATGGAGTTTTGAAGAGTTGTCACCTAACAACATGGAAAATGATAGGAATTATCTGTACCTATATATCAAAGACATAAGTCATTAGTACTAAACTACTGCTGTTGAAGCAATGTTTTTTATAATATAACTCAAAAGAATTTTCCAAAATATCAGTAAAAATAGGAATTTGTTAGTTCTGAAAACCGTGAACATATTTATTTTTAATAAATCAAGGTGGACTCTATATAAGTGTTTAAATTAATAATGGGCTAGAATTAATGCAAAAACTTTAGACGGGCATTCAAAAGCTTGAAAGACGCTACATTTTTATTTTAAGAGAATTTCCGAATTTACAAAAAAATATCTCGTTAGAATACTACCGCTTGAATTGTCTCCTCTTTTGTTTTAATGTGTACTTCAGCTGGAATTTAAAGATATCGAAGAAGTACATTTGGCGAAATTTTTATCTGTGGAATTAACATTTTTTATTCATAAGCATTTATTTTTGTTAATTTACCTTTTGAATTTTGTAACATGCTATTTAACTATATATTAACGGAAGTTTTGGAGACGGCTCAAACATATCAAAAAGTAAAACTGCAAGGAATCCGAAATTTTCCTGCAATGACTCTGCAGGCATTTTACTTGTTCTTTACGATTAAAAGAAAAAATAAAACTCTGGGAGGAAGAGAGTCCTACATTCCTCCAAACTAATTATAGATGAAAGGAGTATAGAGTAATGAAATTTTTAACCTCAATATATATATTTTTTAAATTCAATCAGGCAATTACTAATACAATCAATGTATGCTAATTTTTGTCTATAATTTAATAGTAATTTAATCATTTCAAATGAAATGCTCTCATCATTATGGCGCCATACATTGGCTATGTTATTGTTTATGAAACTTGTCCACTCTATGCAGTGGCGGATTTGGAAATTTTCCGTCCCTAAGCCAAATTATTTTTCCGCCCCAATTTTGGCACTTTTTCCTAAAAAATCGCTAATATATGTGGTTTGTCTGCACATCCGTTCGTCTGAGGTTCATAATTAATTCATTAAAAGTCTGTGTAATAATATTTTTCTATTAATTCCGCCCCGAAATATCGCCGCCCCTATGCCATTGCCTACTTTTGCATTATTACAAATCCGTTACTGATTCTATGGCACAAAATTATGTCAAGCTTGATTTTTAGCTGTAAAATTAATGGTCCGTTTCTTCAAAACTCTCCAAAACAACAAGTTTATTTATATGAACAAAAATATTGAAAGCAAAAATTAATTGCTATACTGCTATGCTGTGTGGGCACACATTCAGCTAATAGAATAGTGATATAGCCTTAGATAATTGAAAAAAATACCAAATATACTGTAGTTGTAGGAAACATCTAGCGTACCATACTGCGTGGTTGGCAATTAATTTAAAACCAACTTAATTTAAGAATGAATTATTTAAATGTAATCAAAAAATAGGAAAAGGTCTAAAAAGATTGATATATTGCTATTTTAATATTACAAAAATATCAGCATGCCTGGCACAGACTATCTTTCTTCTAGAATCATCTATTTAATGAGTACTTGGTTCAGTCAGATTTTTCTTACTCATCCGCTTTATTAGCAAACACGGTCGGAAATGGGAGTAATAAAATGAACCGCAGGCGTTGCATACAAATTTCAAGAGAATTTAGTGAGAAGACCAGACTTAAATCTAGTTTAAGGGAAGCATTAATACTGCGGTACACCGATGTATCTCCTCAACGTAGTAATATTACGCGGATTCGAATCTGAAAAATATAAAAAGGAAAAGCTACTTCAAAAAAGATATAATTTAGATGTTTATTATTATTGAATGCATAAGATAAATAAAAGAAACGTCAGAAGTTTGTATGCAGAAAAAAGGAACTATGTCCCTAATTACCAACCATACCAATGCATTCTCATTTCCGTCCCATTGCAATAGGATGAAAATGAGAATAGCTTAAGGCGTGAGGAGGTAGCGAAGGAAAAACCGCATTGTAGCTGCTCGATAGGAAGGCGTATGAGAATTAAACTACGTTAAAAAAAATTCGTGACAAAGTAAACTGACATGGACAAGGAGGTCTTAAAAAAAACATTTGGTCAAAGACAGTCACATGAGGGTTTCGGGTACCAATAGAAAGCTGAGTCGCAGCAAGGAAGTGTGCATCCTGGGCTATACCGGGAAATATCGCCCATAGACATTGATAACGATAGCGTAACAACTTTAATTGGCTACCAAATAACAAGCGTGAACATTTATTACCCTTAAAATGAAATTCAACAACCATACTATTTGATATATTTAACCCAATTGTTGACGTACTACATTAGCTCCGGCGCCAGTGGCTGCAACCCCAACTTTGCTACGGCTCTCAAAGGAAGTAAAAATGAACTATTAAGAGAAACCAAGTCGAAAAAGGATCTCAATTACAGTAATACCAATTTTATAAGTTCATATTCCCTCACTAAAAATAATACTAATGTTATACTTTAGCGAAAAATATATAAACCCATTTCTGTGTCAACAACATAAATTGTGGCGGGAAAATACCAGCGAAAAAAGAAAAGGAGAACAAAACCTCAGAATGTGTAATTTCAGAAGAAGCATCGACAATACTGCTACAGTTAATGAAAAAAACAGGTCACGCTAAAACAAAAGAATGAAAGAAATTGCGGCGAAATGTGAAACGAGCATAGTCGAACAACCAAGGAAAATAAAAAAGTAAACAGTCAAAAACTTGATAGAAATAATGCTGCAAAAACGTATAAAAAATGTGGATGATATAACGTAGTCTTGAAAAGGAAGTGACAATATTTTTTCAAGAGAGAATAAAAATGTTGTCATAGCGCTCCATGTAGGGTGTTTTTCAAGGACAGAATAGAAGAGATTGAGAGAGAGAGAGAATGTGGGGTTGAGCCGAACTTAAAAGCTTTCCATCCAATAACAAAATTTTTATTATACAAAAAAGTGAGAGACACGGTGTTTGTGGAAGGAGTTTACATTTTTCACTCAAATGCAATTTTTGAGGTAAAAATGACAAAAAAAAGAGCTGCGAAAGAATTTAGTATAAAGGAATTATGTGAGCAAAAGAACGTCTATTACAAGCGAATCGCTGTTTGGTGGTCCCACTGTACCAAACCAGGCTTCAATTACTAAGATCAAAGATGGAACCAGAAAACACTAGCAACTGAAACAAAAACGAATGAACGACGTAGCATTTGAATGTTCTCAGGAGAGCAAAAGTTCAAATTTTGCGTAGATATCACTGAAAATTTTCCCACCTGACAATCTGAACGGGGACATAACGCGAGGGGCGGTAAATAGAAATGTCTTTGTGCATCAACACTCATATCGTGTAATGTGCTGCTCACAATGATTTGTGGGAAGGAGAGAGATAGAGGAACGCAGGGTTGAATGCATGGAACAGCTGAAAAATAGTAATTCAATTTCATTAGCTGCGATAACATGGAAGCGTTTTGGCATTCCATGTTGAAGAAGTTACGTTTCATTCTACACTCGGGTCAAATTGACCAGTTCGGGTGTCCGAGAAAAATTTCTTCATAATTGATGACATACAGTAATGACAAGATTAAAATCTCTTTTGGGAAAATAACTTCTAAAATACTAAAAAGGCACGAGAGGAAATTGGGTTCAAGATCATATTTCAGAAGAAAAACGCAGTCAAATTCTCCTTCGGGCGTTCTAGTGTTAATGCGTCATTTATTTAAAATGACATTATAAGTTTTTATTCTTCGATTTTTCTAAAAAGTCAACGGACGGAACGCTGACTTTGCGCGGTCTCCTCAAACCACACAAACAGGGGGCCGGGCGACCTTGGAAAAAAATCCTACTTTTGCAGGATTCGTGCCCGCTGCCATTTCGAGCAGCAAACGAGTAACAGCCAGCATCTTAACCACTAACCCAACTACTCCCCTACCTGAGACATGTTTTTTAAATGCTTGTTCTTGAATTTTAATTACTCAAATAGTTTCTGTTCTCATTGATACATTAAAATTCCTTAATTAATCCCCACATAATCCAAGCTATCCCTTTAGCTAGTTTTCTTTCCATTATTGCTTAGAATTCATTAGCAATGTTTGGTTTACCATCTATCTCCTAGTAATCAAAAATGACCACTAGCGCTTTCCCAAATCCCAGTGAAGCCAATACTCAGCATGAGTTAATCCATTATCTGGTGATTATTTTCTTCGGAAAAGAGCAATTTGGAATCTCTTTTTGTATCTTTTTCAATGCATTCATACAAGTTCTTGTTACTCCCGATGCATTGACGTAGTATAGTTAACGCTCTCATGCTTTTGTGTGGAAATAGGTCACCGTAACACACTTTCCAATACACGGAGCCGGTTTTTAATGGGTGCATGCACCTTATCGATCTTTTATCTCAGATGAAATCATTATTACTGTTATTTTGTACTGGTAGGTTCATCTTTTGTCTTCCTTTTCCGACCTTCAATTTTCCTCCTCTTCTCTTACTCAGTAAAACTTTAATCATGGCGAAGTCTCTCTGCACTAACAGAGGTAAATACTGAACCCCGCATAGTGGAAAGTAATTCTTTTTTGCAGACTATTTCCCATTTGGTAATCCCGCAAGTCCTACTTCTTAATGTGAATACTTTAACGAAATAAATGGTCCTTTTTAATTAAACTGCGATTGTACATCCGAGAGTTTAGCATAAATTACTCTTTATTATGTATTAATTTCTCTTTAGTCAATTGACTCACGCAACTTGTTTCGTTTTGGAGTAGTTAATATTAATGTTGACTTTATCGTGGAAAAATTAGCACTGCACTTACGTTGACTGGTAAACTAAATTATATTGGAATAATGAAACAGGTTATGAGTGATGAGCTATTTTAACGTTTATTTAAACACTTATAAATAGACCTCATACGTTTGTGCTACTGAATATCTATGGAACCTTATTCCAATATTTAGGCGGATATTTTTCGAAAATAGTGAGCGGTGTCATTTCAGTGAAGGTATTCCTTAAAATTTGCGTCTATGATGCGCGTGTTTTCTAATCTTTAGTCACTGACAACTATTCATCATCAAGTATATCATTAACATAACGGCACTGTCATTGGTAAATGGAAAATTTCTGTATAAAAACCTATGAACCTAAGAATAACCATTATTGATAAAAGGAGAATAAAAAGATAAAAAAAAAACTATATTAAATTTAGATCAATATAACAGCGCATAAACTACTAATTAAAATCAACTTTTAATTCAATATTGTTACCTGCTTCCGTTAGAGCAGTTCCTATATGGTGTGATGTCATTTAAACCTGTTAAGGAGTTAGTGTATGCTAACAAACTAAATAAATAATGATAAAACATTCGCAAAAGAGACAAAATTCGGCAAAGAAAAATAAACCCTTTGCTGAAATAAACCATCCGACGTAATATTGATTTTTCACCCAGAAATTATATATATATATATATATATATATATATATATATATATATATATATATATATATATATTAACTAAAGGAAAAGAAAAGGTAGTGATGAGGGTGGCAACAAGGTGTTGAGGGAAGCCCAGCGGACACTCACCAAGTTGAGGACCAAGCTGGCAGGCTGCTGGGGGCGTCGAAGAGACACGTAAAACACACGAACACAAAAACACACGCAAGCTTATCGGGCCTAAGCCCTTCTTCAGCGAAAGAGTAACGTTATATATATATATATATATATATATATATATATATATATATATATATATATATATATATTAACTAAAGGAAAAGAAAAGGTAGTGATGAGGGTGGCAACAAGGTGTTGAGGGAAGCCCAGCGGACACTCACCAAGTTGAGGACCAAGCTGGCAGGCTGCTGGGGGCGTCGAAGAGACACGTAAAACACACGAACACAAAAACAAATATATATATATATATATATTATATATATATATATATGCATATATATATAATCTTTCCGAGATATATTTACGAATCAAAATCAGTAGTGGAAAATTATACATATTGTCATTTTTGTGAACTGAAAACGGAAATGTTAGAAAATAAACCGCTGCAGAAAAAATACACGAAGCCCATATGAAAGAACCGGAGAGGGCGCGACGGGCCGTAAATCAGCTCCGATGCGTGAATAAGCACAGCCACGTTGGCAGCGTCATCACGAACAGATACACGGAAGACAATAGAACACACGCGAGGAGACGGAACTAGCACACAAAGGAGGAAAACGGTGTGTGCGAGAGAGAGAGAGAGAGAGAGAGAGAGAGAGTGCGCTTTTATTGAGCGGGAAATATGTGCGAGAAAGCATACGTGTGCATGTACGAAAGAAAGTGACAGAGAAGCTTTATTTAAAAAATATACTCGAGGTAGGATAAAAAACGGGAAAGTGGTAGAGTTAGGTCAACCATGGCATTAATGAGGGAACAGAAGATGTGGAAAAGCACCGAGAGAAAGAGTACGGATGAATGGATGTGTGTGCGAGTGAGAGAGAGAGAATGACGCAATCAGAGGAAGAGGACTATACAAGTAGGAAATATGAGGATGGAAAGTGAGACAAATGCATAGAAAAAGAGACAGAAAGAGAGGTTGTGAGGAAGATGGGAATTGAAGGAAGAAAAAGGAAAGAGGGAGTTTATATATACATATACACATATACATACATGTGTTTGTATATATATATATTAGGGTAGTCCTTATAAGGGGGAGGGAAACAACGTTTTATTATGAATAAAGGCACCATCATATCTTGTTTCAATATTATAAAAATAATATTCCCAAAATTTGGTAAATTTCAGATGAAATTTAGAGGCTGCTACCAAAGTTTGAAACATTAAGTTTTCTTTATTTTAAACAAAATGCAATACAGTACAAAGCATATAAAATTGATAGTTGGTAATTTCCATGCTACATTGTCACATGATGAACATAACAATACTGACGCAGTGGTATATTAATTGTTTGTGGCAAGTGTTCCCTTCGCAAAGTCTGGATATCTCCTCCGATGATCGCTGACAACCTGCAGAAGAAATTGCTTTTGCTGTTCACCCTGGGTGTGTAATCGATTGTTTTCCTCAATCAGGGCAACTCCGCGTTCTACCGTATGGTTAATGCAATTGATGGACCTGATGCACTTTTCTGTGGCAATGTAGTTACCATCAGAAGCCCAGAGTTCGGATCCAATTCTGTGAATTTCGAGTCAAGACCAAGTATGTCGAAAAACCTCAAAGTGTTGGCTGACACAAAATAGTCCAAATTTTTCTCCAAGATGCTATCCAGATCGACAGTCACTATCTTTGAGTGGTCCTCATTACCATCATTTTGGAGAGCTTGAATCAATTTGGCTTTTGTATCTATTGATAGTATTTTATCAAAGAAAGCAAGGGCAACCAGCTCTTTGCTGAGGTACCACAGATGACGAGCAAGCTTCTTCAGAGTAGCGTTGGCAACTATTGAGTTTGTAGTCTTGTACTGTTGGAGGTTCTTCAACACCATCAGGTCATTTAAAGGCGCAGCAGTTGGAAGTGCAGCTTGAAACCACGCCTTCAAATAGAATCTCACAACAAAAATTGATATGTACCTTATCCCAGCTTCCTCTTTTGTCTTCAATGGAAACTGTCGTTTGAACATCCACAGTTTGATAGTATAAATGGCTTTGGCCATCCAATGAGCCTTATGCATTGCACCAGGAGCAAGAAATTTAATTTCACGAGAAGGTTCACTTTCTAGAAAGGTGATAGAGATTTCCAGGAGTTCTCTGTAATCATCGCGAGATTGCTGCTGGTTCAGTTGGTCTGTAGCAAAAGTGATTATTTCGTCTTTAATATCGGCAACAGCACTGACAGTGAATTCATCATCAAGTGCAGTTCTGTATTCGGACTTATCCAGTGACACCCAATGAGCTTGAAATCGATTAAAGATTAGTATTTCTGGGCTTGCTGATGGACTTACGATGACAGAGAAGACAGCTGCGAGTACCAGCTCCAATATGTGGTGCCTGCAGGAATGTGGAGAAGGTTCTTGTCTAATTTATGTTCAATCAAAAGACATGCTCCATTTCTTCTTCCAGTATTTGACGCAGTAATGTCAAAACACATTCCTTTCACTTTCTCTGCTAGATTCCACAGCTCTAAAGTTTCAACAACAGCCTTTCCTATTTCCAATCCAGTTCCAGCCGAAATTTTCTGAACACCGAGCAGTTGTTCTACTCCATCACCTGTGACTAAAATAGGAAGACGATCAACTGATTCCTTTTCAGTAAGATCTGGCAGCAGCTTGCCATCCCAATGCACAACTAGCGGAACTGTTGGATTAAATTGAGAGATTATTCGTTTAGCTGTTGCTCCCCTTTGCTGAATGCGCCTTACACGAATTGAGGAACAATTTTATGCAAATTTAGACATGTCTTGCCCCAGACCTTCTCCAGCAGCATAAAGCAACGCAGTGGCTTTTCTGTCACTCACCTTTGAACAATCCAGTACAGCTGCCAAGCCTGGTGAAATAAATTGCTTCCTTCCTCTTTTTCGAGAAGGCTCTCTAAGAGATGCGTGTTCCAGTTCAGCAGGTTAACTACTCTGATGACTATCCCGTTTTACCTCCTCAGAATCACTGCTGGAGGATGGAGGATGAGGAGCACAAAGTTACAGGTTTGGTTTCTGTTTTCGTTTTCTTACCTCTTAAATTCTGGATGAATTCAGATAATGCTTCGCTACTCGTTTCCAAAAAACCCAAAATATCATTCTCGTGATACAGAATCAGAAGACGAACACGATAATTTTACTCAATTGAAAGTTTGATAAAAACTACATAGTGTTCAAGACAAATATGTAGGGTAAAATGACGCGTACGTTTGTGAATGTGTTGTATTTGAGATAAGTGTCAATTCCAAAGGAGTTCTAGGAAAAAATAAAAGAAGCGACAAGAAGAAAGAAGGCCAGCCAGTACTTTGAAATAGGAAAAAAAATTCTCTTTTTATGCTTTTAATAACCTTATTAACTGTCACAAAGCATAATTGAATTTCAATATCAGTATTTTTTTTACACATTTTCATGGACTCTTACTGATTAACCTTTTTTGATGATATATAATTATTTATTCTTATTGTATTCCGTATGTACTTTGCTTTGAAAACTGTAGGTTTGGCATCAACGGTCTTTTCCAGGAAGGTAACCATAGCGGATAACAAAGGCCCAGTGTACATATAATCGTTAGGAAAATAAGTATAGAATTCGTAGAGACGAATCCGCATCCCGTCTATAAAAATATCTCAGGTAGGTGTTATCGCGTACATCTGAAACTCTTACAAATATTTTTGCATTCATTTCGCTCGTACATGACTATAATAATGTGTTTTGATGAGATCACACGCTTCAGATAGAGGTTGATTGAATCTTTCATTATAACTGGATCATTAATCCGATCTTCATATTTTTCCATTTTTTAGATAGGTATGGATAGCGCCCACCATAAGCCGATGGCATATTGCCTCAATATTTTAAATATATCAAAATCACTCTATTTGCAGTCAAAACACGGAATATTTGTCCCTTTCTGGCTTAAAAACTAGTATAAATATTTTGTTTTATTTCCTTACAAAACATTTTATTGTCTTTTCTTATCTTCAAAACAAATCTCTATATCCTACGGGTGAGTTGTAGTCATAAATTGAAAAAATATCCAGAAAAAATGTTCCTTATTGTATATCTATCCAAAACCAACCAGTTATACGAAACTAGGAAAAACGCTATAAAATAGCAAGGTTTACCAGAAAGATATTCAACATGTGGCAGCGTAATACAAAGAAGTTTCCTCAGCAGCACAGCAGGTATGTGTCAAGTTTATTTGAGAATCGTCTGGAACAGATCAACAAAAAACGAAAATGCTGATCACCCGAAATAATTATGAAAATAAACCGCCAGAAAAGACATCATTGACGACTTTCTCAAAAAAGTAGCAACGGACTTTTGGACGGAAGAGGACATGAATAAGGTTGCGGAAGAGAAATACAGTGGAGGAGTTAAAAGCATTCTCTTTTGAATGAATTCAGAGAATAGGAGAAAGTAATACAAGCGACGAAAGCGATGGAGAAGGGAGATAAGGAAATGGAAAAGTGTACGAGTGAGAAAAAGGTTAGATAAGAAAGAGGTGAACTCAGCGAGACAGTAAATACAGTTCTTTAAATTCAATGGAAATAAATCAAGCCGTTATGAACATAAAACCAATGTCGAGTCGCGGCCCAATTCAGGGTCGCGAGTATATTCAGTTGGATCGCAAAAGGTCACCAGACAAAAACATTTTGCAAAATACATCAAAATTTGTAATAGAAAACTCACCGTTTGACGTGGCGTTTTTGACGCAGTTTCACGGTTTGAACGTGTATTTATGTTTATGTATATTTATATAAATATTTAAGTTTTACCATAAACCCGAGGATTAGCCATTTTAGAGTAGCACCAAAAAAGATTTGTTTGTTTTTTGTATGGAATTTCTGGCTAATCAAACTCTTGGATTATTATAGCCATAACTCCTTCCACACCGAACACACACACAAGGGAGGAGGGATACCCGGTGCCGGCAGCAAAAAAGGTGGGAACCACCGATGTGAAAGAATTGATCTTCGATATAAGAGGAGTCTGATGGAAAGATACGAGCATAGACGACGAAAATAGGAGAAAGGTGGAGAGAGAGAGTTGGACGCCCCAAGTATCTTTTATAACGACATCGCGCGCGTTAATTTCAAAGACGCTTATGTGATAAAAGTCTCGAACGACGTGACCTCTCTGCATTCAGAACACTCAAGGGCTTTATTTCAGTGCAAAATGGAGTATTAGGATCCTCGTGAGATGAAGAGGCAGGCTTAAATAAATTATTCCTCCATTAACAGTTTCGCTGACGAAAGTGAAATTGACATTTCTGCTTAGTAAGAAAAAGTTGCGTCGGAGTCAGAAAGAACTGAGGCTAAAGTCTAGACCACACATTTTGTGACACATCCTTGCTCTTTCTTTCAACGACAGTAAAAAATTAATTTCTCCCAAAGCTATGTAAAGGGAATTATATTCTCATCCATATTCCACCAACTGCCAGATTATGCTAAGAATTCAGTAATTTCAACTTATTTATAACCAAGTTTTTGATCAAACAATAAATAATTTTATAAATTGACACACTCGTTGATTTTATCGAGATGGCCATATTTTTTGGACAAATGCAAATGTACCAATTAAAGTTTATCTCGTAACATAAAATTTAGCTTCACTAAATGAGATTTGAATTTTCCAAAACATGATAATAAAAGTTAAGAAGGAAATTAAAAAAAATATATATCTTTAAAAGTAAGAATTATACAAACGTATTATGAGAGCATTTTAGAATTATCACTAATAAAAGAATAATTGGTTCATCCGCTCTTGAACCAAAAGTCATTTCTAATCATAATAGAAACATTAATTTTGCACTTCAAAAAGTTAAAAATGTACAGTAATAGAACTGACATAAGGACATTATCTAATTATTGGTTCATATTTTAACACATGATATAGCGAAAAACCTCTGAAAATAACGATTTTATCTAAAAACCACGATTAAATATGACTATATTATTATAATTATTTATAAAAGTAAACAAAAAATTTGTATTTAAGAATATTTATAATCCTTATATAGTATTTCTACAAAACTTAAAAAATAACTCTGTACTTTTATGGCTTATAAAATTCCGCACTTTCGGTTTATCTTGACTGGATGAGGATCGTATAATTCTCGCGAACCTTTACATACTTCTAAGGGATGGATTTTTCCGCCAAGCGTCAAATTCATAAAATATGGGGCTGGATGAAAAGTCAGGTGTTAGGTCTGCATGTAGGAGAATTTATGGTCATTTTGTTGGAAAAGTAACCGAGTTGTTTCCGCTAGGGTATAATAAAAATTATAGTGAAGTCGGTCCCTTGGGCAGGAAGACGAACGGATAAAGGCCAGATCTAGGTTAACAAGGAAGATGACGATTCTATGAAGTTTAAGGTAAGGAAAACGGAAATCATTACGATGTTGACGACTTTACCTAGGACGAATTTTTAAGTTTGTTTGACGTACAAAATAAACAATGACTTTTTTCTCTTTGATGATAACAATACTGAAGTTTTATGGTACTGTCATTCATTACGTTACAATATTTTGAAACAAGTGTGAGTAAACAAATGAAAATTTGAAATATATGTCCCGACTTACGATTCATTGATGTTCACATTCTCTATGAAGCAATTATTTATTCAAAAGGAGCAATAATGTATAATTAATTTTTCCACCAAAGACTAGAGCAAACATGTGTAAATATTTTCTCCAGTCATTTTATAATATGTTCTTCGGAACGGGTTGTGCACTACTCTATTAACACCACTATTGTTGAGAATCACGAATTATGCATTCTGATGCCTTCCATAAAAAAGAACGAGAATCTCCTCAAATGCTTACAATTCCGCGGATGGCACCATCCTTCGGCTCCTATTGCTCTCACGTCATTCACGACTCCCACGAATCCAAATCGAAGCATGAACGAAGGGAAATCTAACAAAAATAAACGAAAAAATAAAACCATATATTTCTCCGACTTCTGGAATTCGCTCGTCTCTGTTCGAGAACTCCGCAATGTTACGGCATAAGCTGCGACAAGGAAAGTGAAAGTTGTTTCGGAAACGACCTCTATGAACTGGAAGTTTCGATGTGACCAGCTGTTACAACTCGCTTTCCCTTGTGACCCATGCAAAACGTCTTCCACGAGCAGTATATTTTGGCTCCGTTTGGAGCAAGAGAAGAGAGAAATAAAAAAATCCCTTGGATATTGCTGTCCAATTTCCTGGCGATATTTTCTTCCAAGCTGCCAAACCCAAGCGCTATATGTCAAAGACAAACTCCCGAAACATTTTTTTCCTTATATCTTCATATGAAAGCGTAAACTTCTCATATTTGAGCTACATATATTTTCAAAAATCTATCAATATAGAATCTCCAGTAGCAACAACCAAATCGTTAACACCGCAAACGTTTTATACAATTACAGCGATATATAGGAAAAAATTCAACTATCTAATGCAAACATTTAATTAGTGGTTCAATTAGTGTTGATTTATCATTTTACTTCATGCATGGGAATCCATCTTCTAAAAATTTATTCTAGATCTACATCTACAAGTTACCCTGCAATTCACCAAGTTGGTGGGTGGCAGGGGGTGCAATGCACCAAATCCTACCTAAAGATTGTCTAACGCAATTCGAAATTTCCTATTGTGATATCGTATTGTCCTCGGAAAGAAAGAGCCTAGATAACGCTCCGTCCTCCATCCTATTCTTTAACAATAAGTAACTGCAATGACTCCATTGATTAGTCAGCATAACGTCAACATAACTGTCTTACTTTAAAAATATTTTGATGGTGCGTGTAGTTAAAAACTGGTATTATTATTTAATTCGAAAATTTAAGTAGAGAATCAGTCAACTGCAATGGCAACATTAGCTGACTGTTTAATGAAAGTTACAAAATGTATTTGTTTTTTTAATGAGGACATTCTACGGTAGATCGACGATTATCCGAACTAATAGTGGGCGGATCAAATTGTTTATCATAATTTGATGAACAGTAATGGAAATGGATAACATATACATGTAAATACTTTCGGTAATGCACGTGCGCATATTTGAGCAAAATTGAATAAATAATGCAAGTAAGCAATTTTATGTTTCAAAACATCACTCAAAATTTTGCACAAAAGATGATGTTAAGATAACTCGCGTTGAGATATTCGTCACTCCATTGTGCTTATATTATTTGGACGTTACTGTGAATTATTGCGATAATAAGGTAATAATATACGACTCCTCATGTGTACAAGGATTTTTCCATAATTTAACTCATGCCAATAAATCTTTTTTGATAAAATTATTAAGAGGAGATTTTTGTGAGGCAGAGTGGAGTGCAACGGGGATTTCCGTTTTATGGTCCCATTTTTGCATTCAAGTCGTGACGCAAGACCGCCTTTATTGCGATAGAGCTGTTGAGGGTGAAGAAGAAACTAGGACACCGCATGAAAGAACTTTTAATTCTCTATGGGATTAAGTGGTGCCTAATTGCGGCGTAGGGTTTATCTTCTTCTTTCCCGCCATTAAATGAGTTCCAAGAGAAAATTTATGGCGTTTCTCACTTTACTGAATCCAAGAGAATAGCTAGTAAACTCACACGTTGATAGGTGTTATAAACAAGACTCCAAGCTGGCAAGTGATCAGGAAAAAATAGGGATATTATTTTTCTTTGAATGCCGGAATTTTCAAAGCAAGGTTTGAATGAAACTGAACAACACATTTATCTGATATATTTTCGCTACTGAATATAATATGACCACTTTGCTTTATTTACGATAGATATAAATTAAAATTCATAAATTGAATAATTAAAACCAATAACAATATTTTCTGCAACAGTTCTAGCAAAAAGTTCAAAAAAATTATGAGCGTTTAGCTTAATTTAGCAACAGGAATGCCGCAAGAGTTGGTAGTTTTAAAAACTATAAAACTGTAGAAATATCAGAAATACAAATTTAGAAATAGCAAAATTAAACATAGGTATACCTTTTCCACTTGTACTTCTTTTCTCATTTTGCTGCAGCTAAAAGTTCTACAGCATTTAAAAAACTGAAAAAATCAAAACATGAACATATCAGAATTAATAGATGGTGATACGATCAACGCTTTCGTAGTGAAGATATACAACATGGTCACGTCTAACTCCTGTTCAGATACGCTATTGACACAGTAAATAAAATGTAGTATAAAACTATCGCAATCATATCCATCTTTCATTGAATCATAGAATCCAATTCAATGAATTCATGAAATAATTTCCTTTTTAATGCTTTTCGTCATTGCTGATCTTCGTGATGTCCGTCCGTCCGTACGCATATATCAGGGACGAATTAGATTGACAGGTTTCAACAAAAATTGGTTCATAGAATTCTTACACAAATACAGGACCAAAATGACAAATTTGAACTAGATCGACTTACCAGGGATGCCACAATTGCCAAGTTTAACTTTTCGGTAATTGTGAATTTGGAAGAAATTGGCGGAACCAATTTCAACAAAATTTTGTATTATAAAGGTGTGCAACATACAAAAACAAAATCAATATATTTATTACATTTATAAATAGCAGGGCTGAGACAATACAAGTAATAAAAAATGACTTCACACGCATTTGTGTTTAATTGCCCACATCAATTTTAACCAAATTTAATATTTAAAATGGACACATATAAAATACTACAGTAGCATATTTGGACCAGATTAGCCAAACAGGGATGCCACAACTATGAATTTCGAAGGTATTGACTGAACGAATTTCAAAGACATTTCGTTTGTAGGGCGAGTATAGAATGGGAAAACGAGATGAATATGTTTTGAATGGATTCAAAAAGCAGGACTACCACAATATAAGGAAAATAATTTTCTGATTTCAAAGCAAATATATTAGTATACGATTATACTACGGTGAATATGATGAAAAGTACTTCTGAACCACGGGATACCCGTGTACATCTTTACAGGTTTATTCTAATCTACAGTCATTTAATGGAGAAATTTCAGTATCGATGTTTGTGTTTAAAGGCGCGTCAACAGTTTATCTATTAGCGACTATAAACTGAAGCTTCAGGATCAATATGTCTAATAGATAAATGTGAATTTTGTATTTGTGAAAGCGAACAACTTGCAGATAAAACAAGCAGGAAAGTATAAAGTGGAATCTTATTATTCCATCCATAATACTCAGGATAAATTTTTAACACATTCTTATGTAAGGTAACGCGCTCGATAAAAAGAAAGCACAATTTAAAATACGGGACAACAGCGTCCCGTATAGAGTTTGAAAAGGACGCGGGAAAAGACTAAAAACACGGCAAATCGCGTATAATACGGGACGGTTGGCTACCCTAATTGTAATGCTTTCGTATTTCACTGCTTTTGTTGATGCTCTCTTTATTGATTGACCGGCAATTCATATTTATGTTAACTATATTAAAGTGCTTAAGAATCCTACTAATGTAGGATGGGGTAAAGGTACGCATAGTTTTTTTCTACATCTGTGGTAGTAGTTGGCAAGACTGATGAATTCCTGAGAAGGTGTTATTGCCGAAGTGAAGTTGAAGAAGTTTCATGCTGTCTGTACCAAACGCATAAATTATGAGGTAAGTTATGTTATCCTCAATTTTGGTGCAACTTATTGATTATAATGATAATTATGCATGCTCAAACTGATGTTTTGTCGCATAATGACAATGTAATCTTAGAAACAGTTATTCATTGTGAGACAGCTCTGACATAGTTTCAGTATATGAGAATGCCGGCACATGGCAACACCGATCAGCTAAGTGAATGCATGTTGTGAAGGCAAAGGTACGCATGCGTACCCATGCTTAATATTTTCTTGACATCTCTTATAAATGTATTTTTCAGTTGTTTTAATCATTCCTGGTACATTCCGAGACAAGTTCTGATCTTTCTACATGCTACTGATGCATCTATTTCTCATAATCGGCCACCCAGGGTCGAAACGGGAGGAAAAGGGAGGGGGTGGGGGACGTTCAAACATGGAGGAAACATTTTTTAAAGCTATGGCACATCAATTAATTTTGTATTGTTTTTTGTTTTAGGACGTTCAAAAGGAAAACTGATACTCAACCACTGTACACGTCAGCTTTTGAAAAAGGCGCAGGAGATATTGAAAAATGGGTTTAGCCAGAGGAGTACAGCTGATCGATTTCAATAGATTTGTCTTTAATGACGAAGATGTTTCACCCTCTGAAGTGACTTACCAAAAATATAAGACAGATTTTTAAAATTAATTAACTGTAAATTTTGGCGTTGGAGAGCCAGTTCCTGAGCAGCCTCTTGCCTGTAGTGGTCTGCGTGCTTTAACTAAACAAGAACCGTCTCTAGAGCAACCCTCAACATCTGTTTCCCTTGTAGGTCTACTACAAATAGTTTTGACTGTGGCATCAGCCAACGTGAAAGCTAATTCTGACGGTGATTTCAGCACCTGTGAATCGGTATCGAACCTGAGCAATACTGACAACAATTCTTAAATTCCAATGACAACCTCAAGTCATACTTCACCAGCTGATATCATAACTCTCCCAAAAAATAGACCAGGCTCAAAAAAGAGAGAGAAAAGGGTGCAAATCTATCATTTTAACTGGAATCCCGCATAAGATGCATTTAGAAGAGGAAATACAGAATAAAGATGCAGAAGATAAAAAAAAACAGATGCAGAAAGCATTGTTTGAATCAAAGAAAATGCTGAAAAATGTAGCGCTAAAAGCACTGCTGCTAAACGAACACGTGATTCTACAGCAAAAAAAGTTGCTTCAGCTAGTAAAATCAACCAACGACAAGAAGTTGGTGAACAACAATCGAATCCAAATTCTCAGGAAAACTTCCTTGAAGAAACTTGGAGGAAGTTTTCGTCGACATCGTTGGCACATCACGGAAAGCCGTTTTTCTTGAACATCCTTAGTTTTTGTTCTCGCTCAGTCGTTTTTGGGTTTTCTCCCCATTGTGGGATCTTGCCTCTTCGTGAGATTTTGGCCTCATCGTAGGAAGTTTCCCCAGCATCAGCTAAAACCAACACCTCGTTTGTAACCAGCTGTCGACGAAAAGTTTTTTACCTTGACGAACCTGCTGGTTTCAGGAATTTTTTTTATTTATATCATTTATCAGCCAGTAAAACTCACACTTTTCATTTTCACTTATGCGTATCTTTATCCCACCCCTGGAGTAAAGGTACGCATTTGACTATTTTCAAGAGATAATATATTTTTCTGGGAGCAGGGTACAGCAAAATCAAACTATTTATGTGTGATTCCTTAATAAATAAGCTACTCAGAGAAAAAATAAATTAATTCATAATAGCGATAACTTTAGCACAGAAATGTTTCAAACGTTAGGTGCGTAACTTTACCCCACCCTAACTTATGCCTTTTAAATACCCGTTTCATTGTTAATATGAAAGTTAGAATTTTCATTAAGCACACACATTATGAACTATAAGGCGATTATGGATATTTCGGCTTTCATTAGAAGTTGGATCAATAACAAATTTAATATAAAAATTTCCAATTTTCCGTATTCGGAGAAAATTCCAGTTTTATACCATTAGTGCAGGTAAAAGACGACAGGAAAAATGATTCGAGATGAAGATGAATGCATAATTACAATCAATTTCTCCACTTCATCACTTTTGAGTTTTTCTTCACTAATCTAATTATTTATCCGCTTTACGTCTCACACACGCGGAACATTCCCTCTTCTCCCATTCACTTCTTTGCAACCTCAACGGAGGCGTTTTAAAAGAAGTGGAGGAAAGTGTTAATTTTGTCATCCATTTAACACACACACAAAGAGGGTACACAGCAATTCCTCTTCTCTCTCTCTCTCTTCCTATTTCTCTTCTGAAATAAATGTCTCCCCTTTAGTGCATGGGAAAGGATTTCTAACGGAAACAAAAGATCATTTAAGTCATTTCAAGGGAAGGGTATAAACACGAGGCAACTAGTAACATTTCACATACCTTTTCATACTATCCAAACACATTTCAATATAAATTATTGTGTTCTTGGGGTTGTTTTCGCTTTTAGGTCTGGTGTCGTGCAGTCATCTGTTCTTATTTCCCACCCCCGCTGCGAATCTCTCCTCTCTCTCATCCTCCATTATACTTTCCCTCTCCTTAACGCTGACCCATTTTGCAACTATTCCTTAGGGATCACAACAGTTGCTGCTCTTGGCCTCGATCCAGAACTTAGAAGCGTAAAAATCTCGTTTAAACGCCTTTAAAGATGAACCAGTGTTTGTTTTCTTTCCTTTCCAAGACTCGTAGCTATTGAGCACATATTTTTCTAGTTGAACAATACATTGAGTATAAATATAAGTACGAGTTGGAATACAGATTTCCCTCTCTTTATGCGGGTTCGCTTTATGAAATATAATATATAAAAATATATATGAATATATATATATAATATAAATATAAATGAAAGAATGTTCTCCACTACACCACAAGGCGACCATTCAAACTCTGATTATCTCTTATGCTGTGCGTATTAGTACTAAACTAAAGAGATGCGAGTGAAGTGGATATTTGAGAGTGGAGATAAGACGGATATTTCATGTGATACTGTTTGAGCATACTTGAGAAGCTTTGTCTCCTTGCCCGCGGAACTTGCGTTGGGCCAAGACAATCCTCCAGCACTTTAAACCTCCACTATTACATCACTCACAACAGCCAACATTTGTGCTCGTCTGCTTTCTTTTATTGGAGAGTATAATCTAGTGTTTGGTTTAAGTTTGTATTTAGCCCATAAGGAGTCGTTGTAGAGCAAAAGAACAGCGTCTTAGAGGGGAGTTAGGATTGTTTGTGGAACATGTCCCTATCTTTTTCATGGAAAATGGGTTCCGTTTATGCAAATTCGTTTTATGCGTAACTTTCCTGGTACGCAATCCCTGCATATAGAGAGGGGAACCTGTACAGGGCGTTAGAAGCTATGCACTAATGACATTGAATTATAGGCGATAAGCATTTGTAAAAAAATATAAAATATACTCGAAAGTTTTCTCGCAGAAATAAGAACACGCTGTTGATTATACAATTTTCAAATAATTTTAAAATTATTTTTGGAGATAAAATGTACATTGCATTAATACTCGCAATTATTGCTTGAGTTAAATTGAAAACCAATATAATTCTTATATATTTAACATTAAGTTCACCGAATACAACTTGTATAAACATAGACTTATCAGTATTATTTAATGTTAACAGTAGCGAATTTTAAGATTCTTCGCTACGGAGTTTCATTACGTTTGACTTATTGCTCACGTTTGTAATTAAAATCAACTTTGGAAATGGAAAGCTTCCCCCATTATTAAATGGAGATTATAGAAAATGTTTTTCGATGAATATCCTTTCGAGAAATACTACGTCTTTGAGAGATACATCACCGCCTCACGTCAGGGACTATCTATAGTATCTTTTTTTTACAAAAAAACACGGGAAGGCAGTACTTAAAAAATTTAGTTTTATTGGGAAGGGATAAAAAAAGTTTCCATTCCAAATGGTAGCATTTTGCGAATAAGTTGCTGGGGTCTTGAGTGTTATTTAAATTTCCTCAAAAATAAATTAAATATAGTCCTTTAGATAATTACAAAAGAACTCGGAATTATAAAGTCTACGAGTTCTCATGAAGTTATAATTCACGCCGGAGAGATCGTCCTACCTTTTGAGAGAGAGAGAGAGAGAGAATGAGAGTGATTTAGTTCGCTCCCTGGGCCGATAATGAGGAAAAGTTTCCTGAGAAGAGCACAGAGAGCGTGCAGAATATACTTTTAATGGGCAGAAGCTCGTCCACTATCCAATACGCTTGACCCATCCTCTGATTATCATCCTAGGAAGCAACGAATTTATTATCGCCCTCCTTCCTCTATTTGCATTCATCTTCATTCTGTTCTTTCCGTCCTTTTCCCAAGCACATGACCTTTCTCCACACTCTCCCGTCTCCTTTCGCCCCATCGCGTTACTCTACACCCCATTCATCTTCCCCTCCCCTTTGACCAGACTTCCTCCTTTTTCCACTGACCGAGGCGCCTAACTCTTTTAACGCCCCAAGGAGTGCGCCTCTTCCCTGACGACCGCACATCACTCAGCCGGAGCTCCCAGCATCCCGGAAAATGTCTACAAACACAACGACACACTCTTTCCTGTCCAACAAACACTTCCTTTTTATTTCCGTCTCTCTTTTTTCTGATTCTCTTTCTTTCATTATATCTCTCCCTATCATTTTCCATTCATTTTGTGTTTCCCGGTGGCAAACAATCTATTTATTTCGTTTCTCTCTCCAGTGTATTAATCTTCCTGTTGTTTCTCTATTTCGGTTTTACTAAACCTTTCGTTTAATATCACGAACATTTTCTTCTATGGTTACACTTATAATTGCTTTTCGTCATTGATGAAAAGCACCATTATCTACATGATGTCCGCTCGTCCGTACGCATATATCAGGGAAGAATTGGCTGAACCAATTTAAATAAAATTTGATGCATAAAATCTTCACATAAGTACTTGAACAAAATGATATATTTCGACCGGGTCGACTCCGCAAGAGTGCCACAATTGAAAAATAAAACTTCTCGGTAATTGTGAATTTGAAAGGAATAGGCAAAACCAATTTCAACAAAATTTTGTACGGAGGTGTCTAACCTAAAAAAAAACAAAACACAAATTTTTATTATAGATATAGAAAGCCGAGCTGCCACAATACAAGTCATAAAATAATTTCTTTTTACAAGTATTTGTGTTGAATTGTCCGGATAAATTTTAACCAAATTTAATATTTTTAATGTACACATACATACAAAACCATAATACATAGCATGTTTAGCATGGATCAACAAAACAGGGGTGCCACAATTACAAATTAAACTCTTTTGGTAATTATGGATTTGGAAGGAATGGCTAAACGGATTACAACTAAATTTTGCATATAAGATTTGTACAACATACTATAATGAAATAAAGATGTTTAAAGCGGTGCTAAAGAGCAGGTGTACCACAGTAAATAATACCATAATATTTTTTACGCGTATTTCTAGAGAAGTGACCGAATGAATTTTAACCAGATATTGTATATATAATCTTCATATAAATATTTAATCAAAATAGCATATTTCAACCGGGTCGACTAAACAGGGCTACCAAAATATCAAGGTTAGAATTTTTCTGTAACTATGAATTTGGAACAAAAGTGGAATACTCCTTTAGCCAAAACAACTAGAGGGCTGCAAAACCCAATGCATTTCGCTCACAAGGTGGGCATCGTCAGGGGTAGAACCTGTTTCAACAGTGACTGGAAGCCAACTGCCCGGTTGAAACGGAAAGTATTAAGAAGACGACCGAGAAACAAGCGAAACGCGGAAAGATTTTTCGGCGTGTGTCGTTTAAATCTGTCAATTTGTATAGGGTCTTGTTGAAATCTGTGTCTGTGTTCATAAGTGTATCGCGGTTTTTGTAAATGTGAAGGTTTTCTAACGAGTTTAGTGAGTTATTGGCTGAAGTTATCAGTGTTAAATCGTTTACGTGTATACTATGAGTATTCCACTTTTGTTAGTTTTGGCAAAGTTATTGAGCTACTATCAATTATCTTAAGCAATTCCGGCTTTTGTAGCTCCCATTGGAATTTGGCAAACGTGGGGGTTTGCCAATCTCTCATATTTGTTTTCCGTCAGAATGGTTCTGTCTATCTGTACGGTTTGTTTGTTTTCTTCGTTTTGAAATTTATTGTTCTTTCTTTCTCCATTTGTTGATTTTGAATTGGCAACGTAGTTACTTAGATTGACGTAATCGCGCCCGGCGATCTTTCACTGTTTTAACCGTCTCCACCTCGTTGGTTTTCTTTTTTCGTTTTGTCAATTTCAAATCGCCTCTGTCTTCGCTTTTTCAAACATTTTACCTAATATCTAGAACATTAGGTTTTTCTGTCCATTTGTACGGTTTGGTTGTCTTCTTTGTTTTGAAATTATTTAATCGCTCTTTTTCAATTCGTTGATTTTGAACTTGGCAACGTATGAGCTTACTTTGTAGTGATCGCGCCCGACGACCGTTACTGTTCCTACGGTTTCCACCTCCTTGGTTTTTATTTTGCTTTGTTAATTATAATTTTGCCATTACCTCTTATTTTGACCTTAAGTTTTTACTTTTGCTTTTAACACAACGGTTGACAACTACATAGTCGTTTTTCATATATCCACTACCCTCCTTTACGGTTTTGAATTTTGACTACAACGTTCACCATTCCAATCGTTGAATTTTAAACCTTAATTACCTCTCCAGATCCTGCTTACACACTTTGTTCGTTTATTGTTCTTTTTACCTTTCTTGTTTTTATACACCATTGTGATTCTTATTCTTCTGGTTTTTATACTTTAGATATGTCTTTACATAAAGAGACACCAGTTTTCACATTATCGACTAAGGATCTCAACCGTTTTCACAATTTACATACTAGAATTAATAACATAGCAGCAGACATTAAATTTTTGAAACTATGTAGAGAACACAAAGTTATACCCAACTTTATGAACATTTTTTCTAAACTGAGAAAAGATCATATCACATCTACAGTAAAACAAATAGCCATCAACAAATGGTTTCAATTAGAAATTAGGAACCTATATGCTAAAAGGAGCTCTCTAGAAATTTCGGCCTATGAACTACACTTAAAAATTACAAAAAATTTACATCCTGTTGAATTTGAATTATGGAACAATTTTGAACATAATATGCATGAGACCAACACTCATAAGTTTCATATTAAACCCATAACTTTAGATAAAAAATTAAAGTTTCTTAAGAAACAAGGGGATAAAACTATTGACAACATACCCAAAAAAACAAATCAACCCAGTATTACTTCACATACTTCTGATTTCACTGAAAACTTGTCCAATCTACCTTTTTCTCAGGATGAATTGTCTCTTTTACATAGGGGTTTGAAATTTGCTTTCCCACCAAGGAATTCACCTATAGATAATTTAATCACAGACATTGAAAAATCCATTGAATTTTTCGATGAAAACTCCAAAAATTATATCCGACAAGCTTGTTCAATACAAATCCAACACAACTTGAACAAATTAAATAAGTTTCATCCCAAAAACTATTCCAAAACCATGAAACAACTCAGAGATAAAGATTGTTTTTACATTAAGGCTGACAAGGGCCATAAAATAGTGATCATGGATAAGACACAATACTTTGACAACGTCCAAATTATGTTGAACAATGGACCTTACATTAATCTCAAGAAGAACCCATTAAATTCCATGATTCAAAAAACCAAAGACATCATTAAAGGATGTAAAACCATCATTGATAATAAATTAAGCTACAAGTTAAAAATTTCAAACCCAAACATACCTAAATTGTTCTGCCTCCCCAAAATACATAAAGATGACAAAGCCATGAGACCGATTGCATCAAGAATAAATAGCCCAACCTATAACTTGGCCAAATGGCTTAGTAGTGAATTTAAACAGATGCCCTTTCCCGACAAACACTATGTTAAAAATACCTATGACGTGATAAGTAAACTAAAAGACATAACATTAAAAGAGTCTGAGATTTTGGTCTCCTTTGACGTCAAAAGCCTCTTCCCAAGTGTACCTCTGGAAGAAACATCCCAAATTTTAAAATCATTGTTACTAAAACAAAATTTTTCTGATGAAATTGTCCTCGAATATTTACAACTTACTAATTTATGCATGTCACAGAACGTTTTTTATTTAAAAATGAAATTTACAAACAAACTCAAGGCACTTCTATGGGAAACCCCTTATCTCCCTTTTTAGCCAACATTTTCATGTCCTCTTTTGAAAACGATTGCAAAGAAAAATTTCATTACTTTCCAGATATATGGTTGAGGTACGTGGATGACATATTCACAATCTTTGATTTAAAGAAACAAAATGTAGATGAATTTGTTAATCAGTTAAACAACATATATCCTTCAATCAAGTTCTCTTATGAACTTCAAGAAAACAACACCTTGCCATTTTTGGACTTGCTTATCATAAATAATAGACAACACATTGAGTTTGACATTTTTAGAAAACCTACACATACTGATAACTTTATTCCTAACAACTCTTTTCACCCTATGAACCAAAAAATAGCTGTGTTTCAATTTTTAACACACAGATTATGTAACATCCCCCTCAATAAAATCAGATATGCAAAGAAACTTAAACACATAAAACAAATTGCCGCTAAACTTGGATACGATAATAATTTAATTATTAAATTAGTGAGAAAACATAACTTTAATAAAACTTTGTCCAATGCCACTTTCCTTAAATTAGACAACAAAAAAGAGGACAAATTTGTAAAATTGCCTTATTTTCCACCATTAAACAGAGGCTTGAACAAAATTTTTAAACATAAGAATTATACCATAACATATACAAATCCTTTTAATTTGAAAAATTTACTGGGCAGTACAAAAGACAGAACAGAATCTTTGAACAAGTCCGGTATTTATAAAATACAATGCTCACACTGCGACAAAAAGTACACTAAACTCGTTAGAAAACCTTCACATTTACAAAAACCGCGATACACTTATGAACACAGACACAGATTTCAACAAGACCCTATACAAATTGACAGATTTAAACGACACACACGCCGAAAAATCTTTCCGCGTTTCGCTTGTTTCTCGGTCGTCTTCTTAATACTTTCCGTTTCAACCGGGCAGTTGGCTTCCAGTCACTGTTGAAACAGGTTCTACCCCTGACAATGCCCACCTTGTGGGCGAAATGCATTGGGTTTTGCAGCCCTCTAGTTGTTTTGGCTAAAGGAGTATTCCACTTTTGTTAGTTTTGGCCAAAGTTATTGAGCTACTATCAATTATGAATTTGGAAGTTACAGTAGTACACGATTTTACTACGGAAAATTGGACGAAAAGCGCTTCTGTACCACGTGAAACCCGTGTACATCCCAACTTGTTTTTTACTCCTGCTCCGTCTTTATTCATCTTCACCTCTGTTTCCTAAAATCGCTCAGTTTTTCGATATTTTTAGCGTTTTTCTTTAAATCCGTTTATGGATTCGGTTTGTCCGTCTATCTGATGCGTTGGCTCCTAAGAGACAGCAGATAGAGACTTATTTTTTACGTCAATTGGTGAAATTTTCCGTTTCGTTTTGAAAAAAAAACTCCAGTTACTGTCTGTTTCAGCAATTCTTTTCTTAATTGTTTGATATTTAATTTTCTCTTTTTGGGTTATTCATATTTCCTTCTTTCTCCTTTCTCTACTGCTTTGTATTACTAACTAACTTGTTTTCTCTCTCGTTCACTTTTTCTTCACTCCTTTCATCTGCTTTATATCCATCTCTTTACTAATTTCTTTTAAACTGCATCAAAGTTTTACCTATATCGTACTCTAAAAATATTATTTATTTAACTTTATTCAATATTATTGCCTTGACATAAGTTTTGACTAATTTTATTTATACCAAAAAAGAATAAAAATTAAATCTTTATTGAATTTTAGTTTTTCCTATTTTTGAAAATGTCCAGTAGACCTATACTGGCGCCTTTGTTATTGACACGTACTAACACTTAACATCAAGCGTGCCTTAGATTTTCATTTTTCTCTGATGCGAAGAATTGGAAAATTCCATTAGCCAGAATCCGAAAAGACATTTTATACAAAGTATATTCAAAAGTAAACCAGTCAAACTTTCCTACTAGATCGATATTGTCTTCTGGTCGCCCTTCCTTTACTTTCCTCTAGCGTTAAGCATAAGATATTTTTCTGTCCTCACGGCATCTTTCCACTTCCGTTTTGCTAATCATTTTCCCTTCCAATGATTCCCTTCTCCACAATCTCTCATCACCTATTTCGCTGATATCAAGAAGGAAACTTTTTCGTTCCCGAGATCTCTGCTTCTCCCTAATACACCCTTCCCAATATTTCTCCGTCCTTTCTTGGCTTCTCCGCCGCATTTAAACCAATTTTCACCTTTTTCTATGGCAGTTTTTCTTATTGTTCTCCCCCTTTTCCCTCTCTTCACCGATTCATCCTCGCCCATCTATCACTCTCTCATTTCCGCAACACCCTTAACTTTCTGACCTCTCAACTTCAACTCCCTTTTTTCACTTTACTGCCTTTATATACGACTATTCCCTCTCTCTTCCTCTTTCTCTATCAATCTGCGCGTCCGGTGTCTCCCACTTCCCCCCGTAACCTCTTTCCCCATCATTCACTTCTGAACTTTCCTTTCCCACCCTCTTATTGCGTCCCATCTCCCGTCACCTATCCTCCGAGTTTCCAGCTGGTTCCTCTTTACATCTCTTTTCCGCTCCTCTTTCCATTTCCCCGTATTCTTATCAATTCCTTTCTCACTCATTATTTTTCTGTTATTACATAGTTGCTTTTTCTTAGCTCTATCTTTGCATCCTAGTTACTTTTTCTTTACTCAATCGTTACTTTCCCGTTACTCACTGGTTACTTGACCGTTTCTTCTCAATACTTGAACCTTATTTCCTCATTAATCTCCATTTATTTCCACGCCAGTTCCTCTTTTCTATCTCGTCCCCCTTTCGTTCCTTTTTGATTTCTCTTTATTTATTTAATCAAAATTTCACATACAGCACTCGCCATTTTAGAGTAAAATATATAACAAATCATGAGTACAAATAAAAACAGGAAAAATATACAGAGAATAATAAAAAACAACACAAAAGAGAAAGGGTATAGCGCTACAAATGGAGCACAAAGAAGTCAGAGCTGAGAATGAGGTAAATGAGCTCTAGAACCTTTGATAAATGATTTACAGGAAAGGATAAACGGATATATGTGGGAAGGAAGATAATTAAATAAAGTAGGAAGACGGAAAAATAGAGAGTGCCTGACAATAGATAACCTTGTGGTTGGGATGTGGAATATATCCATTGAGCAAGTTGTTCTAGAGGGTACTCGTAAACCTAAAGAATCCAAGAGTTCTGGACTGTCTATATTAGAGTTTAAAATATTGTAACATAGAGAAGGTCAGATTTTTGTCAGGATACCGGAAGTTGGTCTAGAGACAAGGCCGTTAGGATGGCCTCCTTAGAGGAGGTGCGAAAAGAGGGTTTACGATATTTAACTATTGTAACAAAAAAAATTAGCACACAATCAAGAGAGGAAAAATTAGAGGCTGCAGCCATAGACCAAATAGGGTAAGCATAATTCACAACTGGGAAGACTTATGTGGAAAAGTATAATTTACAGAGCATTTGTTTGGATTTAATCGAGGAGAAGAATCAAAACACCAGTTGGTTACGATATTGACTGCCCGAATCTCCTATTCTTCGTGTTAATTTCACTTCCTCGACGCCCTTATCCTAAGGCCCCATCGCCCAACCGTATTTCTCCTCTAATTTCCCGTCCGTCCATCCGCACCCTTAGCAATCATCTTCTATCATCTTCCTCTATTCCGTTCTTCCTTCTCTCCCTTGGAGGATAATCGCTCCTAAGTCTCGTCCTTCATCCTCCTGTTTCCTACCGCCCTTTTCTCTCTCTCCTCGCCTTTAGCCCATTCCTCCATCTATTCCTCTTTTTCCTTCACTCTATTCCTATTTCTTCGGTCCTCTATTCCTCTGCTTCTATATTTCTATTCCACTTTCTTCCTCCTTCTATTCCTCTTTTTCCCTCTATCTATTCCTCTTTCTCTGGTCCACTATTCCTCTTTCTCCCTCCTTTATTCCTCTTTCTACCTCCAACTATTCCTCTTTCTCTCTCTTCCTATATTCCTCATTCTCCCTCTCTCTATTACTCTTTCTTTCACCATCTAGTCCTCTTTTCCTATTTTCCTCTTTTCCCTATTCTTCGCTCTGCAAGCCAATCGCTGCCTGCGTCAAATGGGAAAGACGTCAGTGCCAACGGACGGAATGTATGCGTGGGTGTCTTTCCGGGAATGGGTTGGGCTTTGTGTTGCAGTTGACTGATCTCTATGGTGATGGGTGACCTACAGGACCTCCGATCGAACGTCTTTCAAGCTATGATTTTCAAATGTATAAAAGTCCTCAATGCTCGCTCCGATGCTATCGGAGGCAATTTTTTTAGCAATTCCCTTCCATATACTTGGCCATCTGAGGTTTTGAAATTTTCTGCTGCAACGCTTATTCATAAACTCCTCGGTAAACTAAGTTTAAAATTAGGATACGTGACCGGATTACAACAACACGAAGGGTTTAAAAAAAGAAGTATTGCATTACTCGGCAGATTTCCTCACCGTTTCAATATATTGTTTTATTGTTTTGGCTATACGTTTGGCTGATGTAAAGTTAATATTAATTCCAAAAGTGGAGATGTATTGTAGACTTTATTTAAAGATTTAAAGAAGGTGACATCATTATTGACAAATAATTAAATTAGACATTACCTGACTTCTTCTCGGGGCTTGAATTACGTCCCGTAAATTAAATACTGTGACAATTAGGTATAACCTTATTCTGTATCATGAACGTAACAGAGAATTTTAGAAAACATCTCTGTCGTTGCCATAAATTCAGCGGATATATTTATGCCTTTTACTTCATATAAAATCAGAATATCTTAAAAACTCACCTCTGATTCCAAACAGACGCCCTGTAGATCACTGTAGTAGACAAGTAACCATTAAATCCTGCAAAATAGAAAGTAAAAGTTAAGAATCACATTTCGAAAAACAATTAAATTCGTTAGATAAATGGATTTATATTATAATTATGATTTACGGATGTTATTGTTAGCGTAAACGTTACCGAAAAGTCCAATTTGTCAATTTGTATTTAATCGATTTGGTCAAAAAGAAAATGATAATTAATTGGTTTTCCTTTTTACTTTCTCCACACCTAGTATAGGAGAAAGTTGTTTACATGAAAAAAATCGACTTCGAGATTTCAACGGAAATACACGTTTTGAGGTCCTCTGAACACGTTTTGACAAATTTATCGATGATGTCTGTGTGCGTGAGTGTACGTGATAGCTTTTTTGTGGGTGCTCTAACTAAAAAATATTAATCAGGTCAACGCAAAATTTTATATTGAACATTTGTATAGAAGTCACAAAAACTGATTAGTTTTAGCAAAAATCGGCCAATCGGAAGTGGGTGTTTCCTCTTGTCACTTATCCGTTATTTTGAAATATTTGCTTTAATATTTGATAAATGTAAAAATGTATCGGAATAAAAGTTGTGGTAAATTTAATTGTATAAAATCTTTGCTTGAAACAATTCTCCATATAATGCATTGTTTAAGAGATATCTTATATTTTTAGCTGCCACCACCACGCCACCTACCGACAAATATTGTTAACAATTGACGTTTCTTTTTCTTTTCTTAATTGTTAGAGCTTTGTGACTATATCCAATATCAGAAGGCTATGGTTTGAGTTTATTTCTGTTCTTTGTAAAGTCTAAAATTTTCTCACAGTTTCTAAAAATATTTATTATTATGTCATCTATTTGGAAATTTTAGAAATAATACAGGTATGGAGAAAGTCATGTAGTGGCCACAGTCAGATTTTCTACTACTGTAATCGTGCATACTTCTGTATCCTGAACATTTGGCTAGGATTAAACCTGTAATATTGCCCAATTATTTTATAAATGTTTTATTAATATTATTGTTAGATATTTTTGGTCATAAATATTCCAGGAAATTGATGTTAAAAACAATACAAAATTTGAAAGAGGGAAAAATGGAATGCTTCTTTAATCGCAGCTATAAGATTTCATTAACCAAAAATAAATATTTCAACAAGTCCAGATACGATGTTGGAAAGAAAAAAGGTAAAACATGACAGACTTTTCCGGAGAATGAAACAATCCACCTGTCGTAAAAAAAGACTATGGACTTGATTTCCCAGTTCGATAGAAGGAAAGAGAAAAAATACTACTAGAGTTCTCCCTACGGCGGTCAAAAAAGTCATTATTAAGTTCAACAGTTTGCAGCGTTTTCAAACATCATCTTTTTCCTTTAGAGATGAACAATATAAGCGAGTGCAGATCCTTTCAAAATGAAAAATAAGCTATGCTTACATTTACATTTACTATTACAGTACAATTATTTTTTAATATCGTAAACGATATGGAAGATATCATTGGAATTGCCTTCTTTTGACTTCGTAATACATTGAATAGCCGAATCCAGCGTCGCGATCGTAAACTCTCGTAAAAACATTTGTTTATCCGATCTCTAAGCATCGGTTCTTATTCATATTTCTAAATGTATTAATTACCGATGCCAGAAACATTTCTCTCACAGACCTTAGAAGATAACTATATTTCGATTAAAACTAGTACATTTGATACCTAGTTCATCCTCCATCGAAAAATATATTTGTGCGTATAATAATTTTTTGAGTTGTTATGCAGTATAATTTGGTTTTCGAAATATCACAAGTACTAAATGTGTGTTTTTTTGTATTTCCTTTGTATAAAACCGGTGACTAGCAGTAGATACTCAAAAAGTTTATTTATTAGCAGAAATGTAGGTCTGCATGGAATTAGACTGTATTTCATTTTCGCTAATCGTTTTTTATGGTTAGGCTGAGGCATTTTTTGTCGTTGGCATTCTTTCTCATAAAGTCAGAAAATTATATTTTTTTATATCCAGATTTTAATTAAAACGAAAGCTTAATAAATATTTTTATACATATAAGTTAAATTCTTGTAAAAGAAATTTTAAGCTTGAATTAATCCATTTCAAGGATCACTGACGTTTAAATTTACGGAATATGTAGAACTGAATTTTGTCAATACGGAAAATTGGATTAATTAAGAAAAAAGAGCATGGAAATGTACGTAGGATCAAAATCCACAGCAGAGCACACCACAATATTTCCAAAACAAATTTCATTTTCAGCATTATCTGCGAAAATGCAACAGCACGCCGTCGCTTTAAACAGAATTCAGGATAAACCTCGTTAGACTCATTAGCGTATTCCTGCCTAATTCATCTTGTATGCATTCAACCATTTCACATTTGACGGAGTCACAAAATTTTCCTAACACGTCGCTTTCTGTCTCTCTATCTCTTTCGGAACTATACATTATGCTATTTCTTCCACGAATACCTTGACGGTTATCAAAGTGCATTTTTCTAGTCGATTAGTAATTGAGGGTTCAGGAGAGAAACGCGTGATTTTTCAGTAAATGTTTAAACTCACGCTAAAACTAAAGACATCATATATCCGCTTTGAAGGAAAATAAATTGTGGCCTTCGTAGATATGCATCAATAAAAGGCCGATATTTTTTGTTTTCCATTAGATTTTGTATTTTTAGCACGACTCGTACTTTCATCTCCTTTCCAGTCCTGATTAGAGAAATGTACTGTGCATAGGAAAAGTTCCTTCATTTTCTCGGAAAGCATCTAATTTGTTGATATCAAATTTAACTTTCCAATCTATGTGGATCTATCAGGATAGCATTGATCCATCGCTTCATTTATTTCGTCTATTTATTCCATGTCATAACATTTAAATTTCGATACGCTACTCCGCTGCTGCCGAAAATAAATTGCTTTCTTCGTCCAAGAGAGAAAAGCAACGCTGGAAACATTTTACGCTCAGAAGATGAAAGGGTGAAGCAAAAATCCGTCTGGAATCCAGTCACAAGAAAAATTAGAGCTCCGTTTTAGTCGTGATGCAAATAAGAGTGGAGGAATGTTTCGTGGTACGAAAGAAGGATATTGAGAGCATAAGTCTGAAGAATGGGTAAAAAATAGCAAGAGGAAGTTTCTTCTCGTTGCATTTCCATTTAGGTCCTTTACGCTGGCCACACACGATCAGATATGGCACACATTAACTCTAGGTAATTAATTCAATAAAAATCCACTTTCCCTTAACAACACAAAGCCTTTTTCGGAAAGTTAGGCGGACGAATTTTATTAGGTGAATTATTGATCAGCCTTGAAAGATTACACTGTGACAGATTTGTTCTTAAAAGTAATTCCGTGTTTTGAGAATATTTATTTATCCTTTTATCCACTTCTTTATTTACTTGATTTTATCTTTAGCTCGGAAACAACTCTTTGAAAGTAAATTAAAGAAGCTTATTTATCAGTAAAATCCTGCGAATACAGACGTCCAGGCTCACAGCGGGGTTCAAAGCTTTAGTCCTATTTTTTGGAGTCAAACGCAATAAACACGTGTCTGCCTGGACAAACTGCTCGTTAAATTGAAAAGGAATGAGTATGCGTCTTTCCAAAATATCATACAAGAAGCTAAAGTAAATACGCTAATGTGTGGCTATCGAAATTTCGCATTTTGTGAAAGTTTCTAATTCTGGGCCATGACGCCTTATACAACATATGTTTAATCCCAACGATAGGATGTGAGCACATTTGTGATAAGAGATTATGCTTACGCTATTTCTCCTTTGCAATTATATTCTCATTTTCCCCCACAAATCTCTCTTTGCCATTATTCCGCCTGCGGTAACCGGCTATACACAAAAGAAACTTTGTACAAATTTTTGATTAATTCTCTGAAACTTCGCTAATGAGAATTTTGTGGGAAAAGATTTATAAACGTTTTTGTTCTAGGAAAATCATATATTCAGAGAGAACTTTAACCATATAATATTTTGGGAAAAGATTTTTCGCTTAAATGAAATTAAGTACACGCTAAATAAATAGAATGTAATGTTTATAACGAATTAATTTTCCATATGATATATAATATATTTGTCCGTGACAGGTGCCCCGTCTACAATAATTGTGATTCGGTACATGAGGTTAAATGTTTATCTGCCAAATATAAGCGAATAACTTAAGCAAAGCGCTCCAAAATTCTATAAAATAATTTAAAAAAATATAGAATAGATTCATATTTGAGTTTCCTTAAAACGGAATAATTTTTCCTTGAATCTTAAAAAGTGGTCTCGTTTCATCGAAGAAAATGTATAATCCCTATGTAATTGCTTATATCTATCAGGTTGTTTTTAAATATTATTGATTATTTTGCGTATTATACGGATCAGAACTTGTATCATCCCAGCAGAATTGACAAAGGTATTCCAAATTAAAATATTTGTATTTTGTGTGACTCACACTTATTCTTTCCTTAGATTAAAAAAGGGCAATATTATCTTTAGAACACTTTTTTACCATTGATTGTGTTTAAATTAAATATTATCGTAACAAATGTCGATTTTAGTGAATTTTTGGCATTGTAAACAAAAGTGTCCTGCTCAAAATGTGGTAAAAGTACTATATCCTTATTTTACTCGCAGTTGGTCTTTTGTAAATCAAGGATCGCTCTTTCGGAGTTAGTTTTTTTGCGTCAAAATGCTACGCCACCGGTTGTTGTCGCCAAATGGAAAGTAGGCTCATATTTTCATTGCTTACTTTTTGTTTACCTCAGCCAAGAGATTTTAATACACATCGGACTGTATGATGGAAAATGTAAACACCTTAATTAATCTCTATTGTGAGCTGTGCAAGAATTACTTGGACTCTATTCGTAAAACGAGAAGAAATTGAGCTCTTGAAATTGTCTGCAAACACTAATCTGGTGTTTGTCCAAGTGGGAATAAAATGCGCAGCATAAAAACATTCTTTAAACACTAAGACGGAAGTGATCAGGTTCCTATATTCCGTTAATCGGAAAAATACTATAAGAATTATTTGTAAAATATGACTTTGATTGAAAAAACTCCAAAAAATACTAAAATCATCCGTAATAGAGTCCTTAAAATAAATGTTACTTTCAAATTATATGCCCACAGAACTTCAATATAACGCTGCTTCCAAAAATTGAAATGTATTACGAATGATTAGACGGTGTAAAATAAATTTTACATGACTCCATTAACATTTAGCAGCTGACATGATTTTTGTTTACTGTCCTAAAGTTGAAATGGGTCTCCATATCGAGTAGGGTTACTTTTATTATGCGAGTATTGCCGGAACACCGCCTCGGCTATTAATAAAATCCATCAAGTGATAAATCAAGCTTTTATCGAACTAAACATCAACGAGACAACTTAGCGTATAAAACATTCGTGAAAAAAGTTAATTTTTCTTGGTAACTATTGATTTTTCTCAAATTTAATTATATTTCAAACAAATTAAGCCAAATTTAAAAAAATTATAACAGAAAATAATGCATTCGTCAAAAATTACAACGTTGGACAAACAATAAGAAATGCTACCAAGTATTTAAAGATCATGCCAAGGGACGAATCTTATCGACGCTCCTATATGTAAAATATAAATTGAAATTGCAGCAGAAGATCGAAAGTAGGCATGAAAGAAAATCATGCCGCACTTCATAATTGATTTTTAGGACAAAAACGTTAAACGATAATAATCATTTCATTTTTTGCTTGTGGGCCACACGAGTTCCACATTACGTCACACAAAGTTGGTACGCGGATGAGAACGAATTTAAAATTTCATTCTCAGATAATCACATTCGTAAAATTACAGAAAAAAACATAATGACTCTCGCAAGAAGTCACTTGACCAAAATAATATGGTGACTACATTAAGAAACAAATACATTTCTATGGCAAGATTCCAAAGATAATAAAAAACCTACCACTCCTTGCATTGGAAAGTCACGTTTAATTTCACATCACTTTTTCATACCAAGCTGATCTTTTAATTCCAAATGCACAGATGTTGAGACGAAAAAAAGTTTCTGGCCTTATATAAGTTTAACTCACGTTTTATAAGAGAGTTGGCATAAAAAATGAACCCAAAACCAAAAATAATTTATTGCCTTACGAAAGCACAAAAAATTCTTTCTTGGAGGAAAAATCGTATGTTAACATATAACAGTGCACGGAAGATATTTTTTTAAACTGGGAAAGTGCGAATTCGTAGTCCCGGATTTTCTCCCTAGGTAAAGAAAAGAAGAAGAAAAAACCTGAAAAAACCACATTGGTGCGTGTGACTGAATTGGCTACCTCCAAATTGAAAGCGTAAGGTAAAGAAATCTAAGGAATGGAAGGAGAAATGGAGAAGGCTTAGGAGGCAAAAGGTTAAAGAAATAAGTAGCTAGAGAGGAAAGAACGAGCTTAAAAATAGATGGAGGAAGTGGGGAGAGAGAGTAAAGAAGATGATATGAAAAGAGGTTCGAATGGAATAGGGAGGAATCGGGAAGATGGATGACTGATGCGAAATTCAGATACTCTCGGAGAAATGAAAAGTTTGAAGGCAAGAGCAAAGGATGTGAGGGAGGAAAATATCAAAAGGGAGGAGGACGGATATAAAACGAATATAGGGGAATAGGAATAGTAGGGTAGATATGGCAAAAGAGAGACTTGAATATGCCCTCATACGTTTCATAATTTTTACGAACATAATGCAGAAAATAGTGGAAATAAATTAAATACCAATACATTATTCCACTCAGAAATACAAAGAGAATACCCGCGAAGGAGATCCCTAGTGAGAGTACTGTACCAAATAAAATATTCTACAGCTAGAAAAAATACGAACAAGAAGGGAGTGTAATAAACAAACGCAGTCAACTAAAGGGGTTTGCAAAAATATCGTAATACACGCTTCTAAAAATAACCAACGACTGAATAGGAGGGATAACGAGGAGTTTAGTTTGTGATTGTAAATTACCTGACATGAATTAATCAATAACAAATTATGAGAAAGAATAGAAAATTTTCGAATGTAATAAAAATGGCTGGATATTAGGTACAGAAATGAGGTAAGAATGTATACTCAGAACTGAAGAAGTGAAAGATCAATATTAAGAAGCGAATAAAAAGCGGGTTATGGAGAGATATAAAAATTGAATAAGACTGATTGGTAAAAGTAACGAGGGTGTAGGTAACCATAAGAGATTATAGGTAGAGAGCTATGTATAGAGAGCTGAAAAATAAAGTGAGAGATAAGAATGAAGGAAAGCCCCAGAAACCCTTCAAGGAGTCAAAAAGAAACTAAAAAAATAAAGTGAGAGAATAAGAAGAGGACCGAAAATGGAAGATGTGTGGAAGGATTCGAATGATGGGAAACATATCGGGGCGAGTTTTAACAAGCCGTCAATGCCATCGAAAATTCGTGATTAATATTCGGCAACGATAAAAGTCAAGGACACAGTAAAAGGGTATTAATCACGAGAATGTCAATAGAAAATAAAAATAATGAAGGGAGATTGAGAACGAAATGAAAAAAGTGAATAGGTGCTCAAAACCAAATTAGCGGATTTAAAAAAATTCCGACACATCGATTTGCAGCTCTATCATTTTTGGCGAAAAATAAAGACTTCATTCCAAGTCAGAGGTTAGGGATCATAAAATTTTTTTCCAGTCGTCTCGTCACGTCTGCAATAACCTTCGCTTGCGTAAGGCAGAAAGAAATTCTCAAACGGTTGCGTCAGCGAAAAGTGAAAATCATCGCTTCGCGAGAAAAAGACTTTTGCCAAATGCGCCAAAAGACCCCAAACTTCCAGTAACAAGACCCAAGTTAGAAGATCGTGAAATTGTTTGGAGGAATCTGCGCCAGACATCTCAAAGAAACGATTTTCGTACAAATGAACACATATTGCCGAGAAAACCGTTAAAAGTGACACAAAAGTTTCTGAATGGTTTACCAACACTTACAAATGAAAAACATCTCTTTTGTTATTTAAAATTCACTCGAGGCCCGGCTCCTACGCGTCAACTCCGCCATTCTCTCGCCCAAGAGAATTAGGCGCTACGCGTCTTGCATTTATTTCCGCTAAGCTGAAAATAATTTTTCGAATCTGCTCTCATCAAGACAGTTTTTTCTTCAAAAAGTTTTATATCCGACGCAGCGTATCTTAAACACAAATTTTAATTTTTTGTTAAAGACCCTCATTTTGTTTGAAGCTGGTGGATGAAAATGAAAATAGTTATTAGCTATTAGGAACAAAATGTCGTTTACCTACCAAATTTCTCTACGAAAATCAGTTCCCGAGATATAGAGGACCTACAAGTAGACGGACGGGCACTTGGGAAATTATATATTAGATGTTTCGATGGAACGCTCAATATTGCGTCATGAATAAAGTGGCAATTGTTTCGAGGTAAGCTCAGTACCGGTACGAGTTTTAAATAATTCAGAAATCAAATGTTTTTCTTTTGTGTTTTACAATAAGTCGCCCTTAATAGGAGAAAAAAAGAAAAAAAAATCAGATTATTTTGTCCGTTATAAAAGATTTTAGTGTAATGTAACTCCTCCTTTTAAGGCATTTAAGAACTACCGGAGAGTTTCTCTTCCTCTTCCTGGTGCGGCGAGACTGCGAATTCCTCCCGATTATTACAATACAAATAAAAAAATATTATTTTCTTTGTGTGACCCCCAAAATGCTTTTCATTTATTCGATTTTTCAAGCTTAATCTTGCACGCCCCTGTGATATGGTCATTCTTTGCAGTGCTGAAGTGCTGTGTGTGTGTGTGATTGGGTGAAGAGGAATTCCTATTATCACTAGAGGATGGGGAGTCCTCTTTCATCCCTGAAACATCGCAGAAAAGGTCGGGAGACGTCGTTTCTTAGGAACAGAGCCATCTGATTCCCATTTTATTTCCAGGTTCGGTTGAAAGACGTTAAGGTCGTCGCATGCAAAGACATTCGATCTAAACGATTGCTTTCCCAGAATTTGCAAGTAGAACACACCGTAATTATAGATGAGAATAAAGTCAACGAAAAACTTTTTCTTACTAAAAACATATGCAAATTATTGATTAACCATTTTTACCAACGCATTGATCGGCTGCTACTATTTAAAAATCGGACTCGGGAATTATATTTATAAATGCACTTTTACAATATAAACCTCTAAAACTTAAAAATCGCCGAGTTCATGACGTCCAATATAACGAATTTACTCGTGTAACACGCGCACTCCTATTTTTGGGCAAGTTCGGAGGGAAAAACATAAATTCGTGCCGGAATAAGTTGATGTCTGGGATTTAAAAACTCGGCCCCTTAAACGGTTTCCCCTCCCTGAAAAATAGTCCGCCCGGGTAAGCGTCTTTATCCTCCTACCTGCATGACGCAATTTATTGGATGATCTCTTTATGCCAATGTTAGCAGAAATCTCCTCCTAGGTAGTCTCCCTCTTATGTTAAAGGAGCAACAAGGGTTCACGATGAATTCGACAAACACAGATACCGGATGCCAACTTATTCCGACAAAAGTATAGTTAGAAATTAATACAAATTTTTTATGACAGAATTGTTTATTTTGAACAACAATAAAAAACTTAAAACTCATTTAAAGGTTACAGCTTTCATATTATAATCTTCTTTTGGGTTACAACCGCGTGCGTAGTCTTTTGTTGACGACAGTTTTGCTGACATTAAATAAAAAATTAAATAATATTTATTTTTAAATTTTAAAAATTAATATTTTTCTGATGATGTTATATCTCTCTGTAAGTGTTCATTTTGAAGTACCTACATACTGATAAAACTCGTTGCACGACATATTTGAATTTACTAAACATTTTAAAATTGATTACACTGTAGATATGTTCTGTCTGTTTCTCTCTTTTCTCTTAAGTATCATTGTGCGCTGAAATATTGAATACAATCTCGCAGATAAATAGTAATAATTGTTTGTAAGATTCGATTTTATGGAAAATATCTGACCATTTTACATGGAAAAGATTCTTATTTCAATATTCCATATTTGACTGGAGGTCCACTGATTAAACAACAGAGTACTATCATTTATTCTTAGTCCTCTTTCGTTGAGATAGTAGCAGATTTCTTTGAGTTGTCGGAACTTTAATAAGTGAAATCCATGCAAAAGTGTTCAAGAGCTTCAGAGGTGAAACCCATTTCATAATATAACCATAACAGGTCTGATAGAACAATTCTACTTCTGACAAGAACTTACTTTTCATGTATTCAGAATAATTATTCTTACAAATAGTCGACTTTACAATTAAAGGCAAAAAATTTGCTTCCATTATTCGTTCAAAAAATCTGCGGTCTCCTGTAATATGTTAATACTTCGAAAACACGTATTTTTCTTCAATTCGCATGATTTTTCTACTAAAGATACTCATCAAACTAAACCTAGTGAAGATACGTTTCGCTCAATGGATCACTGAAAAATATTTCCAGGATTTTAGAAATGTTTCTTTCAGATATAGTGTTGCTCTCAACGCGTCATACAGCTTTATAATCCTGTATACTGCATTGGATGACGAAAGCCAGCGTGTTTTTGAGTGTGAGAGGATTGACTGATATTCAGTGCCAAAATTATTACAAAAGTCTTTAACAGAAAACAGAAATTAAAGAATTATTGTGTGACTTTTGTTTCCTCAAACGACTCTGTAGGAATACGTTAACCTACTGTTGCTCCAGGTTCCAGTTACCCCATTTTTAACCCTACATTTTAAAAATTATGATTAGCTTCTATATCCCTACTTTGGATTGAGTTGCGAATTTTTATTGTTGAGTGTTACAAGGAGGGAAAGGGTATACTGACACGCCTAATGTGAGCGGGATACTATAAAATACAAAGAAAGGCGTTTTTACAATTTTTTAAAATTAAACATCTATGGTGACGTAAATACGGAACATTTCCTATGTCTCGACAGATTTTTCCGGGACAACGGGACAAGACAATGAAATACGGGTCAGTCCCTTATAATACGGGACGTCTGGCAACCCTACTTATATTACTATTTCTATAGTTGTTTTTGATTAGGCAAAACACCTATTAAAATTCAATATATCAGTTGATACATACTAAAAGGTATAAAAATGTATTGAAGGTAAATATAATAAAATTTTGGTTAGTCCAAAATCTTTGATAAATACTTACATTTAAAAGACTCGATATTAATCAAAGGAAAACAAAAATAATAACGATGAATAAATGGCGTCTTGGATATGGTAAACAAAGGAAAATGAATGGGGGTTATTGTCGGGACTGGCTTCAACCCTCCGGTTATCATTCAGCCCATCTGGGTCGGGTGGTAGGGATTGGAGGTGGGCAGCTCAGACCGTGCCTGGGGACCCACCAAGAGAGCAGCCGACAGATGAAAAAATGTTTTATTTGACTTTAGTTAATTTGTTCTGCTATATCAACACCGGTAACCACAGTAAAATGAAAACCACGAAGTGGCTGGTTCAAATATCTAACACAAAATACGGTAATAGCTTTAAGGCCGTCAAGCGAAACTCATAAATAGATTTCCTTGGCAAAAATAACGCTTTTATGTCATTTTTAAAGGAGACAGATTCATTTTCATAATCAGAATTTTAAGAACAATCCGCACCATTCGTGTTTTTTAAGGGCATACCTCAAAAATAAGTTAGCTGATTTACTTTTAAGCGCGTCGACTGCCATGGTCATTTTGCACTGACATCAACTGGACACACACAGAAGGGTAGAGGGAAACCCGGCGATGGCGTTAGCCTACCCTTTACGAAAAGCACCAAGAGGGCCAAATGCTTAACGCCCATTCTGAAGGCCGGGCGCTGACTTTGCGCGGGCTGCTCAAACCACACAAAAAGGTGGCGAGACGACGTCGGAAAAATCCTACTTTCGCAGGATTCGTGCCCGCTGCCCCTTCGAGCAGCAGGTGATTGTCAGTCAGGGTCCTAAACACTATACCACCGGAACCCACCTTAAGAATAAGAATAAATATTGAACAATTAGAGTGGTATCCATACACATGGATAAAATCAACGTGTTTTTTCTTCTATTATTAAAATTCAGTAATATGTTTTGTTTTATTTCACTAAGAGGATTTCCCCCATTTGAAGCAGGGGTCTCAAACTAGCACGCATACTTTTCAGCCCTCACACGTTATCGCATTCTTTGAAGATTCATTCTCTCCTTCAACGAGGAGGGAAATTGTCCTATAAAACGGTCTTAAACCCAGTCATTACAAAAATGCTAGATTCGGCGTGGAGGGTTAGGTTCTTTGGATAATCGAGAAGCACACTGGAAGTGAATTGAACATTATTCTACAACCCAAATGGGAATGAGGAATAAACCGCTTTGTTTGCTTGTATGGGATTTCTGGCTAATCAATCTCTTGGATTATTATAGCCATTACTCCTTTAACTCCGAGCACATAAATAAGGGAGGAGAGAAACCCGGTGCCGGCATTAGCCTACTCTTTACGAATAGCGCCAAGGGAGGCCAATTGCTAAATGTCCCTTCCAAAGGGCGGTGCGCTGACTTGCGAGGTCTCCTCAAACCTAAACAAGTAGAGGACCGGACAATCACAGGTTGAAAAGTCCGACCTCCGCCGGATTCGAACATGGGACCGCTGCGTGGAAGGCAAACGCTCTAACCACTCCTCCACCGCCACCCCGAGGAATAAACCGCGGATATTTAAAAAGTAATAATACACTTCTTAGATATTCAAAAATATTTACGTGAAATATTTTACAAGACATGCATTTGAGTTTTGAGCGTATAAAATAAATTAAATTACTTCTCGGGCCGCATAAATGCACCACGCGAGCCTCATGCGGTCCGCGATTTTAAGATGCCTGTATTAAGGCAATTGACGAAATGATAGGAATTTGGTATTTGATCTGTTATATGAGAAAATTTAGCTTTTATTAATTTATGTTTTAATGTAGTTATACCACCACATATGCATTCGGTCACTAGAACCTTGTTTGTAAGTTGCATAAATGTGGAAATTTACGCCAAAATTTCAACTTTCAATATTTTATACCTTCGGATATATATTTTAATTAATTGGCCACCGTATATTTTTCAAAACTCAAATCTAAAAACATAAATGGCATATTATATCACACACCGCAAATTTCAGCCTTATATCTCCTAACTTTGACTTACATTTTTGATTTAATTGATTGCACAGTCGGGCATACAGAGCGAAAACATTAGCTCGTTTATTAAATAAAATCGCTAAAATTATGGATAACTTATAGTACCACAGGTGTAATGACTGGAGGAATAAAAGACCGAGGGAGAGAAGACAGAGAAATAAGGCGTGAGACGGAAGAATATACAGTATGTCCTCCTTATACGTGAACTCGATTTAAGTGGATTTGCTTATACACGATCGACAAAATAGGGAATATGAATCGATTTACACGAGCGGTATTCTCTTTAACGCGATTTTGTACATAGAATTTTGAATGGGAAAATAAAATTAGATTTACGCGATTTCGATATAAACGATGGTATTCGGGAACGCATCTATCACGTAAATCGAGGACTATCTGTATTAGCAAGAGTGCATAGAGAAACGAGAGAGACATACAGGTAAGCGTAAATATAACAAAGAGGTTGGTAACGAATTAGCCAAGAGATGGTTTGTTTCGTTGCTTAGCGCAACCGTGTATTGAGCGTCAAATGATTGGAAGAAAAATATAGGGAAATATAAGTGTACCTTCTGTACAAAAAAGTGTTCAATGAGAACAAGGCGGACAGTGTGAAAAGGAATTTTCTATGTATGCACAGTGAGTTTGACCAAAAGTTTCCAGTTGGTGCTAACAGCCGCGGCAGTAAAATGGCTAGACTGAAATAGAATTTTCTGGAAACGCAGAGTTATATGAAACAGTCCCTTTCACCATTTGAACTGGTAAAGTGGGCTAGCTATAAAGCAGCATGGATTTTGGCTCAAAAAAGAAACGATTTTCAGATGCAGAGTGGGTGAAAGAAATTCTGCGCTCGGTAATGGAAGATTTGCTGCAGAATTATGAACCGAAGATGAGAGCCGATATCATGCAGAAAGTGCGGAATCTGCAGCAAAGCTTCAGAACAGTTGTTCGCCAAATGCTGGAATTGTCTGAAAATGTTGAAAACCTATTGCGTAATCACTTGAAAAACTGTTTGTGTTTTACTTTGCGCTGGATGAATCAACCGATATTAAGTACACTGTTCAGCTCGTGACTTGGATTCGTTTGGTATCGACCGACTTGAAAATTTCTGACAGTTTGTAGAATGATAGATCGAACTCGTGAAATTGACATACTTGACAATTTTCTGAAAGTTGCGAAAAAGTTTGAACTGGATTGGACGAAATTGGTTCCAGTGACAACAGACGGTGCACCAGCCATGATAGGAAAAAAATCAGGGATTGTTACTCTTTTGAAGAGGCATTTGGAAGAAAATGGCAAGATTAATACCATTATGCCTTCATTCCATTGCATATTGCAACAGGAAAATCTTTGTGAAAAAATAGCAAAAATAGACACCTTGAATGATTTGATGAACACAGTCATTAAAATCGTAGTACCAGTGAACTGATTCATCGCCAGTTTGTGGAATTATTGAAAGAACATGACAACTGTGAATTCGACGACGTCGTCGACTTTGCAAATATGCGGTGGTTGTGCCGCGGACAGGTTTTGGAGCGATTCACTGCCTTGTTTCGTCAAATTCGAGACTTTCTTGTTGATAAACGACAAATCGAGAAATTCTCTGAAATTGAATGTGAAGCGTGACAATGCGACTTGCATTTCTTGATCGATACTATTGCTCATTTGAATGGACTGAATGCAAAACTTCAGGGAAAAGGAAAACTGATTTGCGATCAAGCGCTATACGCCCGAGAGTTCAAGTCGAAACTAAATCTTCTCGTCACACAAATGCAGAAGAAAGATTTCACGCATTTTTCGAATATGGTTAGTTATCTTGACAAAGATGAGCTTTCTACACTAAAAACTGCTATTTCAAAATTATTTTCAATGTTCGGTTCAATATGGCTTTGTGAATCAACAGTTGCTTCCATAAGCTCGATCAAGTCAAAATACAGATCTCGAATTCTTGACATTAATTTGGAGGCGTAGTTAAGATGTGCATGAAGTTCAGATATTCAGACAAATATTCTCCAGTTGGTCATGGGAAAGGATTGCCAAATTTCACAGATTTTTCTCGGTTATTGAAAATGATTGTTTCTTTTGTTTGACCCATCGGTGTGCTAGAATCAAGTTCATTCAAGCAATTTCTGGATTTTTTATAAGAAAATTTACCATGGTATTAGAAGGAATTTTTACTTAGTGTGGCGAATTTTATGGTTCATTCGCCACACCTGTGGCGTGTCTCAAAATCCTGTTGCCAACCCCTGGTGTAAAATATTTAGTTGATTATAAAAAAGCTGAATATTTTGTGAGGGACTAAGGAGAAAGTGAGCGTAAAAATATATGATCATAAAATTTGACGCTATCCAAATATCCTGAAGTAGGAATGGACAACTTTGTCTAAATAATTGTTGGTGGTGAAACATTCGGCGGGCCGCATTAGAGTCTAAATCGGAAGTGACCTCGAGATCCTGAAGTATGATATAGAAGAAAATGAAGCATGAATGAAGTTTTTAGGGTTGATATTTCAATCTTAAATTTTTTATTATGATTCAAATTATAAAAATGTGAATTTGCGGATTAAATTTCATGAATCTTTCTCATCATAACTTCGCCGGTCGTATAAAATGCCCTAGGGAAGTGTTTCCCAATACAGAGACCTCGGATCCCTAGGGATCCGCGAGTTGAGTGGGATATGATATTTATTTCTGCCTATCCCTTGTTTGGCTCCGCGCATAGCTCTGATTAATATTTCACAGAGAAATACGAGACAATCAAAGAAAAATATATGAACTTTTCACGGTGGTGGAGTCCGCAGAAATGTTTAGACTTTGTAGGAGGTCCTAAAAAATTCATTGCAAATAAAAGTAATAAAAACGCTTGATATTTTATAAGACAACATTTTTGGGCTAAGTAATAACCATTTTATATCCAATTTCTCTCCAATATTAAAAACGCTTTTTAACTCATAGATTGTACCTGTTCCGATGGAAAAACATTGAACTAATATATGATTTAGCGGCCAATGAACAATCACTGACAATGTTTACTTTATTTCTGAAAAGAGCAGTTTGTTTTATTCAATCAATCATGTCGGCATCAGTTATCAAATTGTCCGTTGGATTCAAATAATGGTATGTGTTATAAAATAGATGAATGTACATTACATATGCTAGCTGAATGTAGCGATCACTTCAAACGCTGACGAAAAGCGTTTTCACCAGTCATAAAGAAGAGAGTGTGCCTTCGACGAACAAATTGGAACAAGAAGGAAAGGAAAAAAATGTTCAAGATAAGAGCTACAGAGAAATACGTATACGAGAGGAGAAATAGTTCGAAAGATGCTAAGGTGTGAAGATGACGCGGAGCAACACTAGAGAGTAATGATGCGGCGAGGAAGGCAGAGAAGAACAAGGGAGGAGAAAATGGAGAGGAAATCTGCTGGGAATAAGGAACGCGGCCTAAGATTCAGATGACAAAGACAAAGGATATCTAATTCAAAGACGAGGAGAGAGGAACGTAAGGAGGGAGAGTAAAACGAAAGAGAATGACTATCATGAAGGGAGATGAGAAGTTTAGAGGAGACAGGACATGGAGATATTAAAAGAAGAAGAAGGAAGGAGAGGGCTAGAAGAATTGAGGAAAAGAGGAACAAGAAAAGGTAAATGTTCCAGAGAGGTGACAAAAGGGACCAGCGGGAGGGGATAGCGGTGCCGGCATACAGGGAATATGGTGCCGGGGATAAGACACAGGGAAACATGTGAGATTTAAAGGGATACGTATGAATGGTGAAATATGTACTAAGGAAAACGGATCGCGGAGCAATCCGTAACAAAGGGAACTCGGAGGATCGACTTGGCGACCAAGGCAGTTATGAGAGAAACAAAGTCTGATCCATTACGTTTAGTTATTTTACTTTTTCACATTTCAAATATATATATTTTGATATTTTAATTTGTGTTGCCGTTAAAAAACTTAAAGTTTAAGCAAATATATCTGTTTAGCTATTGCAGGATTAGCTAGGAAGCTGAAAATTTCAAGTTATTTACAGAGTAGTGCATTTGCCCAAATAAACATTTGAATATCTCCATAAATATATAGCGGCGAACGTTATAAACGTTTAAAATTGAAACAATTAGAAAAATTTTATTTCACTTCTAGAAGTGCTACAACTTTAAAATTTGGCAAAAATTAGTTAGAAATTAGTACCCCATAATGGGGAAAGTATAAAACTCTTAAAATTGCAAAGTTTGGGGATTGTTTTAATCTATTATTTTTAGATAAGGGAATAACGAAAATCGCTGCAGAGGTGAAATCTATAGAATTAAAAAAAATATTTGTAATGATGAAATATCTATCTGAAAAATGAATGATTTTTCAAGGTGAGATGATATGCTTGCAGAGTACAAGCACCTTCTACTAGTACGTTATATCCTCCTTTGTAAGGAACCTCTATATTAAATGATATACATACGTGTGTATATATATATATATATATATATATATATATATATATATATAACAGCTTACGGAAAAGGAAAGGTAAAATAGATATATGGATGTCAACAAGGTGTTGGGATGAGGAAACCCAGTGAACACTCACCAATCAGACGACTTCAGGTTGGCGAGGCCCCGGGGATGTCGAAGCGACACACGTAAAAGAACACTAAAACACAGAAACATCACAAACGTAGAAGCTTTCGGAATTATTCCTTCATCAGCTACAGAGAGAGAACTGATCAACGTTTATGATGTTTCTGTGTTTTAGTGTTCTTTTACGTGTGTCGCTTCGACATCCCCGGGGCCTCGCCAACCTGAAGTCGTCTGATTGGTGAGTGTTCACTGGGTTTCCTCATCCCAACACCTTGTTGACATCCATATATATATACACGTTATATAAATAAATACAGAAAAATCCAAGGTCATTCGAATATCGGGCAAAGAAGAGTATCTGCACATAAGTATTGAAGGAAAGCCTTTAGAACAAGTTTAAGATTATAAATACCTTGGAAGCATAATAACAAGAGCAAAATGTACGGATGAGATCAGGATTAGAATAGGTAAAGCAAAAGCGGCTTTCAGAAGAAAGACACACCTACTTACGGGGAATATAAGGGAAGATATCCGCAAGAAGTTCATAAAATGGTATGTATGGAGTATAGCTTTGTACGGGGCAGAAACATGGACGCTAAGGAAAAATGACATCAAATACTTTGACAGCTTTGAAGTGTGGCCTTGGAGGAGAATGCTGAAGATAAAATGGACAAATAGGATGAAAAACGATGAAGTACTACTAAGAGTATGAGTGAAGCGGAAGATCATACAGAGTATTAGAATGAGGAAGGCAAACTTGGTTGGACATTACCTGAGGAGAGAGTGTGATTAAAGACGTGTTAGAAGGAAAACTAGATGGAAAAAGGGAAAGTGTTAGGAAAAGGTTTCAGCTGATTAACGATATGAAAGGGAAAGAGAATTATCAAGATATGAAGAGGAAGGCGAAAATAGTAGTATATGGAGAATCAGGTTTAACCATGAATAATCACGGACCTGTCTACGGACAGACTACCTATGAAGATGGTATATACTCGTATATCGCTATACGAACAACTACCGCCAATCTCTCCGTGCTCCTCTGATGTCATGCAACAACCCTCGTGGTCGGAGGCCGTCTCCTTCCCAACCATCCCTGCCTGTCGTAAACTCATTCAGTAACCGCTCAGAAGTATCGTTGTTACTACGAGACAAACTGAGAAAATATTTTGTGCGCGTAAATACACAAAAATGAAGCTATTGTCCTTAACCTATGAATGAAAAATGCGCGAATTTGATAAAGTGTGCGGAATGTATGTTTCGCCTATTTTTATTCAGTGGACGATTATGTGGGCGAAGAAAATTGGTCGATTTACAAGAAATGAATTTAGCAGTGTAAAAGATCCAAATTTTGGGAGAAAATATTCCGGAATACTTCGAAGGATGGTCAAGATATAATCTCGAGATAGAATTAAAGATAAGTATTCGAACTTCTCTCCACTTACAAGCAAAAGTATTTAAAGCATTAATTGTTAATGATCTTTGAAAACTGATTATTTAAGTCTTGAAAAGAGTTACTAAAAACTTCTTATGGTAGTTATTTTTTCGTTTTATATATAAATATTATTTTATAACCTTCATATATTTTGAAATTTATAGATTTACGAAGTCAACCATGTATCACTTGGTAAAGTTATATTTCAGTAAACATTCAGGACGTTTTGATAGATGTTAGAGGATAATTAGTTTTATTCAACGAGAGGATACAAAATAGATAAGTTCGCATTAAAAGAAAATTTAATGATCAAGGAAATACAAAATTATAACTAATTGCAACATAAATTGTGTTTAACCCATCGTCATCCTTCATGATATTAATTTCGGATAATAATCGTAAGCTGAGAATCCGCCTTCCAGAGAGAAACACGGCCCTAATTAAATGCCCACATTAAAGGTCGTGCATCACAGGGTAGTTGGCGAGACACATAGAGAGGAAACATTACCAAAGTTAGGAACATTTGCTATCCGTCACTTGTCCCAGCAGAAGGTAAAGTAGTGTTAATGCATTGTTTAACGACCTGAATACTAATAACGAACTAAAGCTATTTCGTGCTAATAGCTTACCTTTAAAATCCGATATAAAACTTTCGTATTATAGAATGCACTTTCCTAACATTGATCTACAGCGCTTCTGTCTATATATATATATATATATATATGTATATATATATATATGTATATATATATATATATATATATATATATATATATATATATATATATATAAACTTAAGAAAAAGGAAAGGTAGTAATGAGGGTGGCAACGAGGTGTTGAAGGAATCCCAGCTGACACTAAGTTGAGTATCATATATATATATATATATATATATATATATATATATATATATATATTAACTATAGGAAAAGAAAAGGTAGTGATGAGGGTGGCAACAAGGTGTTGAGGGAAGCCCAGCGGACACTCACCAAGTTGAGGACCAAGCTGGCAGGCTGCTGGGGGCGTCGAAGAGACACGTAAAACACACGAACACAAAACACACGCAAGCTTATCGGGCCTATGCCCTTCTTCAGCGAAAGAGTAACGTAAAGTGACACACTGGGCGGGGAATGACAGGGTGATGTGGGAAGGTTGATGATTGGAGGAGGTGGGGAGTAGGAGGGGTGGATAGCCAATAAAGAGGGAGTGTGATGAGGTAGAGTCCGAATAGTTACAAAGTAACAAGGAGACAATGTAATTCATCTCACCTTGAAAAAAAATTCATTTTTCAGAGAGATATTTCATCATTGGAAATATGTTTTTAATTCTAAATACTTCACCTCTGCACCGATTTTCGTTCTTTCCTATGTAACAATAATACAGTCAAACAATCCCTGAAATTTGCAATTTTAAGAATATTATATTTTCTACAGTAGGATACTAAAGTTACACATTTCTGAAATTTTTTTAAGTTGTAGCTTATCTAAAAGTGAAATAATATTTATCTATTTGTTTAAATTTTGAAAAATATTAACGGCCGCAACAAATATTCATCGTGATTTTCAAATGTTTATTTGGGCATGTGCACTAAGCTCTAAATAACTATAAAATTTTAGCTTCAACACGACATTACTTTTTTTACAATTCTCTAATATTTCTTGTTTTTGAATTTTTACGTCATTAAAAGTTTACGCCGTAGTTTTAAATCAATTGCATCATAGTACAATCTACCGCTTCTCTTTAGAAGCACTAAATTAAATCTATTATTATATACAGTTCATCAAAATCTATAATTGAAAGGAGTACGCTTTTATTTAGTAACATATATAGCGTTTTGAAATTATGATGTCATCATATGTATACGACTTTGGTTGAAATCAATGGGGCAATAAGAATTATCCTATTAAAAAGCATTAAAGCGATGTTGAATACGGATTGCTAATTCCCATTGAAAAGCGTTGTCCTGGTTGCTATGGTAGCTGAACTTCTTTATTGTTGAGAATCTGCCTTTTACCGATTAAAAACATATTTCTTCATCAATTCGGTACCTATTTGAATTTAGTCTTAAAAAATCAGTAACCTCATTCTTTTAGTGTTAGTTTCGAGTTTGTATTTGAGTTATAACTAATTTAAAAATGTAAATTTATGAAAATCAATACAGATTACTGTGTTTCCTATGGTGTATCGAAATAGAACATTGGGGTCAAAAATACCCCAGTAAAAATGCAAAAAAATTGAAATTTTCGATTTTTTTGGTTGGTTGTACCTAATAATCTATGATTCTGCCAAATTTCAGGTTCATTGCATATCTAGAAGTACATACCTTAGGATATATATATATATATATATATATATATATATATATATATGACTTTACGTTACTCTTTCGCTGAAGAAGGGCTTAGGCCCGATAAGCTTGCGTGTGTTTTTGTGTTCGTGTGTTTTACGTGTCTCTTCGACGCCCCCAGCAGCCTGCCAGCTTGGTCCTCAACTTGGTGAGTGTCCGCTGGGCTTCCCTCAACACCTTGTTGCCACCCTCATCACTACCTTTTCTTTTCCTTTAGTTAATATATATATATATATATATATATATATATATATATATATATATATATATATATATATATATATATATATATATAACAACTTACGGAAAAGGAAAGGTAAAATAGATATATGGATGTCAACAAGGTGTTGGGATGAGGAAACCCAGTGAGCACTCACCAATCAGACGACTTCAGGTTGGCGAGGCCCCGGGGATGTCGAAGCGACACACGTAAAATAACACAAAAACACAGAAACATCACAAACGTAGAAGCTTACGGAACTACTCCTTCTTCAGCTACAGAGAGAGAACTCTCATCCCAACACCTTGTTGACATCCATATATATATAAATATATATATATATATATATATATATATATATTAATTAAAGGAAAAGAAAAGGTAGTGATGAGGGTGGCAACAAGGTATATATATATATATATATATATATATATATATATACATACATATATCTTCCGTCAGAAACAGCTATTTATAACAGATACTGATGAATACTCTCACAACATGTTTGCTGTGAATTCATTTGAGTGATATGAAAGGAAAATGTCAAATGAATAGTTCAAGAATGTTGTTGTGACACATAAGGAGAGATTGTGCCTCAAAAATACAAATTTTCAACAGTTCAATATATCATTTAACAAAATTGCTAAAAACGGTATGATAGTAAAAAATCTGTAGATACTCTTTCAATAAAGAGCAAGAACAAGAGGTATGGAACACAAGCATTGGCACTGCCACGATCTCTATATGCTGTGAGTTACTTTGAAACAGTGATTTCTGACTGAGAAACAGAATTACAATTACATTCTCTCTAGCAACCACGAATAATGTTTTCGCACGCTTAATACATTTAATTCTCAATTCCTGAGTATATCGATTTTAATGCTCAAATTTCGGAGAACAAGTTATGTTTGCCTGTCAAAATGAAAAGCAAAGTAAAACGAAATATGACAAATTTGAGTGGTGAAAAGCGCAAGAATGAGCTACAGGATCTGGGGGGGGGGGAGAGATATGAAAAGAGCGAAAAACAGATTGATAAAGAGGGAAAAGGGAAGTGATATGGAAGGGGAGCAAGGGGCAAAGGTGGAAAGAAAGGAATATATGGGAGGAAAAAGGAGTGAGGGGAAGAAAAACCGAATTATTTATAAGGGGAATGCCAGCATAAATGAATTGGATGGAAATGTTTATCGAAAGGGAGATATTGAAATATCGATCGTATCCTCGCGGCGAGAGGAGATTTCTTTGTCTCTTCTCATATGTTATTCAGATAAAACATGCGAGGATAGCTTAAATGAGGAGCGTTTCGTCCCTAAACTGAAATGCAAGGAGAATAGTAGGATAAAGTGAGTGTTTGTTAAACGAAAACATTGTTACATAATTAAATGTTTAAAAATATTCATTTAACACAAGAAGGAATTATCGGGCTCATCATCATTGAATTGGAAAGCTATGTTTCTACAGTAGCCATGAGAAGGTCGGAGAAATCAAAGAAACGCTATTGTTACATATTCAAGAATAAGCGACTAATCACACAAAAAAATGAAAAATTAAGTACTGACCCTAGGTAACACCAATAGCTTTAACTGTTTTTTAGACCCTTTTTTGTAGCTATTGGAGATACTTAAGATAAGTAATCAATGATTCAATTTTTTATGCTTAAAAGTGTCTATTCTTGAATTTGTTTTCAGCCATAACACCAGCTTAATAATTCTCTGACGAATTTAGACTCCAAGTCATCCGTCATCAGCGTTTCTCGCAAAAATATTTTGGTTATCGGAGAAACATAATTTGCCAAATTATTCTAACAGCCAAGAAAGGTTTGTGATACACTTTTGTATCCTCAATGATTTAATTCAAAGGGAATTTGGTGAAGCACCACTGCACGGGACCTCAAATTTTTGCACTGATCGAATGAATTGAATTCACGCCATTGTCCGAAATTCGGTGAACAAAGGTGCTAACAAATGAGCGTGGGAATTAAGCACCATAGTTCGTCTTCAAGTTTTGAAATACAACCAGCTCGGTGGTAAGGTCGATTTAAGAAAAAATGTTTGGGCTCGGCCCCGAAGAAGGAAACTTACTTCATTTGGTTCTTATCGATGCTCTTTTTATGATGCACACGAAATATTTACTGGGTGATAATGAAAGGCACGAAAAAATCTCTTATATCTCCTCCTGTCCTTATCGTTACGGCAGAAAAATATATTGTGAAATACACACTATCAGTTATGTGGAACACTGCCACTCCTTTTTTATCGAATAAAATCCGGATCAGGATATTTTTGTCCTATTTCTAAGCTGAGAAACTATGAAATAAGCTAGTATTTGGTACAACAAGAAAGATGAAGAATTGAAAGAAGAAAAATATTTCCAACATTATCTACTTCAAAAATTAATTTAAAATTAATCAGGTGATTCAGTCTAACAGGTGGTGGAAGTATCACAAAGACAGCGGTATTTAAATCATCGTATGTGGCATAAGTCGAAAAGATATACTTCTCTTTTTTGGCCGAGCGAAGCGAGGTCTCTCCCGTTCCGTCCCAGTGAACTTGTTTTACGATATCTGCTGTCTCCGTTGCAAGTTTCACCAAACTTCCTGTGCATGTACTAATAACTTAGAATCAACTGCCTATAACTTTTCTAGAACATCATCCTTATAGTTCCTGCGCAGTTAGCGTTCGCGCATTTTGCTAATTACTAAATCATATCCAATCAAAATGAAATTTAGCATACATACAGAAAACATCAAACGACGAAGGAAATGTAAAATAAACACTTCTCTAAAATGTACAGGGAGCATTCCAGTGGCGCACAATTTGCGTTCACCCTGTCTCTCCTGTTGAGTCTATGTGCACTTTGTCTGTTTATATGTTTGTCTGTTCTATTATAACTGCTGAAAATTTTCAAAACTAATATAGTTAGAAGAAAAGTGCGATCTTAAAATATAGTTAAACTCATTGCAGTTCATGAAAGTATTTAGTTATTAGTAAGTAAGTTACTGCACAATTTTCCTTTGATAGTAAATTGACAGTTCGCCCACATTTTATCGTTTTTTTACGAGTTCATAAGAGTAAAATAATTCATTTATTACATTAAATTCTGTACGTTTAAATAACTTATAATTTGCTAAAATATTTCAAATAAATTTTAACTACTTCTTTATGCATTATATATTATTATTTCGATTTTCCTCTTAATTTCAGCAAATATTTGGATAATAATTTGGCCTCTCTACTAATCATTATTTAAAAAGTATAATTAAAACAAAGATAACTTTCAAAAACAGTGATTTGATTGTGCATGAAAGCCAACCAGATCATAGCATATCTTACTGATTTTTTCATATCGAAATATATTTTGAATACTTTTATGATAATCCAGTCATATTTGACGGGGAATTACGCTAGTAAAAAATAATACGGAAAACCTTGATAAGGGTTATTTAAAAACTGGAGCCTGAGAAGGTTATTATTTTTATTTTTATGTTGGTGCATAGACCTTTTAGAGGCTCGGCTTCTAAGTGATTGTCATGTTATGGGAGAGTAATCAGAGAATCATCCTGCAGATGGAGCTAATGGAGAGCGGAAAGCTTGCTTTAGGCGAGTGCATGGGAACGAAGGAACCTAATAAGGGCGTGCGAGGGAGAGGACGTGTGAGGCGTAAATCGATATGTGCTCATCGGATGCCCATTATTTCCCAATCTTTCGAAGAATTGGTCAATAAAATGGATTTTTAAATTGTGTTAGGGTTAGAGCTGCCATGTCCCTTATCCAAGAAATGGAGGTACTTGATGAGAAAAATGAGGACATATGAGGACACCTCTTCCCCCGATACCGCAACACGAATTTAAACCTAACAGATGTTTTATTCTTATAACCTTCCATGAACGTACATTTATTTCAGATACAGATGGCATATATATTTAGGATATATTTTAAGAGACACTCAAAGTAAATGTTTGAATTTAAGTTTACAGACAAAATAATATATTTACAAACCATAACTTAATTGATTGAAATATATCAATCCTTATAGCAACAGAATTCACACACATCAGTGTAACATTAGCGCTTAGTTAAATCTTAGTTCTATAACATAATTATGAAACGCACTAATATGTCAAAATTTTTATTGAAATAAAGAACCACTAGCGTGTATAAACCTATGATTTAAAATATTTCCCTAAACATAGAGGAAAACAAAATTTTTAATTTTATTCAGCACAAGTTATTAAACATTCATATTTACCCACAGATTGAATTTTCTGTAATTACTCAGGTTTGGTAAACAGATATGAATGGAAATGCCATAGTTCGGAAATTAAATTGTGTCAAAGGATTCCTTTTATTGATTCCACAGTAACACAGTTTCTTTTCTTTTACCACTGCATTTCCATCATTGAAAACAGCCTTTCAACAGATGCATTATGAGATGGAATGGAGAAGAAAAACTGGGCAATTATTAACAGTTAGCAAAACAATTTCTGATTTCTTCATTTTTAAAAATAATTAACACATCTTGGATTTGAAAGTACAGAAACCCCATTCACCTCTATATTTTCTGCAATAAATGTTTTTAGATTACAAAATTGGTCAAAACATTTTGCATCATCAATACTTACTCCTTTTGTTCAAAGGTAAATTGTGGACGACTGCACATTTTCTCATTCAAGTGGCTCCCTTAGGGACGTACACTTGAAGGAGAAAAATTCCATCAGTGGTTTTAACCACATGTCCAGATAGTCAAACGTAAGTATAAGGTTTGGACATTTCTCTTGGGAACGTCACATTTCCCTGAATATCCCTCTTCTCTCCTCTCTTCAAACATTTCTTTTATTCTAAGCGAAATGGATTCATATTCACTCCTTTGTGAAAGAACATTCTTTACAGAATCAAGAGCTATAGTTCCTATTAGTGAATTGTCATGTTTCTCTATTTTGCTGATATAATTGTTGAATCTGGGCATGGGTGACTGCAAATGTACTAAATAAATTTCACTAAATTCATCTTCAAAAAATGTTTTTAAAACCTTTGGTGGGTATTCTTGTGACAAAAAGAAGGCTTTTAATACTGGAAACCTATGTAGAAGCCTATTAATAACAGGTAATAGTGAAAACCAGCGAGTTTTACTGTGATAAAGAAGCTTTTTATAAATTACTTGGGCAAATTCAAAAAAATTGTTTCAAACTTTCAACTTTAGAACAATTGACTCGATATCCACATCCAGTGTATCTGTTCCATGTTGGATACAGTTATGCAAAACGTGCGCAGAGCAACACCCTCCAATTAACGAAGGCTTCAACAATTGCAGGAGAACGGACGAAATACTTCGCTACTCAAACTCTTGAAAGAAGAACCTTCAAACTGCCAAACAACGAAACCTAGTAGCCTCGTTTTCCAAGTAACTTACAGGTATTCCCTGATTTACGCGAGAGTTTTGTTCCTGGAAATCGACGCATAAAGTGAAAACGCTTAAATCGAAAATATTTTTCCCATTTAAAATAATGCTATAGGCGTTGTTTACGAGGTTGGGAATAATTTTGAAACGAGAAAAAAGTCTGCTATGACCGGGAATCGAACCCGGGTCTTCCACTTACCGGGCGGATATTCTACCACAGAACTATCTTAGCAGATCATTTTTCTCGTTTCTTAACGCGGATGTTTTCTTGGTTGGGACGGAACTAGCCAAGCTAGTATCAAACTACCCAACGGATGTCCTCGAAGAGATACACCGAAGAAAACTCCTCCCTCTCAAATGGTGAGATTGCCAAGTAAGAAATTGATGGATTAAACCGATCCGAAGATTCTATGCAGACAGGCATAAGCTGTAATGTTGGGAATAATTTTGAAACGAGAAAAAAGCCTGCTATGACCGGGAATCGAACCCGGGTCTTCCACTTACCGGGCGGATATTCTACCACTGAAATATCTATTGTTTACGATACTGAAAGATGTGCTCCACTTAAAAACGTCTTTCAATTTGATTTAATGAGCGTTTTACCCCCCCCCCCCCCCCCAAATTGTTTTTGACGTGATAGGGTGTCCTGTGCAGCGTCCTTTTTTACAATTCCTTAATTTTTTGTTCGTTAAGTTTCTGCCATAAATCATATATTTCTCGAAGTTCTTTCGATCAGTAAACTTTCTATGAATATTTTTGCACAAAAAAGTGGGTTCAAGTGCGTTATTTGCGCAAAGAGGGGAATAAGAAAAGAGATTCTACTGCCGTAGGAACTCCCGGGGAGTACTTCTCTGTCATACGACGCAATGAATGGTATCAATGCAGGGACGATAAAGATAAATAGTAGAAGAAAAATAATCTATGATATATTAATTAAATAATAAAACTATTAAGAGTCCACATAACTAATCGCAAAAATGCAAATACGTGACGTGTATATTGATAAATGGTCGTAAGAATAAAATCGCGTAAATGCGAATACGCCTTGCATATATAAAAAAATGGTCGTAAAAATCAAATCGTGTATATGCGAAAACGCGTTCACCGAACGCGCGTAAATCGAGGGATACCTGTATTTACAACCGGAAGTAGGGATACTTGGGAAAATACGGATATAGTCTAAACTGGCAACGCTGATAGGGGTATGCCTCACAAAATTTAATCAATAGTGAAGATCAGGCGAGTTTGAACTTTTGAGCGCCGAAATTCCGAACATTCTCAAAATTTTAGAAATTCCTCCCGGATGGTTCATCGAACTTAAAAAATGAGGACGCATGGTAGGCCTAGTTAGGGTAAACTGGCAACTAAATAATGGGGTTGGTGCGTAAAAAGCCTTTTTTATCCAAGTGTTTTTAGTCTGCATTCCAATATGGAAATAGGATTATAATTTCGTCGTTGTCTGTCAGTCTGTCCCCACTCCTCCATCGTGCAGCGAAATTTTCCATTGCGCATTAAAATATCTTAGAATTATAATATCGGAGAGGGATTTGTACAATTCTCTGACAAGGGGACACTGCGAGATCGATGCCACGGATCCAGTGGAGAATTTTTGTGGTGAAACTAGAGTCAAAATAAGGAGACACGTCTCGGCTTTCTCTCCCATAAGCCCAGGTTCGTGAGAAAAAAAGAAGAATTTCCAGCCGAGTATAAGTTAGCGGCGTTAGCACTTCGCCGCAAATTGCGGTTGCCGAGTGGTTTAAATGCTTGGATACGGAAGCGAGCCTCACCTAGACCTCGAGTTTAAGTCTCACTACGTGAACCTTTTTTTAAAAAATTGTACGATTGAAAATAGTGTATTGCGCATATTTTAATTATTGCTATTTACAAGACACATGTTTTACCTATGCACATATAGAGCGGATGTTAAACGCAAATTAACTAAAAAAGCTATAAAACAGTGCAGGTTGCGATCGAGGGCATGAATAAATTTACCAACTCATATTGCGCAATATGCAATCCTGCATCTGGAAAACTGTTGCCGCCGGTATTTTTGTACATGCAGGTAAATTCGGTCCCAGTGTAAGTGAAACCATCCGGATACTTGAACGCGAGTTTACAAATGTTTTTTTCACGTGCTCAAAATCCGGGAAACTAACAACGGTTTTGTTTCAATTATTTCTTGAGAATGCTATGAAACCTCATGTGAAAGAAAAATGGTTTTGTTGTTACTCGATTCTTGGGGCAGACAAAGGAATGTAGCGAAATACTACGAGAAATTCATCGACCAAAGTGATATACCGAGGCGCGCAATAAAAATCATTCCACCAAAACTCATGCCGTTGTGCCAACCGTGAATTGCCCATTTTTATGGGCAGGTAAAGCAATTCTTGGCCCAGTCCCAAAACTGCACGTATCTACTGCAATAAAAAAAGAGAATACCTCTCGAGAGAATGGTATTAAAACATATTTCTTGGTACATAACCAGCTCTCCGCACCTGCCTTCCAAGACATGATTCAATACGCTTTTTATGCAGAGAAATTAGTGGAAACTAGAACATCACTCAGTCATTCCCCGCCCAGTGTGTCACTCTCAGTTTCTCTATCGCTGAAGAAGGGCATAGGCCCGATAAGCTTGCGTGTTTTTTTGTGTTTTTGTGTTCGTGTGTTTAACACTAGGAGTACCGGATGCCGACAATTGACGGTTTTCATTTTTCGCAGCACTGCAACTCTTGTGCGATTGATCGTAGATTTCTTAAATTTTCTGACTCTTAATATTTTAGGCTAATGTTCTTTTTGTGCTTTGTTGTAATTTTTTCTCCGCTTTAGATTCCTCATAATAGGATGTTTTACCTAATAGCACCACGACCCGTCAATTGACGGGTGGACAATTTCTGCTGTTATGAAGCTGCGAATCGTCGAGGGGTGGCGTTCTAATTGATGAAGCCCAAAAAAAGAAGACACCTGATAATATCACATTTTACAACTACACAAAATGTGGTGTCGACGTAATTGACCAAATGTCTAGGAAATACAGTGTCCGAGCTATGACCAGACGGTGGCCCCATTCATGTCTTTTTCAACATACTTGATTTATCAATGATAAATGGTTACTGGTGCCAAGATGCCGCGACGCTAGTACATAAACACTGTAGCCAGAGAGTTGGCTGGCCCGTACAAGAGTACCAGGCAAAAGGCGTTAACACCGGTGCAGGTGGATAAGGCCATCCCAGCTTCCATACTCGGCTCCCGCAAGCAATGCCAGATTGGTCTCCGCAACAAAAACAACAATTTGTGCGAAAAGTACAAAAAATTAGTGTGCGGGCAATGCCGCAGTAAGGTTTCCAAGAAATACTTAAACTTACTATCTTCTTTTGATCACTATTCATATGTTTGCAAGTGTTTAACAACATTTATCAAGTGTTTTATGCACCTCATTTTGTGAAAAAGTTATTCCAAAACTTTACGTGTAACCACAAATTAAAAAAAACAAAGTTGTTTTTATGTTTTATTTGCGTATTTTGATGTTATCTAAGCAAATAATATCTCAGTACATGTGATAAAAGCAAGAACACTGTAATTTTATCATTATGGATGGATCTCTTGTGTTCTTTGCCACAAGAAAAATAAATTTGTTTCTTTTACTGTAAACTCTCCGTTTTTCTTGTATTGCAACTTCTCTGTACAAAAATATACTCTAATGCGAAAAGACGACTAAACTGGATAAAAATCATAAAAATACATCATATTTATTGAAAATCAACACATTCATATTAAAAATAGGCCTCAAAAGCGAGAAATTGCTCAACCCGTCAATTGACGGTATCCGGTACTTGCAGGTAGGCGGCTGACCCCGGTACCCCTAGTGTTAACGTGTCTCTTCGACGCCAACAGCAGCCTGCCAACTTGGTCTCCGACTTGGTAAGTGCCCGCTGGGCATTTCATGGCCGAGGAAGGATATTAAGTGTGACGGTTAGATGGTGGCGGGAGAGAAGGTAATTTGTCGGTATCATAGCTCAGCGCTAGAAATGGAGAGGGTGAGAATAAAGCGGAACAGACAGTAAGGATGAGATTGAGAGGAAGAGAGGGATGAGGATTAGAGAGATGGAAAGAAAAACGGAGATGATTATAAGCAAGAATAAGGGATGGAATAGATGAAAATATCAATGGAAGAGCGAAGTGGAGAAAAGAGAGGAAAAGAGGCCGTGAGATAAGGAGGAAAATAATACGCAGAAAAAAATATGAAAAGTAGATGGGAAATGAGTGTGAGTCAAGATATAAGTTGTTAAAATGTTGGTAAAGCGAGATGAAAGGGAATAGAAGCAGATCGGAAGAAGATAAGGCAATGTAAAACAGAGAAAAATGGAAGGGAAAGCTGGAAGAATTCAACGTCTCGCGAGAGAAGGAAATAAAGCATGCTGTATGTAAAAAAGGCAATGGAGACGAGCAGAGAGGAAGATAATAATCAAAACATTCGAGGTGACAGTAAAGACAGGAAAACGTTAGGGAAGAGATGAGGAGAGGACGAGGAAGATAAAAATGGGTCAGAGATACACAAGGATGGATGGTTACTGAAGAGGATGGAGAGGGGGGAGGGATGAAGGACACGGTCCATTTGTCGCCAGATGTATGTGACTTTGGGGCGATTGCCGCTCCGGTGGTTCCCCTAGCGACGAAACCAGAACTAAGCAGCCGATTCCAGTGATGCGTTGAATGGAAGAGAGTAACACATGCGTCCGACGCTGATATCTCGGGCAGCGAATTCTTCGAACGCGATCTTATCTGCTTGTTAGGTAGGGATCGCTCTCAGAAAAGTGCCGCTGTGTTCTGGTAAAGGGAATAAGGAGGATAACTGTTCCCGAACATCGCACACATCCATTGCCTCAGAGTCGCTGTAACCAATTGATTAATGGACCACACTTTAGGACCCCGTGGCCGCAAACTCCTCCTTAGAAGCTGAGGGATGGGAAAAGATTTATGGGAGCAAGTTAGGGTACATGACTAAGGGACGTAAAATCAGCTGATCCTGTAATACAGAAGAAAGACGCTCTGATTGACGCTTTGGCTCAAAATGGCATGTATTTCATGTAATGGCGTAAAAGTCGATTAATTAGAGTTCCAAAAAATATTTTTTGCGTTAGAGTTTTATCTACGTTCAAATATTATTAAACTGTAAATTTCCGAGAAAAACTCGTTTGAATTTGTAAGTTAAATGTGTAATCTAGTAACTTTACGAAAAAACCGAAGTCAAGATGACTCCAAAAGTTTCATTAATATCGAAATAATTTATTCCAAGATTTTAAGTTGGCCCTGGTCCTCATTTAGACTCCGTAAAAACTACATATCTAGAGGGTTGTCTTTATGTTTTTACACTGGAAATTTCAAGTTATATTACTTCTTCCAACAACAGCCAACACTCAGTCCATCATATACTTTCACTCTTAAAATCTGATTAACATTTCCTCACGCTTTATTTTAAACCTTCTCCTTCCTAGTTACTTATTTCTCTCTTCAATTTGTCTTTTTCTATTTATCCCCTTATAACTGATTCCCTCAATCCCTCTTTGCCTCTCTTCCAAAAATTCTCAAACTTTTCACTTAATCAAAACTTAGCCCGCCCTTCCCCACACTATTCCTCCATAGGCTATATTATAACAAGCTTATTTTTCTTATATTACTCTATACTGCCTCACCCTCTCATACTGTGCATTTTTTTAAACATCTTTATTTTTCCTGTGCTATCCACTTTTCTCGATATCTCCTAATCCGGGAAATGTTTAAGAAAGAATACCCTATCATCTAAATTGACTTTCCATTCACATTAAAGGACTTATGAACATTCTGCTGACCGCTAAGGACGTAGAAAATGCATTTGACTTCATACAAACTTCGCTGATTTTGTTGTTTAAAATTTTCGTTCTATTCCAAATATACAAATCATTTTTTGCGTATTACAGTGATAAAAATAACGTGTGATTTGTAAGTATAAATAAGAACCATTCCAATAGAACAACTTAATTTTATTGAGTATTACGACAAATTCATATCCAATAGATCACATGGCCGGCTTCGTTTAGCAAGGTCGAATGAATGGGTATTTATTTGTATATCGTGCCAGAAATAATTGTTTCGATTAAGATACCAACGAAACCAGAATTTATCCACCATATTCCGTGTTGTATCTTAGCAACCGACTAAGGTTTAAAATTTCGAATGGATTTGCACAACGATTTCCACGAGTCTATTCCACGCTAAAAAAAGTAAGGTTTAACATTAAACTATTCTCCAAAAATAAATACATACTTGGCGGACCGCAAAAGAAATATTATTTTCTCGTGAGTCCTTGATTATAAAGCATAAAAGAATCGGATTGGGTCCTCCAGATGGGGATCTAGTGGAAAAACCTATCCAAGGAATAATATAGAGGTATTGGGAATAGGTTTTTAGATCCAAAAGAACCCTTCCAAGAACACCATCCCAAAAGCGCATTTGGAAGTAAACTCGATTCGGCCCTCTCCCTCAAAGAGTCACAGAGGCATTCGATAACTTGTCACGGCAGACGTATGGACCCAAGCGTGAAAATCACGTAGCTCTGCAACTTTCTCTTCTATTGATTGGACCGTGACCGTGTTTTTCAAGAGGGAGCAAAAATATTCTTTCTGTTTGTGAAAAGAACTCGTGTTTGTTAAAAATAAATTCTCAGAATAGGATTTGCTTGGCCCTCCGTTAGTATTCCCTATTACTGAAACGCCGGGGTCTAATTGATCCCACCTCAGAAAAAAATTAAAAAAAAGTTTTAAAGAATATTCCGTGACCTCTCCGTTACTATTTAATACCTTTTTTTAATGGCAAAATGAAATCTGAACATGCTTAGTTTTCGCGAATTGTGTGATAAAAAAACGATTTTCTGAACAATATTTTTGTAGTTAACAAAGCACACAAAGAATTTTTGGTTATAATAAATATAAAAATATTGATATTGAGAAAGTTTTTGTAGCCGAAGCTAAAGTTTGTTCACCGAAAAACATTCTTACCGGAACAATAATCGTGTCGCACTTTATCATGCAAACAGACTAAGCGTGTAAGTTGCAGCGGTAATGCAAAACATTAATTTAGTTTCAGGGTCTTATATTTTCCTACGAAATAAATCTTCACATCAACACTTATCATTCCCTCTCAGAGTTTACGCTGGGAAAATTATTTTGTTGATTGTTTTTTTAAATATATTCAGCCGTTTACCTACATCAACACAAGTTTCCATATATCTACTCTTAACCTTAAAAGAAATTGCAATCCTGCACGTAAAACCATCGAGACACATCCACGTTTTCCATCCAACAAGAGCACCATCGTACGCATACAAGGGTCGCTCAAGATAACCTGTTTTTTTTTAAAGAATTTTTTACGCTTGACAGAGACAAACTGAGTGAGAATTCCACCACAACCTTCTTTCCGCACGGGATAGGCGGCCCTTGATATATATTTCTCACAGAAAAAAGACTTCTCTTGAAATATTTCATTTCTCCACAAGCAAAAGCAGGAGGAAATAATAAAAAAAATACGACGGGCATTTGAAGCCATCGGTCCGAAATCTCTCACGATGCCCATCCTAAATCTTTACGTCGACTGTATAAGAATCAGGCTCTTCGATTTTCTTGCAGAAAAAATGGAAGGATGTGTAGAGGAATGGAGGTCGGGTTGATCCTAAAATAACGAAGGAAGAATTCATCTTTTAAGGCAGGCCTGTCCAACCTTTGAAGGTCAGCGGGCAACTTCAACTAATATATTTCAAGGTATCTTATTTATTCATATAAATGTATTAATATTGCTAAAAATAAAATGTATCTAAACTCAAGTATATTATTACAGAAAAGTGAGTAATTTTTAAGGAATCCTTAGGTCAATGGTGAGACTTTTATGCGACCCGCGAAGATATGACTTAAGGGACATTACTGAAGATGAGAGCTTAGCTGTCGAAACATCGGTGTCGAGTTTTAATTTTTGGTTAGAGTTTACTGTGTGAGTGGATTTTGCATGTTTCTGCGTGTGCGTGGGTCTATTTTTGACTTAGGTCCTGCGACGGTGTGTACCAGCAACCTGCAACGTGAGTGTTATTCTCTTCCTTTTTACGGTGAAGGAGTTTTTGTTTATTTACTACAGCTAGCTATTTATATATATATATGAAGGAAAATATTTTGTCCAAGCAATTTTCATACTGTCATTATAACATTTGTGCGTAGGAATTGCTCAGCAACTTGGTTCAATAATGTACATACTATAAAAATAAGGTTCACTTGCATAGGTTACGTACATATTTTAGAAGTGCCATTTCTTAGTATGTACTAATAAAGACCAAAATTTTGGCTGCGATGATTGTTGTTTCAGTGGAAAGCTTGTTTAAATGCAATATATATTTATTAAAGAGTAGTCCATCGCTTGAAAATACTCAGAATTTTAAGGTATGTGTCATCTAGGATTTGAAATGAATGCCTCCGAACATTTAATACGATTTATATCTCTGTCATTGCTTAGAACTGGATCCATTTTGCGAGCAACATCGAAGTGTCTGGTGAGCAACATGTTGCCTGCGAGCTATGGGTAGGGCAGGCTTGCTTTATGGAGTATTATTCCAGTGTTTCCATGGGAACAGATAAGGAATATAGTTTTTGACGAAGGGAAGGTCATGCAATTAACACCCCAATTTATCTTTTTTTGCACCTGCTCCACCTTGTTCGAATACCATCAGGTGTGGAATCTGCCCACGTCAATAACTTCACCAAAGTGAGGTCATTAAAATTATGTTTGCTGCGATAGTATAAATGTTAAGCAAGGACAGTCAAATCTTATTCCATGGAAACGTGGAGTGTCATTCGCATTTTCGCTGCCTGTTGAGAAGCACTTTCTACTAGGGGGAATTTCCCCCTGTAGGACATCAAAAGATTCTTCTTACGTACAGCTAAAGCACCATAATTCGATCAAGACCCACGATAAGCCAACTACTCAAAAGGGAGCTGGGAACAAAATGGTGATCTCGTTATTCCGCTCATTAGTTTCATCGATAATTCCTCTTTTTACAGTTTTGATCGTTCAAGATGGTTTTCGAAAAGGCAAGTAGTTCGTATGCGGGCATCGAAAGGTTTTTGTACGGATATTGTTGATTCCCATTTCACAATTAATAGAGAGAACGCAATGCATCCCATTTGGATATTATATTTCCAGGTAGTTTCATTTTCAGCGTCATCAAACTCACAACTATTACTATTAAACATAAAAGTCTCATGATTATTGGGACTTGATATGTCCACACATTATTCAGCAAACAGTTTAAAATTTAAATTGAATATTTAATCGCAAAATTTACAAGTTTTATTTTTTCCTTCCCTTTTTAGTGCTTTTCGTCAATGCTGAAAAGCAATATTATCTTCGTGATGTCCGTCCGTCCGTACGCATATATCAGGGAAGAATTGGCTCAACCGATTTCAACCAAATTTGGTACATAAAATATTCACATAAATTAATGACCAAAGCGACATATCTGGATCGGATCGACTATGCAGGGATGCCACAATTACGAAGTTAAACTTTTTAGTAATTATGAATTTGGAAGGAATTGGCTGAAACAATTTCAATGAAATTTTATAGGAAGGAGGCGTGTATCATACAAAAACAAAAGCAATATGTATAGTATAAATATAGAAAGCAGGACTGCCACAATACAAGAGATAAAACATTCTTTTTACACAGATATTTTTGTTGAAATGTCTGCATAAATTTGACCCAAATTTTAATATTTATAATTTACACATATATAGAAAACCATAAAAGTATATTTAAACCGAAGCAGCTAAACAGGGATGTCACAATTATAAATTAAATTCTTTCAGTAATTTAGGATTTGGAAGGAATTGGCGCAACGGATTTCAATTAAATTTTGTATATAAAATTTTTACAACATACCATAATGAAATCAATATGTTTAAAGCTGCGCTATAGAGCAGGGCTACCACAGTAAAAAGTAAAATAATATTATTTTTACACGAATTCTAAAGAACTGACGCCATGGATTTTAACCAAATAGGATGTATGTAATATCTTTCTAATTAAATAAAATTATTATATATAAACTGGGTAGACTAATCAGGATCACCACAATATCAAAGTTAGAATTTGTCTGTAACTATTAATTTCGAAGGTATTGGCTGAATGGATTTCAAAGAAATTTCGTTTGTAGGGCGAGTATTGAATGAGAAAACAAAATGAACATAAAACGGATCTAAACGCAGGTTTGCCACAATATAAGGAAAAATATTTTTCTGATTTCAAAGCAAATATATTAGTATACGACTATTCTACGGTGAATTTGACGAAAAGCACTTCGTCTCGATAATTATGGATTTGGAAGGAATTGGCCTTACTGATTTCAACGAAATTTTGCATAAAAGAGGCTTGCAACATATAAAAGCAGAATTAAGATTTATAGTGTAAATATAGAAAGCGGGGCTGCCACAATACAAGTAATTAAAATTTTGTTTTTTACACCATTTGTGTTAAACTGTCCACAACAATTTTAAACAAATTTAATATTTATAATGTACACTTATATACAAAACCATAATAGCATGTTTGGACCTGATCAGCCAAACAGGGGTGCCACAATTACAAATTAACCCCTTCAGTAATTATGGATTTGAAAGGAATTGGCTGAACGAATTTCAACTAAATTATATGTATAAGATTTGCACAACATATCACAATGAAATAAAGATGTATAAAATGGAGCTAAAGAGCAGGGCTACTACAGTAAATAGTAAAATAATATTTCTTTTATACGTATTTCTAGAGAACTGACCAAATGTATTTTAACCAAATACGGTATATATAATCTTCATAAGAATAAATAATCAAAACATTATATTTCATCCGGGTCGACGAAACAGGCCTATCATAATATCAAGGCTAGAATTTTTCTGTAACTATGAATTTGGAAGGTATTGGCTGAACGGATTTCAAAAAGTAATTTCGTTTGTATGGCGAGTATAGGATGGCAAAACGAACTGAACATGTTTAGAACGGATCAAAAAAGCAGGGTTACCACTATACAAGAAAAAATAATTTTCTGATTTCAAAGCGAATACATTAGTGTACGAAATCCACTTGGGAAGGATCATTAGAACACGATTTTACTTCTGTACTTCTGTACCACGGGAAACCTGTTCACACCCCTACTTGTTTAATTTTACTAGCATATGCATTCCTCCTACTTGTTTGATGTTTGGTAATTCCAAGAGATTATACTACTAACATAAGAGTGATCATTTTCTCCCGCTTCTCAATATACATATGCATTGTTATCAGTTATTTGAATATGGATAGATAAAATGAATAAATACGAGGTGTTTAAAAAAACGTATACATATTTTAAAAAGGAATATCCATACGCGTATTCAAGATGGAACCAAAATTTAATGAGCCTCTTATTAGTAGTGTGGCATAAACTTACCAGATGGCGTTAGTCTCAATGAAAAACTACAACACCTTTCCCATGATTCAGAGCGTAATACATAATGGCGGAGGTTCGCTTGACGTTCGAAAACTGCAAATTAATTTTGAAGTGGTACTGGAAATTCGAGAATGTGTGTGAAATGCTGAGACTGTAGACGTGATTTTGCAACTGAGCCTCCAACATGACTAACAATTTCAAGAATTCAAGATAAATTTGGGACTGACGGTACTGTTCAAGACGTGTGCAAGCAACAATCTGGGAGACTTTGCTCATCATCGACTGGGTGAAATTCTGCTAGGGTGTTACAGATATTCAAACAATCGCCAAAAATCTGTAAGGCGATGTTCCCATCAGCCTGAAATCAGCAGGGCAAGTGTACACTGGATTCTCAAAACTGCTAAGTGGAAATGCTATTTTCTGAGGCTGTTTTTTATTGGGACTAACGCCATCTGATAAGTTCATGCCACACTACTAAGAGTCAAATTAAATTTTGGTTTCATCTTGAATACGCGAATAGATATTTCATTATTAAAAAGTGTATACATATTTTTGAAACACCCCATACGTTGTGATTAAAGATAAGCTTTGATTGACACAGACTACTTAGAGAATATAACTCAAAGGAACCAATCCTATATTATTTTTATTTCTGCATGTTCATAACATTTTTTGTATAGCACAGTTTTTGCAAAAATATAATAGAGGATTTTATAAGCAACTTAAGTGAAACCACGTAAGAAAATTTTCCTCCAATCCTGGAAAATTTCTCGCGCTAAATTTTCATGGTAATCGTTTCTAACTTATTTAAGTACCTAGTTTGCCATTATTTTAAATATAAGATTCATTCTCTCTTAAAGCTTATGATGCTAGTGTAAAATTTTTCTCCTTTTAAAGCTTTTCTCCGTGCTGCCTATACATTCAACACTATACTTTTCAATATTTTACTGCCTTCATACTTGACAGCAATGGATACATTTATCTTATTCATTTAAAAATAACAAAAAATTGGAAATAAATTATAAATTTGAAATATTTATTAAAATATTCACTAACATGATTTGAAATCGTAAAAATTTTCGAAACACAACCCAACAATAAACGAAAGGTTTTCGAAATGTATCATTCACAAATGAAAAAGAAAATCACTAACAAATCTTTTATGACTGTTCCGACTTATCCACGTAATTCCGAGTAATTTCATCTCGCGGTGAATTTCTCTCGAAATTTAAAATTTCTAATCAATTATTCTATAAAACAACTTTTCCAGCTTTAATCTTAGAGATTTTGAAATGGTTCCTCAGGGCTAACATATTTCGATAATGCATTACAAAACCAACTTTGCATCTTGATGATGGCTAATTATTTCTGTTTATAACAGGACGTCAAGTAATTTTCTCGTAATATCGACTTTTAAAGTTGTTGGGATATCATGTTCGCTGATACTCTAGTTTGGTAATTTTTGCACCCTTTTAAATAATCTTCAGGATTTGTAGTTCTTAAAGTGTTAAACTTCCATAGGAGAAATATTATTTTAAAACTACTGGCGCTACCGTCTGAAGCAGCAGATATCGTATTTTAAATTACACTCCTCAAATTACCGTCGCTTGTACTTGGGAGAAGATGATCGTTTACCGTTTATACCAATGAAAAATAAACCGCTATAATTTTAATCAGACGTAGAACTTAAAGCCACATGAAAAAGCGCTATTTTTACGTCGTTTGACTTCATGTTTTCATGTTGATTATCTGACAAAAATATGTTTATTGCCTACGGTATAATTTCAGTTCAAACGCACGCCTCTCACATCCGTTAAATGCTCCGAAAATCCTATTTTGAGTTAAGCAAAATAGGAAATGAAAGTTTCCCCGAGGGGAATATTAATACGGGAAAAAATTAAGAAGGAAGCTTTTCATTAAAGGAAACGTCCCAAATTGCCGTTGGGGCAGAAAAAGAAGAAAATAGATGGAGAGCGGAACTTTTCTTTTTTCACAAAGGAGAAATTAAAGATAAATCAGATAGGGTGCGAACACACGACGGGTTTAAAGAGAAAAGTAGATAATCTCCTTAAATAGAAGAGGCGGTGTGTGGAATGTAATGATGGACTTAATTTAGAATACTAAAGATTTGAAAAGGATTTGTTTTGAGTGTCAATTTGGTGAATGTAACCAAGGATGGATAAAATGTGAAGACGAAAAATAACAAAATCAAAGGATAGAAATGGCCACAAAACAAAACGGAGAAGAAAGATAAGAATGCTAGATGTGGAAGAAGGTGGGTTTACATTGATTCGAGTGAACTATTCAGGAATAATTCAATCGTCCCTGAAAAGGTTTTTTTCCTTTTATCTATCCAAATTTCAATGGCTTAAAGAAAAGGAATGCTTCCAATGGTGCATTAGTATACCATAGATATTCTAGAATATATGCTCGTCGTAAGTATTCGAGACGCAAGGAATGGTTATGGAGATAGATTTAAGAAATCTGAGTATAATCAAATCCAAATAAAAAATTGAAATTTTTTATCTTTATCGTTGTGAAGCTAAAATAAACCTCCACTGCAACGAAAAACTTAAAGGAAGAAATTAAAACACACTAAAGGGAGGGAAGGATTAAATGACCCAGAGACAAATGAGTTGGTGGATAATAGGATGGGAATAGGATGAGGTAAAAAGATTTATAAGAAGTGAGGTACGCAGTGGATTGTTAATTGAGAGGACGAGAGGGGTATAAAACGGAAGAAATTGGGAAAGCAATTGCTCATCAAAGAAGAGGGAAAGTGAGGGAGATATTGGAATTGAGGAAATGGCGTGAGTTTGGGAAAAGGATAGTCTGAAAGTGAAGGGGAGGGATGAGAAAAACTGTGAGAACGGTATTCGGTTATAGATCATGGTTAAAAGGGAAGATGATTCGTAAGCTATGAAAAGAGAATGAGAGCAGATCAATAGCAGTGACTTAAATGAAAGTAGTTGTACATAAAAACAAATAAAATTAGCATAAATAAATCCATAAAATTATAACTTTTTCTATCGGTTTTCAGCAAAATAAATTTAGAAGAAGCTAGAAAGCTTTATATCCGCATTTAAATGCACTAACAATAGTGCCACGCGGAGTATAGCGATATCTCTGGTAAGCTCACAATACATTCAAAAAACCTTTAAAATCATAAAAATATTAACAATATCTTTTTTAGGTAACTAAGTTTTCATGCGATGGATATGTGCACCGCATAAATATTTTTATCTGTTCAGAGAAACCTTAGAGTTGAGTCAGAAATTTATGGAAGGTAACTCGAAGGATATAAATGAGAAAAAATTAGAATGATCACATAATGAGGGAGAAGTTAAAGGAAAAGATGCCATAAAAAAATCAGCAGTATAAATAAATCACAATTTGATTCCAGCCAAAAGGTGTGTAAGATAATCATTCCTGAACCATCCATATTTTAAAGAAGTTGGAGAGCTTAATAGTAAGAGTGGAAAAGAAAGTAAGAGATGGGAGAAGAGTAGGGTATCATTTCATACTTCAGCTAAACGTCATGTAACAACCTCATTCCTATGATTCCTTAGAAACCAGGAGGGAACAAGTACCTCCAGAAACAGACTGGAGGTCAAGACGTGCGCCGGAGAATGATAAAGAAGTACGGCGAGATTCCGTTGGAAAAGGTACTTTCGCAACTGCTGCATTCGGAACTATGACGGCTCAAGCGGTCGGCGGTTTTTAAACAGCATCTCAGGAAAGAGAAACAAGAGGATGGAGATGATGCTCGGATTGAGGTGGAATGTCGGTGGAAGAATGTGACAATAATTGAGCGCTGCAGCAAGAAAAGAACGAGAATGGTACAGGGGAATTAGGGATGGAAAAGGATAATAATATTGTTAGAGAAGAGACAAAAAAGAGAAACATCAGCGAGGAACTGCTAAAAAACGAAAAGTAAAACACAGATCGACCAGAAATCGAAATGGAAACGAGCGCGTAAAGAATGGCTAATACGCCACGACTCAATCGTTTACGGCCAAGTTTGGTAAACTTTCCCTGCATGACGAGCCGCATTAGTAGTTGTGAATGCTTCGGGAGCCCCATTGGAAATCACGATACCTTCACCGGTCTAAATATAATTTGCAATGGAAGTTACCTAGAAATTCTGTTGTCCAATAGCAGTGAAAGTCAAGTATAAATAATTCACTAGCGTTAAAACTTCACAATAAAAAGTTTTGAGACCATAATTTTACTGCAAAAATTTGAAATTGTCCAAGTTAAATTTCACGGAGAGCCTTTTCTTCTTAGATTAGCGTAGTTTGCCGAACCATGATGCACTGTAAAACTCTTGCAAGAATCACAGAGAAAGGAGAGTTCGTGGTACAATGGTTAAATCGCTGTTCGCCGAAATAACTTCTCGGAGGTGTTTCTACAGTAAGGTGCCAGTCCGAGTTGAAACGATATAATCGTCACACTTGCAGTGTCACGCTCCTCTGCTTGCCTTCCGCCTATGTCATGACGCTGTTGCTGTAACACAACTCGTTCTAGAGATTCGCATCTGGCTCCAAACTTTAAGCTTCAAAGTTTCCGTGGGCTATTCATTCGGTAACTGTGTAGAAGACACGTAATATTAAGACTGAGGACGAATTTTGAGTAGAGTGGCTAAACTGTAATAACTAGAGAGAATGCTGAATGAAGCAAAGGCTGAGAAGCAAAATGAAAGTGAAAAGAACATTTCATACGAGACAAAGGAAGTTATTCTTTGATGGATAATATGAAACAATCCAACGTGGAATTCACTGTATATAGTATATAAAGACCTAAGTAGTTCCTTTAAAGATGATACGGTATCAACATCATCATCATCACAAACACATTTTGGCTAACAAACAGCCATCCACAGCGGTGTAACATCCACTTCCTGTTACTCGCATTTTTAATGACCCTTAGTATTTTTAGAAAATTGTATTAAAAAATTTTCCTTTACATATCCATATCTTACGAAGAAATAAATTTTAGCCTTGTATATTAACAGAAGCTATTATTGGAAAACAAAAAAGGAAATCTGAGTATTATCATTCAATAACGTGTATTAGGGACACGTCCATCAATCATGCATAACGTATTACAGGAAATAAAATTTGTGAATAAAATTCCTTAATGGAACAGAAATTCCTTAAATTTGATATTTTAAAATGCAATGAGATAATATCGCATTCGAATCGCTAAACTAGATCAGGGGTTCCCAAACATTTTGAGAGGAGGGCCACATAGGAATATTGAAACTGCTAAGTGGACTGGATCGAAAAATACCATGTTTCAAAATTTAAAATATTTTGTTCTATAATTAACTGAACATACATGCGTATATAACTATAAGTAAACGTGAATAAACGTAAGAATAATTCTAATGCGAACAATGCGCCTGTTTCTAAATGGGAAACACTGACGTTATGATGTTTATGATGTTTAATAAAATTTCCGCGGGCCGGATAAAACCCTCTCGCGGGCCGGATCCGGCCCTCGGGCCGTAGTTTGGGGACACCTGCCCTAGATGACTGGAAAATAAAATCTAAATATTGATCTTTGAATCTATTTAGAAAAACGCCTAATTTATGCTTCACTCATTGAGTGTTACTCTCTTCACTGCCAAGGCTCGACTCGAGAAGGTGGAGTGTTAAGGTTATGATCAAAGATTCGATGGAAAAGAAAACGTTGCTATATGAAAAGCACATACTCCAGCGGCGTTACGTAGAAAACACGTAGTTTGAGAGCATACAAGTGTAGGGTAGGATGTACATATTTCAGGTGACAAAAGTTTTACATTGGGAGGCATAAATGGCGGACTAGATTATATTACTCCGGGATGTTTATTATTTAATATATTGTAAAATTGATTATTATGAAACAATGCGAAATATATCCATGCTAAGTTCCTTATATAAATCAAATTCGTTGTGCTAAATAAAGTACGTTAAACACTAAAGAACACAAAATAATAAAAAATATGCAGAAAAAGAGTTCAAAAGAAATCCATTATTTTGATAAATGGGGATTTTCAAAATGACATATTGCGGTCATATTTTAAGGAATATATTAGAAACGAGGTCATAAACTCGAAGCAATTTGAATTAAGATTTAAACGTTAATATTTTCCGCATTATACCGGAAGTTTAAAATAGAATGTAACATTGTTGCATAGATTTGATTATTTCCATCCCCGACAACGTCTCGAAAGACAACAGGATATGGTGTTGTAATAAAGTTATTGTGTGGTAGTACTTTTCCTCTTATCTACGACTGCTCCCATTTATTTTCTTTAAAATTTCTCTTGTATAAGTTTAATATTTTTGGTCGTATATTTGATAAAAACAAACTCTTAACAGTATTTAAAAGATAATTAAGTTAAATTTCTAACAAAGAGAATGCTTAATGTTTGTGCTAATAATAATTTAAAATTTATGACAGTTTCCTAAACTTACTAAATAGCTTCAGTAGACGAGAAAGTAAACTGTGTGGTCTGGCTAGCGGAGCTAAAGTTTGTATCAGCTGTTAGAAGAAGATGCAATGCACACTACAAGAAGGAAGCACCACATCTAAATTCAATTTCCAAATGGATGAAGAAGTTTAAAGGAACAGGTTCCGCAAATGACGTACTGAGATCTAGGAAGCCTGAAACAACTGAGAAGACTGTAGCATCTGTGAGTGAAGCTTTTCAGAGAAGTCCACGAAAATCGCTAAAACGGGCATCTGTTGAACTAGCCATCCCAAAAATAACAGTGCACAAAATTCTCAGTGAAATTACATAAGTATCCCTATAAGATTCAAGTGCATCAAATGTTACAGGAAGAAGACTACCATGCAAGGTTAAGTTTCTGCCACCAATTTAACGAAAAGATTCAAGAGGATACTGAGTTTCTTGATAGCCTTATGTTTATTGACGAAGCAACATTTCATATTAGTGGCAAAGTCAACCGCCACAATTGTCGCATTTGGGGGACAGAGAAGCCTCAGGAAATCTGACAACATCAAAGAGATTCTCCTCAAGTTAATGGTTGGTGTGCTCTAGGAAAACCGCGAATAATTGGTCCCTTCTTTTTTGAAAAAACAACAATTAATGGCGAGCGTTACCTTGAAATTCTGCAAAATTATTTTCTTTCCAAATTGACACAATCAGGTCTTTTACGCAATACTATCTTCCAGCAGGACGGAGCGCCATACCACTATGCTCGTAATGTACGACACTTTTTGAATGACGTTTTTCCAGAAAAATGGATCGGCAGAGGCGGGCCAACTGTTTGGCCACCTTGCTCACCTGATTTGTCCCTTTTTTATGGAGACATGTTAAAAGCACAGTATACTCCTCCAAATCACGTTATTTGGAGGAACTCTGCAATAGAATAACACATATGATCGACAAAATAATTGAAGAACAGCTGGAGAATGTTTTCAAGGAGCTGAAAAATCGGATCGAACGTTATATCCTAACGGATGGCAGCTCTGTTGAACTTTAACACTGTGAAAGTTAATTATTTTAAAATTTAAATAAATTATCTTTTAAATACCGTTCACAGTTTGTATTTATCACATATACAATCAAAATTATTAATCTTTTAAAGTGCACACGGACTTTATGAACACCCTGTATAAGGGTTTAATCTCGGGGCAATCACAGCGCAGTAAATTTTTTTCTAATTGAAGACCACGAGTCAGGTGGAAAAAATATACGGAATAAAGCAAAAAATATCCGAGGTAAGGGCGAAAAAGGAAAGATAACGAGAGAGAGAAAAGGAAACCAAAATTGGGAAGCAAAAGGGATGAGAGACAGAGAGAGAGAGAGGTGGAGTGAGATTTGAGAGTGATGAGATGGCGAGTAACGGAAGAAGGCGAACATTGGTGGAGAAAATGGAGAGGAAATGTGCTGAGAATTAGGGATGTGGTGCTAGCCCAGAAGACAAGACAACAACATATCTAATTTAAGACGAGAGGAGAGAGATAGAGTATGTAGTGTAAGGGAGGAAGACCACGGTATATGTAATTGAGAGAGAACGAGAGAGAAAGAGAAGAAGAGGTGGAGCGAGAAATAGGAAGGGAAAAGGGGGATGGGGGTGTGTAAAGAACGGGCGGAGAAGGATGGACAAAACGGAGATGTAATGACAAGGTGGATGTAGGAGGTGGGAATGTGAGAAAGAAAGGGCAAGAGATTGCGAGGCGGATAGCGAGGGAAGGCGAAAGGATTGAGCGAACGAGCAGGGTAAGAAGTTACGAAAGACAGAAAGTCTGGGTCGTATGGTAGTTTTCTTCTCTCCTCGAGGATGAGTACAGTGTGATGGCGGCAGCGCTAAAGCAAACACATTGAGCGAACCAAGCATATGAGTAAACTGATGAGATTTAACCGTACTAAACCCTGAGTAAATTTTTTATAACCTCAAAAAAAGTAGCTTACTAATTTTAATGCTTATTCAAGAATATTTTTTTGGCTCCGTACATCTTTAATATTTTTGTTCGGCATTAACATTGAATTGATTTAAAAAGTCAAAATATTATTATAAAATTTGAGTTATATGGAATAGTTTCAGTAAAGTATCCCGGAAACTTACGTAAAATTTGGTTTTATAGCTAGCAAAATAGTAGTTTACAACTTTGGATTTATATTGTCTTAAATTATCCCAAGATTTGAATATGATGGTATTTTGAAATTTAAAGACAAAATAACAGTTGTAATTTCCTTTTCTAAAGCAATGTGTTTAAATACTTAGAATCTGAATAAAACAAACTACACGCAGCTTTAAACTAGCGGTCACCCAACTAATACACCGTCTTTTGCGTGGATTGCAGAATTTCATTGGCATAGATACCTGTACCATCTTTTAAATTCTAGGAAAATTACAGCTTTACAACTAAAAAACAAAAAAAAATTTAGAAAATTGTAAACGATGAATATAATAAATATTATTATTATTATTAAAGATAAAAAAGAAAAATGCAAAGAATTTAATCTACCAAATTAAAATGCATCATAAACGAGAGCCCATATATTTCGAATTTGCTTTCAATGTCAACTGTTATCTTTGAATTGACATAATTAAGAAAGGCAATGCTTCAATTAAATTATCTTGAATTTTGTCATATGCGCGTAGGATGGAGTAGATGTAGAGGAACCATTAAGTTTGAGTACACTTGTTATCCGTCACTAAGCTCATAAAAAGATAACGTTATGTTTTTTGGTGAAGCAATCTTTAGATTAATGACCTTGTGAAGTAATTTTCACGGGAGCAAGAATGCCGTAGGATATAATTAATTTAAGCGGCAATCTATCAAATGAAGAAAATTGCATACAAGCGTAAAATTTCTTGTAAGTGGCACTAAATGTGTCATATAGACGTGAGATCCAATGAGAACGTTATTAAAAGCATTTTCGGAATATTTATGGGATAAAGAATAAAAAACTTCGCAAAGCCTGATCCTTGAAATTATTTACCATTAAATTCCTTAGTATTTACTACAGATTTATTGCGTCAGTTTTGAATTTTGATTGAATTTTGATATATCGTAATTAAGCATTAAAATGTAATATACTCCATTAAAAACAATTTATAACATTTTATCAGTTTTAGTGAATTTAACACTGAGGATAAATAATATTTTATCGATTATCAGAATACATTTTTTTTACAACTACGAAGACAACCTTATTCAAGAAAAATGGGAAATTTTATAAAATAATGAAAACATCTAGATATAGCCATAACTGCATGAAAAACTGCCACTGAAGTTCTTAATGCTCTGATGGCAACGTGTTTATGTAATTCGTGCTCACATTAGAAAATTATCCGTTATTCGCATCCTCGGTAAATAATACACAATGTCATTTAAAAGATATCAGGCGGAAGGACCTTAAAAAACGTAATTTTTCAGATAATCACTATTTTAAAGCTCTCGATGTCACTCAAAAACCTTTCGTATGGTTGGCGGACAATACCAAGAAAATGAAGTGGAAATTTCAAAAATAATTCCCGTTTCACGGTGAGAGGTGGTTTGAAATTATTTTAAAATATCAATACGCGATTTATTCCACCCGTTCTCTCTCTTCCTTGATAAGTTGGAAATACTACCTGCGGATATCATATATATATTTTACTACGCTATATAATATTATGTAAATTTTATATTAAAATTTCTGTTGGACGAAAAAATTAAGTATGGAATTAATTAAGTATTGAAAAGCAAATGATAGAACGGTGACAAATGGATTGGGAGAAAAATGAAACAATATAAACTCAAAGAGGGAGTGAGGAAGTGTGAGAAAACGAGAGAGAATAAGATGAAAATGGAGAATAAGACAGTAAGAGTAAAACTACAAGAAGGTAAAGGTAGCGAGAGAGAGGGAGGAAAAAACAATTTATTTATGAAGTTACTGTCTTCACGAAAGATAAAGATGGACGCATTTATCGAAAAATAATTAGAGACGTCAATCGTCCCTTTTACTGTAAACTGAATCGTCGTCCGCGAGGGATTAAAAGATTCTGGGCGGATGAAAAAATGGTGTAAGTGAGGAAGAGGTAGGAAAGTGATTAGACTCACTTAAGTTTCTCATATGATCAATTCAACGTGAGCCGACTTTCATTTAATAGTAGTAGTTAATTTATCAGATACAGGAAAATTCAAATAAAATGCGATTTAATAAAAAATAATTTAATTAATTAGAAATTCTTTTAATCATAAGGATCGAATCTCTACTTCTTATTATATATCTTTAGAACAAGTTTAGAGGTTATTTTAAGCGCAAAATCAGAATTTGAGTTTCACCCATGAAAATAAATGTAATATGTCGCACGGTTATACATTAGATATGTAACTTTCTCATCAATTAATAAATAATCTGTGCCAGAACATGCTCACTTTGGAGCACATAATAGGATCGCTCTCCAGAGATTACCCGACTTTGATGGCGGAAAGTAAGTAATCGTGTCATCCTTAAGGTTTTAAACTAGCAATAGGTACAGTAAAAATTAGAGATAGTGAATGACGAAATGCATTTATCAAAAAGAGGAATGATAAATAAAGGCAGGAGCGAGTGGGGGAGAGAAAAGCTGACGGAGGGAAAGAATGGAATGCAACGAAGGGGTATTCAGACAGACAGACAGACAAACGACTTTATTCAGTGATGACGGAGATGAAAGTGATGAGAAGTTTTCAGCTGGGAGAGGAGAATAAAAGGTGTGAGAGAAAGTAAACTTATGATTTTGACAGAGAAGTGAAGAGGAGTGATGAGATGATGGGATAAATAAGATGCAAAGAAAATATAAAGGTGAATGGAAGTAAAACTCTTTACCAGGAAAAATAAAATGGAGAAGCAAGAAATAGAAAGGAGAATAGGAGACTGACAGATTGAAATTTCTATTGGCTTGGATAGGCCCGGGCGCACATCCTTCACAACTTAGGTTCTTGTCACATTAAAACCTATCCAGAATAGAATGAAAAAAAAACGAAAGATAAATAACTACGACAACTCATCATGTTAGTGGGGGAAACTTTCCGCAGCCGAGTAGAACTATGCATAATAAAAACTTGCTGAGCAGAAAAACAGCCACAAAAAATGCGAAAAACACAAGACAAAATAACTTTAATGGTGAATAAATTCACTAAAAAATAAAGATAAAAAATGAATTGAATTTACAAATTTTGGGATTTGAAATTTACATGACTAATATTTTGGAGACATGACAGTAAAATCGTTAGGAAGGCTAACTCTTTAAATGATGGAGAGATTATCATCTCAAAATTGAAAGCTAATAAAGAGATTTTCATCTCAAAACTTGAAAAAATGTCATGTCTCCAGTTTTGGTTAATGGCTCCATATAAGGACTAAGAAAGAGGATTAAGATTTGAATATACTTTTGGGAATTATTTCACAAAGCATTGCTCCAAGAACTAAGAAGAAGTGTGCATTTATTTCATTCCCGTTGATGGAAATGAGTACATAGATAAGAAGAGAGGATCAACGGCACCGAAAGATGAAAAGTTAGAGAAGAGGAATTAGTAACAGCGAAGAAAAATAAAAAAGCTATAATAAGGTCTATGAAGAAATGAACAGCGTGAGAAGTAGAAATTTGAAGGTAAGTAGAGGTGGCATTAGGGACGAAAAAGCAAGAGAAGGAAAATATATAGGAAGATAAGAGACAAAGGAGGGAGAAAGGAATTGAACGGAAAGAGAATGGAGGTACAAGACCCTCTTCCTCTCACGTAGATACGATTTCGGGGCGATTCCCGGGTCAATTTTTGACGAAGATTAATCTGAATTTAAGAATTCAGTGCACCTGCCACATGTGCGGGACACTGGTATCTCGCATCAAATTTTCTGGATGCGACACCATCGGGTCCTTCGATCAGGATGACGTTCGGATGAATGCCAGCGTGTTCTGATATGGGAAAAGTGAAGAAGGCTAACGGCTCCCTCACATCTCCCTTTACATTGTCTTAAAGTCACCCTAACTAATTGATTAATGGACCAGATATCGCTCCCCATGGTATTCAACTTCTCCTTACAAGGCGTGGGTTAGGAAAGATTAACGGGCGCAAGTTAGGGGGCATAGGAAATCAAATGATTGGGTGAGGACGTCGAGTGCAGAGGGCATACGCATGGTTAAATGGTCCTCGACGTAGAGCGAAGAAAAAACTGATGGATAATCCTTCAAAAAGAAAAAATTTTCTCATAGTATACATGATTTTATTCAACGATAATTTTTGTAAAATTTAATTTATTTATATATTTTTTGTTTTTGGAATGTCTAATTCTAATGCATATGACATGCCGCCCGATTTGCACTTCTTCGTACATTTAGAAGACTGGATCGAACGGCTTACTTCATGTCTCTCAAATCTCTCCCTCCTGTATTTTCAGGATTTCCTTATGCATTTCGCACACACTGGGTCTTTCAACCTTCTCTTATCTCGATTTAAAATTCTCTCCTCCTCCTCCACCCTGTCTGCCCTCCATTCGCTCTCCCCCTTTTCCGCCGTTACTTCCTCTCTCCCCAAATCAGATTCAAATTTTCTACAGAGCCTCCCTTTTATCCTCCGTTTTCCCCCCTTTAATACTTTTGTGGAGTTCTTCCTTCATTCTTCTTATCCTACTTACCACCCTGACATATTTCCATATTGCATCCCTCTATTTCGTAGCGACTTATTTTCTTTTCGCTTCTATTCTTCTAATTGTGGGTTTCACTCTACCTGCCACCGTTACATGTTATATGCATTACCGTATTCAGCTCTATCCCCTTTCCATGCTTAGTATATTTTCCTTACATTTCGTCATACCATGTCATTCAAAGGCATGCACTTGGATATTCGAGGCACTGAACTAATGGAGCTTTTTCTAAAAGGTATCATGTGATCTCAAGCAACACCAAAATATTTCTTTCGGCTCCAAGAAAGGCTATTTTTAACTCGCCACATTTAAACAACTAAAGGACAAATTTAGTTACATAAGGATTATACGAAGAAAATGATCATATCTCGTCGACCCCTGAGGCAATTGTCCCACCAGAGAAATTTCCGTAAAAACTCTCTTTGAAATGTGCTATGAAGATTCGCTAGAAATATTTCACTTCTCTTCAACCCTTTCTAAGTCACCCATCGACTTTCTGTAATGCTTGATCGTAAAGCTCTTTCCTTGAATACTTCCACCATCCCTTATGCCCCAAATTGTATTAGTTTTAATGGTATCTTTCATAATATTATTATTTTTAGGGTTTTTCGTCAATGCCGAAAAGCACTATTATCTTCGTGATGCCCGTCCGTACGCATATATCAGGGAAGAATTGGCTAAACCGATTTCAACCAAAATTGGTACATAGAATACTCATAAATTATTGACCAAAATGGCATATTTGGACCGGATCGACTAACTAGAAGTACCACAATTGCAAAGTTAAACTTTTCGGTAATTCTGAATTTGGAAGTAATTGATATAACCGATTTCAATGAAATTTTGTAAGAAGGAGGCGTGCAACATAAAAAAAATCAAAATCAAGATTTATAGTATAGATATAGAAAGCAGGACTGTCACAGTACAAGAATTAATATAATTATTTTAACACGTATTTGTGTTGTACTTTCTGCATCAATTTTAACCAAATTTAATATTTATAATATACACATATATAAACACCATGTTATTATATTTACACCGAATCAGCTAAACAGGGGTGCCACAATTACAAATTAAAATATTTCAGTAATTAAGGATTTGGAAGGAACTGGCAGAACGAATTTCAATTACGTTTTTTAACAAGAATTGTACGACATGTGGAGCTAATGAGCAGGGCTACCACAATGAAAAGTAAAATACTATTTCTTTTGCACGAATTTCTAGAGAACCGACATTATGGATTTTAACCAAATATTGTACATATAATCTTCATATAAAAAGAAAATCAAAATAGCATATTTCAACCGGGTCGACTAAACCGGTTAGAATTTTTCTGTAACTATGAATTTTGAAGGTATTGGTTGAACTGTTTTAAAAGAAATTTCTTATGTAGTGCGAGTATAGAATGGGAAAACGAAATAAATATGTTAAAAATGGATCAAAAAGCATGGTTACCGCAATATGAGAAAAAGAATATCCTAATTTTAAAGCAAATACATTAGTATACGATAATACTACGGCGAATTTGAAGAAAAGCACTTCTGTACTACGGGAAACCCGTGTGCAACCATACTTGTTACATTCTTTATCCATCCACTTGTTTATTTTATACTCTATTTGACTTATTTTATTATTTAGATGTAAACCTTTCTTCATTAATTCAAATAACACGCTACGACTTTGGTAGACATCTCTTCGCGACCCATCATTTCATAAATTTCTCCAAAATACCTTTAACGTTTATCAAAGGATTTCAAGCGGAAATTTAGTAAAACAAATTTTTCTAGAATCAGAACCAGACAGCCTAGAGCAGTGATGGCGAACCTATGGCACGCGTGCAAAGGGTTGGACGCGGAACGATTTTGGTTGGCACGCCTCAAAATGGAATAAGAAATAAAATGTGCCACTCGCTAATACAGCGACATGACAAAAATGACCTCCGAAATCTAATGAATAGAGGTATTGAAACGAAGCGAAAGAGAGGCTTCGTTTACCAGAAATAAGTTATATTAGTAGTTATATTATGATTACGCGCCGGCGGCCCAATGTGCCCCTTGCATCACCACAAAATTTAGTATTTGACATTATTACTGTATCCTTAATATCTGATAAGTTTTTTAATGGAATTTGTCAAACGGAAGTTAAAACCTTGGATCACTCCGTTCATGTCATACATCTTCATTTCTTCATTTACGTAATTTATTAAATCGTTTTTACGTATAACGATTTTTCATGAGATACCCATTTTTTATTCTAAATAGATAACATTATCCATTAATGTAACCTATTTTTCGTTAGCATTTAATATTATTTGTAAAGTCTTGAAGAACGAAAAAACTATATTTCTTACATTGTTTTTGATATATCATTTGAATTATTTAGTATATATATTTCTTCATGTGTGGGAAAAGACATACTATATGCTATATTCTACGAATAGAAAAAAGATTTTTATATGATACTGGCACGCCAACAGGCAAATTTTCTCTTATTAAGGAGCTAGAAAAGGTTCGCCAGCACTGGCCTAGAGGAAACTTCAGTTGTCGCCGACAAGACGTTTTCTTCTTTCATCGGTAAATGAAATGACGGCTGTAGAGCAAATATCTAGAGGTGCTATAGATATTTTTCTCTTTCACGATTGCTGAAACAGCTACGTGAAAGCGGAGCGGAATCGATTTTTACCCCTATATGAAGTCAACGAAATCCTTTACTTGAGGGAAGATTGGAATGGGTGGGTGAGGTTGTTTTTTTTACACAAAGGACCCTTTCCGAAAGATTTCCAACGGTGCGCTCAGGGGAAAGCTCGACTCGTCTAATCCTCTCTCTGAACCGCAAAGGCATTTGAAGCGCTTTTTTTTAAATAGGTATACGCGCGCGAAAAATTCATATGCCTCTGCAACTCTCACTCCTGAAAGAATACAACGTGGCCGTATTTTTTGAGAGGGTCTCTTTAAGCCCATTCGAAGTCCTAAGGTACTGAACCATGCACTTGTCAACAGAGTGTCGAGCTAGAAAAAAAACCCGATTCAAGACGTACTCAAAGCAAAAAAGCAAGTTTTTTTAAGATTTTAAAGTGTTCGATTGACATATTATTACTGATTAGAAACGTTTATTACCTAACTTCAAAATATGTAATTGAAAAAGTTAAATTTTCAAATTATATGACTGTAATGATAATAAATTACTGTTTTTCCGATCTTTTACTGCAAATGTAATTATGAAAGTTAAACAAACCCCAAAGCAATGCGCTATAATTGCTGCGCGTGATAACACTGATATGATTGCGTGACATCAATTTTATTCAACACTTAAGCTGATTTAACAGGGAACAGTCGAGCTCGTCTTACGGCTAAAATTAACTCAAAAACAAGCAATTCAAATGTGCCTGACTTATGTATCTTTAATAGCCACAACATTATTAAAAACCATATGCGCCTTTGGGCTACTAGTAGCCGTCCTCAGTGGTAATTCACTGAAAATAGATTCTTAAAGAACACGTATGCTAGCGTTATAATTGTTTTTATATGGGGGAGGGGAGGACTGTGGGGGATGTACATTGAGGGTGCGCGTTGGCATTTTTGGGGCATATGAGCTTGAAAGGGAAGGTATTGGAACAAAAGAAAGGACGGGTAATGGTGGGGGAGGGGTGGAGAACCTGGGCAAAGGATAAGTTTTTCCTAAGAATTCGACGTCACGGTGTTCGCAAGAAAATACATATAACGGAGAGAGTGGGATAGGTCCGAGATCGCTGTTAATGGAATTAAATTTTTTAAGGTGTGTAAACTCTCAAATGAATTTAGTTTTTGATTTGAGGATGTTATTATTTTCAAATCGTTGATATTTTTCGAGTGTTCCGTTTCTTGAATGTGTTTCGCAACGCTTGATTTTTCGAATCTCCCGTGCCATAAGTGTGCCAAATGTTCTTTGAAATGTGTTTGGAGCTGTGTTTTTGTTTGTTCTTTATAACATCTGTGACAATGTGTGCAATTTATTTTGTAAATTCCGAATTTCTCGAGGTTTGGAGTTTTATCGTTCGTATTTCCCAAAATGTTTTTGATGCTGCTGTAAACGACGGACTGGTTAGTGTTCTTAAATATTTTGTCAAGTTTCTTGGTGAGGGGAGGAAAATACGGAACTTTGGCATATTTCTGCTGTTTCAATTTTTTTTTGGGTGGGTAGTCATTTGTTTAATGTTGGCAGCTTTTCTATGTTTTTTGACCATTCGGTCTATGATTTGTGTTTTGTAACCTTGTTCCGTGGCGATTTCTTCAATTATATCGAGTTATTTGTGTAAGTTTTTTGGCTGAGTGGTACGTTGGTAAGTCTATGGACCATGGTATGGAAAACAGCCATTTTGTGACTGTAATGATGGAAAGAGTTATTATGGATATAGCTGCTGTTGTGCGTGGACGTTCTGCAAATGTCAAATTCTATTTTATTGCCCTACTCTGTTAAAAGTGATTCAAGAAATGGTAGAGCATCGTTAGTTTCTATGTCGTGTGGGAATTTGATCCTGGGGTATAATCCGTTTAAATCTAGGATGAAGCCTTCCAAGTTGTGCGATGAAGTGTCAAAGACACCATATATACCATCGGCGTATCTAATCCAAGACAGCGGGAAGCATTTGAACTTTTTCTTGCACTTTCCTTCGAAGTATCTCATGAATAGGTTTGCTAAAAAAGGGGATAATGGATATTCCATTGCGGTGTAATTGATTTGTCCGTATATTTATTTGTTAATTTGGAAATATGTTTGTGTCATGCGTAGATCAACGATAAATTTGTATTCGTTGATGATTTTCGTGGGAATTTCTTTCTAAGAATTTTAACGTTTCTTAAACGAGGCACTGGGAAATAGGGAAGAGACTAATATTTCCTTGTCTCTCATTGTTAGATTTTTGTATTGCATCAGGTTTTAAAAGTACAGAAGTTTGAATAATGGTCATGTACTGAGTTTGAATTTGTTTGGGCTTTCGACAGATCGACAGAGATGTATGTAAGACGGTCATATTCAAGGTGATCAATTGCTCCATTTTCACTAATTTCTCTCCATGTCAAAATCAGGCGACCCTATCGACTAAATTACATTTTCTTCTCAATTGAAATTTCTTAGTTAATATAGACTTCGAATTTTTAAGCAAAAATGAGATTTCACAAACATATATGTGCTCACGTACGGATTTATGAGTGAAAACACCTAAGTTATCCGATAAGACATGAATTGATGATTCGACTTAAACCATAAAAAAGGAATTACGCGAATGCGTAATATAAAATCAAGTAATGCCATCTGTCGTAGTTCTAGTAATGTTTGATAGCGGTGATAATCCTGGAGCTCTGGAAAGCATTAACAGAGAGGATGGTAAGGCGTCAACCGATCTTTGATTAACGATCTGTTCATAAATATCCAGATCAACAGATATAATGCTCGTAGCCATCTTCAATCTTAGCTCCGTCGCAAAGGGCTCGTGCATAATGAAAACAGATAACTGGAGAAAATATACTGCTAGATGTGATATGTTAATGCACCAATTTGTATATGAATGTGTATAGGGTAGGATGTGGCTATTTAATCAGGAATTACCGGTGGCCAAATATTTTAAACAGAATTCCGTAATTATTTTTCATTGCATTATGATATTTTGAATTGAAAAATATAATTCTAAGTTTTAAACATCATGTTTACTGTTAAATATACCACAAAATATACAATAATGAAAAACATTAGTTTTACAAATATTGTTGGACTATTTGGATCCGAGGTGGAGCTGTTCGGATCACATATTTTCTTATAAAAAAGCACTTACAATTAGTCTTATAAAAGTTAGAATCTACATATAAACAACGTGTTACATTTTCTGATTATAGTCATTCTTGTAAATTACGGATTAAACACATTTTCCACATTTAAATCGTTTATGTCCAGCAGCCCCTACACACAGCTCGTTTTGCATGTTTTGCAGCTTATCCAGTCACCTTTTATGGGAGATTTCAGATCAAAATACTTGACTTCACAGAAACCACATGGTACATCTTCATCTTTCGATGATTTGTTTAAAAATTCTTCACTTGAGTTGCTTGATTCCATTAATTTTCTTTGCGCAAATGTTTTCTTACTTTTCTTGGCGATCACTACATTTTTTTGATTTATTTTTAATTTTTTTTAACCTCTCTTCCTCTCTCCAAATGTAATTTTCTCTTTAGTCTTGTGTTTTCATCGTTTTCAGGAAACGTCAGATGAAAAGGAGAATGCTTTGCTAAAACGCAAATTGGAGGATACTTAAAACTAAATTTTTGGTGATTCTATTTTTTTGTAACATATTTAATTTCATTTATACTAAAAAATTATCCCGAAAACATTCTTATATTTACAAACCTTTAGAGCTATTGGATAATACTGCAGGTGCAATGGGTTAACCGATCCAAATAGCCCCACTAAAATTGATTCAAATAGCCCCATTTGGGTCGACTTCAAATAAAAGGAAGTAGTCCTCTAGTTAAGAACATAATGCGTTACTTGTATCAAAGGAAAGCGCAGAAGGTAGTAACGCTGTGAGAGAAATAAAGGACAAAACGAGAATAATTTTAACACTAGACCTTAAATACTAATGCTGCAATGTTAGATACCGTTAAAATCAGAGCTAGTCCCCACTCACCTCGATCCCTTTAATTGCGTTTTGAAGGCATGCTTAGATGTAGAACTAAATAAATTCACTTCAAGAGCATACACAACCGTATTCTACAATCGTTCACTAGCAAATGACTGCCGAAAAGCGCAAGACATTATGCTACCCTTCAGTCTTGGTCCGCGAACAGATCCATAGGGCGATGACGCCTACCCACCATGGATCCCTTCCACACACACCTACTATCCCTGTATCAACCCCTCCATTCACTCTTACTACACTTTTCCTTCCTGGTATCCACGAAGCCCTCAAAACAATCCTCCATGCTGCCCATCCAATTCTTACCTCTTCCTCCCACCAGTCCCTCTTTACCAACCTTTTTGCCTCTCGTTCCGCCGGCCCCCCAATTTGGAAAATATCTTGTAAATGAAGGAACTTCCCACTTCTACCACGGCTCTTGCAATAGGGTCTCACCCCTGCGGCAAACCTCGCTGCCTCACTTGCCCTATCCACTACCCTCATCTTCTTTCTCGAGTCCCTACACCAATATCACCTACCCCATCACCTCTAGAAGCAACTGCACCACCCGTAACGTCATTTACCTCCTTACCTGCACTCTTTGTTCCGCGTTTTATGTAGGCCTCACCAGCAATCCGTTAAATATCCGCATGAACGGTCACCGGAATAGCGTCTCTCTCAGACGCCCCCTCCCAGTTGCATTACACGGTAATGCCCACAATGTCCCCTTCAATAGTTGCTACATTGTAAGGGTTATTCGCGCCTTACACAATGACATTCCTGCCCCCCTTCTCCGACACTGGGAACTTGCACACACACACATCTTCTTGACTTTTTCTCTCCGCCTGGCCTCAACCTCCGCTAACCCTATAAGCCCCCTTAAAATGTCTCCTTGTTACTTTGTAAATATTCGCACTCTACTTCATCACACTCCCTTCTTATTGGCTATCCACCCCTCCTACTCCTCGTCTCCTCCAATCATCAACCTCCCCACATCACCCTGTCATTGCTCGCTCAGTGTGTCACTCTCATTTACTCTATCGCTGAAGAAGGACATAGGCCCGATAAGCTTGCGTGTGTTTTTTTTGTCTTTTTGTGTTCGTGTGTTCAACGTGACTCTTCGACGCCCCCAGCAGCCTGCCAACTTGGTCTCCGACTTGGTAAGTGTCCGCTGGGCTTCCTTCAACACCTTGTTGCCACCCTCATCACTACCTTTTCATTTCCTTATATATATATATATATATATATATATATATATATATATATATATATATATATATATATGTATATACATACATAATATCTTAAGGAAAAGGAAGGGTAGTGATGACTTGATGACTGTGGCAACAAGGTGCTGAGGAGAGCCCAGTGGACACTACCATGTTGGCGAGCTAATGGGTGTGTCGGAGAGACACACGTAAAAACACAAAAAAACACGTAAGCGACACATTGGGTAGGAGTGTGAGGATGACAGGGTGATGTGAGGAGTTTGATGGTTGGAGGAGACGGAGAAGTGGGAGGGGTGGATGTCCAATAAGGTTAGCGAGAAGGGGGATAGCATACCCTATTATTATCCTTTTCAGTTCTTAATAAAATCAACGATCCTTTTATAATATCTACGTAATCTTAGTTTAGCGGATTAATATATTTTAAAGCTATATTTATGCTTACACCTATTTGTAAATCGCTCATCTCTATTTCTTACAAGAGACAAAGCATAAATTCTACTTATAGGCCAAAAAATACGTTGTTAATCGAACACATGCATGTTTTAGTAAGGGATATTTATCGTTGTTAATATATACGTGGTGAGCTTTTCTCTTTATAGCCAATCGACTTTATTGCATCATTCATCACACAATGTAATATTTACATTTCAATCATCAGAATCGTATATAAAACGGCAAAATCCTTCGTATGATCCCGTTTTGCTTTTTATCGAACAGCTAGACATCATAGATTAAAATTTTGCGCCGCTCGAGAAATCGATTATCCATTACGAGGCAGCGATAAGATTTTGGTGAGAGAAATTCTGTTAATACAAACAGAAACTCAAACGAATTAAATTTGGATGCTGGAAAGGGATCAGATGGATGCGCAGCAAGCTATAAAATGAAGTAATATTCAGTCGTTATTCCAACGGAAGGGAAATCTAGTGGATTAGACAGTGTGTTTTCAACAACAGCGTCAATGGCATTTTTGACGCAAATATCATGGAAATGTTTTATAGCTATAATGATTAATTTTAAGGCATTTAGACGTAAACTATTTTTTTAACTTAAAAGGTATTTTGCGAATTATTCACCTGATCCGTTATACTAGGTACGAATACAGTTTTTTTGCGTTTTGAATTTACAAGAATAATTAATCGCCAAACCAAATTTGATTATATTCTGAAACGTAAAATTTTGTCGGTAAAACTAAGAAATACTAATAAAATTAACGAGTTAGCTTATAATGTATGTCTGCATAAATCCATACAAAATTACAGACTCTGAGTTTGAAGAAGAAAATCGTAATGTATTGCAACTTGGAACAAAAAAGGACCTAACCGTTTTTGAAAAAAAAAACTCAAGAACACATTATCGAACACTTCATAAAAATTAACAAGACATTCCTCACCAAAAGAAATGAAATTATTTCTAACCAATGAAAGGAAATGACGCATCTTTGAAAGGTCTCCTATTTTATAACTTCTCTCACCAAATCTTGCTTTGGATGGCAAATATATTAGATGAATTAACGACGGGTACCTCCTTATTACGTTTTTATATAAAAATCGTTTATTACACTCTTTTGTTTCTTGTCTCGCGATAAATATTCCAAACGCCGTATACTCTGCTGTGCCATAATGAAAATAAAAGTTATATAAATTTATTTTTATGTAAATGAATTTATATATAATGAAGTTTCGTTAATTATTGGCGCTCAAAATCGATATATAATAATAATATATAATTATATAATAATCTTAATCCTTTATTAAATTGCTAGATTGCGTCGCATTACAATAGTGAAAATTTTAAACATGTTTCTCGAACAACTTTTTGTCTCTAAATAATAACCATAAAGAAGCAATGCAACAGTCAAATAAAAGAACTAATATGGAATACAGACGTCCTTCTGAGGCTTCTGGGAGTATTATTTAAAATTAGTTATAACGAAAACTCCTGCATTCATCTTCTATAAAATATATCAATTAGCATATCCTTAGCACACGCATCGTTTTCTCCAATCGGAAGCTCAGTATGGGAAAGGACAGATGACGGATAGAATTGGAGATAAAAGGATGAATAAACGATGCTCTCGAGAGTCCCCCTCTTTAGTCGGTCTCATCAAAGAGTTAAGATTCAATTTGATCTATCCATCCACCTTCCTCACCTTAATAATTTCCATCTCTCCCTCAACTGTCTATAGCCCTCCCTCTTGTGCGCCTGAGGCGATTAAAAAGAGAGTGAAAATGGAATCATCTCTTAATTTTTCAGCTCACATAGTGAATCGAACGCGATCGCAGGTCCCTTTGCTGTCTCTCATTAAGGCTTTCTCTAGGGTAAGCTTGGGTGAAAAGGGCCACAAAAAGAAAAATCAAAATTGCATGAGTACTATGACTGATGGAAGTAGCAAATTTTCAGAAGAAACAAAGTATCATTTGTTTATATTTTTGCAGTGCGTTCGCATTTTTTAGTGAAATACTTTTTCGGTTTGACTGATTTTTCTAGTATTTGTTTGGTCCCATTCATCCAAAGTGTGTAGGGTGAATAGGGCCAGTTATATCTGAAACTACACAGAAATATATAGCATTTGTATTTTTTAACGTTAAGTATTTACGCACTTGTGTCAGATATCTAACAAAACGTATTTATTACAATGATTACTACTGAAAGAAATTGAAATATTGCAGTAGATGTGGACGATAGTTTTAGTGGCAAATACTTACCCATTCGATAGATAAATAGGAAAATATCGAGGTCAGAGGCGGGAAATAGTTTTTTTGCATTATTTTTTTTAGTAGTTAAATATTTTTTATTTATAGATTTTGCTTCTAATTTGCTTAGAACGCCTGCATTTTTTCTAAACGGAAAATTACCGAAAACGTTCACCTAACATGGAATAAGTAATTTTTTTCGGTTGGTATATCTGGGATGGCTCTGAGTCAGCATTAATGCTTGGCATGAGGGTACAACAACTATAGTTAACTATAATGCCAAAAATCTCAAAGACTAGCATATTATTAACACTAGAAGGGCCGGATGCACCTGCATACCTAGATGGGCCACGAGCGGTCATTTTGTTAGCTGTTTAGCATGATTCTGAGAGGCAGATATCGACTGAAAGGAGTTCATTTATGTTCATGGATGAATAGGGTTTTTAGAGATACACAAATAATGGTTATATTGTTAATATTTTTTATTTTGACCAAAAAACTATCGTAAAAATATTTTTTTTTATTATACACCAATATATATATAATACTTTACGGCAATGCGTGGCACGCTGAAGGTGCCGATCTATGAGAAGAACTTGGTATTGCTAAACATAGCTGATATAGTTGGCATTGAAACATTAGATGTTTGTATCATAATGAGAGTATTGTATTGTAAAATATGAAAATAGATCTGAGATAAAGAATTAGAAAAGGACGGGAGGAAAGAGATAAAGAAGAAGACGGAGAAAAAGAGGGAGAGCTATGGATTGTGACAGGAGGGAATGAGAGAGGTGATTTCTTTGGTAATCTAGCATGAACATTTGCCACACCAGCCTTGTTGTAATCAGAACAAATGTCAATGGTTTCGTTTCTCTTGCACTTAGAGAGCACTTGACATTAGCATCGCTTGCAGTCACCTTTGAGCTGAGGGTCATTTTCAGAGGGTAGGCAGCGTCAGGGCCTTGTCTTCAAGTACTCTCTCCTAAGCTCTTCTATTAGTTGAAGAATAAACTTGAGTCGAGGGATCCTTTTTTCAGTGACCTCTTTGGTGATGACCCAGGCGTTGACTTCAGCCAGGTCAAGCACGCTGTAAAAAACATATACTGGTTACCGGCGAGGCGAAGCCCTAACAGAGTATTTACGAGCCATTTAGTCCACTATGTCCTCAACAAAATTAGTAGCGTTGTAAAATTCTATGGTTTTGGGAAGCTTCCTCTCACCTCCGCGTATTTGGACACTCGGGTGCAGAGTCTTTATTACCAAAACATTCCTACTCTTCTTTCCTTGGGACACAGTGTATGTAGTATTATTTGTACTCTTCAGTATGGTAGTCTTATCGAACTGTGCCTGTGATGTCCGTATGGACTCTGGGATTTCCTTCCTCACACGATTCGTTGTTCCAAAAATGCCTGTTTGTTGCACTTTCAGTCTTTCAGCTAGCTTCATCGATGTGGAGAAGTTATCAGTGGTGATTTTTCCCCTTTCTTGCGGTTAGGTTCTATGAACTGCATGATAGCATTTTCGGGCAATAACTCACTGGTAGGACGCATCACATATTTTCCAAGGTAAGGGAATCCATTGTAGATGTAATTCGACGCAACATCAGCCAAATGCCAGAATTTTATTCCAACTTTATCTGGCTTGCTGGCCATGTATTGCGTGAACCTGCACCGAGCTCTGCTGGGGAAGAGCTGTTCTTCACCCGTGACCCTTTGTCCGGGTTTTTAGTACAAAGTAAATACCTCAGCGGTGAAACATCCGATTGGATTAAAATTAGACATCTTATAAACAGAATAAGAAAAGAGGTTTAGGCAGTAGTTTACTTTGGTAAAAATTTCGAGGAATGGACGGTGATTTGATTTACACCGCACACGCTGGCAATTTTTCAAATTTTTACGACTCTTTATCTGTTCCACGTTCATTGTCATTTCCAAAACGAAATAATACAGACGCCAGACCTCACGCACGGCACAAATATCTCTTTTATACGAAAAGAAATGCACACTTCTTCGAAGCGATAAAGTCATTCAAAATGTCTTTAAAATCATATTTATATTCTTTTGCATACAGTCTCTCCGCTTAAACGACCGACTTCTATCAACGAGGAAAAACTAAAAATATCTGCTGGTTATGCTTTTGGAAAAATCAGCAAGTGTATATTAATGAAAGCAAAATATTTGAGATAAGAATATAAAAGTATATTTTCCAATAATGCTTTGCTACATACTGGGATGTGAAAGAAACCCCTCAAAGATTCACAAATATTAAAAATATTAAAAATGTAAATAGTATTTAATTCCCTAAAATTACTGGTTCACGATTCATATCCAATGGAAGTACTTGGAATTTTGCCAAGTTCTCTAACTTTTGAGACCCTCAAGGTTGCGCTTTGAGAAAATCTTTCCAGGAGGGACCTTAGAAGGTGGCTTCTGGATAATATTTGCGGTTATTATTAATTATTAACGCAGCTTCTGAGGAAAAGGGACATGAATATAATAAAATACACGTGGTTGGTCAGAAAGACGTAAAGAGAGGATAAGGTTGCAGTATCCTCGTAAAACCTCCAAGTTTTAAGCGTTTTTTTGTCTCGATAGATTTGTGAATAAAATTGTTTTGTGATTTTTGCCATTAATTTTACCATTATACCGCTCAATTAAATGCTTCTGGAAGCTACTGTTTCACGCTAAAATCCTTTAGCTCTAACATTTATGTATGTTTACAACTAAATTTCAAAATCCACAGATCATCAGAATTAAACGTAATATTGTTATTAGGTTAAGGTATTGTAAATTAATACCCATTTAATTACTTTAAAAATACGTCAAATAACAGTTATGACTTAGTTATTAAATTTACACACGTAGATTAAAGAAAGTAATGAGCTCTCCAGTTGTAGATACCAATAGATATTTTCATCCTCCATTATAAATATTTTAATATTGATCATCGCTCTGATTTCGCCATATAACACAAGAAATAAAAGATTTAAAAAAGCTAAAATGAAAACGTCTATAAAACACGCTGCTCGTCATACCTATTTTGCGTGTTGGCTATGCATTTACTTCACACAGCTGTGGATTTCTAAACTTGAACACACAACCTCCGACACTTAAAACACAGCTCGGGAAGATCCTACCTATTTCCATCGGTGAAATATCAGAAAAACATGAAGAGGAGTACACGTTCGTGTTAGCGTCGACTTTTCTCGCACGCGGTCTCTTCGTCTCAAGCAGAAATAACCCTTCCTCTACCATCAAAAGCCGTTAAATATCCGCCCTTCTTGTAAAACGGAGCGACTTCCTGCAACCGATCGTAAAAAAAAATTCGCGGAGAAAAATAATAAAAAGAAGACGAACGAGGCAGCGCTCACTGGATAAACGTCGATTTCGGCGCCGTGCGCGCTCGTGCCTAAATGCGGATTTCCTGATAGGAATGGTACGATTCTCCGATGTTTTTGGAGACGTTTACTAAAAGGAGATATATATCGCCGTCTTTAAAAGCAGATCACATAGAGATATGCTTTAAAATGGACGATACATCTTGTCTCAGTGTTATAATTTAATGTCGTTAAATTTCATTAATTTGGTTCTAATAAGGTGTTTACCACATTTTAATCGTAATATTTTTTTTTTAAATTTAGTGTTAACCAAACGCTTATAAAAACAATTTTTGGAATGCTTGGATTTGTTATCTGTAATTTATTAATATCCGCATTAGATATATTACATACCCGTTTGTCATTCTGTATCTTAATAAACATGTATCTGAAACTGTTGCTTTCACGTTATAAAGGTACAGTGATGCGTTTTATTTATAAATAAATTTGATATCTTTCACTATGTTGATTTGCTGACAATGTAATCAAATTTTAATTGTGGCTATACCACAATATATACAAAGATGGAAAACTGAAATTACATGGAAATTGTTTTAACATAAATAGAAAATTTTCTCTTCTCTAGTTAATAAATTCATAAGATAGTGAATAATAAAGTGATTTATCCGTTATTTATATATGATGTAATACATTCTATTTCAATCGTGATCGGATAGACTCAGTAATAATAAGTCTCCTCTCCCAATATTTTGACGTGGAACCAAGAAATAAACAAAAGGCGATTTAATGAATTCCCTTTTTACCCCTCGCCGTGTGAATGCGTTAGATAAACACCTGTATCCTTCAAAATTTATTTTGAATTTTTTCATAAGCCGCGAATGATTCCTGCCGACACGCTTTGAGGTTGGAATAATAAACGGGAGTAATTAATTTTTGAAATCCGAACGTAAGCCAAGGAGAATAGAGTGGAAATATAATCTCTTCCAAAAATATTTACCCAACAGAGGGTCGTTTTTCAAATACTGAAATGGCCCAAGGAATGGGACGTCAACTATTTGGAATAGGATGTCCTTTCAAGCTGGAGATAAAAAAAATTAATAATATTTTTTATTGAACAAGACCTTCAAAAACCGAATTTCGCAGTTTACTTTCTAATTATTCTAGCTAATGTATTTAAAAACTTGCTTTTTTCCGCGAACAAACTTTAAGCTTGCTATTTTGAGCCAAGATTTTTTAAGTTCAGCCTTAGTAAGAAATCTTTTATTTTGTTGGAGATACAACACCACGGATGAAAATAAAAGCCTGGCAATCATGGTAGTTTGAAATTTTAAATCTTTTTCATGATAGCATGAACACCAAAATCTGAAATTTGAGGCAGGATTTGTACCTTAGCGCCTTTGCGAAATGATGCTAGGTTAAATGTTTTACGATAGGAATGAGAAAGCGAATTTATTGAGAGAGCAATTTCAGATACTTCTTACTGTTGACGAATAGATGACACACACTATGGATGACACAGAGGTATCGCGCAGCAAATGCCATTGATGAAACCTAACATTTCTCGGGATTCGGAGAAGATTTTTGCACTACTGTCAAAAGAATTAGACAAAAATTTTCAACACAGTTAAAGATAATGTTCAAGAAACCCTTATCGCAAGGTACCATTTACAAATATTGAAAATTATCGGAAATTTATAAATGTTACAGATCGATTTGCGATGTAAATTTAACGGGAGCTTAATAAATTGAAAATTTTATTTGCCATGTATTAGAGAGAATATTTTTTTTTCTAACTCGATCTGGCTCTAAGCAGTTTTAGTAATAATTTTATATCATTATACTCACCAAATATTTCCTTGTGTTTAAGATAACACTGATAATTCAACAGGAAATGGAAGCCTGCAAATAAAATAAAAATTCAATTTTCATTCAAATTCATTAAAAGGATTAGGGTTAAACTTTTATTACCGTGTTTTTCATAACTCTAACTTAGGTCAGTGATATGAAGTTGGAAGTGAGTTTTTGAATGAATTATGTTACTGCGGCTTCACATGAGTGAAGCATATTAAATAATAAATCCAAGTTTTTGCAGCTCTTGTGCCTGATGTACGAATCTCGGTAGTTATTTTTATTTAAATAAAGAATCCACAATAATCAAACATGAAATTACATGAAAATAGTACTTTTATAATATTACTTTCAATCGTCAAGCATTACTTTATAAAGTCTTTAACCTGACATATGTCGGACATAGAGAAAAGAATATTCGCTCCTCTAACTTATGCATAAATATTTTCTGTATTTTATAAAGAAATATTAGTTAATGACACATATATAACTATTCATTGAATACAAGGCAATATTTTTAAGTTAATAAAATGATATGCGACGTATTTAACAAAATTAAAATATTTTTAAAAACGAAAACAGAATTTGTATTCAATCTAGGAGATTGCGCTAGCTTAAAAATCAGTTCTTTCTTCGAAAAGCCTTCAGATTGAACTAGTATGCTTGAAAATCCAATCCATGAAAGATTGATTATATTCAAAACTCATCGTGCAGCTTGGGAAAAATATTGATTTTCGGCTACAGTACATCAATCTCTGGCGATTGAGAGTGGGATAAATTATGAGAAGCAACGGATATGTGCATTGTAGCCATTCCTAATGAATCGAGAGAGATATGAGAACATTTCGTGAGATATCGGTTCTGTTCAAAATCCAGGTATTTGAAATTGTAACGCTAAGTATAACGTGTGAAATGATAACACGCGCTTCCAAAAGCCATATCGTATTTGGATTGCAATATGTAAACCTGTGCTTTCCAAACTGAACCCCGAAACTGAATTTAGGGGCTGCCGCGAAAAACATTCCTTAACATAATAATAATGAACGATATGAATGTGTAGATAGATAATTATGGCAAAAATTTGTCTGCTAATAAATTGACTACGGTGTAGTTTCAACAAATAGATAAGTCAAAGTTTGTAAGGTATATACGTATAAATGTAAAAACCTTGTTTCAAGGCTGGGATGACGCAAATTTCTGTTTATATTTGAAAGGTTGCCGCTCATACAAAACATTTGTGGTTCTATTTTAAACTATCAAACAAATCTCAGCAAAGTTGGATTTTTTTAAAAGCAAAAATCTTTTAAGGAAACCTCTAAATTAAATAGATTAAAATATTACCTTAGAGAATTCAATTTATTCATAAATGGTCCAAGATAAACCTGAAAAAATCCCTCCGCTACTGGATGTATTTGGTTGTATATTTGATATCACCCATTCAGCAGAAAGAGCCATTTAATTTAATTCAAAGAGCACACGTTTTTCTATTAAATCTTATTTTATTCATTTAAACCTGCAATAATGATCAATAAAATCATTTTAACCCAATTTTGTCTACATTATTTAAAAATATTAAAGTTAATCTGCACTTAAGGAACTCTTTCGCGGGAATTATATCAATGATTGTAGATTATTTAGGAAACTGGATAAGTGTGTTACTTTTAATATACGCTAAAGTGAATGCTACCTTAAAGACAATACCTCTTTACACCAGTAAACGCAATAAAATATTTGATATCAAACTGCCGCGTCATAATTCTTCACAAACAAATAAAGTTGATGGTTGTCTACATAACGGCTGGAAATATTTTTCTTATGTATTCTTGGAGGATAGTTTTGAAGTATTCAGATGACCAGATTTTAGTTTAAGCTTAGAGTGAATGAGGGGAAAATAACTGATATTTTCTAACGGGATCTATAGGCTACTAATATCTCGTAACGTCTTGCGCCACCTTGATTGATTTAGCTTGGGCGATGTGACTTTGAGAATGATGAAAACCTCGGGATGATTCGATTATTTGAGCAGGAATGAAAACATATCTTACAAAATGTAAGGCACTGGTCCTTCTTGAAAGATGTTTTATAAGTGAGTATGCTCTTTTGTTGCAATAGAAACGAATGAAAAATTATAATGTAAAATATTAAAGTTTCCACATATTTTCTTTGCAAGTAAAATTTTAAAAGTTTACGCAATTACAATATTTTCCGTCGAAGCATAAATACCATCTAATCTCAAACTTCATTAGAAATTGATACCGCTTGTCGCATAGTCTTCCGGAGGATTTTATGTCCCCAGAGCAGTGCCCCATCGTTCGCGCTTCTCTTTTGTCTCATCTCCTTGAATACACTAAACCGCTTCCTCGCCTCTAGGAGTTAATTTTGCAACTCACAAAACCGCATGGGGAAAAGGTGCCGCGAGGGAATGAATGACAAATGAGGGTGCGAATGCTCTAGGGATAAAGACAGAAGGTTAGATTGACAGAGGATGAGGGAAGGAGGTTAGAAGAGAGAGAAATTCGAGGTATTCGACTGAGTTAAGAATACTTATGAAGCCTTTGGGGCCATTTCGCCTCTTTAGCCACAAAGGTGGATTTCTATCCAACAAGAGGTCGTTGACGGTCCATTGACATGCAAATGTCTACCTACAAATTTTCACTCCCATTAATATATCCTATCGAACGGGAATGGATTAACGCTGAAAGGGTTTGCGATATATGTTGTGTACGATTACTCGCATCACGTTTTGAAAAGCATGGATTTTCTTGGGCGATACTGGGTGCTCAAAATCGATAATTTTATGACTATACATATAACCTTCTGAGGGAATCATGTGCAGATTCACAGATTCATATTATTTAACCATTAAAATTTTGAGAAATATGGGACACAAACGATGAAAATACTTATATTTTATGCTTAAGAATAAATGTTAATTTAAATGGGGTTTTAAAATAAATAATCGCACTAATTGCTGAAACTCGTAGTTATATTGGCAGACTGATAAGCTTATAATGCTGTAAAAGGGGAAGCTTGAGGTTTTTGACAATTGAATTCACCATTATAACGATAAATTTTCAAAATAAATGGATTAAAACCATTCATATGTTCAAGCGGTTTTTATTTTTCATAATATTAGGGTAAGCTATATTTTTCAGGTGTCTGCAATGATTATTTATTTTTTGCGAAATCCTTTAAAGAATATTTGCTGAGATTATTACATATGTTCTTTAATCTAAGGTATTCGGCTCAACTTTGTGGTAAGTGACAATCATATTCAGAAGATAGAAACAACGATGTAACCTCCACAAAAATTTATTTAATAACCTGATGATATTAGTTATTTGGCAGAGTCGGTCGTGAAATAAATGTGTGGATACTATATAGTTTTTACTACATTCTGAATGTAATTATATTCTGCTTATAAATATTTCAGATTACTGAATTGAAAAACATTTTCCAGTGTTATAATAAATATCGTTAAAAAGTAACTTTTATTTTGAACAGTAATAATATGCAACATTTTTATTAATAACAAACCTATGGAAATAAAGAGCTCATTAGAATTTCTCTTACGAAAGAACTTTCAATTAAGGTTTTTGGCAAAAATCATAATAGCCTCGCGTATCCGGGGAACCATTATGATACTCTTACGTGTCTGCAAACTTAGTTTCGCAGATATGCGAGAATAAGCTTACATAATAGAGTAATTAAAACGACTCGCAGATGCGGAACTCGCGAATACTGGGGGAAACCTGTACACATATCACTCAAACTGCACGATTTCACTTGAAACTTTTTCGGTTTAGCAGAGTTTTATTTATCTAGAATTGTAGAGCTTTTCATTTCACTTTAGCACGGACTCCAGCATAAAAAATCACAAAGTGATTCAGCTTGATTAACAATGGGGAGACTACCTATCTTGGGTCGTCGATTTCGACGAAACTTTTTTGGTGGTAGAATACTTAAAATAAGAAGACCCGTATATTGACTTTTGATTGAATGGGCCTTAGTTTCGGCCGAATCTTTATTTTCTTTTCGCAGGATTAACTGTAGCTAGATAAAATGAAATAGTAGGCTGACAATATCTAGCAGTTGGCTCGGCTGGATGGTTAAAGTTCTGGGCTCGGAATATTCCGTCTCTTTCTCTTCGAATTAGGTTTTTTGCGTTTGATGTTCCTTTTTATTATCTTTGCTCTTTTGCCTACGCCTAAGTTAGATCACTCATCGTTTTAATTTTTTCTTCCGCTTTTCACTTCAAATTCGCTCTAACCTCACCCAATCGATTACGCAATATTTCCTTATTGGTTTCGTTTCCAAATCCGAGAGAATTCCTACCCCCGTACTGGCCACCTCCTTACCTACCGCTTTAAGACCATTTAGTAACCGAGGTTTAGCGAAGCGAAAAAGACCCGCGAGAAAGCTTCCCAATTCTCTATCTCTCTGTACTCGATAACTGGCACGGTAGACGGGACCAATTTTTCCCCCGCAATGATTGACGTAATACGCTGTATATCGATCCACGTCCTTGAACCTCTCCAACGATAATAATTTTCGGGTTATTGCGACACTTTTATAAAGTGTAAAACTAAAGGTGTAGCACCACCGAAGAACAGATAAGTTTCGCCATCTTTTCCTGTGAGTAATATTTCGACGTCCTCGATTTCTTTTTTCTCTGTGGGAAAGTAGTAAATGGGATTGAAAAATTGTGTCTTTCTTCGCGAACATCTGCTGAGAGAATCACCGACCAATTGCGGCTTGATTAAATCCGAATAAACGAAAATATATCGTATCTCACTACTACTTGCGATGTCTCGCTTTTTCCTATACTCTCCTCTTTTGTTGACATATATAGATTTATTTGGATTTACGAATATGACGTTTTTTATTTTATCCATAATTTCTCTTACACTGTTTTTAGCTTTACTTATTAAAAAATCTTTTTTCACGGACCTCGTATAATACTCGCCAAAATTCCATCAAAGACCTGTAAGATTCTGGAGGAAAATCCGCAATCAAACCATTCGGTAGTATTTTGATGTGGAAACGTACGAGTTTATCCATGGCTTTTATCATCCTGGCACCGAAATCGATTTCTCCCGTTTTCTACGGTTATAAAACTGTAGATATTAATTAACCCGTAAACACCATCAGACGTACTATTACGTCCTGCGAAAACTGTCCAATCGGCCGTCAGAGGTAGTATTACGTCCTTTGTCAGCCATAATTTCCTTTATCTTTTGACACTGAAGTATTCTTTAAATCTAAATAACCTTTATATATTTTGAAAGAGAAAGTTTTTTTACGTCCTATCTATGGCTGTCCTTTTCTTTCCCTGTTTAAAAAATATATAATTAACGTTGAATTTTGCGATGGTATTTTCAATTTTGCTACGATATAACCACCTCCGCAGTCTCCGTTACAGCCGCTACAGCAGCAGATATTCAGCAAGCAAAACATTCATTTTTTATAACTTTTTTATCACTTCTCACTTTGAGAAAGTTTTGATTTTACCCTCTTTAGATTAATCATCGCCACCTTCAACGCCACAGCTACAACCACCGTCCCTGCTACCACCGCCGTCACCGCTGCCACAACATAACGTTGGATTTTAGTAATAATTCATTTAGCATTGTTCTTTCACTCTTTTCTTAATCCCCCCCTCTTTTAGATAAAATCGTTGAAGAAGTTTTCATCTTTGGAGCCGGGGATACCAATTGTGAAGGTGGGAGACCTAAAAGTGGGTGATTTGTAAAGTATTCTATCCTTGAGAAAGACAACAACCAGATACGGACTAGCATTAATTGAGGATATCAGTAATAAAAATAGCCCGTCTTGGAGGGTGAAAATTTACCTGCCAAAATGATATCATGATATCTCCGACGAGGAAATATCAGAATATAATTCTGGGAAGGAAAAATTCAACTTAATGGGAGGAGGAGGAGGAGGATGGCTATTTAAAAATATAATTTGAATAATAATTGTAAATAAATATTTGTTAACTTATACCTTTGTTTATTCATTTATCCTGTTGTCTGTCACACCTTCGTTTATAGTTAATATACACTAAAACAATTCAGCACTTTTCGGGTATAATGCGAAAAAATGGTCCAAACAAGGACTCGAACTCGGGACCTTGGACTCTCAATGCCACAGCTCTACCAACTGAGCTATTCGGACCTCAATATAAACCAGGTGCTCTCTTCGTCTTTCAAACGATAAATTTTTTCACCATAATAATACCACCAAATTAAAAATCTAATAACGCACAGCGGTCGTCATTTGTTACAGTGCTGACAACCCATTCAATTTCTGGCACGAGTGCGCGTGTGCGATTCATTTGTTTTTGGTAACAATGCACTTCTATGTATCGTACCTCACTTGACAATATTGCTTTTCGTACGGCATTTGTTTTTTTTTGTTTCAACATTCTCCGAGTGGTGGTGCCACCAGCTGGTCACGTGACCGGATGTGATGTCATAGATCCAAAATTGTGGCTGAAATTCAAGGTGGTGGACTGTGCCAGAACATATATTTCCTTACTAATGACCTGGCTGCGAGGCGAGCAGAGAGAAAACAGCGACTGTCATGAGTGTAAGTGGAAGCTCGAGCAGAGAACGTCAGAGACTGTCGAGGAAGCCAAGATAAGGCAGAGACCAGCCGGCAAGATTCCTATCCGAACCAGCTGCGATTTTCCTATCGTTTATTGTCCCTCCAAAGTGAACAATTCTATTGAGTATTTCTCTTGTATATTTCCATTACGTATTATTTTGATTTCAAGATATTTGTATGCATTTTTCCTGAAATGTTACCAATGTGTTAAATTCGATTATATTGGGTCATTACGGGCGTTCAATAATTCATTTCCATGAACGTATATCGGTTCGAAATATTAGAAAATAATGACGAGAAGAACTCGTCGAAAGACTAAATCGAAAAGAATTTCAATATTATGGTTTCCGTTTGAGTGAAAATTAGCCGCTATAATGACACATCATCTCGACTATTTCCAACTTTAATTGGTATTAACCAAAATTTTCTTTTCCTGAATTCTCATATAAATCAAAGTAATGCCTCCATTGAAATCGTGCTTAAAACATAAATCTTGTGACAAAAGACCGTATAAACTGTAATAGATAGAATTTCAGCATACTTCGCGGCAAGTGTTTAAAATACCCCCCTTAATCTTTACATGATCGAAATTAAAACAAAACGCCTTAGCGCGGAAAAAATGCACTTAAAATGTATTTATCATGCAAGTCTTTTTAATTAAGAGCCAATTAAAACATCCTGTAATACATTTAATTTCAAGAACTACTCAGAAAATATTCAACTGTTTCGGAGAGGCATGCAGATATCTAAACTTGAAAGGACAAAATTAAAATTTTAGATATAGTTAACTTTTATAGGTACTCTTTTTGAGCGCAAAATACGTATGTCCCTACATTATTTCTAAAATTATACGGAATTGTATCTCTAAATCATCTCATTAAATGGAGAAAAATAAACGACACAAGCTATTGACTGAAGCTCACTTATTTTAGTAAAGTTAAGAACATTCTCATCATAAGATAAGCGGAAGACTTTTGTTAGTCAAGTAAGTAATAATCATTATAATTAACTTATTACGAGCGGAATTCGGAAAAATAGTTCTTTGGGATAAATTCTATCCCGTCTGAATAAATTATAGCGGTCGACTAAAAAAATTTAGAGTTATTATTCTTTTTTGGCTTTAAAAGATTTTTGATAATCCGCCGTTCACTAGAAAATCTAAAGATTTTAGTTATATTTACCCATCATTTCTTTTCCATTCTTTTCTCTCAAAACATACAATTAAACTTGAGTTTCGATGGGTTCTTACATTTTTAATGAGAAATTGCTACCCAAAACTAAACATTTCCCTGTATTTAATTGTTTTTTTTTTGCTTTGGATACCTTGTGCAAGTACCTTATAATTAACTGGATAGCTATATAAACTATGTAGAGAAGTAATAGTTTAGATTTAGACAATTTAGAGTAACACTGTCTCGTTTGCGCACCGCCAATATTACTCCAATCCTCATCCTGCGATTCCAACCTGCGACGACCTCCTTTATCTCATTTAGCTTCCCATTCTCTTTCCTTTGCCATTCATCCGATATCGGAACCTTTCCTTTCGGAACAATTGTCATTCACGAACTGCAAGTTAAGCGGAGGAGACGCGATCGCCCGCAATTAGGCGTATCGCGTAGGAGCGAGAGGGAGATAAAGAGATCGATAGAGAGAATTCGGGAGTTGCGGTAGGAGAAGGAACCGGAGAGAAAGAGAGGGAGTTTTAGGACTGTGTGGGGAGCTATAGACGGGTATTTCGATTCGTAACAGAAGGCCTATTAAAGAGAAACTGCTTCTTTCTATCACACACTATCCCTCGATCGACCACATAAAAGGAGGAGAAATAAAATTTTTTTCTTCTTCGGATATCGTATAATAAAAATAATCATGGGATAATGGTTCTACACTTTCGGTTGCTGCTGACTTAACAACTACCTACCTATTCTCTCTGCCATTTTTACTCACATTCTCCATTTTTTCTCTTTCTCTCACTTCCCCTCTAAATAATGATGTGAGATGTCGATTCAGAAAAGTTGAAGAAAGAGCACGTAAATACGACTCAGTTTCTAAAAGATAAAACTTTACAAATTTCTGCCAATGTTTTAAACACAAATACCAAAAACGAAGGAAATACCGGTACTCTGTACCTACTTAATTCGAAGCAAGTGAGGGAAGAATTGCAGAGAAAATTACATAAGGTGCATTTTTTTGTTATAGTATTATGAGATCATCATAAGGTTATAACTTTGGTTGAGATAGACAGCTGCATATTATATTGTATTAATTCCATTTAAAAACATTATATCAATGTTAAGTAAGAATATGTTTCTCATTTAAAAGCATTTGACCTGTTGAAATTGAAGTTTTATTTATTATTGTTGAAAATCGAAAATTTTCTCCCAGCTTCCATCATGAGCGCCTATTAGCTTTGATCTGTACGCCCGTCTGTCCACATGTTCTTTCTCGGCTTCTACCGAGCAAATTTTCATTAAATTTGATATTTAGAACTTATGGCCAAAGAAAAAAGAAAATTGCGCACTCAAATCACGTAAACCAATCAGGGGTACCACATTACTGGTAAAAACGAATTCATTTTTCCTCAGATCTCGTAAAAAATTGGTCATATCAAAATAATTTTCAAATAAAACTTATAGTAGTCTTTCTTTCCACATACATTTTTATCGTAGGTGTAACCGTTATCAAGGAAATTAAACAAGAACTTCGTAATTTGCTTAGAGCTTGGAGAAATTCAAGCATGGATACGTAATTGTGGTCAACGTAAACGATCGTCACAGTAAGTGAAGTAGATATGATCTGCTATAATCACGAAAGTACGGTTTTTACCATTACGTGTGCATGTAGCATTTTTCAAGCTGAATGAAATAAATTATCTACGATGATGAAAAGAACATAAGCGAAAATATTACAAATACTTAACTCAAGTGAGGTGTTTCATATAATTTTCGATTTTTTCATTCATTATAACTGATTAGAAAATAAATAGTTAAGTGAAAATTTAATATATCCCTGACATAATTTCTGAATTATCGTTTGGTAGTACTATTTATTAATACTAAATTTAAATAAACTAGTGGTACCTGCAAAAACGTTTGCGAGATCAGTCAGAAATCTGCATTTTAAAAAGTAATAATAGCTTATACCACCTTATAAAATTCGATAACTTATATTTTGAATGTCATGTTTGTTTTTATAATTTATATGTGCAATTTTAATTGTCTCTTCCATAAGACAACGGTCACATTCCAGTGTTGAAATAAAGAAAGAAAATTTATTCTTTCGGTCAATCGTTAAAAATGCCCACGGCCCACGCACAATTTACTTTAATTATTAACGTTGCAATCTATTACGTTTGACATTACCACAACTATAATTTCGATGTTTCATAAACAGCGCGAAGCGAATGACGCAATTATTTTATCTATTTGAATGGTTAATAGATCCTAACTCAATCGGAGGCAATAATGTGGGTCGCCTAGGCAACACCCTGAAAGAGTACGAAAAATCCATAAAATTTCGAAATGAAATGCGTTTCTAAGAAATTATTCCGTGTAAACGCGTATAACAACTAAAAATCGCATGAATAAGATATTTTATAGTTTCAGCCGTCGAATAAAGCAAAAACGGAAAAATTCGGTCCATATCTTTGTATTTTAATGAATGAAAGAAATAAACTTTGAAAAATCGAAACTCCAGCGTAAACATATGGAAAAATATAATCGTCTCCCGGAGTAGAATCCGGGACACTTCCGTAAATGTAAATAGTTTTCCCGAAGTCTCATAGTTGGCAGAAACAAAATGGCGTTTACAGCATTTCTCTATGACAAACTGTTCAAGGGATGGACGGACGGACAGACAGACGGACGAACAGACGGAGAGGGATTGAGTAATTATATATAAAAATATTGATGGAATGAAATGGTCATATGATCCAAAGCTGACAGGCAAATAATGTAGGGAATAATTTTGAAACTATTAAAAACTCCGCTATGACCGGGAACCCCAGTCCTTACGTCTTGGGCGGATATTCTACCACTAAACTATCGTAGAAAATTAATTATTTCTTTTCTAAACTCGAGTTTTTTTTCTAAGTTTGGTCCGGACTATCCAAGATAGTATCAACTAGCCCCAACGGACGTCCTGCAAGAGATACTTCAAAGGAAATCCCTTCCATTCAAATGGTGAAATTACCAAGAGATAAACTGATGAAATGAAATTACCATAAGATCCTAAGCAGACACGCATTAGCTGTAAAGTTGAGAATAATGTTTAGACGACAAAAAAGTGCTATGACCAGGAATCTAACCCAGGAGGATTTTCAACCATGGAACACTCGTGGCAGATTAATTCTCTCGTTTCTGAATGCTTTAATATGTTTGAATACCGTATTCGATGAAGATGTAGTTTAAATAGCATATTAACAAAGTCAACAAGAAATATTTTATTTCCACAAAAAATTACCCACTGTATGAGGATGATACGCTCAAAAACTTTAAGCACAATTTCAAATATAACTGCTTGTATCCTTTATTCCGCGATAAGCGATTAAAATAACGAGATATACTGAAGCCAATCTTCAGAGAAATCGCTAGGATTAACTCTTCGTTCTGCTCGATCCTCTTCTAATGTTGAGGTGAGGGTATCTTCAAATATTTTTAACGGACGTCGTTTCTAATTAGGTCACTAAATGTTCATTAATCGACAACTCTCATATTATAGTAGCAGGTAAGTTATATGATTTTCTTATAAGAGAAGTGAAGAAGTTATTGGATAACAAGAAAAGTGTTCAATATGGATCGAGACTGTCTTGTTGAATTTTTCGGGAGCGCAGTTATAACGTCTAGCGAGAGCAATGCGAAAGACGTCTTCCTTGCACGAATGCCATGAGACGAATGAAATCGGAAACGCATGTGAAGGATAGAATACTCCCTCCATAGCCATTGCATATTGCACAATATCCTAGAGAGGCCCGGGAGGCTGCTCTGACTTAGCGCAAAAGACAAGTTTAAGCCTTGAGACGTTTCTTATAACTTCCATTTAAGGAACTCGTGTACATGTTAAATACATACTTTAATATCTTTTCAGCAATCATATGACGTTTTTAAAAAAATATTAAAAAAAATCCTTTTCATCATGATTAATAATTAAATTAAGTAAACTCACATTTTGTTGCATAAAGTAATAATGGCTAATGTATTTCTACAACTATGTAGTTTGTTTATGATAGTAATATTCTTCTGACGTATATATTTACATATTTGATAGACGTCGCTTCTAATTTGATCACTCATTAATATACAACTCGTCTATTACAGCTTTTCTTTCGGAAACATCTAGAAATAAAGAAATGTGTACATGTTTTAGAGCAGGCTATTTTAATTTACTTTCTTTTAACTAATATCTAACTTTAAAAAGATTAATTATAATCGCAGTAACATTTTGAATTAGGTATTTCCGAGAATTTTTTGATTCTAGTGTCCTTGGTCAGAAAAGAAACCTCTCATTTATTATTATTTATTTCCCTTTTTAGTTGTTTAATCATATTTTTGTTGTAATTCAGGATGAGCCTAGACAATGTTGTCTTTTTAAGTGCTCACCATGATTATTCAATCATTTATTCTTTAGCCTGAGTGAATTATTGTGTGTGTTTTGCTCCTCGACGCTATTTCAATTGATGCTGAGGTCATTCTATTACGTAACCCACAGTAGAGTTGGAGCAAGTTTACTTTCTTGCACATTCTTCCGCACGTACAAGAGGTTTGTGTTAGCAGCTCGAAGGAGGAGAAATAGAGAGAAGGGGAGGCCGTAACATGTTCAGAACTGATAAATATCCGCGTGGTACTCCTGCAACCTCGATTTCTTTTCAATGCGATCTTGGCAGGACGGGGCGATAGAGCATGGGTGACATGTAGTATATAAATGCCTCGCGGTTTGCTGTTTTGTCTCCATACTCTCCTGTCAGCGCCCCCCACCCCCCTGGGTGTGCGCTTGATACGTATAGGATACAAAGTAACCGTCTACAATAGTGATTCACCTATAGTAATAATATAAAAATTTGATTTGAACATGCTATTGTTGTATCGCGGAGGTTTTTATGCGTGAAAGAAAACAACGTCGAGCATGAAATTAATAAAATTAAAATTATTTCCTACGTAGAAAGTAATTACGGAGATATAACGGAATAGTAGAGAAAAAAAGAGGTACAGATGAATGGGAAGCTATATGAAAGAAAAAACCTGCTGAAAAGAAAGTGCAACTTTAAGATGGCGGGAAAAGAAACGTGAGAAATATAATTGCTGCTTTAAGAGGTCGGTGTCATAGCGAAAATAACAATAATGTAAGAGAGAGAACCTACGTGACAAGATTAAGAAAATAAAAGAATACTCACACGTTACGAGGCTATAATTGCATATTACAATTATTTACTCGTCATCCACAACCCGCAGTTACCCGCTAAAAGATCTTAAATACGCCCTAGCTGTTTTTTTACGGCGCTTTGTGCGGTGTTCTCTAATTCACAAGCACCTGCACACATTTCTAATCTGTGAGTTTTCGGAATGCCTTATTTTTTTAATCTATAGTCGCCTTTTGTCAAATCTACTCAATCTATGGCAATTATGTAAGAATCGTAACAACATTTCTTTTACGCAAATGCGGACACATATTTAGATCATATTTTTTGACCCAGTGCCTGATGTAAAATTTTAAAATAATATACCGCGAGAATCTCTTTTTATTTTATGATAAATTAACGTAAAATATTATGAAGACCATATTTTTTGTTTAATAAAAGAATTGAAAATATAATTATGTAAACCAAAGTTATTTAATAAGAAAATCCTTGAATTTCAGATTAAATACAGCGCAATACACCTATCATCTATGGGACAAATAGGACGTATTAATCTTAAGGAAAATACTGCCTTTATGTTATTTGTAATGATAGCAAACTAAGTGATCAATAAATTTGCTATTAAAACATTGAAAATACTTAGTTTGGTTAAGAACGCTCATTCACAAAGATGATATTCAACACTCGATTATTCCCACCAAAATGCCCGGCGAAAAATTACCAATCTATTGTATTCCTACCGGTAGCTTTTTTTTAATTTTAGGATGCGCATAAACATTTTGGATGGGGATAGAAAAATTGATGATTAAGTTGCACAATCATCAAAGAAAATTTCCGTCAAAATAACGTTTAAAACTATAAATTGGTGGCATTTATGTTTGTTTTCGTCTGCAAACCGGAGATTATCGAAGCTACCTCTGGGCGAATTCGTATGTCCAGGGCCTCATATATGGGTTATAATGTATAGTAGACAGTATAACGTCTTAACATAAGCTTCAAGAGACTAACGTTTTCATTATCTGCAATAATGAAGTCGTCGTAACAAGATAACAATGTTTACATATGATCTCGCAGGAGATTGGGAATCACTTACAAACGAGCATTCTGTATGAACAGCATTTGTGATATCGAGCTCCTACTATACCTGCCTCCCAACATAAAGGAGATATAGGTTAAAATGAGTAAATAAAATATGGCCAACACTGCGCAAAATATATCCGTACCTTACTAAGTACGTTAATATAATTACCTAGGTTATATAATGTGTATTGATAAATTTGTTTAGACAAACTCTATGTCACGCCAAACAATAAACATAGTATCGTATAAAGTTTTCTAATGGCGTTTACTTCTGGAGCGAAAATATCCTTAAAATTATATTGCAAAATAATCGACGATAAGGATTCGGTTCTAAATAAATCTTACAAAACCACCAGAGACAAGAATTCCGGAGACTGATTCTTTGACAATAATCCATGACAGGCATTTTATTTTTTATAGAGTTTCGCGAACTATTTAGCCCCTATCGTGCCTTCTGGGATATATGAAAATATCTCGTTTATTTAGCGTGAAGCAACGTGGGAGGTGCGTCGACGTCGGGGCGTGGGAGAAACAGATCCGTAACACCATCAGCCCCGGTTCGAATTTGGATGCGGGGAGTAGAGGAATGATGCGAAGTGAAAGGGGATAACAGTGAAAGGGAGGATTTGGAGATTTATTGCCTGGTTTTTACAACGCGTAGGATGCATTTGGAGAATTGGCCAACGACCATGTATTCAGCGCACCTTTTGATCTCATCACGCAATTCCCTTTTTGTGCTACGTGTCTTCCTCGAAAGTGTGTACAGTTCCCATTATATATCTTCATCCTACCAGATTGCTTCTTTTGACTCCATTATACAAATCTATCGTATAAGCATCCCGTGAGTGAAGGAATTTAGTTGTAGCAGAACGAATTCTGTTTGAAGCCATTGTTAATAAGGTCCCTTATATTGTGATACATGAGCACGAAATAAAACAAGAAAAAGCCCCTACGCTTAAATTGACGTCATATATATTCACCATTTTGCTTCTGACCTAAGCATTTGAATGGAAAGTTAATGTCACAAGTCATTTACAGGCAGTTTTTATTTTTGTAGGGATGTATACCTTCAAATACATCAGTATTTTCAATATTTTCCAACCCCTAAGGATATTATTCTTCGCAAAATAGCAAGAAATGCAAAATACACAGAAGTGTTTAGAGAGACTCCAGTTAGAATCACTTTAGCTGGAATATCGAATCTAAAAGGAACTTTTGAGAACGGTGAAAATTTATCCAAATGAGACCGATGACATAAGAGAGAGAGAGCTAGCCAATGGGCATGAGACGCAAGGGAATGAAGATATTACGTTCGGCAAAAAAGGTTGAATGGATTTGAACGGAAATATGAAGATGAGAGCAAGTACATAATAGTAAAAAGTGTAGGGCAAAAAATAAATAGGGAGAATGGCGTATTTTCAGAAATATAAAAGAAGAGGAGATAGAAAGTGAGAGGTAATGAGATCCGGTGATGAAGATGGATAAAGAATGTTAAAAAAAGAAGGCGAGTTTGTAGAGCAAAATAAGAGGGTAGGAGAATTTTTGAAAGAAATTGAAAGAGAGAAAAACGGATTAATATGAGAAAGGTAAGGAGGAAGATAGTTAGAGAGACAAAGAAAGTTGTTAGAAGAAGAGGTAGAAAGTGTTCATGTTAGAGAAAAAAGAGAGAGGATCGCTCATTTCTATTATTCCTTCTCCACAAAAGAGGGTATCGTAACGTTTATTATCTTTTCTTTCCATTGCGCTTTACTATACCAAAGGAGTTGTAACTAAAATTAATTTAATGATGAAACCTATAAATATACCCAGGCGCTATAGTGCGCTTCAAAGAAATTGGGGGTTTACAGAGAGAAAAAGAGAGAGAGAGAGAGGAGTAAGCTCCCGAAAGCATGACCTTGAGGGAGCCAATAAGAAGGAAGGAGATGGGCCTCGACGAACGAAACTCAGATCTCTCCCGTGCAAACATCGAGTTGTGTGTGCTGTGTTGCCAATTGCTTAAACCACTGGAGTTCACGGATTCGTTTTGCCTAACGAGCCCACTGTAAGATGCATTCCAGTGTAGTAGATACGGCAACACCGAGTTTGAGTTCTTTGGTCCCCTTCCCTTAGCAGCGGAGACATACGAGCGGTCCCGATTATGAACGAAATGCCAGTCGCTATGTCATTTGAAACGCAGAATAGTACCTTCCAAGCGGGAATTAGAATGTGTGTATCGATCAGGTTTGTTGTGTCGGGTTGGAGTGATTTCGGGTGGGATGGTTAATATTTTATGAAATTCAGCGAATACAAGGTAGAATATATAAATTGGAAGAAATAGTTTTTAATTTTTGCATTTTATTACTTGGGTCTATCATATATTACAGTTTTTTGTACTTCAAGATCCAAGCAAAAAAAATCCAATGCCAATCAAATCCAACACACCCTATCAATACACAAACGACATCGCCTAACCAGTGGCCTGTAGCCTTTTTCACAAGAAGATCCACTATTTTCAAATTATATACAATATATCAGGCAACATAAGAAGAGCCGCGGTAACTGGAACCACGATATGGGCTATCGCTCCCCTTTTAACCTCGTCGTTGTTGTAATTTTTGCAATTATCTCTGTTTAACTAGCGTTTCTTCTAACAATACATTTTATTTTTCTACAATTTCTATTCAAGTCATATACGAATACGAGGGAAGATAAAAAGTTCCCGCAATTCAGGTATACATTTTAGTTGAAAGTATGTGTACAAAAATAATTTAGTCGCCCTCGAAGTACCGCCCTTCTGCACGTACACACATGCTCCAGCGGCCCAGCCATTGCTGAAAGCACCTCTGGAAGTCCTCTTCTGGTTTGGATCTGAGATCTGTTTTCGCGTTCTGTTGAATTTCCTCTACCGACGCAAAACGATAAAATTTGAGTCTCATCTTGAGCCTCAGAAAGAGACAGAAGTCACACGAAGTGAGATCTGGGGAATACGGTGACTGAGTGTTGGTTGGAATTTGATTCCTCACCAAAAACTGCTGCACGGCGAGGGAGGTGTGACAATGCGCATTGTCGTGGCGCAGAAATCAATTTTGCACACACTCGTCACATTGAAAAATTATATTTCCGAGTGCTCTGAACTGATCCGTATGGGATGAAAATTTTATTTGCTATCTTCTCAATGGTCAAAGTCCATCAGATCTCATCAATGTGCGAACTTTGGCCACACATCCATCGTTCCTTGATGTTGATGGGCTGAAGCAGTGCTCCTTGTATTCCAATGATTTTTGAGCATTTACCAGTCATACACAGTAGAATTTTTAAGAGATTTATCTTCATAAACTACATGAGGCTTGCAAGAGTTTCTGCTGCTGATTACCTAAGTTTGGAAAAAAATTTGTTCTTTGCAAGCTGTTGGAACTGAGATATCATGACAATCACTGGCGACACACTTCCACTTGACGAGCAACTGCGGCACACTAACATGTCTCAACCTGTAGCAACTTGCTCCACAGATAGCGCACCGTCTACTCCTGCACACTACACCCTCCTCAATTTAACAGGAAACGCAGTAATCTCGATATGCCTGAATTCCGGAAACTTTTTGATCCTTCCTTGTAAAATTCCGTTCTAAGAGGTTTAATGTGTTTTATAAGATAAAACTTCTCTATTGATCTACCTGAGAAAGATATAAGAAGAGAAATATCTGCACTTTCATTTATATATTAATATAAATACTAAGTACTTAAAAATGGTGCTCATCTTTCACCGGAAATGAAATACGAGAGTATTACTATTTTTCTCAAATTTTTCATCTGGTTGGTTTGAAGGTACTTAAATAGGATATTTCCATGTAAAATTGACACCAAATGGCAATCATAACGTTTTATTAAAAAAGACACTTCAAATTTTTGTCAAGGTTTATACATTTCCCTAAATTGTTCGTGACGACTGAGTTATGCCAAGTAATAAAATATGTCGAACTTCTCTCAGCGAAATATTTAGGAAGTAAATTCAATTAAAATAGTCATATTTCATAAAACATTAATAGATAATAACCAATGTTGCAAGGCAATATTTGGCGTAGCTTTATTTTAAATGTTTGAACCAAATTTTTTATTTCTATACAAATACATTTATTAGCAGATAACTTTTCATTTAATATGGTTACATTTGTACATGACTATGAATGATTTCTTGGCACAAATAAAAGATGCACAAGGAAAGTGGGAAAATCTTCTAAGGGACAATTTTCCTCACACTTATTTCTCATTCATTACATTACAAACTCACATTTTCAGAGGTCTTACTTAACACTGCAGCTAGTTAATTGACAGTGACAAAATATTTCACGATAGACTTTGTTTATTAACGCTTTAATATTCTAAATATCATTTAAAATCCTAAGAAATTTTGCGAGTCTGATTTGTCAATGAACGATTGCACGCATTTACTAAAGAACTTGGAATACATACACAAAGTTTTCAAAGGCGTTCTTAATGGGAAATACGTATGAAACGGTAAGGAAAGATTGGACGATTCTCGATTTTTTATCTCTGAAACTATAAGTCGTAGTTATATGGTCTCTTGTAGTAAATGTTGTTCTCTATCCAAATAAGTTTTTTAATCAATACCTCAAAGAGCATATAAAGGCGTGGGAGAGAAAACATGGATTTGAATTGTTGTTTGCCGAGAGAAACGACTTAGTAAACAAAATATGCGACGTTTTTTACGGAATTTTATAGAATTTCTATCTCCAAATCTGTAGCTTCTAAGAATGTGTTTTTGCGGACTTTCTTGTAGTAAATGTTGTTCTCTATCCAAAAAAGTTTTTAATCTCTACCTTACAGATAATATAAGAGCTAAGGAGAGTAAAGGTTGGTATTTCATTGTTGCATGAAGAATGGATGGCATTTAACGAGATACGAGTATAAGTTTATTAAAGTAATTATGTAAAATGGAAATTATAATTATCGGGTTCAGTTAAAAATCGCAATTGGGCAATAAATTGTAATAACAATCACTTATTCTTAATTAAAATCCCTTCAGTAGTTTAGGAGATGAAAGTTACGACGAATGGACGGACCAGACGTGCCCATAAAGCGTTCCGCTATTACCGCTTTGATGGCAAATAATGCCTAAAAGAAATGGATTCATTTTGGCATTGCATCAGTTTTTAACATTAATTACCATGAAAAATATTATTATTGAACAAATGCTCGTAGGCAGTATTCCTTGACCCACGTGCTACGAAAAAGTTGTAAAGTACTTTATTTAAAAGTAAAAGAAGATAGAAATAGCTCTGATTTTTTAATAAATTTATTAAAAGTAGAAAATAACATTTGCGCTGCGACGCTGAGCGCCATCATCAGATCCTGAGGATGATTTTATAGCGTATATAGTTCAAAGCGTGAAAAACTAGGCATTGATTGTCTAAACAAGATATTGAATAAGTAACTGGATAAATAACAAGAAATAAATTAAACATATTATATAGAGGAAAATCTATTTACGATGCAACGGAAATATTTCTTAACTGCGGTTGACGTTACACATTATTAAGACCTTAAAATTACTTTAAAATTTATATGTGCCTCTTATAAGTTGTAAACAACAATTATTTAAATAAGAAAGAAATTTAAATAAAAAAAATTGCCTTTTCGGGAACTGTAAAGTAATTTATATTACCAAAGGATAATACTATGATTGATCTGAAGCAACCTTCAAACGTTTGACGCATATATTGCCGGAAGGATGTGAACACGTTTATTTTAAGCGTCATCATATTAATTACGTTTCAAAGATATAAAAAAGAATTCTTGTCTTGATATGCACATTAAACAGAAGCAGAGAAAGGTCACTAAGTATTCATCATTAATTGTTAAATTAAGGGAACCAAAATCGAGAAATTTCTCTTATAATTAATGTTTGAAGTAGGAATTATGTCATGCGCCAGTATATAATTACCTCCAGTCTGCGAAAACTGTGCTTTACGAACCCTAGAAGTTTAACAGTGCTTAATTCCTCAAAAGAAAATCGCATGCGCTCATGTCACTTGGAACGAGTCGAGCGGAAAGCAAATCGCGTTCCGCTATTCATTTATAACGAACCGAAGACGCAGTCAATTATCCCGCCGATACGATTTTCATGGGATTAGATACGTTTCCGATTCCTCGACGTGTTCAAAGTTCGAATCGGGAATCGTCTTCGCCTGAAATTCAATCTCCTTCCTCTTCATGATAACGTCCCCGAATTTTCCTTCCTCCATTATTACTTTCCCTCGCCTATTCTACAAATCTCTCGCTCTGCTAAGTTTGAAGAACAGCCATTGCTTACATTTGCTTTAATGAGACCGAAGGAAGCAGTTGCATAAAAAACAAATAAAATAGAAACAAATTAGTATCTGCTTATGTCTCTTACAGTCTAACGTGGGCATGTGTCTTTATTAAAATTCCAGGGAGTGTCTTTTCCTTAATTTTAACATTTGATAAATAGCGCTCGAATTAATATTAAGTACTACATTCGTTAAAGTTATAGTTAAAGATATAAGCTCCAGGAAGATGATAGCCAAGAGAGCGTCATAATCATGAACGATGAGCAAAAACGAAATCGATCGGTATTTTGCATTAACTTTAAGTTCCTGCCACTAAACCACATACCACCAAATTTTCAGTGGAACCCTTCGTTTTATGTAAGGTGACCGAGTTTTTTTTTACCAAAAGGGAGGACAAATGCAGTTATTTTTAACAAAAGGAAGGACAAGTTTACAGGCTTACAGGATTTGATAACTTTCATTTAATAAATACTGTATGCTTGCAAGAAAAAACTATGCCTCTATAAAATTAAAAACAATTTTGCCATAGTAACACAAGACATATTTATCTAGATTTTAAATATGATAAATCATATAAAATAAATTTCAATTATTGCGATTCGAAAAAGGTTTAAACAAACTTTCAACATTACCATTCAGTAAATACAAGTGTTCTAGACATTTGAGATCAAATTAAAACCCAGCATTGAAAAATTATAACCAAATTAAAAGTATTTAAAAAAGGTCAAAAATAGCCACACTGTTGCAAAATAATAATGACTAGTGGTACCTGCAAACACTTTTGCAATTTCAGTCAGAAATCTGCATGTTTAATAGTAATAATAGCTAATTCTTTCTTATAAAATTAGATAACTTATATTTTGAATGTCATGTTTGTTTTTATAATTTATATGTGAAATTTCAATTGTCTCTTCCATTGGACAAAGGTCACATTCCAGTATTGAAATAAAGAAAGAAGATTTTATTCTTTCGGTAAGACATCAAAAATGCCTTACGCCCATGCACAATTTACTGAATAATAATAATCTTTAATTATTAACCTTGCAATCTATTAAGTTTTACGTTACCACAACTACAATTTCAATGTTTCATAAACAGTGCGAAGCGAATGAAGCAATTCTTTTTATCGATTTGAAGGCTTAATATATGCTAATTCAATCTGAGGCAATAATGCGGGTCGCCTTGGAAACATCCGGAAAGAGTACGAAAACCCATAAAATTTCGAAATTAAATGCGTGTTTCTGAGAAATTATTCTATGTAACCGCGTATAACAACTAAACGTCGCAAGAATAAGATATTTATAGGTTTAGCCGTCGAGAAAAGCAAAAACGGAGAAATTCGGTCCACATTTACGTATTTTAATGAATGAAAGAAATAAACCCAGCACTATGAAAAAACGAAACTCCTGTGTAGACATATGGAAAAATATAATCGTCTCCCGTAGTAGAATACGGGACGTTTCCGTAAACGTAAATAATTTTCCCGGGGTCTCCTAGTTGGCAGAAACAAAATGGCATTTAAAGCATTTCTCTATGACAAACCGTTCAAGAGATAAAAGAGAGGACGAGCGGACAGACGGACGGAAAGACTTTGGGTAATTATATATAAAGATGATTAGATTTTTGCGTTCTTTGCACGAAGTGAACACATATAGGGGAGGTCGTTTCCGTCCGTCCGTCCGCATGTTAATACTCGGAAACCGCTGGGCGTATTAAGATGAAATTTGATATTGGAGAGTTTTTCCAAAATTGGTCGACCGATTTCAATTTTAGTCAAAATCGGATATTAATGATAACCACTGTACGGGAAGACCTACTATGTTCCTTTATTTCAACTCGGGATCTGCTGGACAAACATGCGTTACAGGATGGATGAATGAATTAGTCTTTGCAGAGGGAGATAGGGTTTGGACGGAAAATATCCGGAGGTGATATTTTTCCGAAGACTGCTGGATATCATTAACCTTTGGAGCGAATACAGAAACCTCAATATCGGAAGGCGTTTGTGCGGATAACTTACAACTCTCGTTTAACAAAGAAAATGCATTCAAAATAGGCGTAAAAATACCCCAGACATAGCAAAAACTGGCAAGATCTACAAGTACGCTTCTTTCCATTAACCTCTTTAGACCAAACGTTATCTTTGTTCAAGAAAATTGTGAATTTTGCGTTTCTCAGTTAGTTAGTACTAATAATTGTGAATGTATTGAAAAATATATTTTTGATGCAACCACCTTCATATTATATCTTTGGCGTCAGGGCCATAGTAACCACTTTTAGCGCCCTGGGCAGAGAAGATTTTGGCGTTTCAAAATGATATAATAAAATTATAAGTTTGTATTTTTAAAAGGTTAGTTTACTGAAAATAAGTTTTATTTTTTGAGCTTTATTTGCTGCAAAAGTATTGATTGTGTCATTAAATTATATATATTTATATATATATTTATTTGCATTTATAAAATAATGCCAAAAAGGATAAATATTAATGGCTTAGTATAATGTCTAAGAACTAAATTGCCAGTAATGATGCCAAGGCCATTTAGAATTTTTTATTCAAAGAATAATTTACTAACAATTGTAATTAATAAAACAATCGACAGTTACTTAAAACATACCTCACTTGAATTGTAGTAATGTAATCTTTATGTTTACGTCCATTTCTTCGTCGTAAATTACCCATTTATATACTTATAAACGCTGTTTATAGGTAAAGATAATAGACGTATTTGCGTTCATTTCTTCGTCGTAGATAATAATTTCCCTTAATTTTCCAAATGTTGCTTGCACACGAAAGAAAATTAAACTAATTCGGTATTTAACGGCAAATATTGTTTACTTCAGTTGTTTTCGTTGACAAAAATTAAAAAACAACAACATTTTTCTAACAATAAGGCCAAAGTAAATTACGACAATTTGGTTTGATTTTCTTGAAATCGCCTAATCCTTTGATAAAAATGTACAGAACAAAACAAATGCTATTTGACCAGTTCTATAAATTCGTTTGAAGAATTTTTGTTGTAAGTGATATTGTACGAGATATAAAGAAAAGAACATTTTTAGTCACCAGTAGCGCCAGTGGCACTCCCGATTAGGCCACGTAAACCATTAATATCTTTTTCTTATTTTCTATGCCCCTATGTCCTAAAAGCCCAATTTCATCAACATCCGCCAAATAGTTTTTGAGATGAATCATGCGGACAGACGGACGGACGGACACGACCTGACCATAAGGCATTATTATTTTACTTATTGTAAAGAACACCTAAAATGGTAGCCAGCGATAACAAGAACCGTCGGGGAAAAATAATCCGAGTACCAGAGACAACAAATCTTTACATATGTTATAAATGTAGAAAAATATTTGCAAAAATCACACCGCTGCCATTTGCACAGGGTGCAACGAAGATTAAGCAAAATAAAATTTGTGACGGGCTAGGGTTTCTCGGAGAGGAAAGGGCACAAATGAAAGTTACACGTAAAAACACAAACACCTTTAATCGCCTGGGGCGCACACTACACTACGTGACTACGTAAGCTTCCACACGAGAAGAGAGAACTGACGCGCACCCTGTTGGCTGCGCGCAATAACAAAATAAAATGAAGAGCAAAGTCCGCTATCGGTCTGGTCTCGTTACAAATTTGAAAATTCGATTTTTTTTTGTTTCATTAATTATTTCTAATCATTAAACTTATTACAATGTAAATTTTTTACGGAAAACGACAAATAAATTAGCTTGTTTTTCGCTGTTGTTCTATTTCTGTTGTTTATTTTAATTAATCTTACAAAACTCGAATCGGGTCACTGACGGCCAGACTAGTTACGTAATTTTTTGAACGACGCAAGTTAAGGGTTAACATAGGTAAAAAGATAGACAAAAACAGAAATGTCCCAAAAGGGGGTTATATAAGGACAAAAAAAGTTTGAAAAAGACGGATCGTCCTCCCTAAAGGAGGACACCTGGTCACCTTATTTTATTCCAACCAACTTACACACTTCTTTCCCTTTAACGCATACCACCCAACTTACTCAAATTTGCCCCTAAAATGTGTACCGCCAAACACACATATCGCCGTGATTTTATGCCACCCAACTTTCACTAATATCTACCGCTAAATTAAAACCTTAGCTCTCTCCGATTTTGTGACACCTAACTTGAAACGTACACCATAAAATAAGCTCAGAAAATGCATCTTCTTCTATTTGACAAAATCAGTTTCGTTAACAGTCGTATATCAAGAGGTCTACTAGTAAATTGCAACTAATATTTCCATATACGAAGAGGGCCTCCATTAACAGAGCTAAAGAAAAATGTCTCCATCCGACTCTAAACGGTTGGGTCTTGCGCCACGATAACGTACCTCTGAATCCCTCTCAGGCTTCTTAAAAACCGGTTATAAGAATTGGGTTTCGAGATCACCAGCATAATGACAAAAAATGCATTTTTAACTTCTGGAAGTTAAAAAAAAAATCAATGGCTGTCAGTTTTAAACCGGTAATGTGGTTAAAAATTTGTTACGGGTATAATGAATAAAGCTCCAAAGTATGGCTTTTCCCATATATTTGATAAATTTAAGATGCTATGATATCACATGACATCACATTATGATGAGTGCAATACGTCGAATGGAACGCATTTGAAGGTCAGCCAAAATATTTTATGATAGCAAGTTTTTGTGTGAATTTTCTCCCAGTCCTTTTAGTTTCCGATCCTTCCTAGCACGTATGTATAGCGTAACTATGAATTATGAAACAAAGTTCGAATGTAATAAGAAAATAAAAAAATGAGAACAAAGAGCAATGTTGTTTTATTTTCTTATCATAAAAATGTAGCTCTTCGCTGAATACAAAATAAGGATTAGAGACAAGTTGATGTATAATAATTTTCTTCTCTTCACTACTAGGGATTAAATTTTTGATAGAGGTATTTTTTGTTGTTGATGGTATTTGAGTACTTCATTTAATATGCGTTGTTTCATGTACTTAAACCTTTCTGAAATAATTGTTTTTTGAACTTAATAAACAGATAAGCTTTTAAAATGTCCGACTTTTGGAGAATTCCGGTTTTAGGAAAGCAAGTTTTAAGACTTATTGTGAGTGTGCGTGAGTAGGTAAACATATATGTTAGTAAAAAGGAATTACAAATTGCATTAAGGAACATTCTTTATCGAGAATTGTCTCTTAGTACCCGTTAGAATAATCTCCAGCAAAAAGTGTTTCGATATTATTTCTTCATTCAAGCTTCCTTTGACCTGCTAGATCCCAGTGTGGATTTATAATGTATAAGGAAATTCCATTTAAGGTTCTCTTTTTGAGTTTAAAGTGTTAATTTTAGCTTTTTGTGGAATTTCTAAACCGAAAACAGACAAGCAACATAGTGCATTGAAAAATGTTATTTTAAAAGTAGGAGACCGTAAAATAAGCACAATTGGTCATAATGTCTCCATAAAACAGAAAAAAGCATAATTGAATGATGTTTGAGCTTAACATCGTTGCCACTTTAAAGCTAAACACCTCGCCTGACGAAGTTTGAAAAATAAATTCTGAGCTGTGGATGTGTTTGAATTTCACTGAAGAGATACGACTTTTTTCTTTTTCTCTTTTTTCCCCGTATATTGTAAAAGGTATATCAGTTAAACGACTGTTAAAAAAGAGTGACTGGCTCAATCGATCGATTATTGATCTTTTGATAAATCAAAAGGAACATGGAGGACAATCTCTCTTCAAAGAACAACTCTACGACCAAAAGAGCATTTTCGGCAATTTACATATCTAAGATATTTAGAAGGCAAAAGTTCTTCAATAAAGATCAATATAAAAGTGTGAATTTTAATGCAAGTTTTATTGGGCCGTTAAGGTAAATACGGTGATTATGTCTCCAAGTAAATCGATTACGTAAAAATCTCAATTAAAAAATTCTTACAAAATCATTTTGCCAGCTAAATTAACATTTATTTAGTAAAACCGACTATAAGTGAAGTCTCCTACAGTAAAATGCCAACTAATATTATTATTGAAATATATATTAAATAAAGTACTGAAGTCTATCGTTTAAAATATGAGGAAGTAAATTAACTTCAGCCAAAATGAAGAGGGATGTTCAATGTTATATTTATTGTCTTCCTGTAGGGTATCCTAGATCTTTCTATATTTGTTTACGAAAAGATTTTTTTCTGGACACTCTTTGATGTTTACGCCAACCAAATGTGTGACGAATGATTACACCATTTCTTCGTATACGGCATTTTTACGAGCGGGTGTAAACATGTAATGATAGATCCATTCGCAGTTGGCTTCCTAAAATTCTGCTGTCATTCATAAAAGAAAATTTCTGCAGACGATTCCAAATGGTTAAATAAGAAAGTTTGGAATAAGAAAACCTTGAGAATAAAGGATTGTGGAAATATCATTTAATTTAGGTTCTTAATTCATCTGAAATATTTGAGGAACTTTTTCGTTAACCTATTTTTCAATATTGGCTTCTAATAAATATCTTCCTTCTTTTTTTAAGGAAAGAAATAATAATATTTCTCCTTCAGAGAACGAGCGAATTATTAATTAATAGTACTTACAAGAGGCAAACGACCTTTTCACACGAAATTGATGTCACGAAAAAGTTTATAATTCGATTGCATAGGATAATGAAACAATATCTCTATGACAGTAAAAGATGTAAATTATACAGTATTGCTTTTAAAAAGTTTATAAATAGCTAATTATCATCGCTGAAATAGAGCGGATAAGTAATGGATAGAAACGCTTCACAGTTGAAAAATGTCAAAAAATCTACATACTTATCTCATTATAATAAGGGGCAGTTGTGCCTTGGAGTAAATTGCTGCCGACTGCACCTCTGAGGGCGAGTTGTGACCTAACGCAAATAACTAAATTACGGAAAGTACGATTTCGACGACTTTTTCAAAACACTCTGCAATATACTTATCGCACATTTTAAACATGCCGTCATCCTTAATAAAGTCTTGGATTTGATTTCAGGATCATTTATTTTCTCCATTTGTGTAACAAGAGTACGGGTGCAGAGTATTAATCATTTGCATTTCAAAATTATATAGGGTCATCATTGGAATTATAAAATTAAAACCAAGTATGGCTAAGAGAATGATATCTTATTTTCCAAAAGTCAATTTTAGAATACGCGATGAATCGGTTCACAGATCAGTTTTCACCACGAAAATAGTATGTATTTTTACGTTTAAATCCATCGTCGTCAAGGTGATTTGCATAGTGGTGGGTTTAGAGGTATTGCTTAGGATTTACTGGGATTATAAATTTGCTTTGCATCTGTCCATATATTTACAAAATTTTACTTTATTTTTAAGTTTAAACAATTTGTTGATAACGATAAACAATACGATGGTAACGAAAATAAATAAATAAATTTTCCAATTTCCATTGATATAGTGTTAATGAGTGTTTTTAGACAGACATTATGATTACAACTGCTGAATTTTTTCAAGATATTCAGTACATTTTCTGCGAACGCTGAATAAGTATTTAATCTTTGATTAAAACAAAAATAAAATTTAGAAATTTATTTTAATGAAACGATGTTTTATATAAACCAAACAGAAAATCATTTGATTCACATAACTGAATTTCACAGAAAGGTAAAACAATTTGAGTGTATAAAAGTTAACCAATAAATTTCCATAAATATTTCCTTCCACATAACTGTTACATCCCCAAAACTGTTATTATTTTCTTTAAACATTAAATTATGTGAATTTTCTATTTATTGTTTACTTTTAGAGCATGCCCATTAATTTTAATTTAATGTTTAAGTCATCTTCATTATTGACGGGAACTTACAGAAATTAATGATAAAAGCAAAGCAAAATATTAATTTAATGAAATTAAATGTAGGACGAATACAAGAGTTTTGTCAACATAACAACGGCGACGCACTCCAAAATTCTTATGCCATATTTTCGCGATAAACAATCTTTACAGAGAGATTACTTTTATGAAATAGAATATTTAATTTATATTTCTGCATTCGCCATTTTTGAGGATACTGATTAGAAATGAAAACGTCAGGTACAATCAGTAATGAATTAAATAAAAAGTTTTCCAAAGATTATTAATCTATAAGTAAATGTAAATTAGATTTAAAATTTTATAATTATTATTATACAAACCAAACAGGACAAATAAACTACAAATTATTAGCAAGCAATATATGGATTATGCTTAGAATTTAATTGTTTCATAGAGAGTGTTAATTATTGATACTACAAGAGGAGTTTTAGACACTTCGGGCCAAATTTTGTTCACATTGATCAGTTTTTTATTTAATAATCGATTTTACTCATTCACTGCGATACGGTATCAATGACACGAACTTCCGAAATTGCGAAAACAACTCCGTCGCGTCCTCAAGGACATCCGGAAATTCCATTAACTAATTAGTTGCCTCTTCTATAGATGGAACTATGAAGACCACCTTTAGTGCACTCATAAGCGATTCGACTTGAAGAGAAAGAAAGGTTTCCTCTCAATCGAGCGAAAAGCAACCAAGGGACCTAAGTTTGTTTAGGGACTCGGAGAAAAAGTATGGACGGAAAAAGAAGGAACCTTTTATAACCAATCTTCGAAAATAAGAGTGTGATCTGAAGACGATGATGGTTGGCGAGACTGATGAACTGTTTTGAGTGCTTCAGAAGGTGCTATAGAAACGGATATTCTATGGGGTGAGGAGAGGAAAAATAAATGAGAGAAAACGAAAATGTAACAATTCGAAATTACTCGATGGATTAGCGAATTAGCGAATTAATCAACTGAAGTAGAGTCAGACCTCAATTTAGCGCCACCGTTTGTCCATCGGGAATATTGGCAGTAGATCAAGGTATATGATTGCTGTATGTGATCTATGGAATTTCTGTTCACAACTATTCATGTGCGGTATGTTGAGGTGGCACTATAGAGGAGACTCGGCTAATTCCGCAGTAATAGGCAGTAAAACAAATAAATACCGGTTAAAATAAAAGGCTTGTGGCTCAAAACTTAACATTCCTACAAAGAATATACTCTTTTATAATATACGCTTAAAAATCAATATATTTCTGTTGTTCAGCGTTCGAAAGTAGAGGTCATACAGTGTAACACCTCAAAATTGTTAAGACACAGGCTCTCCTAGCTAAGGCTTTCTCAAAGCATAGAATGAAGGCAGTAAAATAAAACCATTAAAAAGAATTATTAACAAATTTAATTTCCATTTGATAACAAACTTACCCAACTTTTGCAAGGAAATGTATCAGTAATTAATTAACGCTCCACAGTAACAACTCCTAGCACTGTACCTACTAAATTACAGCCACGTCGAGTTTGAAAAACTGACACAAAAGATCACAATCAGGCTCAAGTTTTATTTCAAGTTCAACCATGATTTGGTTAATATAAGAAATTGCCGATAATACTTCCAATCACTGAATAAGTTCGCAGTAGACCTGAATTTCAGAGTACTGCGGATTTACCTGTACTATGGAATTGGCCGAGTTTTCCCTATAGGAGAGGGTGCTAAATCGGGGTCTGACTGTGTACTTATGGCTAAGCATGGAAAATACTACAAAAATATGAGAAATCTGCAGATTAATGAAGAGATTACATACAAAAATGTTCAAACAAATTTATTCTAGAAACCGCGCCGAGGTAACAAAACCTTTGGGCAAAATTTTCGCAAAAACGCTTTATTTTGTCGAAAACTACAAAATCCTCTTAGATGAGGCTTATTTACCAAGATATGGTCTAATATTCGGCTACCCCCTGCCATTCGGGGGGATAATGGACGGGGGAGACAGGGGAAGGAGGAGGGGGAGGGAGTGAGGAGGGAGGGATTGAGGGAGGGAGGAGGGAGAGGGTGGAGGGGAGGGGGAGGGAGAGCGGAAGAGATAGGGGAGGGTGAGTAGGAGAAATCTTATAGGGTAATTATGGTTGAATATAAGCAACCGAAAATATAAGTTTAAAGAAATTTGATGAGACTTTCACTTTCGTCTATAAACTTGTATATCATGTCTCTAACAAACTTAAGGTATTTTAATATTTTCTAAAAAAGAACTAAAAAAAATTAATTGTAAGCATCAGAATTTCAAATAAAATAGACAATAATTATAGTTAAATTCATTCAAGTCGATGAGATTTTTAATGAAAAATAATCTCTATTAATAAAAAGCAATGTGTGCTTGTGTGTGTGGACAGCGTAACTCGAAAATCTAGAAACTCAGAGACTTAAACTTGGTACACTTACTAAAGGGACCATGAAGATGTGCATATCGGAGACAGAATTTTTATTTTTGGTGGGAGGAAGGAAGTGGAGGGAGGTGCCATTTATCATAAGATAACACATCTTTTTTCGACTTACAGGATTTTACTATTTTGCAAATTATATTTAGAAAGAATTGACCTACGGTCTTTGGACCTGGATCGTTTTAAAGAACAATAAATATCTTTTCTTGATTATATCATCCCATTTCGCCTACGATTCGAAATCACTCATGTTATACTTTTAAATCACTTTCATTTGAAAATTTTAATCTTTTTTAAAGATATGTTGCCTTGCCGACCGTGTCATTGTTAAACCTCGAGATTGTATTGTCGCCTTAATCATTATACTATACATATGTAAGGAATGCGTGTTTTGAATACTTTAATACGAGCGAGAGAAGGAGAGAGAGAGGAAGACAAGGAGAAAGAGAGAGAGGGAAAGAGAGACAAAATTAAATGTTCCATAAATCTATTATATATTTTGAAGAGATTGTGGGTTTGTGCAAAATAAAGTCAAAATTCCCGAATAGTTGCCGATTCCAAATATAGAAGAATAACAATACAGCCAATAAAATTAGCCGAATGCATTAATGTTTACACCAAAATATTTTATGTAAAAGATTTAAATAATTATTTTCTTTATTACGGGATTAATTTATTGTAGAGCGCCATTTAGATATGCATGAGAAAGCACGTTCATATTTGTTTACTTATTTACTCTTTACGTCCATATTTGTTTTATTTACTTTTTAAGACATATATTCGAATTTTAACTATAAAAATGGTCATATGATAAAGAATCAGAATTGATTGCTTGACATATTTGTCTGTAACTTTTTTGAAATTGCAACATTGTTCTAGTTTTATTATTTGATAATTATTTCGGGCAATATTTTTTTGGTTCTCCTCGAAGAATACTTCTGTTATTGTTTGTTGAGGAATTCCTTTTTGGTGCACATCGTTATCATATAAGCGAGTTCAACATTTATTAAGGAACATATTTAGTGCTTTTGGGATAATTATAAAGAAGGTAAGATTTTATACTTACTAAGTAAAAGTTTTTGATTATACTTTTTCGGTCGCTGTGTTACTCAACAATAAAACTGAATATAAAAAATATTAGTAACTGAATCATTAACCCTTTAATTCTATAACGATTTTATTTAGTCTTTATTATTTTCACGAAATAAGAAACCATGCATAAAAGAAGTGGAAGATTATTCTCATATTCAAACAAGATCTATTCAAAACGACTCGTTCTCACCAGAGCAGCAGAGTATTTTGTTCAAAGAAATAATAGACGAAGAGCAAAGAGTGAGGCAGGCGGACGTCAAAGCAACAAAAACTACTGACCAAAGGAATTTACGACTTTAAGAACAAACCAAGTGAAAGATATCACAGAAGGTACAATAAGAAAAGTTCTATAAAAGTTCTTTAATTTCAACCAAAATATAATCTTTAATTTCTTCCTCCCTAAAATACTTTGCTTTCTCTTCAACTGAATGTTTGTATGCATCAATTAAGCCAATTATAATATTATTAAACTATAATAACACTTTCAATGTCATACCAACACACTTTTTGCCAGATTCGATTTCAAAGTCCGGGAGCTCATTTTGTTTCGTAGGTATGACTTTAAAATATTCACGTGACAAATAAGACCCACAAAATCAGCCTTTGTATGGGATAACGTATGGTTAAGCTAAATTTGAATATATCTTCAAACGTGTTTCCATCCCCAAGAGCTTGAAATTCCTGCCCAAGATTTTAATGTTTTTGAGATTCATGACCACATAATATGATGTAGTTTCTTCCAATGGAAATCAATTCAAGTAAAATAATTATATTTAAAGGTGATCCCTTCGATTGTTTATTATAATTATTTAAAAAAATACAGTAACCAAATTTGTCGATAAAGGATGCAGGAAAACTGTATTTATTTGGGTAAAAGATGGGAAGACAAGAAGTATTGCATATCATTAATCTCTAAAATAAAAATTAACTTGCTTTTATTACTTGGTTTTATTCTCAAATTTTACTCGATATTTTTTATCTTGACTTAAAAACCCGAGCAATGCTGAGTACTTTCTGATAGTCATAAATAAAACCATCAAACTACCTTATGGTGATAAAATACACAGCTTGAAAAAAAACCTAACCAAGATAAATGATATTTTTATATAGTCTACCACACCGTCTTTTGATAAGACGCGTTAAATAATTGTACCTTGTAATTATTTTACTCCATGAAGTGCATTGCATACGCAATAGCATACGCTACTTAACGCACTTGTAGACAAAATTCCACGAATCTTGCAAATCTATGTATTTTAAATGTGTTTACTGCCCAAGGTTTCGTGTTTTTGCTTTGCTATAGGTCAGTATTGTGTACTATAAACAAATAAAAATACACATTGTAGCCATAAATGCCATTAATTTATATTGTCGTCAGTGAATGGCTGTTGGTAGAATTATTCAGAAGGATGCGCATTCTTTTTCCGACTTACAAGGCGTGCAACCAGCTGTCGGCAATAAAATCCTTCTGTAAAAATAGAAGTGCTAAAATGCAAGAATCAAGCGTCTCCTGCTCGTTTGTGTGCGAGATGAGAGCATGCAAATATTTGTAGCGCTTGTTGCATATACGTTTCTATTCGTGAACAACGATTGTGTGAAATAAAATTCCGCGACAATAATGGTAGAATTAAATAAATATAATCAAGTCCATTGTGTCCCTAGTTACTACGCCCGAAAACGAGAGAAATTAACCCTTTTAGGGAGTATGACGCCAAATGACATTCCTTCGGAATCGGAATCACTATACCTATTTATTTTTGTTATATTTTATCAATTAAGTATAGTTACTAAGAAGACACTATTTTTGTTTGGTTGTATGCATAATGAATGGGTAACCTATACAGACTTAAAATAACCCTTATTATAAATCGCATCCTTATGGCATTATGTCTAAATTTTAGAAAATATAAATGAATTTGGTTAATTATTTTAATATCTCACCATGTGAATCTCTACAACCTTGAATTTCCAATATCGTTATTTTTGCGGCATAAAGCTACACTACGGTTTATAGCTGAATAAGGGTCTAAAACCCTTCACAAACACCTATGCAGGTTTTCATATCCATAAGTTATATTGTAGATATGCGTAGGGAATAAGTATTTTTTAAATAGTTTAGTTACTCAAACAAGGCCCATCCCTTCTTTAAAACCTTTCGTGCAATGCGTAGTCGTTCAGAGGTATTTACTTTGTCGTGAAACAACGCGCGATCTCCGTAGAGATCAATAAATAACTGAAGTAGCAAGGGAGATTACTAAAGATATCAAAAAACCGCATTACGTCCCTGATGGCTTGTGAATCGTTGTGAAAAATTGTGGATGGTGAAGAGAGTGATTACCGAGAGAGAACATGATCTCAATCCCGCTCTTAAATTCCAAGTAAAGAATCGATTTTCTATTGTAATATTAATTATCTGCCACTTATCACGAAGTTGAATGAAAGGAGACACAAAGTTTTAACCGGAGATTGTTGCTAGTTGTTCTCAGAATAAGGAAATTACATCTAAGGGTCGGAGAAGTTTAATGATGCTGCGGGCAAAAGCAATCTGAATTTCTGAAAAGACGCATTGTTTTCCAAAGTATACAAAGAAATTTAAGGAAATATCTTTCTCCTGAGCTAAGAACTAAAAAAAAAAAATGAGCTGGGGATGTAATGATTTGGTTTGAAATAGTAAGTGAAAGAGAAAGTAATGCAATAAATATAAGTATTAATAGAGCGAGTTCTTTAGTGTAGAATAAATAGCCATATTAGATAAAATTGTGATCACTGGGGTATTTGCAAGGACAAAAGAACGGGTTTAAACAATTAATGTAGGAAAAAATCAAAGAGGTTTTAGTTTTATCATTGAAAGAGTTAAAAATTGTTAACATCACATAGAAAACGGCAACGTCCATAAATAAAGAAGTTGTAACGAAAGGCACGGAAAATTAGCGACTAAAAGAGAATGAATTTTTGTAACCAAATTTAATATTCCTGTGGACACAAATTTCATTTTTTACTCAAATGAGAACAGGCGCTAATAAATTACTGCATTGCTGAAATTAGAAAAAATGCAATTAGAGTGCAGTCAGGATATTTAAAAAATATGAAGTTTCAAAATCTCAGTTTTGAACTGCCTCATAAAATAATTTACTTTTATTTGGATATTAATTTCACCACAGAAGCTTTTTCTGTCTGTTACAGCATGGATCATTGTCGACAGCATTGCATATGTGCATCGGCATTCAAACATGCAGTTCTGTAGAGTTTGGTATAATGCAACATCTTACGTTTCCTACAATTAGCAAAGGTTACTAGTCGAATTTTGTTATAGATTCATTGATATAGCATATAATTATTGTGTAATATGCTGCATTAGTTATTTAGGGGTGATTTTAGATTTTTAAGTGAGTTTTATGAATTTGTTTATAACCGGCCGTACATATTGTTTACCGTATACGAAAGTCACGAATTTTTATATTATGCGAGTTTTTAACGGCTTGGCCACAATATTCTATCGCTCGTGACAGCACTGAATGTAAATAAACAATATTAAATTTATTTTTGAAGTTGTAAACGGCAAGAAATGCGTAGTATTAAATATGATAGCATATAAGTGTTTATGCGTGAAATCTATGTTATTTGGAAATAATCCGACAACGTACTTTCAGTAGTTATCCTCGACTTTAAACAATAATGAACACAACAACATTTTAAATAAATTGAAAAGGAAATAATATTTCGTGGCTTTCATATAAAGAGGTGATTATTTTTTATTGTATATTTATATGTTTAATGTAGGTATTAACTGAGAAGTTACTATTCATCTCAAGATAATAGTTATTTTAAGAAAATATGAATAAAAACTGCTATTCTGCAGTGTAATTTGTCATTTGTGCATGCAGAGAAGCTACTATTCATCTCAAGATAATAGTTATTTTAAGAAAATATGAATAAAAAATGCTATTCTGCAGAGTAATTTGTCATTTGTGCATGCAGAGAAAAAAATAAAAATTTTTATCAATGCAGAGAAAATAATTCCAATTCCCCGTTTTGGTAGATCTTCTTATCGAGAAACCATCTTCCAATGGACGATTTATCGTCCTCCGATAAGTTACGCAATCGTTCTTGAGTGGGGACTTCGCGATTACTATTAGATTTCAAGAGTAAAGCTCAATGTAATTGTTTCAGGTTCCATTGATGTGTCATGACAAGGCATCTAAGCTGAAAGACTCGTCAAAATGTCATTCTTGATCCTTTATAACGCTGTGGAATTAATTTTTAACGATGTATTTCTTCTATAAAGTTAGTTCAAAGTTTACTTGATAAGCAAAAAATAGGTCTTATTTTTAATTCATAAATTAAAAATCATCTTTTAAAAATATTACAAAAGCATAAATTATATAGAACAAAATTTATATTCCAAAATTTAGAAAATAAATATTATTCCTGAAAAAATTTAATAAGTTTAGAAAACAATCTCTCATTCGGTGTGCTTTATTTTTCATCGAAAGCTGTTAAGAACTATCCCCTTTCACTTGCGTCCATGATAGAAGATTTGGTACTCACACGCTTAATGTACGTCAAGTGTAGAACTTGGCATAATTGAAAGCTAGTAGTGACCGTTAATTAATCTGAAATTTATATCATTCTGAAAGTTTAGCATCCATAAGGAGCTTATCGCTCAAAACTGCAGAATGTACGAATTGCTCAGAAAAATTATATTTGGCTTTAATCCCATATGTTAAAAATCTGATGTGGCCACCCCATGACTTTCTCCATATCTGTAATATTTCTAAAAATTCCAAATAGGTTAAATGATAGTAAATATTTTAAGAAACTGCGAGAAAATTTTATAATTTACAAAGAACAGATATAAGCTAAAACCATAGCCTTCTGATATTGGATATAGCCACAAAGCTCCAACAATTAAGAAAAGAAAAAGATGCGTTACTAAGACGTAAATAAGTGCCAATTGTTAATAATAGTCATCGGTAGGTGGCGTGGTGATGGCAGCTATAAATATAAGATATCTCTTGAACAATACATTATATTTATGGAATGAAGCGATCTGAAGATCCTATGCAGACAAGCATAAGCTGTAATGTTGGGATTAATTTTGAAACGAGAACAAAATCTGCTAAGACCGGGAATCGAACCCGGGTCTTCCACTTGCCGGGCGGATATTCTACCACTAAGCTAACGTAGAAAGTGGAAGACCTGGGTTCGATTCCCAGTCACAGCAGACTTTTTTTCTCGTTTCAAAATTAATCCCAATACATTATATGGAAAAATATTTCAAACGAAGGTTCTAGAAAATTAAATTTCCTACAAACTTTTATTCTGATACATTTATAAATGTATCAAATATTAAAGCCAATATTTCAAAATAACGGATAAGTGACAAGAGTAAACACTCACTTTCGTTTGACCAATATTTACCAAAAACTAAGCACTTCTTGTGACTTATATAAAAATGTTAAATATAAAATTTCATATTGACCTGATTAATAGTTTTTGAGTTAGAGCACCCACAACAAGCTATCACATACGCACGCACGCACACACACGATCACCATCGAGAAAATGGACAAAACGTGTTCAGGAGACCTCAAAACGTGTATTTCCCTTGAAATCTCGAAGTCGACTTTTTTTATGAAAACAATACTTTCCCCTACACTGCGTATGGAGAAAGCAAAAACGCAGCAAGTGTTCGTAAGAGATCTTTACAAAAAGTGAAACAAGAAGTCCAAACCAGGACTAATGCATAAATGTTACTGTTTATACGTTAATATGCATGAATAAATTGTCCTTTACTGAAGGGTAGTCAAGTGGAAAATAAAATTACATATTTGTTCACTAGTTTATGCTCAAGCTGAATTGTTAATAATCGTTTCCATGGCAACAATCGATAAAATTCGATTTAAAACGCAAAAACGCTGTTTTAGTAGATAGTCGAGAATATACGATCAAATATAAAAACTCGGTGATAATAATTAGAATCTGCATTTTTCCCTTAAAATATAACAAACAAATATGGAAAAAAGTTCCTGTAATAGAAACCGGGACTCCAATCTTTGGCAAATAAAATACAACCCGAAGGTGGGTACTGGCAGCGCGAATATCATACCCAGTTTCATGAAAATCGATAAATTGATGCAAAAATTGTGAGTGGGGTAAACACTCACATATACATACATACAGACATGACCATTTCGTATGCTATGTTTCCTTTGGAAATCAGTCTAAAAGCGTTCCTGGAGTCGAACCCGGGACTTCAATCTTCACCAAATAATGTATAGGTTGGAGGTGAGCCCTGGCAGAACGAGCCTCATACCAAGTTTCATGAAAATCGATCCATTGTCCAATGTGAAAGTTGTTAGTAAGGGACACATACACACGGACAGGACCATTTCATAGGGATATGTTTCCTTTAGAAACCAGGCTAAGAAGCACCTAAATATAAAGTTCACCTTACTAAATGATCAAGAAAGCAACAAATAAATTAATGAGGCAAGTATATATTAGTTACGATTTATTTGTACTAAAATGTTACTTAAATTCAGCAATTTCTAATTTAATTTAGGAACACTCATTAAAACCAAATCAATGAATAATGTAATATTTATTTGTTAGCTTCATATTGTTTATCGTTACCGGGTTAAACTTGAAAATTGCGTGGAACATTCATAAATATGTGGGCAATTGCGATGCGAAATTATAATCCCAGCCTCATACGCAATCACACGAAACCGGAAGCAATGCAAACAGATATCGAAAGCGTTTCACGTAAAAATACATCAAATTATCACATTAAAAACTAACTTGTAGACCGGTACGACGCGTATTGGATAATTGAAGGCAAGACCATGAAATTTAGTTCTTTTAGGTGTTCTTTGATTTGAATCTCGAACTCTTAGGATGATTCTAAGTAATGATTAAAGTCAAACAAATAATATGCTACACTCTTACCAGAGTTAAGCAAATGGAGAAAATAAACGCCTATGGAATAACACCCATGATCTTATGACAGACGTTGACATGTTAAAAATTTGTTAAAGATAGATCTTAGTATTTTGCAAAAATACCATAGAACTTGCAGTTTCCTTTCTCCAGTTATTCGCGTTAAACCATAATTCTCCAACAGAGGAGCGATTGTCAGCATAACACAGTGAGAAGAGCGATTTACTATATCCGATTTTTTAAATTTCGAATATTTTCGTGGTTTTGGTTTGTTTGTCACAACAAAAGAGAAATTTTTAAACAGTAAAAATGTGAAAATATTGTGTATTATTGTACAATTCAATTGTAATATTGCTTTGTATTTCAAATAGTAAATGATTTGAAACCACCCCTGACTATGGAAAACACTGCTAAAGAGGTACAGGAAGAGCTGGAACGTAGACTACGTACTGAATAACAAAGAAGAAGGCGTCAAATTTAACGCGACGAATATTTGGTTGAGTTTGGGAAAAACAATGCCGAAGCTCAAAGGTATAGACATGCTCGACTGTCGCAGGAATATCACCAACAAAAATATAGGCAGAATACGTTAACAGCAATACGGCGGCGTGCTTTCCTGAATAACGATGCCTGACACCTTCTTCAATAACAAAGATCTGTTATTCAGCGGAAAAAACGTGCTCAAGATGGATTAAACTCAAATTTCGCTGCACTCATCAACACAGCGGAAATTCTTACAGAGCAACATGATGTTGAATGAGTCTGGAGTCTTACTATGGGCTTACAGATGAAGTCGTTCTAAAATGTCGCCGTGCTGACGTTCTGCCTATGTCAGAAGCCGGAACACCAAGGTAAGCAATACACAATTTATGGCTGTATTAATCTATAAATGACCAACTTCTACCCTAATTTTCAAGGCAACTCAACAATTTCTGGCTGTGGAATCTCAACAGGTTCGCGAAGTAATTCCTCCAAGCGGTGGTTGGACTCAAAATGTTGTTACACAAGATCGCTATTATCACCGAGTTGGCCCGCTTAAGGTAGAGCCACAGGAAAGCCCGTCATTTGCGCATATATGCCCATTAATATGTTCCATACAATGTGCTTTATCTTAAAAAAATGCTAGTTTTATACTATATGCAGCTATAAAAATTCCGCGAGGATAACAGCGCGCAAATCATGCGCACCAGGGGTAGCTAGTAAATAATATAATAAATTACATATAAGTTTTTTGCGTTATAACCAGAAAACTTGGTAGAGGAACGAACTAATATGTATTAATAAGCAACTTACAATTAATAACAATAATTTTTGTTGGAAAATAAATATAAAATCCCGTGCTTATTCTGAGTAGTCATTTTGTTATTACCTAGTTAATCAATGTTATGAATACCAAAAATATCCTACGTTAAGTTAAATGTTCAATTAAACACTGTCTTGTTTACGGAAAACGCTTACGTGTACATATATTTATGGCGAACATTGCAATCCTTGTATTTAACGAACTAGCACCAACAGAAGAACTTTTTGAAAATTATTATAACCTCTTTCTTCACAAATTATGCAGTGCTTCCGTTGTTATAATATACGCTCTTCCGTGTGCAATAAATTCGGCATAGTTTTACATTTTAAAAGTTAAAGTATAACAATTTTGCAACGCAATTTCCATTTGCGCAATTTTAAAACTAAACAGTTCACACGAGGAAATATTAAGATAAAACGTATTAACTAAATCACTGAATGAGTATTTCGAACGTTACTGAGCCGTTTACTACTAATATATCTTTTCCAAGATGTATGATTCCAAATTGCAAAAACGGTTGACAGCTCGTTAAATCTGGTAAAAATGGAACGTATATAATGAACCGAAATGAAACTTTCTCCGCCACTCCATTTGTGTGGTGTAGTGCCGACATTTTCGAAAAAAGAAGATTTACCATCCACTTTTCTCAAACTAAAAAAAAAAAAAAGAATGGACGAGAGTAGTGGCAAAAAGAGAGAAAGAGATAGAGACACAGAGAGAGAGAGAGAGTGTGTGAAAAGGGGAGACGTGAAGGAGAGAGAGGAAAGGACAAGAGCCATCAGATGGGAGGACATGGGATGTTGGGGGAAGGGAGAAAGGCGAAGGGCGCAGGCGGGAAAGAGGCGTTCTGCACCGCTGAAACTCCCGACACACTTGAGACGCCAAGAGTACAAGACGACACTTGGTTGCCATCCTTTCTCCTCGGGTGATAGCGAGGGATGAAACAAAGTTGGAGAGGAAATGCGAGGAAGAGAACACAGAAGTTGAAAAAATCCCACACTCCTCTTCCACGCCGTTTAACGAGGCGGGAATTCGCGAAAGAAATTTCTTTTAAAATATCCATTTCTTATTGCTACGGTGAAAGTTTTAAAGCGTTCCCTTTTGGACTTGGACGTCATTAAATGTTAAACATAAGTTGCCTTCGCCTCGTAATTCTTCATTCGCCGTGAAAATTTGATAATCGTATTGGTAAATTTAATAGCTACAAAACGATTATTGGGCCACTTCAACACATTTTAATATAACGGTTATTGATTGGATCGCGTGCTAAAACCTTTTTTGCATCTTTAATTCATAGAAACTGTTTCACTTTAAACACGAACCTCTATGTCCTTTGCTGAAATAAAAATTAATATATCCTGGATAATTATTCCATAGTCCCTTGAATTGAAATTTCATGTTATTTAGGCACAGCGTTTTTGCATTGCTTAGAAAAGGCTCTAGTTGAAATGTTTTTATTAGCGTAGAAAGATTCTTCAAGTTTATTAAAGTTTGGAATAAAGTTCAATGTTTCGCCCTGGCTCACTAAAGATAATCTTCTTTCCAGTGTCAAACTATGTTACCTTAACAAATATATTCCATAAAAAGCATAAAACTTACATCAATGCAAAAAATAAATTCAGTTTATCGTCATTTGAATCTGCGACTGGTTATTTACCACTGACTACGAGTAATTTATTTTATAAAGCCGGCAATGACATGCTAGAATTCTTCATGGGGATAATTTGGAACATATATCTGGGTCGCGTAAGGTAAATACGAAAACATATTCAGTAATGCCTAAATAGGCAGATAATGACCGGAAATTTAGTAAATTAAAAATGTAAAATTGCCGGATAATAAGCATCTCTTCATAAAAATATACTGAACCCATTTAAACTATTATATTACACTAAGGGAAAACATTAAAGTTAACTTCAAAGCAGCAACGAAGATTATCACGGGAAGGAATCGACAGGACTCGGATTCTAACAGCGATGCCCTTTTACTGAACGGCAAAAATCTCTTACGTTTTCATCAACTTTTACACATCTCTTGAAGGGATCTTTACATACACCGTGGGTGGAAAAACTTTCCTTATCAGCTGACCAAAGCCTTGGCACGCAGAGTTGACCGGCTCAAGCGATTCCCCAGTTTCTTTAGCCATCACCTAAAAGACTTTCGCACTATTGGAAAATACTCCTCCGCCATCTTCCCCTCCCACATCTCCCATAATCCCAACTTCTCGAACACTTTCTCCTTTAAAAGAGACTTTTTTTGGCCATCTTCTATTTTCCTCCTAACTCGATGGTAATGAGAATGAGGATGTTTGAACGTGCACCCAGAATATAAATATCCCGTTTGTATTTTCCGAAACGAAGATCTGGAGAAAAGAGTAATTGGGAAAAGGTACATGACCGGGAAGTTTTCTTTTCATTAATAAAGAATCTTGTCCGAATTACACCGACGGACTGAAACAATCAGTTTTGTCGGCAAATCGAGTTTAAACTCGGCTAAATAATATTGTTTATAGCGCATTGGAAGTTTTTAGGGCAGCACGGTGATAAATTATCTTTTTGGAAACAGGAGAAATTTGAAAATGATGCATTAATTGGGCTTTAATACCTTTGCGTCTAAGGCGGTAGTATTTAGGCCCAAACAAGCAAACACACATGCTACAGTCTTTTTACCAATTAAATTACGGAATTTTCGAGGGACGGTTAGCGTAAGCTCTAAAGTTATGAATATATTTGACACCCGCGTCTATTTCAGAACCCTCAGCTCAAGGATTTACACGGGAGGAAAAAATTACAATGATGGTGTGTTCAAATGCTAGTAGTAATCAGTTAATTCATCATCTTGTTAACGGAAAAGCAAAGAAACCTAGATCAATTAAAATCATCATCATGAATATGTTACCGGTGCATTATTTTCCACATACAAAATTATGGATGAGCCGAAATATTTTTAAATTGGTTAAAGAATATTTTTGTATCTGGGATATAGTTCCATCTTAGAGACAATTGTATTCCATAAAAAAATGCTGTTTGATAGCTCACCAACGCATCCTATCGACGATCAAAAATCATGACGGAAATATAACTTACCATTTCCTCCCAGCGAACACTGCATCATTAATCAAACCAATTAACCGAGGGATGATTGTAAGTTTAAAGTACCGTTATCGGAATATTTTAATTCAGAATCTTATCTGTGAAATTGATGTTTAAAATGTTTGGAGAAACACTCAATAAAGAATTGCAGATGCTTGGAATAATGATCCATTCCAGACTCTTCAACGAAGCTGAAGTACACGTACGTTGTGGCCAAGAGAGGAGAAAGTCATTGAAAATTGCGATGAAAACTTCATTAAGAATTCTAAATTTTATAATTTTATTCAAATAATCCCGGATTTGGGGAACATGTTATCTAATTAACATGATGTAGTAGCTAGTAATAGATAATACGGATATGGGATATGAGCTTCAAAATGATTAGGAAATATTGGCAAGTTTGATGCACATGGAGTAAGATAAAACAAAAGATCTTTAATCATCTGTTATAAATCACCGGAAAGCAGAAGACATTCTCTCAAAATGAAATAATTAACTCGCAAACTAGGACGAAGTGGAAGCGACACATTTTATTGCTCAGAAATATTTGCAATCTCGAATTACAAAGCGCGAGATAGATTTAAACAAAAAATAAACAAACTTTATTAAAAAATAAATTCGATCTTGTTTAAGTACATGCGATGTTTTCATTATACTAATACATATGTTTAGATAAAGTACTGGATTGTGTACTAACATTTCATTACATATTTATTAAACACTGCATGTAAGCACAATGTGTGTATTTCATAAAATGTACCAAAATAAATATTAAGCTCCGAGTAAAAAATGAAACTTTTAAATTCCACCATTTCTCTCTCTATTATCGGTCTATTTCAGAAATCCGTCGTCACCCCTATGGCCTCGAACCCTGATGGAAAATAGAGTTTCTTCTGTAATTGATTTATCTCCCTCTTCTGAAAGGATTAGGCGAAAATTAAATTTTTAAAGGCCATGTGTGAAAATTAGGGAATTGGCGGCAAATTAATCTAATGACGGACGTGGGGACGTTTTCATTGGCCTCATGCTATTTATTCATTCGTCCGTCTGCGTTATAAGGCAGTTTTTAAAGGAAACAGTTCCAAGTGCTCGATGAATAAGTGAAGATTTCAGGGCGACTCTTTCCTCTTCTTCTTTTGAAGTGACCCTTCCTTTCACCTCAACCTTTACTGTTCAATTGGTAATGCTTTCGGCGCGTAGGATGATGGTAGGCGGTCGGACCAAAGGGACGGAAGGCAAAACGGGGAGAGCGAGCCCCAGAGAGGGAAATGAATAAGGAAAAGGAATGACGGAATGTAGAAGGCGTAAATATATAGGCAGGCTGAGGCGTGACTCTGGCGAGGAATTGACAGCTCTACCCTCTTGACTCAACCGAGAAATTCTCCGTTCAAGAGATCAAATTGTCGACTGCGCTATAATTAAATTAAACAAGAAGAGTTGTGCACGGGTTTCCCGTGGCACAAAAGTGCTTTTCGTCAAATTCGCCGTAATGTAATCATATATTAATGTGTTTGCTTTGAAATCAGAAAATTATTTTTCCTTATAGGGTGGTAGCCCTGCATTATAGATAACCTCGAAACATGTTCATTTCATTTTTCCTTTCTATATCCGCCCTACAAGCGAAATTAAAAAAAAAAATCGGTTCAGCTAAACACTTCCAAACTCATAGTTACAGAAAAATTCCTACCTTGATATTATGGAAGACCTGTTTAGTCGACCCTGTTGAAATCTGCTGTTTTGGTTATTTATCTATATAAAGATTATATATACCACATTAGATTAAAATTCATGCTGCCAGTTTTCCTACCGCTTTCCCTTTTCTCATCTAGTTTTCCTTCTAACACATCTTTAATCATACTCTCTCTCCTCAGGTAATGTCCAACCCAGTTTGCCTTACTTTTTCTGATAGTCTGTATAATCATTCGCTTCTCTCCTATTCTTCGTAGAACTTCATCGTTTTTCATCCTATCTGTCCATTTTATATTCAACATTCTCCTCCAAGTCCACATTTCAAAGCTTACCAAGTATTTGATGTCATTTTTCCTTAGCGTCCATGTTTCTGCCCCATACAATGCAGTACTCCATACAAAAACACACACACGCACGCACACACACATATATGTGTGTATATGTGTACATTATAAATATTATTATTTGGTTCCAATTGATGTTTTACTTTGGAATTGTGGCATCCATGCTTAGTCGATCTGGTCCAAATATGCCATTTTGGTCATGAATTTATGTGAATATTATATGTACCAAATTTGGTTGAAATCAGTTAAGGCAATTCTACCCTGACATATGCGTACGGACGGACATCACGAATATAATAGTGCTTTTCAGCATTGACGAAAAGCTCTAAAAAGAATGGCATATTTAGAAGAAACAGGATTATCCAAACAGAGAGAACTCTCTCTCTCTCTGTAGCTGATGAAGGAGTAGTTCCGAAAGCTTCTACGTTTGTGATGTTTCTGTGTTTTAGTATTCTTTTACGTGTGTCGCTTCGACATCCCCGGGGCCTCGCCAACCTGAAGTCGTCTGATTGGTGAGTGTTCACTGGGTTTCCTCATCCCAACACCTTGTTGACATCCATATATATATATATATATATATATATATATATATATATATATATATATATATATATATATATGCTGATTTTGTTGCCATTTCTGTAATGGAGAATCATTTTATCGCTGTAAGCATTATTTCGGTTTTTGAAATTTTGAAAACTGGTTGTTACCACCAAAAAAAATTGATTTTATGATAGCTGTCGCTGCTTTAAAAAAAAAATAGATCTAAGTGAAGCTACCGATTAGATGTAATTCCTATACGTTATACAAAAATCAACTGAATATAACTTTAAACTTATACAAACCATTAGATTGGGCTACCATTAATCCCATAGGATATAACTTGTTCATTGAAACAAAAATTTTAAATCACTACTTGTTGAGTTTCTTTATTAATTCGTTAATGTTAATGTGATTATCGTTGCTGAGTTACTGAAAGTAAAAACTAGCTTTAATTAAGGTTGCATTCGGATTTTCACGGTCAAAACCTAAATATAATCGAAAGAGCATTATTCATTTTAAATTGAAATGTATATATGCAGTATGAGTAATCTCTTGCATTCATTGAAGTGATAAAAATGTTAAACGTTACTATATGCCACTATAAAAGTGAAAAGCATATAAAATAAACTTAGTTATTAAATTATCCAATTTCCCAGTTAAAATATAAATTAGCATAACTAATGATAAATAAAGATTAATATTTAAATTAATCTTACTCAGATAACATATTGTTCCTGCTTGTTAGATGCAATTAAAGCATAAAAAGTCAGGCTTTTCGAGGCATGTAATATTAATCCTATATTAAACAAGTACAACCAAAAATAGGGATGAAATTCTCAGTGTAGTATTAGAGACCCACATCTCATTGAAAACACTCGCAACGATGATTTTTCGAAAATATTTAAATGGCTTCCAGTATGTGATTGTAAGCATTGGTGGTTGCTTTTCCGTATGTTCACAAAAAACATAATATACAAACATATTAACGACTCTAGGTCAATTTGGTGAGGAAAGATACATTGATTTCCGCTATTTCACATTTGCGAAAGCAGGTATTGTTTTCCCTTGATTGCAAAGAAAGTTTAAGAAATTGTCTGCAATAGATTCTTTGAAAATTAACATCATATCACCTGAAAGTTGAATTGAAGTGTAAATATTAAAATTGATGCATGTAAAAAGAAACAGGCACGTGCGGCTATGCGTATCTCTGCATGCTGTTTCTAAGTGAATTCCGAACATTAGTATTAGAAATAAGAATAGTTTGAGAACGTATAAATTATGGGTTGTTAGGACGCTTGTTTTTCTTATCCATATTTCCTTACATAATGGATTTTAAATGAAATACACAATGAATACGTGACTGAAATGCAGAATTTAGTTCTTAAGTAACTTTGGAATAACTTAAAATGATTGAGCGAAACAACTGATGCCTTAAGTCTAGCTAGATTAAAAAGCCTAATCTCTCACGTGCGAAAGTCCTGCAGGATAAAATCCCGGATCGTGCGATATCAATCTATGATCATCGCGGATTCGGTTGAATGAATTAATCCGCAAAATGTTTAAGCTAACCCTGACGTGTATAAATCCCGTCATCCGCAAGGACGAATTTCATCAAAGGAGGAGGTATAATAAATTGAAAAGTTACCCACCCATAAAGTTTTAAAGCAACATTTTGTGAAATCCGCTAAGTTCTGTACCAGCAAAACTTTTGAACGGGCCTAGAGACTAAGATTTAAAGTTTAAACCAACTTGCTAATGAGCATAACTTTTACTAAGTGTTCTATTTGCTTATTCAACTTACCATAAATAAACCAGAGCAGTTTATCTAACCGGCAAAAAAGATTTTTATGAAAGTGTGCCATATTATTGATTGCATGACATTGCAAACTCATCTGCAGCAGAATACACTCAAACACTTTCACATATAAATAATAAATGACTTATTAATCACATCTTAAAACTTCAGTTTTTCCGGCCTCATCTGTCAACTCTATAATCCCATAGGTACGAAATTTCCTCACGATGCAGATGTTAATTCAAGGGTGACTAAACTATTTAACCCTCTACTGTCCAATTTTTTTAATTTGAGTTAATTTCATATTGTAAAAAGTGATTATATTATTAAAATATTAAATAATTTATTTAATTTTGAATCAATTTTTATTTATAAAAGATAATACATAACTTCCAGGTCACATTGAGGTACAAGGAACGGAAAAAGCATAAAAATTAATGGATATATGAAACGTTACCCTGAGGTAATATTGGGCATTAAGGGGTTACTTAAAAAAAGGCCTCAAAATAGAAAATAACATCATAATATTAATTTTGTATCATTTGAATCGCGGAACTGTCCTTTCATGGAATGGAAATTCGTTATCAGTGTGAAAATTATCTTCAGACTTGCGGAAACGACTTAATAATGAATTTATAAATTCGTTTTGCTACTTAAAAAGGAAAGAAAAAATTGAGAAACATTTTAAACGAAGACAACGTAATGAATAACGAAAAGCAAAAATTAAAGATGAGAATTAAAAAAATATGGAAAACTAAAAGTAAAAAAATCAAGTGACAGAGTGATTGATTATTTATATGAGCGTTGACTGATACTTGGACGTTGACAACGAAAGGAAGTGGAGCTCGATCGGTATGCGTATGAAAAATGCTACCGCGTCGAAGCAATCGGTTCAAGGACAAAATTTACAGAATTGTATCACTGCGTCTAAACATTCGTTTCAAATAACATCGACCTAAAATATTTTACTTTGGAGATTAAAAATTATCTTCGTCAGACATTTTCAGAAATACTTTTATTGTGGAAAAATCGGTATTTATCATCCCTTGTGAAAGAAAAACCTTTTATTTTCGCAGTTTATGTTTCAGATGAGTTTGGCCGTGAAGAAAAACCTTAAGGCATATAGAACCAGCTGGACAAGCTTGTGTATATAAATAAATGCATTATGACGTGAAAGAGATTTATCACATCCATGGTTATCCAACATTCACCTCTTAAAGAAATCCGAGTTATATAGCATAGTGAAGTTGCAAAACTGGATATATAAAACTAACGCGTCGTCATACCGTTTCCATATTTTAAAAGAGGAAGTTTGGTCCTTAATATTTATATTTTATTCTTTAATTTTTATCTCATTTCTTATCTTTTATAGAGTTGAAATTTCGTGAATACTTTTTTGTAGCCACGCGATTCCTTACTTGCGAATATAGAACGTCATATCTCGGCTTCTATGGAATAGAAAGGGACAATTGTTGGTGACTTCTGAAATGATTCAAAATAACGACCAAGTAACTCAAGAATACATAAAAATTATGAATTGCCTTTAAAAAAATAACAATCGTAACATTCATCTAAAATTTTCGGTCGGGACATGAAAAAGTTGACCTTCGAAAAACTTTCTCCCTAGTTGGTTTAGAGGGGTACAGTCAGCATATGAAATGTTCAGAATAGATTAAATTTATCTTTGAAGAAGACAGCGTGCCAATTATCTCTGTAGTTTTCACGGTATTGATTATTATATGAGAGCGCTGGCACGCGCTAGATGGATAATGGATCGGTGAGCAAATCGCTTCTCTCCAGCAAAGAGTCTAAACTTATTTCGAGCTAGCGTTAAATTATATTTTTAAAATATATTGTTTTGCGTAAATCCTTAAAATATGTTGTGGAAATTCAATAAAAATATGAAGTTATTATTTTTTATATTTTTCTGCAATATACGAGCCTGCATCGCCAAAACCATCTCCTTCGGCTTCTGGGGTGGGATTTGAATAAACGTCCGCCGGACTTGAGGTTTTCAAGGTCCTGGTTACAATAAATAGAAAGCTAATAATATTTTATGTAATTTAAAATTCCTTCTTTAAATTTTGAACAGTAAATATTTGTGTTGAGGACACTTTTTGAAAACTGGGGTGCGCCCGACACAAGGGAACATAATTCTCAACAAAATAAAAAGACGAGAAAACCAACGTACAAATTACATGAAATTTATCTTAATATCAACAAACCAATAAAAGTACACGAAACTTACATAAAACAACCAAAATTATATGCAAAACTATCGAGTGTCAACTGCATAAGGAGTAATATAAGTTGCACGCACATAGTCTCAAAATATATAACGAAGGCACATTTAAAAATGGAAACTAAAAAAACCATGAAATTCTTTGATTTGGACATTTGGCATTTGTATTTTGCATCTAGTGAGTGAAGAACCTACCTCTACGTTTGAGTACCCTAGATAGGTAGAATACGGAGGCTAGCATATGGGTAGATTCAATTTTCCTGGAACTAGAGAAAACCTACCCGCGTCCTATACACGGGTGCGTTCAATACACTAGTGTTGATGGTAATCGTATTCACTTTATTTTCCCAGTACGTACATGTCCTGTCTTTCTCAAAGTACCATAAATCCAGCTTTTTCGGACCCACTTCCTTCCAGTATCTCAAACTCTATTCCTTTCATCGGCATACTTACGAATTACTTTTCTTTGAGCGCTTTAGTTGGTTAAATTATTCAATTTTCCATTAGATAGATATACTCGTCTTCCTTATTTTCTTGCTCTATGAGTTTGATTTACGTTAACCATTGACTTAATACAAGAGGGAGAGGAAATAAAAACATTTTTTTCAAAGGAAAGTCTGGCTATCAGGCAGTTTTTGATTGGATAACTCACAATGCAGAATCCGTATTTCTGCCTCTCAATGTGGTGGAAGAGAAAGGAAACAAAGGAAACTATGTAGCGGGAGAACCACAAGGAAGGACTAGTGCTGTACGGATATAAAGGAATAATAGGCTCGTAAAGGATGACCAGAATTCAAAAACAGCTTGTTAAAATAGATACTCGAGATTCGCTCCTTACATGGCATACCATGACACAAAGGCGTTCACTATAGCTCTATAATTGTGTATCAACTTTTCCTTAATAAAGTAGTAAAAATATAAAAAATTATTTATTAGGATTTTTTTAACCGAAAGTAATTTTTTAAATAATAGCTTAAAATAACTTTATTCACTTTGAAACTTCGGCTAAAATATTTTGGTATTAATTTCAAATTATTAAAATTTTGAAAGTCAATAGTCAACTAAAGCGAATTTAAAAAAATCGGATTTATATTTATATTAAGTTATTAAGTTACTGAAACCAAAATAACCAAAATTTTTAAATTAAACTAAGCATTATAATATTTTGCCGACGAGTGAATCAATCATGTAAAATTAATATTAAATTAAATTACATTTAAATTAGGTACCTTGTTAAAAAAGCCGTTAACTTCTGGATAAAAAACATTCTCATCATTTCTCAATATGGAACCGATGACATCAAATACGAGGGAACGCCGTAGACGAGACTATCAAAGGAATCGAAGTGCCAATTAAAAGTCGGGGGCGAACTTTTAACCGCGTCTGTTTCCTATTGAAAAATCAAGTTTTCGTGCATGGACAACTCTACGTGGCCATGTCAAGAGTACGAAGGCAAGACGCAATAAAAATTTTATCAAGTAAACAAAATAAAGTAAAAAATTTGTTTATCGAGAAGTTTTTGGGTAAATTTTATACATTGAAATGATATAAATAGTTGTCCGAACTTTTAAATTAATATGCTTAATATGAATTACAATGAAATTACTTGCGACGCGTGGCGTCTCGCGCCGGCTAATTTTAAAATATTTCAAGGATGAGGTATATAACTTAGTTATGTGAAGAGAAGAACTTAAATCTCATTTGTAAATCACCAAAATTTACGTTTTAATACTATTTTTCACGTTTTCACTCATTTTATTTATATTTGGCCACTGTTGTCCCAATTATTGAATTCTATTCTTAGCCTCATTATAAATGCACCAATTTAGTCCTTTAACACGGGTCAGACTTTAATACATGGGTATAACTTATTTACTGAATCTATTAAGTATTTAGAGGGAGGAAAGAAAAGAGAATGGGAATGAGCAGAAATTGAGAAAGAGGAAGCGGACGTAGCATTTGTATAGGATTAAAAGGAGCTGCAGTACAAAAATAACAATAATAAATTATAATTGATTATAAAAAATGTAACACTATTGAATCATGCGCCATTGCCAAATGGTGGGAATTCATAAAACTAAATATAGGTCAAGTAATTTTCAATGGATTTCTTTAACTGATAATATAGCAAATATTTCGAACCGAATTTCAAATAGGATTAAAAAATAACATTTTATGACTTTTATTTAAATTTCTTTGACTAAAGCGATTTTTCTGAAAAATTTCAAAATTAATGTAGTTAAAAGAAAAGTGTGATCATAAAATATACTTACAAGTCATTGCAGTTCATGTAAGTATTTAGTTAATAGTAAGTAAGTTACTACACAATTTTCCTTCGATGACAAATTGACTGTTCGTTCACATTTTATCCTGTTTTTTACTAGTCAGTAAAATGTTTCATTTATTAAATTAAATTTTATACGTTTTAAATAATTTATAATTTGAACAAATATTTCAAGTAAATTTCAGCTATTTCTTTTTGCATTATATCTTAATATTTCGATTTTTCTCCTATTTTCAGCAAATAGTTGAATAATCATTTGGCCACTCTGCAAATAATTACTTAAACAATATAATTAAAACAAAGAGAACTTTCAGAAAACGCTGATTTGATTGTGCCTGAAAGCCAAACCAGATCATACAATATCTTACTGATTTTTCATATCGAAATCAAATATATTTGGAATACTTTTATTATAATCCCGTCATATTTGAAGGGCAATTACACTAATATTATTATATTAGTTTTTCTTGGTTGTATGTTTTTTGAGATTGCAAAAAAATGAAAACTGGAAGGATTTTACACATAAAATAGCAAACATTTGCCACGTGTATGAAAAATAACCATAGTGATTATAAGGTTGCCTTAAAATTTACAAAATTCATGTATTTATAGAAGATGTGTTCTAAAAAGAAGTTGATGGCATTTGAAAAGAAACAGTGAAACAATTAGGTAGATCAATTTGCCATCGAAATGCATCTCAAACGTGCTTGAATTGCGAGAGAACGCTTTTACGCTTGCGGTGTATTTTCCCATCTCTAAATGCAAATGAAAATCGATAAATTGCCTCAAGGTTTTTGCTAAATAAAGGATCGTAAAGCAGCCTTCCGCTCGTTATCTGGTGAAGTTCTCATCTCATGAATGTTAGACATGAACCAAAAATCAACACGGAGACAATGATATTACAAGAAACACATTTGTTAAAAACTAGCAATAATTCTCACCCCTCTCATACTAATCAAGATAATTCTTGACTATAGAAGAATGATTGGCTAAATTGTTAAAAATACTACATAGTCATTCGTTGTTGGAATTCGATTGTTGTGCCTGCCCATCGTCGTCGAGAGAATAATGAAAACGAAAACTAAGTGTTACACTGGAGATATGGGAAATGGAAAAGGATGGGGTTCGGGAAAAGAGGGCTAAGGGAAAATAGGGGTAATTGGTGTGGGAGTGTTAACGAAGATTTAAAACGGGGAAGGAGAGAGAGCGGAATATATCAGTGTGGGCTAGTTCCAAGTGACGGAGTTGTGGCGCGGGGAAACTAACTCGAAGAGCAAGGATGGTTTTTACTGTGAAGCAGCTATTGAAGAGAAGGGAGTGGGTTAACGCATGGTCGGCCACCGGAAGGGGGTGCCTAAGAGCGACGCTATCCTAATGGCCGTTCATGCTGATATTAAGGGGTGTGGTTGTGAGGCCTACATAGAACAAATGGAATTAGGTACCTCCAGTGTAACGCTTACTTAGTTTTAGTTTCCGTTATCCTCTCGCCGACAAAGGGCAGTAGCCCGAAAGCTCCAAACTACAAGCCTTCCTCTTTCACAGTGGACGTCTACAACTTTGTGTAAGGGCTCACTGGCCCCTTTCTATCCCTCTCAACCTCTCGTTGCTTTTATTATATATATATATATATATATATATATATATATATATATATATATATATACACTAGTGTATTGCACTTCATATGACGGGAGTCGGTTACTATATGGTTGAAAAAACCGGGTGAAACTCAGGTAATCCTACTGAAACCATACATCTTACGTAATCGTAACTCATTATTATGGATAATCACAGAATTAGATAACTTTTCTAGTGGAATTGCCAGTTGAAATTTCACGGGGAACTTACAATTAGAAATAAATAATAACAGCTGTAATTATTGAATAGGAGCGGGTATAAATTTACCAATATAAAGATTCGGAAAATTTCATTCACATTCTTGTTTTCTCCAATGATTAGTCCCTTTTCATAAATGAAGTAATAATAATAAATAATTAATAATATTCCCTCTCTCCCTTCGCCTTCCCTCTCTACCTCACTCTCCCTCCACCTCTCTTTCCTTCCCTCTCTCTCTCTCCCTCTCTCTCTCTCCCTCCCCCTCTCTCTCTCCCTCTCTCAGCCTCTCTTTTCTCTCACCTCCCCTTTTCTCGTTCTCTCCTGTCCCAATCTCTTTCTCGGTCTCTTTCTTTATCTCTTTTCTCCCGTCCTTTTCTAATTCAATACCTCTATTACACTCTATGTACTTTGCATTCTATATCGCTTCCTTCCTATATTCCTCCCCACATCCCTCTCTCTCTTACTCTACATCTATATGGTTGTTTAGGTAAGCAAAGAATCCAAACTTAATCCTTGTCCTATTAGGATTATGTAATTTTATAAAAAAATCCTTCGATACTGTAAGACAATCTATGCACTCGTATATATTATACGCATGCGGGTTGAGACAATTGATTCTCGAAGTTTAACAATAAAGTGATCGGCAAGGCAACATCCCATTTAAAAGCCGATATTTTCCCAAAATATGCGATTTTAATGTTTAATATGAGAGATTTCGAACGGTAGGTGGAAAAAGATTAATAGAATAAGAAACTTCATTAATTTTCCTAAAACAAAAGTTTGAATTTTAAGATCGTACGTAAAATCTTTCTAATTTTGATTTCCAAAAGAATAAAAGACTGCAGTTTAAAATGTCGATTTTTACGCGTTATGTTACGGGAATCGGAAATAGCCCTTCTGGAGTAAAACCAGAGTCTTTTTTTGTATTGTTTTAACGTTTTAGCGATTTCTGCAAAATTTCAATCTTCCACCTAATCGGAAAATTTGTTAAAAACAAGTTAAAAATGCAATTGATGGCGTAAGCGTTATACACAAACCCCACCACTAAGGCTTCTATTATATATATATATATATATATATATATATATATATATATATATATATATATATATATATATATGTTTTACGTGTCTCTTCGACGCCCCCAGCAGCCTGCCAGCTTGGTCCTCAACTTGGTAAGTGTCCGCTGGGCTTCCCTCAACACCTTGTTGCCATCCTCATCACTACCTTTTCTTTTACTTTAGTTAATATATATCATCATCATCATAGGTAGTCTGTCCGTATACAGGTCCGTGATTATTCATGGTTAAACCTGGTTCTCCATATACTCATATTTTCCGCTGTCCTCTTTATATCTTGATAACTCTCTTTCCCTTTCAAATCGTCTATCAGCTGAAACCTTTTCCTACCTCTTTCCCTTTTCCCATCTAGTTTTCCTTCTAACACGTCTTTAATCATACTCTCTCTCCTCAGGTAATGTCCAACCCAGTTAGCCTTCCTCTTTCTGATAGTCTGTATAATCATTCGCTTCTCTCCTATTCTTCGTAGCACTTCATCGTTTTTCATCCTATCTGTCCATTTTATCTTCAGCATTCTCCTCCAAGTCCACATTTCAAAGCTTTCCAAGTATTTGATGTCATTTTTCCTTAGCGTCCATGTTTCTGCCCCATACAATGCTATACTCCATACGTAGCATTTTATCAACTTCTTGCGGATATCTTCACTTATATTCCCTGTAAGTAGTTGTTTCTTTCTCCTGAAAGCCGCTTTTGCTTTTCCTATTCTAGTTTTGATCTCATCCGTACATTTTGCCTCTCGTGTTATGATACTTCCAAGGTATTTATATTCTGAAACTTGTTCTAATGGCTTTCCCCCAATAGTTATGTTCAGATTCTCTTCTTTACCCGATATTCGAATGACCTTGGATTTTTTCTGTATTTATTTCCATACCGTATTTTCTACCTGTTATCACTAGTCTATTTATCATTTTTTGTAGCTCCTCTTCCTTTCTTCCTAGAAGTACTTGATCATCTGCGTATTTTACTGTTCTTATAATCCTTCCTCCAATTTTGAAATCCCCTGTGCCTTCTAAAGCTTCTTGCATTAGACATTCTCCATATATATTGAACAGGGTTGGCGATAGGCAGCAGCCTTGTCTTACTCCTCTACCGATATTTATTCCGCAGGTGTCCACATTCTCAAACCTGACCTTTACAACTTGATTCTCATATAGATTCCTAATCAGTCTCCTGTCTTTCCAGTCTACACCTATATCCTTTAATATCTTCATCAACTTTACCCAATTTACTCTATCAAAGGCCTTCTGCCAGTCAACGAAACATGCGCAGATATCTTGACTGTATTCTATTGCCCTTTCTGATATGATTCTAACTACTCCTATAGCATCTCTAGTTCCTCGTCCTTTTCTGAAACCGAATTGATCTTCCCCTATTATTTCTTCTGCCTTTTTCTCCAGCCTTTTATTAAGAATCCTCGTGATGATCTTGGATGTGTGTGACAGAAGGCTTATAGTTCTGTAATCTTTACACTGCATTGCCTTTGGCTTCTTCTTTAGAGGGATCATTGTTACTTCTAGGAAATCCTGAGGCCACTCTCCCGTGTCGTAAATCTTATTAATTAATTTCGTAATCGCTTTTAGTCCTTCTGATCCTATGACTTTAAGTATCTCAGCCGGTATTCCATCGCTGCCCGTGGCTTTCCCCTTCTTAAGTTCCACTATCGCTTTTTCTACTTCGCTCTCCATAATACTTGGTCCTAAGTTGTCTTCTTCAATGTTTTCCTCATTTTCCAGTTCTATTTTTGCCGCTCCTGTCTGTTTGCTGTATAATTCCTTAATGTATTCTTCCCATACCTGTGCTACATCCTTTGTTTCTGAGACTATCTTCCCATCCGTATTCATAATTCCTTTACCACAAATTCCATTAGACTTCTTATCTTCTAATTCCAGTGCCCTAGCGTACATCATATCGTACCGTCCTAATTTCTCCATTTGTTCTATTTCATCACATTTTCCTTTTAGCCAATTTTCTCTAGCTTTATCTGTTACCCTTCTCAACTCATTGTTTATACGCCTATAGTTGGCTCTACCTTCTTCACTGTTAACGTTTTTCCATTTTCGTCTCTCATCCATTTTCTCCAGCATTTCCTTCGTGATCCATGGTTTTCTGATTTTCTTCTCTTGTTTTCCAATCTATTTATCCAAGGTATCCTTGATACTGGTTTTAATTTCATCCCATTCTATATCGACGGTCTTCGGTTTGTTTTCCAACTTTCTTAGGTTATCTTCCAACTTCATGCTGACTACATCCTGCCTTTCTTTCAGTTTTTCTAGGTCCCAGGTCTGTCTTTCTCTTCTCGTTTTTCTTATTGGTTTGAGCTTTGTACTCACGTCAAGTATTAGAAGGCTGTGATCTGAATCAATGTCTGCTCCTTGCAATGCCTTGGCGTTCTTTATGCTGTTCCTAAATCTTTGTTTTACAAGGATGTAATCTATTTGGCATCTCATTCTATCTCCTGGGCTTTTCCATGTGTATATCCTTCGTTTATGGTTTTTGAACCATGTATTAGTCACTACAAGGTCATTATTGATGCAGAATTCTACGAGTTTCTCCCCTCCTCGATTTCTCTTCCCAAGTCCGTATTGCCCGACAACATTTTCTTCCTGTCCTTCTCCGACTATGCTGTTCCAATCTCCCATTATTATGCAGTTTACCTTTCCTCTTCCGTCTTCTTCGTAAATTTCATTAATTTGCTCATAGATCTCATCTATTTCTTCATCGTCATGAGCTGACGTTGGCATATATACCTGGATTATCAGCATGTCCACTGGGACTGCTTTTAGCTTTATTGCCATCAGTCTATCGTTCGTTGCTATTATCTTTGTCACGCTTTTCATCATATCTTTCCTAAGTACCAGAGCTACTCCCCTTTCCCCACTATTTTCTCCAGAATAAACTACCGTGAATTCTTCCGAGTCGAACTGTCCTTCTCCCTCCCATCTAGTTTCGCTTAGCCCTATAATGTCAACTCTATTTCTTCTCATTTCTTCTTTCAAGTTCTCTAGCTTCCCTGCCTTTCTCATAGTTCTTACGTTCCAAGTCCCTATTCGTAATTTACTTTCGACAAATGTTTTCCTCAAGGCAGTCCCCGCCCGGAGATCCGATTGGGGGACTATTTTACCTCCGGATTGTTTTACCTCGAGAGAACTCATATTGTCCAACCATATAATCTTTACTAGGGATTGTAATGTGGTAGTTTCCCTCTTGCTTTCCACATCGCAGTACTGTAGCCGTTCAAATCGTCCTGATCACGCCTACTGCTGTATTGGATATAGACCCAACCAACATCATTTGTTTTCGGCTCTATACCATACTGACAGTACTGCTGCCTACTGCCAGGCACTGATGATAGTTTTTTTTTTTTTTTAATAAATAAAACCTCCATTCGAGGGGTTTGAACCCCCGAACTTTGCAATAGAAAGCCGACACGCTAACTACTACACCACCAGTGCAGTTATATATATATATATATATATATATATATATATATATATATATATATATATATATATATATATATATATATATATGTGCCCAAAGCCTAATTCTCCTTCGTCCACGAGAAGAACACAACCTACTATTCGTTCGTGGGATGGAGTACTTCACCCTGAAGAATTCGAATGATTAGTGGTGCCAAACCTAACGCCAGTGACCCGCATCCAGCCCAGGAACTGTTTTTGCGCGGTCCGCTAACCCATGATGAAAAACCAATTCGAAAAATTTAAGACAAGCATTCATACATTTTTATGATAAGACATTTTATATTGAAATCCTATCCATGAAAACGTTATTTAAAATTGATTTTAACTTGTATGGAATCTCAGGATATATAGGTAACTTCCAATTTAAACACTAATCCGGCCCAACGAAGAATTAGCAACTCTCAACGAGGCGTGCCGAAGGATTCCGAACCACCGATACGGCCAGCCATGTAAATAAGTTGGACACCACTTTGCTAGACAATTACATATGGATCCGTGAGTTACACGCAAAGTGCGGCAAAGTCTGCCCTACTGTAAATGCGGCCCGTTAGAAGGAAATGCAGGTATTGTGAATGGAAGGAGGGCTAGGAATGCGGAGGGAATTGGTAGCAGCAGCTGGGGCCCAGATATAGGTAACGGATGCTTTGGAAAGGGATATGGGAAAAGGGATAATTTAGAAGGTGATACATTGAGAGTACGAGGAGGATGAAGAGGAATGAGTGCAAATGGAATATGTAGTGAAGGGAAGAGGGGGCTAGAAAAAGAGCAGGAAAGATGCAGGAGAGAGGGAGGGGAGATGAAGGGAGAGAGAAAGAATGAGAAAGTGATGGAGTGGTAGAGATGGAGGGTGAAAGAGGAGATCGAAGAGATGGAAGGATAGCGAGTGAGTGTGTGAGAGATGGAAGTAGGGAGGGAGAGAGTAGAGGGGAAACGGAGAAGAACCCATCTTAAAGGAGAAACGAGAGAGAGAGTGGAAAAGAAATACGATAGCAGAGAATGAAGAAATGGAGAAAAAGCTAATGGGAAAAGTAAGTTATAATAAAGGGAATAGGGGAGAAAGAAGAGTAAGAAAAATGGAATGAAGAAGAGGCTGAAAGAAGACACGAAATCTAAAAAATATCATGGAAAAGGAGGAGAGGACAGCGAAAAAATATAAATGAAAACACGATCAAACGAGAAGTGAGACGGAATAAGGACAAAGATAGGAACAAAAGAACGAATAGAAAAGGATAGAGCAACCTGAGCGTAAAACAATGAAAGGTGAGAGAGAGAGAGAGGAAAAACTCAAAATAAGGAAGAAGAGCATGAATAAATTTAATAAAAGAAGGCAAAGAATGCAGATAGGTATAAAAGGGTGGTGGAGCATTAGATGAAAGGAATTAAATGAGATGAAAGGAGAAGAGTATATACTGTCATTAAAGTGAAGGAATCGGGTATGGTATGTAAGATAGGTAGTACATGACAAAAATGAGGTGTATTGAGAAAAGCAATACGAGAAGGGAAGTGGGGAGGAGTGTGAGATATGCAAAGGAAACGAAATATGAAGGAGGAAGGAGAAGATGGAGCATATAGTCAGGAAGAAAGAGAGGAGATGGAAAAGAATGAGTTTAGAAGAGAGATGAGATAGGAAATAAGTACAGGGGACATGGAAGGGATGAAGGAAAAACAAAATATTTTAAAAAATACATTGGGATTTGGTTTCATTGAAAACAAGGAAACCGATTCCCATGAGGAAATTATGTCAAGAATGACATTATCAGAATAGTGAAAGTCTCAAGTTCCGAAAAACTCATTTGGTTTTCTTGTCACGAATATCTGTCGAATATTTCAGCAGATAAATTCACATGAAAATTCAAGAAATGCAATAAAATCGTTTAATACAATTCTCAGGTATGTTTTAAAAATTTTAATTGGGAAATAACTTGTCAGCAATTAAAATGCCATTAGAATCAATAAGGTCGTATTAGATAGGTATTCATGTAATTTAATTGTCTCAGTTTCTTTTTAAAATTTCCCGTTTGAAATGCAGCTAACGGCTAATAACATCAAATATGAAAAGTTCAAATTCTTCTCCCACGTTTTTTTCTTTTGCGGCATTTTAAGATTTCCATTCTTCTAAACATATGTCCTGAAAATTGAGTTTCAGAATAAAATTTCCGCGAATCACACCGAATGAAATCATTAATTATTCATGCTTCCTAGTAACTAGTCACTCAAAGGCGTTCGAAGCTTTTAAGAATTAAATTTTTAAGATGCCTTTGCTTCATATAAAAGAACAATTCCATTTATTTATGTTTGAAAGAAACAATTAGAAATTTTACAATCAGAGACCATATTCTGGAATAAAATTATTATCAAAATTCCACTCAATTCGTATTTAAAAGAAATCGCTCTAGAATTAATGGACGTTAAATAGTTCACCATTTCCAAACTAAAGAATTTATAACGATTTAATTATGCATAGTTAATAACTTAAGCATCCGGATATTTTATCTACGTAAATAATTGCAGCGACTAAGTCAAGCATATGTTTCATTTAATGGATTTATGTGGGAATAATTTATCGCATAAGATTCTTTAAATTAAAATTAGTGGAATTGTCCGTCAAAATGACGGGTAGGCGTGCGTTGCACTAAGGCGGGCCGACCATCTCTTCGACAGTAGCGCTGACGCGCGGTAGCGCTGGTCGCGTGAACTAATCGGGCGTGCATAAGCGCCTCCTGGACACGATTTTCAGCCATTACCAGACCTTGTGTACATTTTTTCAAGATTTTACTGAATTTTGCAATCCGCGCCGTGAATAGGAGTCGAATGACATCTGAACCGACCCAATCCGTTGAGAACCCTAGGAGAAGATATGCGGACAACGATCGCATGTCGGCGTTTAAATATGTATAATAGAATATATTGAATAGATAGACAGATAGATATAAATAGATTGTTCAGAAGATATCCAGTACAGTATTGGAATAAACAAACCAGGAAGAAATTAATCATCAAAATTAGTTAGGGGCTAGTGACAAGTGAATGGTGAACGTAATAGATATGGCACCGGTTCTTCAATCTAATAAAAACCTAGTCTTTAATTAAATTAAGTATTCGTATAATTTCTCAGCTTGAAAAAGACGTGCTCGGAATTTTTAAAATATGTAATTTAAGATAAGTATTTGAATAAAATTTCACAAAACTTACTCTTTCGTGAATTTATGTACTCAAATAACTCGATAGAGTTCTAGCATGACATTAATAGGTTTATAATGACTACTATTATTCTGTCAATTCCGAATTATAAATAAACTTTGACCAAGAAATGTAATTACGAGGCACAAATATTTTTTATATGAAAGACATCTTTTTCATAAAAATCATACAATTTTCGTTCTTACACATATCCGTAAAAACATGTTAATTTTGGAAGCTGCATAAAAATTATAATGTTAATAAGATAGCCTTAAAACTTATTTAGAATTTCAATCGAAAACCTACTTTAATTTTCCTTTAAAACATTTTATTATTTCCTTAGATTTTCAAAAATTAATAAAAGACATTGTATTTGTTTAAAATTAAATGTTTTCCTTAGAGAAAAATCCGTGTAATCATTTTGTTAAATATTTGTTAGTTTGATATTAAACTGAGAATAATTGCAAACATTGCGATTTTTCTCGCATCCGCTGACAAAGTACGGCATATTTCCATAATTTCATATTCTCAAAATAGCCTCCAATATCATATTCTCAATACACCCAACAGGTACACAAAGAAAGTTCTAGCATTTCAACTTTCAAATCAGAGAAGATTTACAGTGTTGCTGACTAAAGTCAAAATGTAAACATCATTTGCATGTGAATTTAAACTAAGTAATATTCGTGATTTCATTTTCTTTATACATAGGTTATAAATTACAAACCAATGGCAAGGCACTCTAAAAGAGAGTTAAGCAATAAAAAAAACTCAACCAACCACACTTAAGAAAATTTCTTGGCTTCCCAATTTAGATTCTCCTAAAAGATTAACACGGAAATAAAGGCTAATTTTAACCTCTTCCTAAGTTTAATTTTCTAAAAATGAATTCATTTTTCATTTTGAGTTACTGTAAAAAAGTAAAAGCCATCAATAACAAATAAAAAAATTAACTAGGATACATGGATTTAGGTTATAAATCAGTTATGTTAAATACGGTTATCAAAAATTTTATAAATCACTCAGTTATACATAAAAATGGGTTTCTCCCTCTATAGTTTGTTTTATTGTTTATTTCAGCAAATAGGTGTGACGTCTGCACAAAATAACCTAACCCAGGAAATTCGCAGCATTTCAATGTCCAAGTTCCTCGCGCTGAACTTGCGCCATGCGGCGAAGGAGAAAATGACGAAGCCGTAAAGCGTTTCGCAAAATTAAAAACTATCGAGAGATAGCACCTGCGTAACTCGGCCTTGAAAATTCCTCTTTCCGTTGCAGGTGGATAATAAACAATCAGAGAGGGCGTTTTAATTCTGGAGACGAATTGATTGGAATGTGTTAAACGTGGAGAAGATAAATGATGCATGTAATTGATAAAAATAAAGATACAATTTTCAATGCACATTTGATTTGGGCAAATATCTCAAATGAACTAATAAATACCTAAAACAGAGACAGATTTTTAAATTTGGTCGGTGAACACAAAAGCCTCGTCCCTTTATTATGATTTAAGCCGTTAATTTTTTCGCCACAAAATCGGCACTTTTCTCCAAAGTTCATCTTGTCGTCACGCGACTTACGCATACGATTTTGGCGTAAAGTGACTGAATCCCCCTTATCTCGCGACGAGCAAACAATTCGCAATCGTCTTCTCCGTCACTCACATCCCTTTCTTTAATTACCCTCACGCGGACGCGTTTTTATTGCGCGCACTTCGCGAATATACGACTCGTTTCCTCATTCCTTCGCCGCACAATCAAACGCATCCGCTGAGATCTCTCCGAGAAAATGAAACGATGTAATTACCAGGGAAAATAAGCGACGTTTTATCCTTACCTTATCTCTATATTTCTTCCTCCTTGCAGAAACAACAAGAGTCTTGTACGCCACTCGCTTTTGCATCGGAACAAGAGTCCACGCGAGGAAAGTTTCGCGAAACTTCTTTATCGAAGCGCGAAATCGTGATTCTCAAAACAGAAGTTCCCCGTTCGCCTTCCGTTACGTTAATTTCCTCGACGCGCGGAAGGAAAGGCTCTCGGTTTTTCGGCAAAGCGTTTCCACGCGAAAGTAAATAAAAAGCGGACTTTTTCCTAAATTTTTTAATGCAAGTATTATGAAATTTCTCCCAAAGTATTACGCGGATAATTCGTTTTAAATTTTTTTTTCCTTTTCGATGAGAGAACGCAGGATTCCAGTCTAAATGTTTTCCAAAACCGTGCGCCCACGAAAAATTATTACCGGTTCCTACGTCCCGATATATTTGCCGCACTCAAGCAAGCCACCGACCCGCCCACGGAGCGAGCACCACCACTCCTCGCGGGTGTGGGAGAGACACTGAGTGTTATAGGAGCTTCTCTCTCTCTCTCTCTCTCTCTCCCCTCTTCCTCTTCTCCCTCCTTCCTCCTCCCCACTCCGATTTTCCCTCGCTCTAGTGCGCATTCTCGCAGGATGAAAGTCCCCTTCTCCTCTCCTCTCGGGATTCCCTCTCCCCGTCTTTCTTCTAACCCATTCCATTCTCCTTATTTCCTCTCTCTCTCTCTCCATCTATCTTTCACTCTCTCTCTTCCTTCCTCCCTCCCCTTCTTTTCGACGCTCAAGTCTATCTAGTGTGGTTTTAAAAATATATTTTTCATTGTTAATTTTATTTTATTTATTTATTTTATTTTCTAAGTTTCTGTTAAATTTTCTCCTAACTCTCTTTTTTCATTTATATTCGAAAGTATAAAATGAAAATTCTCCATATTTATAATTATTCAAAATTGTCTCTGTTGTTCTTATCTACATATATATAAGAGAATGTATATGTATATTTCTCTCGTGGTAACAATTTTTTGTGAATTAAGATTGTAAATTTATAAAAATTGTTAAATATGTAAATCCTGATGTAACCAAATTGTAATGGTTAGGTGGAAGAGGGGGCTACTTAGCCTCAACCTCGCCAATATAGACATTTTTCTTTCTTTCTTTCTTTCCTTCATCTCACTCCATTTCGACATTGAGATCGCTATAACAAATGCCTTTATGCATCGGTAAGGATGCTGTCCCTCTCTCTTTTACTCTCAAGCGTCCACTAAACTATATCTAAACTACCCCCTTATACTTTCGCTAAGATCTAAAGGCTGCAAAAAAATCCGATTTGAGAATCGTGCGCTCGGCTTTATTCCATTATTTAATATAGCAATCAAACAATGTCTGACGTTTCCGACGGCCATAAATTTATAGGATGCGGTTTAACGCCTAAAGAAGATGAAGAATTATTTTTCATAATAAGGCCAGGAGGAGAAAGTGTATTCCTTCTGATTCCCTGAAACAATGATAGGTAAAAGAAAAATTTTAACTGGTCCTCATTCGTGGTTCTAATAGTTATCATAAAAATCGTTTACACAGCTTCAATACTCCGATTTAACTAGTGTAATTTCTCGACAAAAATGAGTGGTATGCATGAATAAAGTATGAAATTAAAATAGATACACTTCCCACTCTTCCTCTCTCTTTCCCCTTCAATATCTCTCTCAATCTCTCTCTCACATTCTCTCCCTCTCTCTACTCCCCCTCCTCCTTTACCATCTTCACTCTTTTTCTTTCACCTAATCCAAATCCAATTTATCTTAAATAATTTAATGAATCCGGCAACAATGAATTCGTTGTCCTTGGTTAAAAAAGATTTTCTTCTCAAAATAAACTTACGTTCAAAACAATTTTATTGACGACTTTGAATCGTAGATGAATATCGACGCTTGAAAAATAAATGTTAAATCTTTTAGGCAATGTTATAACGCGTTAAAAATGCGATACACAGATTGTCAGAATAAGCATTCTTTAAGCATTCTTACATCATAATGAACTACTCAGTATTATAAGTATGTACAGGGATTTTTCGATTTGCGAACGCCCGATTTATGAATTTTTGTTATAATGCAAACGACAGATTAGAGAACACCTTTTGATATGCGAAACGGATTTGTGTTATTACGAAATTTATTAAGAGGAACTCTTTGGCACGCGGTTACAAAATACGTACATTATTTATCAAAATTTAAAATCCAGCATCAATAATTTCAGCCAATGTTTTACCAAAGACACGATCGTTGAATTCGATGTCTAGCATATTTTCAAGTTTTAACTACGTAGTTACCTGAACAAGTAATTTTCCATCGTTTCAGATTCAGCAGTGAATCATCACCTATCGTTCTTGTCTTTTTATTTATATTTATAATTATATCCAATTACCGCTCATTATTATAATAAATATTGCTTATTTATATTTCTTTATTATGCTCAGCGGAAGATAACAGGTATTAATTCATGCGTTATCTCCCGTTACCTGAACGAATCTCTATTTATTGTCTTTAAAATAAGGGAAAAGTAATTTTTGTTTCACGAATTTTTGCTTAGCGGAACACTTTTCAGAAGCGTATCAATTTCGCTAAACGAGCAATCTCCGAATTCGAAACTGTCAGTGCTTTCCATAGAGCAGTGCGAATAGATGCAACCGCCCAGTGCCGCGCGCTTCAGACATATTCGCAGGAAGGGTGCCGGTGGTATAGTGGTTTGGACGCTTGCTGCTACTCGCCTGCTGATCTAAAGGGCAGTGGGCACGAATCCTGCGGAAGTAGGATGTTTTCCAAGGTCGCTTGGCTTTCAGTTTGTGTGGTGTGTGGAGACCGCGTAAAGACAGCTTTCCATCCTTCGGAAGGGACGTTGGTCCCATTGGTCCTCTTCGTTAAGAGTAGGCTAATGCCGACACCGTGTTTCCCTCCTTCCTTTTGAGTGTATCTATTGGCTATAATAGTTCATGGGGTTGATTAGCATGAAATACACGCACACACATCCTCGCAGGAGAGTTTATTGGCTACTCAAAGGCCAATTTTCCCTGAACCCTAACATCCTTGTATGGACAGCTCGGTTAAAGCATTAATTATGCGTATTTTAGTTTTTCCTCGAGTTTTTCCATCCATTGGATAAACAACGGCATTAAATAACATGACCGCAGTTTCTCGCCGCAGCACTAATTGGGACTCTAAACGCGACGTCACCACAATATGCCGTGCTGCAGCTATAATAAGCATTTTAATATGTTTTTGGCGTGTTTACCGCAATTCACAACTACTATTTTCTAATTTAAACTGCAGATGAGGCTTATTAAGCTAATGCACCTACCTCTGCTTACAAGATAAATGCAAACAAGTAAGGAAAAAACTGAAGAATCAGATAATAGGAGCGGTTTTTTAAATAAAAAATATAGCTATACATTAAACGCAAAAGTTATTTAAAACGCACCTCACCGCAATTAAGCATTTGTAATATTATATTTATCCCTTTTCAAAAGTTAATTGAACATTTCGTTGCTTCGCTTTAATTATTGTAGCAACGTAAACAAAACAAAAATTTACCGCAGTAATGGACATAGTTAATAACGTTTTTTTTAAAAAACGTGTTGAAAGGCATACGGACAGAGCCGAAATTCAATAGGGTCAATGACTGTCACCAGATGAAACTATATTAAAAATTTGGTTGAACGTTGTAGAAAGTTATTAACCGGGCACGGAAGTGTGACAGATGGACGGACAAACGGACAACAGAATTATGTTAGCGGAGTTAAAAATATCCTCCGAAAATACAATTACTATGCCACTTTCACTTTTGGTTGGACTAGGCTTTTTAATAATATGGCGCATTATAAAATCGACATCGTTAAAAGAAATTCGTGGAACATATTATCTAGATTTAGTTCAGAGTACATTTTGATTAAACGTAAGGGCATTACGAGTGACATGTTCCCACATAGCCTCGTTGCGACTTCCTTGTCTTTAGTAATTGGATATTTTATATTTCTGTTCTCAATGTATCCCTAGTGACCACATCTTACGTGCCAAATACATGCGAACCGCAAATGTCATTAAGTGTATCTTCCACGATGCAGGAAACATGAATCAAAATTTCGGCTTCTGAACCGGACGAGAGACACAAGCCTAATTTACGTTGCTCTTCCCGAGAATTACTCCGACTTGTTTGAATTAAGTTTTGCCCATTTTCCTTTTAAATAAAAACCTCGTTCCCCGTCACAGTTCAACCGCAGCCATATCATAAAATGGAATTTTCCATGGGACGAATCTTTCGCCGGTGTCTGTGTGTGCGACAACGAAACCGTCTGGCAACGTCCTTATCTCTTATCAACCGAATGCAAATTTACGAAGGCTATTCGCTTTCCAAATAAAGGAAAGAGGGAGAAATGTTATCGAAGAAGGTAATGCATTTATATATGAACGCTGACAGTCCTATGCAGTTGCTATCAGGCCCGGACATAGAGACTCAGGGCCCCTAGGCAGTTAACAGAGTACCCTTTTTGGTAATTTAGCAAAAAACAAACTTTACTTTATTTTTTATTTATTTAACGTACTTTGACTTTAGATAATAGACAGCAGACTTAGAAATGAAATAGACAAGTACCAACTATACTTTTTTACACATAATTTTTACATTTACATATAATTACAAGATTACATTGCAACGCGACGAACTTTCTTCTCTGCAAAGGAACGGATGACCTTACTATAGTCCACAGACTGCGTTATTTCTGACTCTATGTACAGCACAGAGAGTAAATTAAGCCTGTTCTCTTCTGTGGTAGATCTTAAATAATTCTATATCATTCTATAAAATCTTAAGACACTAACCACTAGAAAATTCTATCATATTCTTTAGCTTCCGTCGCCAACACTACTCGTATCGCAACCTTAACTAACTTCAGCAAATTCGCGTGGAAGATAAAACCTTTGAGCCGCAAAATTGAAATTGATACAACTTTCTAACACACTTTCAACGCGAACTAACAAGAAGTGACAAGTTATAGAATGAAGTCAGGTGCGATGCAAAACAAACAAGGAACACAAACACAGTGTTGCCACTTGACTTGTCAAAAAATTAACTATGGTCAATTATTTTCTATTTCGTTCGGAAAAATTGACATATTATTTTCCGTGTCCTGTGTCCTCAATGTGTACCATTTCGGCCCCTGGTCGGGGCCCCAGCCGAGGTTGGGGCCCTAGGCAGCTGCCTAGTTTGCCTAGGCAGAAGTTCGACGCTGGCTGCTATGTAAGTCGATAATGAAACGTGATATTCCGGAACGTGAATAGCCTCCTGACTCCGGTCGGGCCTACGGGATTGTCAAATATATTTGGGATGGCAAACGAAAATAAAAGCTACAAAAATAATGAAGAAAACGGTGTTTTAACTATTTTTGTTGCACTGACCATACAAATGAATGGTAATGAGGAATTTAGAACAAAAAATACAACGCTTAATTATAAAAAAATACAATACATTTAAAAATTGCAGCTCGTCATTAAACCCATCACGAACCAAGAAAAATGAACGCCTTTGGGTATTAATTAACAAATTAATTTAGTCGACTCGTTTATCCTGTCCCAATGATATGATTTGTTCCGAACAAACTCGTGAGTATTGTTTTTGATTTTTACTATGTTATATGGGTTAATATTTTTATACATTGTTTTATCCATTTTTGGGTTATTTTCAATTGTAATCGAGCCACAGTTCTGTTTTTGAGATACATTATTAAACAATGAAATTAATAAATATATAATTCAGTAATTGAAGCTCTTTGAAAACATAAATGTGTCACTTATGTATAATATATATATTTATAATGGTAACTTATCGATTTTTAGAACATAGTAATTAATTAATTTACCATATTTTGTTATAAATAAAAATTTATAACTGAAGAAAAAGAAAGTAGACTATATCTACGTGCATCGATGATCCATAGGACAAACTTATTGTGGAAATACGGATTCATTTATACGGGTAGTCGCTGCGTACAAACCGCATTGCTTATAAATATAAATAAATATATTAATAATTTTAATGGCCTAAAATATCTAGCGTACAGACATAAATCAGAACCTTCCACCGAATTCCACTGGAAGAGAGCTGTACATCTCTCACAATATCCCCTTTAACGCATTCAAGGTTCAAGGTTCCTGCGATATCCTCCGATTTTTCCCTCCTATGCCGCTGATGTGCGTTAAGGAAATCTTACAGAAGCGGTTGATGCGCGATAAACCATAAAAAAATTAGGAAGCATATATAATTTACAGATGCTTTCTCATTTTTGTTTAAGAGTAAACAGTAATCCGTGCCGTATTAGCCCAAATAATTACTTATAATCCGGAAAATTGTAATTTTGCTATAATAGAATAAAATAATGCTTTTTATTGGCCTAAGTACACGATAAGGAACTATCATTAATTCTAATCCACTACATATATAAACATACGATTTCGTAATAATTCAAAAACACAAATAATCCTATTTGCTAGTAAAGGATTTCTATACATTTTTTATTGCTTTCCATTATGGAATGTTGTTTCTTACAAGTTAAGTAAGAAACAGTGTACGCGGTTCTAAGCACAATTTCGTTTGATGCGTATTATTCAGATCGCGAAGTTTGTTTAACTCTTTTCAATTATCTAAAATATCTTCTCTCAAGTTGAGTCCGGATCGTGTATAATTTTGAGTACAATTAATTTTTAAGCTTGATAATCAATTATTGAATATCCTTTGTTCAAAAAATGTATGCAATGTTGATTATTTTTGCGTTTCAAGCACGCTAATCTGTATTATATATTAAAAACTTTACTGGGCGGCCAGGGATGTTGGGTTTATGGATTTTAGAGAGAAGGAAGAATGTGTGTGTGCGGGGTTAGTTGGGGATCATTAGAGCAATGATGGAATTGGGAAGGACTTTCTGTTGTCCTGGGGAATAGAGATAGGACGAAATTTGGTAGGAGTGGTGGTCTATGGGGTTGGAAGTAAGGTGATGGTAAAAAGTTGGCCCTCGGCTTCCACAACCGTGGTGGTGCTCTTGTTGGCAGGGAGAATGACGATATTGTCAATATGTTAAACGTAGAAATGGCATGCCTTTCACGTCTTGTAAGATTATTTGTATGGTCGATAAGATCGGAAAAGTATGGTTGGGGGATTCTGAAATGGATACAATTGAGGTATTTTTTAGGATAAAGAGTGATGGTAGCGTTGGGAATCCCAGAAGGTCCGCAAGGCAGGGAGTTTTGCCCAGGAGTTGCGGGGAAGGAGGTGGTTTGTTGACCTCGAAAGCTGATATGAACGGAAGGGGAAGACCAAGTTTGAGGTTCCGGACGCAAATCAGAGAGAGTTCACGGAGAAGTCTGTTGCGATGCGCGGTGATACCATTAGCCGCTGGAAGGAAAACGGCGTGAAGGTCGGATATGGAGTTCGATGAATGACGAAGATGAAGAACGTGAGATTTACAATTAGCGAAGTGGGTGTTAGATAGAGAGAGAGGTAAAATGGTTTATGGTGGAACGGATAAAGTATGTGTATATTATATATATATATGTGTGTGTGTGTGTGTGTGTGTTTGTGTGTCTTGACTTTTAATGAAATATTTGCCTTTAAAATGAAATTGACTGAAGCGATATTTTATATATCAAGTACATAATTACCTGGGATTTTCCCCGGGTTAAGAATTTCGAATTTCATGCACATATCACTTGCTAATATTTTCATCTAAACTCAAGGTACTCTCAAGGTAAGTGACCAATATTCCCCTTCAATTAAATGATATGCATTCGGCACTTTAACTTTCATGATCAACTTGAAGCTACACAATAGTTTTGGAGATAATCTGAAAGATCTATTCAGAATGTTAGGAACTTGTAAATAAAATTATGAAAAAAGGATAAACTTCTAGTTACCACTCAAAGGTTGAGAAAAAGTAAAACTCGTTCACGCATTTTATTTACGGCTCGAAAATGTACCTCACCAAAAGATTGATATTAGTGAAGGTCTCATCGAAATCGGCCAATTCGTTGACGAGTTATATTTGAAAAACGAAAGTTGGACCGACCCTTAGATTATGACCTTTCGACCCTGTAAACCGATTTTGTCCATTTTTGGCTTGAAAACGTGTCTCATCAAAATATTGATAATGAAGGAGAATTAATCAAAATCGCTCATTTGGTTGCTGAGATATCGTTACAAAACCGAAATTTGGACCGACCGCGACCGTTCCATGGTGACCCCTCTGGCTTCCGTCAGCCGATTTGAATTATTCTTAGCGTTACAACTCTTATGATCAACCTAAAGCTGTTGAAAATTTTTGAAACTCCTACGTTTATTTTATAAAGAATTACGACTGCCTCAGTCACACGCAGACAACTTCTTTTATTATTATATAGATTAATGATAAAAAGTGCATCAATAAAAACGGCAGCGGGTTACTAACATTTTCCAAATCATCTATAATGATACTGCTTTCACATTATGACTCACCACCTTTCCCTCTCTTTGCCTTGCTTTCTCCTCAAAAATATCTTCCTTGAATCGCGAAACGAAACCTCATGGTCTCTCAATAACATGGAGCAATATGTGACCTTTAAGTGAGACCGTGGCAAAATGGCTCGTCTACTTTTCCATCCTCTCGCCTCCCACCTTAGTGAAAGACTTTCCCATCCTCCCGATTTTTCTCTATCACATACGCAGAAGTAATTTCGTTAGATAATGCGGAATAAAAAGATAAGAGACGCAATATTACACAATTTAGTATTACTTTTTGATCAGCCTAAGGCTAAAAAATAGATCTTTTGCTAGTTTACGGATGGTAATGATGTATGACTTAATCGAGATATGATATACTGTTTGCTCAATACTTTCTTTTGGTTGTAGAAATAACAAATTCATTATTACAAGCATAAAATAATACTTATTTAAATGGAAAATAATTTCAGGTAAGAATTTCAATGAAAAGTTTTCTGCTAAAGTGACAACAATTCACAATCTATTTTTCAAAATTCATATTTAAAGAATACGGTAAATGAAAAGATAAAAATAATATAAATCCTAATCATGGATAATATGCCACATTCTGACGGTAATATCTATTATGACCACTTCCCAAGCGAAGTACCGAAGACCAGTTAATAAATTTTTAATATCAGGCAAATCAATTATCGATATGGATACTGATATTCAAACGGAAATAACTTAAGTCAAAATACATTGTATCTTTAAAATATAAATCTGATGGATTCTCGCTTTATCAACTGGAAATGATGTGATTGAATTCTGTAGAATTTTGCTCGCGAATTTTTTCCTAGCCTGAGATAATTTGCATAACGGTGTATTTTGATAAAATGTATTTCCTGTTTTTCCATCACGAAAATTTGCAAATGAGCATTTCCGTCCATGAAAGTAATGAAGTATAAGCAAAGGTCTCGTTTAACGGACATTAATAATCAAAACCTCTTCTTCCTGCAATGACAAACTTGCACTTTGCCATTAAGAGTTACGTTGCCGAAAAAACAACGCCGAAATTGAAATTATAAAGATAAGACAATTCTTAAATATTACTTTCCATATTTTTGGGGTATATGAGACCTTTCGCGAACTGATTGCAACTAATTTAGAAAAGTTTATCCTAATATAGTACAAGCAGATGATATGCTTAAATATTAATATCATGCTATTCTTACACAAGTAGTTGGTGCTTGCAGAAATCAAGCATTTCAGCCCATATTGAAAGTGACACCATAGGATTTTGAAGGAGCGCAGTGCATCAGGCAGTCCATAACGTCACTTCTATCAGGGTTGCTTCTCCTATTGTGATCACTGATATTTGTAGAGAAAAACAGACCTATTTCCAATTTAATTGTCACGTTTGTGCTTTTGGTATAACGTTAGAAATCTAATTATTTATGATACCCTCACTCTGCACGACATTATCTGCTGACCTCCTCCAAGAGGCAAAATGAAATGTTTCCCCGGATTGAAAAATGAGTACCGAACGTTAGATGTCCTTATGGAATTTCCGAAAGCACCCTGTCATAAAATTTATATAATCCATCTGAGTGTTGCTCGTGCTTACTTTTGTATCTATTGCTGTCCAAGGAGCATCGCCCATATACGCATTCCGGGCCTTTTTTCCGCATTCATAATCGTTTATTACTCAATAATATGAGATTTTTTCATCAAAATATTCATTCATACATTAGGTTGCGTATTATACTCGCGTCACATTAATTTCTTACGAATTATCACGATTTCGTGAATCAGGGACGCGAATTAACGAGTAGAATACACTTTCTGATTTATTGCGAAAAATTAACAGTTCCAGGTTGATGGCCGAAGTAAACACAACACATTCACCAAAATATAGATAACAACAAACAAAGCAGTATAAAATAAGCCTTTTTAGTGCTTTTCGTCAATGCTGAAAAGCACTATTGTCTTCATGATGTCCCTCCGTACGCATATATCAGGGAAGAATTGGATTGGCCGATTTCAACTAAATTTGGTCATATAATATTCACATAAATTAATGACCAAAATGACATATTTCGACCGGATTGGCGTAGCGGGAGTGCCACAATTGCAAAATTAAACTTTCGGTAATAATGAATTTGGAAGGAAATGGCCGAACCGATTTTTAAAAAATTTTGCATGCTGGAGGCGTGCAATATAAAATTAAATATCAAGATGCTTAGTATAGATATATAAAGCAGGAATGCCACAATACAAGAAATAAAAATATTTTTACACATATTTGTGTTGAAATATCTGCATCAATTTGAACAAAGTTATAATATGTGTAGTGTACACATATAAAGAAAACCATAATAACATACTTAAACTGAATCAGACAAACAGGGGCGCCACAATTACATATTAAATTCTATCACTAATTATGGAGTTGGAAGGCATTGGTCGAACGGATTTCAATTAAAGTTTGTACATCTAATATATTATAACCGCTGTTTCTCTGCGTACGTCCCTGCCTGCCTGTGTCTGAAGCCTAGACGCAAATAAACCGGGAACAGTCGGCTCGATTTCGACAAATCTTTCGCCTGAATAGTCGACCCAAACTCCTACAGATTTAAAGTGGGTAGTCGTCCGCCGGAAAGGCATAGGTTAGATACCAGGATGGTTTTCGTTTTTACGTTTGATTAACACGTAATCGGCTAGAATACTATGTGTAGACCTTAATTCTTTAACATTTAAAAATATCTTACGATAGACACTTTCACTCGAGATTTATACCATTTCACGCAGAAAGAAATGAAAATTATTATTCTTACCGCCGATGTTGTTGTTTAATTCGTGTTTGCTCATATTTTAAGTTTATATTCGATTTTCTCCGGTTTTTTGACATTTCAAAAAGGAGGTTGCTATGGTTCATCTGGGATTTTTGCATTATCAGACTCGGAATTCAAGTGCATCTGCACTATGCTTGCATGAAATTGATGGAATGATATGATCCGAAGATCCTATGCAGACAGGCATAAGCTGTGAAAGTTGGAACAATTTTTGAAACGAGAAAAAAGTCTGCTATGACCGGGAATTGAACCCGGGTCTTCCAATTGCCGGGCGGATATTCTACCTCTGAACTATCGTAGCTACGAATATAGAATATCCGCCAGGCAAGTGGAAGACCCGGGTTCAATTCCCGGTCATAGCAGACTTTTTTCTCGTTTCAAAAATTGTTCCCACTATGTTTGCAATAAAACGCGTGGAGTACAAAAACGGATTAAGCATCGAGTGACGTGACCTCCCAGTATAAACACAAATAAATCAAGAACGGTCGGCTTGATTTGGACAAATCTTTCGCCTGAATACTCGGCGCGAACTCTTGCAGGTTTTAAGTGGGACGTCGTCTCCCAAAAAGGCATGGGTACGAAAGTTTTCGTTTATGCATTTGATTATCACATAGTCGGCGGGAATACGATGTGCAGATATTCAGTGTTTAACATTTTAAAATATCTTACGATCGATTGACCCGAGATATAAACTATTTTACGTAAAAAGAAATGAAGATTCTTATTTTTACTTTCTTTACTTTTGTTTAATTCGCGTTTGCTCATATTTTAAATTTATATTCGATTTTCTCCGATTTTTCAATATTTCAATTGTTGATCTGGAATTTTTGCATTGTTAGACTCGGACTTGGAAGTGTATTTGCACTAAGCTTAAAATAAAAGAAACGCATTAATCACAAGAACCGATAGAAAATTTGTGTGAAAAGTTTCGTGTAAATATAAAACAAATGAAACAAGTAGCGAGGAAAAGAAACGATTCCAAAGCATTGTAATAATGGACAATTTAACATTTCAAATAGAAATATATTTCACGCATACAATAAAAATATCGTTTCGTTTGCAAGTTATATTCTGAAGTTTCAACAAATTACTATATTGATAATAGTTTTGATTAATTTCTTTCGATATTGACGCGTGGTCGGTACAATGATTACTTAATATTAAACCAACCACAGAACATATGATATGCTGTACCATCAGAAGTCGTGAAGAAAACAAAAAATACTGTGTATCGGTATTATAAACCATGTAAGTATGTGCTTTTGGTTATGAAAATGGTGTGAGCTATATAATTATTTTAAGAGGGGCAATAAAAGTGGTTCAACTAATAACAAACACACTTTGTAACAATATTTTGTCATAGGCACTATCGCATTGAGTCATTTCACGCAAGGGTCTCTAGATGTTTGCATGAAATACTGCAACACGGGCCTCTATTAAGATTTATACAACATATCGTAAGGATATCAAGATGTTTAAAGCTGAGCTAATGTGCAGAGCTACCACAGTAAAAAGTAAAATAATATTAATTTTACACGTAATTATAGAAAACTGACGGCATGGATTTTAACCAAATATGATGTATATAATCTTTATATAAATAAATAACAAAATTATTGTATTCGAACCTGGTCGACTAAGCAGGGCTACCACAATATTAAAGTTAGAATTTGTATGTAACTATTACTTTCGAAGGTATCGGCTGGACGGATTTCAAAGAAATTTCGTTTATAGAGAGAGTATTGAACGACAAAACGAAATAAATATCTTTAAAACGGATCTAAAAAGCAGGATTGCCACAATATAAGGAAAAATAATTTTCTGATTTTAAAGCAAATATCATGGTACTACTATAGTAGTACCATGGCAAATATATTAGTACCTATACGATTATACTACGGAGAATTTGACGAAAAGCACTTCTGTACCACAAAAGACCCGTGTACATCCCTAATTTTTTATTTACACACTTTTAGTTAAATTTAATTAGAAGGATTTCAATTTATAACACTTTTCTAGATAAAAATTTATGAAATGTATTGAAATAAACGTAGAAATTAGATATTGCTTTTTTAGAAATACAAATGTCGATGTTTGTGTCTATCTGGCTAATCAACCTCTTGGGTTATTATAGCCAAAATATAAACGTCGAAAACTAAAATGCCCAATTAAATGTTTAAAGATAAACGTTGATGGACGTCGTTGATTTTTAGGAAAATATGCAATGGTAATAAACGCTTTTTAAGATTTATTAACGGAAAAAACTACGAAGCCTAATAAATTGTATTAAAGTAAACGTTGATATTAGTCGCCAATTTTTAGGTGATTTTTAAGAAAAATTAACTTTGGAAACCACCAAGCATATAGTAGTTATAATTTTAAGCGTCGATATTTGTCAAAAATCTAATGGGAAAATAAACCTCAATTTACATATTCGATTTAAAATAAACAAACTTCAAAGATCTACCAAGCCTACTTAAACGCTTAAGGGAATAAACTTGATGATAAATCAGTTAAAGAAAAATTAGAAAATATATTTTCGTAAATCGATTTTTCTATAACCCGAATAATGTCTTCTTTTCCTTGAAATTCGGGTTATAGAAGTTCCAGTGTGTGTATATGCACCTGTGTATACAGGGTGTTCCTAAATTATACAGACAAAATGATATGGGTTGTATGGCGGCATGCCCCATGTGCGAAACACCCGGTCCCTGTGTGGGAAATCTCGTATCTAAGTGCACGGTGTTAAGGCAATCCTTGTGCTTTGCCCGCCACCTGTGATGCGCTGCCTCGGTGCACGGTGCAATGTTTTGCTCACTCTGTTTACTTGGTATTGCTTGCAGGCAAGAGCGTACGGATTGCGGATGGTGCATTCGGTGGCACCAGTCTTTGCCAAGTTAGAGGAGAAAGAAAGTGGAACTTTGGGACGTAATGGCATGTTTTATTAATCCACAATTACCGTACTGAGTATGGGACAAGGTTCATTAAAGGAGGTATTCAAACTGGTGGCCACCAACCTGCAAACACAACATGCATCTTTTGAAATCCTCGTTCTTTCGAAAAATCCCGCCGTGATGCGGATTGAATCATAAGCAGCCTGGATGCGAGGAAAATGGTTCGCCCCTTGAGCGACTGCATTTTCATACACGAGGCTCTTGATGTGAAACAAAAAAAAATCTAGACGTTTGAGATCCGGGGAGCGAGCTGTCCGATTGAAGGGTTGCTTTAACACCGGGCGCTTAGGTACGAGATTTCTCACATCGTAGCTCGAACAAGAAACTGCTCCGGACACAGGGACCGGGTATTTCGCATATCGGGTATGCCGCTCAACAACCCCCTATCATTTTTAATTTTCTATAACTGGAATAATTTTTACTTTCCCTTTAGATTCGAGTTATGGAAGTTCCACTATAATTCGTTATGACGGCATTAACTTCCATTAAAAGCATTATAGGCCCATTTAAAAGCAATGAGATCGTTGCCATGATTTTATACCTTTCCATTGTTGAAAATATGAAATATTCACACTCTTTTTCCAATTAAAAGCCGATATTTACGCTAATTTGGTATTTAATTGAATTCTGCCTTAGAAAATTAAGAACTCTGTTCTTTAATTTAGACAATATTTTTTCTCGAATTTTTATCACAATCTATAGTAATTTAAAAATGCTTTTTTGGAGGCTTTGATTTTCTTATGGAGAATTGAAATGGTACATTGGGGTTAAAAAGACCCCTTAAATATTAACTTTTTGTAACTTTCGATTTTTCTCGTCGGTTATGCTATTTGCACTACCTTCATGCCAAATTTTAGATTTATTGCCATTCTAGAAGTACCTAAGAGTTTTATGTCAGTGAGTGAGGCACAAGTAGCTTTATATGATTAATTACGTGGCACTTCGCAAATTTTGCCGTCTGAGTGGCCAGCGATTATAAAAGGTTGTCTACCACTAATTTAAAATGGTCCATACAGGCGATACCGGGTTTTTCTCCCAAGTACTTTTCAATTTTGTCAAAGTGCCTAAATGAAATTATAATGCATCACGTGTTTCATTAATTCGTGCATGAACCTGGTTGTGAGAAATAGGAAGTGGATAGTGATGATCCTTTCATGCTATCTCATCCTATGCAAAATTTTACCATAAGCATTTAACGCTTCGTAAATTTTCGTCGATAAGGACCTGGGATTTTTATATTTTTTTCGCGAAACTAGTTTACTTTAATATAAATAGATCTTTATACTATGAAAAGGGTATCTGAGAACTAGCAATGAGTGAATGGTCTTACTTTTGTGTTCTCAATTGAGAAAATTAGTTTTGAGCCTGTCCCTGGACACATCAATATATTGGAACCACAGGACGGGCAGAATGAAGCCGATGAACAAAAGCGTTACATTGAATCAACAGAAGGTGTGATTGCCTCTCTGGGCGTAGGAGTGGATAAGGTGGCAGCGTCTGTTTATACGCTCGACGGTTCAATTAGTGACCTCTATAAAAGGAACATTGGAGCAGGACAGAGGGCCCGACGCGTGGGATTCTGAAGAGGTCAATATGGTCTGCAATATACTCAGTTCGTACAGGAAAGACAATGAAAAAACATCTATTCGATGGTGCTATTATGACACATTAAACTGGATATCCTCGTGGACTACAACTTAGTCTTAACTGCATTAGCACGACCCTCTTAAAATATAATTTCTAAAATATTAAAAAACAATGAATGAAAGGATATATTTGTTCAACCTTTAGGACTACATATTAAAATAAGCAATTTATCTATTTAACGCTCATAGTATGGACAACACAATGGGATTATCATATAATTATTATGATTTAATTATTATCCCTGACTATGTAAGAGCTCCCCTTTTAAGTTAATGCAGTGTTTTATTAAACCAAAATTTTTAACTCCACTGCATACTCGCTGTATTCAGTCTTATTAGACGCGGTTTCGTTTTCTGTAAAACTGCATATTGGTGGTGAAGATGGCGTCCTTTTTCAACTGGGTCACAATTGGAGAATAATTAGATTTGAATTAAGCTAACACAAATTTCACATCCAAAACACAATGCTTGAAATATATGATCTCGTCAAATTCATTTTATATATAAAAGGCACATTCAACGGATAGCACGGGGATTCCAGAATAGATAGTTCCCTAACATTTGAATGGCCAGTAAAGCTAATATCATGGAGTTCATCATAACTGTTCATGGTAATTATATGGTGAATAATTAAACACAAACAAATTGACGCGTTGACTGATAATTAAGGAAAATGCTATTACTGAGCGGCAATACAAATGCCATTACTATTCGTTGGGTACGTGAATAAAAGCATACAATTCTTCAATTGTATACATAAAATCCTTATTCTGTCTGTTGGTCCGTACGTCCGTCCGTTGGTCACCAGGGGCGCTCTATAAAAATCCCCATAAGCGAATACTTAAAAATCCTTTTTTTCACATGCAGGCTTGTTTTCTTTTGCAAAATTAAATTAGATGAAATTTACCTACGATCTTCGGACCTAGACCATTTTAAATAAAATAAACATAGATTCTTATTCTTATCGTAAACTCTTGCCTTTGGTTCTAAATCGCTCAGTTATACATTTAAATCACATTTATAGGAAACTTTTTAAGCTCTTTAAAGATATGTTGTCTTGCCGACCGTGTCTTGTTAAACCTCGAGATTGAATTGTCGTCCTTATACTATATGCGTAAAAATAGTGTTTTGAATGCTTTAGCATGAGGGAGGGACGGCGCCCGAATAATTTATAATTAAAATCGTGTTTTTTATTAATTTCTTTTCAGATAACTTCCTATTAAAATTTTAGGTAATTAACTATTTTTATAGTTATTCTCACTGATTTTGCTGTGCTTCTTATAATTAACCGTAGTTATAAATTTGCATCGCATATGTGAATAACGCAAAAAGCCATTCCTTAACCTGCTGATCTTTTTCGTTTACAAATTAAAATAGTTAAGGATGAGGTATTTAACTTAGTTACGCGAAGAGAAGAATTTGACTCATTCGTAAATCTCAAAAAATTACGTTTTAATACGATTTTTTACGTTTTCGCGCATTTTGTTTATATTGGACCACTGTTGTCCCAATTGTTGAATTGTATTCTTGGTCTCATAATAAATGCACCAATTTAGTGCTTTAACACGAGTCAGACTTTTATAAATGGGCCTAAGTTATTTACTGAATCTATTAAGTAATTAGAGGGAGGACGGAGAAGAAAATGGGAATGAGCAGAAATTGAGAAAGATGAATAGGACGTAGCATTTGTATAGGCCAAAAAGTAGCTGCAGTACAAAAATAACAATAATAAATTATCATTTATTATAAAAATGTTATACTATCAAATCATGTGCAATTGCCAAATGGTGGGAATTCATAAAACTAAATATAGGTAACGTAATTTTCAATGGATTTATTTAACTGATAATATAGCAAATATATCAAACCAAATTTCAAATAGGATTAAATAAATAACATTTTATGACTTATATTTAAATTTCTTTAACTAAAGTGGTTTTTCTGGAAAAATTTCAAAATTAATATAGTTAAAAGAAAAGTGCGATCTCAAAATATAGTTAAGATCATTAAAGTTCATAAAAATTATTAATAATTAAGTTGCTACACATTTTTCCTTTGATTGTAAATTGACTTCTTTCACATATTATTCTGTTTTTAACTAGTTAGTAAGAGTAAAATAATTCATTTATTAAGTTAAATTCTATACGTTTTAAATAACTTATAATTTGCTCAAATATTTCAAGTAAATTTCAGCTACTTCTTTATGAATTATATTTTATTATTTCGATTTTCCTCTTATTTTCCGCAAATATTTGGATGATCATTTGGCCTCTCTACTAATAATTACTTAAACAGTATAATTAAAACAAAAATACCTTTCAAAAACTCTGATTTTATTGTGCATGGAAGTCAAACCAAACCATAGCATATCTTACTGATTTTTCATATCGAAATCATATATATTTGGAATACATTTATGATAATCCCGTCATATTTGACGGGCAATTACGCTAGTAAATATATAAATTATCTATGGGAGTGTATTTGTATTGCATTATTTTATATCTATTAACGCGTTCATCTGCTTAATAAAGTGGATGCATAATAGAAAGCGATATTAGAGTGTTATTTATTATTACGCATAATTTTCAATAATGAACATCTTAAAATATTACTTTACATAACTATTATTTACAGAATACATGACCCCCTTTAAAATGAATTCATATGAGAGTAAGATAGAGTGGGTAGGAAAGGAAGAGAGAGATAGGCGTTAGATGAGGAGTCGGTTTTGGAAGAGGGGTTGTCCTTCGGTCTGACGGTTCTGATCCAATAAAAATATTTTAGTTGAAATCGGTAACTGACACTCATGGGTCCTGGGAACCCGAGCTGTGTTTTTTAGTTGCGGTTACTAGTGAGTAGATGGTAGTAAAGAACTGAAATTTTCGTACTGTTCCATTCATCAACGTGCCACGTGGCAGCAAAGTGTTTGGAGATTTGCGGTCAATCGCTTGCTAGAAAAAATTGCGTCGTGTCCTGTCGACAGAGGAGTCTAGTTATCACAACTTTTTTTCATACACAATGGCTGCTTTGAGGTAAAGTTAGATACAAACATTGTTTCATAAACCAGTGTGTTATGTTGATGATATTTCGGATGAAGAAAGTGACTTTATTTTATCTTATCACGATTCTGAGACTGAGGAAAGTGCCAGTGATGACGAAGATACTGCACATGTTACTACGACACAATTGCTTCCAATGGTCGAAAAATCTAGCCATTCGTGCTCTCAAAACAGTCGCTCATCCTATTTCTTCAACTTCCCCCGAAAGATTTTGGGACTTTTATATTTACAGAGGAAATTGTCAGTAAAATTGTTTTTCATGCAAATGACAAAATAAGAGATATTCATTCCCAAATAAAAGACCAATCATACACTGCAGAGACAAACGTTATGGAATTAATAGCCTCATTTGGTTTGTGCTATCTCTGGGTATCATTCGAATTACATGATGAAGAACTTCTGGGACTTTATGCTACTGACGGCACGGGTCGTGGCATATTTTGAGCTGTGGTGTCATATAATCAACTGTTGTTTTTAATGAGATGCCTACGATTCGATGACTTATAAGTCAAAATGTAACTGATGATGATGTGTTAGTTGGTTTTCCTGGGAAGTGTGCTTTTCGTATGCACATTACATCTAATCCTCGTAAATATGGAATAAATAATTTCATTTTACAGAGGAAAAACTTCATTATTGTTTGAATGCAGAAGTTTACCAAGGAGCCGAGACGCCTGCTGTAAAACCTGAACCGAAACTTCTTGTTCCTAACAAGGTCGTGAAGAGAGAACCAAGTAAGGGATCTAATCGCAGTATCACTGCAGACAACTCGTTTTTGAGTATTGAACTCGTTGAAGAAATGTCGAAAATGGGACTAACGTATGTAGAGACAATAACGAGAAATAAACGAGAGCATTCACTCAAGTTCGTATACCCTAAATCTAGAACAATCCTGTTATCTATTTATGAGCTTTCTGAGCGGAAAACATTGGATTTATTTGTACAGAAGGAAGGGAAGCTTGTGAATTTATTTTCTTCCATGAACCATGTTGAATCAACTGATGAAGCCACTGGTAAGCCCCAAATCCTCTATTTTTACAATCAAACAAAAGGAGTGGATGCACTTGATGAAAAGTGTCATAATTACACAACAAGCAAGCGCACTCTTCTTCGGCCAATGGCCATTTTTATGCAATATTTGCAGGAGTCAACGCTTTCGTTTTATATAATGATTCTCGAGATGTTGTGCAAATGAACAGACGTGCTTTTTTGATGTCTTGGAAAGAACTTGTAAAGCCTTATATGGAAGATAGGAACAAAAAGAAATACGTGCAACCAAAACTAAATGTTTGGGAATGAAAAAAATGCACCTGTTGATACTACACAACCTACTGCTAGTAAATCAAAACGCAAAAAGTGTTCTATTTTCCCATCTGAGAGCGATAGAAAAGCATGTCGTGCTTGTAAGTCATGTTCCGCTCCACTTTACAGTCAATGTGGCGTGGTTAATGTACATCTTGTGCAGAATCTGACCAAACATGAATGTGTATATATTGTTTGTTTAATTAAAAACACGTCCAGTCTGTTTTTTGTTAAAGTTCCTATGTTTAAGGTGAATTGGTATTGACTGCCGTGAAAACGTTATGCAAGTTTTTCATTTGCAAAATTATTTGTTTTTTAAATAATATAGCCACCATTTATATATATTGCAGCGGCATGTCTATATTGTCTAAGTAGCTGTTTGTGGACAAATATTTATTGGTTTGTGAGATATAATTATTTAATTCGCATATGTTAAATTGTGCACAGTAAAAAAAATATTTCTTAGGTGACAGCAGCTTTATATATACTTGAAAATTTTTGTAATATGATCGAAATAAATATGTACTAAAAATCATAAGAATCTCAATGTTTTTATTCAATTCCTATTTAGTAAAATATAGAAAAGAATTTCTGGGTCCCAGGGACCCAGGTGTGTCATAAGTGCAACTTTTTTAGTTGTGTTAGTAACGGGTTAAACCTGAATCAGAGGATACATTCATAGGATATATCTTTTCGATGCCGGACTCAGAAAAGTGGGTATGAGTCATGTTGGCAGAGTGTAGTCCTCCCGTTTCTTAACACAGTGTAAGAGTGCAATATTTATCTGCAGTGAGCGTCCTTTCTCTAAATCAGGGATGGGGATACTTTTGAAGCATTAGCAGTTGCGGTTGTTTATGTGGGCCGCATAACTGATGCAAACGTTTCAGCGGGACGCAACAGGATCCACATCGGAAGTTACTTGAGAGAATGCAAAGGATTCTATCAATAAAAATCGACAATTAACCAAATTTTAGCCTCAAAACTTCACAAGAAATGGTTTTTTGGACCTAATTTTAGCCAAAAAATACAAAATAATGTTTAAAATTTAGCGGTTCAATATCACAACCGCATCGCGAGCCGCATGAAATGCTCTTGCGGGCTTGAGGTAGCACGCAAGCCGTAGTTTTCCGACCCCTGGTCTAAATGCTTCAGGTTTATCCTCTATGTTAGCAACCAGCGCTGCTCGAGAGACTTTCATATACCTTTCGATAATAATCGATTTCGATTTCGATTTAGATCACAGCCCCCTACTTATGATTCGCATTAGATCACCGGAGTATTCTGTTCGTACCAGAGTCAATCGATCCGGTTTTGTCAAGAAAACAAATTGCTAGCCTTTCTCCTTGTTTCTGAACAAAAGCACCTTTCCCTCTCTCGAGAAGACCAATTGGAAATCCCCTGCGTCTTTATTCCATCATATCAGCATGCCCGACGTATTCCCGTGGCAAGCGTTTAGTTTTTTATTTAAAATGAAGGCTCAGGAAGGATATTCACCTCATACAAATTCAGCGCGAACCCCTTGTATAATTTTTGTAGGAGATACCTGCCACAAAAGAAATTACGTGGACGTCATTCTGAAGACGCAAGGAACGAATACTGAAAAAGAAGACACTTTTGGAGAGAGAGAGTGAACTGCGGAAAACGCACTAGAGAAATATTAACTAAAATAAAATAGAATTAAAGAGAAATTTTCAGGAAAAGTTTAGTCAATCGTCTTTAATATATTTTACTCCAACATATAGAGTTCCCTTGGAGCATTTTATGCGTTGCACGAAACTATGGATGAAAAATATATCCCCTACGTTAAAAAAAATCACATTTAAAAAATGGAAATCACCTTAACAAATCATTTCACATTAAAATGTTAATCCTATAAGCCTAAAGTAAATAAATTAAAACTATACCAAAAAAAGACATCCTTTTTTGGCTATAGGAGTTTTACTTTATTTACTTTGTTTAAGCCAAAAGTTATTGAGCTTATATAAACTAAAAGCCTAAGTTGAACATGAATTTCTTATATACGATATTATACCCGAATCTATAGGTAACTTCAGATTTAAACTCTAATTAAATCCGCCAAAGCATTGACAACTTGTAATGTAATCAACTGAAGGATTTGCAACCGAAAATGCGACCCGTCATGTAGAAAAATATTCTCATCCCCGACCAACCTTATGTAAAAATTCCTAGTCCTTTTACAATACTTCGCACGCTTACGCGCGCGCGAGCACACACACACGCATGCATGCACGCTCGAATGCACACGCACGCATGCACACGCACGCGCGCGCACACATATATTTATATAATTAAATAAATATATATATATATATATATATATATATATATATATATATATATATATATATATATATAGCATAAAAAGTACATATAAGGCATTGTTACATATGTTTTATAGTATAAATAATGGTATAGTTTTCAAAATGCATCAAAAATTTTAGAAAATAAAATTTGGAAAGGTGTCAAACAGGCATCTACAGCTACATTTCAATTCCTGAGGATCACGACAAAGGTCAAAATGACGAACAACGGGGCGACGAATAATGGGGAATAAATATAATCAAAGCGAAATTCCATATTTTGATTGCGTTTTGATCTTCAAATGTTGGATATTTCTTGCGGCGTATGTATGACGTATTTATCGAAGCATTCGGATACAAAAACAGATAGACTTCATCGTAATATACAATTTCCTATCATACGAATCTTCCATATTTACAAAAACATCCTATTAAAATTTTAAGGTTTCACAGAATTCACCCTAACAAGCAAAACTCTATTGCTACGGAAACATGGAGTCGAAACTAAAGTTGCACGTTATCTTTGGTGTGTGTCCGCAAAATGTTTGAAATTTTTGTAAACTGTGTCATTTCAATAATCGCAATAATGATAAAATAACTTTTTTTAACGAATGGGATCATGCAACTCTAACTTGGTAATTATAATGAACTTTATAGATTCAGTGAATGCATTTTCGAGGATTAACTTGGTAGAAACGATATTTTTGGAATAAATTAACGAATCTCTTTAAATAATTTCCTCTTTAGTTATTGGTAAAAGAGAAAATTCCCAAATCTTTAACTTTTTATTGTAAAAAGAATTACACATTGCTTTTCGAAGTTTTAAGTATAAACAATGAAATGGAAAAACGACAGTTCAAATCTAATATTCAGCGATATAAAATGCACTTCCGAAAATATTCTTTGATTAATAAGATTTCCCAACATCCACGCCATAATAATGCTGATGCAGGCTATTGATTTATGAGTATCAGATTTCAATACAGCTATATCTTTTCAAAGATGACTTTTTTCTTTTTTGGATTTCGCGAAGCTCCAAAAGGTCGATTCTTGTCATTTTGAGAACGTTTGATTAAATATTGATCTCTATCCAAATAAATTTTTTAATCTATAGCTCACAGTTAATATAAGAGAATGGGAGAGAAATATATTGGTTTTTAATTGTTGTTTGCTAAGAGAACGGTCTTAGCGATCGATGTAAACAAAGATGTGATGTTTTGCTATGGATTTTCTCGAATTTTTATCTGCGAAACTATAACTCGTAATTATGTGAGCTTGCAAACATTCTTAAAGTAAATGCTGTTCTCTGTCCGAATAATTTTTTAATCTATAGCTTACAGATCATATAAGAGCTAGGGTGATAAAAGTTTGATATTTCGTAATTGCTTGACGGATGTCATTTAAAGAGATATAAGTTTATTGAAGTAATTATGTGAAGTGGAAGTTCTAATTGACAGATTCAGTTGAAAATCCCAATTAGGCGATAATTTTTAATAAACATCACTCATTCCTATTAAAATTAAAGTCCGTCCAGCGGTTTAGGAGATGACGTTTTAGACGGACGGACGGAGCAGAAGTGCCCCTAAGGCATCGCACTTATAAATTTAGATGTACAGACATTTTCAGTAGTTTTTTATCTCCTTGACAATTTCCATCTCCTATTTATACGAGAATTCTTCAGGAATTTCCGGCGCTTTTATTTAAACACTTACAATATAAATGTTTCATAAATGTGCGCAAGAATTTAAAATAATGCAAAAGCTAATTTATACCTCTCAGTATAAGCGCGACATGAAATTAAAAGAATATAAGGACTCACCCTTTCTTCTAGAACTCTGCGTCCATCCGATTAGTTCCTAAAGCAAGCGGATTCCAAACCTGAAAGAATACGCAAAATACATGATAAGAAAGTTTCCAAAAATTAGGTGATGCGGTGACCCTCATCAACATACATGTGAGAGAGAGAGAGAGAGAGAGAGAGAGAGAGAGAGAGAGAGAGAGGCATATGCGACAGTAATGCAGCTATTATGCAACAAGAGAATGAAGAGCGTGCAAAGAAACAGTAATAATAATAAATTTTCGTCGAATGGTTAATATATTGTTGGATGTTGTCTAATCCAATTCTGCGACTGTTTCTTTGAAATGTTTTGCAATATAGCTTATAGTTTTACTAACAGTTTTCTTTAAAAATCTTCTACTTTTTTCTATTTTGCCATACAAATTTAAAGTTTTGAAAAATAACCCTTGTAGCTAATGTAGTAAACTCTCAGATCTCGCGGTTTTGATATTCATGGTTTTGATTATTCGCGGGAAGTTTCTGAATACATTGATTTGACATTCACGATATATAAGCATTACTATTCACAGATTTAACCGAGGCGTCATGCGTAAGTTGATACCATCAATATGTAAGCAGTACAATTGTAACGCTCGCGGATTGGATATTTGCAGTGATTTCAACGAATGTGAAATTTTGAGGACCATCTGCTTTGGCGATGAATGCTATTATTACTTTATTTTCTCGTTAGCTTGGGAGGGAAAAATATTATTTGTCAATTGCTTTAGAATTTTTTCCTCAATTTCTCGGCACTTAATCACTCATCGAGCCGCATGTGCAATCACCTGGTATGAAACATCAGCGCGAATGTCGCCGTTCACTTTTTTTGTGCTAATGAACCAATATGAACGCCACGAATATCTCCAGACCTATGTGGATGGTTCTTGACAGCTGTCACACACCCACGTCTAATTTAGTGGCGTCAGCATGTTGGAAAATTTGAGAGGAAATTCGTGTCGTGTCAATGTCAATCATCCGCCCGACGCGAACGTTATTCATGGGAAGAGACTCGAATTTTTGTTTCATTGATGCATTTTTCTGTGGGAAGTTCGCTTGAGTGTTATATCTGCATATGATTTATTTTACTCTCATATGTTAATGTCAATTTCATTTCCAAGGATATACAACTCCTTACAAATTCAACTTATTTTATTAAACGTACATGATTTTATGGTAAAAAAATTGCATTAAATTACTATTTTAAATTTTAACGGTTAGAAAATATTTAAAACAATTTTCATAAATGTTTAATAAAGATAATTTAGTCCAAAAATACGTAGGACTATAAAATGAATTTGAAATTTTTTTCAATTTTAAAATACACCCTACTGACAACTTTCTCTCCATTAAATAAAAAAAATTCTGTATATATTAAATGGAAAAATGATTTTTCGCCTCTTCACTTTATAATAATTCTACTTTCATAACTGGTGTATTTAAAAGCACAGTTTATACTGATAATCCAATAGAGAATTAACTGAAAACTCAAAAATTATATCCGAAGTATACATAATATGAAGTTCCCAGGCCTTGAGTTAACACATCGTTTCTAAGAATAGGAAATACTATTTCAATTTAAAATGCCATCAGTGATTTATCTACGAGAACCGCGAGGCTATCTAAGGTATGATGATTCTTTCCCTCTAGATTTCTCTGTATCTCTTTTTGATAATTTAGGAAGATATTACTAGGCGGAGAGCGGTTTTGGTTAAACGCCAAAAGATGATCAATGTTATCCGAGGAGAACTTAAGGACGGTTTTTTTTATTATTTCAACGTGTCAATTGCATAGCCCCTGAAATATATGGAGTAGGCAAGGAAAACCATTTCGCAGATGTAAATTTCCACAATAAAGAGATATCTCTGTAGAATTTTAAATAATGGAGAATTAATAGACTCAAACAATAGATATTATAGAAAGGAATATTAGATGGATAAAAGGGGAAGAGTGTGAGAAGATGAACGGATAGGATTTAGATGGAATTGGTTCAGGTGAGCCAAAAACGTAACAAAAGTTATGGTAAATATGATGGCATGTTAAATTTCTACAAAATATTTTTGCTCATTAATGCATAACATTTTATGTGGCTAAGCATATATTTTAAAATTATGCAACTGGCTTATGGGCGACCTGAGTTTAAAATAAACGGCGCAATGTACATTGCACATACTTTCTCATATACGTACATACATATATACATTTGGTCGACTGTGCGTTTATAAAAGAAAATATTTAATGCCAATGGACGATATTTTGTGATTTTTTAGGATTATATGGCTTAGTTCGTATTATTTGTAACAACAAGATGCACGGTGGGATGGATTTTAATCAAAATCCTTATTGCCATTTTTGAGTAAATCGAATTTTGTTTCAAAATATCCATGAATAAAGTACTCTTAATTGTTGCGCAATATCCTTCATCTCTTCAGAATGTCTATTATGCATGATATTATAAATATGAGATATTATTTGATTTATTTTAACTGTTTATACTGTACTGAGATTTTGAGTGGATCGCGGCGAAGGTGTGACGTCATAGGGCTTAGGTAGGTAGCTTAGCATACATTGTATTATTATTATTTATTTATTATTTAAAACTTAGTGCTACAAGTTGGCGATCTGCCAGGTGGTAACATAAAGAAACCTCGTAGGTCTCTCACACATCCAACAACGAGATCTAAAGACAAAAAAATAAGGCAGCAATAAAAAGATCTATAATAATTACATAACAAAAATATTACCCATAAGAAATATCACTGCAACCAAGAAAATTCAAAAGTTTCAAAAAGGAAGGAGAAATATTTTTAAAAAATCAATAAAGAATCACAAAATCACAGAAAAATCGCAAAACAACTTTACATCTATTCCTCAAAACATTTACACTCTTTGAGAAGGGCTCAAATAGTTCAGAAGGAAACTCATTCCAGTCATCAATAGTTCTGTTTAAATATGAATATTTTTTTACATTTGTTTTTTGTTTTCTACACTTAAATTTGTATTCGTGATCATTTTTCCCTTTAAAAGATGGTTCTTCCACCCCCATGTGTAACTCACTCCATGCTGCCTCCATATTTATTACATTAAAAAAAACCCACAAAGTCTACTCCGTTTCCTTCTCCTTTGCAAGCTCTCCCAGCCCAGTATTTCTAGCATCTTCGTCACGCTATCCGTTTTCCTGTGCCTACCCAATACATATCTGGCCGCCTTTCTTTGAACATTATCCAGCTTCCTGATATGCCCTTCTTCGTGCGGATCCCATACCAAGGAGGCATATTCCAATATCGGCCGAACTAGAGATTTGTATGCTTTCTCCTTTGTAGCTGGACTGCTTCCTTTTAGATTTCTCATAACCCAGTGCAGCATTTTGAAAGCTTTCCTTTTTATGAAATTGACATTTAATCCCCATCCTAGATCTTTTGATAAATAGACACCTAAATATTTACAATGATCACTTTTTGGTATAGAATTTTCCGAAAAATTATACTCCCTATTTGACACTAATTTCCTATTAGTGAATGTCTTGTACATACTTTTACTTATATTGATGTCCATTCCGTTGGTATTTGTCCAATCTGAAAGTTTGTCGATATCATTTGGGAGGGTATCACGGTCGCTTTCACTCTCGATCCGCCTATAAATTATACAATCATCCGCTAAAAGTCTTATTTCGGAGTTCATTTTGTCTGGAAGATCATTGACGTAAATTAAGAAGAGCAGCGGCCCTAAGACGCTACCTTGTGGAATCTTCGATATGGTATTCGTCTCATCTGAATACCGGTTACCTATTTTCACTCTTTGAGTTCTTCCAGTAAGAAAATTCGCAACCCACTTCAGTACCATTACGTCGATTGGTAATTGCTCCATCTTCAACTGCAGTAGATCGTGTGGCACTCTGTCAAATGCTGTCGAGAAATCCACGATTATAGCATCAACTTCTTTCCCTTCGTCTAATGAGTCAGCAATGTCTTGACACAAACCCACTAATTGGGTTTCACAGGAATACCCTTTCCTGAACCCATGCTGAGCTTTAAATAGCCACTTATCCCTTACCTACCAATCCCGTATGTAGTCTGATATTACCTTTTCCATTAGTTTACAAACCACAGAAGTTAAGCTAACCGGCCTATAGTTCTTTACTACCGTCTTTTCACCTTTCTTAAAAATGGGTATAATATGTGCCATTTTCCAGTCTTTAGGTAAGGCATGATTATTCATCGTTACATTGAATTATGTAGGGAGACATAGCAGTAGCACCTAGTTTCAGTATGCCATATGCAATAAAATCTGGTCCCACTGACTTACTTGCCCTCAATTTCCTAATTTTTTTAAAAAAATGTCTGTATCCGTGACTCTAATGGGTATTATCTCTGATGCATTTTCGCATATCTTCCAGTTTAAGGAGTCATTTATCAGCTCTCGAGTTTTTAAGTTATCCCGACCATTTTCTTGTAAAGCCACTGGACGCCATATAGTGAGTTTAAGAGATATATGGCTTATGTAGTATTATTTGTGACATTTACAATTTTATTGATTTTAAATAAATTCTCTGGAGCCATTTTTAAGTAAATAAATTTCTTCTAAAAATTGCCAAGAATAAACTACGCTTTATTTTTCTACAATGTCATTTTTTATGAAATAAATGTCTGCAAAAGATGATATACTGCTCAAATACGAGATATTATTCGATTTTATATGCGCGTTTGGGCCCTAAAACAGCGAACAGATCGACAGACAGACGGCATGGCGAAAACCACTTTACGGACTCAGGGACACCTAAAACGTCAATATCCATCAAAATCTCGAAGTTGAATTTTTTCACTAAACCGATAGGTACTTCCTCAATATACAACGCATATGAGAAAGTAAAAACGTACACCCGCTGAGCTATTATCGCAATAAGTTAACTTGACTTACTACCAGTAATGGCCAGCGATATTGAGAATTGGCTATACCCACGGGACCGCTCTCAACCATCCGAGAATGTAAAAAGTAATCCAAGTTTTATGGGCGGTATATATTTAATAATTTGAACAGGTTGAGTAACCTTAAAAACGGCGCGAGTACCCATCTACTGCCACAAAGTAGTAGCACCCGTCGGTGATTTACAAATTGAAGATTATAAAAATAAATATACAATAAGAGGGAAATGAATAAGGACGTCTGATTTGAAACAGAAATCCTCGTCTGGTATTCACAACTTTTGCAGGACAATTAGAGGTGTCTTAATCATTAATTTATCACGGAGATCCTGCCAACAGTTAGAGGCAAAATTAAAACACCACTTTATTACCACTAAGTATAATCATATTAAACTTGAATAATGTGTGCCTATGCAGTGGATAAAACACGTGTTTACTCTCTATTCTAAGGATTAGAACTCGATAATTTGCTTTCAGTTTCAAACCAAAATATGTAATTATTTAAAAGTGAATATCCATAAAACTGTACGAACGCGATCCGCACGTTTTGAGGTAACTGTCTAAGATTATCACATTCTCTCCCACTAGGCGAAACAGAAATTAATCTCTTTTCCATCGAGGAAGCACCTATTTAAATAACTTAAGGCCTTTTACTAGAGAGAGAGAGATAAAGGCAATGAAACGCTCCAATATAAAGTGAGGGAGGATAAGTATATGGTACGAATAAGAGACAATAGGAAATAAAAAGAATCGGGCTAACGGATAAGGAGGGCAGACAGACAAAAGTCTATATTTGGGTGAGATTAATGCTTCTTAGCCCCTTCTTACATCTAAACCCGATTGTCAAGTATTTAACAATTTTTCATCTGGAATGCTGACACATATTTACAGGTTACAGTAAAAACGTGGAAGAGTAAGAGGAGGAAAAAGGGTGGGAGTAGCTAGGGAAAGCATAAGAGTGGGGACAGAGAGAGAGAGAGGAAGTACAGACTAAAGCATAGAGGAGTTAGTTGGACAGAAAAAAACGAAGAGTACGCGAGGAGGAAAGCGATTGAGATATAAGTAGGTGGTGTAAATTATTGGGAATGGGCAGGAGGGAGGTGAGAGTGCAGAACCAATAAAGCGAAAGGGAATCGAACCGCGAGTTAAAGACTGAGAAAGAGAGTGAGGGAGACAGTTATTGGAGGGGAGAGAGAGAAAGATAAGCGTCGAAGAAAGAGTTACGAGTGGCAGCGAAGAAGAAACGAGAGAGGGATCGGGAGAGGGCGTTAAACACGATCGCGACCTATGACCGACATCTCCAGCTTTTAGAAATCTCCTTATTTATCGTTTTTTTTTACTTATTCAATTTCCAATTATAGATTCCTATTCAGAAATATTTGTGTTTGCATAAAATTATAAGAAACGGAAGATTGATTGTTTAAATAACCGCTAATTGTTAAAATTAATGGTTTAAAATTTCTTCTGATTTTCGGTCACAAAACATTAGTACAGTGAAGTCGTTAACCAAATGTTGATTTTTAATGTGAAATTCCAGTGATACAACCATGAATTAGCATTTAAAGTATCTAAAAATATTATAAAACTTCAGATATGGCAAGATAGAGTATTTTATGTTTGAATAAAACCTGTTTCGGAGAAGTTTGTCTTATACTGATGGAACCGTTTGCTTTTGTGATGAGACCTTTTCACATCCTAGTTGAAGTGCGACACTTATACGATTTTGATTTGGGAATAAAAGAAGTGTAATTTGTTCGAGAATAAGTTCTGAGCGCTGGTGGATGGAAAAATATAAAGCCAATTATCTGCCAAAGGAGAGAAAATTAAAGACCGTACTTTATGGCGTAGGAGGCGAAGAAGGAAAAACAGACGCAATGAGTCCCTGTAAAGGATCACCCTGATGTGATTTCAGATAGCATAAAAATAACACTATACTAGACTGACTCAGGGCACAAGTAATGTTCAGAAGTAATTTGTTGAATACGAGCAACAGGCAGAATCATGAAGTATACTATATATGTTTGTTTTCTACTTGGTTCCTCTACAAAAGTAGAAATGTTTCAACAGATAAGTAAACATTACAAAATATGAGCACATATTAAGAAGAAAATCTCAATCTTTACTGAAATTTTCGGAAACAAAAATTAACGATATTTTAAATTAATGTCTGATATTGGAAAGTGAAAGGGGAAAATGGGTTTAATGTCAAGTGATCAGCATGTAGCAAGATGAAACGCAGAAGGCAGGAGAAATTAAAGAACGATTAACTTCAAACAAATTTATCCATGCTAAAGGAAATTACCTTGACGTTACGAAAATGGATCGATAACAAACAGATATGAGAAGATAAATAGCGAGAAAAAGAAATATTAGAAATAGTTTACAAGGTCGCGCTAAACGAAGATGGATGCAGTAATACCCTTCGTTATTGAAAGAAATGCAATATTTTATCTTGAACGAAAAATTAAGTAACGTGTACCCATGTTTACCATATAACCCCATTATTTTATCAGAGATGCATTCTAAAGGGCAACAAGTAATCTCAAGAGATAATAAAAACCACACTTTTATAAAACAAACATTGTCAAGCACGTATTCAATGGTTTATTCCATTAAAATACTCATAATACTAAGAGAAACCCTTAGATATTATCTTTTAATAAAAATAATAATATATAGGAGGGCTCCTGTCATTCTGATTGCATTATCTCCTAAGGGTTTGTTGAGGAATATCAGGATTTTCTCCCGGTGATATCAATTTTCTCTAGTATTTCAAAGATATATGTTATATCTGTGAGGGGTCACTGATCACACTCTTTACTATACATTTCTTTTCTATAAACAAAAAAGAAACAATTTGAGATGAAAATTTCCGTTATGGAGAATATCCATTCCGTACCAAAAATTTTAGTCATAATTTAAAAATTTTGCTAAGTCAAAATTCCATAATGGAGAGGATCAGTGTAAATATATGTTGCTTTATTGCGGCGAGATATATAATACATAGGTTATTCTTACATAGAATCCCCAAAGGATAAAAAGCTATAGAAATGAGTAAAAAGAGAGTCACATGGTGAAATACATAATGAGATTAAAAGGAAAAAAAATACGGTACAGGAATTAGTGTAATCATCAGTAAACGGAGAATTGTAAATTTAAAAATAAGGGTTACATATATGGAGATATTTGATGACTGTAAAAATTAAAACGGTGAAGAGGGATATACAGAGGTAAGACTTGATATAAATTAGGAATAACACGTTGAGAAAATTAAAATTAAAAAGAGATATCAAATTTGTGAAACAGAAATAAAATAGTATTGGAAAAAAAGATAAACCAAAGAAAAATATCTGTACATTTCTGAATGCAGAAAAGAAAAGAAACTAATATAAATGACACACAACTATCTCATCAACTCTTTAATCCTGTGATTCGGGTGGCATTCATGATAAGAGTGATGCGCTGCAAATACGCAACCAAATTATAGAATTTTAACTAATTTCCAAACAACAAATTCTATAAAATTCAATCAAATAACTTAGTTGGTATCACAATAATTTACCCCGAATTATTGCAGTCTTGATTGAGTAATACGACTCAGATATGCCAATTTCAGAAAGTATCTTAATAAAAACCTTAAATATAAAATAGCCGTGGCCACGTAATTTTAATCTTTGACTTTAACAAAGAATATGAGCTCCGCTCATGCGCCCCACGGCCACCAACCCCACCGCTCTTCCCTTTGCCCAGGCTTTACAATCCTTCAGTCAAAGATTAATGATTTTATTTAATAAATCCTCTTTCTCTCTCCCATCATTTGAAATCTCTTTCTCCTCGCTCCGTACCAAAAAATCTCGTTCCATCTTACTCGCTCGTACGCTTACTCCTCATTCCCCCTTCTCTCCCTCATTCTCTTCAAGTCTAGTTTAGTCCCTGTTTTACCCTAATACGCTCTTCCTCATTACAGCCCTCCTGTCTATCTCTCTGACCCTGTCTCTCGCACCCGTTCTCCTTCCACCCCTACCTCCCCTACTCCCTCCTCCTCAAACCCTATGCTTTTCTCCCACTCACCCCCTCTCTCCGTCCCTCTTTCCCGCCAAGCCATCCGTTTACCCGAACTTTCGCTTTCAATCATTCCCTCCATCCCTCTCTCTTTCCTTCTATCTTTCCTTCTATCTTTCACTCTCTCCTTAGCCCAAACTCCCGTGTTTTTTTATCATCCCAATAGAGTCGTATGTATTTGTATGAGCACGACAAAAAAGCTGGTTGCTCCTGGCAACAAAATATTTTATCCACAAAAACGAAATATTTCGTTTTCAAAACAGTTTTCTGAGCCAATTTTAATCGTCTTCGAAATGCAGCTGTAAAGCAATATAAGTGCGTTCTTTTCCACGTACTGTGGTTTAATTGTTTTATTTATACGACAATTATTAATAATTTTAAAAAGGAAAAGAAAGATTACTTTACACTCCTAAACGTTTTAATCAAAAAGAGAATGGAAACTATCCTGGTATCAAATCCATGCCATTATATTAGATAGCTTCAAATCTATCACATGCAGAAAGTTACGCCAAGTATAACTACGGTTAAAGTTTTGTTGAAATCGGATTGACTTATTTAGCAACTTGATTATACGGTTGCCGCATGACCAACTGCCGGACAGCTTACGATGTAATATATAGAAAGATACCTAATTACAAATTTAATTGATATAGTACAGTGATCGATGCATACAGATGGATAGACGCGCCGAATAGAACCCACACACCTTTTAAGAAAAGCGTCTTTAACGAGGAGAGAGAGAGAGAGATAGATAGATAATCGTCTTTATTCGGGCGAAATTTAGACCATAAGGTCCTTTCTTACATTTAACCCTTCGTCAATATAATAAATATAAGAAAAGGTAAAGTAAGATATTACAATACGCATTACATAAACAGTATATATCTAATACATACAGAGTAAAAATACAAAATTGAAGACAGATTAGAGATTGTGGGGAGTGTGTGTGTGTGTGTGTAATTTAAGGCGAATCAGCCTCTTGGGCTATTATCGCCATAATATGCACTTTTAACCACAACCCATTTGTGGCAAACTAACCATAGCACCAGACACACAATAAACCTAGGTAAAACAGACATGTCCTCCCTAGTAAAACCCACGCAGGAAAACACCCACTGAGAAGGGGGTTGTGAAAAACCTGCGAAAACCCTAGATAGTGTACAGATGATAATATAATAGTACAACATTAAAGAGAGAGAGAGAGAGAGAGAGAGAGAGAGAGAGAAATCATAAAATCTGTATTAAAGGGAGAGTTGTAAAGGATACATCTAATCAAAAAAGACAATAAAAATTAAATACCAAAAGATAACGCTTGTGTGCGCGGTAAAATACGAAAGTGAAGCAGATAAAGAGAATGCGGTTGACCAATTAACGCGGGAATAGATTATATACGTTCATAGAACCTCATGGGGCAAAGTGGGTGTCAAGGGCAGCAGCAATGGGAGGCCATAGGATGGCAATTTAAACGCATTAGGTAAACAGGCGGAGCAGAAAGCATTGCGTTTTTCTCTCCCTTTGTATCAAGACTGTCAAACTACCTTATTAAAGAGGGAAGGAGTAATTTTACAAAGCTTGGTATATCATTCCCCGACCAAGAGAAGATGAGGAAGGGAGAAATAGAGGGAGAAATTACAGACAGAATTAATGATATGTTTTCAGTAACCCGGAAAACATATTGTTTAGGTAATTGGGAGGTGAGAATCACAATAAGGCTAAGATTTAGAGATTCTAGGTTAAAGGAAGGAATTCATCTTTAAGAGAGAATTGATTCAATTTTGGTCTGAGGAAATAATGATGAACAAATGAAATGAAACGCTCAAATGCGAAAGGAAATGGACCATTTTTGCCTTGATAATTCCTATAATGATTAAATTATTTTCACCTATTTTATTATGCATACAGTACCAAAGTCGTAGGTAATAGACAGCAAAAGTATTGGGAGGATATCATCAACTTTCAAATAATTAAAATATTACAACTGACTTCCCATATAATCCAAAAATATATATCACTGATTTTTAAACTATGAATTGACTTTTTGCAATTTTCAGAAAACGAAAAGAAGTATAGTATTAATCTAAATTATCGGTATTTATGAAAAGTCCTTTATCTCTAATCTTAGTTTAATAATTATGAAACAGTAAAATTTTTCTCGCATCTAAAATTCGAAATATATATTGGCACATCAGATCCTTTATCGCGGCGTATCGGTTTCCGAACACTGAGTTACATGTACTTCTTTTTCTATCTGTAATTTCAAAAAAGCATTTATTGTTACCAATCTGCGGAAAAGAAAGGTACAGCGATTTGATGAGAAATTCAGAACTCATATAGCTTAGCAAACATTGTCATAACTCCTTCAACTTTTCTCCACAAATTTGTACTAAATTTTGAAAATTCATATTCGGATAACATTTCTACGAAATTCAAAATAAGGAGGTTTCGTTAAAAAGATGAATATGAGGAACTGAAATATTATTACACATTATTTAATGTCTAACTACCAGGCCAAAAGGTCAGGTGGTAACCGAGCAATAAAATCGTTATGAATATGAAAAAACCCTATATGTGACTCGTGTAAGGATGGTTCATGGCGGGAAATCACGTCTGCCAAAACTGTTGCGGGCCCCATAGAATCCCTGCCGTACATCACCATACTAAGCATCCCCCTACATATTCCACGCCCCAACGATTCGCATGAATAATTGAGAGATATTGAAATCAATACATTTTTCTATGATCTTAATGATTTTCGAAATTTTTCCTAAAATTCCCCCAGCTTTTTAGAACGAGATTAATGAGTCCTTCAGGCAACTTGTTCCATTTATCCGAGATTCCATTTATAAAAGAACATTTTCCCCATATTTTCTTTGAAATTTAGTATTTAATTTGATCGTTCTACCCGAATAAATCACGAGATAATAACCTTCCCTAATGGTCGTTACAGGTTGATTTACGTATACGTAGGCCACATAAACCTACCAACTTGTTTATATCGCTGCTGTTATCGAGTAATTCTTAAAGTCTTTCCTTGAGCGTTTTCATTAGGCCATCTTCTCTTTCAAAATATGCTAGTATGAATTAAATGCTGCTGTCTTCCGCTGCATTTTCATCCATCATGGACGTACACTTCTAATTTGCTTTTTATACATTTAATATGCATATAACTAAAACAGAGATTACGTTAAACACCATTCCTAAGTTTCTTTCTGTTAACTTTACACATGATTGATATTGAAACTTCGGAATTCTCTCTCCCAGCCATTTACCTAACTTTTCTTTTCAATTTATAACACTTTCCGAGGATTAAAGTAGGTTAATTGTAACAACATGCTTAAATATGCTGTTTATTTTTGTTCAAAAATATGTGGTCGAACGCCTCCTTATAGAGAATATGCATACAAGGTTGTATCCAAAATATAGATTTTCATATTTTTTAACAGCTTATAAATTCCATATTTGTTTGTTAGTCTGATATTTTGAAAATTATATAATTAATTATCAATAAAAATTTCTCGGGAATAGTCTAAATTCAATAATACAAATAAAAGGATTACATTTAAATAATTCAGCAGATATTGTCTTGTGTATTAAGTGTGCTTCGCCGGAAATCTTAACATAATTATTCTTCACGAGAAACGGCTTCCACGAAAATGGTTTTAGATTAAGACCAAACATAAAAAGAGAGAAAAAAGCAAACTGGACGACATTCCGTTGAAACCAAAAACATCTCAAGGACTTTGAGATATTGTATAATCTCCCCATTTGTGGCATTTGGCTCTCCATGATGATGCAATAGCAAAGGATTCCTTCCATCGGGATAATAAATATAGCTGCCTGCCACATGCGTGTCTTTCTAGTCCGTCTCGGCTTTCTATCATCCCAGAAAGCACTAATCTACATCTATATGTTACCCTGCAATTCAACAATCTGGTGGGTGTATGGGAGTGCACTGCACCAAGGCCGACCTAACAGTTATTACTGACAAATTTGTCTTTCCTATTATGGTCCCGTATTGTTTTCGGAAAGAATGAGAATTTGTAACGTTCCGTACTACAATCAATCGCACGTATCTTATCGCAATGATCGTTTCTATCTATGTACGTTGGAGCCTTAATTATTTCCAAAACATTCTCTGCTATACATTCTAATCTGAATTTCTCTAGGAGAGTTAACCTAGAGCATTTTCTACCATCTTTCAGAGATTTCCATTTTAAATCGATCATTAATGACGTGACGCTTACCATATGTTCGTACTTTTGGTAACGAATCTGGCTGCTCTCCGCTGTACTCTTTCTAACTGAATTATATGGCCCTTCTCATACGGATCCCATATAAAGGAGGCATATTCCCAGCGAAAGAATGAAAGAGATTGATAAGAAGCCTCTCTAATAAATGACGAAATAAGTAGTCGGAAAGTTTTAGGAGCGCATGTCTAATAATAGTAAGCCCGATGGCGTCGAAATCCTGAACGAAGAAGGCGCACATCTTTTGGAACGACTTCCTTATAACCCGGTTTTATTTTTCGAGCGCATCGAAGTTACACCGCCGGTTATGGGTCGCGTCAGGGGGGAGGGGGGCAAAGAGAATGTTTATTCTTTCATTTGCATTTTCTTCGTCCATCAGAATCTTTATTTGCTTATTAGTATTAAAAGAGTGGATGGAAAGGAAACCCCTGGTGCATCCTACGCCACAATTTTTGACGGAATATTGCTGACTGCTGTTGATACATCTAAAATGTTGTCAATTGGTGGATGGGGTGTTGATATTATACGTATTCTATTTCTCAAATGTTCTCAGTTTTATTGGTCATAACACTCAGTGAAATGTTAAAAAAATAAATTATTTATACGAAATTTATGAAATTACCTGTTGCTCAAAATTTTTCAAAATAGAAACGCAAGGACATAGCTTGTTTCCATTTTGTCACAGAAAAACAAGATTAATTATTTTTCTGGAACTTTGATAATCCTCTGGCTTCTGAAATCGGTGACTCCCTGGGCATTTCAACTGACAACTTTGTGAGTTTAGCTCGGGATTGTAATTTCGAAATCGTGGTTCGTCGTAAATAATTACTTTGCCCAAAAAACGATGAATCTCCTAGAAGAAATGGTGTAGATTGGAATGGAAAGACATGCTAGCAGGTTGTAAAGCATCACTTGTTGGGGCCTGTGGTGTCAGCATGTTTGTATAAATCAGGAGCAAATTAGTATAAATTGGGCGCCATAAAATCATGTTGGCATTTAGGACATTTGTGGAATAAATTGATCGAGGGTAAGTTGGAGGCGTAAAATCCAAACAAATTTGGTGTATATTTAGTTTGTGTGTATTTGGGTGAATAAACTTCTGGGATTGTTATAGCCATAACTCCTTACACACCAGACACTAACAAGGGAGGAAGGACATCTGGTGCCGGCATTAGCCTACTCTTAATGTGTATGTTTAGTAGTACACGTTTTAGGGGCAGTTCAGTGTAGACTGGGAGCAGGGTCGGATTATAGCATAGGAACTATAAGCACTGAGCCTAGGGACAACGAAAAGTTCAAACAAAAATATGTTAACAAGAATTTGCTATTGGGTAAAAGAAATGCTCGTCTCTTTCTTTACTTTTAGTAGAATACAAATAGCTCCGCACATTAAATAATGATGAAATTATTTCAAATTTTCTAACAGAATTGTACAAAACCATTGATATAAATGCAATATTAAAAATGATATTTTTTCAACAAGGCAAACCTTATTTCTAGAATAAATTTTCATGAGAAATCGATGATAATTCATCCCAATATGTTTCTTCAATTAAACATCAACTTGTATATATGTATATATAAATATAATAGTTAAAAAGGTCTACTACACATAGTGCCTATAGCCTACGTAACCCTTAATCCGACACAGCCAGGGAGGAATGAAGTCAGGATGGCATTTGCGCAAGTTTGGTGATATACGTTTCAGGGGCAAGCTAGTGTAAGAGGGGTTCAATAAAGCTAAAGGGGGTATAAGTTTGGTAGTAGATCTTTAGGGGTAAACTTTTGCCATATGAGTTGCATAATATTGAGGGGCGTTAGTGTTTTTTTTTTTTCTGGTATAAGTTTTAAGATTAAATAAGTATAGGATGAGTGGCATAAAATTAGGAGAGCATATGATACAAGATTTGCAGTAGACGTATAAGGGGCAAAAAACTACAGGTTATTCGGTTTCAGGAAAGATATGGTGTTCGATTGATTGTATGTTTCTGGAGCAAACAAGGGCACGTTGATATTTGTTTTAACTTTCTCATAAACAGCCGCAAATGGCCTTTAACAATAAAGCTTAATAACGATAACAATGATGAACATGATAACTATTCCTCTATTGAGGCCGACAATATGTATTTGTTGTAAAGACTCATATGGTCACATACGAAGAAGAAAAAATTCACGCTGTTTAGACCTATGTTTAAGTAGTGTATTGATAGTATGACAGCTGCAACCAAAATAGCAAATGGTACTTCCACAGCCAAAAACATCGGGCCAATACCAGGAATCACTAAATAAATATTGTCCAGAGTAACAAATTTTCTTCTCAAGCTGATACGACTGTTACCCTTTATCGTTTAATCGATATGATGGCATTTGATTGATATCGTGATGTGGACATTACTACTGTTTTCATGACTGATATATTCAGATGCCTTAGAAAATACGTTTTGCCACTCAGATACTCTACGACAAGACATACAATCCCAATGAATTTACTACTCGTCATTTCTAACGTTTTTCCACTTGTTTTATTTACAGGTACAAAAATGTTCAAATGTTGTATTTCTACTCATAAACCCATAACGGGTATGCCAAACACTACTTGACAGTATAAGCGATGTACCCAAACTGACAAGAACACGCTTACTGGACTGATAAATCCTAACACATGATACGATTAAGATTTGAAATTACGATTTGAGGTATTAAGCCCAGTGGTGCTCAACCTACATCCCTCAAAGTTATAAAAAAAAGCAATTTGAAAAGATTCACACATAAATGCATGCATTTTTATGAAAATTTTGATAAAAAAATTATTATGTTTAAATGTTAATTGTAAGAATCATACTTGGACTCAATTTTCAATTAAACGGCTCATCAGAATGTAAAGATGACCAACCGTCCCGAATTTAGAGGCACAGTCTCTCCTTTTCATCTCTCGTCCCGCCTTGCTGAATGTCAAAACTTGTGTCACGCTTTTTGAAAAATCTTAATTAATATCCTGAATAATCATTTAAATCGTCCAAAACGCCCTCGCTGGTACCAGAAAGCTCTCTGGTATCTATTTCATATATATATATATATATATATATATATATATATATATATATATATATATACTAGGATGTCCGTTTCTGCTTTGCTTGCAAAGAAATCAATAAAAATTAGTTATACAGGGCGTGGCAAAAAATACGCACACTAGCAATGGGGACTGGCAGAAAACCTCATAAGTAAGCAAAATATATAATGATCAAATTCTCTAGAATGAATAGATACCGAGATATGGTAGGACGTTCCAGTCTCTTTCATTCGCTGGTCCAGCCAGCAAAAAACTTTTTTTCTGGATAGCGGCGTGCTGGATACCTTTCTGCATAAGCCCTGGCTTCAGCGTAGGCCCAGTTACCAAACGCACCAAGGATCAAGTACATATCATAGTATTCGTGTAACGTGTAGTCCATGTTATTTCCCTTTCCGTGTTGACAACGTACTGCTACGGAATGACTGCACAGTATGACAGTAGGCCTGCATGCTGCACGCTGAGTGTTTATCACTGTCGCCAGTGTTATTACAGTGAGCTATCTTAATATGCTATCGGATCCGTTATTAGTTTTTGTGTTATATTATGGTAAAACTTGTTGAACTACACCTAAGCAATTGAATTTTTAACAAGATGATTCAAACGGGATTGATGATGTCTATTTTCTCAAATTTCATAATTTAGTGTTATAAAATATTAAAAATACACTGGAATGGAAAAATAAATTGATCACACTTAATTGTGTGTGCAAAAATAATGCGTTTAATAAACTATACTAAATGTTTCCAATAATTGTCATTACAATGGCAACACACATATTGAGTAATTAAAACTATGAAAACGCCAGTATTTACGCGAAATTAGAAGAGATACGATACGATCCATTCCACGATAAAACTTGGAATTTACATTCCTTTCTTCAGAGAACAGTACAAATATCGCTCCGATATTACAATTTTAAGATATTGTAAGGTGCAAGAGAAATTAGGTACCCAGCACGATGGATTTCAGATCTCCCATGTAAAACAAATGGGAAAGATAGGTCCTGGAATCGAACCCGGGACTTTAAATCTTCGCAATAAAAACCATCCCTGGGTGCTCGGCTCCAGTAGCAAGAGATGTCCACCAAGTGTCATGAAAATCGGTCCAATGGTTCAAAAGTTTATAGCAAAGGACAAGCAGACGGACAGAGCGAAGAAACTATAAGTCTATTTCCATTCTGGAGAATACGCTAAAATTATAAAATACACAAAAATTTCTATATTTTACTTGTTTGTAGAATATAGAAATACTATAAAATAATATTCTCCTCCCCCTTTAAGAAATGTTTTATTTTTTATTTTAACGTATATTATATATATATATATATATATATATATATATATATATATATACACACTTTTAGTTACTCTATCGCTGAAGAATGGCATAGGCCCGATAAGCTTGCGATTCTTTGTTGTGTGCGTGTTTATTTACGTGCCTCTCTTTGACGCCCCCAGCAGCCTGGCAACTTGGTCCTCATCTTGGTAAGTATCCGCTGGGCTTCCTTCAACACCTTGTTGCCACCCTCATTACTACCTTTTCTTTTCCTTAAGTTAATATATATATATATATATATATATATATATATATATATATATATGTATATATATATATATATATATATATATATGTATATTTACTGAGTTTTTTACGCCATCTATATAATTATTTTTATTCAAATGTTACAAAAAATCACCTGTACCGTTAACATTTTTGTTAACTTCTGGCTTTTTTCCGTTTTTTCTTCACCGGAAAGAGAGAGACGGAATTATCGAGTGATTAACAAAAAATTTAAGGAAATTTGTGGCAACACCGGCGCGTCAGTTGGGCAAAAGTGGAAGGAAGTCGCGTGCCCGCGTCGTGAATCAGACCTCAAAATAATAAAGCTTTTAGCCGCACAGAGAGAAGTTGTTTTTAACAAATTTGCTGAGACATATAATCGAATTTTTTAGGATTATTATCTGTTTGATGAAAGAATACAGGCAGCGTCCGCTTAACGCATGTCCGCTTAACGTAAATCCGCTGATAAGTACATTACATATTAACACCATATTCCGAACTTACGTACTGTTCGCTGATGCGTACGTCGATTCTCGCGTAAACGGATAAATAGACTGGATTGAGAAAGCTTAGGCCAAAGACTACTACCTCTAAGGAAAGATCAGTAACTTAATACCATACAGCGATGTCCAGGTTTTCACATAAGGCGACACTTATGTTCAGTGGATAAGTATTGCTTTAATTGTAAGAACAATCTGGATTTAAAGGTATTGTTAATCCTTGACAAAGCACCTGGTTATCCAACAAATTTAGCAAATTTGCACCCTAAGATCAAAGTGGTGTTTTTGCCACCAAACACCACCTCTTTGTTGCAGCCTATGAACCAAACTGTTATTGCTACCTTCAAGCAATATTATTTGAAGAGGAACATGGTTGAAGCTATTAAAGCCACTGATGGAAGTGCTCCAACCCTCAAGGTGCTTTGGAAGAGTTACAACATCTTTCATGCAGTACAGAACACCAGCGCCTGCTGGAACGAATGAAGGAATCTACCTTGATGGTGTGTGATGATGTTAATGAAAGCTTCGAAGAGAAAACAGAGAATATAACCGGAGAAATTTAAAAAAGGGAGGAAACTAGATTTAAAGTTGGATGCTGCTGATCTCTCCGAGTTTTTTGATTTTCATGCAGAGGAGCCTTCCACTGAAGATTTGATAGAGTTACGAGAGTAAATGACAGCAGACTAACATAATGTTGATTCCGATGAAACCCCACTTCACTTAAGATAACTTTGAACAACAGGAATTTAGGTGAAACCTTCAAGACACTAGAAGATATGATAGATAGGAACTTTTACCCCGATGTTGGAAAAAGTTCCTCTGTTGTTAAATCTCTCCGTAATGATATGGCATGTTTCTAGGTGCTGTACGATGAAAAACAGAGGACCTCTCTTTAACTTTCTTTGGTCAAGATCTTCAAAAAACTTATGTAATTTCTGCAACCCATTCACCCACACCAAAATCGCCACAAACTCATCTTTAAACTCTCCATCTAGATCAATTTCAATATTCTTTGATAACAACCTCTTTTAAAACTACCAATAATTCTTATTTTACTTCATAATAACGCTTCAACTACTGCAGGCAAATGGGAAATATAATTTCAGGGAAAAATATTTTTATAAATAGTAATTGTAAATTTTTATATTTATTTGTTTTTATATATTGTATTCATGTTTAAATTTACTGTTAGGTAATTTATAAATACAATGGTGCAATATTCCAACTTGATTTTGAATGAAAAAATGTGCTTTTTCATTTTGGGAACGCATCTCTAATTATAACATTAGTTTATATGGAAAATGACCGCTTAACGTACGGGTTTTCAAGAACGTAACCTGTACGTTAAGCGGACGATGCCTGTAATATCATAACCTTGAATCATCCGATGATATGATGTCAGCAAATCGTCACTTCCTGTCTGATATCAATTTATTCATAAGTTATTTGTTTCATTTGAAAGTTGGACATTTTGAAAATATTTCTCTTAAAACGTTTATCTGTGATAAAATATATCACTCTTTATAAATAAATAAAAATATCCATTTAAAACGTTACCTGGCATAAAACATTTTACTTCAGTAATATCTTATTAACGACTAAATAAAAGTTACTTTTAAATAAGTAAAGGTGGAGACTACGGCGAAATTGATATTAAATAGAATTAACTCCTTGACCGTCACATAAAGATGTGGTATTAATAAAGTTTAAAATTACCTTGCCATTGGCGTAAAAATATCACATTTTTGTTAATATTATTAGAAAAAATGTTCATGAGGTGGCAAGAATTTTTCGTACAATATCCCTCAGCTTCAACAGTTATAACATTATTGCTGAGAATAAATTGGATAATGTGATCATATTATTCCATCTCTAACTAGCTTGGGCAATCTCACCATTTGAGAGGGAGGCGTTTTCCTCGACATTCTCTTGGAGGACGTCCGTTGGGGCTGGTGGATACTAGCTTAACTATTTCGGACCCAAATAAGAAAAACACGTCCAGAAGCTACGATAGGTCAGTGGTAGAATAACCGCCCTGAAAGTATAAGATCCGGGTTTGATTCCCTGTCATAGCAGAATATTTTCCTGTTTGAAAATTATTTCCCATCATTGCTGAAGTTTTAACAAAATTGTATTCATCAATGATCAAACTTGATCAGGGCGGCCTTCATTAAGTAGAAGTAAAAAGCTCCAACATGTCATAATTAAGTTAATTAAAAAGATGTTACTGGATCTGCTCGCAGAATTTCGAATAAATTTCGTCCTGTTGATCAACCTGAATTAAAATTTAGCCAAACTGCATTTAAATAAAAATTAAAACTATCGTGTAACTATTCATACACACTGTAGACCGCTGGTTATATTTATTACTTTAACACTATTTGTCAAAATGATAAGCAGTATTTTTCGGAACGCAAAAATATATAATCATAGCCTTGTTTATCATCCATGAAACGCGATCACAAGAGATTTTGCCACTTCTGGCAAATGCTAACGAATTGTTGTTGTGATATGAGAGAGACTGCTGGGAGCGTCATCCCCCTTTGTGAATCGATTTGAGGGGGTCTGTATTTAAAATAGAATGCAAATAATCTGATTTGCCTAATCGGCGTATTGAACAAATATCTCGAAAATATTAACAGCACATGATCGGGAAAGATTTCACGCACCCTTGCATTAAGCTGTGCTAAAACAGAAAATCATCGTGTCAGTGGCAAAATAACTCGTGCGTTCAATCCTGCAGGGTTTACCATGTTCAACCTTCCTTCGGAAAGAAATCCTTCAAAATACACGCCCTAATACTAAAAGACAGGATACTGTTAACCGTTAAAATAAAAATATTCAATCACACTCCAACTAGTGGAAGAATAAATTACAGCAAATATATTTATAAATCATTCTCACTTTTTATTTAAAAGTTTGGAGTGCTTAAAAAATATCCCATAATTTTTTTATGAAAATAATGGAATTTGGTTCCCGTAACCCTTCTTTCCAAATCAACGTTTTTTGTGAGAATTTATTATTTCTTTGTAAACATCAACTTTTTTACCCACCATTCCTTTAAATAAAAGAAGCTCTCTAAGGTTTTAATATGCTGGAGATGACAGAATACTTACTATTTATTATCGCATAACTCATACATCCAAAGGATGCGAGCTTGATATGTGACCGGCGGTAAATATTTTCTGAAAATTCGATAAATAAAAATAACCACTTCTAAATTTATGTCTTGTTGTAGAAGAATATTGAAAATATGCGAAAGTTTAAAAAGCGAAAGGGAAATAAAAATAACATCGACATTAACTCCTTTTAATTCTAGCGACACACTTAGTCAGCAGGTACTATTTGTTCTGATTGGCAACGAAAATGATTTGTAATAAGTTTATGATATGAAAAACAAAAGATATAGTGCGACTTTGGTCGAGTAATATCGGTGTGGAATTGACATATCCTTAGTAAGAGATAATCTGAAATTTGACAGTTATGTAGATATAAAGGTGAAAGAATCAGAAAAACGGAAAATATTGAAATGAGGAATTGCTACTAAGTAATTAACTTTTAAACGAGAAAAATTCTGCAATGACCAAAAATCGAAACCGGGGCTTCCAGCTGCCGGGCGGATATTCTACCACTGAACCATCGTAGCAGATTAATTCTCTCATTTCAGTGGTAGAATATCCGCCCGGCAAGTCTAAGACCCGGGTTCAATTCCCTGCCATAGCAGAATTTTTTCTCACTTCGAAATTATTCCCAACTTTACATTTAATGCCTGTCTGCTTAGTATCTTATGATCATTTCGTGCCATGAATTTATAGCTTGGCAACCCCAACATTTGGGAGGGAGGGGTTTTCTACGACGTATCTTTTGGAGGACGTCTGTTAGGGATAGTTGATATGTACTAACTTGGCTACCGCGAACCCAACTAAGAAACACCCGCATTCAGATACGTGAGAATTAATCTGACTACGATAGCTCAGTGGTAGAATATCCGCTCGACAAGTGGAAGATCCGGATTTGATTCCTGATCATAGCTGAATTTTTTCTTGTTTCAAAATTTATCCCAACTGTGCAGAAAATGCCTGTCTGCTTAGGATCTAATGATCTTTCATCCCATCACGAAATAATTAATTTTTAAAATCGAAGTTTTCTCATGAAAAATACAGTACATTTATGCCAGTAATATTACGTTTTTCTAAAATTAGTTAAATTTAAAATATAAACTTAATACGTTAGCAGCAGTACGGCCAAAGGAACTCGGAATATTTTCTTGGAGAGAGAATCAAAATCCATGCAGAATTAGCTCACAAATTTCTATATTGTAAGAACAAAATGGTATTTTATCAAAATTTTAGCAATGAGATATTCCAATACTATGGAAATGAGTCCATTGCTTTTAAATGGAAAACGAAAGGAGGAGATAGGCCAGGAGGAAAGCGTGTACACACGATGTTTATCGAATGGGCAGAAGTTGACGGCAGTTTTCCTTCTTTTCGAACTTTTCTCAAAAGTATGATGGTTTGACTGCAAGACATTTGCTAACAAAACATTTTTACTACAACTTAAATTTTTATCTCCGAAACTGAGTCATAGTTTTCTGCTCTCGCTGAATACGGTGGTAAATATCGTAATCTGTCTGCATACATTTTTTAAACCATACATTTTAAATTGTTCTTCAACAAAACAAACTTCTTCGCAACAGAAGTTACCAAAATATCTCTAATCTCCAATCACTTTCATAAGAACGCCTGTGTCTGCCGTGTGTACTTCTCATCTTTCAAACTTTATTGTCTATTCCTGCAAGTGGAGCTGCAACGAGCAATCGTCTTTTGATTTAATTGAAGTTCCTGAAGGCCCCGGCGAGAGTATAACTCTATCAAGGTTGATAAATGGTTCATTAACGGGCGCGTGTAGGATTCTATTAAGGAAGTAAATGCCTCGTTATCCGGTGAGAGTATGATTCTATTACGTTTGGTAAAAAGCGATAGTATGATCTTCTTAAGCTGACCAAATTCCTCATCATTCAGTGGGTGTATGATTCTACTAAATTTTCAAAATATCTTGTCATGCAACTGGTTACGATTCTATTAAGGTTATTAAATGTCTCGCCATCCGGCGGAAGTTTCTTGTGTGAGAGCATCAGAAAACTTCGATAAACATTCAAATGCCGAATAGCAATGAAGTAATTATATTTTCAAAATTAAATTTTACAATAAGGACACTGCGTTGCTCTAATAATAATAATTTATTCACTCTGTTGTTTTATATGAAAATACCTCTATTCGGAATCTTAAATCGCAAATAATATCTGAATAATGACTTTTTTAAATATTAAAAATGATAGAAAAAATTTACATTTGTTTCACTTTATAAATTATTAAATTTTATCTTAAAAGGTGTCGTTTTAAATATTAATTCAGCTAGACTTACGGTATGCTTTCAAGCTCATCGGCAAAACGTTGGCGAAATAAACTCAATTGTTAATAAAACCGAGAGAAAAACTAACTTTAAATTTTATTTGCCTAACAAATATTAAGGATTGTGTTCTTGGTGATAATTAATAAAAAGAAAACGGAATTTGAACTAATGAATCATACGAAATACATAAGACAATTTCAATGCCGTAGTTTTTATCTACCACCTCATGTGATAAAGACAAACACTTTCCTTCCTGTCTTCTCTGCAAAGAAAAGAAAATGACTTCGAAGAAGTAAAGAAACAAGTGTAGCGTAACACATCTAATAACATTTTCCACGGCCCATGTCATACCACTAGATTGCCTTGGATAGTACGTGTGCGCGTCAGTGCTAGCCTGCGTGGTCTGACTTATCATCCAGCTACATAGTCTACCACTCCACTCCCATCAGGAGAGCATTTTCCTTTTATCTGTTCTTCTCCTAAAGGTCCTTCAAACACAATCCAATTCGGCGATAATCGTTTGAGGATACGCCCACTCTTCTACGTTGTGGGGAATTAACTGAGCAACCAGAAGTCCAAACATGCATCAGTTACCCAATTTTTGTGCTTCGGATGCGGAAATTAAGCTATTTATGTGTATGTGCGACGAAGCTGGAGAAGCTTCCCAAATACCTTCCATTCGTCCGGAACTATCACCAGTATCAGAATCATTAGTAATGGGATAAACCTATTGGCAATATGCCAAAAAAACAAACGTTTGGTTCTTGCCGGGTAGTTAAATAAAAATAACTACGCGTTCATGGGGTGATTAAGTACTCATTATCATTACTCCGTGCTATTACAGTTGAACAAAAATAATGGTTTTACAAATTTTCTTTCCCCATTAAATTTGTATTGTGTTTAACGTGTATTTACCCAATTCCTCTTTGATTATATAGTGCCATAGATTCAATTAATTCTATTTCGCTAGTGTACATTTTTAGAATTTATTAACTCTGTGGTATATAAAATAGAATTGTATTAAACTTGAAAATTTTTGCGACAAATATCATCTTATAATAAGTGCGTTTGATAAAAATTTCTAATAAGAAAAGCCCAGATCTAAATATTTCGAATATTGAGAGAGATACTCAAATCACTTCCTCTAGTCCTCTCATCGACATTTACGGTCTATAATGATTGAAAAATCTGATGTGGCCACCCCATGACTTTCTCCATATCTGTAATATTTCTAAAAATTCCAAATAGCTTACATAATAATAAATATTTTAAGAAACTGCGAGAAATTTTTACTTTACAAAGGTCAGAAATAAACAAACCATAGCCATCTGAAATTGGATATATCCACAAAGCTCCAACAATTAAGAAAAGAAAAATGAGCGAAACTAACAATAAGACGTAACTAAGCGTCAATTGTTAACAATAGCCTTCGGGAGGTGACGGGGTGGTGGCAGCTAAAATATAAGATATCTCTTAAACAATGCATTATATGGAATGATGTTTCAAACAAAGGTTGTAGAAAATTAAATTTCCTACAACTTTTTTTCTAGTACATGTTTACATTTATTAAATATTAAAGCAAATATCTCAAAATAACGGATAAATGACCGGAATAAACACCCACTTCCGGTAGACCGATATTTACCAAAAACTAATCAGTTCTTCTGACTTTTATAAAAATGTTAAACAAAATTTTGCGTTGATCTGATTAATACTTTTAGAGTTAAGAGCACCCACAAAAGCTATTACATACACACACAGACATCATCGGGAAAATGGTCAAACGTGTTCAGGGGACCTCAATACGTGTATTTCCGTTGAAATCTCGAAGTCGATTTTTTTCCCCCTACACTACATATATGGAGAAATTTAAAATTAACCATAAAAAGCTTAGATTATTTTAACTTCAAATAATAATGTTTCGCGGTATAAATATCTCTCTTTGATTAAAAAAACACTTTGAATTTGTATGATTTCTCTCATCGCTTAATCCCATAACAGGTAAAAGTTTTCGAAAAAACAGCGAACAGCCTACGAAGAATTTTTTACAGCCTGTTGCTAAACGTAACATAATATAGTAACACCTGATGAATCTGCCTGAAAAAACTCATATGTAGTAATTTTATATCCTCCCTTACTTCTTTAATTTCTCTTCCTTACCACTTCACTTTCACAGTGTCACAATTCTCCCCGTATCTTTCTCTCCCTCTATTTCTCTCCCTCCCTCTCTCTCTCTAACCCCACGTTCATTGTCAAGGCCAAAACCTCCATCCGTCCCCTTTATGCTTCCTCCTCGTTATTACTACTCGTTTCATTCTCTCGGCTCTCACAAAAATGAATACGCTCCTTTTCTAACGACCTCAATTGTCCTTTGCGTCCCTTTAAATACGGCTGTGGCGTCCTCTCTCTGTAACTCCATTCTCTGTCTCTTTCTGTACTTACTGTTTCCTATATCTTATTGTAGTTTTCCATTGTGATATATACACTACGTTGGGTTTTCGCAGGTTTTTCACACACCCCTTCTCAGTGGTTGTTCACCTGAGTGGGTTTCACTAGGAAGAACAAGTTTTTTTGCCTAGGTTTTCCCCACAAACATAAACCATATATCTTTTTATATTTTGTATATTTTATTGCCTGTTTATTGTAATACTTTTCTTAAATGTAGAAATGGACCTCATGGTCCAAATTTTTCCAGAAATAGACGTTTATCTATCTATCCATCTCTTCTATTCTCTTTTACAACTTGACGTTTCTGCTTTATTCTCGCACATTACGTTCTTCTCCCTTCGTGTTCTGCCTTGAGTTGATATACTGCTTATTATTATCACCTCTCTCTCATATGATTTCCCTCGCTCTCTCACTTTCAAATTCATTTTTCTCTCTCTATATCGCAATTTATTTATAATTCATTATTTCTTTATTATCATCGTAAACATGTTAATACTCATTTTTAATTCTCGGTGTCAACGACAATCTTTCTCATTTTATAGCGGCGGTGAAATAACCCAACTCGTTCTCTTATTCGCAAAAATCCTTTAGTTCTATCTTCGCTCTGGCTTCTTTTCAAGTTTTTATATCACCTTTTAACATTGTTCCTTCGATGCTTTTTACTCTCTCCATAAGTAGTATAGGGGAAAGTATTGTTTTCATGAAATAAATCGATTTCGAGGTATCTAAGGAAATAAACGTTTTCAGATCCCCTGAACATGTTTTGACCATTTTCTCGATTAAGTCTGTGTGTGAAGTATGTGATAGGAATTTTGTGTCTTCTAACTCAAACATTATTAATCAAATCATCGCAAAATTTTATATCTGATACTTTGGTTAAAGGGACAAGAGCTGATTAGTTTTTGGTGAAAATCAGTCAAACGGAAGTGGGCGTTTACTTTTGCCATTTATACTTTTTAATATTTTTTTAATAACTTGATCAATTTAAAAACGTACTGGAATAAAGGATGTTGGAAATTTACTTTTCTACAACGCCCGTTCGAAACATTTTCCCATATAATGCATCGTTTAAGAGAAATTTTAAAAATTATTTTTTTGGCTGCTACCAACACACCAAATAGGAGGCCACCTTTGTAAACACTTGATAGTTACGTCTTAGTAATGCTGCTTTTTATGTTTAATTGTTAGAGCCTCGTGGATATAACTTATATTATAAGGCTACGGTATGAGTTTATGTCTGTTCTTTGTAAGGTCTTTGAATTTTGTCCTTAAAATAATTACCATCCTTTTACCTATTTGGAAATTTTAGAAATGTTACAGGTATGGAGAAAGTCATGTGATGGCCACATCAGACTTTTATTATTCTGTTATGAAAATTTCTCCAATCCTTTTTTCAGGACCATTAATTATCCTAACATTAAATATGGCTTACCATTTTACTACTTCATTCTATCTTTATAAAACTTAATATTTTGCAAAAATACACGCAATAGAGCACCAAGTCCACAATGGGCAACCTTGATACGAAGAGGTTTTCGGTTTTTCTTTACTTTTTTCTGTTATAATCGCGAATTTCATCGTGGCTATATATGGTGGACCTTCCATAAATCGAACGTTTATTACTACAATTTTCCATAACTTGAAGATACTTAATTTCACCGGGAAAAATCCCTATGAGAAAAACGTACTTCCATAAGTCGAAATATCTATAAATCGAATATTTTTTGTTTCCCTTGAAATTCGACATATGGAAGTTCCACTGTATACGACTTTAAATGCAATTCTTTCTCCAGATACATAATTCATATTCATTCTTTGAGATTTTAATCACACATCAATACCATTTACTCGTTTGAATAGCTATGAGCATTTATTCCTTACAATAATAATAATAATGATAATAATGATATATCTCCGTTTTGCAGATAAACTCCTGACCTTTAGTCACCCATTTTCATAATGGACGTAATTTTTAACCTATTCACTTATCTCTTAGCATAAATTAACACTTTTGTTTACGGTTCTTCCAAACATCTCTCAATATCCGTTCCGTTTCATGGTTTCTATTATTCGCATGGTCGTACCCTGACATTCGCCCCTTTAACATTTTCTCCCCAGCTGAAACATTCTTCTTAGTCTTTAACTCGCCATTCTCTCCACTTTCCTTACGATCTGGGATCTTGGAATCGCATGAAATTGCTCATTAGCTCTTTAAAAATATCTTCCACTTAAATCTGAGCTACTTCCTCCTTCCATCATTCTTTCATCTTTCTCTCTCTCACTCATTTTCCTTTCACACCTTCCTATGCCTATCACATCTCAACATCTTCCATCCTTCCTTTCTCTTTCCACCCATTACCGCCAAGCTCCCACTGCCACCGCCACGCTCATATCCTCTCCCCCCTTTCCATTTTCCTATTCCTAATCTTCTTCATTCTTCTCCTTTCCACATATTCCTGATCCATCTCTTGTGCCCTTTTCTTATCCAAATATATGTATATAACTTCCCTAACTCACTCTCATAACTTCTTCTCGTCACATCCCTTCTTCTTCCCCTCCTCTCTCTTCGTCTTATTGCCATGATATTACTTGCGCTTATTTCAAGCCCTTTAAGAAAGTTATGCCCTTTGGTCCATCATCGACTGCTCCTTGAAGCACGCCGTTTATTCAACGCCTACTTTCATCCTAATGCTAATTATCAATCACACTCCCTATCCATGATATAACCCTCACGTTTCACCTTTGACCGCCTTTTCCCTCCGTCCCTTATCCCTCCGACACCTTCCCACTCGCTTTTCTTATATGCGCCTATCCTCATCTATTATATCCGCGCATTATCTCTCACGCACAGCTAAGCTCCGCTCCACTTCCGCCCTTTCGCCCATTTGCTTCAACCTTCCGGTTCTTTTCTCTCTCTACTCCTTCGCCGACACACCCCGGGGCCACATCCTCCCTTTTGCTCCGTTCTCTCCTTTCTGTCCCGGCTAAGCCCCCTCTTGCTCTCTCCTAGTCGAACCGGAGCAAAGGGGGCAAACTTATATAAGGACGTCCGGAAACGCTAGGGTTGGTAGCGTCTTTGCGGTCGCTGGATGAGCTCCTCCTCGCTTTCTATCGCGGCCGACTAATCTCTGAGGGATTGCGTCCGCCTTAAAGGGATTGAGACTCTTCCGGGCCGCGGTCCGCAGCTGTCACATGCGTCACACCCTTATAGCCACCCTATCGAGAAATTTCCCTCTGCGCCATGTCTCACCTTCCCATCCCAAAATCCACTCTTATTCGTTGACGCTAGATGAGATTCGTTATGACTGCCAATTGCAGAGTTTTATTATGAAACTATTATAATTGTCCCACAAAAATGAGAAGGATGCGTGATTGGAGTATAAAATTGAAATATTTCCCATACTTTCCCCCGCCCATTTATCTAAATCTCCCCTCATATGTATTCATCTCTCTCAAGTGACAGAATTACAAAAACGGCATGACAGAATTGTAAAGTTTATTATTTATATTTATTCTAATTCGTCCGCTGCCCTTCTGCAGCCCCAAACCTCCTCCCTTTAGTATATCTTTAAGGTAGAAAATTATATCTACCCTTATTTTCGGGCTTCTCTCTACCTTTCTCTCACTCCCTCACCCTCCACTCTTACATCCCTCTCTCTCTCTCTTATTCTACCTCCCTCTCTACCTCCCTTTTTCCCACCAAACCTTCCACTTCCCTAACTTCCGCTTTCCCTCATTCTCTCCCTCTTCTTTCTCCTGCCTTTTCACTTTTACTCTACTATTTCCCCTATATTCCGATCTTCTTCCGTTATCCCAATACGGTAAAAAGGAAGAGCGAATGGAAAATATGAGCCGAAAGTCGAGACAGTGAAAAAATTAGGAGCATCCACAAAAGCAAACACAATGGTAAGGAGGACGTTTACTCTATGATCTGAGTCAAAAAGTATGTTGTGAGTTGATTAGATCAAAATCATTATATTGTTCTTAATTATTTTTGAAAGCGTGGATTCAATGCAAACTTTAATTATATTGTCACTTCCATTTTAAACGCCTTGAACACCTTGCTATGGCAGTTAAAATTTTTCATTGTTTTACCTCCGGAAAATATGCTTCTTTGCGTTAAAAAAACAAATTTACGCTAAACCGTCACAGATGTGAACTTCGTCCTTCAAAATCAAACTTCATTGTACCATCTACAAAACTGGTCCTATCCCGAGTTTGTATCTCAATTTTAGGTAATTAACAAGAAGTGCAAACCAGGACTAATTTCCCAAAATTGACGTCCCTATAGGAAATGTTTCAGTGGTATGTGTTAGTCATTTCAAGAAATTCTCAAACCCTAAATACCATTTATAATTCACAGTTTATCAATGATAGGAAAAAATTGAAAAACAAATTAATAGAGCATTATCAGGTTTAAAATACTAAAAGTAATGTCAAAATCTCTTTCTCACATTATATTTTGCAGGTCTTTTTTGAAATTTTTGAATTTAATAAAGGAATGTTACTTTTTATACGCTAATATCTAGGAATCAACTGTACATTGCTGAAGGGTAGTCGAGTGAAAAAGAAAATAACCAATCTGTTCACTCGTCTACGCACAATCCAAGTTCGGTAATAATCGTCTCCTTAGCAACAATCCGATAAAGTGCGATTTAAAGCGCAAAAAAATTGTTTTAGTAGAAATTCAAGAAAATACCATCGTTTATCAAAATTCTGTGATTAGAATTAAAATTTATATTCTTATCCCCTTAGAACAGCACAAACCTCGTTCCAATATCACAATTTTAAGATATTTTCAAGTATTAAAGAAAACATCTCGGAACAATGGATTTGAGACTTCTTATATAAAACAAATAGGGAAAACGTTCCTGGAATTGAACCCGGGATTTTAATCTTCGCCAAATAAAACATAGTCCGGAGGTGGGCCCTGGCAGCACGGGCCTCATACCGTGTTTCATGAAAATCGGTCTATTGATGCAAACGTTGTTAGTAAGGAACATAAATACACGTCCATTTTATAAGGCTATGTTTCCTTTGGAAACCAGCTTAAAAAAAGCATATTTAGAATGCTCTTCATTGAATCTCATTCTCTTCTTATGGAGTATTGAAATAGTACAATGGGGTCAAAAAGACACCTTCAAAATGCAAATTTTTATCTGCGCACCAGCGAGTTTAACACGAACGATGGCGAGTAATATGAACCCAACTCGAACGGGAGACCAAAGTGAACGTGGAAAGGAAATCACACAACACAACCGGGGGGACCGAACAGGACAGAGAATCTCTTTACCCTGTGTCATTTTCCCTAAGATTAAAATATCCGTAATATATAGGTATGACGCAGTAGTACAAAATCTAGTCGCCGTAAAGACGCCTTCTGTCTAATACTTCAAGATATTGCTGCCTTTAGTCCGCAATAAATTGATTGATTAATTGACTACTTTCCATTTTTTGGAAAGTAAGATAGAAACAGTTTTTTTATATAGGAAATATTCGTCGTAGATCTGTTTTTAATTGATGTCAATTTTTTTATAATGCAGAAAATAGGTTTTTGATTTTATTTTCAACTGTATTGGTTTTCCTTTAATTTTTACATGTTATGTTATTCTTTTAACGCAAAATTTATTGACATTTTTCAGGCGGCAACAAAGCTAAATTTCTCAATTGTTGTCCTCTACTAAAGGAGATATGCCACTAAAGATTAATGCAAGGAAAATCCACGCCGCGGCGCGCCGTTGATGAAGAATAGCCAACGCCAAGATAAAGAGTACAAATGGATTACATGTAGTCTATGAATTCTTTTAAAGTGAGTCAAATGATTTTTAAAGAATATTAGAACATTGCTATCCTTTATCATTGAAGCTTTGAAAGATTTATCGCCACATAAACCGATACCTCTAATTACATTTATTCGGTAACCAAGATCTAGTTAATTTTTACGTTTTGGCTAATATTATCGACATAATCCACATAATTTTATTGCTGATTTAAAGGTTTCGGTGCATCTATTCATGTGAATAGTAATTAAGACGTTAATGCGTAATTATATTAATGGTAAAACTTAACAATACAATATATAAAATATTAAATGTTAATGTAAATATTGCTTGCATAATTAAAGAATTGGGAACGAAAATTCAGGGCTTATGGTGTACTCAGGGTAATTCCTATTTTAATAAAACTGCTCGATTACACAAAATATTCTTGGAAAAGTAGTTTGCCTTGATTATATGATGGATTTGCTATTGAGATACACCCACGAACACAAGCCTCACTACAATTTTGCAATGGTTTCTTTAGGTGGTAGTTAAAATTCCGTGTGAAACTCTTCTCCGAATAACACATTTGAGAAATTTGGGGGCACCGACAGCGTGGGGTCCTAAGAAATAAAAATCATTTGCTACTTAAAAGAAAACCCTTTTCCGAGCAAATCCGGGTAAATCCACCTATTACAGACTATAAGAAAGAGGAAGGCGAATTGGATTGGACATTGCCTTAGGATAGAGAGCATGATTAAAGACGTGTTAGAATGAAAACTGGAAGGAAAAAGAGAAAGAGGTATGAAAAGGTTTCAGCCAATATACCACTTGAAAGGGTAAGAGGTCTACCAAGACATGAAGAAGACTGCGGAAAAAAGAGTATGAGGAGAATCAGATTTAACCAGGAATAATCGCCGAGCTGCCTACGAGCGGACTACTTATGACGCTGATAATGATAAAGTGAAAGATTTAATTGGAGGATGCAGTTAAAAATCACAATTTGGCTTTGAATTTGAAATAAGGATCACTCGTATTTAATTTAATTAAAACCCATTCTGCAGCATAGGAGATGATAGTCACGACGGACGGACGGAGAGGTGCCCATAAGGCGTTCCGCTTCAGATTCGCTGGTAAGGAACGCCTAAATCGACGGCGGCGGACTTCGTATATCTAGTTATATACGATTCTCCCAGTACGTGGATTGAAGTATCTTTTATCGATCCGTTTTGAAGGCATGTAACAAATGTTATATTGTAACCTTTTAATATCGGGAAATCGGTCGGTATGGAATTCGTATGCTTCAACACTACACTGGTCGCGCATGTTAAAGTAACGTGTTTTTGGTCACGTCAGTGTATAAATCAACCCCCGTGAGAGAAATATTCTTAACATAAGAAAATTGATTTTTTACTGAAGATTTCCATTATTTTAAAACGTTTTGAATATGACCGAAGTCTAAAAAACTCTATTGTAACAAATTATTCTCTCAAATCCTATGTATAATTTCTCAAGTGTCCGTACGTTTGTCCGTCTTTTTCCCTTCGTATTCCAAGAATCGTTCGTTGTATAGAATTGTTACAAATGTCACTTTGCTTCTACTGATAAGAAAAAAACGGCAAACTATTTTTTTTTAATTTTATACCATCTACATGAATCAAATGAGGTAGAAGGAATAGTGGTAGAATACCTTCGTTGTAGAGAAAAGTCGTCGATTTACACTCAGAGTGATTCAATGTAGAAACAACGACGAAATCTAAAACATTCACATCGGTTTGTTGAAATATTGCGCAATAAATGGAAGTATATTTCCAAATTGTAACTGGAAAAGTTGCCAACTTGTAGTATATTGTACAAAATAAATTTTAGTTATATTGTCATTATTATATTTGATGATTTTAAACGCTGATTAAAGTTAGAAAATTTTTATGCCCGTTTCCTTTGAAAATAACATGTAATACGACAAAACATGAACAGAATTAAAATATTCAGTCGATCGTGCGTATAATAAACTATTTCTCGTGATCGTGAGGGACCAAATGGAAGATATAGTATTTTATGAGGTGGGAATAGCAAAGCAATTAAGTGCCATTAGACATAACAGGGGGTAAACTAGAGAACATAAAAAGGGAAATGAGAAGGAATAATGTAGGTATAGTAGGTCTTAGTGAAGTTCGGTGGGAAGGAGAAGGCGAAATAAATTCAGACGAATTTAAGATTATTTAATCAGGAGGGGAGAAAAAGGAAAGGGGAGTGGGGATTATAATGAGAAAAGAGATAGCTGAAAGAATTAGCAAGGTAGTGACAGTTAATGATAGATTAATAGCCGTAAAACTTCAGATGGAGCCAGTGGAAATGCTTATAATTCAAGTGTATATGCCAACGACTAATGCTGGCGACGACGAAGTAGATGAAATGTATGAACAGATTATGGAGATATTGGAGGAGGAGGGAAAAGGAAGGATCACCACCATAGTAATGGGAGATTGGAACAGTGTAGTCGGAGAGGGACAGGAAGATAACATAGTGGGAAAATATGGACTAGGGAAGAGAAATGAAAGAGGGGATAAACTTGTGGAATTCTGCCATAGAAATAGATTAATTGTAACTAATACATGGTTTAAGCATCACCAGCGGAGACTTTACACATGGAGAAGCCCAGGAGACCAGAGACGATACCAGATAGATTACATACTAGTCAATGAAAGATTTAGAAATAGCATTAAAAATGTGAAAACACTACCAGGGGCAGATATCGATTCTGACCACAACCTTTTGGTGGCAAATATACAATGTAGACTGAAGAGCGTTAAGAGAAACGTAAGAGTTAACAAGAAATGGAACTTAGAGGAACTCCTTAAAAACAAGGAGGCTATCATGACTGAGCTGGAGGAAAGGTTGGGGGAGAGAGATGAAGAAAATAGGAAGAATGTAGATGAGGAGTGGAGATACATCCATAGCAACATTAAAGATGTAATGGAAAAGAAGGTAGGAAAGATAACGGGTGAAAGAAACAAAAAACCCTGGATCACAGCAGCCATGCTGCAAAAAATGGAAGAGCGGAGAAAGTGGAAGAACATAAACACTGAAGAAGGCCAAAGAAAGTACAAGGAGTTAAATAATGCTTTAAGAAGGGAAACAGATAAAGCCAGAGAACAGTGGATAAATGAGAAATGCGAGGAGATTGTCGAATGTGAAAGAATTTGTAGAACAGACCTCATGTATAGCAAAGCAAGGGAACTATTCAAGAAAAAAGCAAGAAAGATAGGACGTAAAGGAATCATGAACAAAAGTGGTAAAATAGTATCGGAGCCAGACAATGTAAAGAATGTCTGGAAAGAATACATTGAGGTTCTGTATGACAAAGAAGGAAAGCCAAGAAATATTGAATTAAATGAAGAAGAGGATGTAGAAGAAGATCAGCTAGGACCAAGTATTCTCGAGTCTGAAGTTAAAAGAGCAATTGATGACATGAAAAGAAGAAAGGCAGTTGGGAGTGATGATATACCCGTGGACGTTCTTAAGGTTTTGGGGTCTAAAGCAGTTAAGCAACTCACAAAATTTTTTAACCAAGTATATGATACTGGCGTATGGCCTGAAGATTTTTTAGATGTTGTGATGGTACCACTGGAGAAAAAGAACAATGCAAAATGTTGTAAGGATTACAGAACTATTAGTTTAATTTCTCATACAGCTAAAGTTCTAACCAGAATAATAACCAAAAGAATTGAATGTAAAATAGAAAAGGAGCTGCAAGATAATCAGTTTGGTTTTAGAAGAGGAAGGGGGACTAGAGATGCTATAGGATGTATGAGGATCATGATAGAAAGAGCGCTAGAAGTCAATAAAGATATGTATTTTTGTTTTGTAGATTGGGAGAAAGCTTTTGACCGAGTGAAATGGGATAAGATGCTGGGTATTTTAAACAAAATAGGAATAGATTGGAAAGATAAAAGACTGCTTAAAAACCTTTACTTTGATCAAAAGATTAGAGTCAGGGTTGAAGGAGAAGAAACAGAAAGTACTTCAATAGGGAGGGGAGTGAGGCAGGGTTGTCCTATTTCACCAGCGATATTTAATATTTATGCAGAAACAATAACAGAAGAAGCGTTGATGGAAGAGAAAGGATTTAAGATAGGAGGTGAAAGTATTACCACCATTAAATACGCAGATGATCAGGGCTTAATAGCAGAAGGCGAGAAACAGCTTCAGAGGATGACAGACAGACTAGCTGAGGTTGGCCAACAATATGGAATGAAGATCAATACAGAAAAAACGAAAGTCATGGTGGTTTCAAAGGAACATAAAGAATTAAATATAATGGTAAATGGCCAAAAATTGGAACAAGTAAGTAGTTTCAAATATCTCGGCAGTATTTTAGCACAGGATGGAAGTAGTACACAGGACATCAGAAGTAGGATTGCAATGGCAAAAGCAGCATTTAACGAGAAGAAGGAGCTTCTCACAAGCAAGAAAATAAATCTAGAAACAAGGAAGAAATTAGCAAAATGCTACATATGGAGCATAGCTCTTTATGGTGCAGAGACGTGGACGATAAGGAGAAAGGAGGAAAAATATTTAGAAAGTTTTGAGATGTGGGTATGGAGAAGAATGATGAAAGTGAAATGGACAGAGAGGAAGAGAAACGAAGAAGTATTAGAAATGGTGGGAGAAGATAGGATGCTAATAAAAACAATCAGGAAAAGAAAAGCAAATTGGATAGGGCACATATTGAGAAGACAGTGTTTACAAAGGACGATCTTAGAAGGAAAAATTAGTGGAAAAAGAGGAAGAGGGAGAAAAAGAATAGGAATATTAGATAATATAAAGCAGGGATATACTACTTATAGAGGTATAAAAGAGGCTTCTTGGGAGAGAGAGAAATGGAGGCAGCGATTCAGTTAAAACCTGTCTTCGGACAGAAGCATGATGATGATGATGATGAGACATAACAAAGCCACTGGACCGAAGAAATTCCTGCTTGCATATTAAAAGAATTAGCTGAAGAAATATCACCTTTTTTTCGTATAATCTTCGAGAAATCCATTTCTCGCGTAGAGGTCCCTAGCGACTGGAGGCTAGCGCACGTTACCCCAACTCATAAGGGCGGCGACAAGGAGAACCCAGAAAATTACAGGCCAATTTCTTTAACTTCGATATCGTGTAAGATTCTAGTACATATTCTCGTTAGCAACAATTGAAAACAATTCATTGTTAGATGATTGTTAACACGGCTTCAGGAAAAATAGGTCTTGTGATACTCAGCTAGGTCTTTTTGTGAATTATATAATGAGAAGCGGAGAAAATAATAGGCAGGTCGATGCCATTTTCTTAGATTTTAGGAAAACCTTTGGTACCTCACAAGAAGGTAATAACGAAATTAGAAACATTAGGTGTTAATTCTAAAATTGTTAGTCGGATCCGTGAATTTTTAAATCATAGGAAGCAAAACGTTGTTATACATGGGATATCTTCGAACTGAGTGGAGGTTGTCTCTGGCGTTCCGCAGGGTAGTGCAATTGGTCCGTTATTATTTATAATTTATTTAAAAATATCAGTTCAATAGTCAGAAATAAAATTAGGCTTTTCGCGGACGACACCGTCATTTATAGATAAATAAGCCATCCAGAAGACCACCAGTATCTCTAAAATGATCTAGAAGCTATTTATGCATGGTGTAAGAAATGACAGTTAGAGATCAACCAAAAAAATGCTGCGTCATCAATTTCTGGAGAACCAAGAGTATCTCGTTGGATGCTAATTATTCGTTAGACGGAGTAGAGAATCCAGTTTCAGACTCGATTAAATATCTAGCTGTAACGATCCATCGTGATCTCTCGTGTGACACCCACATTCGCTGATTGATAGGTGCCGCTAACAAAATATAGGCCTTTATAGAGAGAATAGCTCGAAATAGCTCCGAAAAAGTGAAAGAATTATGTTATTTATCCTTGGTTTGACCGCAGGTCGAATATGCTTCAGCTGCGTGGAATCCCTACGAAAAGAAACTCATTAACGAAATAGAAAAGGTTCAGCGCAGGGCAGCTAGATTTGTAAAGAGGAATTACGATAGTAAACAAAGTCTAACATCATTGATAAAAAGTCTGAAATGGGCATGGCTAGAGGAACATAGGCTCCAGGCTAGATTTAAACTACTGATAAAATTTATGTCGGAGGGACTAGCGAATGAGGTAGTAGGAATTAACAAAAGCCCAACGTATCTTGGAAGGCGGGACAGTGAGGATAAGATTCGCGAGATCGACTGTAGAACGGGGCAATATAGAGGATCGTTTTTCCCTAGGACGATAAGAGAACATAATAGGAAAAGATAACGTAGGAAAATTATGGACCTTTCGTGCACTACACTTCCTGCCATCTATCAAACAAGGTGACTTGCAGGGTATCATGTAGATGTAAGTTAACATTTAGGCATATTTTTACCCACATCAGTGAAGGTCTGCATGGCTTTTGGGGTTTCTCTACGTCATTTTCCACACATTCTTATTCGTTGACCCCACAGGATATGAGAGTCCCCACGGCCTTGAATGTTAAACTAAAACCTTTCTCTTGTCCGTATTATGGCCCATGTAACTTTTGAATTAGATGGCTTTTATGGTGTTCGAGTTATTAGCACACAAACATTCTCTTTTATATATTAGATAGTCATTCATTTCTCTCCTAGACGTCTTAGTACATCCACATTTTTTGTCTTATCAAACCATTTTCTACAAGAAATTAAATAAACTTGTACTCGTATCTCGATAAATGGCATCGGTCAATCAACTATCAACCCAAGAAGTAGGTACCACGTGGGGTCACCGGTGATCCCATGAACCATAAATGAAAAGATATACATGCGTCACATTTTCCTAAGATCGAATTATCTCGTATATCTTCAGTTGACCTTGAACTGTGACATTTCGTCATTATTTTTCCTGAAGTCAAAAATGAAATAAAAGTATGGACTGGTTTTTGCTATTAATTAATAAAATAAAATGTGGTCATATGCAACCCCACGTAGTATATTGTGTACCAAGTATGGTACGTGGTGCTTCTAGGGTTAAACATCATATTTTTCTCTCCCTACCTCTTATATGGTCTGCAACGTATCGATTAAAAAATTCATTTGGATAGAGTATAACATTTGTAACAAAAAACAAGATTGGAAAGGTTTACTCCATGTTGGAGTACACAGAGATTCCAAATGCGTTCTTTGATATTTCAAAATGATCTCAATATTTTTTGCTCAAATTCGAATTTAACGAGAAGCAAGCGAAGTAAGTTGTTAAATACATGTAGGTCTTCATGTAAAGTAGACGTAATTATTGTCCGAATTTAACCAAAATTGGAATCGGCCGACCATTTTAGCAAAACTCTCCAATACCAAATTTCATTGAAACAAAGGAACTTTGGAAATTACATGTAGGTCTTCATGTAATGTGGTCGTCATTTTCGTCCGATTTTAACCAAAATTGGAATTGGTCTTCCAATTTTAGTCAAATTCCCCAATACGAAAATTTATTAAAATACGACAAGCTGTTTCTTAGTTGAAACTGAGGACATTGCCAACTACTTGTAGGTCTTCATATAAAGTGGTCGTAATTGTTGTCCGATCTTAACGAAAATTAGAATCGGTTAATTAATTTTAGCAAAACTCCTCGATACCAAATTTCATCAAAATACTTTCAGTGGTTCCCGAGTCTAAAGAAAGGAGCATTGTAGGTCTTCATGTAAAGGAGTCGTATTGTAATAATGGATAAGTGAAAAGAGTAAACACCCACTTTCTGTTGACCGATTTATACAAAAAAACTAATCATTTCTTGTGATTGTCATAAAAATGTCAAATATAAAGTTTCGCATTGACCTGATTAATAGTTTTTGAGTCAGAGCATCCAAAAAAAAGCTGCCACATACACACTAGGGTGTATCGAAAAAATCTAAAATTTGAATTTGAAATAGACTCTATGCGGAAAAGTTGTGGGACTATAGTAGTAACTTGTACAAAAAATTTGGGCTCGATCGGATAAAATTTGCCATCCCCGAACAAGCCTCAAAATTTCGAGAATTTTACTAAAATTGAGGTTTTGTATAAGAAAGTTCGGATGGACTTTCCGCAAGTAGATTTTGGAACTTGTGCAATCTATAGTCACAAAAAACTAGATTAGACCTAGTCAGAGACATAATGAGAGGTTTTGGGTACTTTGGGAAACTATCAATGAGCCACCAGTCCTACGTGGCTTTTTTGACGTGCAAATTCGCTCTTTTATGGACGATCCTTCCCAGGTATCATTGTATGACGCTATTCCGTGTCATACTCAGGCCGTGGAGCGTACAGTTAAGGAGGTCACAAAAGCTTCATTAAGCGTCTGCGGAGCTGAAAATCGTGACGGCTTAATTCGAAAGGCTTTAAGATCAAGGCAAGTGATGCCATCGTTTGACACCAAAAACCAGTTTCGAGGCATTGACACTGATATTGACCCTTCTAAACAAACACTTGTTTCTTCAAACGATTTCTCTAGTAGCCTAGAACTTCACAAGTCTCATTTTTGGTACTTACCAATACAATTGTCATTGTCGGTAGGCATTAAACCCATCATTGTTTGCTTAATTGGTATAGGTTAGGGCGGAACTAGATGTGCAGCCACCATCTCGTGGTGAGCTCTGAGTCGGTTTCTTCTTTATTCTAATAGGAACCGGGCGAAGAGCTGCACTCTCCAGTACTGACAAATGTCGCATTTGGGTGAAAAACAGCGAAATTTTTAAGACTTTTTGAGGGGGCGGAGCACCCTCCAAAGTACCCAGAACCTCTCATTATGTCTCTGACTAGGTCTAATCCAGTATTTAGTGACTATAGATTGCACATGTTCCAAAATCAACACGCGGAAAGTCCATCCGAACTTTCTTATACAAAACCTCAATTTTAGTCAAATTCTCGAAAATTTGAGACTCGTTCGGGGGGTAGCAGATTTTATCCGATCGAGCCCAAATTTTTGTACGCGTTACTACTACGGTCCCACAATGTCTTCCGCGTAGTGCCTAATTCAAATTCAAATTTTCGATATTTTCGATACACCCTAATACACACACAGACATAATCCAGAAAATGGTTCAGGGGACCTCAAAACGTGTATTTCCGTTGAAATATCGAAATCGATTTTTCCATGAAAACAATACTTTCCCCTTTACTACGCATGGAGAAATTAAAAATCTGATGTGCCCACCATATGACCATTTCCATGCCTGTGATATTTCTAAAAATTCAAAATACGTTAAATGATAATGAATATTTTAAGAAACCTCCAGAAAATTTTTAAGACTTTACAAAGAACAGAAGCAGACTCATATCGCAGCCTTCTCACGCATGTGGGTTATATATTTAGGTTTATTTTATGGCTTAAATTATTGCGGCCGTCACCGTAAAATCGAAATCACGAAGTTGTGACCTCAGATTACGGCTTAAATCAAATAAATTATTTAGTGTTCCCAGAATGTCTCAAATCGAGCAATAAAACTAATCAAACGATAAAAGTGACTGTGATTCGATGATTGCTGCGGACCTATTTTCCTTATTCACGGTCACAACTATACAAATTTAATTCATTCACTTAAAAATCTGATGTGGCCACCTCATGACTTTCAGCATATCTGTAATATTTCTAAAAAGTCAAAATAGGCTACATAATAATTAATATTTTGAGAAACTGCGAGAAAATTTTAGACTCAAACCATAGCCTTCTGACATTGAATATAGCCACATAGCTTCAACAATTATGAAAAGAAAAAAAAGTGTTACTAACACGTAACTAAGCGTCAATTTTTAACAATAGTCGTCGGTAGGTGGCATGGTGTCAGCTCTAAATATAAAATATATCTTAAACAATGCATTACATGGGAAAATATTTCATACAAGAGTTGTAGAAGATGAAATTTCCTACAACTTTTATTCTAATACATTTTTACATATATCAAATATTCAAGCAAATATTTCAAAATAACGGATAAGTGAAAAGGGTTAACACCCACTTCCGGTTTACCGATTTTTATAAATAACTAAATAGTCTTGTAACTTTCATAAAAATGTTAATTATAAAATTTTGCATTGACCTTATTTATAGTTTTTGAGTTGAGGACCCACAAAAAAGCTGCCGTACACACACAGACATCAGCGAGAAAATGGTAAAAACGTTTTTAGAGGACCTCAAAACGTGTATTTCCGTTGAAATCTCGAAATCGAGTTTTCATGAAAACAAAACTTTCCCCTATACTATGTATGGAGAAAGTAAAAAATGAATTTCTGTATTGTATATACTAATGTGTGTTATCGGTCAAATACTGTAGTTCATTATTAGGTGCATATAAGGTAGAAATGGGTACTTCTTTGTTGAGATCAAACGCAGAAATATTACATGAAACAGCAATAGGTATAATAATATTCCATTGCTGAATGAAAGAATATTTGACAATTTTTCAGGAAAGCAATTATTATACTAATTTCGAGCATATTCACCAATCCTTTAGTGATAATAATAACTTAGTTATAACAAACTAAATTTATATTTCCAGTCAACTTAAAAATTTCGAGTCCAGAGTTGAACTATTTCTAAAATGCAAATGACAAATATCCCGTCATAATTCATTAGCTAATTAAAAAGAATAAATTAAGTGTTCCAGAATAATACCATTACCATGGACGGTAACATATTTTAACTCTGTTACTGCAAGCAAAAGATGCATTCAAATCTGACCTTTCTCGAGTTAATCGTAATAATTCATAAAACATTAGGTATAATAACCTTGAAGCAGAACACGTAACATATGGACAGGTTATCTGACACATAAATTAGAAAATGAAAGATGTCATAGACGAATGAAATGACCGAGTACGACTTTTTTCCCGTGAAATACCCAAGAATATAACTTGAGGAACCTACTCCAAATCCCGAAGCAATAACATGAAGCGCGAACGAGGACCATTTATATTTGTAATATTACCTATCACACATTAACAGATTAAATATAAACAATATGTTCTCGAAAAAATCACAAAAAATCTTAATTTAATCTTTTGAGTCAGTTTAAAATCTGGTCTAAACAGAAAATGGATAAGACTATTTATAAGTCAAAACAGAGATGAAATCTTATATATTTGAAAGGCACAATATAAAATGTAAAATAAAATGGAATATTTTTTAAAGAAATAGGAGCACAAATAAAAATCACTTAATCGTAATCTAGTTCAGAGGAAAGAAACCGGTGTTAACACTGTAAGTGCATCATGTATCGTGCGGTTAACTTTTTAAACGACACATATTTATTGCGTCAATAACATTAATGCGCCGAAGCCATGACCAGTCAAAGGTCATGCTGATATAATAACGCCATATCTATTGATACACTCTATTCTTTAGTATAAATACGCCAGGTTTTAAACAGAAAAATCAGTGCAGGTCCTTCGCTCATTGAAGGAACTAATCGCTGAACTCCATACACCCATCAGCTAAGATGATCAACACACCAATTTTTCTTTCTCTTGCATTCCTCATCCTACAATGTAAAATTCGAGAAACATCATCCGAACCTAAATGCGACAGTGTCTTCACCACCGGTCGTTCACTTAAGCTCGCGATAAACAGCAGAAAGAACGAAACGGGCGAATGGGTGACTACATTTTCCGCATGGAAGGATTCGAAGATTCCATCCAACAACATGAGTCTGGACGTGACTCATCAAGTGATCGAATGTGGAGGGAAGCAGATTGTTTACATCAATGGCGTCGTCAATGGTAACGTATATTTAAAAATACGACAGTGATATTGTTAAGTAATACACCTGATTTTTACGTTGTTTCTTTAGAATTACCATTTGAATATGATAATCAGAAGTTACTGTTTCATCCAAACTGAGGAAAGAACGCCGCAATCTCAAACGATGGACGAACAGTACGGAAGATAAAGTGAGTTTTTTATGCAGAGGAAACTTTGATCATTTCATATTTTTTGGACAAGAAGTTAAGTGATTAGGCATTATAATTGCCGTCGTTCATAAATAATAATACAGTAAATTGTTTCTTAATTTTTATACAGTTTGAAAGATGGATTAAATGGAGTGGTTCTCACAAACAGACCGCTGAAAAATAATGAACTCTTTGAGGTAAAACTGGATAAGAAGAACACCAAATTTCAGTACACTTTTGGGATTGGCGTCACAATTAACTCGCCTAGTGGGTTCAGTATACCAGATCATATGTATAACTTAAAGTAAGTAAATGAATATCTCCCTACGTAATTCCGGTGGATCTTAAAAATTCATTGGAAAGCTGACATTCATAAGATATTTCCTAAAATAATCTGCAAAAATTTCAGTTGCAATAAAAGTCTAGATAATTAAATGCTATTTTCGAATAACTGATTCTACAAAATTGGCGTCAAAAATTTCAGTTGCAATAAAAGTCTAGATAATTAAATGCCATTTTCGAATAACTGATTCTAAGAAATTGGCGTACTTGTCCGATAAGAGATCTATACATTAGCTAATCTATAAGTCAAAATTGCAAAAAAATTAATCCAAGGTTCATTTTTGACGTTTAATAAAAATTATTAAATAAATTTTAATTATTGACCGTAAGAGATATTTAGAATAACATTTCTAAAGTTTAAGTACTAACTTCAAAAAGAATTTTATAAAAAATATTACATGATTATTAACCGAAGATAGAGTTTAAAGAAATTATCGTCTCTACAACAGCCGAATTATATTTTGATTTTATTAAACTTTTGTAATATTCTAGCTTAAAATTTGTGAATTCATTTTCATATAATTGTTATTCTTATTCTTATTATCTCTCTAAATTTTTGCTTAAGGTCTGGAAACTGGATGTACTACCATGCCAACATATACACAAATGGTGTTATTACTATGGAACATTACGGGCGGAACCTCAACGAGCTTGTGGTACAGAAATTATTTTTTCAAAAAGTCGAATGGACTGTAGTTTATTCAGGTTTTGCAGCTACTTTAAATTACACACACGCGCGCGCGCACACACACACACACACAAAACACACAAACACACATACATACATACATACATACATATATATATATATATATATATATATATATATATATATATATATATATATATATATATACACACACACACACACAAACAAACACTAGGGGCTACGGTTTTAAACCCTGCCCTTTTCTCCTTTCGCTTGTTCGGGGGACGTTGGCACTACGCGCTTCCCATTTAGCCTTGCTGGGCTCAGCAAAATTAATGTCGTCGGGATTGTAAAGCACTTGTGTAATTTTTTTACAGGCAAATAAATGAAATGTTTATTTATTTATTTAACTCAATTCAAGGTATGTTCGTGAAATCGGCAAAAATGCTAGTTGATTCTTGGAATCAAAGCATTTCTTCTCAAAAAACCTAAAATATACATCTTCAGATAAATTTTGGGATCGAATTCGAAACATATATGAAACTCGATGGTAAGGAAATGAATGATTGTTTTTTTGTGCTTTTTCTCGTCCAAGTCATATATTTTAAGACAGTTTTAAGCAATTTTTAAATTCAAACGAAGAATAACCTTCGCACATTTACATATAAACGTCAAACTCACGTTATCAAAGTCTTATAAATTAAACCAAATTATAATACGAAGGATTTGTTGACATCAAATTAACCGTGCTTGTTTTATTGTATATTTTCTTAAGTGCCCACCGAAACATGTCTAAAAGATAAAGATTCCGCATTTTTTCCTTTCGAAATTTACCCTCATTGCTTCTATTAATTCAATCTTTTTAGCCCAATTATTGTTTCATTAGTAATATATGTGTAAAATTACTAAAAATAGTTATTATACAATCCATTCATCTATATAAAACGGGATTTGGATAAAAAAATTTCTACTAAAAAACTGAAATTCTTCTGCTCATACAATTTTAATCTTTTCCTTACATATTTAGATCGGTGACCGTGTCGGCGTTTTGAGAAATAATTATGGTACATTGCATTTCTTCGTCAATGGAGTTGATCAGGGACCGGCAGCTTCAAACATCCCCTACCCTATATACGGTGTCTTTGAATTGTACTATAATGCAGCTCAAGGAACAATTGTTGACAATTCTACACCATAATGTAAATTTTATTATCTCCAACTCTAGTACTCATGTACTTTTGTATTAATTGATTCAATGAGAAAATTGGTCGTATGAGTTTCAAGGATAGATTATCTTCAAAATTACATCGATTCTAACGTCATCTGAATATATGTTTTAATTATATTTTCTCAGTTCAGGCATTAGTTATAATATTATGTATGTTGGTTCATTGTAATAAACATAATCAATAAATATTAACCATTTATCTACTCTTTTTAAACAATACCAACAAACTATGTGAACAAAACAAATTTCTACGAATTAAAAATATCTGAGGCGAAAAAAAACAACAAAAATCTGATGTGTCCACCACATGACTTTCTCCATATCTGTAATATTTCTAAAAATTCCAAATAGGTCACGTAATAAAAAATATTTTATAAAACTACTAGAAAATTTTTGACTTTACAAACAACAGAAATAAACTAAAACCATGGCCTTCTGATATTGGCTATAGCTTCAAAGATCCAACAAATAAGAAAATAAAAAGGAGCCATATCTGTTGATTTCACTCTATTCTCGAGTGTAAATACGCCAGGTGATTGGCTGAAAAATCACTGAACTCCAAAAATCCATCGGCTAAAATGATCAACACGGAAATTGTTTTTGCTTTCCGTGCGCGTATCTTTTCTTTCACGCCTAATTAATGCGCCGAAGACATGCCCAGTCAAAGGTTATGCTGATATGACAACGCCATATCTAATGACTCTCTCCATTTTTAGTATAAATTCACCACACTTGTGGCTTGAAATTCACTGCATATCCTTCGCTCATAGAAAGAACTCATCGCTGAACTACATAAATCCATCGGCTACAATGATCAACACGCAAATTGTTTTTGCTTTTGCGTTCCTCATCTTTCAATGTGAAGTTAAAGAAACGTCATCGGAACCTAAATGCGATAGTGTCTCCACTACTGGCCGTTCAATGAAGCTCGCGATAAACAGCAGAAAGAACGAAACGGGCGAATGGGTGACTACATTTTCCGCATGGAAGGATTCGAAGATTCCATCCAACAACATGAGCCTGGACGTAACTCATCAAGTGATTGAATGTGAAGGGAAGGAGATTGTTTACATCAATGGCGTTTTCAATGGTAACTTATATATAATAATACTTAAAAACATCATTAACACACATGATAATTGTTTATAATCCTTCTGTAGAGTTGCCGTTTGAATATGATAATCAAAGGCTACTGTTTCATCCAAACTGCGGAAAGAATGCCGCCATCTCTAACGATGGACGCACAGTACGAAAGATGAAGTGAGTATTTTAAATGGAGTTAACTTGAACTGTTTTATATTTTTTTGATACGGAGTTAAGTGATTGATTAGGCATTTTAATTTCCATCCTTAGTAAGTTATAGTAATTGTGGTAATTTTTTACAGTCTGAACGATCCTTTAAATGGAGTGGTTCTCACCAACAGACCGCTGAAAAATAACGAACTTTTTGAGGTAAAACTGGATAAGAAGAACACGAAATTTCAGTATTGCTTAGGGATTGGCGTCACAGTTAGCTCACCTATTGGGTTGAGTATACCAGATCATATGCACAACGTAAAGTAAGTAAATGATACTATTCCTGCATAATTTAGTTTATCTGTTAAATGCATTGGAAAGCTGTCATTCATAACCTCGTTCGTAAAATAATCTATAAAACTTCAGCTGTAATATAATTCTAGACTATAGTAAATTCAGTATTAATTAATTTAAAAAGGGTTGAAGATATAGATCCAAATAATCGATAACTCATAGTTACAAAATAAATAAAAAAATTTAAGGTAAAATTTAAACGTTTAATAAATCATATACCAAACTGTTACACACCTTCGAGTACAAATACCTACAGTTAACGTGGAAAAATGTCTTGTAGTGCAACATTCGCCACCTTTTTAACTAGCTGTCACGACCTCTAGTGGCCTTTATAATTACTTATCGGGTCTTTACGACATTTTAATATGGCTCGTATGATGTGGATAAATAATATTGTAGTATAATAAATTTTAATTATTGCCCTTTACAAATATGTTGAAATATTTTTATTATCTCTCTCAATTTCTGTTTAAGGTCTAAAAACTGGATGTACTACCATGCCCACATATACACGCATGGTGTTGCTTCTTTGGGAAATTACGGGCGGAGCCTCAACGACCTTGTGGTATGAAAATTATTTTTTATAAAATATGAATTCACCTTTGCTTTATTCGGTTTTTGCAACTCAATGCAAATATATATATTAAATGCATATTTATAAAATTGGCCCTACCTCGACGCGCTACGATCTAAAACTTCAGTCTCTTCTCGTTTCTCTAGATCCAGAGACCTTGTCGCTACGTGCCAACCATTTAGTCTCGAGAAGTCCAACAAACTAAAAAGTCGTCGGAAATGATAAGCACTTGCGTATTTTCTACAGACCAATAATTCGTTTATTAGGTGTAGCATCGAAATTATAGTTGTAGCAACGTCAAACTTAATAGACTGCAACGTTAATAATTGTAGATTATTAAAATTCAGTAAATTGCGTATGTGCTGTGGGCAATTTTAACGATTGACCAGAAGAAAAAATATTTTTCCTTTCTTTACCTTTTTGTAAGCGAGAATCACTTAAAATTGTACATATGAATTATGAAAACAAACATGAAATTTAAAATGTCAGTTTTCTAATTTTATAAGGAGAAATGGGATATTTTGACAAATTTCTGACTAACTTTAGAAAAGTATTTGCTGGTACCACTAGTGTGATTTAAATATTTAATATGAGCAACTTCGAGCAGTAGGCGAAAAAAGATGAATAGAATAAGTGACTTGATTGTTCTTTAAAATAGTTAAAATCGGATGATCGTAGGCTAGTTTTTTTTCCGATTTCAATTTCCAAAAGAATGAAAACATGCACGTCGAAAAGTTTATTTTTTCGTGCTGCCTTATGAGAAATAAAAATAATCCCCTGGAGTCGAATACAGGCCGTTTTCTCAAAATGTTCTGTTAATCGCTTTTAATATATGAATCAAGCATTCCTGGGAAATTTCGAATCATTATCTCCTACAGTTTTGGAGATATACATATCATAAATTGATCATTAACCAACCAATACTTGTATATTTTTACAGAGATTATATATATATATATATATATATATATATATATATATATATATATATATATATATATTCTTGTCATCACAAAATTTAAGGTCGGAGATCGGGTGGGCGTTTTGAGAAACAATTACGGTACGCTGCATTTCTTCATCAATGGATTTGATCAAGGACCTGCTGCATCAAACATCCCCTATCCAGTGTATGGAGTCCTTGAATTGTACAACAACGCAGCTCAAGGAACAATTGTTGACAGCTCTACGCCATAATTTTCTCTATGGAATGTTAACAGCTCTAATGCAGCTTGTCATGGACTTCAAATTAATCGATAGTGAGAAAATATGTTGTAAAACTTCTAAGGAATGATACTTCAAATTTATATCGATACTAAAATCATTAGAATATTTCTCTCAATTAATGTTCCTCAATATATGTAATGGTAATAATGATGTGTTACGTAATAATCCTGAACATAACATATAATAAAATTAAATATTTAATTTACTAATTTAAAAAAATAAAATATTTTTACAGACAAATCCTACGGATTAAAAATGTCCGAGGCGTGAAAAAAATGCGAAGATTATGCACAAAGCGTTTGGGAGGTCTAAATTGTATCACAAATAGGCTCATTCCTTGCGATGGAGTATTTGAAACTAAACGTTATAATTTGAAAGAACGCACACCGAAAAACAAGCACCACGGCCCAATTTTGTCTCTCTGCCTACTAAAAATACCTTCCTCCATTCTGTTGATGCATTAATAAACGTACTAACGTAGTTTTGACAACTAAATACCACAAAATGATGCAAGGGAAATACTACATTTTTATTTATCGATTTATTGTTCTAATCAGTTTTAAACAATGATACAATGGAAAATTATTTAAAACTTACCTAAGTTGAGTTATTTAGTTGTAATCTTTACGTATGCAATCTTTTCTCCGTGGTAAATAGTACATTTTCTTCCATTTAAAAAATGACTTCACGCACACATAATAACATAAAACGTAGATTCGTAATTATAGCAGGTACAATCGTATTTTCCTCAGTGGCTCCGAAAAACGTTTACACTGACAACAATTAGGTATCCATGCACAAATTTTTTGAAATTCTAAGCGAATTACGACATTCTTGTTTGATTTTCATGATCAAGATTACTCCTACGACAAACATGTATTTGGCAAAAAATATTTCATTTCATTAGTTCTACAAATTTCATTTGAAAACTTTTACGACATGCAATATTTTATGATATATGATGGAATGCTCGGTTTTTTGTTTCCAGTTAAGTGGCACACCTAATGGGGTTATATAAACCATTTATGCCATTTTCTTATCGCCTCTACGCCATGAGTTTTAAATACCAAATTATATGAAAATCCGTTCAGTAGAACATGGGAACGAACATGCGTAGGGACGGAAGGACGGACAAAACGAAGATAATGGGCGCTTACGTTGGAAATGAAAAGCGCCTAAAAATCAAAACAATCCCATATAAAAGAATATTTTCTTCCTCCTCGGTTGATAATCTCCACACTTTTACAGAGTTTTCAATATTCTTCTATGAAACCTTTCGTAAGATTCACTCTAGTGGTGATCAATTTTCCCTCTAATTCTTCATAACGTGTGCGAAAGAAATTTGCCATGTACAACTTTTTCGGAAATTTCAGATGATTGTGTTCCCTTTTTCTACGGCGCCATTTTTTTCCTCGGCAGTCCAAAAAGGCAAATAAATGCATCTGGGTATTTTAAAATTTCGAATTAGGACGGGGCGGGGATAGTGCCGAGTCGGCATATACCGAGATTTTACGATTAGGCTGCAACGTCAGAGAGTAGCGTGCGCTTTTATATTTCACAATAAACTGTCTATAATTGTACATATAAGAGTATTTACAAATTTGGCCCGTGTGCGCTGGCCTAGCAGACCGTATACGTGCGCACACGCGCACAGCTTAGAGGGAACATGGCTGGCGATAATTTTACGCAGTAAAAATGGAAATGCTCCCCTACATCGTATCAAAAACTATTTTAGAAGATATCCAAATAATCGTTAACAGCCTTCTAGGTTTAAACTTGGAGAAAAAATCAATAAAAATTTTCATAAGATAATACAATTGCATGGATTGATACAAGACAATATTTTTTGAACCTGCTATTTTTTTAATATAAAAAACGTTATGCCCTACGGTTTCGCAAGACGAACACTGAATCCTAAATTTAACGACAGGATAAAAGGAACGATGATTGGATGCTTGCCAATCAATATCTCTTTATTGTCACAAAATTTATCTTCCTTTTCATTCAACTAATACGTCGTTTTTAGGCGCGTTTCGTTCCCAACGAAAGCGCCAATTAGATTAGTTCTGCACATCCGTCCGCCCGAGAGCATGTGCGCTCTCGAATTTTACCGAATGAATATCCATGAAATTTGGCATTAAAGACTTGTGGCCAATAATAATAAAATAATAAAGACAGTAAGAATGTGGCATAAATGGTTCACATAACCCACTCAGAGGTGCCATGTTACTGGAAACAAAAAACCACATTTTCCTCATTCTTCGTAAAATATTTGTTATACCAAAAAAATCTTAAAAGATTGGTATTACTAGTTTAATAAAATATTTCTTGTCAAGTACATTTTAATAATAGAAGTTGCCGTTTTCAACAAAACCTAACATAAATGCCGTCATTCACTTTTTAACTACGGAAAATGTATGCATGGATACCCAATCCTTGTCAGTGTAAACGTTCCTCGCAGGAACCAAAGTAAATATGATAAATTATAATTAGTAAAATACGTCTTATATCACGTGTGCATGCGGATATTTAAGCGACAATAAATTTATTATATACGGCGAAGAAAATAACGCAAAAGTATATATGATATCAATTAGATTGTGGTTTGTCGAAAATGATTTTCGATTTTTTTAATAATTACAACTGATTAGAAAATTAATCGGTAAATAAAAATATCATATTACCCTGATTATGCACTGGTGGTGTAATGGTTAGCGTGTCGGCTTTCTATTGCAAAGTTCGGGGGTTCAAACCCCTCGAATGGAGGTTTTATTTAAAAAAAAAAACTATCATCAGTGCCTGGCAGTAGGCAGCAGTACTGTCAGTATGGTATAGAGCCGAAAACAAATGATGTTGGTTGGGTCTATATCCAATACAGCTGTAGGCGTGATCAGGACGATTTGAACGGCTACAGTACTGCGATGTGGAAAGCAAGAGGGAAACTACCACATTACAATCCCTAGTAAAGATTATATGGTTGGACAATATGAGTTCTCTCGAGGTAAAACAATCCGGAGGTAAAATAGTCCCCCAATCGGATCTCCGGGCGGGGACTGCCTTGAGGAAAACATTTGTCGAAAGTAAATTACGAATAGGGACTTGGAACGTAAGAACTATGAGAAAAGCAGGAAAGCTAGAGAACTTGAAAGAAGAAATGAGAAGAAATAGAGTGGACATTATAGGGCTAAGCGAAACTAGATGGGAGGGAGAAGGACAGTTCGACTCGGAAGAATTCACGGTAGTTTATTCTGGAGGAAATAGTGGGGAAAGGGGAGTAGCTCTGGTACTTAGGAAAGATATTATGAAAAGCGTGACCAAGATAATAGCAACGAACGATAGACTGATGGCAATAAAGCTAGAAGCAGTCCCAGTGGACATGCTGATAATCCAGGTATATATGCCAACGTCAGCTCATGACGATGAAGAAATAGATGAAATCTATGAGCAAATTAATGAAATTTACGAAGAAGTCGGAAGAGGAAAAATAAACTGCATAATAATGGGAGATTGGAACAGCATAGTCGGAGAAGGACAGGAAGAAAATGTTGTCGGGCAATACGGACTTGGGAAGAGAAATCGAGGAGGGGAGAAACTCGTAGAATTCTGCATCAATAATGACCTTGTAGTGACTAATACATGGTTCAAAAACCATAAACGAAGGTTATACACATGGAAAAGCCCAGGAGATAGAATGAGATGCCAAATAGATTACATCCTTGTAAAACAAAGATTCAGGAACAGCATAAAGAACGCCAAGGCATTGCAAGGAGCAGACATTGATTCAGATCACAGCCTTCTAATACTTGACGTGAATACAAAGCTCAAACAAATAAGAAAAACGAGAAGAGAAAGACAGACCTGGGACCTAGAAAAACTGAAAGAAAGGCAGGATGTAGTCAGCATGAAGTTGGAAGATAACCTAAGAAAGTTGAAAAACAAACCGAAGACCGTTGATATAGAATGGGATGAAATTAAAACAAGTATCAAGGATACCTTGGATAAAGAGATTGGAAAACAAGAGAAGAAAATCAGAAAACCATGGATCACGAAGGAAATGCTGGAGAAAATGGATGAGAGACGAAAATGGAAAAACGTTAACAGTGAAGAAGGTAGAGCCAACTATAGGCGTAAAAACAATGAGTTGAGAAGGGTAACAGATAAAGCTAGAGAAAATTGGATAAAAGGAAAATGCGATGAAATAGAACAGATGGAGAAGTTAGGACGGTACGATATGATGTACGCTAGGGCACTGGAATTAGAAGATAAGAAGTCTAATGGAATTCGTGGTAAAGGAATTAAGAATACAGATGGGAAGGTAGTCTCAGAAACAAAGGATGTAGCACAGGTATGGGAAGAATACATTAAGGAATTATACAGCAAACAGGCAGGAGCGGCAAAAATAGAACTGGAAAATGGGGAAAACATTGAAGAAGACAACTTGGGACCAAGTATTATGGAGAGCGAAGTAGAAAAGGCGATAGTTGAACTAAAGAAGGGGAAAGCCACTGGCAGCGATGGAATACCGGCTGAGATACTTAAAGTCATAGGATCAGAAGGACTAAAAGCGATCACGAAATTAATTAATAAGATTTACGACACGGGAGAGTGGCCTCAGGATTTCCTAGAAGTAACAATGATCCCTCTAAAGAAGAAGCCAAAAGCAATGCAGTGTAAAGATTACAGAACTATAAGCCTTCTGTCACACACATCGAAGATCATCACGAGGATTCTTAATAAAAGGCTTGAGAAAAAGGCAGAAGAAATAATAGGGGAAGATCAATTCGGTTTCAGAAAAGGACGAGGAACTAGAGATGCTATAGGAGTAGTTAGAATCATATCAGAAAGGGCAATAGAATACAGTCAAGATATCTGCGCATGTTTCGTAGACTGGCAGAAGGCCTTTGATAGAGTTAATTGGGTCAAGTTGATGAAGATATTAAAGGATATAGGTGTAGACTGGAAAGACAGGAGACTGATTAGGAATCTATATGAGAATCATATTGTAAAGGTCAGGTTTGAGAATGTGGACACCTGCGGAATAAATATCGGTAGAGGAGTAAGACAAGGCTGCTGCCTATCGCCAACCCTATTCAATATATATGGAGAAAGTCTAATGCAAGAAGCTTTAGAAGGCACAGGGGATTTCAAAATTGGAGGAAGGATTTTAAGAACAGTAAAATACGCAGATGATCAAGTACTTCTAGCAAGAAAGGAAGAGGAGCTACAAAAAATGATAAATAGACTAGTGATAACAGGTAGAAAATACGGTATGGAAATAAATACAGAAAAATCCAAGGTCATTCGAATATCAGGTAAAGAAGAGAATCTGAACATAAGTATTGGGGGAAAGCCATTAGAACAAGTTTCAGAATATAAATACCTTGGAAGCATCATAACACGAGAGGCAAAATGTACAGATGAGATCAAAACTAGAATAGGAAAAGCAAAAGCGGCTTTCAGGAGAAAGAAACAACTACTTACAGGGAATATAAGGGAATATATCCGCAAGAAGTTGATAAAATGCTACGTATGGAGTATAGCATTGTATGGGGCAGAAACATGGACGCTAAGGAAAAATGACATCAAATACTTGGAAAGCTTTGAAATGTGGACTTGGAGGAGAATGCTGAAGATAAAATGGACAGATAGGATGAAATACGATGAAGTGCTACGAAGAATAGGAGAGAAGCGAATGATTATACAGACTATTAGAAAGAGGAAGGCTAACTGGGTTGGACATTACCTGAGGAGAGAGAGTATGATTAAAGACGTTTTAGAAGGAAAACTAGATGGGAAAAGGGAAAGAGGCAGGAAAAGGTTTCAGCTGATAGACGATTTGAAAGGGAAAGAGAGTTATCAAGATATGAAGAGGACAGCGGAAAATAGGAGTATATGGAGAACCAGGTTTTACCATGAATAATCACGGACCTGTCTACAGACAGACTACCTATGATGATGATGATTACCCTGAAAAAAGTCTTATTTATCGTTTTGCAGTGCTAATAACACTATAGCAGTGCACTTACGTTTATTAATGCATCAACTTAGGGGAGAAAAGGCATTTTTAGTAATAACTATTACATGATAGCGCAACATTGTTGAAGAAGGAGGCAGCGAGATTCGACGAAGATCCTAAAGCCCACATTACACACAGACGCTTTACTAGCATATTGGCGTATACACGCTTTACGCCGGTAAAGAATGAATGTCAAATAAGTGAAAACGCCGTCAGAACGACGCCAGTAGTAGCTTCAGACATGTTAGTTATAATACGCTGATCCAGTTTAAGGCCCTTGTGTGAAATAGCACCATGGACTTGACGCCGACGTTTTCCACTAGGCATGTTGTTTCAGTGTCCAATGATGGATGAGGAGGAATTATCTTTACTTGCTTTAAGTTCTGTGTGTATTGTAAAGAAGAAGTTGTTCGGTGTTACAAGAAAAAGGAAATGAGTGAATGAATGCATTTTACAATGGCATAAATTCTCACATGTGAATTTATTAAGAGAATTGGACGCTGATGATTACGCAAATTATCTGCGAATGGACAAGGACATCTACACCAACTGCTTCTCAAAGAATTAATTTCTTCTGAACTGTAATCCCTTGTACATTCAGGTTCAACCTCCTGATAAATTTTTACAAGTATTTCAAAATCCTTCTCCCTGGAGAACTTATCGCTATATTCCTTTTGACTTTACCTTCCAGAGGCAATGTAAACTTTTAAAAATGTCTATTACTTATCTTAAAAAAATCCTTAGCATAGGATCGTACGTCACACACTTCGTCCAGCCTTTACCAAGATCAAGAAGAAAACTGTAAATACGTCCTGAGTGGAGATCCTAGCATGTAGACGCGTCAGTGGAAAACGTCGGCGTAAAGCCCACAATTGCTATTACATACGAGGGCTTTATGCCAAACCCTGCGTATAATATCTAACCGGTCTGAAGTTTTTACTGCCGTATTCCTGCCGGCATTTTCATCTATTAGACATGAATTCCTTATCGCCGTAAAGCATGTAAACGCCAATTTGCTAGTAAAGCGCATGTTGCGTAATAAATCCGGGCTTTAAGCCTCAGTGTTTTATATGAAATTCAGCACAAACGAATGAAGCGATTCGTTTCAACTTTTTGGATTCGAGTAGAAACGTTTAAGTAAATAGTAGGAGATGCCGCACTAATAGCATGCTGTCCTTATAATAAAACCTGCTGCCCGCGGTGCGCAAAAATTGTGCGTTATTATCATCACGGTATAATTATACCTGTATGTAGTATAATATCTACTAACATTTTTAAAAGAAAGCGCACTGGCATATGATCACATACAACTGCATGTGGTTTGCCAAATTTACGCGCTGTAATCCTTACCATCAACAAGGATATCTAAAAAGTGAAAATGAAGTTACTCCATTTTTTTTAATTCGACGTTATAAAGGCAAGCCACAGCACAATCTAAGATTCCTCATTTAAGAATGTCGTTGTTGGTTAAATATCCTGAGTAAATAACAGAAAAAAAGAAACTTGAGAAATTTGTTGATTTAATAGCAGCAGCAAAAATGTGGAACGGAACAGCTCGGCGGAACAGATTCGGCGAAGGGACAATTCGGCACCGGGACGATTCGGTGCCTGAAGGAAAAAGCTACTTTTAGTTGGGCCGAGTGGTTGGGAGTTAGATTCTCTCAATTTTATCCCCCCTCCGGGTTGGGTTGAGAGGTTAGTGATTGGTCCTTTGAATTTCCTCCTCTCGGCTTGGGCTGAGTGGTTGGATTCGTCTTGCTGGCGCCTAACTCTCCCGGCGGGGAATCGGTCGTGCCAAATTGTCCGTCGCGCCGAACTTTCATATACCCGCAGAAACGACTGGCAAAACACTAAACCGAAAGTAATATTTAATATTCGCCTCTATTCTTTCTTAATATCCCTCATTTCCTCCTCCGTACCGTCTAATTACCCCCTCCATGGCTCTACCCAGTCCTCTCCTTATACCTTCCCAACTCTCTCCTCTTCCTCTCCGTACCCTCATCCTGCCCCCTCCATTAACCTATTACTTCCCATTTGCAGGAATTCCTGCCGGTCTGCATTTTCATATCGAGATTACACTACAGTTAATTTTAACCGGATTTTTGTTGACTAGCATAGATTTACGACTCTTAAGTGTGGGAAGTTTCAGTTCTTACCACCAGGGGTAGCTGCTTCTTGACACAAGGTGCTGATTCTGTCAATGAAATTTACTTCATGTTCAAGATGGTGTGCAGGTCATACAAGAAGCGGTAGGTTCTCCTACATATGTCATTACTTTTATTGAATTATTGTCATAATGCAAGTCTAAAAGAGTGTATTCTTCTATTATATTGATGCACTTACAATAACTAAACTTATAAAAATAGAAAATGACTGTTACTTTTTGTTGGCAGGTTTTCCTGCCACCGGGATATAACATTATCAATTTTTTGCATGTATCAGCTGCTACTTTTCCTGCATATTTCTATGTATAATAATACAAGTATTTCTATGAGTAAAATATGAGTGTTAATTATTTATTTTAGCTTGTCCCTGAATGAAATCTGCGACATATTAGAAGCTAGTGAAGATGATGAACTGTTTCTCACAGGTATATCTGTGCTTCCACTAGTGGAGAAACCAGACGCTGATACAGATGTAGACTCCGATAAAAGTAATGATGAAGTGGAATTTTTACCGCAGAATTTACCAATATGTTTACATTAAGGTGAAGCAGAATTACATGCTATAAATAGCGAGAATGAAGAAAAGCAGCTGGAACATGAAAATGACTTCAATTTACCATCAACGTCTCAGCAACATTCCAGGAAAAGAGGAATACAGAACTTCGATTCACAAATAGTGAAAGAAGATAACACTATATAGCTTTCATTTCCTTTTTCTCTCAATTGATATGCAAGCGAATTCTCAATATTCTAATGCAATATTTCCTAAAATGTCAGATGAGCCTCCCATCCTATACATCCTATGCTCACCTCATATATTACTCTTACAGGATCGGAGAAGGCATACCTGTATACAAAAAGCCTCACCCTAAACTGTCAAACCTTTGAAAAGAATAGTTGAAAACTCCACTTGCTGCCTTTCAGGCGACCTACCAATGTAAACTCGTGGACAAACTCCTAGAAGGAAGTTAGAGGTATGCGATACAGAAGAATTTGTCTGTGGACATGTTGACAAAAGAAAATATTCTTACCTTCTTTGGAATATTGCTGTTATCTGACTATATGTCCTTAACAAATAGGCACTTGTACTGGAGTGCATCACCAGGCACTCACAATATTCTTTTAAGCGGTTCAATGCGTGGAAATATATTTTATGATAACAAAAGGCATACTCATTTGGCAGGTAGTACAAAAATTGACAATGACAGATACTATAAGTTTTGCCACTTTAAACATACTCAATGAAGCTTCCAAAGTCATTGATATTCCATAATTCTTGAGTATAGTTGAAACTATTGTATGATACTATGGAAGACACAGTACTAAACAACTCATTCAAGGGAAATCAATTTGATTCGGCTATAAGCTTTGGTCCCTCTGTACGGCTGGTTGATACATACTTCATGCTGAGCTTCACTGTGGAAGCATCACATCGCTTCCAAAACCAGGACAAGGTCAAGGACACGATGTAGTCATTGGGCTGATATCAAAAGCAAATATTGAAGCAGGTTTCCATAGTATGTTTGATAACCTCTTCACTTCAGTAAATCATCTTTCTGACTTGTCGAAGAAAGGCATTGCTGCAACTGATATCAGGGATAATATGGTTTATAGGGCACCACTTCTTCAGAAACAGGCTTTAGAATAATAGAGAGAGGGCAATGGACAAAACTGTAGCTGGATACGTAATATTTGTAAGATGTTTTGACAGCCGTGTGGTCAGTGGCAAGTAACGCTGACAAGGCAGACCCTTTGACGAACGCCAAAAGATGGAGCTCCAATAAGAGGAAAACAGTTCTCGTGCCATAGCCTAAGCCAATTTCTGTATACAACCAAAATATGGGAGGTGTGGATGCCAATGATTAGCATGTTGCAACATACTGAATAAAAATCAGGTTAAAAAATTGGTAGTGGCCAATGTTTGCATGGCAATTACAAGCTGCAACTGTGAATGAATGATGCTTTTTTCATTCTCTAGGGAATGATATTTCTCTTCTGCAATTACAACAGCAAATTTTTCAAAAGATAAAGACGCAATATGGAACAAAAATCAAGAAAAGTGGACCAAAGATACAGATTTCAGGCAGCGCTTCAGATGCTGTACGATTAGATAGAAAAGATCATTGGATTATTTGGACTGAGCAGCCAAATGCAAGATGTAAGAACTGTAAAGACAGAGTAACTTATAAATGTGAGAAATTCCATAGACCCCTGCATCCTGAGTGCCAAAAACCATATCACATTCTGTGAAATTAAATAGACAAGAAATTCCAGGATTTTATTTTCATATACATTAAATTGATGGAATGATATGATCCGAAGATCCTATGCAGACAGGCATAAGCTGTGAAAGTTGGAACAATTTTGGAACGAGAAAAAAGTCTGCTATGACCGGGAATTGAACCCGGGTCTTCCACTTGCCGGGCGGATATTCTACCCCTGAACTATCGTAGCAGAACATTTTCTCTCGTTTCTGAACACGGATGTTTTCCTTTGTAGGACGGGAACTAGCCAAGCTAGTATCAAACTGCCCCGACAGATGTCCTCGAAGAGAATCATCGAAAGAAACTCCTTCCTCTCAAATGGTGAGATTGCCAAACATGAAATTGATGGAATGATATGATCCGAAGATCCTATGCAGACAGGCATAAGCTGTGAAAGTTGGAACAATTTTGGAACGAGGACATCTGTCGGGGCAGTTTGATACTAGCTTGGCTAGTTCCCGTCCTACAAAGGAAAACATCCGTGTTCAGAAACGAGAGAAAATGTTCTGCTACGATAGTTCAGGGGTAGAATATCCGCCCGGCAATTGGAAGACCCGGGTTCAATTCCCGGTCATAGCAGACTTTTTTCTCGTTCCAAAATTGTTCCAACTTTCACAGCTTATGCCTGTCTGCATAGGATCTTCGGATCATATCATTCCATCAATTTCATGTTTGGCAATCTCACCATTTGAGAGGAAGGAGTTTCTTTCGATGATTCTCTTCGAGGACATCTGTCGGGGCAGTTTGATACTAGCTTGGCTAGTTCCCGTCCTACAAAGGAAAATATCCGTGTTCAGAAACGAGAGAAAATGCTCTGCTACGATAGTTCAGGGGTAGAATATCCGCCCGGCAAGTGGAAGACCCGGGTTCAATTCCCGGTCATAGCAGACTTTCTTCTCGTTCCAAAATTGTTCCAACTTTCATATACATTCACAAAAATCCTAGAAATTCGTATACATATGCACTTTATAAGATACTATTCAACAATACAAAGTGATGATTGTTCATTTAGTTAAATTTAAAAGATATTTTGTTATATTCCCACTTTTTAATAAATGATAGTTGGACAAATGACAAAGAAGTGATATTGTTTATTCCCATTGGCAGGAAATCCTGCCAAGCTAGAAAACATACTTCCCCTGTTGTAACCTAAAAAAATATTTTTTCCCTCATATTCTGTCTGAGGCAGTGACATACATAAATATCATCAAATTTTTCCAAATAAAGAGTTACGGGAAGTAATGGGTTAACACCTCTTGTTCCAGCCCATCCCCGTCTCTGCCAACTCCTTGCCCCTCCCTACCTCACCCTTCATTAGTATACATACGTAAATCCCGTCTTTCCAAACTCAAGCCTTCAGCATGCAACCATGTGTGTTGTTATGGGTAGTAAGATATCTTACCGAAAAAATCTGAATCTCTCACTGAGCTAAAATTAGGCAAGGATTCATATTCTCATTGACGTAAAATGCAAGTTAATTATATTGGCCTCATTTACGTTCAAGTACTGAGTTCGTATCTCATTTCTAACTAATATTAATGTTCAAATTTAGAAAGACTTGCTCGAACGTTTCATCTCTTCTCATATTATTGAAATATAGGAAAGAGAGCCTCTTGGAATAGAAGCCATGAGTTCAATATAGACAGTGAGGATTTTAAAAATTAAAGGTGGCGTTGACAAACAATACTTGAAAGTTTGATAAAAAATTGGTTTTTTAGTTTTAAGCGTTTTTCTTATTCTCCCATTGAATTCCATATAAAGCTTCATACCCAGACAATACGCTTTTAGATTAATAGATAAAAAATATTCATTTAATACATTGATTATAACCTATCGTTAAATGTGATACGTTAAACGAATCATCTTAAATAAATCTACAAATAACCTTATCATGCGAGTTATTCTCTTATTTGGTCAAATATGAAACTGTACGGTTAATTAAAGAAATAGATGAGATAAAATGCTATATGTGACAAAAAAGTAATAGTGACTTTTGGAGATTATAATAATGAGTTTAACACGTTAAATATTTTTTTCGTGATTTGGTTGAGAGAAAAAAGTTGTAATGACCCATAATGTGAATCAAGTGTCATGACGACATCATATCTATGAAAATAAATTAATACATCGATAACGTGGTCAGTCAAGGGTCATGCTGATATAATAATGCCATATCTGTTGATTCTCTCTATTTTTGCGTATAAATATATCAACTTTTTGGCCTTAAATTCACTGAACATCCTTCGCTCGTTGAAGGAACACATCGCTGATCTCCGTAAACTCATCGGCTAAAATGGTCAACACGCGAATTTTTCTTGCTATTGCGTTCCTCATCTTCCAACGTGAGGTTCAAGAAACGTCATCCAAACCTAAATGCGACAGTTTCTCCACCACAGGCACTTCGCTGAGGCTCGCGATTAACAGCAGAAAGAACGAAACGGGCGATTGGGTGACTACTTTTTCCGCGTGGAAGGATTCGAAGGTTCCATCTAATAACATAACTCTGGATGTAACTCATCAAGTGATCGAGTGCGAAGGGAAGCAGATTGTTTACATCAACGGCGTCGTCAATGGTAACGTATATGTAATAATAAGTCAATTGCATGGTTAACTAACACACATAATGACTGTTTATGTTGTCCCATTAAATCTATCAGCTGAATATGATAATCAGAGCTTACTGTTTCATCCAAACTGCGGAAAGAACGCCGCCATCTCTAACGATGGACGCACAGTACGGAAGATTAAGTGAGTCTTTTAAATAGAGTTACCGTTACCATTTCTTATTTTTTGGACAAGGAGCTAAATCATTAGGCATTTCCGTCAATCATAAATATTAAAAAAGTTTATTTTTTTTATTTTACAGTTTGAATGATGCATCAAATGGAGTGGTTTTCACCAACCGACCGCTGAAAAATAACGAACTTTTCGAAGTAAAACTGGATAAGAAGGACACGAAATTTCAGTATAGCTTAGGGTTTGGGGTAACCGTTAAACCACCTAGTGGTTTTAGCTATCTGGACAAGATAGATTATTTGAAGTACGTATCTGATTATTTTTCCTACATATTAAAGCTGTATATTGCCGAAAATAAGACAATAATTTGCAGAATTTTAAATAATTTACTGCTGCAGTTTATACAAATAACACAACCGAGGAATTTAAACTGCCTAAAATTATTTTAATATTTATTATTTCATGTGGATATGAAACAGTGATGCATTTAGTGTTTTGTATTTTTCATATATCTTAGCCGTTTTTTCCCTAACTCTGGGAGATTGTGGTTTCGTAAATGCATAAAGGGATGGGGATCGAGACGATCGGGTAAGCGCACGTATTCGCCTGAACCGAGGCATGAAATTTTTCACTGGATGCATTTTGGACGGTGCCTCTATTTTTATATTATTTAGTAGTTTGGCTGAGCAGAGGATCTAGTAAAGCTAACTGTTTTCTGCTATTAAAATTACAACATTTTTTATTTTTGCTATTATCTTCAGAGAGTATATTATAATTTTGAATAGAGTTTAAAATCTCTTTATTGTCTCTTTTGATTTATGTATCAGGTCTGGAAGCTGGATGTACTATCACAACCACGCATACAAAGATGCTGCAATTTCATTGAAAAATTATGGGCGCAGTCTCAACGAGCTTGTGGTATGAAAGTACTTTATTAACGATATGCGTGGATAATTATAATTTTCAGTTTATTAATCCTTTAAACATAACGAATTGATATAAGCTATTATAAATTGGTAATACTTATAATTGTGTGCGAAGAAAAATATAGTACATAAAAAGGTAAGATACTTATACAAAGGCTAAATATCTAGAATTTGACGTGACGATAAATCAATGAGCAAGTTAGAGGGAAAAGTTCGAAAATTTCAATATTTATTTTTAGGGGTTTTTTCTTACCCCATTATTTCATTCTTAACCCCATAAGAAATGAATGGATATCATTGCAGGATTTTTTTTAAATTGATTTTATTAATATTTCAAAATTAACACGAACACTCCGATAGCTTAAAGAACGGGATTAACTTTTTTGGGACATTCAAATCTGTGCTAAGTTAGAGTAAGAATTTTATTTCTAATCCGAGAAAAAGAGGAACTTTTCTCGGATTTTTACCAATTAAAAATTACCAACTACCATGACAAAGGGTCTAAGTAATGCAAATGGAACTAATGAAGTTTGTTAACATTTTACAAATCAAGCATCATTACTGCGGTATTAATAGTATTTTGCTAATATTTTTCGGTTCATCTCTAGTTAATATAACTATAGTAAAAATTTATCTAATATGAAAATATTTTTCATTGAAGCATGGATTAAAGCGAATCAACTATCTATGTCTTCGCTTGATTATATATATATTTTCTTATTTTCTCATATTTTAAGGTCGGGGATCGTGTCGGCGTTTTGAGAAATAATTATGGTACTTTGCACTACTTCATCAATGGTGCCGACCAGGGACCAGCGGCATCAAATATCCCATACCCAATATATGGGGTCTTTGAATTGTACTTTAATGCAATTCAGGGAACAATTGTTGAGAGTTCTAACCCATAATGTCCTTTATGTAATGTTAACAGATCTAACTCAAGTTGTTATGCATTTCAAATTAAATTATGCATTGAGTACATAAGTTGCATATCTGCTGAAAATGTTATCTTCAAAATTATAGCGATCCTAACATCATCTGAATATGTATTTCAATAAATATTTCTCAATTTTTGCATTACTAATAATACTCTGTATGTTGCGTACTTTTTACGAATATAATGAATAAAAGTTAAAATACTGATCTTAATCTTATAGTAATACCAAAAAACTATATGTACAAAACAAAATCTTACGAATTTAAATAATCTAAGGGGACAAAAAATAAAAGATTTAATATAAAAATTTAAGCCACATAATAAGAGATGACCTTTTATTTCTCATCACATGAAGATCTTTACACTTTTCTAGAGCTGAGAGTATTTTTCTACGAAACCGGACAGAATTTTCGTACAAATAATTTCGTACCAATAGGTATTTCTGAGGTATCCAATAATCATTAGGTACAACTAAGAGAGAAATAGATTAATATCTGCATAAAGTAGTACAATCAAACGGCTTGATATAAAAATCAATAAATTTTAAACTTATTACTATTATTATATGTGGATATATATGTCTTATATTTTCGCAAGACGAACACAGAATCTTTAATTTATCTACCGGATGAAACGAACGATGACTGGTTGTTTATCAACCTAAACCGCTTTCTTCTATCATTAAATTCATATTACTTATAATTTCCAATGTTATGTCATTATTATTGTTCCCGCCGTAAATTATGTTTTTGATTTTTCTATCTCCGTGTTCCATTAACTCCTATCACTATATATACGACATTAAATATCCAATTCTTCCTACGCTAATACGTTATACATGATAGTGTTACATGTTAAATGGAGAAGGCAGAGAGTTTCGACGAATGATTGCTTAGTCGCATATAAAACAAAACTATTTATTCTTCAATAAAGTTCCATTATAGGACGTTTTCTAAAAAGAAAAAAGTTCTTAATTGTGTTCTTCCGTCCGGCTGTCTGCCCATATGTAAATCGTATATCCTTTTTGAGTTGAATCGTTTCTATTAATCTAATTTTTAATTTTTCTATTTTCCGCGTAATTCCTCGATTTTCCGCTTGATAATCGGAATTTTCAAATGATAATTGCGTACAAACTACTGGAGTTATTGGGAAATTTCATTTTGAACTCGATAGCAATTATTATAAATTTTTAATTGACTGTATCTTTCAAATTGTTTATAGATTGTACGGTAGGTGGTTTCAAATTCGGAAAACTCAAAACTTTGAAGTTTTCTTGTAGCCAAACTACTGGAAATATCAGGTAAATTCTTTTTTAATAATATATCTCTAAATTTAACACTGATTGAATTTTCATGATAGTTCATATATTTTCCAGCCTCTTCTTTAAATTTAATATTTTGAAGTAGTATGTAGCCAATGCACTGAAGCTAGAGTAGCCAAATTTTCACGGATGGAGAGCTCTTATGAGAATCTATACTCTAACGGTGCGGGTTCTTCCATCATAGGATGAGACAAACCAAACCCGGAAAATCTTTGAGAAAACGTGCTTCCACGTCCTGTTTAAGCAAGGGTATCCTAGTTGTTCTTATAATTCCCCCTGATTTGTCGTTTGTATAGTTATCAAGGGAAATGTATTTTTGTTATATTTTCTATTACATAAACTACAATAATAACAATGTGCATGAATTTAAATGTTCCATTTTTCGGACGGTAATACCGCATACATGACAGCCCTACATCAGTGGTGCCCAAACTATGGCGCGCGTGCCATTTTTGGCTCATTCGCCTCTCAAATGTAGCGCACGGCGCTATAAACAATTTATACGATCATTTATTTCAGTGTTGCCCAACCTTTTTACATGGCAGGCCGCATCGGTCACGGCAAATCTTTCGACGGGCCGCATCGAAAGTTGCCAATTCTTTGGTGGGCCGGATTGGGGTTTAAATTGGAAGTTGCCTACATATTCTGAGGTGCTATATCTTATAAGTGAAAATCAATGTTAAATAAGTTTTATATGGTTGACATTATAAAATAGTAAAAGTTTTATTATCCAAATTATCATTATAATATATAATACTAGCAGAATTAATAATAATAATTTATTAAACGCATACAGGAAAGACCCCAATTACATGCGTTATAACAAAAAACATAAGTCAACAGCAGTTTAGTCCTTATAAGTAACTGTAGAGAGAATTCTAAGAGTACACCTTTTCCGTCTGATATACCTCCAAAAAGTATAGGGTCCTCTTTTAAGGACAAATCTATAACATTCAGATAAGAGTTGTGCTTCAAAAGTTGCAGGTACTTAAAAATGACTCGATAGAGCAAAAATTCAACGTAATCAGACCGTTGTTTAGAGCGCTTCCACCGACGGAAGGATTTAACCTTAGTTTTTAGCGCAGAAATCAGTTCCCCGTCGAACTAAACAGGATATTTAAAAGCATTAAGCATCTAAGTAATGGCACAGTCCAAAATTGCACCATCTAGTAAAGAGTAAAAGAGATTACAACATTCCTCAGCAGAGGAAGTGCAATCAAGAAACAGCCACGGGCAGTGGTGAAGGGTGTTCTTATGCGCGGAAATGTCAAGTCGCCTCCAGTTGAACTGGACTCGGTGTGACTTCTTCAAGCGTCTAATCGAATCAAGATGAACTTCTAAGAATAATGGGGTATGATCAGATAATGCGCCACTACAGTTGCTTAAATTAGATACACAACTAGAAAATTCAATTGACTTTCCATTGGTGCAGAAAATAAGGTCAAGAAAGTTGTTATTACAGGAGAGGAAGTGAACAAGTTGTTTAAGTTTAAATTTATTCATCCAGTCAAGAATACAATTTATCTGTATGCCCTTAGTTCGGCCAACTGGGTATAAGGAATTATTAACTGGGTCGATGGCCCACGGGACCTCACAAAACTTGAAATCCCCCAGTAAAATAAAAGAGGCTCCGTCTGCTAAATCACAAGAGATGATTGAAGGGCTTCGAGGTCACTGTGTGAGAGAGGGGGAGGAAGGTATAGACAGGAGATGAGTAACCCCTTGCATGGTAGAAATCCGAGCCGAAGTTCGACAAGAGCGATTTCACATGCTCCTGCAAGGTCACGTCTACGGCAAGAGAGGAGGGACTCAGTCACGGCGATTAGGACACCGCCACCTTTCTTTTTCTCACGACCAAGTACACTACGTCTGTCTCGATGAAAACCATTATACACAGACAATTTCACTGTCTGATTTGCGGTTGTAACCAAGTTTCAAACCCACAAATGAACTCTGCATCACTTGCTGAAGGGCTAGAAAATGCAAGAATGAAATCTTTTAGTTTTTTTCCCAGAGATTGACTTCATATTTTGGTAAAAAATATTAAGGGTAGCTGGACCAGGATTGAGTACAATATCACCCGATATACACAGGCACGAACATGTAATTAAAAAGATACCGGCGTTGCGCAGGGGGGAGGGGGTGTACACATTAGAGTGTAAAATATCTTTTTTAATTTCTAATAATAGTCTAGCTAAAGCATGCTAAGCTTCTATCTGTTCTCGTTTGGAAAAGGGTTTCGAACAGCTTCTTGTCGTAATTTCTGTTTTCTGTCTCTCTGTGAGTTCTGATGTTTCTGATTCTCTCGAAGCAGCCTTTCATTGCGCATATGATTTGTTGCCATTTGAAAGGATAAGAGAGATAGCAGTGTCGTTTGAATGATGAGAGCGAGTGCAAATTTTTTATTGTTTGGGGAAGTTCGTTCCGTAGTAGGCAAGAAGTTACAATGAAGGCCTTGTTGAATATCACCGTTCTGTGTTGAGGAATAAGGAGTTCATGGCACCCTCTGGTATTACGGCTGTGTACAGTGTCTATACTTTTGAATTCCGGTGCAAGATAATGTGGATTGTTAGAAGTAATTGACATAGTAAGGAAAGCAAATGGAGGCGTCTTTGGGACTACATATTTAGCCAGTTTAGTTTGGGAGTGAATCTGAAATATGGTCTGATTTCTTCAGGTTAAAAATATATCTAATGCACGCGTTATGAGTTCTCTGAATCTTTACAACAGGGATTGCGAGATCATTTGACTCTCTAACCATTGTATCAGCAAATCTAGAGATCGAAAATTGTGTATAAAAAAGTTTATGATACTGAGCAATAAAATACTAGCGGGCAGATACTCTGCGTGGGTGAAACTAGTAAAGTTATATTATCACTGAAAGGGCCATCGTCTTATTTTTACTTTATCCATATACGAAGTATAGAGAAAGTGAGATTATTATGAAAAAAATTGAATTCGAGATTTCAACGGAAATACACGTTTTAAGGTCCTCTGAATACGTTTTGACTATTTTCTCTATGTGGTTGTCTGTGTCTATGACTGGAATTTGTGGGTGCTCTAATTCAAAAACTATTAATCAGATTAGAGCAAAATTTTATATTTGACAATTTTGTTAATGGTACAAGACCTGATTAGGTTTTGGTAGAAATCGATCAACCAGAAGTAGATGTTTACTCTGGTCACATCCGTTTTTGCATTCTCCATAGGGAAAAGTATTGTTTTATTGAAAAAAAAATCGATTATGAGATTTCAGCGGAAATACATGTTTTGGGATTTCCTGAACACGTTTTGAACATTTTCTCTATTATGTGAGTGTGTATGTAACAGTTTTTTGTGGGTGCTCTAATTCTAAAACTATTAATCAAGTGAACGCGAAATTTTATAATTAAAAACATACTGCAATAAAAGTTGTAGGAAATATAATTTTCTACAATTTTGTTTAAAATATTTTCCCATATAATGCATTTTTAAGAGATATCTTAAAAACTAAATATTTTAGCTGCCACTACCATGCCACCTACCAACGACTATTGTTAACAATTGACATTAGTTACTTCTTAGTAGCGCTCCTTTATATTTTCTTAATTGTTGGAGCTTCGTGGCTACATCAAATATCTGAAGGCAATGGTTTGAGTTTATTTTTGTTCTTTTTAGTCTTTAGGTATTTCTCTCAGTTCCTTATAATATTTATTATCATGTAACTTATTTGCAATTTTTAATAACAATACATGTATGGAGATAATCATGTTGTGGCCGTCAGATTTTTAAAAAGATCTTCTTTAATATTTGATAAATGTAAAAGAGTACTTGTATAAATGTTGTAGGAAAGTTAATTTTCTACAATATTTGTTTGTAACATTTTCCCATATAATGCATTGTTTAACAGATATTTTAAAAGTCCTATTTTTTTTAGCTACCACCACCACGCCACCTACCGGCGACTATTGTAAACACTTTACGCTTAGTTACGTCTTAGTAACGCTTATTTTTATTTTCTTAATTGTTGGAGAATCCTGGCTATATCCAATATCAGACGGCAACGGTTTGGGTGCATTTCTGTTCATTGTAAGGTCTTGAACATTTTCTCGCACTTCCTTAAAATATTCGTTATCATTTAAGCTATTTGGATTTTTTTAGAAATATCACGCGTATGGACGTTTTAACTTTTATGTCCACAGAATATACATCATATGGTTCCGTACGAGAGATATTTCTTCCGAACTTCAAAGACCCGGTAAAAGTAATGATGGTCAACTGCTTAGAAACCCAAATATCATCTCTTCTACCTCGCATAAAATTTATTTTCCATTTATCTTCCCCTACTATCTCGTTTTTATATTCTCCGAGACGTACTTCGCCGTCCACTTTCGCAGAACATTCGCCAAAAAACAATCACAACGTTCAAGTGATGAAATAAAAGTTCATAATATGAATTGATACCCTGAAGTAATTATTATACTTCAATTGTCATCTTTTTTTAAAGAAAACTGCGACGAGTTTAAAATTAAAATTTCTGTTTCTACTTTTCCTCATGCAATGAAAATAGACGCAGAAAAAAATTTTTATAAACAACGCTACGTTCATTGATTTCAACATTATCGGTTTTTGAGGCGGAGGATATACGTCATATACGAGTTGAAAGCGGCCAGCGCGTGCTATCGCACAGAAAAGATAAGAAAAGGGATACTCGCAGACGGCCTTGACCCGAACTGGGGTCGGCTTTGACTCAACGAGGCAAACAATCAAATGTTCGGCTTCCAAATAGTCGTAAAATTTAAAAGGAAAACTCGATAATTACACGCGCACATTGCCTCACGGGGAAATAACGTTTAATATGCTCAAATGGCCAAGGTAAATATTTAGCAAACTGTATTTTACATCTTAAAGTGTTAGGAGTTTATAAAAATCAGCTATTTTTTATTTTCCGGTGTGATCGCAAGCAAAACGCTATCAATTTTCTGCATCGCCGTGTTTATGTGAACATAGAAAAAGACAGGTTTTTCTTTCTCCAGAAATGGAACATTAAATTAGTTTAACATGAAGAAAATTCGAAAATTTGTATATACAACCACGTCGTGGATATAAATAAGAATAAAATTGGATCAGTTTTATTATTTATTTGTTTAATAGGTGATCATTACATTAAGTAAAATGTGAAGGCTTTATGGTCAGGTCATTCCGTCTGTCCGCACGTTTCATCTCCAATACTACTGGGCGGATTTTTATGAAATTTGATATTTAGGACTTGAGGGCAAATAAAGTAAGAAAATGATATAAAGGGTTCACACAGCCTAATCAGGAGTGCCACTTTACACAAAAAAGGAACAAAAAGTGAACTTTCCGTCATATCCTGTATAATATTATTCATGCCAAAACAGTCGTTGTAGAACTATTAAAGTGAATTATTTATTTTCCTGTTCATTTTTATCGAATGGGTTTTCAAGAAAATGGAACAACAATTTCATTATTCACTTTGAACTTGAGATATTTCATGCATGACTTTTCAATTGCTGCCAAACGAAAATAATCTTCGTAGCAACTGATGTAAACAAGATCTGCTGTATCTATTATATTAAAATAGGTTTAACTTCCTTTCGTGTCCACGTAGCATTTAGTGATATTAAGGAAATGGATTACCTAAATAAATAAACGTAAATACGTTTCTCTGCCCACAAAGGTTTTGGTAAGTGAAAAGGAATGGATAATTTACGAAGAAGGAATGAACGCAAGTGTAATAATTACGTTTCAGTAATTCAACTCAAGTAAGGTGTGTTTAAAAAATTATTCTGATATCATATCAATTACAACTGATTAGAAAATGAATCGGTGAATCAAAAATTCAATATTTCCTCGGCATCAATCATGATATATCATGTTAATATCGTATTATATCAAGCTATTATTGTTTTTTTGACATCACAATCAACATCAACCTTATATAATTTGCTTGTTTATGTGTCAGGTGTAACGCTCGACTGTGGCGCCGCTCTTAAAGTGTCGTTATAAAAGAGCGGGAGAATCGACAACTATTTATGACTGAATGTAATGGCGCTATTAACACACTTTCCGATTAGGTAGAAGATTGAAATTTGGTAGAAATGTTTGATTCATATATTAAAAACTATTTACGAGAAAGAATCTCCAAAGAAGACCCGGACTCGACTCCTAAAGATAATTTATATTTTCCATACGATAACACGTAAAATCAATTTAGCGACGTGCAAGCTTTTTCTTTTGCTTAGAAAAATTAGAAAAATGGACCCTCAATTTTCAAATCAAAACTCTTTTAAAGAAAAATAAACAAAGTTTCTAATTTGTATCATCGAATGTCTCTTTCTGTCCGAAAACACTTTAATGTAACGTTTAAATTACTTTTTGGCAAAATTTAGCAGTTTTATGAGGATTTGCATTGAGATCTATGCCATTGTCGAAATCCAGACCCATTATTGTCTCAATTCTCATATGAGTAAATATACATAGGTATTGAGTGCCTTAATATGATCCATCAAGCATTTAACGTGTCCTCCAGAGAGTCTTGAATAATGTACAACGGTTTTCCATGACAAAGCATTAAAGTTTATGTTACACATCCATTATATTATTATTTTGAGTAAATTGTTTATAATTGTAAGAGAAGAATAAATTATTTCTAAGAATAGTAAGTATGAGGTTTTATGTTAAACAATAAATAATATATTCCTTCCCGTCATATGGACGGGCTTTTATATTAGTGGCTACATAATTCGTAAAGAACACCTCTGCCTTACATATATGCACGCATTAAGAGTACATCTTTCCTCTCTTTTTATTAATGCAAATATGTCTCTAGTAATTGTTTCTTTGAAGACATAATAATGCTCATGTATTCATTTATTACATTACCACGGAGGATATAATGACGGCCAGGCAAACATGTTTCAGCGTGGGGTGGCAAGCATGAGTCATGTGCCCTTCTTTGCATAGCGTGGAAAAATAAAGCAATTCAGCTTCTATGACTACATTTGACGCAAATTATTGACACATCTAAAAGTAAAGCTATTTTTGCTCGTAAACTCGGCATTTGCGATCCGAATGTAAAAGCAGGTTAAGCGCGAGGAATGTAATTTAATGCGACGGATCTTAATGGGAGGTAGCAAAACTCAAACTATCGCGACCTTCGCGGGATTCTTCATCACTTTACGAAATCAGAATCGGATGAATGAGCGCCGAGAAATGTTATAAGACGGTTTTTCTGACTTCCTCATGCAACCTCCTGAATTAATGAGAACAGATCGGTCAAAAAAAATATCCGGGATGAAAAAAATTATATCAAATTGACCGGAAAGAGAAAGTACAAGAGAGCGGGAATGTGCAGTAGGGAAACAAAAAATGAGTAAGCTAAGTGAGGACAAAACGATGGGGAATGGACGGAGAAATACTGGAGCAGATACTTGGAATAACGTGCTGATCGCTGCGCCAGGAAACGAGATAATGTGTATCGTATACGAGACAGGAGAAAATGACAAGGAGGGAGGGAATGAGAGAGACAAGAGACAAAGATAGGAAAAACATGGGAGATGACAGGAAGAATGATAGATAGAGAGGGATACGAAAGGGAGGGGAAGAAGGGGGCGTGACGCCGTCGGGAGTAAGAATGAAGGAGATATGGAGAGGAGGGGAACGTAAAGGGGAGGAGTGAGAGGGTATGAAAGGGGAAGAGAGGCGAAACATTTCGGTCAGGGATTTTGGAAGCCGGAATGTGGATACGAAGGAACAGGGTGAGGGAGGTCAAAGGGCAGATGAATATGGACCCTTGAGTTCCCCTCTGTTTATCTTCGTGCGCTGAGCTACGAATAATTCACACCGGCTAATCTTACCCTATATTCACGTAAACAATCTCATGAAAGGGTTTCTCAGCATTGCAAAAAATATGTTTTGCTTGGTGGCGATAGGTATTTTAACCAAATCCATACGGAGGAATTAATATAGTGAAGTCTTAAAAAACAGTTATAGGATCGTCTGAAAAATGCTTGTCAGGAGAAGTTTGTTTGGGCGTTATATATCTTTACGATAATCGAAGTAGGTGACGTTCATTTCCCAACTTTTCTCTTATCGATATTTACATATGGATTTCAAGCCTAAGAGGAGATGGGAAACGTATCAGTAAAGGATTGATCTTTCTCTCGTCGATTTCGTCCGCCTGTATGTCTTCTCGACACCTCGACAATGGACTTGAATTACGTACTTTAAAGGAAAACCGCGGATTGAATGAAATGACAAAGACGCTTGTTGTGATGCCTGATGAGAGAATTCAATATGATAATGAGAGAGAATGGGAGTTTGAAAGAAAAGTTTTAACAAATAAATATCCGAGGCGCATTTTTCATGACAAAATAATACTTTTTCAAATTGCAAAATTGTTGCACGTTAAATTTAGACTGCAAGAATATATTATATACTTCGCCGAATCTTTTCAGAAAGAAAAATTACATTTAATATATCATCATCATTATTGGTAGTCTGTCTGTAGACAGGTCCGTGATTATTCATGGTAAAACCTGGTTCTCCATATACTCCTATTTTCCGCTGTCCTCTTCATATCTTGATAACTCTCTTTCCCTTTCAAATCGTCTATCAGCTGAAACCTTTTCCTGCCTCTTTCCCTTTTCCCATCTAGTTTTCCTTCTAAAACGTCTTTAATCATACTCTCTCTCCTCAGGTAATGTCCAACCCAGTTAGCCTTCCTCTTTCTAATAGTCTGTATAATCATTCGCTTCTCTCCTATTCTTCGTAGCACTTCATCGTATTTCATCCTATCTGTCCATTTTATCTTCAGCATTCTCCTCCAAGTCCACATTTCAAAGCTTTCCAAGTATTTGATGTCATTTTTCCTTAGCGTCCATGTTTCTGCCCCATACAATGCTATACTCCATACGTAGCATTTTATCAACTTCTTGCGGATATATTCCCTTATATTCCCTGTAAGTAGTTGTTTCTTTCTCCTGAAAGCCGCTTTTGCTTTTCCTATTCTAGTTTTGATCTCATCTGTACATTTTGCCTCTCGTGTTATGATGCTTCCAAGGTATTTATATTCTGAAACTTGTTCTAATGGCTTTCCCCCAATACTTATGTTCAGATTCTCTTCTTTACCTGATATTCGAATGACCTTGGATTTTTCTGTATTTATTTCCATACCGTATTTTCTACCTGTTATCACTAGTCTATTTATCATTTTTTGTAGCTCCTCTTCCTTTCTTGCTAGAAGTACTTGATCATCTGCGTATTTTACTGTTCTTAAAATCCTTCCTCCAATTTTGAAATCCCCTGTGCCTTCTAAAGCTTCTTGCATTAGACTTTCTCCATATATATTGAATAGGGTTGGCGATAGGCAGCAGCCTTGTCTTACTCCTCTACCGATATTTATTCCGCAGGTGTCCACATTCTCAAACCTGACCTTTACAATATGATTCTCATATAGATTCCTAATCAGTCTCCTGTCTTTCCAGTCTACACCTATATCCTTTAATATCTTCATCAACTTGACCCAATTAACTCTATCAAAGGCCTTCTGCCAGTCTACGAAACATGCGCAGATATCTTGACTGTATTCTATTGCCCTTTCTGATATGATTCTAACTACTCCTATAGCATCTCTAGTTCCTCGTCCTTTTCTGAAACCGAATTGATCTTCCCCTATTATTTCTTCTGCCTTTTTCTCAAGCCTTTTATTAAGAATCCTCGTGATGATCTTCGATGTGTGTGACAGAAGGCTTATAGTTCTGTAATCTTTACACTGCATTGCTTTTGGCTTCTTCTTTAGAGGGATCATTGTTACTTCTAGGAAATCCTGAGGCCACTCTCCCGTGTCGTAAATCTTATTAATTAATTTCGTGATCGCTTTTAGTCCTTCTGATCCTATGACTTTAAGTATCTCAGCCGGTATTCCATCGCTGCCAGTGGCTTTCCCCTTCTTTAGTTCAACTATCGCCTTTTCTACTTCGCTCTCCATAATACTTGGTCCCAAGTTGTCTTCTTCAATGTTTTCCTCATTTTCCAGTTCTATTTTTGCCGCTCCTGCCTGTTTGCTGTATAATTCCTTAATGTATTCTTCCCATACCTGTGCTACATCCTTTGTTTCTGAGACTACCTTCCCATCTGTATTCTTAATTCCTTTACCACGAATTCCATTAGACTTCTTATCTTCTAATTCCAGTGCCCTAGCGTACATCATATCGTACCGTCCTAACTTCTCCATCTGTTCTATTTCATCGCATTTTCCTTTTATCCAATTTTCTCTAGCTTTATCTGTTACCCTTCTCAACTCATTGTTTTTACGCCTATAGTTGGCTCTACCTTCTTCACTGTTAACGTTTTTCCATTTTCGTCTCTCATCCATTTTCTCCAGCATTTCCTTCGTGATCCATGGTTTTCTGATTTTCTTCTCTTGTTTTCCAATCTCTTTATCCAAGGTATCCTTGATACTTGTTTTAATTTCATCCCATTCTATATCAACGGTCTTCGGTTTGTTTTTCAACTTTCTTAGGTTATCTTCCAACTTCATGCTGACTACATCCTGCCTTTCTTTCAGTTTTTCTAGGTCCCAGGTCTGTCTTTCTCTTCTCGTTTTTCTTATTTGTTTGAGCTTTGTATTCACGTCAAGTATTAGAAGGCTGTGATCTGAATCAATGTCTGCTCCTTGCAATGCCTTGGCGTTCTTTATGCTGTTCCTGAATCTTTGTTTTACAAGGATGTAATCTATTTGGCATCTCATTCTATCTCCTGGGCTTTTCCATGTGTATAACCTTCGTTTATGGTTTTTGAACCATGTATTAGTCACTACAAGGTCATTATTGATGCAGAATTCTACGAGTTTCTCCCCTCCTCGATTTCTCTTCCCAAGTCCGTATTGCCCGACAACATTTTCTTCCTGTCCTTCTCCGAATATACCGTTCCATTCTCCCATTATTATGCAGTTTACCTTTCTTCTTCCATCTACTTCGTAAATTTCATTAATTTGCTCATAAATCTCATCGATTTCTTCATCTTCATGAGCTGACGTTAGCATATATACCTGGATTATCAGCATGTCCACTGGGACTGCTTTTAGCTTTACTGCCATCAGTCTATCGTTCGTTGCTATTATCTTTGTCACTCTTATCATCATATCTTTCCTAAGTACCAGAGCTACTCCCCTTTCTCCACTATTTCCTCCAGAATAAACTACCGTGAATTCTTCCGAGTTGAACTGTCCTTCTCCCTCCCACCTAGTTTCGCTTAGTCCTATAATGGCAAATCTATTTCTTCTCATTTCTTCTTTCAAGTTCTCTAGCTTTCCTGCTTTTCTCATAGTTCTTACGTTCCAAGTCCCTATCCGTAAATTACTTTCGACAAATGTTTTCCTCAAGGCAGTCCCCACCCGGAGATCTGATTGGGGGACTATTTTACCTTCGGATTGTTTTACCTCGAGAGAACTCATATTGTCCAACCATATAATCATTACTAGGGATTGTAATGTGGTAGTTTCCCTCTTGCTTTCCACATCGCAGTACTGTAGCCGTTCAAATCGTCCTGATCACGCCTACAGCTGTATTGGATATAGACCCAACCAACATCATTTGTTTCTGGCTCTATACCATACTGACACTACTGCTGCCTACTGCCAGGCACTGATGATAGTTTTTTTAATAAAACCTCCATTCGAGGGGTTTGAACCCCCGGATCTTGCAATAGAAAGCCGACACGCTAACCATTACACCACCAGTGCAGTATTTAATATATATATATATATATATATATATATATATATATATATATATTAACCTAAGAAAATGAAAAGGTAGTGATGGGGGTGGCAACAAGGTGTTGAAGGAAGCCCAGCGGACACTTACCACGTCGGAGACCAAGATGGCAGGCTGTTGGTGGCGTCGAAGAGACACGTTGAACACACAAACACAAAAAACACAAAAAACCCGCAAGCCTATCGGGTCTATGCCCTTCTTCAGCGATAGAGTAACTTAGAGTGACACACTGGGTGGGGAATGACAATATATATATATATATATATATATATATATATATATATATATATATATATATATGAAATATACTTCGCTATAACTGCAAAATAAGCAATAAAATCTATATAATTTAATTTGACTCAAATATAACGTGTCAGCTGTCAGAAAACAACAAACATACGTCTATAGCCTACACTAACGAATGGAATTGCTTAAGCTAAAATTTGTTAAATAAGAGTCGACATAGTAAACGCTTACCTTCTTTTCAGATTGAAAATACATTCACCAAAGATCTGTATTACTTTTCGCTGCCACATTAAATACTCTGCCTTGAATGAAGGGTTTCACTAGCGTAATAGTAACCAATCAGTAACACTAGCGGTTAAGGTAAGAGGGAGGCATATCTAAGCTACAGGTAACCATCAACAAGTCCAACCTAAAATTTGGTACTCTAAAGTTAATGAAACTACAGTTATTATTTACTTATATGCACTATCATAAACTCGAGATAGAATATGAGGATCGGCGCTGAGTACGTAAAATAATTAATTTCTCGCTAAACAGGAAAATTGATGAATATTCATGGTTTTGTAATTACACCGAAAGATATTTAAAATTCATCCCTTCGTGATATCAGTCATACTTGGCAGTTTTCAACCGCAGTCACGTACAGAAAATATCACTCTCGCTAGCAATCGATATGGGCGGATTATCCGACATCACTGGAAAAAAAATCTTCATTTTTTGGCTAATATTAAGCAGGCAATCTCACAAGACGTCGATAGCGTTTTTCATCCAGTTCCAATTACCTTTTTTCGTGCCAATAATTCGGAATTCCAGGGAGCGAACGCGAGAAATATATTTATGCTTTGCGACTCCATTCTAGATGATTTAGATATTAAAATTTCGGTGAAAGTGCCAGGAGTGCCGGAGAAGAATGCAGAAAATTGGAAAATGCGGGAGGTGAGGAGGAAACTGAGGGGCGGCAACCTTTGAGTGTTGAGAGAGAATGATAAAGAGGGAACGCATAAGAGACGAAGAAATAGAAAAAGAGGAAGAGAGGGGCGTGGGAAAGAGGGACCTAATAATAAATGAGAAAGGGTAACTGCGAGAGGAAGAGAGAAAGAAATGAGACGAGAGAGTGAGAAAGAGAATTACAGATAGGGATAAAGGAGGGCAAATAGAATAAAGGAGTTATTCAGAAAGGAGAGGTGACTGCATAGCATACTGCGGAAAATATATTAGAGAGGAATACATTGAAATATCGATCGATAATTGTACAAGCTATAGATTTGAATCTTTAATCCTGGCGTCCATAAAAGTACAGCACATGATATGTGGAGACAAATGTAATTTTTGAATTTGAAATGAGAAGTAAATAAGGAAAATTTAAAAAAACTTAAATTGCAATTATTTTTTCTACACTAAAATCTAAAACAAATTTTCTAAACGTCAAATGAAATAAATTTTTCAATTTATTACAAACTCTCTCATTGTTAACTAAAAGCAATTTAATTATTAATAAAAAACATTTTAAAATTATAAAATGATTTAATTTAAATTACCATTCATTTAAAGAATGAGAGATACTGTATTAAATTAAAAAATGTATTTAATTTGATGTTTATAAAAATCTCTAGCTCTTGAATCTCATTTCTTGTTCTTAGCACAGAAAAAATAGAAGCAATTTAAATTTAAAATAATTTCAATTGGGTTTATTTTATTACTTTTTAGTATTTGATTTATTTGTGTATTAAAACGGAATGAACACCCAAAAGCATCTTTGGACGTCAGCCTACTTAGGCGCACACCTCTTCATAACTGAAACAATCGATAAAATAGATTTAGCCTTTATCGAATTGTTCAACTTCCTTTGGGATTTGAATAGTTGAATAGCTCAACGCATATAAAAATATACTTTAATCTAAGTCATATTAAAGCAATTACAAAGAGAAAAAATGCACACTTGCTGAAAAGAAATACCTAAATTCTCGTGATACAAAACATAATATTTTCCTAAGCGTTAAAGGAACGGAGAAGGAAATATCATTTGATTTTCATGACCCGATATTTAATGATAGAACAAAGTTATAAGAGCTGGAATAGTTTCCAAAAATTTACCATCTTGCAAGAAAAGCCAAAGGGAAATTGAAATTTTTCGTCTTCCATAATTCGTCCTTTCCTCTTCTTATGATATAGTTACTTTTCAAAAAAGACGAAAGTTCTATTCACAACGATGCGGTAACGACGTGGTAAGTGTCCGCTGGGCTTCCTTCAACACCTTGTTGCCACCCTCATCACCACCTTTTTATTTCCTTAAGTTAATATATATATTAAATGTAATTTTTCTATCTGAAAAGGTTCGGCGAATTATATAATATATTCTTGCAGTCTAAATTTAACGTGCAACAATTTTACAATTTGAAAAAGTATTATTTTGTCAAGAAAAATGTGCCTCGGATATTTATTTGTTAAAACTTTTCTTTCAAACTCTCATTATCATATTGAATTCTCTCATCAGGCATCACAACAAGCGTCTTTGTCATTTCATTCAATCCGAGGTTTTCTTTTAAAGTACGTAATTCAAGTCCGTTGCCGAGATGTCGAGAAGACATACAGGCGGACGAAATCGACGAGAGAAAGATCAATCCTTTACTGATACGTTCTCCATCTCCTCTTAGGCTTGAAATCCATATGTAAATATCCATAAGAGAAAAGTTGGGAAATGAACGTCACCTACTTCGATTTATCGTAAAGTTAAAAAACGCCGAAACAAACTTCTCCTTACCAGCATTTTTCATTAAATAGGGAGGCGCTAAATCGGGGTCAGACTGTATGCATTGCGTGTGTATAACAGAAGCTTAATTGTACAGAAACTGATCCATTGTTCAAATAACACAGAGAGAATAATATAGTTAGCCTGTCAGTTTGGGAAACTTCCTCATTATATGTGTCTGCATCTACAAACTGACATCTCTGAGGACACGCAACAAAAACATATCTGTAAAAGAGTAAAGAAGACAAAAAATGCCTCCGAGGTTTGTGAAGAGGCCATTGTTCTTACTTATACCACAACACGCGCTATTCTTTTGGCGAAACTCAACGTAGTCAACGGCAGAGGCGTTTTGTATCATATTCCGCTTCCTAATAAATGGTTCGGGAGGTTAAGGAGGATAATAAAAACGTGTGAGGGGTATTCCCTTTAAAAGCAGCGGGAGGGTTGGATTCCTTTTTCCCCTGCTAAGGGTAGCGACGGCTTTTAAGGTTTTCTTCCCCTCCTTCCAAGTGGATGGTGAGTTTAGGCTAGTATATTCAGGAAATTCGCCGGATGGGGGAGATAATGGAAGTCAGGGGAGGCTGGTTTTGGGGTGAGTGCATGTTAAGGAGAGAACGCTGTAAGGGAAGATTTAGAGTTGGGGTTTGGGTAAAGGGCGGCGGCTGTCAGGAACACATGCGGTAGGTGTTGATAGGTTGTCTTCCGCCTCACTCGTCCCTGGAATTGGCAAATATAATGGAACTTAGTAATGGGGTTACGGTAATAGAGCTATATAGAATAATAGGAGGATTCTTTTCTGTAAGGTGTCGTTGTTGTGGAGCTGTCATACTGCGCTGTCCCATTGAAGAGTTCCGTTCGGTATGGAGGAGCTGATAATCACTCCAAAAATATTGAGTCACGTGGCATAACTTTTATTTTTATGCATATGCTTTAATAATTATTAGAATCATCGAAAATTTGCTAGTAAATTTGTCTCTAAAAACACAACTACCTAGTGGTTATTTTGGAATCATTAATTAAATATTAATTACTGAAAAATAAACAAAATGGAACCTGGAAATACACTTGATGATATAGAAAAGTAAACACAGGGGTTTGAGAATAAAGGCAGGATAGAATTCTTGTTTACTGATACGGAAGTAAAAATTAGCCACTACAGTGACTGGTGGCTAATTTTCATGCTTTTGTGGCTTGGTGAGAGAGGGAGAAAAGGGGTCTGATAAAACTTAAGTTTGCATAGGAATTGATGAAGCGGCCAATAAAAAATGACTGCAAAATTTGTTTCCATATAATGTTAGTGATGGCTTACGGATGGATATCTTTGCAATGTGTCATGAAAGCCTTACGCTTGATCGTATGTGGAGACTTTCTGACGGTTATGAAGAAGATCTAATAATTGAGCAAATAGCGTACTTCTCTGCAACCTTATACACATTCCATTTTCCTTTTAAAATATATAATTAAATATTTTACATTTAACGGTATCCTCTACGCAAAAGTTCTGTCGCTATTCGCCTAAGTCATCCCATGTTTTAAAACACTTTTCTTGAATTTATTCGCATTTTTGTGGAATAACTTACGTGTTTCTGAGAAATACTAAAACAGAATGATCCAAAATGAGGCAGATCAACTACGAAATTCCCGAAAAACCAAGCGTATTTTTCTCTGGGTCATTAATTCCATTCCGCGCGTTATGTTTCCCGCCAAATGGATTAACTCCTGTTATCATCTTGAGGAAACGTTTTAAAAAATGAAGGGATGAAGATCGACGCGTTAACAAGCCATCATTTATCGTGTAATTTGAATTTGATTCCAATCCGTCTTGGGAAATGACAAGGTATAACGGAAGATAACAGAGGGTGAAGAGGAAATTTAACGGTTCATTGACCTGGCAAAAGTGATTGAAAGAGAAAGAGAGGTGTAAAGGAGAATTATCAGGGGGAATAAAGAGATGGATGAAATAGTTATATGGCGACGAAAGGAAAGGAAGTGCATTAATAAGGTGGAAAAAGAAGAGATAAAGCAGTGTTAAAATATGTTTCAATAGGCTCGCCGAAATTATTCGTAATGGAGGATTTTTCCTCATGAAATTCTATTTTGAAGGAATATGGTAAGCCGTAAAACTTCAATGGATGGATTATACACATGAAAAATTCTTTTCCCCACCTGACCTCCCGGCTGGCCAAAAATAAATAAGCAATGTAGTGCGCATGTGCTATTTTTATGGCTATTTTACAATTATAACATTATACTGCATTTATTTTCTTCGAATTAATTTGAAAATCTAGAAATTCTCTGAGCTTAATAAGAATTAGGGTTCAGTCTATCGGCACTTGGAGTTGTGCCATCATCATCGTATATTTGATGGTGTCTTCGTATTTGTATTAGAAGCGAAACCTTTAATTATTATTTGAAAAATAATTTATGCGTTATTAAATCCAAGTATTGAAAATTATGATGTTTAAGTCACAGTACAGGTTTCCCTCTCTTTATGCCGGGGTTGCGTTCCAGAAAAGTAACCCATAAAGCGAATTCTCATTAATAGAACCCATATTTACATGTAAAGATAGGGATACGTTCCACAAGCAATCCTAACTCCCCTCTAATACGCTCTTATTTCGCTCCATAACGATTTCTTATGCGCTGAATGCAAACTTAAAACAATTAATACTGTAAATTATAAAAGGAAGTAGACGAGCACAAGGGGTGGCTGTTGTGGGTGACATAATAGTGGAGGTTTAAATAGCTGGAGGGTTGTCTTGGTCCAACGCAAGTTCCGCGTGCAAGGAGACAAAACTTCTTAAGCCTCAAGTGTACTCAAACAGTATCACACGAAATCTCCGTCTCATCTCCACTCTACAATATCCACTCCACTCCCATCTCTTTTACTGTAGTACTAATACACACAGCATAAGAGACAATGAGATATTGAATGGTCGCATTGTGGTGTGGTGGAGAACTTATTTGTATTGCACTGGCTGCGCAACCGCATAAGAGCGAATCAAAGACGCATAAAAAGAAATTCCGGTAGCAGTAAGTTTGTCGCATAATAGCGGATTCGCATAAAGCAAATCCGCATAAAGAGAGGGAAACCTGTATATTAAATTTATGCACTCTTACCTTACTGCTGTTGGATTTCCGTATAATTAACTATATAGAAAACGTGCAAAGAGAAATGGGGATACGCGAGGTTAAATTTGCATGCCGTCTTGCGGTCAACATGCAAAAATTTAATCATCCGCCATTTAGCAATGCTTCCTTTTTTTAGTATCTTATAACATATACATGCATTGAACTGAAACACTTTATGCTTTTTAATGTTCGACCGTTTAAATGCGTGCTAAAGCAACATTAATGGGCGTGCAAATTGAGGTAGTTCTTCAAACAGATAATCACGCAAACCGAAAACGTACAAAGTGAAACCGTGAAATTTGAGGGTTAAGAATTTTAACATGCTTTTCATATTAAATTGGAATAGGAATTGAATAGGAATTTTGCCATTTAGTTAACAATGCACACGATTCTTTACCCGGTTGTGTGTACCAAAGATTAACAGTTGATCATTTGAACAGCATTACTAAGCTAATGATTAACAAATAGTAATGATATAACAAACTTTGACAACTAATCATATGTTACAATGCAATATAAGGATTCTCAGAACATTTATAGACGGGATACTGTGATAAGCAAGTGAGGGAAGTATTGCAGAACAAATTAAATGAGGCACTTTTTTCACCGACTGCAATTTTTCCATCGGAGTAAAGAATCGCAGATTTGATGTATTGTTGGCAGCTACATTTTTATCTGCATGTACTTTTCAGCAACTTTTTGTAGTACTCTCTAGCAGTTGATTCTATATCCACCAAAGCTAATTTAGAATTATCTATCCTGGAATTTTTGGGTTTGTAACTTACGACATCTTTGAGTTTGTTTGTATACGGGCAGTCACTGGGATGAACCGGAGGCATAACCGATGTTTTTTCATAAAAAAGGTGCTAAAGGTATTAAACAAAGGTTTCTCAGGGCAAAAAATTTTGGAAACCATTAAGATGGGAGAAGTGGCAAAATTTAAAGGAAAGCAAATTGTAAAGAAGGAGAGTGTGCCAAAAGAGTAGAAAGGAAGATTGCCATAATCAGAGAAATGGGGAAGTAGAAAATCGGAGGAAGGGTATAAGTGATGAAAAGTGATAAAGAAATCGGTAAAGAAAAACGCAAGAGGAGAGAAGGAAGAATTTACGGGATATGAGAAATATTAAGGGAGAAAGTCGAGGGAAGGAAATAAGAAGAAACATAAGAAATGAATGTAGCGATAACCAAGCCATTATGTAACAAGAAGTAAAAGTATACTCCATAAATGGAATACACAAAGATTTCAATGAGGTTCTTTATAGAATTTACGTGCATAACTGTATCGAAAGTTTGAGCAGTTCTCGAATTTTATCTCCGAAATTATAAGCTGTAATTATGTGGTCTTTCGGACGTTTTTATGGTAAACGTTGTCCTCGATCCGAATAAATGTTTTTAATCAATAACTTAGAAATCATGCAAGAGCTTTGGGGAGAAAAATACGGAATTTAATTATTGCCTGATGGATGCCACTTAACAACATAAGTTTATAAGTTTATCTAAGTGCTTACGTAAAGTGAAAGTACTGATTGAAGGATGCGGTTCAAAATCATGATCCGCCGATAAATATGAATAAGGATCACTTATATTTAGTATTTTATAACCCTTCAAGTGGTTCATGTGATGATAGTCACGACACGCAAACGGAAGGACTGACGAGATGTGCCCATTAGACGTTTCGCTACTACCACATCCCTGGTGAGACCGCCTCATATAAACGGGAAGGGATTGAGGGCGTTAGATGAGAAGGGAGGGGGAGGAAATTAGATAACAATTTTAACACTTTCGGGACCACCGACGCAGACACTGCGGTCTGAGCTATTGCGCGCGCCTACCAGCCGACGCAGCGTATGCGTTTAAGGTCCCACAATTTCTAAAGGCATCTCTACCACTGAGGCAGTGGGCCTCGGTTTCGGCTCAGCCTTCACTGCGGCAGCATTGTTCCCGAGTTTTTTTCTTAGTGAGTTTTTTTCTCTTCAGTACTTCATTTTAAGCACCTTGAAATCGTGTTATATGAAGCATTATGTTAATAGGAAATAGGGAGTTAAGGTTCTTGAATGTCATATTCTACACATTTTTAGAATATTGTCTAGACCGGTATGTAAATACCTACATAAAATAATACCGTATTTACTAGCATAATCCCGTAAATTCTCGAATAGTGGAGATGAAATGAAAAAACTTCTTCACTTTTTCAGATGAGTAAATTTCACAAAGTTAAGCCTGGCTTTAATAATGATATTCTCGAATAGTATTTGCAACATTAAATAAAAATATTACTCAATCGTATTTTTTTAAATTTATTTGTCCATCTCAGATCCAGAATAAGTATAAGAAGTGGCATAAGCAAATAAATACCTTTAGTTTAGCGGATTAAAAGGAACTTGATGATGTCATGGATCGGGGAAGCAGTCACCACGGCCCGCTGACGCAGTGGATGCGTCTAATTTTATTATTTAGAATTCCGTACTGATTTCACTTTTAATACATAATAATAGCATTTGACATATTATCCATGTATATATCTGCCATATAACCAAATATTTCAAAGCTGCAAGACGGGATTGTCGTGTGTTTTATAAGTGGTCCCGAAAGTGTTAAGACGTATATTAAAGAATATAATATGAAGTTAATGGGATTCATGAAGCAAACTGGAAGTAGAAAAACACGAAAGAAAGGCAGAGCCGATTTTGGAAGAAAATTTCTTTTTTCTTTTTTTCAAAATTACAATCAAGCAATGCTCTACTCGTTTTCTTCAACGATAAAAACTTCTTTTTAAAGAAATTAATTGAAATAATTTTCATATAATTGCACACAGAAAACTAATAGATTTAAACCCGTTCGTTAAAAAATGAAGTGTTATTGTCTTCTAATGCCGTTTATGTCCTCCGTACGCCTTTTTCACTCGTTCTCTCCAAGATAATTTGTTTTCCTCAGCATACATTTTTGCCTCTGTTAAAAATACGAGCGAACACAACACAAACGACGATATTTTCTAAGAATTCGTCAAAAATTTCTCCCACATTGGCCTTGAGTAATCCTTTCACCTACGGTGGTGTGAAAGAGTTCCTCCCCTTTGCTTTCTCCTGCAACTTTTGAAGGATATCTTGGAGGGAAGATTTAGCGAAAGAGGAAGAGGGGTTTGGGTGGAGCCTCCAAATAGTATTTTATCGATGTATCCGGGAGACCAGGTGAATGGCACCCCTTAGCAAAAAGGAAATTTGGGACAAGTCCTTGGATTTTTGGTCGCATCTTCCATCATGTTCTTCGAGACCCACGTCGTGAGATATCCATTCGTGCCAATCTAGTGTCTTCGTTAAGAGAGTCAATTAATCTTCCAGATACATCTCTTTTCCTCCGTGGATTTTATTTTCTAATGGATCATCTATTATTGATCCTTATGTTTTTACGATTTTTGAGTGCGAAAGTATTTTTTAGGCCCATTATTCAAATACTAAAGCAATTTAAAGGGGAATACCTATTTAGATACAAAGAGTAAGAAGTAAAGTTGTGTTTTTAATAATAACAATTTCTTGCCTATTAAAATATAATAAAATTGCCTTTCAGAAATTTTGATCAATCTTAATTTTGCTAGTATTTCGTTTAACATAAACTGTTTCATGGAATTCTGTAACAGGGTCCTAAATGAGGTTGATATTGTACAAATTATAAGAATATGTCTACTCTTTACTCTTCATTATATTCCGAATTTCTGAATAAGAAAATAAATATTTTAAGCAATTACATTTATACAATAAAAGCAGGGAAATATCCAAGTGAATTTCAAAATTCGTGGGCGAAATAAAATCGTTTCCAACCTATTAAATTACTTAATTCAGGGGTTCAGTACTTTTTCCCGACCGTGAGCCACATTTGAACTTCAAAATATCCTGCGAGTCAGATATATAACATTAGAAAGTCATGACATCAAAAATAGCTCTCGGGTTATTGCCACTGTCATTTGGCGCCCTTACGTCTGAGAGATACCCAATCTTAAATTGCAGTCGTAAAAAGCTGATTTACATATTATGTATTGTAATCAGTGCTACCTAGGAAGTGAACCTCGCGCACTAGCGGGTCGGGAGTGCGCGGTATGCCGCCCCCGACTCCTCACCAACCCCCTCCGGGGCATCATCCGTATTCTTTCCCTCCGCACATTCCTCCTTTCCCTTTCAATGCACCATACCACCAACCATTTCCTCATCCATATTTCCTGGCCACCCTCCGCATCATCAGCAGCAGCCAAACTTTCCAGCCTCCTACGCCGCCGCCGCAGCCTCTTCCGCTACGCCTAGCCACGCACCGCCGCCGCTCATTCCACTTCACCAAACCCAGCCTCGCCGCGATCCACGCCTGCCCTCTCTGCTTCAACCATCGGCCGTTCCACGCCTTACATCTACCCTGCAGCGCACGGTGAGTAGTGTCTCCACTTCTTCCGGCAACCAAAGCATTGCGTGCAGTGTTAATTCCTCCCCCCATAATGATAATAATGAATTTACTGTGATCGCAACGACCAAAAGGAAACGCGTTTCCACTCCTCCTACTACCGCTCCACTTCCTACCTCCAACTCCTTTCTACCCATTTCCCCTGATGACGGTGACTCGCCCGATTCACCCGACCCCGAGCCCGTGGACCTTCCTACCTCCGCACCGACCCCACCTCAGCCCACCTCCTCCAAAAAGAATTATACCATCACCTCCATCAAAGTAAATGGTACAACCGATTGGCCTAAAATACGCGCTGCCTTTCGCTCGGTTTTGTCCATGGCGCCGGTTACGCGCCTCATCGGCAGCTCCATCCTCCTCATCAAATGCCATACGGCTGCCGACTATCACGCCGCTCGCACCAAGTTAAAAAGAATTAAATATAAGTTTCTTTACCTACTCCCTTCAGGAGGACATTATGCCTCAGTATGTTGTTCGCGGTATCCGAGCCGATACCCCATTAGATTTAATTGCTGACTAAATAGAGTCCAAAGGCATTTCAGTTCACCAGGTAAAGCAGTTGGAAACGACGCGCCCCTCCGCCGATGAAAAAGCCCGCGGCATTAATTTCTCTGAAAAGCGACCGACCGAATCCTTTTTGGTCACTCTTGAAATCGCCTCCAACGCCCGTGATTTCGAAAAACTTCCAGGCGTTTGCGGTATTACTGCCCGCATTTCCCCTTATAAACGGCCTTTATCACCTCCCCCGTGTCGCCGTTGTCAGCAACTGGGCCATACCAGAAATAATTGTAACTTGCCCGAGACGTGTGTTTATTGCGGCGGCCGCCAGGACCGCGCAAATTGCCTCTCCACAACTGAATCTCCCCTTCCTCCGAAATGCGCCAACTGTGGCGGCTGCCCAACCTATAGGAAAGCCAGAGCCGCCTACATCAAAAATCACTTCTCCCGTACCAACCCGGAAAAATCCGCTCCGCCGACTAACTTATCTTCTTTCTCACCACTTTCTCAACCATCTCCTACTCCATATCCACCTGCTTTTCCATACCACCCTTATTATTACCAACCCTATCCCGAGCCTACCCATCGACACTTTCATATTTCTGTCCAAAACTCACTTTCCTCTATTCGCCCCGCAACGGCTGGCGTTCCTCAAGGTGTAATATTAAGCCCCTCACTGTATTCTCTCTATGTAAATGACATACCTACCCACGACCATACGGACCTATTCATGTATGCTGACGATACAGCTATTATTTCCCAATCCCGCTGCCCCGACGTAGCGGCAAGACAACTGATTGCCCATCTTCTCGCCATACAGGCCCGGACTACCAAATGGAAAATTGTTATTAACCCCGAAAAAAGCGCCCATGTTCACTTTACCCGATTTAGGAAGTATACCTTAACGTCCCCACCTCAAATGGCAGGCAAGATAATACCCACCACCAACTCCCACAAATTCTTAGGCGTTATTTTTGACAAAAAGCTTACGTGGACCGCCCATACAACCTATGCTATCAGCAAAGCCGCCTCCGCCAAATGCCAACTAGCCTCCCTCCTCGGCAACAAAAGTCAAATGTCTACTAAGGACAAACTGATTCTTTACCTCTCCCTAATCCGACCCCACCTTATTTATGGCAGTGAGGTATATTTTAATACCTCCAAAACTAACCGCAAACGCCTGGAAGTTTTTCAAAATCAAACCATCCGCGCCATCTTACAGCAATCGCGCCTTGTTCCTATTCAGGAAATATTATCCGCCCACCGCATTCCTACATTAACAGATTTTGTCAAATTGCGGGCCCACCGGCTCTGCAAACACCTCCCCCATACTGCTAATGAACTATTACTCACAATATGGGATTACATTATCCCCAAGAAAACCCGGTACCGATTTCCAAAACTAATCCTGGACTGAAATGCCTTATTTTTGGCCCTTAAAAGGGCATAAAAATTTTACTTCTACTTTGCGGAAAGACTACATGCCACGTTGTGGAGAAACTTTACGAAACGAGATTAGGAACGCACTGGAGTGCAACCCTGTAGCTGTGGTTACAGACAAGACATCAGATAGCCAAGGAAGATGTGTCTTCGCAGTGCTATTATGGACAGTCACACCAAGTAACAAACAATTGTAACTTTCTTGATAAAGCAAATGTGACCGCATGCAGTTGGGCTATCATTGATGCCATCAAAGAATTTAACATTGACTACTCAAATATCCTTTGTTTGTATTGAAAAAATAACTTTGTTATTTCCACAAATTTAATTTAAAACGTAGCATCATCAGGTGATGATGTTACGATCGTAATGAAACCGGTCGTTTTTAAATTAAATTTGTGGAAATAACAAAGTTCTTTTTTCAATATGTGTCAATTCCACAGAGTTGAGCCTGACCTCATTACTGATATCCTTTGTTTGGTGTCAGATTCTGCTCATTACATGAGTACATGCTTTCAAGCTTTTAAGACAATAACTGGTGAACATTTGCTGCATTTTCAATGTTTTTCACATAAATTTAACTTGATATGTGATGTAATTTTGAAACACCAGGATTAAACAATTTTGTATCAAAGTTAAAAATGGCCTTCCTACATTCTCGGAAATTGAAGAGTGCCTATTTTAAATTCATTCAAGAACACTATCCCCATCTTCCTGCCATTTTGTTTCCATTTCCATTAATCACCCATTGGAATTCATGGTTCAAATCTGTCTTATATCTGGAGAAATATTTACCCGCCTTAAGTGATTTCTTTGTATCTCTTGATGAAGACTGCTTGAATAGCAGCTCTGCAACACTTCTGAACATTCTTCAGGACAAGGATAGAATTCAAGTTAAACTTGTCAGTCAGGTTTTACTTAAGATCAGTACATTAATTACATAACCAGAAGGTTCATCATATCCTTTTGTTCACAAACTATTGGATGGGCTTTCTTCTTTGAACTCAGAACTTAAAAGATGTGCTAATAGATGATTACCAACTGAAACTTTTGATTTATTAGACAACTTCACAAATGAAAAGGTTAAGGGAGAATTAAAATTACAATTTACAGTTTTTATGCAGAAGTGCCACGCAAAAATTTCTAGTCACATGGCAGAAAATGAAACTAATATTTCTTCAAGAGATAAATACACTTTTCAACCCAGCAATTGCTGGACAGATAACAGAAATAGACAATAAAGCCTTATCAATTAGTAAGAACAAAATTGCATTTTTAGGGATGTGAGCCTAGATAGTTTTGTTGAGGGTTATGAATACTTTCATATTCAAATATTGTGTAACATAAGACAGAAGAAAGAAGTTATTGTTTGCAAATTTTACTTGCTCTTAAGTTAAATTTCCACAATTTGTTACAGCAGCTCTTAAATGTATTTGGGCCCCAACAAATAGTGTAGATGAAGAAAGATTTTTCAATCATTATAATTTAATAATTACAGACAGAAGAACAAGAATGAAGGAAGACAAAATTGAAATTTCTTCAAATTTATCATTTAATGACTTTTAATTTTCTTTGAGAGCACAAAACACATGCATATTGATATTTTACTTTCAGTTTGAAACAAATTAATATCATATTACAAACTGAGGCTTACTAAATCTGAAGTATATATGTGTTGATGTATGTAGTTTTATTTTGTAATTAAATATAATGAAGGACATTAAAATTTTTAGTTTTCCTTTGAGTCATTTAGGGTGATTGGGCAATTGTTATGATTAAGACTGCTCATTTCTTCACTTTTTACTACATACAAAATTAGCTAGTTTTAATTAATGTTATTGGTAATTTGAATATATTATAAATTAGGATTTTTTTAGTAATTTTGTTTTTAAACATTAAGGTTATAGCATAAATTATGCACTATTTACCTTAAAAAGTACTACTACCAGTTATCTGGATTAACCATAAATCAATGATTTCCAATCAATTTGCTCCAAAATGCTAAATGTGAAATCTGGAAATGCTACAAAGTGCTAAATTTTAGATTCAAAATGCTAGTTATTGATTTTTAAATGCTAAAAATCACCATCTCTATTTATGGGGTTGTTTCGTTTCTTCCAAGAATGTCGTACTAAATACGAGTGTTAAGTTCCGGTAGGAGTGGGAGCAGAAAGAATTACTTCCTTCCAGATTTCTGGTAATTTCTGGAAAGATGGGGTGTAAAATTCTCTCAAAAGAATGTCCAAGACGAATATTCTGGCGTTCTAAGAAAGGCTTGAATAAACAAAATTGCAGCCGTCACGTTTAGTAAAACTCTCAAGTGAGTCAAGGCCCGAGAAAAGCCCGAATGTAAATGAAAATCAGAGCCCGATCCCGAAACACTCACTGATATCCAGGCCCGGCCCGAATGTCGAACCGGGCCTCGGACATTCGGGCCGCCACGAGCTCGTGCAGAGATCTAATTCAGACATACGCTCTTACAAAACCCGGAGAACGAAGACCATTTCTCTGCCCATTGGAAAGGTCTCAACGCAAGCAATGAAAAGCAAATTTGTTTCATTATATACGATCTGATTTTAAACTTTACATATTCATCTCATGTGTATACAATATTGCACAGGAGAAGTAATCAAAGAGTTTCTTTTTATGTAGTGTTTCGGCGGACTACAGTAAATTTTCAGTCCGAGCTCGTGGTTGTGACATATTGAATTTGTGCAAGAGTTTTTATACTTATAAGTTTGAAATGTCTCAAGCAAATAAATTAAAGTTAAATATTTCTATTGATGAAGTAATTAAACTGGATATAATAAAAGGTTTTGAAAGTGGACAAGGGCACGCTGCTATAGGTCGTGCTCTTTCTCTAGTTCCGTCTGCTGTGAGATCTGCAGAAGAGCTGGAATAATTAAAGTGTGCTCAGGGGGCTACTTCTTTAACACCAACTGTGCTGGGGAGGCATAATCGAAGTGAAACACTGATAGAACTGGAGCGTTTGCTCAACGTATGGATCAAAAAACAATATTACACCCCGTTCGTATGTTTGACGGAAGATGGCAGCACAGTGTAATTTGCGTTTTATATTGTAGTGACGTTGCCTAAAAATTATGTAATGCTCTTCCACAGGGAAAATAGTATGTAAAGATATTTAAGCCACCAATCTAATTGATATAAAATCTTTGTGTATGCAATGAATTCTATTTATACTTTGATGATAATTAGCGTATAAAATACGTAAGTAATATATATCCTTCGCGCTCTCTTATCCTCTCCTACCTTTGACATGGTTTTCAATGGTATATTTGCATTCGTTTAGGATGATTTCGCGCAACAAGACCCTTTTTAGGAACATAGGTATCTCTCGAGCTTACCCGAGATATTAAACCATTTAGGAACGCATATCATTTTATAGCATTTCTCTTATGTAAAAGTGTGTTTCACAATACACTGATTCGCGATACGCTACGCTCTGGTTTTTTGAACGCAGTCCGAGCGTATTGTGAGGTATACCTGTGCTAAATATTTGGCTCGACATTCGGCGAATAACGAATGTGTGGAGCCGGCATTATGGTTGAAAAAATTCAAGAACAAGCAATTAAAATGATGTACTTGCCTTGGGAATATCCAGTAGCCACAACAAGCATATGAAGCATATAAGCCATATAAGCATTTCGGCTACAAAGCCGCCGTCTTCAGTGGTAATTAACCGAAACTTCTTTTAGAATCTAATTTCGGTTAATTAGCACTGAAGACGGCTGCTTTGTAGCCAAAATTCGCATATGGTTTTTAAATCTTGTTTTGGCTATTAAAAATACCTAATACAAGCCCATTTTTAATTGCTTATTCTTGTATGCTCTGGGATGTAAGGAAATATAGCAGGTTTCATGCAGTTATTGAGATGAGCATCGAGCAAGTGCAATCTGAACTTAATCTTTAATATCTTCGATGTTGAATATTCAGTCTTACATTTTTGAGCCGACCAAAAACATGCATTCATTTTTGAAAAGTCTCTTTCAAATAAGGATATTTTTCCTTATCACCCACTACACAAAATCTTTTTGTGATGGTCTCGCCTTCAATTTCAAATCAGATTGCTGAGTGACAATCACGGTTTCTGCATCAGTAATTTTTTGTTTATTATAGGGTAGGGTAAGGCGAAGATGGGATTTGCCATAGGCGCCGCTAGAAAAAGGCGCCAATCGTTCCCGAAAAATGTCTAAAAGTTTATTTTTTTATAATTATCAATATAATACTCAAATACCAAAGTAATTTGTAGTAAGAAACGCTATTTATTCTTTATGAAAACGCAGCAAAAATTATATTCTATATAAAGGAGGTATTTCCTTCAAATTTTCCTTAGGTGCCACAACTCCCAGTTACGCCTCTGCGTCGGCCATAAAAATTGTTGCTTGAAACTATGTTGTTTTTCATTTTTTGTTATAACCGAATTGAAGTGAAGATGTTTTTGGTAGTCCTTGCATATTTGCTATAAATGACTCTGTGAGCCACATCTGATAGATTTGCGAGCCACATATAGGTCGCAAGCTATGCGTTGGAGACTCCTGACTTAATTAATCAACATCAACCGTTGATAGTATATTTTCCGCAGACGATACAGGCGTGCATTAATTAATATCATAAGAGTGATAGGTAAAGGTTCCTATATGTAAATGGACGAACACTTGTTAGCGTGTTTCGCTTATGAGATCGAAACTTTTCCGATAAATCAGCAGAGCATTTGGACAGCGCATTTACATTTGCTCCGCACGTTCCGCACAAGATAGGATGTTAAAATGCACCGTCAAAGGATTCTTATTACGTGCTTCTGAAGTAGCGAAGCGCAATTAGTTACATCTCAAGCATGGCGTCTTCAAAGAGGGGTTAGAGAGGGAGACTGATGATGAACCTAAATTACTCCCTAAACTGTTTCGTGGGCTGATCACGTTTCTCTCAAAGGCAGACAGTAATTGGGCATGCGACGATCAAAACACATACACCAAGAACTAACAAGGCATCAATTTCGTCTGACGATATTTATCAAAAGCCATGCAACGCATAGGAAAAATATCATGGAAATTGATAATAGCTCGCTCATTTTACTGTTAACCTGATACAATTCTCCGTCATCCTTCCTCAGCTGTTTGAATGCTCTTCTCACTTATTTATGCTTTGTTAATTATGAGTTTACACATTATTTTTACAGTTAGATCTATTAGAGAAATTATTATATTAAATTATTTAGATTTTTTGGATCAAATATTTAACTTAGTTTCTGAAAGAACAATATATATTAATAATTCTAGGTAGAATAATGGGTGTCTTTAATAACATAAACTTGGATAAAATACAGTGTGATAATTTTGAGTGGGTAGTGGATATTAGGAACAACAAAAAGTCTAATTTTATTACACCAAAATATCAGACCATTCAAAAAAATTGGAATGAATTTAAAAGCATCCATAACTATTTATCTAGTAAACTTAAATTAGCTATAATAATATTAAACAAGGTTAGCATAATAGAAAGGGTTCTGCACCTTTTCACAATTGCCAGATATAGTATGCATCATAATTTGGATAATAAGAGAAAAGGTGGAGGAATTATTATGTAGGTATATTAAACAGGACCTTGATTTTGCTAAGTTCAGTTACACATCAACAAGTTTTGAAACAATCACAGGTTGCTTAACTCTCCATAGTAATAAGATAAATATAGGGATATACAGACCATCCAACCTAAATAGAAATTCATTTTTGACTGAGCTTGAAAATATACTATGCACATACTATGTCAATGAAACAATTATAATAGGTGATACAAACATAAATACTCAAGATAAGGAGAATTTAATTTGCATAAAATATAAGGATTTATTAGCCTCTTATGGTTGCATAGAAATTAAAACTGACTACACCAAAAAAGAAATTTATGGTACCACATATTTTATTGTGGAAACAAGTTAAGGAATGAATATATATGATGGAATGAAGAGTAGAAAAAAATAACGAACCAGCCTATGAAATAATAAGCATAAATAACGATGCAGTAAAGAAACAGATACAGCATATTGATTGGCAAAATTACTTAAATGTAGAAAATGTGAGTGATATGTATGATACCATTCTTTGAGAACTAAGCAATGTGTACAACCAAGCCACTACATGCAAGACAGTTAGCAAAAATAGGACGTATAAAGACTGGATGATGGTTGATCTATTAAAAAAATAAATGCAAGGAATAAAAACTTTAAGAAATGGGAAATGCTTCAAGAAATAAAGTTGTGGCACTAATCAAGAAAGCTAAGAAGGGAATTTTATGCAAACAAATTCTCAAGTCTAGAAAACAATGCTAAAGGTATATGGAGAGAAATTAATCATATATTGGGTAGAAGCAGAGATAAAAAATCTCTAGAAAAATTAGTTACTCATTATAAGGGCAGATTTAATGAAACTGATATAGCCATCAAATTTTTGCATCAGTTTACTAATGAGATTGACAAATTGAAGGCTGTCTGCCCAAAACAATTTATTACTATAAATTATCAACCCACCTGCAACAGTATTTATATCCCTAATCCATCATATACTGAAATTGGAAAAATTATAAATACACTAAGTCATAAGGCCCCAGAGAACAACAATATTAGGGTCAAAGATCAGAAGATAAATACCATAATAACATCTGTTGTAACAAAACTAATAAATAATAGTACATCAAGTGGTATTATCCCTGATTGATTAAAGTTAGCCATCATAAAACCCATCCATAAAGAAGGACCATATATTAATTTTGGCAACTATATACCTATATCCATATTACCATGCATTTAAAAATTTTGGAAAAATATGTAGCAAATCACTTGATAAAGTACTAAGAGAGATACCCCATCATATCAAAAAACAATTTGGTTTTAAAAAAATTGAAGGAACATGACGGGTCTGAGAAAGATTCTTGGAAATAATAAACAAGGATTTTGACAAAGATAATTGTTTATTTATCTTATGTAGATTTTAAAAAAGCTTTTGACACAATAAATATTGATATTTTCTTATACATAGGCACTGGAGAAAATTGGCATTAGAGGGGCGAATCTAGAATGGTTTCACAGATATCTGAAAAACAGACAAATTAAGGTATCAATTAATATTAACCTGAGTGAGACTAAATTTGTGAAATAAGGAGTTCCACATGGACCAATTTTAGGTCATAAACTTTTTCTTGTATATGTCAATAATATATTTAATGCAGTACAACATTCAGAAATATTATTGTATGCTGAGGATTCTGTATTGATTAGTGTGCATAAAGACTATATAAGTTTGTTCAACATAATCTACAGGTGGATATCTAAATAACTAAATGGGCTCATGACTATGACTTCATAATTAATACAAAGAAAATCAAAGTAATGTGCATACCAAACATGATATATAGGAGAACAAGAATAAGGTTAATACTCCATAATATGTGTGTTTACATATGGTTGCGATAACAATAAACTGTGATTGCCCAAAACTAGAACAAGTCAGTCAGTATAAATATTTCAAGATAATAATTGATGATAACTTAAAATTTGATTAGCATATAAGAAAACTAATTAATAAATTAAGGGAAATTTCTTACCAGCTTTATAACATTAAAGATGCATTCCCAGAAAAATAAAAAAGATGATATATCATTCCTTAGTAGAATCTGTTCTCAAGTATGGTATCACTATATGGGGTAATACATCTAATTGTTATAAAAAAACCCTAGCTGCTATTCAAGATAGGATAGTGAAAATGTTAGATCTGAGTCATGTTGATGGTACCCATAGCAGACTACAGATGTATAGTAATGTAATGGTACTCCCAATAGACCTACTATTTCAATTCATAATCATAACTGACAACTACTTTAATAATAAATATAAGATGAGGAAGCCTCAGGTATAAAATGTGTGTAGAAGGGATATGATATTTTATAATGTCCAAAATATAATAATTTAAAAGGTAAAAACTAATTATTAGTATTAGTATTAGTGCCAATGAATTTAAAAACAATAAATACAATATCAGAGCTAAAAAATAAGATTAAAACATGATTATTAGAAATAACTTAAAGCAATGGTATATGCTCTCTATATGTTTCAGCAAATCAACTTACTCTAATTGTAAATATGTTGTTGAGAAATGAATATATATGGAGATGATGTGATGCATATAATTATAACGTTATTTGACACTCTTTCCTTAGAAATGATAATGTGATGATATAGGTATGAAGTTATGAAATACTATGATACATATAATGAAGTTATAATATGTTATGATGCATATTAAGAAGTCATTATATGATTTGAAGCTATTGATATGTTGATGTAATTTATGAAATTATGTTACTATTTGTTTGGAAAATGGTAAAATGTCCTTAATTATGGTATGCTATGATATATGATGTTATGGTACATATGTAAGAATGTAAATGTAAGTACACATCAATATTGAAATGATATTGTGAAATATAACAAATGATGGCAATGCATGGCATATAATTTGTATCGTACCATGTATGAATGTTATATTTATTTATTATTTATATATATTGTACATTCATTTTCATTTAACTTATCAAATGTAAAGAACCACCATGAGTTATTAGTGTGGGCACCTGCAGAAGAGCTTATGGCCCTCCAAAACCTGAAAGTTACTATTCTGTGGGTAAGATGGATGAGGTAGCAGATAGAAATGCCCCAAGGTTATGATAACCAGCCCCTATGGCAGGGTACCCATTTGTGATCTTCTGACCACCACATACCAGGATTTCAATTTTTCTTTCCAGAGTTTTGTGATATTGTAAATGTTATTGTAAATAATTTATTATTATTATTTAAAAAATATATTATTATTATTATTAGAGCATTAAAAAATGTTCACTTGTCTTTTTGAGACATCTTAATATCATGCAAAAAATGTCTGTAAAAAGTTGAGTTGTCCGTAAAAATCATTTTCACTGGTTGTCATCCCTGGTCACGGATTCTGCAAATATGATCAATGTTGGTGGAATCTACATGGGAGGAGTTAGGCTTTTGCTGTTTTTTTTTAAATAGAAGCAATACACGTGACCAAATTGAATAAAAGGATTAAGCTTTTCAATTCTATTTGATGCTATGATTTATTGCCTGATTTATACTTGCTTCCTTATCTAACTTTATCTACAAATAAACATCTCGGCTAATATGATCTTTTTCAAGCCTAAAACTAATCCATGAGGAAAACTATCATTATCTGGTGTTCATATGCGAAAACTCCTTCAAAAACGGTGTTTAATTTGGATTTGAATCCAGTTACTTAATCCAAATTTTCACTTATTGTGATTTACTGTAAATATTTCTCATATAAATTTAATTTATATCCAAGTGAAATCCAAAATGAAATATGATATTTTACAATGTGAATAAATAATCATTCTGTCATAGGCATTTTTATCAAAATTTTCAACCTTCATTAACAATATTAATTTTGTGTGAATATGAAAATAGCAAGTGAATATTATATAATTTTTAATCCAGTTAAGTTAGCATGGATTTGATGCTATGGTAATGTTTAAAATGTTTACTTATTTAAATTGGTAATATCAGAGGCACAATGAGAAAATTTATTTTACTTTAATGAATTTCTGGGTCAAAGTTTTATGCAAGGAAACTTGAAAAAGATAAGCAATTTTCTACATGTACCATTCCAGTGGTGCAGGAATGAAATTCGATCTAAAATGTTTGACGAATTTGAAAATATCTACTATATATAGAGCAAAGACAACGAGGACACAAACTCACTACACCCACAGTAACGGAGCATTTGTAAAAGCCTTGTTTAACAATGCCATGAGGTGGCTAATTTAGCTGCTGGCAAAGGATTTAACATGGAATGGTATTGTTTGGTGACTGAATGGGCGACAAGGATGGCTGTGAAAACGTACGACTGCCTTTCATCAAGTTGTCAGCGCAGAAGCAAGCCTCTGCCAGTTCACAGAGCAGTCGTTAGTGCCTCGAAATGGCTTCCCCTCTTTACCCATAACTCCCTCTCCAATCCATATTCTTGCTTTGAGAGAGGTCTGAACTCAAAACACAAGTGACGGCAATGAAAAACACGTGTATGAGAACGAAAGGAATTATATACAATCGGAAATAATCTTACCTGGATTATAAGGATTTCATCTTCAGCGGCGAGATTTAGAAAATATATCTAGGAAATACTACATGATATACCCAAAATGAGTGCTGTGGAACGCTGGGGTGCCGTGATTGATTTTAGGGTGCCGTAAAAAACTTTGCTTAGTAAATAAATTAAAGATTTTGAAATATTGTTAGGTCATAAGTGCAATAATAATTCCTCTAATACATACATCTATAGACATAAAATCTTGTTTCGAAATGTGGGCCCCGCGAAATTGTTTACTTTTGAAAGGAACCACTGCGCTATACGCTTTTGAATTTCGTTTTTAGCTTACCCTAGTATTCGATGCTAGTATTGTCTTTAGGTGTCAGCTGCGTAGAAAATAGTATACAGCTGACAACGAAAACCGTCGCTAGTATGAACATCATTGCTGCGAAAACCTTCGTTATACGCGACCTAACTTTACGTGTTTTCACCATAACCCGATTAAAAACATCAAAATAATAACTGCATACAATGAAATTGCACGACCGGTGGAATTGGAGCAATTAGTAAAGTAATTTTATATGCGCACATTGAATAAGGCGGTCGATCTTGGGGAACGCATCCCTATTTTACAAATTATAATTATCAATTCATTTTACGCGATTTCACTTTACACGAAGATTTCTCGGGCCAATTAATCGCGTAATAGGAGAGATACCTGTACCCTAGTATTCTCTATAAGACGCTATACAATTTGAAATACCTTTTTAATTTGCTCTGAAAAAAAAATTCTGACAAGTGACTTATATTGTCCAATGAGATATTAGGATTGCTCAATTATATATATTAAGATCCATATAATCCTAATGCCGATAAGTTGTAACTGCTTTTAACTAACGTTTTCAAAATAGCATTTGTGAAATATATAATACATTAGAAAATATATTGTAGGAATACTATGTCGTACGGCTGTTGAGAAAATCCCAACCAGCTGGTTTCTTTGAATATAATTTGAATTCATATCAGGGCATGCGAAAGAAGAAATGTCTCCATGGAGGCCAGATATTTGCGAACAACATGGGCCAACGCTGCTGATAAAAGCAGAGGATTTACTCCTAAAAACCAGGAGGGCCTCGCCACCACAGGGAATACGATGAGGCGGATTGACGTAGATATTTGGTACGGCTAAAATATGATTTACGCTAAAGTGGTTTTAAGATTCGTTTCCACAATAAAACTTTTTAATGTGCAGTTTCCTTAGAAATATCACTTCTAGAAAAATTTGACGGTAAAATTAACTGTAAATTAAATCATTGGAAAAATTGAATGAATGCCAATTTATTGAGTTATTTTGAAAAGTGACAAAAAACGACAATTTCTGAGCAACATTCTCCCAGTTTCACTGAATAATTACAGTAATAAGATACTTATTTACTCAAAGTCAGCGTTTCCCAACCGGTTGTTTGCGTACCCATCGGGGTTCACAAAATAAATCTGAGGGGTTCGCGGGAAAAATTTGGTAATGGCGTATTTTTCGCTTTCTTGGTTCTACAATACTTACCAATATTTTAATTTCTTTCAAATTGCCATGGTCTTATTTTCAATTTTTTCTTATGCTTCAAGAATTATATTTGAATAGTACAGGGTACTAACTAGAAACCGATGGCAATATCAGAGATTCTGATTTTATTGTAAATGTTTACATAATATGTGCTATATGAACTTTTTATTTTTCATGAATTAAACGCGTTAAAAAGATTTATTTTACAAATTTTGGTCTCCATTATGAAGGGTTCGCCGCCATAACTGTTGCAACTCAAGGGGTTCGCGAAGATAAAAGGTTAATCCAGGGGGTTCGCGACGAGAAATAGGTTAGCACAAGGGATTCGTGAAGTGAAAAACATTGGAAACCGCGGCTATAATCCATGCTTTCATATAAAATTACCCAAGTGGGGAATGGGAATAATATTGCTATTATAATTGTACAATACTTTATTGTCCTTTCCAAATATTTGAAGTAATTAAATCTGTCAAATCTTAATCAAAATGTTGTGTACTTGTATTACTTCCTGATTTTAAATTTTAATAGTATTTTTAAACAATCATTTGACGTAAATCTGACTCTCGGTCAACTTTAAAAAATACATTTTTCCGTTAAATGCGCATTAAGTTGAAATTATTTCCTTAGATAACAGCAAAAATCTCACCTTCCGCCACAAAATATTTGATCGAAAACTACATTCAAAAATCAGTTCAGGCGACGATTACGCATTTTCATAAAATTAGAGCAAAATGGGATCAATATATAGGTACCTCTTTCCATAAAACGCGGACATCATTATCAAATACGAAACCTTGAATAAAGAACGACACAAAAAATCGGATGACGCGGAGAGCCTATCCATCCATTACCTATTAAAGTCGACATCCGTCATTAATCCTTTAACAAAACAAAAACCGAATAACTTCCCCAAAGAAAGGCGTTTCCTTTCCGCAGAATGCCTTAAATGGGATGAGATTGCCGCAAAATCCGTATTTATTAAGTGCCTAGCTCGTGCGGGCAGCGAGGGACTTTAAAGCGGATAAAGGAGAGCAATAGGTACGCTCGCTTCGATGTTGGAAAGCCTTGTTACGATATCACATATCTATCTCTCTCCTCCTCCCTCTCCTCTTCACCCTCCCACCATCTCAATCCCTCCCTCCCTCTCCATCCCTCCCTCCCATCCTCTCCCTCCCTCCCACCTTCTCCACCCTCTCCCTCCCTCTCTCTCTCTCTCTCTCGAGCGTCAAGGCGAGGGATTCAAATAGTCGTCCAGATCTTTGCGATTATATCCCACTATTTATTAACCGTTTCTTAAGTAGAAATACAGATCCTAACACGCGAGGACAAATATTTCGAAGAAAGAAAAAGGATGAAGAGCCTCGTACTCGCGTACTCACAGTCTGTTAATATGCTGAAATATCCTCTCTCGCAATTAAACTCTATTCATTCTGTCTATCCCACGCAATAAAGTACTATATAATCCCGACTTCACTATTGTATGTTTGTTTTCCCGTCATATGAAATAATCCTTACTAGATGATATACAGAGAAACTACGTGGGTTTAGTTTATCAAAATGTTACATTTCGAGAAAAATTATGAGAGGTTTTTTAGTGATTTATTACGTAATTACGTATTTATAGCCTTCTGTTTGTCCCAATTTTCTATTTCATAAAGGTATACTGCAGACGTGGGGGGCAGATGCTAAGGTATATATCGATTATCTTTCCATATAAAAAAAACGCAAAATAACTGAAAATAAAAAATTTCACAGTGACGTTAGAACTGAATTTCAATAATGAGAAATTACTTTTTAAAAAGGTTGTGAAAATTACTGACAAAAATTTCATCTAGCATATTATCCATATCCCATAATTTTTAAAGCCGTCGTATCAACCTGGCTGTTGAAGTGAACGGACGTGCCTTTCACTTGCTCCTGCGAGCTCCTACGTAGCCTCGAGCGACTAGTGTAGCTGTAGCATTAGAGTAGCTGTAGTGTTAAGTAGAACTAACAATTTACTTTATTCTATTGTTATACTTCGGTAATTTTATTTAACATTCGTTTAAGTTATGTAATTAGTTTTGTTATAACATCCACGTTATAGTTTTTATTTTTCTCTTCCGTAATAGTTAACTTTTAAGCCTCGTAGTTTCTTGTTAGAAATTTCATTCTCCCTTTTAGAAAATAATATTTATATCATAGTAGTTATTGTGTATTAGTATATTCTCGTTACATTTGTAAGGTTGTTTTAGTTTTACGCTCCATAGTATTTATATTTTTCGTTGTTGTGTACTATCATCACCTGTGCGTGATCTAACCTTGTTTGTGTTGTTTACGCCTTTCACTTTATACCTGCGTTTGACCCTTTCTCGTACGCTACACGAAGAGCGTCCCCGCTTTAAAACAGACCAAATTCTTTAGCCTTATCCCATTTCAGCTTTTGTTTTTATATTGTAACTCTTTTGCGTTAGTATATAAATTAGGTAGGTTTAGGATGGCTTCACCGAGGACTCCCGTTTCCTCCTTCTTGTGCGCCGCTGGTTGCGAGGCCATGAGGGCTCGAATCACGGAGCTGGAGAGGGTGGTTGCGGACCTCCTTCAGAGGGTGGAAAGGTCCGAGGCAGCCTTGGTTCGTGTGGGGGGTGCGGGGTCATCCCTGAAAGCTCGCCGCGCCAAATTGGCGGCCCGGGTTCGCCTGGGTGCGGCAGCCGGTAGAGTGATCGGGGTTGACTCTGACTCCTTACCGCGGGCTGAGGGTCCTCGGGCTGGGAAATCCGATGAGTGGAGAGTGGTGTCCACTCGGGGAGATCGTGGGGTGGTGCTACGGAGGCAAGGAGTTAGGAATGCTTCGGCGGACTCTCTTCCTGTCAGTAATAGGTTCGAGGTGTTGTCGGAGGATGACTCCACGGCTATTGCGCCCGTACCCACTCCCGTCTCTTCGATGGAGACCGGGCCCAAGGGGAGTCGGGTTGGGAAGGGAGGGTTGTTAGTGTTAGGTAGCTCTAACGTTCGGCGTGTAATGGCACCCCTGTTATCCAGTGCCCGCCGGGAGGGAGTTGAAGAGCGGGTCTTCTCCAGATGTATATCAGGAGGCACGATGCCGCAAGTGACCAACACGGTGAGAGAAGCGGTAGTGGCGACAGGTTGCTCTCGGCTGCGGGTGGTGGCCCATGTTGGGACTAACGACGCCTCGAAGCGCGGGTCCGAGGAGATTTTAAGTTCTTTTAAGGACTTGGCCTCTGAGGTTGCTCGTGTCCTAGAGGAGTCGGGTTCCGATGTGCGGCTTACTGTCTGCAGTATAGTCCCTAGGATTGACCGCAGTTCTGAGGTTTGGAGTAGAGTTGAAGGTCTGAACCGAAGGCTGTGGAATTTCTGTCGGGACTTGGGAGTGGACTTCGTCGACCTACGACCGAATATCGAATCGTGCAGGGCACCACTGGATCACTCTGGTGTTCACTACACGCCCGAATCGGCTCAGAGAGTAGCGAGTAGGATTCTTGAGCACAGTAGGGATTTTTTAGGCTAGAGAGTAGGGCAGGGTGTAGGTCAGTTTTGGGTCAGGGGATAATCGATGCACTTGTAGAAAATAAGAATCCCGAAAGATTACCTAATGATAGAATATACACCGAGCGTAATATGCAGCACCAATTTCGCGATAGGTCATTGATAGAATGTTCCGTAAAGGGCGCGACGGGTCGCAATTCCAATTTTGACGCGACGCCATACAGTCGTGGGAGTGATTGTGGTGGGAGCGCATGTAGTTTTAGAGTGGAAGATAAAGTCAAGGGTGAGATTAGTATGCGAAGTGATAGTGAGAAATTAAACGTCGTCGTACTGAACTGTCGCAGCATCCGTAGGAAAATTGCTGAGTTCGAGCATCTTATTCGCAGTCTGCATGCCGACGTCGTGATAGGCACAGAAAGTTGGTTAACGGATGAGATTCAGAGTCAGGAGATATTTCCTAGAGACTATCGTGTCTATAGAAAAGATCGCGCTAATAGATCGGGCGGGGGAGTTTTCATAGCGGTTAGCGATAAGTACGATAGCAGTGAGATTCCGATAAGTGACGAGGATATCGAGAGTGTTTGGTGCCGCATAGGTAAAGATGGCTCCAAAAAGGTGTTCATATGCTCGTTTTACAGGACACCTAACGCTGGTGTAGATTGTATTTTAAGTCTCGAGAAACAATTATCAAAGCTTAGACTGATCAATCAAGATGGTATCGTTATAGTCGGTGGTGACTTTAACTTACACTCAATTGATTGGGAAAATCTATGTTTCGAATCTAGAGGTAAAGAACGCGAATCCTGTGAGGCATTAATAGAAACATTCTGCGAGCACTCTCTCCTTCAATTAGTCAGAAAGCCAACGCGATCGGGAAACATATTAGATTTATTAGCAACTAACGTCCCAGAAAGAATAAACAAAGTCACCATTGAAGATGGGATAAGTGATCATCAGGCCGTATATGCTGAGTGTAAGTTGAAAATCGATAGGCACCCCAAGCCTCAAAGAAAGTTTTATATATTTGCTAGGGCAAACTTTTCAAGCTTCAGGTAGCGCCTACGAGAAATACTACCTGGCTTCCGTGATATGACCGAACGATCAGGTGCTGAGTCGTCATGGAAACTATTCAAGGATATAATGCTAGAGAGTATCGATAAGTACATTCCAATTAAATTGAAAGTCGACAATAAAGAGCCACGTTGGTACAATAAGAAAGTTAGGAGTGCGCTTAGGCGTCAGAGAATAAGCCACGCGAAAATAAAAAATATGCCGTCTACATCATCCGATGAATATAGAGCAACTAAAGTTAAGACGTATAAGGAATCCCGCGCTAAAGCGAGAACTACTATGCGCGAGGCTTTTATTAACTTCCGGAATAAGGTATTAAATAATTATTTGAAGGAGGACCCTAAAGCGTTTTGGTCCTATGTGAGAGAGGTCCAAGGTAGAGGCCCTACTATACCTTCCCTGCGTAATGACTCGGGTGACGTTATTCATGATAGCGTAGAGAAAGCCAACCTGTTAAACGGTCATTCTGTAAAAGCATTCACAGCCGTCAGCGACCATTGCGTACATTATGCACCCGCAATAAGGGGGGACCTGATGGACGAAATCATATTTTCTGAGGTGGGAATAGCAAAGCAATTAAGTTCCATCAGACATAACAAAGCCACTGGCCCCGAAGAAATTCCTGCTCGCGTTTTAAAAGAATTAGCTGAAGAAATAGCACCTTTTCTTCTGATAATCTTCGAGAAATCCATTTCTCGCGCAGAGTTCCCTAGCGACTGGAGGTTAGCGCACGTTACCCCAATTCATAAGGGCGGCGACAAGGAGAACCCAGAAAATTACAGGCCGATTTCTTTAACTTCGATATCATGTAAGATTCTCGAGCATATACTCGTTAGCAACATAATGCGATTTCTTGATAGTAATTTATTGTTAGATGATTGTCAACACGGCTTCAGGAAAGGTAGGTCATGTGATACTCAGCTCGGTCTTTTTGTAAATTGTTTACTGAGAAGCGGAGAAAAGAATACCCAGGTCGATGCCAACTTCTTAGATTTTAGGAAAGCCTTTGATAAGGTGCCTCACAGGAAGTTAATAACGAAATTAGAAACCTTAGGCGTTAATTCTAAAATCGTTAGTTGGATCCGTGAATTTTTAAATCATAGGAAGCAGATGGTTGTTATAGATGGGAAATCTTCGAACTTAGTGGAGGTTGTCTCTGGCGTTCCACAGGGTAGTGTAATTGGTCCTTTATTATTTCTAATTTATATAAACGATATCAGCTCAGTAGTCAGGAATAAAATTAGGCTTTTCGCGGGCGACACCGTCATCTATAGAGAAATAAGCAATCCGGAAGACCACCAGTATCTCCAAAATGACCTAGAAGCTATTTCTGCATTCTGTAAGGAATGGCAGTTAGAGACCAACCAAAAGAAAAGCTGCGTCATCAACTTCTGGAGAACCAAGAGTATCTCGTTGAATAATAATTATTCGTTGGACGGAGTAGAGATTCCAGTTTTAGACTCGATTAAATACCTTGGAGTCACGATCCATCGTGATCTCTCGTGGGACACCCACATTCGCCGATTGATAGGTGCCGCTAACAAAAAGCTGGCCTTTATAGGGAGAATAGTTCGAAATAGCTCACAAAAAGTGAAAGAATTATGTTATTTATCCTTGGTCCGACCGCAGGTCGAATATGCTTCAGCTGTGTGGGATCCCTACGAAAAGGGACTCACTAACGAGATAGAAAAGGTTCAGCGCAGGGCAGCTAGATTTGTAAAGAGGAATTACGATAGTAAACAAAGCGTAACATCATTAATAGAAAATCTGAAATGGACATCGTTAGAGGAACGTAGGCTGCAGGCTAGAATTAAGCTACTGGAAAAATTTATGTCGGAGGGACTAGCGAATGAGGTTGTAGGACTTATCAGAAACCCGACGTATCTCGGAAGGCAGAACAGTGTGGATAAGATTCGCGAGATCGACTGTAGAACGGAGCGATATAGAGGATCGTTTTTCCCTAGGACGATAAGAGACTATAATATAAAAAGATAACCTAGGAAAACTATGGACCCTTGGTGCACTGCACCCCCTGCCATCCACCGAAAAGGTGACTTGCAGGGTATAATGTAGATGTAGATGTAGTGGGGGAACTTTTGCTCATGGCTGACTTCCGTCAAATAATATCTCAGAAAACTGACACTTCCTGTAAGGATAAAAAGGAGAAGGGAGTGAGAGAGAGCGCGAGGTGTAGGTCATTGGAATAATAATCGTGGAAGTAAGCCTACCTCAGAGCCCTCTCTCTCTATTCATTCTCATGAAAATACGTCGGAATCCTATCAAACTCTGCAAATCGTTCCATCCTGTTTCCACTAGAGCAGGGGTGTCAAACTGGCGGCCCTCCAACTCCTCTCGTGCGGCCCGCGATGCCATTTAGGGTAAACCGTATAGTTGTTGGCCTCCTAACAGTTATTAACCATTTCCTACTTTAAAAGGTGAAATAAGACAACAGTTACAAATCATTTATAATTATCACGCTAGGTGGCATGCCTAGACTCACAAATCAAACATCTTTGAATTTGAATTTGAATGCCCAAACGATTCGCCTCTGTCCTACGTACAGTGGGTATCTCAGAGGTAGTGCAATGAACAGCCGGGGAAGGGAGGAGGGAAAGCCGGTGCCGGCATTTGCCTGCTCTTACGAAGAACACCAGGGGGGCCAACAGCTTAATGTACCTTCCGAAGGACGGAACAGCTGAATTTGCGCGGTCTCCTCAAACCACACAAACAGGGGGCCGGGCGACCTTGGAAAAATCCTACTTGCGCAGGATTCGTACCCGATGCCTTTATCAAGCAGCGGGTGAGTAGCAGCCAGCGTCCTAACCACTACACCACCGGCACCCCCCCGAAATCAAACATCATTCTTTAAGTAACCACCAGATGACAGCTTTTTACTATTTGAAACGGACTTTTTGTAAATATTCTCTTTGATATCCATAGTTGTTGAGAGCCATGCAAAAACAGCTTTCTTTTTTAATTGGCTTCAGTATTTCGAATTAAATCATATCTAATTTGCATTGTTATTTTTCTCTCGGTACGTTATTTGCTGTGACCAGTTGGTCGACTAAAGTAGACTACGGTCGCAATAATAACCTTCTTCTTCGGTGCACCTTTTGTTTTCCCGTTTTCAGTACTATAGGCTGATTACCCCGTTTTTTTTGTTGTTCAGTATAGAAAATATTTGGCAAAGATGTAAGTAATTAATGTTTAATTACTAAACAATTTACAATTATTTAATTATTAAACAATTATCTAAATTTATATAGAGTTTATGTTCAATATTATTTTTATCCCTAGAATGTCGCTTTCAAAGTCAACAAGGAAAAGAAAGATCGATGAAGTGGGGAGAAAATTTCAAGAAAGATGGAAATCGAAGTACTTCTGCTTAGAGATGAAAAATAAAATTGTGTGTATCATATGCAATGCAACAATTATTATGGCTAAAGAATATAATATTAAACGGCACTATGATACAAATCACAAGGAACCGTACTCATGCTTCGAAGGTAAATTAAGAGAAGAAAAATTAAAAACATTGAAGAACTCACTTCAAAATCAGCAAAAAGTGTTTACAAAATGTATGAAAAGCAATGAATCGATAACGAGAGCTAGTTACAAAATTATCTATTTACTAGGAAAACACTCAAAACCATTTACAGAAGGCTCATTAGTCAAACAATGCATGATAAAGGCTGCTGAATTTGTCTGTTCCGAAAAAGTGCAATTGTTCCGCGAGATATCCTTCTCGAGAAATACAATGTTAGAAAGAGTAAGTGAGATGGCAGACAACCTGAGTGATCATCTGCGAGAAGTATCTGCAACAGTCCAGTGTTTTTCAATTGCGATTGATGAAAGTACAGATGTACAAGATGTTGCACAAGTTGCGGTTTTCTTTCGTGGTTGCGATGAAAACATGAACATAACGGAAGATCTTTTGGAAATTATCTCCATCCACGGAAATGCCACCGGTGAGAATTTTTTTGATGCGGTATGGTACACTTTGGAGAAATTCAAACTTCCTTTGAACAGGCTCGTTGCTGTGACAACTGACGGTGCCAAAGCAATGATAGGTAAAGATAAAGGACTCGTGCCAAGACTGGCAGCAAATTTGAAGGATATCTACCCGGATAAAACAAAACTGAAGTCATTCCACTGCATTATTCAACAACAAATTCTGTTCTAAAATACTAAAAATGGACAAGGTGCTTGAGAGTGTGACTAAAACTATAAATTTCATTCGATCCAGGGGACTTAATCACCGCTAATTTGCAGCGTTTCTTAAGGATTTAGAGTCTGGATTCGAAGTACTTCCTTATAACACAGAAGTTCGTTGGTTATCTTGCCACAAAGTCTTGGAGAACTTTATTTGCTTATAAAAGAAATAATATTGTTTCTTGAAATGAAGAATCAAGATGTATCAATTTGGAAGGATCCAGCGTGGATGCAAGATTTGGTATTTTTAGTTGATATTACCCACCACCTGAACAGTCTGAACATTAAGTTATAAGGAAAAGATAAATTAATAACAGACATGTACGATACAACGGCAAGTTTTGTACAGAAATTGACTCGGTTGGAAAATCACCTAAAAACTGGTATTCTAACTTACTTTCCTACGTGTGAACAGTTCAAAACGAAAAATCAAAATTGTACTTTTTCACAATATTGCGATAAAATTAAAAGGATCAAAGACGAATTCAATAAGCGCTTCAAAGATTTCAAGGAGGAACAAGAAACGTTTTCTCCTTTCATGGGAATTTTTTCTTTCGAAATCGAACAAGCTCCTGATTCCTTACAAATGGAACTCGTTGATCTGCAGAACGACTCAATCCTTAAAGAAAAATACAGAGAAGTTGGGATTCCAAAAATATATTCTTATTTAGAACAAAAATACCCCGAGATTAAAAAGTTTGTCGCACAAATTCTATGCTACCTTGGAAGTACATACTTATGCGAACAATTGTTTTCGTGCATGAAACTTAATAAAACAGCTCACAGGTCAAGATTATCCGATGAAAATCTTTCCGCTATAATGAAGGTCGTATGTTCACAATCATTATCTCCAAATCTTGAGAAGTTAGCCGGAGGTAAAAGATGGCAAGTTTCCGGCAAAAAAGTGTAATAGACCAGTACTATTTAAAATTTAGTAATAAATATTATAATCTCTATTATGTATTTTTGTCAATCAATAAATAAATTACATCAATAATTATATGCACGTTCATCATTACTTCTGTATATTTCCTTTTGATTATTTATTATTTGATTATTTATTAGTTATATATTTTCCTTTAACTTAATTATAGTTTCTCGATAGTGGAACAAAACAAATTGATTTCATGTTTTAATTTTTTTATAAATTTTATATTTCTTTAAATAAATATTTAAAAAACTGTGAAATTTGAAAAGCAGAATGAGTAACACAACAACTACATATAGTGCGGCCCGCGTGAATTTTACTTTTTAGAAAATGGCCCGTGGCTGAAATGAGTTTGACACCCCTGCACTAGAGCATTATTTTACATTCGACCTCAAAATATTCCAAGATTGACAAAAACAGCAAGACGTTTCAAAAGAATGTACAACTTGCCTTTGGCGTCTTGGTGTAGCCGATGGGTTTTAATTTACTGTTTTTTTATTTAAACGAAGCTTTTGGAGAGGGATGTGTTTCTTAAAAAGAGATTACAATCGAAAATTATAGCAAAATTAAAATGGTACAGTTTTCCTATGCATGGAATTGGTGACGTGGATTTTGTCGAGTGACTATCAGGAATGGCTTCTCGGTAAAAAACACAAATTTAGATAGGTTATCCAATAAAAAATAATTCAGGAAAGAATCGAGAGAGAGAAGTTTCCAACAGGGGGATCTATGTCGGTGTGTTTAGAACGGTCGGGATGGTACTATTGTAAGATAAGGGTATGGAAGAGGGTTAAGAAATTCAGCAGACCACGGCGGGAAAATATAATTTTCATCCCTTTCTGTTTCTCTTTGTTTTGTGAAATTTTCTGATGAACCTAAGAAAAAACATGAGCCATGTGTCTCCGGTAACGATACAAAATACAGGAAAAGAACCTTAGATCAGGCATCAATTGTCTATTTTATTCCATCGATAAGGTCAGCTCAAAAATTCTCTGTTTACCAGAAGAAAAAAATTATATGTAAATATTACTAGATAGAAAACCGGATTCAATTAATAACTAGAAACATAAATGGTCACCCTCAAGTCGATAGTCAATGTTTTTAGGCGATCTTTACCAGCAAAGCGTTAGTAGTGGAACGCCTTATAGGCACGTCTCGTCCGTCCGTCTGTTGTGACCTTCGTCTTTTAAACCGCTGGACAAATTTAATTACATCAAGTATTAGTAATTCTTGTTAAAATTTATCTCTCGATCGTGATTTTAAAATGCATACGTCAATTAGAACTTTCACTTTATAAAAGAACGTTAATAAACTTACACTGGTATCTTGATAAGAACAATTAAATAACATATTTTTCCAACCCTAGCTCTTATATGATCTGTAATTTTTAAAAACTTTATTCGGATAGAAGACAAATGTTGCCACCAAAAATTCCCCGAGACCATATAAATAACATATATTTTTGGAGATAAAAATTCCAGAACCGACTATACTTCCGTTACCGTTTTATTCGCATTTTCCATATAGAACGCCTTTGAAATCTCTGTGTATTCCATTTATGGAGTGTCCTTTTCCTTCTTGTTATTTTCCGCTAATTTCTTAAGTATAGCTCAGAGTGGTATCATTCCTTTTTTCGGGACATGTTCTTTCGTAACTATGACGTTCCATATTTATGGCCGTTACCGGAAGACACACTCACGAAGCACGTGACGAAGCACGTGACGAAGCTTGTTCTCTGAGGCTCCGTCGCTTTTGACGTCATGGCAACTTCGTCTCCCCTATAAGCTGGTCATGCGAATTTTTCTAGAGAAAAATACGTAAAAAAACGCTTAGCCCAAGAAGTATGCATTTATTTTTTATATTCACATGTCTCACCACGGAATAATAAATGGTCCCTCACTCTCCCCAATATTATCTTCCTTCGGGACATAAATCACTCTTCCTCTTCTTTTCGAAATTCCAATTTTGACAATATTATCTTGAATTTTTTAGCCTTGCTCCGAGAAAACTCAATGAATGGAATGAATTATTGCCATGTAGATATTCGAATTTCTAATTACTTTTCGTATAAATCATGGTATGCTTCCATCGTTGGTGAGATTTTTTAGTCTACGTTAGATAGCACGGAAATGACGTGTGAGTTTTCTAGTAATATTTTTATAAAAAAGGGAAAATTTATTATGATATCTTCATTTCTACATCTACATATTACCCTGCAAGTCACCTTGACGGTGGATGGTAGGGGGTGCCGCGCACCAAGTTCCTAACTAATTATTATTCACAGTTATCTATTGTGGTCACGTATTGTCTTAGGGAAAAAGGACTCCTTATACCTCTCCGTCCTACTATCTATTTCGCGAATCTTGTCGTCATTATCCCTCCGTCCGATATACGTTGGTTGTCGAATAATATCCTTCATTTCATTTACGAATATCTCCGACCTATATTTATCTAGAAGTTTAAGTCTCGCCTGTAATCTACGATCTTTCAACGATGGCCAACTCAACTCATCAATGAGTAACGTAACGCTCTGTTTTTTATCGTAATTCTTTTTCACGAATCTAGCTGCTCGCCGCTGTATTTTTTCTAAATCCTTTATGAGTCCCCTCTGATATGGATCCCAAACCGCTGCTGCGTATTCCATTTGAGGTCTAACCAACGATAAATAACAGGATTCTCTCACCTTTTCCGTGCTTTTCCTGACTATCCTACGCACAAAAGCCAACTTCTTATTTGCCGCACCTATCACTCGTCTTATGTGGGTGTCCCAAGACAGGTCACGATTCAAGGTTACCCCGAGGTATTTCACGGATTTCGAAACAGGAATGATCTCACCATCTATCGAGTAGGTAAACACGGACGATGGGCTTCTAGATTTCCAAAAGTTTAGAACGTTACTCTTTTTCTGATTGATTTCTAGCTGCCATTCCTTGCACCAGACAGATAACGCATCCAGATCATCCTGAAGCTGACGATGGTCGCTAGGACCACTAATTTCTCTATAGACTACGGTGTCATCCGCAAAAAGCCTGATATTACTTTTTACAACTGAGCTGATGTCGTTTATATAAAGCAAGAAAAGCATAGGTCCGATCACACTACCCTGCGGCACTCCAGAGACTACATCTGCCACACTCGAGGACTTACCATCGATGACTACTTTTTGTTTTCTATTCCTAAGGAAAGCGCGAACCCAGTTAATGACTTTAACATTAACGCCAAGATTTTCCAATTTTAATAACAACTTACGGTGGGGAACCTTGTCAAAAGCATTAAAGCGCTTCAAGCGAATTATCGAAAGCAAACTGCAAAAAAGATAAAAACAAAAATATATGTATTCAACTGCCGTATCGTCAGTAAAAGTTTGGCATTTTTAGGTCTTAATTTAAGAGATGGATTTTCCCTGAATTTAATTATGTGAATCCAATGAAATATGACTGAAGGAGGGGTAAGATAGATTGATAGATAGATAATCGCTTTATTCGGGCAAAATTTGGAACATAAGGTCCATTCCTACATTTAACCCTTCGTCAATATCATTAATATTAAAGATAAAAGTATTGAAATGAAGAGTATATAAAATAAACAAAACATAAAAAGTTAAGTGAAGACAGATTTAAATTTGAGGGGAAAACCTAGGTAAAAACAAACTTCTTCTTCCTAGTAAAATCCACGCAGGAAAATACTCAGGGAGAAGTGGGTTGTAAAAAACCTGTGAAAATTCTACATAATGTATAATATCACAATGGAAAAATTCAACAAAATATAGAAAGAAAAGTACAGTAGGAAACATCGTAAACACAGCAATGCTGTATACCGTCACAAATATACTAGAGAGCCTGTGACGCTTCGCTGTCATATTAAGTTGATTTTAATTTTAAAAAACAATTAATTTGATCAGACACATTTACTTGACAAAAGATGTAAACTTCTTTCTTCGTAAATATAACAGGAGATTCAATTTATTATTAACCTGTTTTAGGATTAAGGAAAAGTATAATTTAAATTTTATTTTTTTAATTTTCCAAGTGATGATAATAATATGTCTTCATTGAGGGCGATATTTAGACGATAATATCCATTCTTACATATAACCCTAATGTTACAAGCACAAACATCCATGTCCTAGGCGGGATTCGAACCCGCGACCTTAGTATCCGTTGGCAGGAACTCTAACCACCCGTCTACCAAGGCCGACAAGTGATCTGATAAATAAAAATGAATAACCTTTCTAAGTTCTTTAAAACTTCTTTCTTTGTAAATATTACAGAATAAATCGGCTCAACCAGGCTTAACAAAAAGACATAAATCAACATAAATGTAAACAAACAAAATGACGTAATGTCGTCAAAGTGTTCTATTTTAATCTTATACTGTTTAAAATGTTTTTCATTTGGCTTAAAGAAATTAATTTAATTTTTTAAACTATGGTACAGTAACGAATAAAATGGTTCATTAATTCAAAGGGGAAAATTTCACTGATTCTTCAAAAATGTTCGAAATCCATGTAAACAAACAAAAGGACGTAATATCGTAAAGGAGCTCGCGAGTATTCATCCAATATTACCACTCGCTCAAATGAGGTCACCATTGATTAAAAGTCACGTAACGTAATTGAATTTTCACGGCAACCAAAAGGAACTTCTTTCTTTTTACAACACAACCGTTTAGGTCACGACTTCGTAACTTGAATATAACTAAATTTAGAATATGATTTTATAATGCCCGAAACTGATTCCAATGCTTTTCTTAGGAAGAGCAGGGGCGTTGGATAACCTGCCCTTAAAAAAAAAAGTATTTAACATTTCCGGTTGAATTTAGTACTGTTAAGGAACAGGAGATTTCCACATCATTAAAAATTATAGAGGAGAAAATAGCCCAAGCAGCGGCGGAGATATAAGATTCCCAATAGGCTATAATCAACCTACCGAAAAGTTCGCCTACGACTACGATTACGGTAATATAATATGAGATACACATGAAATACACACACCCACATGCACGCACGTATGCACACACGCACACTAGTAAAATGTGCTTACATTTGTAACCATTTCCTCTCACCTTGAAAAAACAATCACTTTTCAGAGAGATATTTCATCATTGGAAATTTTTTTTGTAATTCTAAAGATTTCACCTCTGCGCCGATTTTCGTTCTTTCATTATGTAAAAATAATGGAGTAAAACAATCTCTAAAATTTGCAATTCTAAGAATATTATACTTTATACCAAGTAGGTTACTAAAGCCACACATTTCTGCTAAATTTTAAAGTTGTAGTTTATCTAGAAGTTATTTATCTATTTTTTAAATTTAAAAAAGTGTTAACGGACGCAACAACATATTCATCGATATTTTCAAATGTTTATTTGGGTAACTAAGCACTAAGCTCCAAATAACTTTAAAATTTCTGCTCCAACCCGACATTACTTTTTTCACAATTCCCCAATATTTCCTGTTTTTGTATTTTGACGTCGTTATAAGTTTACGCCGTAGTTTTAAATCAATTGCATTATTATACAATCCATTGATTCTCTTTAGACGCACTAAATTAAAGGTATTATTATATACAGTTCATCAACCTCCATAATTGAAAGGAGTAACATTCTTTTATTTAATAACATATATCGCGTTTTAAAATTATGATGTCATCATATGTATACGTCTTTGGTTGAAATCAATGGGATAATAAGAATTTCCCTAATAAAAAGCATTAAAACGATGCTATTATAATATGGATTGTCAATTCCCACAGAAAACCATTGTCCTGGTTGTTATGGTAGCTGAAGTTCTTTATTGAGCATCTGCTTTTTTCTGATTAAAAACATATTTCTCAGTCAATTTGGCACCGATTTGAATTAATCTTAAAATATAAGGATCCTCATTCTTTCAGCTATAGAAATGTTTTCGTCCCAAGTTTATATCTGAATTATTACTAATTTAATAAGGCCAATTTATGAAACTCTGTACAGATTGACATGATTTTTTATGGACTATCGAAATGGAACATTGGGGTCAAAAATACCTAACTAAAATTAAAAAAAATGGGAATTTTCAATTTTTCCGGTTGGTTGTACCTAATAACCTATTATACTGCCAAATTTCAGGTCCGTGGTATATCTAAAACTACCTTAGGTTATATGTATATACTAGTAATCGGTGCTTGCATACTGCAAGCATTGGGGCCCTATAACCACCACATCACATTTCATTCCTACTACTTGATGAGAATTACCGTAAATTAATTGCCAAATATTCCGTAATGCTGTTTACACAGGAAAACCTCAAATTTTGGAGTGCTAGAGTTGAACCGAGGACACTTATATTAGATATCTCAGATTATCCGAAGGCATACTCATGACATCTACAAACCCTGAAGATTTCAGCGCAATATTACTCTTAGTACTGTCTGCGCACTAAATATGTTTTCCCTTTGCTTTTAAATGTCACGGTCTGAGAGTGGTGTCATGACACTAAGCTACTTTTCAGTTCGCGGCACTAAGGTCTCGTTCAGTTTTATTAACACGTAAAATAAATTCTCGAAGAAAAGCATTGTCTCGTAGTTATGTCAGAAATATTAAGTCATTGTTATAATTTGTATAAAATCCCGTTTTTATGCAGTGAAAATCGAATAATTGGACTAATTCGGCATGGATTCGTGTTGTACTTTCAGGAAAAATAATCTTCGTTTTTTCTCCCATCTTTAAATTTAGATCAGGAGTTTGTACCTTAATTAAAAGTAATTTTAAAATGGAATTATAAAAAGGCTTGTACGGATTTAAATGGTTTTCCAATGGGACTCGAAAATGAACGTTTTGGGGTGTAAGGGGAAATTTTGAAATTTTAGATTTTTTCTGTTGGTTTTGGACCAACACCAAAGTTCCCTCCAAATTTCAGCCCTGTGGAATATTTAGAAGTACCTTAGGTTATATATCATCATATATAATATATCCTCCGTAAGAAGCAGCTATTATATATATATATATATATATATATATATATATATATATATATATATATATATATATATATATCAGTTCTCTCTCTGTAGCTGAAGAAGGAGTAGTTCCGAAAGCTTTACGTTTGTGATGTTTCTGTGTTTTTGTGTCATTTCACGTGTGTCGCTTCGACATCCCCGGGGCCTCGCCAACCTGAAGTCGTCTGATTGGTGAGTGCTCACTGGGTTTCCTCATCCCAACACCTTGTTGACATCCATATATTCATTTTACCTTTCCTTTTCCGTAAGTTGTTATATATATATATATATATATATATATATATATATATATATATATATATATATATATATCATCATCATCATAGGTAGTCTGTCCGTAGACAGGTCCGTGATTATTCATGGTTAAACCTGGTTCTCCATATACTCCTATTTTCCGCTGTCCTCTTCATATCTTGATAACTCTCTTTCCCTTTCAAATCGTCTATCAGCTGAAACCTTTTCCTGCCTCTTTCCCTTTTCCAATCTAGTTTTCCTTCTAACACGTCTTTAATCATACTCTCTCTCCTCAGGTAATGTCCAACCCAGTTAGCCTTCCTCTTTCTAATAGTCTGTATAATCATTCGCTTCTCTCCTATTCTTCGTAGCACTTCATCGTTTTTCATCCTATCTGTCCATTTTATCTTCAGCATTCTCCTCCAAGCCCACATTTCAAAGCTTTCCAAGTATTTGATGTCATTTTTCCTTAGCGTCCATGTTTCTGCCCCATAAAATGCTATACTCCATACGTAGCATTTTATCAACTTCTTGCGGATATCTTCCCTTATATTCCCTGTAAGTAGTTGTTTCTTTCTCCTGAAAGCCGCTTTTGCTTTTCCTATTCTAGTTTTGATCTCATCCGTACATTTTGCCTCTGGTGTTATGATACTTCCAAGGTATTTATATTCTGAAAATCGTAATCGTAATAATAATTTTGCCTATTCTCCATAATAAAGGCGTAATGGACATTTGAAATTGATAGAAATAAGAAGAAAAGCAATCATTGGCAACACTGCTAAGCGCACAGGTCGGCACAAGCTCGTTCGATAGTAGCTAGATAGGAGGAAAGCAACAATTGGCACCACTGCTGAGCACACAGAGCGATACAAATTAGTTCAATACCTCGTTCGCTTGATAAACTGAGTAACTAATTTGCTTGATACAGTGCAAAGCTCGAGTTTCACTAGTGACTCATTGTGACTGTTGTTTTTTTCAAAATGTCCGTGTACACTAATGAAGAGTGTGCCGTTAACATTTGGTTTATGGTTTCTGCGATGAGAATGCGTCAGCAGCTGTCCGAAAATACGAGTTCGCGATTCCCAAATCGGCTAATACCTGATTGACGAGTGTTTTCACGCATTCACAGGTGTTTACGAGAAGGTGCATTTCCGAAGCCAAAGACTGAGCATCCCAAACAGTGGACAAGGAAGAGGTCATATTCGAATGGTGAACAATAGTCCAACCACTAGTGTTCGTAGAATATCTCAACTGATCCACGTGCCACGTATGAGTGTATAGAGAAATCTTAACCCTCATGGTTATTATCAATTTCACCATCAGGATGGTCAATCTCTTCAGCCTGAAGATAATACTGCACGAATGGAATTTTGCAACTGGTTTGTTAAAAATGATGAGCTGATTCCACGAATTTTGTATACTGACGAGGGAATGTTCACTGGGGAAGGAATAGCACAGCATAGAAATTCCCATTCGTGGGTCTTGGATAATCAAAATGAAACAAACGAGACTCATTTTTAACGCAAATTTTCTGTAAACATTAGGTGTGGTATTATTGACAATAGACTTTTTGGACCGTTCGTTTTGGAACATCATTTAACTGCAGAGAGATACCTAAACTTCCTTGGATACCGTCTACCAGAACTTCTGGAAGATGTGCCACTTGAAGTTAGACGAGGTATGTGGTTTCAGCATGCCGGTGCACCAGCACACTTTGCAAGATGTGTAACACTATTCTTAAACCAGCGGTTTGAAGGTCACTGGATCGGCCGGGGAGGCCCACCTAATTGGCCTCAATGGTCGCCATATTTGACCCCTTTATCACTTTGTTGGATATTTTTAAATGCTTGTTTGTTTGTTTCAATGCACTAATCTCTATATTTCCTAAAAATTTCAGCTTCTAAACTAACCCCATATTTACTAAAAATGTATCTAATTGTTTAAATTTTAAGAATTTTTAAGAGCCAATCAAATTAAAATATTAAAATTTTTATAATCCCTATTTCGTTTTTTATTAATTCTTCCAATTAAAAAATTTCAGCTTCGTAGCACATTCGAAAATATATAAACCATGAATTTGTTTAAACAATTGCAAATTTTTAGCGGACGCATTTTCAAACTTTTTCAACATTTTCGTTTTTTTCTAGTCGGGGTTTCACATAATCCAACCTATGCAAAAAATTTCGAATCTCCAACTCTTATGGAAGAGCCTAAATATGAATATCCTCCTATATATATATATATATATATATATATATATATATATATATATATATATATATATATATATATATCTAATATTTCAAGACAGTGGATCGCAAAACTTGCAGTCCTTTTCGCGGCCCTCACTGTTGTTGTTCCATAGCTGGCCTCGCGAATGAGTGGTGACGGGGTTAGATCAACCCCGTCCCTCACAAGTGAGGGGACGGTCACTAGCCCCTAAACTCCCCTCGATTCGTCAAATAGGGTCGCGGCCTCCGTGAGTCTGGACAACAAAGGGTGGAGGGTGGGGAGTTGCCCCCTTACCCTCCCATATGACTTGAGTGGGCCCAAAACCGATCAGAAGAATGTACTTTACTCAATCATGCAGCGATTCCCTAGATTTTTTTCTGGCGTGATGAATGGTGGGTTCGTGACCGTGTGCTTCGGGCCCCTGATAGGCGATGGGTGTGGTCGTCCACCGCCCCTCACCGGTTTTGACCGGCCGTATGTGTGTGGAATATAGTGGTCGAATAGAGTTAGTCCGGGTTGTCTTAAGCGGATTATCCCCGATATACTGAGACCTAATATCGTGGCTTTTCTCCCCTTTGAATTGGGCGATACCGAGTGTTCCTTAAGTGAATATAAAATTCCGCGCGTTGGTAGAGCTTGGCCATCGTTTCCGGAATACGAGTATAAGTAAGGTGCAGTGTGGGCGCAGGAAGCCGCCTGCTGCACTAGAGTGAGTGAGTTCCGTCTATCGACGAAGATGTCCCCCCCCCCCCCCCCCGTGTCTTTTTGCGGGGGCTGGCATTCTTCGGAGGACCAGGCACCGTCGTCCGGTGAGACGGGCTCTGAGAGCTGTGGCCAAGGGAACGCCCCAGCTCTCCCTTAACCCATATTCGTGACGACATTTTAATCAGTTGAAGCTGGCCCCTCGGCCTGGGTAAACCGGTATCCGACGAATGCGGCAACGCATTCTTGGCTGCCACAGCGTCGACAGTCATGGCTGGATGGGCAGCTGCGTGGACGGGAAGGCGTTTTCCCCTTCCCGTTCCCCAGCTGATTTCGTCACCGGACAACCGTAGGAATAAGAATTTTGGAATGCTGCTGCCGGGGTCGGCGATGGAGCGAGACGGAGTCCTGGGGCGAACCCCCTTCCCCCCCCCCTCAGAACTTGATCGGCACGTGCTGACCCTTCCTCGAAGCGGCAGAGTGGAGATAAGGTTGCTAAGCCGTTAGAGACGGCATGCGGTTCCTGGCGTCATCTACCCTCCGCGTCGCGTCGTCTAGTACAGCGGAGGAGACTTCGGGGATCACCAAGCTGGACCCCGAAGTGTGCGGAAGCCAGATGGCTGAAGAATAATTATAATGGTGTGCGTGTTTGTTATTGTGTTGTGTTGTTATTTTGACATGTGATCTTTTGTTGTTACATTTTGGATGGGTTTTTGTCTTTTGCGTGCGATTCCCGAAAGATTATCTGCCCATTAATGGAGTAAACCGACAGCACCTCGACGGGTATGACCCGGTGCGGTAGTCCGGTTGGCCGCTTCCCGGCACAGAAAGCAATTGCCGCTTGCTTCTTTGTTCCCGGGATTAATACAGATGGCCATTTAAATATAGACCAGTCTTATGAATCCCCCGCGGCTGCCTCGGGCTCGCGATGGTCCTAAGAAAGGGGACGATTTGAATCGGCTATTATCTCGCAATGTTTTTTTATAAGTCGGGGGGTAGTAACGACGGAAATATGTTGTCTAGTCTTTCTGCCGGGTGGCATCGTTGGCCACTAGTTTTTTTGGCTCATTATACGAAGCCACTCTTCTGCAGCACCGACTGGGCTGCAGATTTGCTATTATTAGCATTTGTGCCAGCAGCCGGGATACACGGAGGGAATCGCCATCATTCCCGGCTGCTGATGATATTTTGTATACGTACAGAGTTTTATAACCTGTCATTTTTCCTCCCCCGATGCATTTGTGCATCATTCAGGAGGTTGTATGCTATTTCTAAGAAGTCTATATATATATATATATATATATATATATATATATATATATATATATATATATATATATATATATATACATACACACACACACTAGTAGAAGGTGTTTTCATACTGCAAGCATTTCATCTCACCTTGAAAAAACATTAAATTTTCAGAGAGATATTTCATCATGGGAAACAATTCTTTAATTCAAAAGATATCTCCTCTCGATCAATTTTGTTTTTTTCCTTATGGAACAATAATTGAGTAAAACAATTACTAATTTTGCAATTTTAGGAATATTACACTTTTTCCACATTGGGTTAATGATGCCACACATTTCTGACAAGTTTTAAATTTGTAGCACAATTAGAAGTGAAATTACATGTATCTAATTGTTTAAATTTAAATAATTTTTTAACGGCCGAAATAATTTCATGGATATATTGAAAAGGTTATTCGTTTATATAGACTAAACTCACAATAACTTAAAAATTTCACCTCTCTAACTCGCCCAGTATTATCTAAACATTTACCTATTTGCTTAAACTTATAAATTTTTAACTGGCAAACAAATTAAAATATCAAAATTTCTATAATTCCTCTTTCGTTTTTTTTACAAATTCTTCCTATAAAAATATTTCAGTTCCGTAGCACACCCGGAAATACATACAACAACAACAACAAAACACCTTGGCGCTTTCCCTTGTGGGGTAAGCCATGCCATATGTCTGCCAATTACCAACCCACCACCTTCCTCCACATACTTCTATCCTTGCATACTTCTTTTGCTTCACTTACACTCATACACTGAGTAACACATTTCCTTTTATTCCTAATACTTTTCATAATACATAAACCTTGAAAATTTGTTTAAACAATTTCGAATTTTTAGCGGCCGCATTGTAGAACATTTTCAAGATTTTTGTTTATTCTAGTCAGTTTTGCGCATAATCCTGCTGTTGTAAACAATTTCGAATCTTCAGCTCTTATGGAAGTGACTAAACATTAGATACCTTTATCCTCCTATATATATATTATATATTTTATAAATAAATAAATATATATATGTATATGTACATATATGTGTGTGTTCCTCCTCTGTAAAAAGAATCTATATATAATACATATGATTAAGATACAGAGGATAAGGTCGGAAAAGCAAACAAATTAACGTCGCGATGACATGCCGTCGCGATTTATCGAAATTTAAAATTAAACTCGCAAGGTAAGCATTGGATTGTAATGTTATAAAAGTATTTTACAAATCATATATCGTATAGGATCAATGTTACCTATAGCTATGGTTGATTCAACAATTTCCGAAAATGGTAGATAAGTTTTCTAAAAAATTAAATATATTAATCTTATCCATTTATTTGGCTTTAATTTTAGAAAAAACTTCTTGTGTTCATAGCATTGCAAATTTCAATTAAAATCAGAATCTAAAAAGGTTTTTGCTTAGCGCAAGAACACACAAAAATGCGCATGGGCATGTAGTGATTGGTAGCATAACTCATTTTATTTATTACAAACTTTACATGTATTTAAAATTGATGTCGAGCGTTAATGGCATTCGGTATGGAGTTTAACTTTAAGTGCGACTATTTTCCTCGTACACCACATCCTTTATTTCAATTGGATTTATATAATATTTTAAGCAATGGGACAGCATTTTCTAGATTACTCGTACCTGTCTAATATTCTATATTTTCGGCCTTGTTTCGACGTAGACCTTTCGATAAAATTGATAACCAATGTATTTTTTGGTAGCGTAAAAATATTAAAAGGTTACTTCGGTAAAACAGTCCTTTATCTAGTGTAATTTACCCCTCGAGTGGCAGCGCTGGTGCATTTTTGCTATCACGAATATATATTTTTTCTCATATAATGCAAGAAGAGGCTCTGTGAAAAATCCTTATAGGCATCCCTCGAACAGGCATTAGTAAACAAGTTATTAGTCGGTCTGGCGTCATTACGAGTTCTGTTTTCAGTTTCAGTGTAAGAAGTCATGTTTGGTTTAAAATGACTCCGGCGCTGCCACCCACGCAAGAAAATTTTACTTACAATGTATTATTACACGCGGTTATTTGTGCTCACAAAAAGTTTTTACTTGTGTTGTATTGCATGTAGTACACTTTTAAATGATTTGAAATTCATTTGTAGATTTGGGAGGAATAGAGTACATATTTATAAAATCGGAAGGCCATGAAATACACAGTATAAAAACTGCTCCTGACCTACCAGTCATGTAGGTAAATTTAAGTTGAAATGTTTCAGTACAATTTTGGGTGGAGGCTTGTCTTTCTGGCATAATTACGAGGTCTGTGTTCAGTTTGAGTGACATAAGTCGCATTTGGTTCAAAATTGCTCTGGCAAAAATCATGTAAGTAAATTTTAGTTAAAATGTTTTATGACACTTGTGGCTATTTGTGCACACAAAAAGTTTTTGCTTATGTTATATAGTATGTAGTATATTTTTAAATGTTTTACATGTTTAATTTTTTTGTGCAGTATAAATAAATTCGTTATTTTGGTTGAAAATATTTTTTAACCTCTAAAAATATATTTATGGATTTTGTGAAATATAACTAGAAAGATATTTCAATAGTGACTTAAGTGAAGGGAAATTTATTTGTTACTTAATAAGGTTGATCAGTTTTTTACGACAACATATTCACATTGAATTTGCTTGGTAGCTGTTTTTCTCCGCGCTGCCGCTGGTGTTAGAATATTTGGCGCTGCCGCTTGAGGATTAAACCGCATATTTAAATTTGTATAAAATTTAAAAACTGCCGATTTAAATCCTTATACTTGGCTATATACCCATGAAACAGTAACTTAGTGAGTACGCACAAATTCACTTGCGGGCATTCGCTTTCAAGAGATACAAATATGTGTGGCCTTAGGCATTAAATTAAAACTAACTAAACATCTATTAGAAGGATTGAGTTGATGTAAAGGAACGCCTCACTCGCCTGGAACCGACTTGTTTGAGTAACCCAAAAAAGCAACATGTCTTCAGAACTTTAGCATACGTCAACCGAAAAGAAAGGCGGAACCGATAAGAGTTGTTTTACATGACGTTGTAAGAGCGATGTTTTTTGTATCGCAGGGCGGCGAGAGAATAAGTGGGAAAATAGGCGGAGGGATGTTCGGCGCTGGAGAATGGAAAAGGATGGAAAGCGTGTTTGTATTGAATAAAGAAAAGCTCTTCTATCGACAGAGACGCTGCTTTCTGCGGGGAAGGAGATTACGAAGGATTCCCAATGCAAAGAGGAAGTGAAAGGCCAAGTTTTGCTTAGACAAGCTACATCGACGGGGATATTTACCTTTTCGCACTGTTGGAGTTTCTCTTTTGTTTCCCAGGAAATCTTTTTCATCAACACATACAATGTCCTTGTTTACCCCGAAAATATTTACATACTTTCGCAGAGTTCACGCTGGACAAGGCTGAGGTGTCAAATTGAAACAATAAATGATACTCCATTAGAAATAACATTACGGTTTAGCGTGAATGTCCTAGGTGACGGTCTTAAGAATTTGATGTGGGAATTATCAATAACTCGGCTCAAAATCGTACGATAATCATAATCTTGGTATGTGATAGAATTCAGCTTGTAAATAACGCGATCATTAAAATTAAAAAATCTGTTGTGGCCACCATATGACTTTCTCCATTCATCACCATCAATTAAACCATCGAAAATAAATCAAACAGTTTCGCTAAAATGTAGTCATTCTTGATCGTTTTGCAATTTTGGTTAAGCCCCGTGCATGTTATAAACAGAATGTTATATATACCTCTCATTGCAAAAGAACAAAGGAACACAAACACTTTGATTTACAACACCATTACATCGTTAACACCCCTGAATTTAAAGATCGATTGTCTCGCAGGAGTACTACTTTCGTTGTGTTTACGCTTCAATAAACCCGTATTATGGCTCTGATCGTTCTCGAGCAGTTTATGGCTTTGGAAATCCTTTGTATTTCATATCTTTGAAAACTAAATTCATTAAACGCTATTCGCCATAAATAAAAGTTTAGATATGAATAAAATCTTGTGGATACAAATACATCCGTGAAACTACTTCGCTTTTATTAAGGAAAACGGAGAAGTAAGCCATGGTTTTCTCTCGAAAATTCTACACCAACGCATTAAAAATGATCTATAATTACAGTGCAAAGCTTTAGTCAAACTTGGTATTTAAACCAAGACTATTTTTCACTAATTGAGTATTCTTGGCGATGAATGTTAGATTGATGGTGTAGAAAAAAACATAAATCTAGATTTAGTGCTTCTGATACTTAACTTTAAGAATCCTTTGATTTTATCCGGTATGCTTCCTTCTTTATTACTGCAGCAGCAGACTGAGTAATAGTACGGGTTTTATGATGAATTTTGAGAGATAAATATTAAAATTAAAAAGTTATATATTTCATTATGGTGTCAACTATATCAAAAACTACATAAAATTCTTCTCCATCACGGAAAATCGTCCATCTCCTTTAAATACTTGGAATTAATTAAGCACTGAAGCCTCAATATGAAACTTATGACGAAATATTTATAGAGATCCAATATATGTAACAAATAATTAATTAATAAATATAAACAAACCACCTATAACAACCTATAACGTTCGTTTCCTTAATTATAAAATATTTTGCGACATTAAAATTTTTGTAGTTTCAAGAGACTCGGGAAAGAACCAATTGTACACAGACTCTGAGTAACTTCTTGTTATGAAGGTAAAATTCTGATTATCTCGCAAAAAAACAATATATTTTTCACAACAAATTTTTTATCACACGAAATGTTGCACGCAAAATACTAACACATTCATAATTTTTCTTAGAAACCCATTCATATTCGTGGGCTATTTTCTTTAATTCCCCTGAACACGATTAAATCGCTCATCAATCATCCACGGCCATAAACTCTTAAAATTGTTGACCGAGACACGAAAGAGAAAATCGAGAGAACTTTCCTTCTTGAGATGTTAACTCAACGTCCTACTGTAGCAGGAGTTATTCGACAATCCTTAATAAGGAGGGCAATGAGATCTCATTGCACGTAAGCCGCAACCGTGAGTAAACGCCTAAATGCACCTTGCCCTGATCCCACGGCAACGAGTCAACGTTCGATATCCACGAACTTTAATGGCATTCGGGCTTAACCCTTCACTACCGACCACTCATCTGTGAGGCGAGCGCGTTTTTTATAATCGCTGTTGCTCTCTATTATCCAATCTTTGAACCTCTTGCGTCCTAGTACCTTCATATTGCTATAGAGGGAGTATTTGGGTATAGCTCCTAATGTTTCAAAACTATCAGTTGAGTGGTAGCAGTCGTCCAAGTTTCACAGACAACGCGTCATTGACATTATTTTCATTGATGTTTTTGGTTTTCTTGCAAGCTTTTTAGCTATAATGTATTTATATATCCATAAAAAGATAAAATTACAATAAGTTCTTTATTTTTTTAAATAAATAAATTTGTATTAAAAATACTGGATCAAACTATTCTTTCTTTTTTTGTGGTACGGTTCATATATATATATAATATATATATAATTTAAATGGTCAGATTTAACTTTTTTTACAAAAAAAAACTAATTGGCAATTAAATGTTAAACAAAGGAATACAGTTGTAGCGCTCTTAGCAAACTTTATCAACGAGATATGTGGGTGAGAAGATGAAATAGTCAGTGAGACGAGGCGTCGGTATTAGCGTGAAAAAACTAAGTGTCTGTAGTTAAGGGTTAATTTTCTCCAGCGTTTGAACTCCAGCACCTCGACTCCTCCGATTAAAACTTAACGCATCTAAGGTAATGCAGTAGGCTTTCTAGAGATCCTGTCGATTGGGGATGTAATAGGAGCGTCTTCTGAGCACTTAAGAAGAAGGAAACTCAACCACCGCTCGCTCTTAACTGCTAGAGCGGGAGCAAATTACGTGCTCCTCTTCCGAAAAACCGCGTTCTAGATAAGCCGAAGTACTCCATCTTCGGAGAATACGGAAAGTTCCTTGCGTTGCCAGGTGATAAGAGGAGGCTGTAAATAGACCGCAAGAGCGGCGTGAAACTGAAAAACTTTGAAATTGGAGCTCATTTCCTAAATATATCCATCGCCATTATGCGCCGCTCTCAAATTTTTCGTTCTCGGGTTAATTTTCCGAATTTATAATCTGATAAAGTTTTCTAGATAGACCCGAACGGATTATCCAGTTACTAAACCATACCTACAAGGATTCTACCAAAAATTGTTGTTGTTGTCCGCATCGTTTGCTAAAATTAGAAATTTTGAGTTATTCTCGAGTTTTAATGCGGCAAATATTGTAAATAAATAATTATACTCTCAAAAAGTTTGTTTTAGAGAAGATTATGGTTTTTTGTAGTAGGTATTTTCTGATGTAAATAATACAATGGGTTGAAAAAATTTACGATATGGTACATTGAACCAAATATAGTCATTCAAAATGCAAACTGTGCATTGCTATAATCCATTGAATATAGGATTTGGAAAACCAATAATGTCATTTTGATATTGCACTTTTTCTTTCCTATTAATTTCACATGATAAATTTAATTTAATATCCCCGTGAATTTCGTCTCTTAAAATTTCAAGCAAAGATAAATGGGTGACATCACAGATTGGGTCCCGTGATGAGTTACTGCAGAAACATCATCGAATGAAAAAGATAAAGGATATTCAGGTCATCGATAGATTAAACGACAGGATTATATGATCACGTTATCGATTGGAGAATCCAATATGGCTCAGTATAAGCACAAAGCGATCGTCATAGGCACTTTTCTCGCAAGTAATAAATAATGCAGTATATATGTCAGTCATACAGAAGAAGATTAGATCTAGGAGCAAGTTTCTGGGGTGCATCCCATGAAAACTTCGGCTTATCTTTCCACCTGTAAATCATAGATCGATAGCCGTCGATCTGGTAACTAATTTTACCACTAAATGAATAATACGAGCCATGGATTGATATATTATCCCATTACATTTTATTTGGAATTTTCTTGCTATTTCTATCAGTACAAGTTTCTGGGGTGCATCCCATGAAAACTTCGGCTTATCTTTCCACCTGTAAATCATAGATCGATAGCCGTCGATCTGGTAACTAATTTTACCACTGAATGAATAATACGAGCCATGGATTGATGTATGATCAGATTACATTTTATTTGGAATTTTCTTGTTATTTCTACTAGTATAAGAATTAATTTCAGTACCAATATTATCCTTAGTTTTCATTTATGCCTAGTATCAGTGGCAAAGCAGATGAACTTGTATATTTGATATGGCAGATTTTATTCAGCGATGAAAGGCAGAAAATAATCATAATTCAGCCTTATTATTGCTATACCTCTTTAACGCAATTAGGTTTTAGGAGTATTATTCGCATTTTGAATCAAAATACCCTTTTCGGAACGGGCACTTTCTGCAACACATAGACCAACTATTTATTGAATGCAATTTTTTTATAAAATTGAAGTTAAAACGTATGTCTTAGTTTGTATGATTTCACGCAAAGAGAGAATGATTATCATGGACGTAATAATTGCATATTTTTCTACGTTAACTTTCCAAAACCAATCGTTAACCAAAGAGTTCCATCCCAATTTCAAGAAAACGATAGCCAACGCGTTAATAAGTACGTCGTATGACTCCAATTCGTTCTACGAGGCTTGAAATCCCAATCCGATACTGGGATTTTATGTGCATCCGACATCAATCAAGATCCTTAGATTTGTAAAGGTCAAAATCTGCATGAACACGGCGTCTCCTGAATCTATCGTATGAATAGTAACGAGTGGCCCCGTTTTGCAGTGCGCCAATCTTTAATAGCCTCTCTCACTTCTCTAGGACCGATTCATTAGAAACACTTCACGCTTGAACTTCATAAGTGCCAATGAGATAGGAAAAAAGAATATATGAATTGTTATTCCAAAATTTTTAATCTCTTTCTCCCTCTGTTACAATTAATGCAAGCTGTGCTATCTTTCTACTTGGCGTACGTGATACACTTTACAATCAACGACTCCACCAGTAATCTCAAACAAATAGAAAACGAGAGGTATTCTCAGGAGGAAAAATATGGAAAATGAGACTAGTCTTCTTCAATCAGCGAAACAACGAATTTTGTTTACTTTCAAAAGCCGTAAATTTGTTTATATGTATCAGAGGTAAGGCAGCTCACTGACTTTGACCACCAGTGTACGCAATCGAGGTTTATTGTAACAGGAAAAAAAATTCAAAGTTTAGCCGCTGAAATTTATGTAGCTACTGAGCGTTTTAAGTGTTAAATGTGATTTGTTACTATATGTTCCTCCCTCTTCCTCTCTCTATATAGTCTCAATTTCGGCCTAAATAAAGTCGTATGTCTGTCTGTCCATTCTCCCTCTTTCTTCCTCTCGCTTTGAGGTTGAGGCCGTTTTCCGTTAAAATAAAAAGGAAACATTCTCTTCAGTAACGAGCTGCTTTGCAACCTTTGTGCTGCCTCTTCTTTGGTGAGAAAACAAAGCGGGCAGTTATGCTCTCCGAAGGCCTCCGTTTTTCCTCAAGTGTTTACATCTGTGGCTTGGTGCGTATTAAGTCCCGCTTCCTTTGGGGCATATCGAAACAGCAGTTTATTTTTTTAGGCATTATAAAACAGGAAAAGGAACTATTAGATGATAGACATGAAAATTATTTAACTTTAATGTATATATTTCAATAACATGGGAATAATATTTTTTTAAGCGTACAAAATATTTTCAACGTTATCAACAGTCATGTATAATGTAAATGACAATAAATACAATAAAATTACCACTATATCTTTAATAAAAATTGTTTCTGGATTGTTTATAAATTCTTTTTTAACGCAGGAATCAAATAATTACGAGTTAAATTAGCAAAATTTCTTCTGAAGTGTGCTTATATCATACCTTGTTGGAATGAGGCTGCGGAAAACCTTCACTTCGCGACGGTTAAAATACTCCGACGCAAGGAATTTCTGAATACTTTTATCGCTGGAACACATGCATTTCAACACGAGAATGCTCTACTTAATGAAAACAAAGTTTCCCTTCTTACCTCACTAAGGAAACCGTAATTAAAGGTGTCTCGTGTGGTTAGGATTCCCGTTTTTTTATTATTTAACAATAATTTGGGAGGGAGCGAGGAAGAGGAAGCTAAGAACCCGGCATGAAAAATGCATAACTTGTTACAAAAGCTGCTAGAATGAATTAAATCTCGCCCCTGAAATAAAAAAAATCCCACCATTAAAAGTTTTAAATGCGTCAGAACCGGCTATTCCGGTTTAATTCGAGTGGGAGAAACTGTAGAATGAAAGAATCATATTTATTTACGAGGCCGTACTATTTGTTTACACTTCCTCAAGTTTTCATTTAAAATTTATTACCCTCGAGTTTTTAATACGCTATTTATCCTGCGTAATATTTGCCGTCTGCAATTTTTATTTTATTAAGTTTTTCATTTTAAGAACATGGGATGCATGACCTGTAAAATAGCAATAAATGACCTATAAATTAATTTCTACTTATACTATAGTGCATTGATGTAAATGATACTCTCATATTGGGGCTTTAATTACATTCTTAGATATGAAAATTTCCGTTCATTTGACGATCACAAATATTGTAAACATAAAATTGCTCCAAAAGGTAAGCATAATATTTTCTATTAAAATAATTTAAAATGACAGTTTAGTACAGTAAATATTCCGTCTTTAAGTTTAATGGCGCAGAAATTTGTTTTCAGTAAAAAAGTAAGGCTTTACTTTCACGATTAAAACCTGACGAGGTTCTATTCAAATAAATAACAAAAAAATCGTGGCAATTAATTTTGAAACTTTAATCATGAAATAAATTTCCATGCCATATGAGCTATTATCTCATCACGTGTGATGCCTGCTCATTCCATAACATACAGGATGTTGTTCCTGAATCAGTTCGGACGTGAACTACCGATAACCACCAGTTAATGTTTGTAATCCTATGCAAATGACACATTTAATCCATCGCAATTTTATTCTTAAATGTAAAAAACGAATGTGTAATCGTGTGAAGTATTGCATTTGCGATTTTATTCAAAACTCTGAAACCATGTGACAACCTATCCCGGGGGAAAAATACAAAAAAGGGAAAAAAAGGAGACTCCTTTTTTTAGGAAATTTCATTAGGAATTCCTCGTTTTTTCGGGAACGAAGCCCAAAGGAAAATGGGGATTCTAGGGAAAGGTAGGAGAGAAAGGCCTACGAGGAGATGGGAGAAAAAGGGCCGGCGTTGTCACGTAATCGTGAATAAGGGATCCTTTTAGGCAAGGATCGAAGGGATCCAGTTAATGGTGGCGCAGCGGTAAGAGGCTCAGAAAAGTTTCCGAATGGGTAAAAGGCTGTTAAGGGGAAGGGTATGGGAAGGATTTTGAAAGCGGAGAGATGAAGAATGCGGTGCATTTTGAGGAAACGAATTAGCGGGGTCGGACCCGGGTGCCTGCATGGGGGGAAGTAAGAGGATTATAAATGGGGAGACGCGTTAGGTGAAAGGCCCCACGGCGGCGATTGGTTTTTGGATCCCTTCGCATGCTACCAGGTTCGAGTAATGTTTAAGATGGAAAGCGTTACCCTTGGCAGAGGAATCTGGGAAAGCGTTGGATTGATGGCGGCAGAATTCAAGCTACCGTGAAATCCTGTATTTGTGCTCGTCATTTTTGGGATGTATTCATCGTTTAAGAATTTAAATGTAATTAATACTTACGTCCTTTATTGCTCATTCAAAGTTTCCAAGTCAAATGATGCATATTTATAGCGCGCAAAGTAATCACTTTAAATTTAATATTAACGGCGAATCTAGAATAATAAGGAATTAAATTACAGGAGAATTTTTTAAAATATATTTTTTATATAGTAATATGAATATGCGATATCAATTGTGTAATGTGGTATTCTCTCCACTCGATACAAATAAAGTCAATTATCTCAAATGTAATCTTACACATTAACGAAATATTCATTACTTATGTTTTAGCGCACAGGTTCTTAAACTTTTTTATCCGCGGCCCCTTTTCATAAGACGAAATTATTAGCGACCCCTGGCAGTACTTGTTAAGTTAGGTTTTTTGTACTCAAATATAATTCGTGTAATCATGCTTGACGACGTTTATTTCTTCAATAAACTAAACAAATATAGAATGAAAGGTTGTAGTGTATAATAATTTCAATAATTTTATAATAAATATTTAATTTACTCACGTTTGTCAATGTTTGCTGCGACTCCCAGAATATTTTTCGCGACCCCTGGAGGGGTCTCGACCCACAGTTTAAGAACCTGTGTTTTAGCGTACTCGGCTTTAGCTTCGACACACGATGTCGATAATACCATTTAGGATATTTAGCAGAATTTAGTTCACAACTGCAGAGTCTTTTATTATTTTTTCTTTAAGTACATATTAAATTAATTTAAAATGCATAACATATTACGGAACAGGTTCATGAAATAATTTCATTTGTTAAAGCAACAAAGAAAAATTTGATTTTTAGTCTATATACAGGGGAATAATTATATTTTTTTGTAATGTGTGACAATGGATCTAAACCTTTTGGAAATATGATGATCATATACGAAAAAATTATAACCTTTGATGACTTTACAAAACCGCATCGATGCGCAAAATTTAAAATTTGTAGTTTTTACATGCTTCATCCTCTTTTGGGGGAGCACAGTGTAAGCCTCATATATCTTTTACTTTGTGAAGAAGATAATGTGATTCCGCAGCAAATCACGTTTCCATGAAACTAGATTTCTGTAAACTGAACAAAGAGAATTGGTCATCACTGATATTCTAAGAGAATCTTTGCAGGGCACATATGATGATGAATATGAAAGAAGCCACTTAAGCGATTTTTCCTGATATGAAATTCATAGTTACTATCATTTTCCAAGCGCATAGCTGATCACCTCCATCATATCCTAAGAGATTAGAATGCTCAGTGCTCTACAAATCACTTTATACTACTAAGCAGTTTCAAGTAAATTTGTAGATTACATTTTTCCTAACTAAGCCTTTCAAAGAGGCAAACAAACTTACAAGGTGTGCCAACGGGGCTCAAAATATGATGATAAAATAAAACCACGCAGTGTTGTAATTCATCATATATTCACCCGGTATATAGCCCCATTGTTAACTTCAATCTAAATTTTTGCATGTCAGATACATATATATTCTTTATTTATCTTCTTTGCAATTTAATCTAATCAAGTGGCTAAGGAACGTAACCCCTCTTAATGTTGCTGAACTTTTCGGGTTCTGATATCAAACCTTTGATAAATCTCTTTATTCAGAGAAATTTCCAATTACTAACGATAAAGTCCATCCTGCCAAATTTTTCTTTGATGTGCAAATAGGATGGCTTCTTTAAAAAAATCGCTAGATTTATCGTTCGCATGTTATGAGGCTTGAACGATATTAGGGAAAGATAAATTATTCCAAAAATAGTGGAATTGAGGGTAGCGATTAGGTAAAATTGCGATCGTAGGATTCAACAAATCAATGAGCCAAAGAAAGGCGCCTTCCACAGTAAAGGTCTCGCTAAGAGTTCCATTGTTTGTGAAAGAAATCTCTTCCTATTATTCGATTATCTCTCGATGTGTTTTATTTAAAGCAAAAATATTTTATCGTAACTTGGTAAATTTTTCTCCTGCATAATGTAAAATTTTCCACCAAATGTTTTTTTTTAATTTTTTCAATAAATGAAGGAATATGTTAAATATATTAAAATATTTTAAAGGCATTTCGTAGTTTATCATGATTGTCTATCTCATAAATTTCCTAAGAATTATTTTTTGGAACAGACGGAGTTAATCTAATGTTGTTGATGTGATGTCGCAACAAAAATTGCATGAAAAACTACAGAAATTCACGTAGTCCGGGTAAAATGAAACTAGCAGAGGTAATTCCGATTAAAAACACTTCAAAATTTGTGATTTTCTTTCAGGTATATTAAAAGTTAAATTATCAGTTCGTGCTGCCAGGTAACACAAAAAATGATGACGAGGTAACATTCATGAATTTTTAAAATGATTTTTTAAATATTTTTCGTAAATTCTTCCAATAATTTATTTTTAGGTGCTTTACGCAAACGTCTGCTAGTTTATAAAATATCTCTACAATAATTTCGATGGATTTTCATTTAGGTAGATGGGTGGTTAGCGTGCCTGGTCCAAATACAGTTTGCGGGTTCTAATCATGCCTTTTATGCTCGTGTTACCATTGAATTTATTATATACACATTTAATTGAGTAAAATTAATATTAATATTTAAATTTCTCAGCTTATATACTGTGATATTAAACAGTATCTTATTGTTAGTTGAAGTCAAACCAATTCTGAATGAGTAAAATAATAACGATTCTTTAAAAAATTTACGGGTATTTTCCGATGATAATTTCCTAACAGAATAAAAAAATTTCAAAGGGTCAAACACGATGATTATATGCAGAAAAATTCCCCTCTAATTGCTTCTTTTATTCACTTAACATAGAGCCGAGGCACTCGCCTTGGGAGCAGCACACTTAGGGGCGCGACAAAGGGCCATTTTAACTTTTAAATGTAACGTTTTATGATATAAATGTATTTTATATATTTTATTTTAATTCTAAATTGTAAATAAACTACTGTTTTGAGAGTTAAAATTGTGTACTTTATACTTAGGAGGGAGCGTAAGTTACCTTAATTGTATAATTTACCATTCGTATTTAAAATCATTTTCTAACAACCTTTGACACTCGACATGTCGCCTCCCTTCCTGCTTTTATCTTTCTCGTTTTCCTCTTTCTTTCCTTAAACTCTCAGTACTAGGGATAGGACCATTTTCTCATTCACCAACCGCGCATCTAAGTACAACTTCCCGACATCTCGAAATACGGAAATGGAAAAATGACGATGGTAGAAAAAGGAAGGCGTGTTTTAAACGGGAAGAAGATAATATTAAATAAATAATGTAAGGGAACGTAAGGGCAAAGGTATAAATAGCTTCATGAAGAAAATTGCAAAGCCAAAACGGGCCTGAGGGGTTAAACAAAGATGTCGAGTAAACAAACATATTACTTACTGTCCAACAGCTATTCCTAGATGCACCAGATTTTCATCCTGTCTGGCACTAATACAGACTTATGCTTAAACATTTGGCTTCTCCAACTTACAGCATTCTGCAGATATTGCCCGAACAAACGGATGGACAGACAAGCCGAATACATAAGGGATTCTTTGGAAAAAAGCATTAAAAATATTGGCGGTACCCCGCCCACCACTTTTCAGTGCATTTCTCCTCCTGCTCCCAATATTCCGCGGTAAACCAGTTTATATCTTACGGCACACCACTGCCCTGCCAGACATCTATTGGAAAACACTGCCTTAAACTATCCTATTACTCTTTTTTCTACCCTGTGTGGCCCGAGGGTGGAAGTGGGCTATGAGACCCTCGCAACAAAAATGTTTGGCACCACTCCTATAAAGAGAGTACATAGAGACCGAGATGAAGTTGGGTGACGCAGTTATCAAGAAAATGTTCCAAATGTACTTACCCAATTGAAGAAAGTTCCCCTTTAAGTCCTCTGCGCTGTGAAATGTAGTCTATTGCAGAGTTCCCGAAGAAGATCTAAAAATGGATCAAAAAAATATAATTATTTTCTCATTTTTTGCGAGTTAGGGGATTTTAACACCCAAATAAAATCAAGGTGAATCTTAAAAACATCGTTAGCTCTATTTACAGACACTGTTGTGCATTTAACTATGCAGAAAATCTACAAGGTAGAAAGCTGTTTTGCCAAAATATAACATTCATTCTGAAATAACGACAGGACACCTTAATAATAACAAATTAACATACTAGGAGCTTTAGCCACTAAAGTGATAGTAAAGACAATGAAAAAATCAAATACCCGTTATTGCGATAGATATCCTCATTTATCTTTCTATTTGGCATGCAAAACGTAGCGTACGAGAACTGATAAAATTTGAGAAATTTCACAGAAAAGAAAGCGAAATTGGTAGGTGGGTATGCTCTGGAGAAAGCCGTAATTTGTAGAGATTACCTACTGATATTAAAACTCAATATAAGACTATTACAATAATAAAATTGATTACAGCGATCTCAAAAATAATGGGAGCTAATGAAAATAATATTCGTTAAGTTACAATTGTATCGTAATTTTCATAGTAAGTAAAACTTGCGAATTTATTGCACACAAATTTTATACAAATTACTGTATGTATATAAAGCATGCCTACATTTTTTGCTAAATCTAAAAGGAACAACTTAATTGAAGGTTGAAAATTGCTAATCGAATCAAGTATATATATATATTTTTTTTTTCAAATCTCCGACTCTTTAATTTATTTCATTATATTTCCCTACTTCTACCTACCATTTCTTCGCTCTATCCATTTATCCCATCCTTCCCTTTCCATATCTCCTGCACTTCCTGTTTCTTCTGCTCTCTACCACTCTCTCCTCGATCTCAAACGCATCTCTCTCTCCCTTAAATTCTTCCCCACTCCCTGTCACCCCGTATCATTCTCTTCCTCATTTCATCGCCCTTCCTCTGTCGCAGTAATCCACAGCAACCCATAGAATCCCCTGTCGAATGAAAGTGCGTCCGTCTCATGAGTAACCAACTGGGTTCAACGTTTATGAGGCCATCATCTACGCGGGGATCATAACTTTCACCTTCCGAACGTCCGTGAGGCCGCATGCGGCCCACGCGCCATCAATATTTTAGCCGAAGAATAAAAATGATAGCCGGGAAAGAAATGGTTTTTCGACCTGTCAGTATGACCACATGGTTTTACCATTGTTATTCTCTTTGTATTCTTCAAAAATTTCCGTTCAAATATCAGGGTATGAGGAAGAAGAGCTAACTCGTACAAACAAACTCGGGTATTTGCATAGCAAAGAAGAGAAAGTGCTGTCGTAAAAACCAGCTATATAAACAAATAGGCGAACGTGAGCTGGAACACTTGATTGGTTTACCAGATTTGTTTATTTTTCGGCTGACAAAAATTTCAATTAGACAATGAGATCTGCGCTTTAATTCAACGCAAGAAGTTATCACCCGTAAACTGTCTGGAAATTCACTTTTTCCGTTGTTATTTTCTCCTTTTGCGCTGTAAGATTAAAGTGGGAATCGATGCGTAATTTTTGTATCCGTATGGAAGCTCCCGAAGACGGAAACGGTCAGGACGAAAAGACCTTTCTCCTTCTTTAATTTGCTTAAAATAAATGGCTTCGACCAAAAGTAAACTTACTAAACCTATAATATATAAAATATATTATTTTAATATCAAAAGAATGACATCAATTTAATTATCGTCATCAGATACCTTGAGCGGACCAAACAAATTAACCTGAATATTTTTTGATAAACTTGAAACAAAGTTCGAGTCTTTTAATTCGCCTTAAGTAAAAGAAATTTTTGCATTATTGATGTGGTGAAAGTAAAACTGTAATTTTATTTAGAGATAACGTCACATCTGGATGACTGTGATATAGAGAAAAGAATATGAAAGTAAGTCAGGAATAATACATTAATGAAAATAATGTAGAAAAACAGAACAGAAGAATAGAAAGGAGATGTCGGAGAAAAGAAAAAAATCAACTAATACAAAATCCAAATGAAGCAATTCTGCTACTACTACTTTAACTACTGCATTCTCTGTTTATGTGTGCGAACAACACTATTATTGAGACGACACTTCCTTTAGTTGAATGTAATGACAGAATGACCTCTCACTACAAAAACGGTAAGTTTCCCTATAAGGTGGAAAAAGATTAATGCCTGGTCACTAAAAATAGGGACATTATGTGGTTTTATGCAGTAATATAATACCTTTGCAGATAGCAGTTTTACTGGTCCAGAAACTTTTGTCTACCTAAAGAAGATCTGAAGTTATTTAAAAGTTGGAGAATGGTATCAATTTTGCTAATGCACTTATAACAAAAACTATATTATATACTTTAAAAAGCTAAACTCTCATAATTTAAACATAAACCCAAACTCAATGAAATATATTAACGCAGTCTTGACGATGGCAAACTGATTGTTAATAATTCTATACCAAAGTGAATTGAATAATTCTAATGACAACATTAGGACATTAGAATTAATTTGACATAATATTCTAACTCAACTCTTAGAAATTTTATTTGAAAAATAATTATAATAATATAAAAACTATCAATGTTGATAATGTCTATCGTAAAATAATAATATTTCATTACTATTTAATTGGCACTCAATCCAAGATATTGATGATATCAAAAACTACAATCATCAGAAAGAAATCTAGCCATTTATTTCGTTGCAAGAAATGTAGAATTAAAATGAGATTATTCGGTATTTCGCTTCAAAATATCACGAATAAAGTAGAACAGCAACATGTTTTTGTATTTAGCTTTGAGAAAAAGCTTAAGAGATGAGTTGTGATGTGAACTTATAATTAACTCCCCTATATTTCATCGCCCACGTCAAACAGACCTCCAAAAAAAAGAAAATTGCTCCAAAAATCGTGGTAATTTTTCATATGACGAGCGCATACTAATTATAACATTGAAAAAATAATCCTTTGGTAATAAAGTATAATTTAATATAAAAAGTAGCCTCTAATGAAAAAATAAAAAATGGAAAAGGGGCAGAACACATGTCAACAGATGTGAAAGAGACCTTTAACAAGTAATAATGGAGAAATTCGTGATGAGAACTCCATGCCGCAATGAAAAAACGCATAGAGGAAGGTTAATGAAGGCGTAATAACCATCAAGTATCTTCTCATTAGGATGATGATTCGATGTACACCGTAGAGCCCTCCAATTATGAGCGTTCTGCTTCTATGTTGCTAGATTCCATCAAGTTTGATTATGAAATTCCATTCCGTGTCCTCCGAATTCTCTTTGATCTCCTTCCCATTCCGACAATATTTCTTGACTATGTCCTTCCTTCTAGTCTTACTAGCGATGCAATTTAGCCTATATATTATTTTAACTCGTAAAATATTTTCCTATGGGAAACTAGAATGCAGATTATACTTGTTTGAACTAACCAAATTTCAAGCAATATTATTCAGCCCTGTGTCATTCCTGGTAATGATGGTTAGAATCAAAAAAATATCTCATAATTGATAGTGCTCGAAGAAGATATGGTAAATTTCAGCTTTCTTTACACACACGTTCAAGAAGGAATATACGCGGGAACGTAGATAAATGGGAAAAAAATTTCTGCTACGAAAGATATATATTTACATTGAAATTTAAAACGGTTAAAGGCATATATTATTAAGATTATTTTTCCATATAGTCGAAAAACTTGATCAATCGTTTACCCTAGCATAACACTATTTTGTTGATTCCTGCTCCAAGAAGTCGGTCTCATTCAGTGATAGGCATTAAGTAACAACTTGAATCAACAAGTCATAATTTGCAAAAATTTGACCACCCATATATTTCTTCAAATGAAACGAGATAAAATGTTCTGCTACGATAGTTCAGGGGTAGAATATCCGCCCGGCAAGTGGAAGACCCGGGTTCAATTCCCGGTCATAGCAGACTTTTTTCTCGTTTCAAAAATTGTTCCAACCTTCACAGCTTATGCCTGTCTGCATAGGATCTTCGGATCATATCATTCCATCAATTTCAAATGAAATGTTTAGCTCCTTTGCCACACCAGAATGTTTTTAGCGTCGTTCTTCCCTGATAATGGCATCATTACGGGAAACGTTGTCTTCTATATCTACAAAGCTAGTACTTGGCCGATCGGGTCGTTCCTCGAACATATACCCTACCGTTATCGAAGGCTCTATATCAACTTATCACACCAACCTTTTTCGCAAAATTACATTATAACTCGGGAAAACTACATTTGCAATACGTGCGGCGTTCAGATAATCTTTATTTAGTATTACCAAGTTGATTTCATCTGCAATAGTAGTTTAGCTGACAGCAGAAGGGGTAGACTGCCATCGTTCGCACAACTCGTTACGGGGATATTTCGCGTCTGTCATATTTTACGGAAGCAGGCGTGAAGAGCAAGATGGGAGAAAAAGGAATTACGGTGATTTTTGGAAAAAGAGAGGGAAAGTAAGTTATAGAAGAAAAAAGAGGAAGGTTATGTAACATATGAGAGTAGTGAGAATGAGGCGCTGCAACGCAATGATTAACTGTTGAGATGCACTCAGAGCATGTTAGAATTAAAGGGAGGTCTTGTTTATGCATTTGCATCTAGGAAAGCGTATGGAATATTTTTTGCATAATCATTTATCTGATTTATAAAAGTAAAGAGATTTCTTCCTCCGAAAAATTTCGAAGAGGTTTATAGGAAGTAAAGAAAGAACCTACAGATCAGCACTCCAACGATTGCGGTAAAAAATTCAGTGAAAGGAGGAATTTTCATGGTTATGCCATAACTAAAAATCCATTCATTAAATGAGAAAGGTTGTTTAAGTCGGGATAAGGTTTTTACGATGTTTTTTCTGTTTAACTTCTCATCGTTTCTCTTTGCGAGGGAAGAGGAATATCTGTAAAAAGACTACCTTCTCCAGCTCTATTCATTGCATAAATATATCCCGTCTAGAGAAGGAAGATCGTACGAAGACAGAATGATCGTCTGCAACGTCAAATTGCAAGCTGAACAATGAGCTTGATTTTGCATGCAAGGCACAAAATATTTGCGTGTGAAAAGATGGCAGAGACTTAAAAAAATAGACCGGTAATGTAATAAAAGTAATCTAATTATTGAAATCGCTCTCATACTTTTTTCATAACCTTGCGACCGAAAAGGACAACAGGTGCGAGAATTATCCCAGGGTCGCCTCATCTAAATCGGACTCGTCAATTTCGGAGCTAGAGTTCCCCAATGCAACACTTCTCTTACTCAGATTTCTTTCTTTCTCGAAATTTATTCCTCCTTGGGTTTTGTTGAAACTTCACTTTACATGGAAAAAATTGATGTGAGGATTACGCAGTATATAAAACACATAATATTTTGCATACTAAATTCGGACGCTAGAATTATTCTAGGGAGAGGATTTCTGGGGGTAAAAACGGTATTAGCTAATATGTTACTCATGTATTTTTAAAATAGTTATATTTCCATTTAATAACGCTGAATTTATTTCATTAGAGTTTTTAAGCTTTTACACAGGATTTCAGATTGGCTGAAACAGTAAAACTGATCAAAGAAAATACAATTTTTTCCCCAGACCGCTATTAACCAAACCAATGCCTTGTGGCACAAGGTATTAGTAGCGGTATTCCGTTTAAATTTAATGATTCTCTCTAAAATGGGGAGCGTCTCTTTGAACTGCAGTTCTCCTTTAAGTTTTCGAAATTAAAGGTAATTAAACGCGAATATTAAGCAAATATAACTTCCTTTATTCAGTTACAGTAAAAGAGAAACCTAAAATTCCTGTATATCGTCTGGATACTAGTATATTTATTCACATTTTCCTACTTTCCTTTTATTTACGGAGAAAGTGATCGTCCTAAAATTCCACACATCGTTTATACCCAAAAAATCGGGCGAATTATAAATTTTATTCTTTGAAACTTAAGTTGCTGCGATGCATGCGTAATTTCAAACTAACCCTAAGCAAATGACAAAGTGCGAGTTATTTGGAACCTAGCAAAAGCTAGTACGGTTTTATTCCTTGTCTCTTTTTATTTTAATAGTTATGCAAAAAGCAACGAATGGTAATTAATTTACAACCAGCATTTCTCGAGCAAAAATATCCACTGCATGGAGCAGAGGTTCCAAAACCCAGTGTCGCGACCAATACTTGGGTCGCGAAGGCCTTATGATGGGTCGCGGATGGGCCCCAGTCCCAAAGTGAAAAACTCATGTAGTTATTTTTCTAAAACTTTTATTTAATATCCTGCTAATAAATCCACGTCAATTTGCTGAGCAGGTACCGGCACCATTTGGGTCGCAAGGCGAATGTGATTTCGAATTTTGGGTCATAGACAAAAAGATTCTGGAACCACTGGCACAGAGCGCCACACCATTAACGTTGAGATGAGCCGCAAGCATTAAAAACACCCTGACAAAGAGAAAATTTGTTCGGTAAATATGGCATTTCAGAAAGATCTCTGTCCATAAGACATTATTCTCCGCTCTGCTTGGATGCAATTATGCGTGTGAAATAGATAAAATCGAAACGACGCAATGAGATACCATGCAACACCACTCACTTTTGCTGCCATAAATACCAGGCTTATCGCCCCCATATTTTGTATTAACGTACTCGCAAAGGCAGTTGTCATTAAGCCACGCTCACGAGTAAGGAATAGTTCAGGATAGACGTGTGTTCAAAAGAGTAAGTGAGCTCAACAGGATCGTTAGGCTCAGGAGGATTCGTTTGCGGGTGAAAATGTCGTCGCCTGAAGCGGAAATCCACTTCAGGCTTTAGAGAACTAAGGCAAACACCTCTCATCCGCTCGAACTTCCGTATTCAACCTCGTAAGTTGAAAGGGAGCGAGGCAAGAGTGACAGAGAATGTGGGAAAGTGGTAAGAATAGAAGGGAAATGGAGCTGAAAATTCGATCAAGACTGCATTTGACGGAAAACGGTAAATGAAGATGTTGGGAAAAACAATTTATTTAGAGGAACGTGAAGGGGCGTCTACGAATAAACCTGGCAGGAGAGGAATACCTCAAGGCTCAATTACGTACGGGTTTTTATTAAGCTGATTTCCGAAGGAAACATAGCCTTGCGAAATGGCCGCGTATGTACATATGTGTGTGTGTCCACACCACACAAACAACTTGTGCATCAATTGACCGATCTTCATGAATTTCTGTATGAGGCTCGTGCTACCAGAGCCGTATTTTATTTGGCGAAAATTAAAGTTCGATTCTAGGAATGTCCTTTCCTCATTCGATGTATATAGTGTTTCAAATCCATCGTGCAGAGTTTTTTTCTTTGGCGTTTTAAAATATTTTATTGTTGTGATATCGCAGCGAAGTTTATATTTTCATAAGAAGAAAAACATATGTATTCAAATTAATATCACAGAGGTTTGATAACAGATCGCAATATTTTGAATTTATAGTAAGCGATAGTATTTTTTGGCATTTAAAAACTAATTTATCAATGTTGTCATGGAAACTGTTTTATTTCATGTCAATACGAGTAATCGATTCAACACGTCACCGTTTCGAAACCAGCCTGGTGTAGTCCTTACCTGGACTTCTTATTTCTAATAAGAATGGTAAGCAGTATGAAACAGGAGACCCGTGATGGTGGTCTGGTTTGAATTGTGTTGTTGCTGTACCTAAGAGGCGGAGTTCACGAAGAAAATTCTGATTCACTAAGGTTATCCGTTGGGTGTGTTATGCTTCTTAGTATGGGCGCTGAGATAAATTCATGGACGGATACGGTAAAAACGAATTATAGAGAAGCAGAAAGACTGATGATACCATTAAAAAAAGAAAAGTCGAGCTATATTGAGAGTTTCTCGATGTAGATTGTATTGTAATTATAGGATTTAACGAAGGAAATTCTAAAGGTAAAAGAGAAGAGAAAATGACTCAGTTGTGGCATGATACAGACAAGGAACAAATAAAGCAATCGTTAAATTAATAAGGCTGCGGAGGACGAGATATTATGGAGAATCCGTGTCAAATCTTAACCGTTGAACTACCAATAACCGAAACTCAAGAGCGCGTGCTTTTGCTTAGAGATTTTCATAAACATAGGATTTAAGAGACAGTGTCGTATAAATATTAAATTTTATCCTCATACTGATAAATAAACTTCTTAAAATCCGTAAAAATATGCCACATATAGGGGTGACCGCCTTAGACAGTTTTGACGGATGGATCTGATATGGGAATCACTTCGGTTACCCAAAAATAATTGGCCGTTTAAAGAAACCACCTCTTTTGTGAGATTCTTCATTGTACTTGTACTTTATTTTCCATTACTACACCCATTAAAAATCATCTTGTTTTAGTTTTAATTCCATCTTCTGTAGTTTTTAAAATGCCTACCATATGAAATTATCTAAATCCTTCTAACCGACAATTTTCCATGACTTCTTCTAGTATATTCTTTCAACGATTATAAAATTTCTTCGTTTTATCAATGTCTATTTTCTAAATATTTTATAGGATGTCTTCTAACTGCGTATTTTTCACAAAGTTTTATTTTCCTCATTTCATTTCCTAATATAGAATTTATCATCACCCTATGACATTGATCACAAATCTTAGGTAATGTTATGTCAAAATCAACATCCGTAAATTATATTTTATAAACGATGTAAGATAGATATTTGAAAAAGTTACACAACATGTACGTGATAAGAGAAAGCATAAAGAGCGAAGAAAGGAACTGCAACAAGAATCGAATCTGATAATTAAAGCGTTGATGGAAGAGAAAGGATTTAAGATAGGAGGTGAAAGTATTACCACCATTAAATATGCAGATGATCAGGGATTAATAGCAGAAGACGAGAAAGAGCTTCAGAGGATGACAGACAGACTAGTGGAGGTTGGCCAACAATATGGAATGAAGATCAATACAGAAAAAACGAAAGTCATAGTGGTTTCAAAGGAACATAAAGAATTAAATATAATGGTAAATGGACAAAAATTGGAACAAGTATGTAGTTTCAAATATCTTAGCAGTATTTTAGCGCAGGATGGAAGTAGTACACAGGACATCAGAAGTAGGATTGAAATGGCAAAAGCAGCATTTAACGAGAAGAAGGAGCTTCTCACAAGCAAGAAAATAAATTTAGAAACAAGGAAGAAATTAGCAAAATGCTACATATGAAGCATAGCTCTTTATGGTGCAGAGACGTGGACGATAAGAAGAAAGGAGGAAAAATATTTAGAAAGTTTTGAGATGTGGGTATGGAGAAGAATGATGAAAGTGAAATGGACAGAGGAAGAGAAATGAAGAAGTATTAGAAATGGTGGGAGAAGAAAGGATGCTAATAAAAACAATCAAAAAAAGAAAAGCAAATTGGATAGGGCACATATTGAGAAGACAGTGTTTACAAAGGAAGATCTTAGAAGGAAAAATTAGTGGAAGAAGAGGAAGAGGGAGAAAAAGAATAGGAATATTAGATAATATAAAGCAGGGATATAATACTTATAGAGATATAAAAGAGGCTTCTAGGGAGAGAGAGAAATGGAGGTAGCGATTCAGTTAAAACCTGTCTTCGGACAGAAGCATGATGAATGAATGAGCGATACAAATGCTCATTAAGGTATATCTTCATATCAATGACCGCTCCTTTCCCATCATTTTAGATCTAATGTCTTGAATCTGATACTGCTATAGCTAACTTCCATGTACGTACTTTACGTAATTTAACTAACTTGATTGCACACTAAATTTTACTAATGTTTATAAAGTAATTTTCATAAAATATAAAAAATAGATTTTTACAATTTCCACAACAGTTCTTTAGAATGGAGTTCCACTGAGTACTGTCGTGTAATATAGGTTATTACGAGATCGGTTTAAATAAGAAAAAAAAAAACATTTCAATAAACCCAAACCCAGGTAGAAGAAAGATTTACTTCTCAATGTTCCACATAAAACGTAACTCACCAATTTCATTATTCCCTCTCAATTTTTAGCGTTTGAATTTCAATTTTTCTCCCTCCGAACCATTATCCTCATTATTTTCTATCATTCAACGTCTTTATGTGTCTTTCCGTTCTCTTTTTAATTGCTTAAGCTCTTTTCCACTCTTACTATTTTTAAACTTTCCTCCTCATAAAGACGGAATTTCCCCTATTCCCTTATCAATCCAAAGTTCAATTCCTTTGACAAAATCAAATTCTCTCCGGCATCTGTCCCTCCGTATTTTCTTATGTATCATTCCAACCCCGAAATTTTTTCTCCGGGATCTATGTTTTTTATCTTGATACATATATAAATTTTTATCCTCGATATATCGAACAAAAAGGAAACAGGACGTCCTTTTGAAACTGTTTTCATCTCCGAGAAAACGTAATTAATTAGAGGGAAACTTTGTGTATGGCGGTTCCTGATTTTTTCTTGATCGGAGAGATGGGAATAAAGGAGGTCCCGCGCCTAGTCTTTAATTATTTTAACTTCCGGCGGAGTCCTCTCCTCCGGTTGGCGGCTGGAGTCTACTGAACTTAGGGTCGTGGTGGTTTAATTAACTCCGAAGGTTTTGCAATACTCCGTTCGAGGCGAGGGACTATTATTCTCTCTCTTGATAGAAAGGGAAAACAAAGGAGGGAAATCATATTAGCATTACCCACAGCAATATCGCCCTGAAGATTTAAAAAATGTATAAAATACTAAAATGGGTAATTCCGCAAAAGACACTGTTATAAATTCGGAATAGAGTGCTTTTCGCAAATCAAAATGTTAAACACATAGTTGAATAGAAGTATCTGGCATAAGAAGTTAACATATTGATTCATTTCATACATTTTCTTAACAATTCAAATTTGTTGTTTTTTTATTATTTAGGACTGTCGATTGAAATAAGAAAACTTACCAAGAAAAATAAAGAAGGTGGAAGCACCAAACTTAAATAACTGTGGTTAAAACGGTCTATTTAAAGTCTAAAATTGAACTTCAAGAAGAGACCTGATTAATTGCATTCAGACAGTTATATTCTGATGCACACCCTTCGGGAAAACAATTTGCGAGAACTTCTTCGCCTTAAATTGTTCTTGTAAACCGCCCTCAACGTGAATCTCTGCCAATTCTTCGGGCAAATAACACGATATTAAAAGGGTGGGAGTTTCTCTCAGACACCAAGACCCACCAAAACTTTCTAGAAAGTTATCCCTAAGAGTCCTACACTCTCCTACCCTCTCCATAGAGGCAGCACTCCTTCACCTCAACCCAAGCCTACACGAGTTTATTGATTTCACAAGATGCCTCACTCAGAAATGTCACCCTGATTTTGCGTCAAAATTTCTGGAGCGCAGTCAGTTCTAAATATAGAGAGTGTGAAGGAGAGGAAGAAAGATATGGAGGGGAGAGATCGCGGGAAAGGGAGAGACAGAAATATAGGAAAGGGAAATTGGCGAAGAAAGCTGATTTATGAAATGCATAAAAACTAAAAGCCTTTTGATCAAAAGAGGTCCTATATAGACTTAACAAATACCCTGCATGGTATTAAAATGGAATATGCAGAAATTATTTTTTTCTTCCAACTTTCACGTGCGATCGAGTTTTTCGCAAATATTTTACTTGATGTGAGGCAATTCAAGCTTGTTAATATTCCTATAACCAATCTTCTTGATCATCTTGAGAAGAATGTTTTCAATTTTTGATAAAATAAATTAAACGATCGCTTAATTACTTATAGGTCTTCAAACCGATTAACCAATTATTTTTTGGCGTAGCAATGTGTGCGATGATGCCGATTTAATACGTCGAAAACATTGCCAAAATAATAGTATTTTAAGTGGAAATATACACATTTTCTCATTTTAGAATAAAGCGTGTGATACATAAAAATGTTGAATGCCGGATAGTCACGGTGTCATTAAGAGTCCACTTAACACATTATATTTATTTAGTTTTATATTTTTAGTCTTGTAGATATAAACATTATACGATACTATTCATACCAGTTTTTGTATATGACCTTTTTCATTAAATATTCACGATGTGCCGTAAACAGTGGTGTAACATAAATGTAATTTTCTTGCATTCCCGTAGCATTATTATCCATTGACTGCTGAAATTGAAAGCGTCATATCTTTTCTTAACATATCCAATGCTTACATTAATGTGCAAAACCAAATAGATATATGCATTATCTTAAATTAGTCGCATTACATATTGTTATTCATCATACTAAAAAGGACAGAAACGTTTTATCCAGAGAGGACAAACACAAGCGTTTAGTTTTCGCTTAAATTTACCTTTATAGCACCACGAAGCGAAGGTTAAAACTGCATATATTGTTCAAGTTCATTCTTCTATTTTTAGCAAAGAGAGTGATAAAAAGAAACAACATTTTGAAAGCCATATCATAAGAAATCAGCGCATTTTTAGGTTGCAAAAATTTAACACAGGTGAAAAATTATTTATAAAGCTCTGAATACAGATAAAAATCGAACATTTTTTAAAGATGTTAAATAAAGCCCTGGAAAACCTTCAGCCTCGTATCCGGTTAATGTCAACCCATTATGTACATGCGCCGGTAACTCACAATGCACAATCTAGTTCAAAATCCCCTATGTCGGGGTATGGATTTGTGTATATATGGTTCATTAAAAGAATACAATTCTAGGCGAGTTTTAGTTTTCCTTCTAAATATATTCCATCGCTTAAAAAATCAGTCACAACATCATTTGTACTCCAAATTTAGTTCCCAGTGCGAATTACAAAACTTCAAAATTTATAATAATACTGTAAACTTCTGAAAATGTACTTTTCCTAAAACATGAGTAATTCAAAGGTCGCATAAGTTTCATGTTATTACAATGGCCGACTTCATAACACTAACTGATTCCGCAACCCCCATAATGAGCTTTAAATAACATAATCAGGTCGAGGAGAACAAATCTGTAGGAATCGTGTGAAATTATGGGATTAAGTACCCAACAAGAAACATTTAGCTGAACTAAGCGAGCTAATTCTTCCAGAATGGATAAATAGGACAACCGCAACTCTAGGTAGGAGGGATTTTAAAAAGAGTTACGGCCACATCGTTCTATTTCGTGACGAGAGAGAAAAGGCAATTACTATTCCGGCGTTTTTAGCTACGGAAAAAGACACTTGAATCATTCCGCGGTACTTTGCAGTTTTCGACAAAGTATTGGTTTTTAAAATATGGGATCGTGCTATCGAGTGAGCGAATGACATCCAGTTATCTCTTCTTTCGCCCCAACCCCTCTTTTTACCCAACACTGATCAATCGCTTCTCGTTAGGATTGGAGAAAATACTACTCTGACCGCAAAAATGGTTTATCAGCGAACCACGTGGAGCAGAAGAGCCAAATTGTTCCATAATAACAATCGCAAAGGATAGAAAGGGGTAGGTTTCTGTGCGAGACACGTTAATTCAGAGAACGAGCGAATTGGAATCCAAATACGAAATAGCTGCTTCTGTTATCAGCGTGCCTTAATTGGAGACGTCCCAGCAAACGGCCAATCACGCCATTTGGTTTTCGAGGATGAATTTGGAATGCAATTCTCCATGAGCGACGTGAGAATTTGGTTTGAAGAGCGAAAATGTCCAAAGAATCCAACCATTTACAGTTGCTAATTTTTTGCCGGAGAAAAATATTTAGTAGATCCATAAATTAGTCGAAGCAGAATTAGTCAAAGTGGAATTTTATCTAATTCTGTCGCCACAGTTACCAGATCACTGAACTTCCATCAAGGAATATCTAAAATGTTATAAAAACCACCTGACTTTTAGGTGGAAACTTCAATTTTTTAATCAGGATACCATTGTAACTAGAAATTATAAATAATATTTAGCAACTTTTTTTCACCCATATTTGACTCTAAAAATACATTTAGACAGCTCAAACGTTGTATACCTTAGAAGCCAGTAGAAAATATTTTTCGATATTAGGTTAGTGGAGATGCATTTTTATTATTTAGGTCAATGGCTTCCGAAATATTTCATCGATAAAATATTTTTTAAATAATTTCATCATATCTACCATTGCTTAAATCGATAGCACTACGAGCGTAAATTTTTACGCAAGAGTTAGACAAATTCCTTAATTGCATTTCACCAGCAAAAGAAAAATTGTTGTCTATAGCTAGGTTTTTTTTAAATTTACGCGAACACGCCGATTTATATTTGCGTCACCCAAAACAGACTCCCTAAAAAAGAATGAATTTGTTCCAGATCCGATCTCTTAACATAAACGCATAGTCAAACTTTGTGCAAAAAACGCGAAAGCACGCATTTATGGAGATGTTTATTTTCACACGGTGCTTGGAAGTCGAGATCACCCGGATGCATATACACGCTTATTCTAGTTTATAGTATATGCTTCCTTATGAGGTAGCCTTCGAATTCACAGGTGCAGCTGCTTAGGATGTAAAGCGAAATAACAACACAGAACTTGTTATCAATATAATGCAGTAAAACGTCTTTAATCCGTGTTCCCTTAATCTGGGAACACGCGTTTCGGAACAAATCATGGAATTTTTTCCGATACCGGCGCTCTGACGTCGGTGCGTTTAGATTAAAAACTCACAGTATTCTGTCATACACGTCATATAACAAACAAATATCCTTTCAGAATATGGAAATCAAAACCAAAAACCTAATCAATATAACTTTACCAAAAGTTTATTACTCTCCCTTTTCCTGTCTGCTTCAACAATTTCCCATCAGAATGGATAGCGTAAGCCAACAAAAATTATAAATAGCAACATATAAAATCAATATAATAGGCAATCTTAAATAAATCAAAGAATAATAAATTGTCGCGAAATAAATTTATGAATATTAAAAACCTGTAACATGTTTCTGCATGATGATAACAAACTTCCTTGTTGAATCTAACCCTCTTCTCAACCTGCATATTTTGTTTCATTGTCCATAACTGGTATGAAAATATACTAAAATCCTGAAGGAAAGGAATTTGTGAGAAAAGCTGCGCTACGATAATTCATTAGCAGTTCATTTTAAGCAGTTGCGATTTATTGCACCTTACAATAACATTACAATAATGACTGCAAACATTATGTTTACCCGTTATTATGGCTAACTCACGTGGCTCGGAAAATTCCCCAGAACGACGGACTAAAGGGATTGTTACTGTACGAACAATAACCCCAATAATACAGGATTATTTGGTTAAATTTTATAAACACATTGCCATCCCTACAAATTTTATTAGTATTATTGATAAAAAAATCCTCCCTTGCTCAATTGACGATGGAGAATTGGTGGCGATGAAGGGTAAGAGGTTAATCTTGGAATGCTCTATTTAAATATTTTCAAACTCAGAAAAATTACTTTTCATATATATTTACTACGAGTCATACATTTTTGTGATTCGTACCGATAAATTCTCACCATTTCAGAATAAAATAAAAAGGGTTCAAACCAATAGCGTGAATTATTTCAAAACAAAAAATTAACTAGAGCCTTAATTCATTAAAATGGCAACCAACCCACATGCTTACTTTGACAGAAAACTAACTTTTGCGATGAAAAACATGTATAATCAGACACAATTCTTGCTATTTCTTCCATATGCAGATATTACGCGTTTAGGATGCACCCGAAATTTCAGCAATTGGCTTAGAATCAAAATAATTAGTTAAAATATGATTTCTTAGATAGAAAAGGTATTTAATAATAGGATAGGATAGGGCATTTTTTGGTCATTTACTATCTACTTTCATCCAAATCTTTATATATAACATAAGGAGAAATCAGTGTTAACGATAACCCATAACACGACGTAAAAGTTAAAAGTTAACGCAAAATTTTACCGATACACAATTGTTTGAAGAGCATTCACAGTTTCTAATGAATATTAAAACAAGTTATTTATCAGTCAAAATGGCATCTTGACACCTGAAATTTGGGGAAAATACTATGCTGTTTCCCTTTAATAGTGATGCATTTTTTGGTGTTAGTGTACAAAGCAAAATGGTTTTTAAAAATTTTGTGGGAGAAAAATTCACACGGATAAAAAAATAACAAACGCTGTGAGAGATTTAAAAAAATCATTTTATGGTACTTTATACCAAATTAATATACTTTGTAATTTATACATTAACGTAAAAAGTAAATATATACAGAAAAAAATTAACTATTTGAGAAGTAACTGCAAATTTTTATTTTTAATGATTCATTAAAACCATATATTGAGTGTCGAAAATTTTATGTAATCAGTTCAGCATTGCTAGTTAATTTTGTCTATTTATCATAAAACTAAAATATTTAATTTAATGTTTACACAAGTTTAAAAGCCTATGCATAGACGACCATTTAATAAGCGGTCCCATGGTGTAATGGTTAGCACTCTGGACTCTGAATCCAGCGATCCGAGTTCAAGTCTCGGTGGGACCTGTTTTTTTATGGGCAGTCTCAGAAATTGGGGAGAAGTTTTTGAAAACAGTCAATATGTTCGTATCAGGCCCTATGGTGCAATGGTTAACACCCTGGACTCTGAATACAGCTATCCGAGTTCAAATATTGATGGAATCTTCCTTTTTATATTGATGGCATTATGTAAATGAGAAACGAGTTTTTTGAAATATGCAACGATCTCTGTGCGAGGTCCCATGCTGTAATTTTTTGCACCCTGGAATTTGAATCCAGCAATTCGAGTTCAAATCTCGGCGGGACTTATTTTTTGGCTGTAGTATTGCTTTCAAATTGCAAATATTAACGCCTCTAACTGCAGACTTAGTCAGATCATTATAAATAGCTGCTCTTTAATGCTTTCCGTCATTGCTAAAAGGCACTATTATCTTCGTGATGTCCGTCAGTCCGTACGCTTAACCGATTTCAACCAAATTTGGTACATATAATATTCATATAAATTAATGATCAAAGTGGCAAATTTGGATCGGATCGACTAAGCAGGGGTGCTAAAATTACAATATTAATCTTTTCGGTTAATATAAATTTAAAAAGAATTAATTGAACCGATTTCGATGAAATCTTATAGGAAGGAGGCGTGTAATATAAAAAAAAACAAAATCAAAATGTTTAGTATAGATATAGAAAGTAGGGCTGCCACAATACAAGAAAAAAATCTTTTTACACATATTTGTGTTGAAATATCTGCATCAATTTGAACCAAATCATAATATTTATAATATACACATATATAGAAACCCATAATAACATATTTAAACTGAATTCTTTCATTAATTATGGAGTTGGAAGGGATTGACCAAACGTATTTCAATTAAATTTTGTATATACAATTTATACAACATACCATAATGAAATCCAGATGTTTAGAGCGCAGCTAAAGAGCAGTGCTGCCACAATAAAAGGTAAAATTATGTTTCTTTTACAGGTATTTCTAGAGAACTGACCTCGTGGATTTTAACCAAATACAGTATATATAATCTTTATATAAATAAATAACAAAAATATCATATTTCAACCGGGTCGTCTAAACAGAGCTGACACAATATCAAGGTTGGAATTTTTCTTTAACTATGAATTTGGAAGATATTGGCTGAGCAGATTTCAAAGAAATTTCGTTTGTAGGGCGAGTATAAAATGGAAAAACGAAATAAATAAGTTTAGAAAGGATCAAAAATGCAGGGCTACCACTATATAAGGAAAAATAATTTTCTGATTTCAAAGCAAATACATACATTAGTATATGATTATACCACGTCGAATTTGACGAAAAGCACTTCTGTACCACGGGAAACCCCTGTACACCCCTACTAGTGTCTATATTAATACTATTAGTGTGATACATATTCATTAAGTTTATACCTTGGTGCTTGGTGATTTTTTTAAGAGCTTGCAATATGCAAGCACGGACAACTAATATTAGAAACTATTTTTCCATAACCCTGTCATGGCCATTAAACATACTTAAAAAATTTAATTAAATTTAAAATTTTTTATGTTTAAGCATTTTTCATGTTGTAATTCTGTGTTGTTGTGCGTTCTTACGGATGCTTTGTAGTACATTTTCTCCCTTATTTGATTAAATATATTATTCTGTACTCTACAGAACACATGAGTTAAGGAGAGAAAAATATGGTAATTAACTGTTGTTTGACGAATATCATTTAACGAGATACGAATATAAGTTTATTTTATTGCTTATATAAAGTGTAAGTTCTAATCGACGGGTGCAGATCAAAATCATAACACGGCGAAATATGTCACTCAGAATTAATTTAAACAAAACTCGTCAAGTGGTTTAAGTGGTGAAAGTCGCGACAGACGGGCGGATGTTAAAACGAGGCATGTAGACAAGGCATTCTGCAACTACCGCTTAGGCAGTGATGCCCAACCTACGGCCCGTGGGCCGGATGCGGCTCGTGAAGGGTTTTTGTGTGGCAAGCGAAGTTATAAAGAAAAGGCAATCCGAAAAATTTAACGCACAAATTCATACATTTCTCTGAAAATTTTGATAATATAACTTTCAATATTGAAATATTAACCATATAAACGTTATTTTAAAGTAATTTTCACTTATATGACGCCTCAAAATATATAGCTATCTTCCGATTTATAAACTGTAATCCGGCCCGTTGAAGAATTTGCAACTTCCATTGTGGCCCGCGGAAGAATTTGCAGCCAAGGATGCAGCCCACCATGTAAAAAGGTTGGGCTTAGGTGATGATGAACGCCTAAAAATTCAGTTCTGGGCTTATCTGTTCACGTATAACATTTTTACAGGAATCCGTAGGAGAGATGGAAATAAGGAATCCCAGAATTCGCAATTGCACCACTCACCCGGTTTACCTATAAATTTAAAAAATCTCCCGCATATTTGGTGAGAAAGCCATCATCACAAAATGCATCAATGTTTCCAAAAATTAAGGATTAAAGTTCATATTTCGATACACCTATCTCATTTAACGTATTCTGAACAAAGTTAAACCCATTTTTAATTATAATGAAATTGAAATTGAAATCGATTCGTGTCTGATCCACTCTCCCTTCCCGCGCTAACATACACACAAATGGGTATGAAACTCACGATTCTCTAAAACTCCGAAAACTTTTTCATATGCCCAGCCCATAAAGCTGACCTGATATCCAAAAGGTAATAGCATGATGAGTAATAATAAAATATTTCACATTTATTGCTCTATGAAAGTAAGAAATAAAAATCGTGATAGGCGTATTTTTCGGAAAATAAAAGCAAGCAAATGTTGAGCAGAGCAACCTGCGATGTAAAGAAGAAGCGGAAGTAAAATCAAAGAACATCGTTCCATCGTCAAATGACCACCATTTGTATCGCGGACAAATTACTCTTTAAAAATATTTACCAACGAAAAATTCAGTTGGTTCATTTTTGACGAGTATGCCTGAATGACACAAGTTAGCAGAAAAAACCAAAAGAATATAATTTATTGTCTGAACGAATATAAGGCTATAAATGACTTTGAAAACATATTACCCAACATAGGTAAACGTAATAGCTTTTTCTACCTGATTTGGGAGATGGATGTAATTAATACAACTAAAGAACCTTTTTAGATAATATCATTTTAATTTCCCTCTGGGACAAGTAAAAATATTTAAATTAAACTTTGTGTAAATACAACTGGCTTTACTTTATAATGCCGTTTCTATAGTCATAGGTTCCACAGAAAAATCATCGATAAACATGATGGTAGTCTTTAACTGAAATTTAGGTTGACAGCGATGTTCGGCCGCTTAGCAAATTGTCTCGTTCCGAGGGGCAAAGCATTAAGCTATCGTACCGTCCAGCTGCAAAAAGACTTTGGATGGGGATGATTTATTTATCACCAAGTAATTGCATATTAGGATGACGATAGCTATTGCATCGAGAGAGTAAAAAATAATGATAAGATATGAATTAATTACACACGACAACCAGCCATTGGTCGCGCAATGTTTCCCAACTAGTTCAGTCGCGCTGGGTGTAACGCCCCTCATCAAAATAGATTTGAAATACTGCAATTACATTGTGATTTATTTTTTCGTTTTGGGCTTATTGTGAGACATTATAAGGTACGTCATTCGCGTTATTGAAACGTTATTCATACTATTATTCATACTAAACTCGAATAATAATTAAATAAAAGCCTTCGGAGGTAAATAAATGTCCAAAAATTAAAAAAAATACACAAATGCCGATTTTGGCACGGTAACTTCCAAAATCAACTAGCTATAACATTGTTGCTCGTGTTTTTACCACGGAAACCTACTGCACCATCACGTAAAAAACATCGACAGAACTCAACTTAGTAAAAATCAGCTAAAATTTAGGCTGGAAAAAGGTTCTCAGTGATTATAGAATCAGAGTGAATGGAAAACGGTACACTTTGCTCCGTGAAAGGCGTCCTCTCGATCATCCGGACGCCAAACTCCCACACAGCGGGAGGAATAATTCTTTCTACCGCACATGAGAGATATTCCTCTATTCCCTGCGCAAAAAGAGAGAGAAGATAAGAGGGATGGGGCAGCGAGGTAAATGGATCGGAGAGGCATTTACATATCAAGGGAGAGTCCATTGTTTGCGACGCTGGAAACGGCTCAGAGTAAGACAATGGGTTTCGGGGCATTTTCGGTCCACAGAGACAGATCCAATTTACGGAGAAATCGTGTTGATTGAGATACAGGGAAAGAATCACAAAAAGTGAAGAAATTTTACGGATATGGCTGAATTCAAAAGGAAACGAAATCCGCACGAAAAATACTTCGTTTTTAATTCTGTTGATATCAATCGATTTGTGTAAACTTTAAAACGATAGGAACGATAATTGGCAAAAGATACAGTCTGCGACGGGTTTATAAGAGTTTTTTTTTGAAAATGACATGAGCTATTGCGTGTAATACAGTACTGAAATCATATCGATTGAATGCCTCCATATGAGGCGTCGATAGGAACAGTCCTAAGTCATGTTACCAATGGCAAACGTAACAATTAACCATCAGCATCTCTAAGAAGGATTTATAAGAAAGGAGACTGGAGAAAAGCAGTAAGCGATATATATATATATATATATATATATATATATATATATATATATATGGTGGTGTAGTGGTTAGGACGCTGGCTGCTACTCGCCCGATGCTTGAAAAAGTCATCGGGTACGAATCCTGCGCGAGTAGGATTTTTTCTCAAGGTCATCCGGCCCCCTGTTCGCGTGGTTTGAGGAGACCGCGCAAAATCAGCTGTTCCGTCCTTCGGAAGGGACGTTAAGCCGTTGGCCCCCCTGGTGTTCTTCGCAAGAGCAGGCAAATGCCGGCACCGGGTTTCCCTCCTCCCTTCTGTGTGTGTGTTCGGTGTGGAAGGCAACGGGAAACCACCACACCGTGTATGTATATTCCCTAGTCAAAAACCAATTAATTAATTAATTGGTAGGACCTGTCGTAAGACAGAACACGAATGAAATGAATGAATATATATATATATATATATATATATATATATATATATATATATATATATATATATATATATATATATATATAGACATTTATATTTGTAATATATACACAAACGTAAGATGTTACTTTGTAGATGAAGGTAAATTAGGTTAATTGTAATATCAGGAGCAAAATGAGAGAACATTTTCCACATTTATCTTAAAAATTATTATAAGAGGAGAATTGTTTTCAAATGCAAAATGAGTGAGACGAAAATTTTAATCTTTAAAAGATTTTGTATTTTAAGAACATTTTTTACAAAAATAGTAGTTGGAAACTTGGGATCATGCTTTAGCTTGACTAAAGATTTATTCGACGAAAATTTGTAATGGAATTATAATAATAATGGTGCTTCTCTTTTTCATACAGTTCCTAAGATGAAGCCTTACAATTCCCAAGAACATTTAATAAAGCTTTCTTCTCTTTAAAGAACATTCTAGGCATTAATTAGCTTAAGCGTAATGCAATTAAATTGCTCCAAATCAGAGGGCTGTTATTTTTTCTCCATTTTTGTAAAGATGTCACTTTTCCAATTATAGTCTCCCTGGTATTAAAATGGCAAGCAGGAGGCCAAAATGGCATGTTTATTTTCAAATTCCAAATCCTTTTATTTTATCCCCACGAAATTTTTCGTGAATTTCAATTACGGTTACGGCTCCACGGATATCAATCGTTTAATTTTTTGCCATTTAGTTTTACGGTCCGTTGAATTTGTCCTGACCCGAACCAAGTTATCCCCAATAAAAAAAGAGATTACAGTGCCCTTTCGTGCGCTGTTTTCTTTTTTCTTTTTAGGTCATTTTCCGCTGCGCACTGCGAAACAAAACTAGCGTGGAAGAAAGTGAAAAATTACTCCGCGAGAATACTAATCAGTGTAAAAGCGGCGTAAGGATAATTAAAAGTGACTAAGGCAAAAATAATGTGCGACGCAGGACATCGATTGACCTTCAGACTCCAACCGACGGACATAAATACGCACAGTACGTGGTGCCGGACGTGAACTAGCGAGCGAGGAATGGAGCAAAGAGAAAATTGAAAGCGAGTAGTGAGGGTCGAACGAAATTAAATTAGAAAATTACTCGAGAGTAAGAGGAAAAAAGAAAGGGAAAGTAAAAAAGGAGCAAAAATTAAAGAGTCGAGAGGAGTGAAAGTAGAGTGGGAAAACATTAAAAGTGGAGGAAATGACATGAGCGGGAACTTTGAGGCGTGGGAGGATTTCTTTCACGGCGGGCGAAGTAGAAGTTTTGGGCGATAAACCGTAATTGCAAGCCACAGGTATAAAGAAACGGTGGGATTGATATCAGTGGTTCCCGATATTTTTGTAGACTTGACACCCTATTAAAAATAAACTATTTTGCGGCAAATCCACCTCGGAACAAAGTTTTATATATTTAAGCAGACGAGTATTACAACGCTTGGACGCATCCATTTGTTGGCACCACAGCATAATCAATTTACAAGGGGAAATTTTATCGATATAATAACCCATCGACATTAAAAACTTGTAGATTTATTTACTAAGCAAAATTTTTCGCGTCATCACTAACAACAAGAATCAATTAAGACACCACAGCGTGCCACGGTACCAGGTTTGAAAATCCTTGAAGAAGATATGAAAAGGCACATGACAGATGAAAAACACACAGTTACAGTTGGAAGTAGAAATGGCAGGGAAACGTGTGGGTCTAATGTGAATGTTACTCACCGAACGAGAAATGACACTTTTAGTATAAAGGAAACAATAATTAGAAAGTAGACTGCACAGGGAAAAAACAAAATATTCGATGGCGTTTAAAAAACATCCATAGAGATGATTTCTTCTCGTATGATTTCATGGCCTTCCTCTCAAATCCTCCATGTAGGGGTTGGCAACTACCGCATCACCACCCCCAGCAGAAGGCGTCCCTCATCAAAACCCCGTTTCACCAGGCCCACGCTATCTCCGATGCCGACTCTCCGTCCTCTGAGAAGCGACATCTCTTTACGGCATGAGTGTCTAGATATGGAAGGTTATGTAGCCTCATAGTGGCCAGAAAAATCTTGAAGTGGCCGCACGAGAAGGAAGAGGGGTCTACGGGATTTTTTTGCTAAAACAGTAATAATATTTGTTTTTTATATTACATATTTAAGTAAAAAATACTTTTTTGCATAGTATTTTTAATTATTTTAATTCAAATTACACATTTTTATTTTTTTCTAATACATTTTTCTTTAATAAAGTTTAATTTTTTACAAAGTATTTTAAAATAGTTTAATTTAAATATCATCAATTTGTAAATCCTTTAATTTTGAGGATGATAATCTGAGCTGATGGGTCAGATTTTCATCGGCCAAATTATACCGGTATCTATTTTTTGTGAATTTCATTTGGGTGAAAAGTTGTTCACAAAGATAAGTATTTCCAAAAACTGATATCATTTTTAAGGAATGATCTCTGAGACGTGGATATTTTTCTCGGGTAATATAAATGTTATGAAAACCTTGTTTTTCTTTGAAAGCACAATGGGCTTCAATATCAGACTGCAATTCAATAAGTTCACTTTGCAAACGATCTGGTGCAGAATTATAGTCCACAATAAATGGGTTTGAGAAAATTTCAATTTCATTTTTTTATTTACAGAAGTACGGAAAAGCGTTCTTTGAACTCAAGAATTAAAATATCAATGTCCTTTACAAATCTTTTAGTATCTTTCTCGGTTAATATGATTAACTTTATAGATTCAAAATTATCATATTTGTTTTCCTTTAGCTGATTTTTAAATAAATTCAACTTTCCAATAAATGCGTTTATCAAACGATACATTTCAGGTATTTTTTTGTCTTTTCCCTACAGATTCACATTTAAATTATTGATTTGAAGCATTATATCAACAAAAAAGGCAAGTTACAAGAGAAACTTTTCGTCTCCGAATTGATTGATGGGTTTCCCTTCTGCTTTCATGAAAAAGTTAATTTTCTCTCGTAGCTCGAAAAATCTTTTCAGCGCTTTTCCTCTGCTTAACCAGCGAATATTAGTGAAATAAATAACATCAGTCCCTTCGGCTTCCTCCACATCCTTAATCATTTCCTTAAATTTTCGGTGTCTCAAAGCACTGCCTCTGATGTAATTAACTGTTTCGATGATAATATTCATGATATGCTCCATATTAATGCACTTAGAACATAAATTTTGTACGTGAATAAGACAATGCAAATCACTGACTTCAGCACAAGGGAATTTTTGCATAATGTTATTTTTCAGCAACGATACTGCACCATTTTTAGAGCCTCGCATTGACGGCGCCCCATCAGTCACCATTTGAACAAGCTTGGATAAGTCGATTTTGTGTAGCTGCATTTCATTTAGAACCGCATCACAAATATTTTTTCCGCTTGTGGAGTCATTCAAAGAAACTATATTCAACAGTTCCTCCACAACCTCGAAACTCTCAGTTATACCTCGAATAAAAATTGCCAATTGAGCAGTATTAGTGATGTCCGTACTTTCATCAATACACAATGAATACCTGGCAAAATTCTGGATTTTTGAATTCAAAATTTCACTGTATTTTGCAGAAATGTTTACTATTTTTCTACAAATTGTCTGTCTAGAGGCGGCTATTTTTTCAAATAACTGTTTTTTCTCTGGTGCAAGAATCTCTGCCACAGCCACCATGCATTTTTTCACATACTCTACATCCGTATGCGGCTTCAAATGCTCACCAATTATTTTTGCCATCACAAGGCTTGCTTTTTCAAGCCTTGAATTTTGATCATTACCTTTTCTAAAAATATTTTGCTGTTTATCACGCTCATCTTTTAGTTTCCCAACCCTTGCCTCTCTCTGCGGTGCTGTTAGCTCACCAACTCGATCCTTGTGTTTCATAGTGTCGTTTTATGTTGTCAGTTTTCAGAACAATTGATTTACGGCAGAGTAGACATAAAACATGGGATTTATCATCAATAGAATTATCTATAACGAAGTATTCAGTTGTTCATGAGCTCCTAAATTGCCGATTTTCATCAAAAAGTCTTCTTTTTTTGATGAGTCATTTCTGGGGTTATAGAATTTGATGTTATCTAAATTTAATAAATATAAAGTTTTTTTTACATTTTGTAAGGATTATAATTATATTAGAATTTACTATTGTAGTTTTATTTCCAGGAGTATCAAGTTTGGGCACGCCTGAATAAAGGGAAAAATATTAAAGTTTACTTTCGTTTAGGAAAACGTGGGTATTGTAAAGCAACCACCGGCCGTCTCTGCTTTTTAATAAACTTTTTAATTTCCACGAACATAACAGCATAACATCGTAGGGTAACTGAGCATTCAAATAAATTTTCGAATTTTCGAAAGACTTTAATGAAGAAGGTAATTTTAAGGTAGGAGGTTACCATTTAAAAACGAAATTAATTGATTTTGTTTCAAGTTCACTTATAAGATATTACATTGGTATTATACCTTCATTCTGAACATTGTAATACTGGACCTAAATTGATCAAAGAAAGGTGCTAAAATATAACTAAACTCAAAAAAATATCGCTAAAAAGTATTTTAAAATAATAATTGCAAATTATTTTTAAATAATAATTAATACAACTATTCACTAAAGCACAAAAAAGTCAATAAACATAAAAAGGCCAACTCTGACGATAGGTACATATTTATTTATCCAGGGAACAAAAATAACAAGCGAGGAAACAACTACCAAACAAGTCCCAGAAATAAAATGCCGAAAACACATTCACCCTTACCAAAGGGAATTAAAAATTAATATACTTAAATTGATCATATTGCTAAAACAATAATTATATATACTTAAACAGCCAATACAATTACGAAAATTGAAAATATTTTGGAATTTCTTCCCTCAAAAGTGGCCGCAAGTACATTAAAAACTAGCGAGCCGCAAGTGGCCGCACAAAAACGTGAAAGTGGCCGCAGTTTGGACACCCATGATTTACGGCCTTACAGAAGATTGGATCCTTAGAGAGACCACATAGAAAAACACCAAAGTAGACTAGGACGAACAAAAAGAAGATCCCGCAGCCTACGCCACGATCCCCTATGTCACAGGCACTTCCGAAAAAAATAGCGAGAATTCTCGCAAAACGCAACATAGTGACTCGATGCACCTACGTGGCCAAGACGGGCGGTCGCATACTTAAGGCGAAGGATTGAATCCCTCAAAAACTATACGAAGGAGTATACCAAGTAACCAGCACCTGCGGGAAATCTTATATCGGTCAAAGGGGCAGATCTCTAAAATGCCGACTTCGAGAGCATGAACGGGAAGTGAAAAGTAAATATTTCCACCTCTCCGCCATCGCGGAACAGTCAAGGTCCTTTTCTGGCTATGAAATAAAAATGGGGGATGCCTGAGAAGACGCCGACAGGAAAGTCGGCGAAACTTGTCAGTTTTCCAATTGACCAACGTGGTGACAACCCGGAAATATGAGGCCTTCAAGTCAACAACACCACGAAAGCCTTCGAACAAACTTAAAACCATATTATAAAAATATTTCGCACAATAAAACGAAAACTAAGCCTTGATCATCCAAAATGGAAACTAGGGATGTCGATTATTGCACAGAGCGAGCATCGTAAAAGCAAGATCTGTGGCGAGGAACCCAACCATTTAAGAGAAGCGCTGGACTGCAGGAACATGAGAGAGAGGACATGCACGTGTCAGATGGAGGAGGCTCGGTTGACATAGCAACCGCATGAAAGCAACGAGTATAAGAAAAGAAACGCCGATTAGGAACACAACGTGAGATGGACCTAACGGGAGGACAATCGACTAAGAACCAACATAATGGGAGGCAAAGAAAAGCAGTCGACAAACACAACGGAGAGGAAAGCAGATGTATAATGCGGCAAATGAAAAGCCAGGGAAAAGCTCTACCAAGGAAGAAATGACCTAGCTGGAAAATGTTTTATTATACATATGCCGATATATTTATGGTTGATAGCGTTTGATGCACAAGTATGAAGAGAATAAGGAAGGGAGAAATGGATAGGTGATATAAAAGTTGGAAGTTGGTGTGCTAACAGAGAAAAAAATCTCTTTCCATTAATGAAAGGTTCCATTACTGGAGTGGATCCATTTCCAACGAGATGGGATGGAAAGCAAGTGAGTAAAAAAATGAGAGAAAAAATGCAGCGCGTCCGAGGAGGTCGGAGGGGAAAAAACTGAATAGCGTTTAGGAATTACCGCGCGTGCGGGCAAGGTTTCGAGTTAAGGTCAAACTTCGAGAGAGGAAAAAATTGAAACGGAGGTAAATCTCTTCGAGGAAGAGAATTTCAGGACCTTGAATGGTACTCCAGATTTGAACTAATGAAAGCATTTCCGGCGTGAGAATTCCAACATGGAGAATATTTTTAAGCTAAATCTTTAACATAATCGATGTCTTTAAAGAGAGTATTTTTGTAAAGCAAAGTATTCCCAAGATTTTCATGGTTAAAATAGCCCGGGCAGCTGTTTCGATCCAGTAGCAATTAGAAATAGAATATTGCAAAAAATGCTAGGGGTAGCATATCCTCCTGCAATGGTTTTTTTAATAATTATTTTTTTAAGTCAATATTATAAAAATTATAATTTACTAAAGTTTCAGGTAATCAACGGCTGCGTATCTGTTTTATATTTAATCAAAGCGAAATTTTTTACTTTTACCATTGACAATTCCTAAAATAAATGGTCAAAATTAGCTCAATCTTACTTTTCAGATACCTGGTAGTTTAAATCTTGTTAATTTTATCGATTTGAATAGCCGATCGTGAAATTGGCGCGGCAAAATTTTACATCCACCTTAACACTAACACTTAACTTTAAATAAATTTCACAAAAAATCCATATCCACTCGCTCTTAAAAGTACAATGTAATGTTTAACGATTATTTGCGCACATTACTCCCATAACAGAAGACGCCGTTACGACCTACGAAGTTTCACACGAAATAACGGAAGGAAATGACTGAAAAACGATACATGCACAGTAGCAATTAAGCTATCTCACAGCCGCCTTCTTGAAAAATTTATCACTCTTAAGCTCTAGGAATGCTAATAAACTAGTCCACAGATACCGATGAGTTCTCTTGGAGAAGTAGGTCGGAAACCGAATGATTTATACTCATCCAGCCCTAGTCTGGTTAATTTGCGCCCAGCCTACTTTCGACCCAAACAGAAATCTTTGTCAGTGACCAAATACAAATGAAAGAATCTATTAGTGTTAGCCTGCGAGTTCATTCCATATGTAACAGAGTAAATTTCCAGCATGCGCAATGGTGTTCGTCCGTGTCGGATTCATGGAGAGCGAAAAATAAATTAAATCAATATTTCATCACAACTGTGTTATTTCTGGATATTTTTGGAAAAAATAACTAAAGTTTGAAGCTGCAGTCACTAATTATTCTATACAAGTTTAAATTTGAAGGACATTTGTAGCTGTGTGATTATACAAAACTGTCAATTTAATATAATTTAACCGATAAATTATCCTTTTAGAATTCCTTAGTATTTGTATAAGAAGATAAAGAATGACTTTGGGCGTTTTACTTTATTATTTCCATAAAGTTAAAAATTTATAATTTACTTGATAATTTTTTAAATTAAACTATCAAATCAATGGACTTGAAATGAAACAAAACAAATTAAACGAAATAATTTTACAGCACATCTCAGTTCATTAGAAATATGTTCAAGAGATCTATGTTTTGAAACAGAACTAAGCCATAAATTAAAAAATTTTGAAACGATCTTAAAACGAAGAAGGTTGTAATGCTGTCATAGAAATTTTATTCCATTCAATTTTCCCCCGACATCTTGGTACCAAATATTTGCACTCCTTTCCATTGCAACGCCGTTGGCTTCGCGTAGTAATAACATAAAATCAGGGGTTTCGTGGTAAATTTGCGTCTTAAATGAAGAGAAGCTGTTCTTTTGGCATCCAGAACAGATATCTTTTAAAAAGTTTTATTGAAATAAATACATATCAAAATGAATTTCATGAAATGTTCCCATCAGCTCTTTCGTTACATAATGCAGTAATAGCCGTTTTAAGCGAATATTCACAACAATTGCCCTTCGCAATGATACATTTAATTTTACTGGAAAAAATCTGATGTGCCACCAGATGACTTTCTCCATAACTGTAATATTTTTAAAAATTCCTAATAGGTAAAATTATAATAAACATTTTAAAGGACTGCGAGGAAATTTTAAGACCTTACAAAGTACAGAAATAAACTCACACCGTAGCCGTCTGATATTGGATATCGCCAGAAAGCTCCAACAATTAAGAAAATAAAAAGGAGCATTACTAATTGTAAGAATTAACTAAGCGTAGAGTGTTCATAATAATCGCCGGTAGGTGGTGCCGTGGTGGCAGCTAAAAAATAGTTTTTAAAAATATCTCTTAAACAATGCATTATATGGAAAAATGTTTCGAACAAAAGTTATAGAAAATTATATTTTCTACAACTTTTATTCCTATACATTCATCATATATTAAAATACTGATGACGAGAGTACCCACTATCAGTTGACCGATTTTTATCAAAAACTAATCAGTTCTTGTCCCTTAAACAAAAACGTCAGATATAAAATTTTGCATTGACCTGATTATTATGAGTTAGAGCACCCACAAAATTCCAGTCACACCCACAGATATCATCGAGAAAATAGTCAAAACGTGTTCACGGGAACTTAAAATGTGTATTTCCGTTGAAATCTCGAATTCGATTTTTTTCATATATGGGGAAAGTAATAAGCCATTATAACTCAGGCGAGATATGACCACTATTTTAACTAATCGCTATTTTCACGCGTCACTGACGTGGAATATTAGCAGCTAGAACTAGATTTTGCGGAAGTTGTTCCCAGTTGTTCTTTACTGGGATTGTGTAGTTCCGTCAGGTTTTTAAATGGTTGCCTCTCACAATTTATGAGTAACAGCCGCGTAAACCAGCAACTCGTGTCGAGCATTTGAGACAGCGAAGTAAATTACTCTATCCTATGGTATAAGCTAAAATCAATCGTATTACTTATTAATTTAATATTTGTAAATAATACAAGAAATTTAAGAAGTGTATATATTCAATACTTAAAAATAACCGCACATTCACATTTATGAGACACCGATGTACTTCTCGGTGCCAGCGTGGTTATTGTGTGTCCAACGAACCTAGCTTATTGTTAGTATAACCTAATGAAGTAGAATATATTATTTTGTAATGGTTATATTTAATAGCGAATAGAATTCTAGGGGTGATCTCCGCAACTAGTGGAAGGGGAAGTGTTTGTTTGTCTGTTTCCTGGTTAATAAGCCTCTTGGGCTATTATAGCCACAACTCCATCCACACCGAACACACACAGAATAGAGAAGGGAGACCTGATACGCACGGATGTGAGTTTGAGATCCCTGGTGAAAATGTATCAGTATCGCTATTTTTATATAAAATTTCAGATCCCTAAAAAATATTTCAACGGATCTGCGGCACCTGATTTTTACGCCTTCGTGTGAATATGACTAAACATTCAGATTTGGCCTTCGTTTCAAATTATTTCAATTTGGTCAAGAATATAAAATTTGTGGTTATCGTTCCTATTACGAAAACTATTAAATTGAGCATAACTTCCCGTACAAAATTATGCCAAAATTCCGACATTTACCAAATCAAGGATGGACGCGATGCTATATATAAGCCAATTACTTCGAGAACTCATTTTTCAGTTACAACATAAGACGTCGAAGCATCAAAATGAAAAAAAAAATAAATAAATAAAAAGACAGGGCACCTTGAGAGGCCATGAGCGGACCCTCTAAAAGAGATTAAATTTTAACCATATTACACGATATAAAATTACCGTAAAAGTAGGGAATGGAATAGTAACACATAGACACATCCATATTGTTTGGCAGAATTTATACAAAAAGTAACGGCTACTATAAAATCCTGCAATATCCAGTAATATAATTAACGAATTCGGAATGAATCGAGTTAAAAGATATTGGATGATTCGATCGTTGAAGTGCAATTCCCATGAGCAATGCTCTTTCCCAATGATACAAAAAAGAGACCTTTTTATGAGAAAAAGACGGGGAACGGAATGGCAGTTAAAAAAATCCCCGAAGTCTCACGTGATGTCAGGAGATAAGAAATGCCTAGAATAGAAGAAACGCTCATGAAAAGAGGAATCTCAAATAAATTTCTTTCCTCCTTTGAAGGTTGCATAAGACCGAAGCAGAAAAAGCGGAAGATAGGTGCCATAACATGCTTTTTTCTCTTTTTCCGAGAGGTCAGCCGGATATGTTATTTCTACGGAAGGATCCAATTCCGCGTCTTGTGCACCAGGCGGAACAATCCGATAGGAACTATGGAACGGGTCATATATACACGGAGCTAATCAAAGAATCTCCAATTCCGCGAACGATTTGAGGACGTCCGTTCGCGCTCTGAATCGGAATAGCGGGCCACCTCGAGGAAGGGGTGAAATTTGCACGAGAAGTATTCCCATTTTCCCACAAGCATAACATGTTATAGAGAGAGGAACTTAACAGAATTCTTTTTGTCTCGGACGTGCAGTATTACGCAATTTGGTCCTTATCCAATAAGAATCAAATGCAAAAATTGAGTTGGGAATTCGGAACTATTTTTTTATACGAACAGGGTGAAAAGAGAAATTAAAAAATTAGAGCTTCATTTGCTGACCGAAAAAGCGCGTTTTATTTATTGAGGTTTATTTGGAATAGTGAACTTAATTTTTTATAAATTTTGCAAGATAATTAGATTACAGGTTTTTTATTCAATAATTAAATTAAAAATTTTAAATTTCTGTCTATAAACATTTGCTCAGAATTTTAATTTGAAAATTTAAAAGACACCCCCCTGCCGTTCACCGACATTTTAAAAACATTTCCTCTGCAGTGCTATAAATGGCATTAATGACTCTCACAAATAGTGAAAATACATAACTTTTTATTTATAACCACCTGCTCACTTTGAAAATTTGGAAGACACCCCCTGCCTCCCACTGATTTTTACATGTTTTTTGACAGCCTAAAAAACGACGCCATATAATACAAAAACCATGAAATTTTCAGTCTTCCATCTCTCACCGTTTACTCGCTATTTTGATTTACCTGACTGTATAGACTGATAGACAACGAAAACATAAGCCAGTTCATATAATGAAACGCACTAAAAAGGAAAAGACACCTTGGAAAAAACCTATCGTATGTACAAATACTTGGTTGACGCGTGTGTACGTGCTTCACTAATAGTCTGAAAGCACCTCTGGATTCCGACACGATGGATCCTGGATTCTAGTTGTAGAGCGCACTCAAAACAATTTGCATCCGTCATTACAGTCCTTCTGGCATAGATTAAACCGGGTAAATCCTGGTATTAAAGAGTAAATACTACTCAATTAAACTAACAACTAGGCATAGGTAATAAATAATGTGTGCGATAAGAAAATGTTACACTTAATAAATTTATGCATGGAATCGATACAATAATTGAATGGGAAAAATATGTAATCCATAATAAGTGGTTAAAAGGCGCACTGAATCGGCGATTAAAGGGATTACAATATTCGATAAAACTGTAAGAACTCCTAGAGTTTTAGGAAAATGGGCAAATTTCAATAAAAAAATACCTAATAAGAGTAATTTAGATGTAACGCATATTTTACAAACAAAATATATGATTTCAAAATGCACTAACCAAATACTTAATTTAGGTATTGCATTAATAAATTAAGTCATTCTTTTATGGACTTTCAAAAATTATCAAATCACTCACGCAAAATTGAGCATCGTTGACATAAAATAGTATATCATTCAATAAACAATCGATATCTCCAAAACTTTCAAAAGTTATATTACTTTACAACCATAGAAATAGAGAGTAGTCTTAGTCCGCTGCAATTTGACTACATATTTCTCTCTAAAATGACCTTCATCCACAAAATAAGGCGTTACAATGAGGATATTTTTAATACTTTAGGAATTTGTTTTATCACCACCAACAAACCGCATTTTTTAACATGGCCAACATGCCCGAGTAAGCAGAAAAATATGAAAAAGCGAATATATACGGAAATCCTCGCATTCCTTAACAACAAACAGGAAGTGAAATTAATTTATCATCCCTCCACAAAATACACCGGACATGATTCTGAATGAGGTTTCCTTGTAGAAGGTTCCAAAAAATAAGTAGAGGTCACATTTTTGCCATGCAACGTAAAACATAATTAGGAAATTCTCGAAAAAGGGCCTCCGCGATGGAAAAAAGCCGAAGAGAGGGAGGGACGGCTAAGAGACTCGGAGACGGGAGAAATGGGTGCGGCGAGCCGTAAATTAGCACCGTTGCGTGAGCAAACATTGCCACGCAGAAAGCAGTAGCACGAACAGACAGACACGAGGGGAAAAACCACACACGTTGGCAGTAGGCGACACGCTCGGGGAAAAGGTAAACAACACCCCGCTTTTATTGCGTGAGGAATGCGCACGTGAACATACTTGCTAGAGAGAGAGATTTTTTATTTTAAGGGTTATAGGAACGAAAGAGAAAAGGAATGAGAATTCAGAGGAGGATCAACGATGAGGTAAACGCTGAAGCAAAGGATTGTGGGATAGGAGTGTTTGGAAGAAGATGGAGATGGATGGAAGTGGAGGGAGTAGGAAAAACAGGCAAAGGGAAAAAGAGGGAGTAGAAAGACAAATGTATTAATGCTGGCGGATTTGAAGCTGAAAAACTTCCAATTGAATATTTTTTAAAAATTTATATAACTTAAATTATATAATAACTATTGAAAACAGAGATGGTAATCGATCATTTTCTGCAAAAATATATTTTTACGAATTAATCTCAACAGAAAAGTTTTAAATTAGGATTTATATTTTTTAATTTAACTCTTCCTTGTTTTCATGGAGCAAAGAATTAATCGTATCTAGGGTTGGACAATGGCCACCTTACCGTTATATGGCCACAGAACGAACTTTGACCAGAACGAATGAACCTATGGATAAATGCGATAACGCAGTTAACTCGCATTAAAATGGATGAAAACGGGCAAGAGACGTGAGAGATGCGTGAAGGAGAAGAGAAAGAAAAGAGGAAGTTCAAGATAAAGGGAAGATAGAGAGAAAAGAGTATGAAAAATACCGCATAGCGAGAGGAGGTTGGAAAGCAACTCAAGAAGGAGAAGCGGAGGAGGATAGCGAAACAATGGAGGAGAGGCAATTATACATGAGAGAGAGAGAGTTAATGAAAAATTTAATAATCCGAATGCAGAGAATATTTCAAAGTGACATCGCTTCAGCTGAAGTGAAAATATGATTCCTTTTGTTTAGGGTAAACTATATCGCTTATTAAAACGAGAAAATGCGAGACCATCCCTTCCTTATTGGTATGCTTTTTAACGCTCCGACGGGCGCAAACGGAAGTTTGAACATTCTCCTTCAAGGGCGCAAACACTGCATGGAGATCATTTATTGACATAATTGTCCAAACGTCCGGGAACTTTCGAGAAGTGATTTGAGTTTACGGAGAATAGTGAAAAGTGCGGGAAGAGTTTGGCGGAAGAAACGTTTGCTATTTCCGAGACACCGGAGATGAAATATTTATGTTTGCGTCGTTTTGACGGTCCATAACGACAATATGAGATTTTTTTAGTCACTATATACACCAAACAGTTGACAATTACATTTTCTAATTGTGAGAGGATATGTTCGCTGAAGCGCCCAAAATTTTGTTCATTTTACAATGTTTGGTGTTAATTTCGTATTCGATTTCTTAATACAAGGCATTTTATACAATACATATTTAAATCATCAAGATAAATGTCAGTATTTTCGCACGCTTAAAAGGAAATTAAATGCTTACAGGAATTTGTCAAAAGAGCTTTGAAAATGCACGACATTATTACGCACAATAGGAAGTTGTTCAGGATATATGTGAAGAACCTTGTTTGAATTAACGTTTCGTTTGCTAATTAATACCTCGTAAAATTCTAATATAGAGAAGCATGGCCGATGAAATTGCCACCAGGGGGCAGGAATTCACACCAAATTATTTCCCTTGTTAAAAACTTTTTATTTTAACTCGGGATCATAAAAAGCATCGAATATGCTTTCTTCAAGACGAATGACAGAAAAATAAACATGTAAAATAAAAACATTGCTATAATAATAAATAATTACTAAAAGAACCAATCTTTTTCTATAAATATCCACCGGATCTAATTAAATAAGAAGAGAGAGAGTGAGGAGGATATAGAGTGGGAGAACCATATCGAGAAGAAAATAGGATGGGATAGAAGGAGGAGAGAAAGGGGCGAAGCAGATGAAAAGATGGCAAAGTAGATAAAAAGATAGCAAAGCAGGAGGGAGGGACGAGTATTTGGCAATGAAAGGACAAAAGAGACCGAACCTTTCTTTCAAGCGAATGAATTTAGGCGTCGTTTGCGTGTCTTGCGTGTCGACGTGGGTTTGCTCACGAAAGGTAATGCACAAGAAAGAGAGAGAGAAGGAAATGGAGAGATAGAGAGGGGGCTGCAAACGTGATTCATAAAGTCGGCAGGAGATTTAAGGACCTTCCCCTAAATCACCGGACGCCAAAGTCGTCAAAGTCTAGAACGAGGAATTCGCATGCCTCTCCGTACGCCTCCCCCTCCCTCCCTTAGTTCTATTTCCGTGAAAGCCGGAGATACACCTTAGGAATCCCCGTGATGCGACAAGGCGCACGGTGGAAAATTTATTCCTTCATTTACATGTTCTGCAGTGGATCCTATGCTGCGTTTCCATGAGAGAGAAGTAGGACTAGTGAATAATTCGAGTTACAGCCAAGAATCTACTACTTATATCATTAAAATGTCAACTAATAATAATAATCATAATAACAAAAAAATGAGATGGAATTTATCATCTCGCTGGCAATTATACGCGTTGAAAGTAATAAGTTGCAACAAACATTGGAACAAGCTTAGAAAATTTCAATTTACTTTTATTTAATAAAAAAACAAATGCTTCTGAATTTCCATCAATTTAAAGCAAATAGTATTCTTCCGATTATTCGCCTGGTGTAAATCTCGGATCGTTAAATTTTATTTGTAAATTTTCAAAAGTGACACAAACATTTTCAATTTCAAAACTAGTTGAAAATTATTAAAAGGACAATTATTAATTTTGACAAGCATATGCATAATTCGTATTAACGGTCATTATAAAACGCTAAAATAATATGCATACTCTGCATGTCAATTAAAATATTCACTGAATTTCTTAACCATCAAAAATTTAGCTTCGCAAATTTTGCGATAAAATGTTTACAAATTAATTAATAATTCAATCTGATTCGTACAAAAAATGAATAACAAGTTTGATTTAGCGTAAAAAAATCATTTTATAATAATCAATTTCAAAATTATCTATTTAATCGTAAAATGAAAACTTTTCAACTAAAAAGACAATAAAGTAATTCACAAAAACCCTTCAAATTAAAAATTACATCAACCAAATCAGTTAATCATATTCCTGAGTACATTTCTCAGTTTGTAATTATTTCCATCGACAGAAATTTCAACGTTCATTATTCAGACCCTTAGGCTGTGGTTAGAATTTTTTGCTGCTGTCTCCTAAATCAGTGTATCCAACGGTGGGTAAAAAAAGTCTCCTTTAGTTTCGCATGCTGGATAATTTATGGACATTTCATCATTTTTTCCCCCGGGAAAGGGTCGGTAAGAGATACCGCAAGGGATTAGTAAAAAAAACCTCAGGAAAGAACCGTCAACATTGGCCTTTCCGTTAGGGTGCCAAACGGATGAGGGGCTTATTTAGGTTGCAGAGAAAACCCCAGATTGCTGCAATTTTTAACCACAAAGACGGAAGTTGATGTTAATTAATATGAGAGGGTTTCTGCCCTGGAATTCCTGGATGATTTTTTTTTTGCAGCTATGAAAAAAATCTCTTCGTTATTAAAACCGACTTTGAACGTCGGATGTAATTCATGAATTTCCACGTATTCCATTAATAATTCACTTAAACTTGAGTAAATAAAACATGCACTATAAATATATTTCAGGTGTAAAAATTTCTCAGATATTACGAGGAAAATATTTGACTGAGCTACTCAATTATTAAAATTTATTTTATATGAATTTATACTGATGAAACAAGAAAATTTCTCCTCTACTTATGTACTGAAAGCACTAAAAAATCCACTGTTTGGAAACAAGGAAATACTCCGACTGATCTATTAAATACAATTTCGACATAGGAGCCCTTTTCTTCTCTACGTACTTTAAAAAAATAGATGAAAAGAATTGATCATAAGATCCCTAAGCAAACGACATAATCTGGCACATGGAAACAATTTGAAACCAAGTAGAAGACCCGGGTTTAATTCCCGGTCATGGCAGAACTCACTTGCTGATTTCAAATTATTCCAAATATTCCAGCTTATGCCAGTCGCATAAAGATCGTATGATTTAGCCATTCCATCAATTTATAACTAATCTTGCCATATGAGAGGGTAGAGATTATCTTGGGTGTACCTCTTGGAGAGCATATATTGCAGGTTGGTTTATACTAGCTTGGCTATCTCGTTTCCAACTAAGAAAGCAACCGCGTTCTGAAATGGGAAAATTAGTCTGGTACGGTAGATCAGCAGTAGAATATCCGCCAGGAAAACGGAAGACTCGGATACGATTCCTGATTTCAAATTATTCCTACATATTTAAAAAACACTCTTTCTGTTTTAATTTCCGTAATTTTTTCTCATAACAGAAAAATATGCAATGCCCAAGATATAACTTGCCACAATCAAGCCTAATTTCCTTTTTATGGAAAAAGGAACAGTTAAGAACTATGGCGTCCCGATTAAATATTAGTGCCATTTCCGAAGAACGATTAAGCCTGAATTCGCCGCATTATTAAGAAAGAGAAAACGAGAGAAGTGAACCGAAAGAGGGAAACAGGAGACGAATGAAGACAGATGGAGGAGGAAGAGAAATGATGGCCCTTAACGACGCGTGAGTGGCATCTTCACGAAGGGAGATAAAAGCGAGTGCGTAGGATGAGAGAGAGAGAGAGAGAGAGAGAAAGGAGGCTTTAAGGGTAACACGAAGGAGGGAAAAATGAAAGAGGCAAGAGATAAAGGAAAGCTTTAGCGGCGAAGAAAACAAAAAAAGAAGAGAAAAATGAACATTGCGTGAGACTAGACTAGAGGTCTTGCTAAAAACAGCACAAGTCGAACTTTTCACTTTTTCGTATAGCGCAACATTTTCAAAGAGCTGTCGGTAGGCAGATAGACATTCGACGGACAACCCAGGATACCTTACATAATATCCTCACAGACGGATATAAAATGCAAGGAAGGGAATAAGGTTAGAGTGCAAAGGGGATGTTTCCCGTCCACTGAGATGAGAAAAGACGAACAAACTACCTAATGATTATTATGGGTATGTCCTGAGCGCGAGGTTTGAGACTATGGATTGGCGGCTACTACAGACACAGGGTAACTTCATCCATGATTCTGTAGTAGGCGTACTCTTAACGGTTACGTATGTATGATTAGCAAGATTACGGCAAAACAATCTCGGCAACGCGTGCTGAAGACTCCTAAGAAGAGCAACTAAGTGCTGCAGTAAATATTAATACTTTCTTAAATAAATACATAAATAAAAGCTTTTCCGATTTTTTTAACTTGATCGTTTTAAAACTTGCTCTGATCTACGGCCCATGATAAGTGACATTAATGAAACATAGGGTAGCAGCGATACATTTTGAACAATTTTAACCTTAGTAGAAGTCTAAGATTCTAGTATTGTAAATTATGTTTCACTTCCTATTATCATGTTTTCGTAGCAGTAAGTTGCCTAACTTTAGTAAAGAAAATTACGTAAAGCTAAAAAAAGATGACTTAAGTTATATTAAAAATATTACCCAATAATATGAATTAACAAACAAGGATAGAGAGCAGCTTAAGCAGCAAAAAATGGCGGTTTTCAAACGAGTCAGAATACTGAATTGATTGACTAAAAACTAAGCCCCTAGCTACTTTCGTCAGACAAGACGGACCTCGACAAGAAAACGAGCACAACAAAACCGAATAAAAAATCGACTGGCGAAAAAATGAAATCTCTAAATTCGCTTAGAACATACCGCGTCAGACAGACAGACGGACAAACGGAACGCATAAGTGGATTTTTTTAATCAGCTAAAAGTTTGACCGTAATCTTCCAGTATGTAGAACAATCAAGAACTCGGTTGAAATCAAAATAAAAACTGTTTTCCCCACAATCTAAAAAGGATGGAAAAAATCAGTTGGTGAATTTGCCAGAAGTCGCCATCGGTGGTTAGATATATAGATAAATCGAAGAATCTTCTGTATTTACAATCTTTATTGGGTTTACCTGAGAAGGGACGTTTTAGATTTCATTTTCGGTGAATCATCACTGATGACGTCTGCTTTATGACCGAAATTTCCATAAATATTTTTCTACATTTTATGTTTATTGGAGGAAAACTATTTTTTTTAATTCTAGGGTGATTATTTGCACTCTAATAAATTTCATTTCTGTGATAATAGTTCGTGAATTTACGGAGGGGAATCGCGATATTTTTTACACGAGAAAATAATATTAGGTCGAGACTAAATACCAAGATTTTCATAATTAAGCGATCTTTACGTACAAGTTGTTATCTCTCCGCTTGTTTTCAGGGATGAAGAGACTCAGAACTAGGGCATCCATGTTACGGTCCCGTTTTCAAATCTCGGCGATTATATCCGACCGCGTTAAAGTCGCCACTGTAGCAGGATAAATGAAGGCAGCGGCGCCACGGGCTTAAGGGGGAGAACTTTAAAGAAGTTCGAGCCCTCTTTGGGATTATAAGGTGCCTTGCCGTGGCATCGGGTTCTTCCCCTTCTCTGCCCTCGGAAAATGAACACCGGACAAGAATTTATGGCGTACTCCGCGAGATCTAAGGATGGAGACGCCGAATTTGCCTTCGGAACCGTTTTAAAGGGAACCTCTTACGAAAACTCGATCAATGGTTAATTATGACCTGGCAAATGTTTAAGAAGGGGCAAGATTTCGAAAAACGTGTGCATTAACTTTAATTACTAAGTTGTTAAACTGGCATAATAGACGAATAAGAACATCTTTCAAAGCCATATACTTTACAAATGTACTAATTAGTCAAGTTCATGCCCGAAGATGCACACCTGCAACGTATGCGAAACCTCGGAGATAACGGTACACCATAGGTAGCAGACGCCGAATGCCGTAGCCAGTTCTTCTATTAGTAAAATTATTCAAAAGTCAGAAATAATGAACTTTTAAAAATGAATGCGTTGCCTAGATTTAAAAAAGTCACCCGCACTCTTTTAGGCTTCATTTTTCATTCTCTGGTGGAAAAGGTCTGCAGACATCATAGGCGATAAATATAAAGAAGAAAATACAACGGCCATTTAAATGCTGGGGAAACCAGACGCAAATTTATACTACAGAGCAGCCGTCATAAGTCATAATTAACCGATAGAACATTCTGAAAAAGATTCTAACCTTTTTAGAATCCGCTCTACTGTTGATGGCTGCATTTTAGCAGAAATGCGACTCTGGATTTACCAAAATTTAAACGATTATTTATGAAACCTTTTTAGATTTTCTCCATAATTATCTATTAATCATCAATGTGCAAATGAGTAATTTCCTTCGTGAAATAAGTAACAGTAATGATCTGCATCGGGAGCCCTCATTGATTTGGAAGATTCCCGATCTCTTGTCGATAGAAAATTGAGGTAAAAATGTATTTCATGCTTAACATCTGGAGATAATTTTTCCACCTCATTTTAGAAAAACTTTAAGGGAATGTTTACTAAATTTATCGCGATCAATTAAAAAGAAACGCTACAGCAAAACGATCGATGTGATGCGTGTCAAAGACTTCTAAAGAGGCCAACTAAGTTCTGCAGTAAATATAAATACTTTTATAAATAAATACATAAATAAAAGCTTTACCGATCTTTTTTAAATTGATCGTTTTAAAACTTGCACCCGTCTACGGGCCATAATGAGATACATTAACGAAACAAAAGGCAAATACCTCTTTCGAGAAGATGAAAAAATTCAATATCCTCCCGCCTTAAAGGAGTATACCATTTACCCGAAAGGGAACTTCGATCAAATTTTCTCTTCTAAAAGCATTCTGCTGCAATCGAGCGTTAAAATTGTATTAAGGAAAGAATTTGTCACGAAAAAAAATGTCTATCCTCCCTTTATTTGCATCATCTTAATTGCGAACCTTTTTGAACCTAATCTCCCTCCAAAACATAAACAATTTTCCGTTCTCTCGCCTTCGTCCGCAAGTAAGAAAGCGAGTACACAAAGAGCGTGGCGAGGGTGAAAGAGAGGCATCGTTTTGAAGTACGTTTCCAAGGAAGACAAATTAAACTCAAGTGTAACGAAGTGCGCCCAAATCCCGCTTTTAGGCTGGTTTCCAAAGGAAACAGCCTTACAAAATGGTCCTGTCTGTGTGTGTGTCCCCTACTAAAAACATTTGCACCAATGGACCGATTTTCATGAAACTTGGTATGAGGCTCGTGCTTCCAGGGCCCACCTCCGGGCTTAATTTTATTTCGCGAAGACTGAAGTCCCGCGTTCGATTCCAGGAAAGTTTTTTTCCTATTTGTTTTACATAGGAAATCTCAAATCCATTGTGAAGAGATGTATAGTGTATATTAAAATATCTTAAAATTCTGATATCGGAGCAGGTTTGTACTATTCTAAGGGGAAAAGAATGTAGAATCTAATCCTCATCACCGAATTTTGAAAAATGATCGTATCTTCTTGAATTTCCACTAAAACATAGCGTTTGTGCGCTTTAAACCGGATTTTATCGGTTTGTTGCCATGGAGACGAGTATTACCCAACTCGGCTTGAATAAAGACGAGTGAACAAATGGGTTATATATATATATATATATATATATATATATATATATATATATATATATATATATATATATATATATATACATATATATATAGTGGTACATGTAATTAAAATACACCCGTTAATTCATAATAACCAGCTTTCAGCTCCGATTTTTCATGAAATGATTAGGTATGCGTGGTTTGCATCCAAGCTCACCGATAAAAGAGAAGTCTTTTTCAAAGTTAACCAAGTAAATTTTATAGATGATGTATCAAATGGAAAATGCATTTGCGAGGAACAGAGTTTTGCAAAATGTTCTTGGTGCAAAAAGTTTTTCTGTTTCCAATGTTACTATAAGTCTTATCATCCAAGAAACTGCGAATAAATTTGCTAACATTAAACAAAAGTTCCATTACCTGTAAATTCATAAGCAAATTAAAGATTTCCTTCTAACTCTCCCCATCATTGGTTAACCACCATAAAGCAATTTCATTAAGAATCACATTAGTCTGTTATGTTCTACTCTTCATTTCCCTTCACTCTCTCTCTCCACTGCTCCTAGATCCTTTCATAACCTGGGAAATTACTCCTGCCTATTAGTTTCTAACCCTCCCCTACCCTACTCCCTCTGACCTTTCCCGTGTATATACAACCCTCCACAAAGCTTTCGTTACCAGGTGGTGCTGTAAAAGGTGAAGTCGGCCGAGTAAATCTTTGTTTAGTAAAAATTACTACAATTTATTCAGTTCTATTAAAATTCTGTTTACAAAAGCTACTTAATGGCCGCACTACAAAATAAACTATCTTGATACCGCTACAAAATGTCATGAAATCGGAAATGTGATGCGTTAACACATTTTAATCGAGGTAAGATTTGAATAGTAAATTTTATCTCCTGCCTTCAAGTCGAATTTAACTAGAAGAAAAGTTACTGCGTCATTCTAATTCTGAATTGTACCTGGTCTCACATTATTAGCCATACTGCATCTCGGAGGAAATTTTTTTTTCACGGCGGAACGATCGGTCAACCCACGGGAGAAAGTGAGATTGAAAGAATTTAGCCGACCTCCACAAACCGATAATGAGAAAAAGTTCCAAGCTAACAAAAGAATTTGCGAAGAATCCCTTGAATAGCCCAAAGCATTCCGTCTCGCGATCCAAAAGACCTGAACCGACATTAAATAAATACCTACGGAAGAAAAATCTCCACTTCATTACAGCTCTACATTTATTTCATATTCGCCGTCTCCATGGCATTTTCCTATCTCTACGTGCCCATGACCTTCCTCTACCCAGAAGACCAGCTCTTTTCTCGCACTCTCTCTTTCTCTCTCAGCCGTCAACCACGTCCCTCGTCTAAACTTTCTCCCTGTTTTTTCCTACGTTCGCTGTATTTTAACGTCCAATATTCTGGTCCTGATGACCACGCATCATTCAAGTTAAGCTCCTTCCATTCCAGGAAGCTCAGACCGCAGTGATACCCTCTGACCGTTGCTCCTCCATACATTTTGCAAATCGGTCCTCCTCTTACTCTGCCATTTTCCCCTTTCATTCCCGATATTTCATGAGTTCATATAGCGCTATAGTTTCTCTTTCCTCCCTTTCCATTGTCCTTGCATTATGTTAGATTAACTCACTCGCGGACGATAAGATTTTGGCATAAACATTCTAGAAACGCGCTAGTTCATCCAAATGCATCAATCTTGCATATTTTATAAAAAATAAGTGTTTATTATAATTTTATCAAATATTATTTACAATTAGAAATGGCGACTGGTATAACGGTCTATGCAACAACGTAAAGACGGAGATCTCTATCATCGGTCGCCAATAAGTCAACAATCAGATTTGGTCAACTGAAAGCTTCGAGCCTTCGTGAGGCATCTTTCTCCCCAGAAACTCCACTGAATTCGTTGCATCATGTAACAAAACCTTTTAGAACTGCTTATAATATATTTAAACGTGGTTCTTGATTCAATGAATGCTAAATGGAATTAATGTATTTTTCTTATTAAGGTAATTAAGATAAGTTTAGAATAAAATTAATGAAAAGATAAAAATTCTGACGCGTCCAGCACAGGTCTTTATTAATACAGAGTAACGAGAATTAATGCAATATTAATGAGAATCCGCTCTCGACATCAGCGTCCTCGAGAATAATTATCGTCATTTACACTTGTGAATAATTTTTAAACAGTTTTAACAATTTTCACAAATAAAAATACATTGAATCGCATTTCACATGTAAAAAGCTATAAGTAAACAAAATTCCCATTTGTTGCTATGGATAACAAAATATCGATTAACGGTTAAAACTGCAGCGCTGGTACCGCTGTCGATATGCTATAAAAGAAAATTTGTTTATATAATAGGACGCTAGATGGCATTGGCATAATTTTGATTGCGATTAAATTATTTTCCACAGAGTAGGCATCGCTATCAACAATTAGAAAATGTTATCACAGGTACGGAAGCAAAGATATCTTGGTAGTACATAGACGTTCATTCAAATGAGCAATCAAAATATTTCTTAAACTGTTTTATAAAAAATGTTTTAAAAAAAATTCGCTCAAAATTATATTGCTTACAGCTTTAATAATGAAAAATATTTACATAAATCCTAAAGGATGAATACTAAAATTTTAATATACTTTGTAACTGACCAGCTGATCATTGCACTACCTCTCAGATACACACTCCATTGCGTGTAGGCTAGATGGAATCAGCAGGTCGTAAATAAAAAAAATCCTAAAGGAGATATTTGAAATAATAGTGATAAACGTACACAGGGGACGTTAAAAGATATATTTCTTTTGAAATATCCAATTCGATTTTTTTTCACGAATACAATACTTACTACTCATGGAGAAAGTAAAAACATTTTCCAGGCAATCGTCAATAAAAATTCAATTGCACACACTGTTGGAAAAATATACGGATGCGATACTATAGCTTCATTTATAAGCTTGTATTGTTTACACTCAAACGTATTCTCTACTTTATACAAATTATCATAGATATTTTTATTGAAATGTTTATTTTAATACAAATATCCGTCTGATTATATACTATATCTTTATGATCCTACCAGCTCTCACTTTCGTTGCCTCTTAAAGCATTTCATTTCCTACCATTTAATCTCGTATGCGCCGTTATCTACTCTCACTGCCTTCTTGCTGATTAAATCCCTTAACCTTCTTCGCTTTTACTAAGACACTGAAACGCAGAATTGCTTACACTTTCTCCTCGAATTGCATCACACCTCGGCGATATCGAAACACTTCACGATCGTAATTATTTTAAAAATATTTATTGCTACATTTTCCCTGCTCCTTTAACAACGGAGTATTGCCGTAAATCAAGCCATCGCGATTTCTCTTGTCCAACAACATGCAATTTCTCCCCTGCCTCCATTTTCCTCTCAACCCCGTTCTCTCCCTCCCCCTCTCTAGCATCTCTCTCTCTCTCTAGTATCAATCCGCCTATCCTCATCTATCATAACCGTGTTTTATCTCTCTCACTCAGCTTGCTCCTTTCCCATTCCTCCCCGTCGGCCTTCGCCCTAGCCCTTTCCGACCTTCCTGTCCCGCAGCGCCCTTCACGCATGCCCTCCGTATTTCATCCTCTGGGCCCCCTCCAACTTATTCCTTTTCGTCACCTCCCACGCCTACATTCATCGCTTCTTTCTCCATTCCCCTCTTCGCTAACCCCCACTCAATATCTGCGTCGACCTGAGCGAGGGGAGCGCACACGTCAGAGGGATTGCGAGGGAGGAGCCTAGCGGCAAGTATTAGATGGGTCCTTGGCTTCATGTTTCGGTTCATTGCTCTCGACGAGAATCTGTTTCCCTCAAAAGGGATCCGATTGGACTTCTTGCGGGCTGCGGTTCGCAGCCTTTCGATGCGTCACGCCTTTTTTGTCCCACGGGATCCTTTCCCTTGTTCTATGGGTGTAGGAGGGAAAGGGGAAGCGGAAGATTAAGGAATGGTTTGGAAAAATTTTTGTTTGGCTTTCCTTTCTCTCCTCCCGATGCAGCGAAGCAGAAGAAGATTAAACTCCACCGGAATTTACTAAGGTAGAAAGTTAAGAAAGAATTTTTTTGTCTGATATAACAGAGAATAAGCACGTGCTGTTTTCTCATAGAGATACATTTGTAACAGAGCGGAGAAGCGGTATATTTGTGGAAGTTAATGTTAGAGGGCTGTAAACTAAATATGGAAAAAATATTTTGCATTCAGATATCCGGTACGAAATACTAATTAATCATCACTAGATGACAGAAATACAATAACATATTATGTGGAATATTTTATAAAGTTTAACCAATGCAGTTGCTTCACTATGCTCTGTTACAGATCCCACCGGAATAGTAAGCTTGTTCTGTCCAAGCAAGCATAAATTCATCAACGTACTAACATTTCATTTGATCCCTATGCATGTGATAGGGAATTTGTTTTATGCCCAGCTTCCTTATACCAGCCATAAATAATACTGAATCGTACATACGCTAAATATTATATATCTGTAGCTGATGAAGGAATAATTCCGAAAGCTTCTACGTTTGTGATGTTTCTGTGTTTTAGTGTTCTTTTACGTGTGACGCTTCGACATCCCCGGGGCCTCGCCAACTTGAAGTCGTCCGATTGGTGTGTTCACTGGGTTTCCTCATCCCAACACCTTGTTGCCATCTATATATCCATTTTACCTTTCCTCCGTAAGCCGGTAAAATGGATATATAGATGGCAACAAGGTGTTGAAGGAAGCTCAGCGGACACTTACCAAGTCGGGGACCAAGTTGGCAGGCTGCTGGGGGCGTCGAGGAGACACGTTAAACACACGAACACAAAAAAACACGCAAGCTTATCGGGCCCTTCTTCAGCGATAGAGTAACTGAGATATAATACATATCCTTAAAATGCATGCCTGAAAATAAGGATTTCTTAATAAATTAGCATAAATTCACATAACTCGAGTAAATTTCATCCTCCCTTTTCAACGTTACATAATCAATGAAAAGAAATATAACTTCCTCTATTTTGTGAAATTAAAAATATCATTTCAATAATCTGAGTCTTTAAGTTATGGCTATAAATTTATACGCAGCAATAGAAAAAATCATCATCATGCAAAATTATTTAATGTAAGACCATATTTTCTATAAGCATTCGTGAAATTGTCGTAATTGTTACGAACTGATAAAATCACCGTACTCAGTAAGAATAAAATACAAGAGCGAAGCGAATTTATGTTTGTATTTGGCGAAGCTTTTGTTGATACAAATAACTTGGGAATAGCCGACAATACTGGAAGCGTATAGACAAAAAATCAGATTTATTTCCTCGAACAGCGTTCTCGATTAAACCTCTAAAAGTCACTCCCAACTAAAAAAATTCTCCGGAGTGAAATTGGAAGGCAAATAAAAAGCGGCTCTCGCGAAAAAAGCCTTCGATTGATATCATCAAAGCATGAAATCAAAGAATTTCAATTAAATGAAATAAGAATTTAATTCCGATGCGAGAGCGAGTAACGCAATGGATGAACTCGATCCATTCACTTCGAGAAATAAATGTTTTAATCTAAACTTTCTAGAATCCCCAAAGGGATTCGCCAAAATATATCCGTAATGGAGGATTTTTATTTATGTAGTTCTGTATGAAAGGAATATGGCTGAGAGTATAATATCATTTCTTGTATTAAACGCAAAATTCTCTCAGTAGGAAAATATTCCCAGAATATTTCTCAGTAGTGATTTTACGAAAATAAATTATTAAGAAAAGGATTCGCGATGTGAAAAAGTCTGGAATGCACTGATTTAAATTAAATCATATGAGAGCCGAAATACTTTTTTGCCGTGCTTTGGTAGGGTGTGAGAACAAAAAAGACGAGGGTATCTCCATCGAAGATCAAAAAAGTCATTTGCATGTCCACCAAACCGAACATGCCTACCTACTGCCTAAGGAAGAAATGAGAAGCGGAAAGAGCGCAGGGTTGCCAAACCTCTTCCCTACCAATACCGTGCGGTACAAAAAAATAAATCTGCAGAGCCTGGATTATTCACCAATGGGATCGATATTTTTGGAGTAATGTTAACATACAGGTTCACATAATTACTCACTCTGTCTGAATTAGAGATTATGATACTGTACCAACGTTTTAAAAATATAGTAATTTTACATTGAGCAGACAAACAACACTTCGACATAAAAATATCACTTCAAATCCAAATCATACCTCCTATTTTGCCACCGAGTTCCATTTTTGTCTTTCAGTTTGCATAAACCGTCGTCATTCTCAAGACATAATTTATTACAGGATTAACTCACCCCATCTCACTCCCCCTCCTGTCAATTTCTTTCCATATTAAGCCAGATTTTGGCCAAGGTTGCCACATTTCCGAGGGTGTTCGTAAATATGCACGCCGGTGGCGAATTGGGCGGAAAAAGCGGGCGGCCAAGTTCCTTAGTCCGCCGATTTCTTAAAGGGAAACTTTGGCTCCATCCTCCTCGAACGGTGACGCGGACGGAAAATGGCATCGGAATCCCTTTTTATATTACATTTTGGTAGCCATTCGCTAAATATTTTTAGAGAAGTAGAGACCGTCAATAAAGACAATATATTTCTTCAACTGTTCATTATCTCAAAATGAAATAGTATAGAAGTGATGGGGAGATATGGTGATCAGAAAAGGGTTTTATAGTCCTTTGCATTGATAAAATACCCGACTAAAAATTTTAATTGACATTGAATTATTAAATAAACTAACCATGCAGAAGCAAATGTATCCCTAAACTTATGTAATGATAATGTATTATACTGCTAAATTACTTTGGAATTTTCGAACATATTGTCAATTTTAAAATAGTTTTCGTATAAATAATAGTTAGAGATAATGTCCGAGTCGATCGCTAATTCCAGGTAGCACCCAAACAATAAAACGTTTGCATGCCTAAGAGTGATGTCGTAACTCTCGCAACCACAAAGCATTGGGCTAATCGCAATTAAATCCAAGAAAGACGAAATTTTCAATAAATACATGTTAATAAAAGATATGTATATATTCTTCAATGGGAAACAAGCATGTTTTACATGACATTACAATAGTGTTATTCTTTTATAATGCTCAGCAAGCAGTTAATCATTTATGGAAAAGATTTAACAGAAAAAAACCGCGTCGTGATATATTATAAGACACATCGCGTTGGGTTCTGTCAAGGTACCAACCAACAAAGCTACATCACAGCAGATCCTCTAGTGCAAGTGTCGCCGATGATTATTTCTATTGGCTGCAGTCAGTCATATAGATAGGTAAAGATGGAGACAAGGCGAAATTGATGTTAATTGAGAAATCTAACTCCTTAACCGTAAAGTTCAATAATTATAGACAAAAAAGGGGATAAATAGAAGAAAGTAGTGAACAAGTCAAAGAAATTGAAAATACAAACTCCTAAACCTTCTAGCAACGGTGTGAATTTCGGGTCTCTGACGCAGATAAATCTCTCACAAGCCTTTTATATCCTTTTTCCACCCCCTAAATCTGTAAGTTTGTATTTTTCAATTTATTTGACTTTTTCACCTCCTTTCTTCTTTTCCCTCCTTTTTTCCTGTCTCTAATTTTTTAACTTTAGGGTGAAGGAGTTACATTTCTCATTTAACGTCATTCATATAAAATGAAAATTTGTGGCCTTCTCGCGTTCCACTCTTAAATTGTAGTCGTACGTATGATTAAAGCGGCACTACTTATAAAATGTGATGCTAGTGATACTATTCTGGAGAATTATTATAATGCGTTAAATTAAAAGAAATTCGACATTATTTTAAAAGTACTGTGACCTAACATGTCATGTAAAATCCCATCGCGTACCATTGAATACCAACCCCTGAGGTTGTGTCATTTTCCAGTAGAGGTAGGTGTGCACCCCAATAAGCTACGCATCACAGCACATTCTGTCGCAGAAATTCGAATTTCAGCCTTCTGTGCACGCGTGGAAGGCGACGGTATAACGTCAAAGGACACAAGAGCCTAGACGTTTAGAATTCATGATAAGTTCTCCATATCTCAAGTTATTAGGGAGCCCTTCTTCACGGTCTGCTCAATGGAAAATTCCTCTCCCATTTCATTCAGCCCATTTATGTTACGCTACCCTCCCGTTCACATTCATAGAGTAAATGCGACCTCGCTCCAAATGGCTAACTCTTCTCTCTCTCTCTCTCTCTCTCTCTTTATCTCTCCTCCTATCTCCTTCCCTTAAATGTAAGAATGGACCTTCTGGTCTAAATTTCGCCCGAATAAAGACGATTATCTATCTATCTATCTATCTACCCCTCCACCCATTACGCCGCTCGTCTCTGATATCAGCATATCCGGAGGTTTCCTCATATTCTGTCTCCTTGATCGAATTCTTCCTTCGTTATTTTTCTTCCATTTGTCCGAGATCGCTCTTTTATAAATCGAAATATCAGAGGGAACGCCTCATCCGGCGAAAATATTTTGGGACAAACTCGAGTTTCCGGCTGAATATGAGTGATATCGATTGAAAAAGTAAAATCGCGATTACCCTGATAAATACTAAATGGGAATTCTCCAATATGTGTTGAGGTTATTCATCATCAGTATAATTGGTGTGTTATGGTGCAGAAAATATCGTAAGCTACTCTCCGAATCTATACGGATTTCTATAAAGGTCTTTCAACGTGAGGAATGAAAAAAGGAATCCGATGAAAATTACAAATTAATCTAACCAAAACATCAAACGAAATTTTTCAATGTCATAATATATTTTCAAAACACCAAAATATCCACTCCATGAATCAACAGGTAATAAATACGTTGCTTGCGCAAGAGTGTAGAAACATATTCACTGAATTTCTCATTTACCGTTTTAATTATTGAATATAAATATAGAGCAACTAAAATTAAGACGTATAAGAAATTCCGCGCTAAAGCGAGAAATGCTATGCGCGAGGCTTTTACTAACTTCTGGAATAAGGTATTAAATAATTATTTGTAGGAGGACTCTAAAGCGTTTTGGTCCTATGTGAGTTAGGTCCAAGGTAGCAATTAAGTTCCATCAGACATAACAAAGCCACTGGCCCCTAGGAAATTCCTGCTCGCGTTTTGAAAGAATTAGCTGAAGAAATATCACCTTTTCTTCGTATAATCTTCGAGAAATCCATTTCTCGCGTAGAGGTCCCTAGCGACTGGAGGCTAGCGCACGTTACCATAACTCATAAGGGCGGCGACAAGGAGAACCCAGAAAATTACAGGCCAATTTCTTTAACTTCGATATCGTGTAAGATTCTGGAGCATATACCCGTTAGCAACATAATGCGATTTCTTGATAGTAATTAATTGTTAGATGATTGTCAACACGGCTTCAGGAAAGGCAGGTCTTGCAATACTCAGAATGGTCTTTTTGTGAATTTTATACTGAGAAGCGGAGAAAATGATACGCAGGTCGATGCCATCTTCTTAGAATTTAGGAAAGCCTTTGATAAGGTACCTCACAGGAAGTTAATAACGAAATTAGAGACCTTAGGCGTTAATTCTAAAATCGTTAGTTGGATCCGTAAATTTTTAAATCATAGGGAGCCGATGGTTGTTATAGATGGGAAATCTTCGAACTTAGAGGAGGTTTTCTCTGGCGTTCCGCAGAGTAGTGCAATTGGTCCGTTATTATTTCTAATTTATATAAACGATATCAGCTCTGTAGTCAGAAGTAAAATTTGGCTTTTCGCGGACTACACCGTCGTCTATAGAGAAATAAGCAATCCGGAAGACCAACAGTATCTCCAAAATGATCTAGAAGCTATTTCTACGTGATGTAAAGAATGACAGATATCAACTAAAACAAAAGCTGCGTCATTAATTTGTGGAAAACCAAGAATATCTTGCTGGATGTTAATTATTCGTTCGACGGAGTAGAAATTCCAATTTCAGACCCGGTTAAATATCTAAGAGTAACGATCCATCGTGATCTCTCGTGGGACACCCACATTCGCCAGTTGATAGGTTTCGCAAACAAAAAATTGGTCTTTATAGGGAGAATAGCTAGAAGTAGCTCCGAAAAAGTAAAAGAAATATGTTATTTATCCTTGGTTCGACCGCAGGTCGAATATGCTTCAGCTGTGTGGGATCCTTACGAAAAGGGACTCACTAACGAGGTAGAAAAGGTTCAGCGCAGAGCAGCTAGATTTGTAAAGAGGAATTACGATAGTAAACAAAGCGTAACATCATTAATAGAAAATCTGAAAAGGACATAATTAGAGGAACGTAGGCTGCACGCTAGATTTAAACTACTGGAAAAATTTATGTTGGAGGGAATAGCGAATGAGGTAGTAAGACTTATCAGAAGCCGGACGTATCTCGGAAGGGAGGACAGTGAGGATAAGATTCGCGAGATCGACTGCAGAACGGAGCGATATAGAGGATCGTTTTTCCCTAGGACGATAAGAGACCATATTAGAAAAAGATAACGTAGAAAAACTATGTACCCTTGGTGCACTGCACCCCCTGCCATCCATCAAAAAGGTGACTTGGAGGATATGATGTAGATGCAGATGAATTATTGCTATTCGATTAATTAAATAAATTATAGTACCATAAAATATGTCATAAAAGATCAATTTACTTAATTGTAATGCTGGATCTTTATAAATAAAGCGGCTATGTTTTATTATTTTCCGCAAAAGCAAACACAAAATTTCAAGATGAACTTAATTTTTTTATCACAAGACCATGATGACAGACTTTCGTCATTGAAAAAAATCGAATATTAAGAGATCCCATTTAAAAATCAGAAAGCGAGGAAAAAAATTAATTAATGGGTAAAATATAAAGAAATTTTCTATCCATTGCAGTTCAAATAAGGGTAAATCAGCGTGCAAAGTACGCCATTAGAAAAGGGTTTCCCATCAATGGGAAACCTTCGCGAGAAAGAAACTTGGGGAAATGTACTAAAACAGCGGTTCCCAACCTTTATCACTTCGCGAACCCCTTAGGAAAACCTATCCTTCGTCGCGAACCTGTTGGATTAACCTTTTATCTTCGCCAACCGCGTAAGTTGTAACAGTATTTGACGGCAAACCCCTTATAATGGAGAGTAAATTTTGTAAAAAGAAATTTTTTTGAATGCGTTTAATTCATGAACAATAAAAAGTCTATACAGCGCATAGTATGAAAACGTTCACAATATAATCAGCCTCTGATATTTTCATCGATTTCTAGTTAGCACCCTGTAAAATTCAAATATAATTCTTGAAGCATAAGAAAAAATTGAAAATCGAACCATGCAAGTAATTTGAAAGTAATTAAAATATTGGCAAGGATAACTAAGAAAGTGAAAAAGACGCCATTACCAAATTTTTCTCGCGAACCCCTCAGATTTATTTCTCGGACCCCTAGGGATACGCAAACCACCGGTTGGGATACGTTGTACTAAAGGATCAATTTTTTCCGTTATAGATGCTTTCTGCACGAGTTTTAAATGATACAGAATTAATAGACTGAAGATCCTAAATTCGTTATATCGGATGATAAAAAAAATTCAATCACACTGAAGTCATTCATTATCTCAGCAGTTCACAGCCTTTTTCACTTTGAAAACCCCTTTAGCTAACCTATTTCTCTTGGCGAACCCCTTGGGTTAACCTTTAATCTTCGCGAACCCCTTTAGTTGTAACAGTTTTGGCGGCGATCCCCTTATAATGGAAAGTAAAGTTTTCAAAGGCAAATCTTTTTGAAGGCGTTTAATTCATGAAGAATTAAAAGTTTATATAGCACAGGTTCACGATAAAATCAGAATCTCTGATATTGTCATCAGTTTCTAGTTTGTACCCTGTAAAATTCAAAATAATTGTTGAAGCATAAGAAAAAAATTTAAAATAAACCCATACAAATAAATTTAGTTAAATAATAATATTGGTAAGGATTGTAGAACCATGAAAGAGAAAAAGATGTCATTACCAAATTTATCTCGCGAATCCCTCAGATTTATTTCGCAAACCCATAGGGGTACGTGAACCACGGGTTGAGAAACGCTGCATTATGTGATAGAACAAAAGGAAGGGTAAAGATTTTGTAGATTTCGTAGGAATGACTTAAATTCAGAATTGAAAGGTTAGCTACGAGCTGTGCTAGTGTAATACAAGTGACTGAGTTGCTAGGATGACAACTTTGAGTGGGTTACATGACTGAAAATGAAATTGGTCTAGTTCAGTGGTGCGCAACCCGTGGCCCGCGACTCGATTTTAGGTAGCCCGCGAAGCCTTCAAACAATTTTCTCTTTTGAATTTTGTTAACCCATCATCTTACCTAACCATCGAATCATTCGGGAGGAAGATAATTATCGAAAGGTGAAAGAGATGGCTTTAGAATTGAAATTAAACCTACCATAAGTTGTTACATTGTGGTGGGTGGTGGTGGGTGTGGTGGGTTTTTAATAAATTGCGTGGCACTTCGCATAATTTTCCGCGTTCGTGTGGCTCGTTATTAAGAAGAGCTGCACACCACTTGTCTAGTTATAGAATACATAAATCCTCTCCAATTCTGAAACGGCATCACTGTAAAACCCTACAAAATTCATTTAGAATCAGTATTTTGAAATACTGACGCATTCCAGAAAGAAAAACAATTTTGGAATTAATTATCTTTTTATAAAATTATTGTAGGAAACTTTGAGGAAAACATCTCTTTCAGACGAAAAATATAGATTACCAAAGTTAAGAGAATATTTCATACTGCTTTTTTTGGTAACTTGAATCTGGCTAAGTAACCAAAAATGTTCGACAGCCCTTTCTGATAGTAGGTAATCACCCCATATAAAATAAGTCGCACAAAAACTTATATTTGTGCATTTGAAATTAATCCATAGGGTGGATATGAAAATAGGTTGTAAGTAATTTTCATCCTTAAAAAAAAAGAAAACTCAAAATTTCCACGGAGAGCTGGTGAAAATGCTCAACCAAATAACAATGTTCGAAGATCATATTGATGGCCGAGCGGATATGGGAGTGAACGAGTTGATCGGCAAATTCATTAAAAGTATTGAAGGGATAGGAGAGCACATTAATTAAGGGAAGATTTTCCAAAAGAACGATATCGGTTTGGAAGACTGAGAGGAAAAGGTAAATAAATTGTTTGAGAAAACCAGATCTTTTCGTTTTTTTTTCAAGTGGCAGAGAAAGTGAAGGTTGTCCTGATAAGATTGGAAAATTTGACGCAGGGAAAATGAGATAGCAGAGAAAGAATATTCCTTTTAAAGAGGGCAATAATGGAGATAAGTTCTGGAAGATTTTTCTTTTCGATCTCGTATCCATTTTTATTCGGATCAATGAATGCCGATGATGAAAATTCGATCAGCATACTTGAAATAATAATAAAAAGATGAAGGAGAATATAAGTAAAGAGAATGTCGGAGAGAAAGGAATTGAGTTTACAACGAATTCCAGAGAGAGGGTCCGGAATATTCACTGCACTGCACTTACCTTTCACTTTTATCAAACCCAAAGACTAGATACTATGTTTTCAAAAGCATACATTTACTGAGCATTGATTTCAACTGGTTTATAATAACAAGATTCTATGCTTACATTTATACCAATTAAAAAGCGCATAAGTTAATATGAGGTAACGCGAGGTCAAAAGAATAATAACAGGTAAAGTAAGTGACCACCTAATTCAAAGATTTTCATAATTCAAATTTCTATTATAATTTTAAGAATCGCCTACTGTGAGTCGAAAGATAAACGCAAAAGATATTGCAATAAAAATTCTAGCTAAAATTATAACCGTGATGTAATAGCTTCAAGCCATAAATATAATTTTAATTCTTTTGTTGTGACTAAGAGAGTTCACATAACAAATAACATGCAAATATCCTAGAGGCAGGAGTACACAATGATACATCTAAATCCCAGAGTTTGAGAAAAACATTTTTCCCGACTAATAAGATGCCCATAAATTGATACCTTAAAATAGGAGAAGATCGGGAAAGCGGAGATAGGAAAATTGATGGGTTCAACTGGGGCATTCAAACAGAAAGAGACGGAGAGGTTGCCTTTAAAAATTCAGAGGACCAAGGCGAAGAGAAATATGGCTTTGAAGTAGAGATGAGCACTCCCAATAAAAAACAATAGTACGAAACAAAAAAATTCTTGGAGGATCTGGATATTAAAAAAGATAGGTTGGAAGGACTAGAAGGATGAGAGTATGGAGGGTAGATATGACCTTCGGTTAGCTTCAGGGGAACGGAAAGGTTTACCGAGACGAGCGAATGCGTAAAACAAAGCCATCGATCAATACATAGGAGAAAGAATGGATAAGATATTGAACGAGGAAATGTGTTATGGGGCAGGGAATGGGAAGCATCGGTAAATGAATGTCCTTATCCAAAATATATATAGAGTGTAAATCGTCTTAAATTTTATCTATCGTCGCAAAACTTAAACTGAATTGCCCATCAACACGGTTAGAAGAAAAAGCGACAAGGAAATTAAATTTGGCTAAGAAAAAGACAACATTTACCTGGGTTGATTATCACAGGAAAAGCTGCCACAAAAAGACATCTTATGAGAAAATGGAGTACTACAATACTGGAATGGCATGGAGTGGAACCGATAGGTACAAGATGATCCAAACGGAACTTATGATGCCTACTTTCCATTTAATCATTTATTTAATACTTACATACATTGACTTTAATAGCTTTAAAATCACCGCGGTGTGCTCCCAAATTTGGTAACTTAGCGTAATAAAATATAACAAACACATTCGAACGAAATATTAAATTGATCACACGTATTTGTGCGGAAAAAATAATGCACGTATGTATTAGAATATACTTAATCCGAGCCCAACAATAGTTGTTGCTATGGCAACTCCCGTAATGAATGATAAATACTTAAAAAATGCCGGTATTTGTGCAAAATTTGAAGAAATACGATCGATAAGCAAAATTCTACGATAATAATTAGAATCTCCATTCGTTTCCACAGATAATAGTACAAATCCAGCAACGATATAATAATTCTAAGATACTTTTAATGTGCTAAAGAAATTACCCTGCACGATGGTTTTCAGATTTCCCATGTAAATGAATGGAAAGGATAGTTCCTGGAATCGAACCCGGGACTTTCAATCTTCGCAACAAAAACTATCCTCAGGAGCTGTTCCAGTAGCAGGAGATTTTCACCGAGTATCATGAAAATCGGTCTATTGGTGCAAAAGTTAATAGGGGCGGGCAGACAGACAGACGTTCAGACAAACAGACACAACGACAAAACTATAAGCCCATTTCCATTCTGAAAAGTAGGCTAAAAATGAAGATGTGGATAATCACAATTGAAAAGGAAAGAAGATGAATTCTGTAGAGAAATAATATAGGGAATGAGATTATTTAAATAGAGAAAGATATATAAAGATTACAGGAAAAAGAGAAAACACACTAGAGAGAAATAATATTTAAAAATAGGATTATGTGTGTTAACTTAAAATAGATTTATGAGAAGGTAAGGTATAGGATACCTGGAAACAAAAGAGAAAGAGAACAGCAACGGAGGGCGACGAGAAGGAGAGTATCATATAAGAGCGAGAATGATGAAAAGGAAAACACCCTGGGAATGAGGAAAGAAAAAGCGAGCGAGGATGAGGGGCATAGCGAGAGAGAGAGAGAAAGAGAGAGACAGTGGAAAGGAAAATATGGACAAAGTTGAAAGGGACTAATGACAGAGGTGGAAAGGAAGATGAATGAAAGAAGAGAAAGGATAACGAGAGTCAGAGGGAAGGAGCAATGGAGCAAGGCGGTATCGAGGGAGAGAAAAAGTGAAAGGGAAAGAAGGAAAGGGAAGCAGCTGTGGGAGGAAGCCAAGTAATGGAGGCAGTGAAAGTCTGGAACTCTTAAGGTTTGGGCTCTTCAACCCGGATGCTTATCGCGAGATAATCATTGTGGCGTGGATCTCTCTCACACGGTGAGCAACGACTTCACGCAGGATGATACGTTTTACTCCCGGCAATGTATTTTGCGAAGGAGGAAAGTATTTCTGAAGAGGAATCGATGCGAAAGGTACAAAGTTTCGAATCATGCAAACATCCCTTTGTGTGTGTGTAATATGTGTGGATGTAGCCATAACGAGAGGTCCGCCCATTAAAAAGTTTGTGAATCGAATTTTAAATGTCATATACTGGTTCAGAACACGAAAAACGGTATACGGGTGTTTCCAGGAACTGATTTCTCTCCGGCTAAAGAGTCAAAAACTTAACGCGTAATAAGAATTTTTAAAAATAGTCGTGAGACATTTTCGGCAACAAACCCTCAAGAAATTTAAATTGCCTAGAGCAATGACATCTCAATAACGAGCATTTAAATAGAGTAAATATATAATACATAATTGAGGCGATGAGTTACAGTATAGAAGGCGTACATCTAAAATTAGCCGAATCCGTCAAATACTTAGGTGTCATTTTAACAACTAACCTCTCGTGGGACACACACATACGAAATATATCAGGGAAAGCTAAGCAGAAACTAGGATTCATCAAACGGATAGTAGGTAAAAGCGAAGAAAAAGTCAAAGAGACATGTTACTTTTCTTTAGCTAGACCGCTGCTAGAGTATGCGCCAAGCATGTGGGATCCGTACGAGAAAGGATTAATCACCGAGTTAGAGAAAGTGCAGCGAAAAGCTGCTAGATTCGTCAAAAATTGTTATAATAGAAATAAAAGCGTTACAGGCTTGATACAGGACTTAGGATGGGCCGATTACGTGCTAGGTTAAAACTTCTAGAAAGATTTAGAACGTGTACTTTCTCCAGCGACGTCGAAGAAATAATAAGAACTCCCACCTATATCGGTAGAATGGACCATCCTCGTAAAATAAGAGAGATAGCCTGTAGGGCGGAGAGATACAAAGGCTCATTTTCCCCTAGAACGAAAGCTGAGCAGAATAAAACTTGCGATCAAAAGTAACCTCGAGTAGGGGCGTAAACCCAGACCTAATTTTGGAGTTTTCCCCTTGGTGTTCATGCACCCCCTGCCACACACCCTTGCGGTGGCTTGCAGGGTAAACTTTAGATGTAGATGTACACTTCTGGACCTCTTATTTTGCGTCGCTAAACTCGGAAAGATCGGAAAACCAGCTATTGTTTAAAGACACACTTCCGTCTTGATTCTCAGATATTTTATTTCAGTTATTGCGTTATTATGAACAGATGATTAGAACATCATTTCTGATTCCATATTTTATCAAAATAATTAATCTTGGCTATACGTGTCAATAAAGCTATATTTTTGTTTAAAAATATAAATTTGATGTTTTAATTATTATTCTTTTCTAATCGTTTCATAGTATAAAAAGTATTCAATATGTTTTCAATAGTAAAAATATTTGCTTATGTTTGGTATAGTCCGAAGAGCATTTTATTCTGTCAATGTGGCACGATTCACCTTGTCTTGTTTTTAGATAAATTTTAATTTATGTTTAAATGCTAACATGAAAATCCGTAAAAAGCCTTAGAAGTTGTAAAGCGTAATAAAATACATGGACGTGGCCATCCCACATGTTTTAAATTTTTAAATAGTGTACGTGCAGGAAACAAGGACGCAAAATCCTTAAATTTCCATAATCCGAAAATTCTCTTGCTTCCAAGATTGCGCATACTGCACTAAAAATAATCTACCCATCAAAAACACCTTCATTTTCATAAAATTCGGAAAGATAATGCCAACGTTATTTAAAAAACAATGAACTCAAGCTAATGTCGGCGTTGTTTGAAATTATTCAAGATATATATTCAGCAATTAAGAGGACAAAATGTTTCTGGACGTCTATATAACTGTAAGCAAATTCGTTGACTTAATCCGCAATTTGATACCTGATATGAAGATTAGAGTAGAGAAGATGTAAAGAAATTTTGCATTGAAGAGGGAATACTTGCTAACTGCCGAAAAAGAGAAAGAAACAAAATTTCATGACGAGCTGGAAAATAAAGTGTATTTAAAACCAAAAGTGACTGAAAATGGCATAAACAATGCAGTGCACCAGGTAATTAATTGTTTTAATAAACAGCAGAAAGCACGATTTGCATCGCAAATTGAAGTCGATAACGATATAGGAAATTTTAAGTTGCACTAAATATAATCTGAATGAATGAAATTAAAACTTCGTGTATAAACGATAATTACTAACAGTTTGACACACCATTTTCCTATAATAAAAAGTGAAAAAATTACAGAGACAAATTTTGGAATTTTTCACGAATAGGAAGCTCGGTTCCTTGTACGGAAACTTTACTTAGAATCTTCCTCGAATTTTCTACAACAATTTCCATTGTAGAGCATTCGTTCAGCTAATTGAAATTTATGAACAATTACATACGGTTGTCGATGAACCATGAGTGAGTTTCTGCTCTGGCCTTACTCTCTATAGATTATAATACTGCCGAAAATGTAGATTTCAATAACGAAATAAATGTTTTCTGAAAATGGAGCTCAAAAAATAGAACTTTAAAATACATAAACAAGCGTTTGTTGTTTCCTACAAGTCCTTTTTTACTTTCTCCATATACTAATTGTAAGTATAGAGAAAGCATTGTTTTCATGAAAAAATCCAATTCGAGATTTCAACGGAAATGCATGTTTTAATATCCCCTGAACACGTTTTGATTATTTTCTCGATAATGTCTGTATTTCTGTCTGTCGTTCTGTCAGTCTGCCTGTGATATGATTTTGTGTTCACTCTAACTAAAAAATTTATACTTGTATCAATGCCAAATTTTATATTTATAAATAGTACCTACTATACAATAAAGAGCTGATTAGGTTTTGGCAACAATCGCTCAATTGAAAGTGCATGTTTACTCTAGTCATATTTTGGTTTTTGTAAAATCTTTTAAATCTTAATAAATGTAAATCGACAAAACAAATTGAAACATAGAAAATACGCAATAAAAATAGTCCTTTCACCATGTGTTCCTCCGCACTAAAAACCGACTGAAAAAATATTACAATAACTGACTTGGATGGTGTAAGAAGGAAGGAAAATAGGATTATATAAAATAATGACCTCCGAGGAGTACACGTGGAATATTGTTCCAGCTTTTCTTACGACTTACGCAAACCCTTTGGAGTGACATGGCAAAGAACACTGAAAATACGCAATCTGCGAGCGATTTATCCTTTATCTAAGTTTCCTGATAAATGGAATAGTCGGAAGTGGGGAAGGGGTTTGAGAAAGAAAATAATCCTTTGGGTTGGTGTCTTTTTAAAAGCGGAGGCTGGAGGGGTCTCGTTTCTTTATCGACTTCCATGAAGCTTTGTTACGTAAGCAGATTACTAGTTTTCATAATAAGGAAAATAAGCAGTCTGAGGGTCGGATAGGTTGCGGTGAGATGGATTATAGCAAGGAGACTACCTGGGTGACCAATGGCAATAAAGTTAAAGTGAACAGCCATGGTGACATTTACGATGCTATGCTGATTAAATTTCTGTACTTATTTTTTGGACTTATTCGGGAACAGTGGAATTTATGATTTCACCTAAAGTCTCAAGTGCCTTAAAAATAAAACTCATCAATATTAATCCTTTCGCCAGCTCAAGAAAAAATAAACTCTTGGGTTATAAGAATAAATTGTATTAGAGGTGGCATTATAGGCCTCATTTTCTGATAATTTTTCGCATATTCATACGAAATAGTGCACCCAAGAAAGTTCTCTCGCACCGTTTGCATCCATTGTATCGGGGTATTCGTAACTAACGATTAATTGGGCAGATTTTAGGGCCTCGTGGTCGTAAACTCTACCTTACATTCAGGCAGATAGGAAATGATTTATGGGAACTAGTTAGGTTTAACGACTTAGAAACGGAAAATCAGCTGATGCTCCAAGGACAGGAGTTGAGGCGGGTTAAATTAATGCAAACGACTCTTTTCACGAACGAGAGAGGGATTTTGAGGAATATTTTTCAAACTTGCTCAGTCATTCACAAATTCTTATGTAATTAATGACATGACTACAGTTAATTCTTAATTTAAATTTCACGTTTACATAAAATATTAATGAGACGTCTATTAATAGAAAAAAATAGATTAATTTATCATTCAAATTTGATCGTGAAAGTCATTTTAATTTGATATTAACGAGTCAATATCTTAATGAAATTTCCGATGAATTAAAAAATGAAAAGTAGGCATTATTTTTTCTCGTTTGAAATATTAAAGCTTAATATATTTCCAACAGTTTCAAAATGAAATATTTCTACATCATTTCCTGCAACTACGAATATCATAAAAATCCAAACTTTTAAAAACTTTAAGGGATTAATCAAGATTAAAGTTTATATTAACAAGTAAAGAAATAACATCAAATGGCCGTTTTTCAGAAGAAAATTAGACAGACGGACAAACAGAAAAAACTTAAAGAACAAGATATTCATTCATTAGAAAAAATTTCCTAAACTTTTTTATCAAATATTTGCAATACTTATTTATAAGGTTTATTTTTTCCCAAATTATTGCATATTATAAAGCCTAGATCTATTTCATAATTTCAAAAGTAATAAAATTCTGTAATCATTATTTCCATAATATTACTATTTTGTGCTGTAAATTCATGCTGTATGTTCAAAAAATTCTAAGTGGCTAGGTCGAAGTAGCGTGTTTTAGCGCCAAAATTGACTATTAAGATATTTTACTTTCCTCCTAACTTTCTCAATGTCTTATTATCCCACATTTCATTACCGATCTATTCCTATTAATTTCAAACTTCCCGATTTTCCTCTCTTTCTCTCGTATTCTCTCTTCCGACTCACTTCATGTTTTCTGCCCTCTCTTAACATTGCTCAACCTTTCTACGAATAATTATAATCCACTATTCTATCTCTCCCATTACTCCGCTCACATTTACTAATTTCTCAACATTCTGCAATTCTCCCTCTCATTATTTTTCCTCTCCCGTAAATATAAAAATTGTCTATTTTCCGATATTGCCTTAATCCAAGATGAAATTATCGAACTCATCTTATGGGTGAATGGATTGATGAACAAGAACGTAAAATATACTTGTCTCGGGTATCTCCGATTCTAAAAGAATCAATTTTAGGTGGATTACCAGCGAAGACGGCTGCTTTGTAGCCAAAATGCACACCTGACTTTTTATAACCTTGTTGTGGCTATTGGAGATACCTGAGAAATATTTTTATGTTCTTGCTCTTCAATTATAATATTTCCTTATGTGATAGGAGCGAATCTTTAATCTTGAACGCAGATGCATCCGTTAAAAAATCGATGCAATATACATTACAAAAATTTCTCAAATACGCTATTGCACTCAAAATCTATTCCCACTCCTGCCAATCGCCGACTAATTGGGCCTACAAGAATCAACGTTGCTACAAATACAAAAAACTACGGAAAACCTTTCCCAACGCAAATACTATTACTATATTGGCCTCATATACGCCAAAATCTAGCATTATAATTACATGAACCATACACATAAATATCAATTATTATGTGGATTGGCGAAACATAAAGGCGATTAATCATAATTACTGGACGAGGATTGCCGCATGACAACAGAGGACTGGGGGTTGCTGGACGGTAGCTGGGCACAAAACTCCATATATGATGCTGTCACTGGACTTTTTTTAGAAATGTGACGCCAGGCTTTATAACTGAATAAAATTTAATCAAAATCGTCATAGCCATTTTTGAATAAATCGACATTTTGTAAAAATAAACTATCCTTGATTGCTGCGCTCTATCGTTCTTCTCTTCTGAAGGTCTATTCTGGACGATATTATACATATTCGATTTTGTATAACCGTTCAGGTCCTATTACCGCGTACAGACACGATATGTCGCAAATCACTTTTTTGTACTCAAATGCACCAAAAATGAGTATTTACCTCAAAATCTCCACCGTTCTTTTCGCTAATAATACACTTTATCTATATGCTACGTATATATGAAAGTAAAAACGGCAGATTTCGTCACCTTTAAATAAAAATCGGAAAAGTTTGAGCTGCACTCGCACCTCCTCATGGCTTATCCAAATTGACATCACGCGAAGTGACACTGACATACCACCCTCGCGTGGAATGTGGAATGAAGCCATTATGCACAGTATTATTCTTCCTGGATCGCGTCGCGATGGAGATATCGGGCGAGAAATGGCGGCGAAGGCTTTTCCATCTCCTCTCGCGGTAAACCACACTACGTTAGGAGAAGAGGTGAAGACGCGCACGGAGAGACGTTTTCCCCGCGGTGTAATTCATTGCCATTCTCAAAGCGGAGGGAAAATATCTCCGTGGAGAAATATGGTATAGAGAGGAGTTATTTACCTAACTCGTTCCATCGAAAAGATTCTCGACGCAGCTTTTTCTAGGAAAACTCGATTTGGCTCTCTATTCATTCCTGAGCCATGGAAAGCGTTCAAAGCGATTTTCGCGGTGAGTATCGAGTCTCACGCCTAATTTTGTTCTCTTTTCGAAACTTTCTCTTCGATATTTTACCCCAAATACGTCACTTGCGCATCAGATCACGAAGGCGCCATCACCTTTCAATGGCTGTAAAATTAATCTAACGGGATCAAAAAATCTATCTTCGATTTTCATCCTTGGAAAGCATCACACAACAAATGTTTATCATATGTACATAGGTACAACGGGCAGATGGCATTAATTTTTTAAACTATGAATGTTAAAGACAATGAAAACTGAGGATAACAAGAGTTTGAAGCGTTTTTTAATTTATAAATTATTAAATTGGAGAGAAGAAACATTTATGGTAACATTTTCCTAAACATCGCCTACGATAATCGTTGTATCGCTTAATCATTATTATTATATTATAACCATTCTCCGCTCAATCGGTGGCCTAAACTAAAGCGACAAGCACCTATGCCTGTGAATCTTTAGGTGTTATTGACCAGCGAAGTGGTAGTAGCAGAACCCCTTATGGGCACGTGTACACCGTCTGTCGTCCCGTCCGTATGTTTAATCTCCGACATTACTTGGCGGATTTTAAACAAAATACGTTTTAGTGATCCTTATTAAAATTTATCACCGATTTATGATTTTAAACTGCATCTGTTAATTATAATTTCCACTTTATATAAGTAACTAAATAAACGTTTACTCATATCTCGTTAAATGGCATCCGTCAAGCAAGAATTAAATACCATATGTTTCTCTCCATAGCACTTAAATGATTTATTCGATAAGGGGATATCATTTACCACATAAAATTCCGCGAAGCAATATAAATACTACTTGTAGTTTTGGTGATAATGATTTGAAAAACTCCTAAGCATATCGGCATATTTTGTTTACACCGATTGCTACGATGATTATATCGGCAAACAAAAATTATAAACTATATATTTTCTCTCCCAAGCTCTCATATGATCGGTGAGGTGTATAGACTACAGAAATTCTTCGAATAGAGAACAAAAATACGCGAGACCATATAATTACGAATTATAGTTACGGAGATAATAATTCAAGAACCGTAAAATCTTTTGATAGCATTTTATAGGTAAATATTACAAGGAACGCCTTCGAAATCTGGGTGTATCCCATTTAATCTCAAAATCCCATTCGATCAGAATCAATTCTTTGTATTTTTTAACTACTTGAAATGTAGCAGTTTTCATGGCACATGATGGGTTTTCATTTTTAATTTTTCCATATACGAAGTATAGAGAAAGTATTGTTTTCATAAAAAAATCGAATTCGAGATTTCAACGGAAATACATGTTTTAAGGTCCCCTGAACACGTTTTGACTATTTTCTCGATGATGTATGTGTGTCTGTCTGTCAGTATGTGATAGATTTTTTTAGGCGCTGTAACTCAAAAACTATTAATCAGGTCAACGCAAAATTTTATATTTAATATTTTTATGAAAGTTAAAAGATCTGATGAGTTTTTGGTAAAAATCGGTCGATTGGAAGTGAGTGTTTACTCTTGTCACTTATCCGTTATTTTGAAATATTTGCTTTAATATTTGATAAATATAAAAATGTACTGGAATAAAAGTTGTAGGAAATTTTGTTTTCTACAACCTTTGTTTGATACATTTTTCCATATTGCATTGTCTAAGAGACCTTATATTTTTAGCTGCCACCACCGAAGACTATTGTTAACAATTGACGCTTAATTACGTCTTAGTAACGCTCCTTTTTCTTTTCTTAATTGTCAACCGGAAGTAAATTTTGACAACGATCCAAGAGATAACAACATGTAATTTGCCATATAGATATGGAGAAAGTAATGTGTTTCCCACATCAGTTTATTTTCATCTCGCTCTACATTTAGAAGTTTTTTCGCATGCAAACCTTCTCCGTAATGTAATGTAATACATAACCCACAGCCGTTCGCTATGACAAGATTTCGCCTTATTGAATATTCTTGCCTAATATAAAGCAGAAAGTAAAATCCAAAATGAAGGAATCCTCGATCGAAAGAAACTGGCGAATTTTCTCATTTCCGGAATAAGCCTTAAAATAACAAATTATAATTAAAAATGGTTGAAGCAAAGATGCCGCGACTTTTAATACGAGAAGAGAAGACGTGTCTAATTTCGTATTGCGTGATGAATGAACGGCCTATTCAGAGTCCCATTGCGTAAAATGGGAAACTCGCGAAACGTGATAAGGGAAGAAGAGATCAAACACACGTGGCGGCTCCCTCGCGCTCTTGATTAACGACCGTTTCATAAAAATCTGGGTCAGATGGTTTACTGCGCCCTTCCAATCCTCGATTTCTCCAGCGTCGGAAAAGACGCGGGCCTTCCGGGAAGACTGCGGACAAGGAGATAAACTGCCGCGATTCATACATCCGGAGGACGCGCAACTTCCACGGATCTGATTGATATTTCTGCATTTTTGCTGACGGGTGGAAAGGTCTCGGCAGAAAAAAGAATTAATTTTTCCTCTTGTGTCAAAAAGAAAAATAACAAGAGCGGTAACCCAGCGAAACAAATGGTTGTATACTGGCGTGCATATGCACCTTAAAACAATGTAACAGTTTCAATATTTAGCACTTTGGTATGAAAATGGAAAAAAACTAGGTACTTGTCATAGATATCTCCAATAGCCATAAAAAACTGAAGACATTTATATATATATTTTTTTTCCGACTTTGTTTCTTATTCATTGATTTTTTTAGCTATTATACGAGCTCGATAATTCTCCAGCGAGTTATGTAATAGTTTATAGCAATGGAAAGAAGAATCTTTAGAGCAGAATTCGAATATAATCATTAAATTCTGAATGTTCATCCAATCACATAAAGTTTTCTTACTTGGTATTAATGTATTTACTCATCTAATTGCCCGCATCCCGTTATTGTCCCATCTGAACTACGAGGAGGGAAAAAAGACTAATGGAAAACAGCATATTTGCCCCACCCTTGATAGTGTAAAAAATCTTTCGAAAAAGTGCGAGTAAATACGGTATATTAAGGCATATTGGTTTAAAAAATTATTAGGATGGAGAACAACATATACCACAAGAAAGTCCGCTAGATCATATAATTCAGAGATAAAAATTCGGGAATCGCCCTATCTTTTGATACCGTTTCATACGTATTTCCCATAAAGAAGGCCTTTGAAATCTCTGTGTATTCTACTTATGGAGTATACTTTTCCATCTTGTTTATCTATTCAATTACTGTCATTGGCTAATCTAGATAGATCATTTTTCGTGGGAAAAAAATTAAAATAAGAAACGTACATACACTCTTCTTTTTGCTATAAATTGAAGTAATTCATCATTTGTCACACGTGGTACATAGACCGTAGATATTTTCATTGACGAAAATTCGACCATTTATATAATTTTCAGTGTTCTTTGAATTACTCTCCTCTGATTTTTTATACCATGGTGAAACTGAGTAATGTATTGTAAAAAGACTCTCGATAAGGCCCAGAAATAATGCCACACTCCGAGTTACTGATTACAAGTATTTATAAAGTACTGATATATAAAGGAAACATTGGAATTGGATGCTAAATAAGTTCCCAGCGTATGATAGTATGGTTAATTAAAAAAGCAATATAAATAATATATCAATATTTACAATAAGAATATAATTCACGATCTGCAATTTAATATAGTGATGATGGGAAGGATTTTTAAGTTGACTGCGGTAAATTTACAGACCTTTTAAAAATAATATAAATTATTTTTAACACAAATATTATTTAAATAAAATGGAACACTGCTAATTAAATAAATTTGTTTAATTATGATTTTTTATTACAATTTACTCTCCTCTATATTTAATAATTTCTTCTCCCAACAAAACAAATATTTTCAACCTGAACAATCATATACGAATAGAAACTGTCACACCCTGATAAAAAAATATTCCTTCCCGTTGCTGCACTAAAAAACGAATCATGGGGAAAATATTCGATAGCAATAAAACACAATTTGCATTCTTAATAAGGAAATAGTCGTTACACCCAGCATTTACGAATTCACCGCTTGTGGTGTAAAGCGCGTTGTGAAATGGTCATGAAATGGTGTCTACATCTGGCGACGATAGATTAAACCTGGAAAGCAATTTTCGGTGGGTGAATAGAAGGCTGTGATGACCGTCTTTCGTTAAGTTTTCATCAATGAAACAGACCTTAGCCAGTCTAATCATTCATTCCCACCATTGAATAATCTTTCTTTCTCTCCCCTTGTTCTCCCCCAAAACTTCCAGCTAAAATCGATACCTTTCAACCAAAAGTGCATGGCTTGAATGGAAGTAGCAGCAACTAAAAGGGGTTAAATATGAATTATTAAAATCATCAACGAACCGAAAATACTATAGCCCGGATAAAAACTTTTAATGATACCGGCGCGCCTTATAAAAATATACATGCACTATACTGTTGATAATCGCTGTCGTATTCCAGGGCTTTAGAATAAATTTTTATCCGAATATTGAAAACACTTTTGTTCGAATGGGAGCTATGGGATAATATAATTATAATCTGTAAAATGAAATTGGAAACAACTATTAAAATTCATCGCGCGACCACAATTACTTTACAAATTTCTATTGATCATTTACCGCTCGATTTGACATCCGAATTTTTCGCACTAGCAATATGTAGTCCGATGACAAAAGGCATGCAAAATTAGAGTTCAAACGACGAGCGCATTCTTTGGGCTTCATGCTTTCTGGGTTTTCATTAACATCACTCCTCGCGAAATTTTCAGAGGCGCAAATGCACGCAATTTCCGCGGCCGACAGCTCGCCAACGTTGCGATTAATAATCGCAGATTAATTTCGAGGGCCAGTAAGGTTGCATCCGACGTCCGTCAACGAATCCATAACAAAGCTGCAGGCGTATTCAGAAATTTAGCACATCCTTGAGATGGTTTGATTAAATTTAATTGGAGAAAATTAATTGCATCCGTAGAATCCTAGGATATTTCATATTTTACGGTATGAGTGAATGTAGGACGAATATTTTAAATAATAACAAGATGGAACAGTATACTCCATAAATGGAATACACAGAGATTTGAAAGGTGTCCTTTATTTGAAATACGTATGGAACGATAACGTAAGATTCGGCTGTTCATGAATATTTTTATCTCCGAAAGTATAAGTCGTAATTATGTGGCCTTGAGAACTAATTTGTGGTAAATGAAGTCCTCTATTCGAATACATTTTCAATACCTTATAAATCATATAAGAACATAGGAGAGGAAAATATGGATTATTAATTGTTGTTTGCCAAGAGAATCATCTTAGAAATCGATATAAATAAAATATGCGATATTTTGCTGGGGATTTTCTCGAATTTCTTATCCTGAACAATAACTCGTTATTATGTGGTCTTGCAAGACTTATTGTGGTAAATGAAGTCATCTATCCGAACAGATATTTTAACCCTCGATCAGTCGCGCCCTTTTCTGTTACTTCGTCCATGGCGTATTTATTTACAAAATAACTCTTGTTTGAAGGAATTACTTGTTTATTTTAATCCAAATGATGTTTCATTTCTCATAACTATTACTCACAATGGTAATTCTTGATTAAACATAAATTTAACTCCACTTAAAAATAATTTAATATTATAACAAACAAATCTTAGTATCCGTTACAAAATTATCATTATTTATCCTAGGTACTGCCTTCAGCATTAAATGCATCACAAATATACGTCGCTTTGCCATGCTTCTTGAAAGAGTCATATTTAACGGTTGCGTTTAATAGATGACGGTAGAGCAGCACTGAAAAAAATGACACCTTTTTCAAAAAAACAAAAAAAGATTTAAAGATTACACAAAGATCAACAGGGATTAGCTATGTAAACTATTGCCCATATCGAATTAATGAAATTAGTTATTGTATACATAGCTGCATTTGTTCGAAGAACGAAAATAAAGCAGACTTATACGACCAGGCGCGCGGCATATTCTTTACGACAAAGATAACTTTCAGTATTATCGCTCCAATTTTAAACTTTGCAACAGCTCTTTGAATTGTGATGCTTTTTTCAATTGGAAGAATGACGCAGAAGGAATACACCAAGTCTAGGTGATATCAGACACAAAGCAGTGTTTCCACAAAGAAATTAGTAAAATTGGCGTACCTAATACACCAGCGCGCCCGCTCGAGGGATAATCTATACCTCACAGATCATATAAGATAATGGAGAGAAATATATTATACCAGCGTAATTGCCCGTCAAATATGACGGGTATGCGTGAATTAAGTTTTAAGTTCAAATTGAAATAAAAATTAATGAAACCAATTTCTATAGACAATAAAATGTAAACAAATATAAAATTCACATAATTGATTGTTACAGGAGTAAAAAGAGTTTTGGGCGAATAGAAATTGTATGGCAAAGAAATACATTACGTTATACTATTCTTATATACGCACTGGTGGTGTAATGGTTAGCGTGTCGGCTTTCTATTGCAAAGTTCGGGGGTTCAAACCCCTCGAATGGAGGTTTTATTAAAAAAAAAAAACTATCATCAGTGCCTGGCAGTAGGCAGCAGTACTGTCAGTATGGTATAGAGCCAGAAACAAATGATGTTGGTTGGGTCTATATCCAATACAGCTGTAGGCGTGATCAGGACGATTTGAACGGCTACAGTACTGCGATGTGGAAAGCAAGAGGGAAACTACCACATTACAATCCCTAGTAAAGATTATATGGTTGGACAATATGAGTTCTCTCGAGGTAAAACAATCCGGAGGTAAAATAGTCCCCCAATCGGATCTCCGGGCGGGGACTGCCTTGAGGAAAACATTTGTCGAAAGTAAATTACGAATAGGGACTTGGAACGTAAGAACTATGAGAAAGGCAGGAAAGCTAGAGAACTTGAAAGAAGAAATGAGAAGAAATAGAGTGGACATTATAGGGCTAAGCGAAACTAGATGGGAGGGAGAAGGACAGTTCGACTCGGAAGAATTCACGGTAGTTTACTCTGGAGGAAATAGTGGGGAAAGGGGAGTAGCTCTGGTACTTAGGAAAGATATTATGAAAAGCGTGACCAAGATAATAGCAACGAACGATAGACTGATGGCAATAAAGCTAGAAGCAGTCCCAGTGGACATGCTGATAATCCAGGTATATATGCCAACGTCAGCTCATGACGATGAAGAAATTGATGAGATCTATGAGCAAATTAATGAAATTTACGAAGAAGACGGAAGAGGAAAGGTAAACTGCATAATAATGGGAGATTGGAACAGCATAGTCGGAGAAGGACAGGAAGAAAATGTTGTCGGGCAATACGGACTTGGGAAGAGAAATCGAGGAGGGGAGAAACTCGTAGAATTCTGCATCAATAATGACCTTGTAGTGACTAATACATGGTTCAAAAACCATAAACGAAGGTTATACACATGGAAAAGCCCAGGAGATAGAATGAGATGCCAAATAGATTACATCCTTGTAAAACAAAGATTCAGGAACAGCATAAAGAACGCCAAGGCATTGCAAGGAGCAGACATTGATTCAGATCACAGCCTTCTAATATTTGACGTGAGTACAAAGCTCAAACAAATAAGAAAAACGAGAAGAGAAAGACAGACCTGGGACCTAGAAAAACTGAAAGAAAGGCAGGATGTAGTCAGCATGAAGTTGGAAGATAACCTAAGAAAGTTGGAAAACAAACCAAAGACCGTTGATATAGAATGGGATGAAATTAAAACCAGTATCAAGGATACCTTGGATAAAGAGATTGGAAAACAAGAGAAGAAAATCAGAAAACCATGGATCACGAAGGAAATGCTGGAGAAAATGGATGAGAGACGAAAATGGAAAAACGGTAACAGTGAAGAAGGTATAGCCAACTATAGGCGCATAAACAATGAGTTGAGAAGGGTAACAGATAAAACTAGAGAAAATTGGATAAAAGGAAAATGTGATGAAATAGAACAAATGGAGAAGTTAGGACGGTACGATATGATGTACGCTAGGGCACTGGAATTAGAAGATAAGAAGTCTAATGGAATTTGTGGTAAAGGAATTATGAATACAGATGGGAAGATAGTCTCAGAAACAAAGGATGTAGCACAGGTATGGGAAGAATACATTAAGGAATTATACAGCAAACAGGCAGGAGCGGCAAAAATAGAACTGGAAAATGAGGAAAACATTGAAGAAGACAACTTGGGACCAAGTATTATGGAGAGCGAAGTAGAAAAGGCGATAGTGGAACTAAAGAAGGGGAAAGCCACTGGCAGCGATGGAATACCGGCTGAGATACTTAAAGTCATAGGATCAGAAGGACTAAAAGCGATCACGAAATTAATTAATAAGATTTACGACACGGGAGAGTGGCCTCAGGATTTCCTAGAAGTAACAATGATCCCTCTAAAGAAGAAGCCAAAAGCAATGCAGTGTAAAGATTACAGAACTATAAGCCTTCTGTCACACACATCGAAGATCATCACGAGGATTCTTAATAAAAGGCTGGAGAAAAAGGCAGAAGAAATAATAGGGGAAGATCAATTCGGTTTCAGAAAAGGACGAGGAACTAGAGATGCTATAGGAGTAGTTAGAATCATATCAGAAAGGGCAATAGAATGCAGTCAAGATATCTGCGCATGTTTCGTAGACTGGCAGAAGGCCTTTGATAGAGTAAATTGGGTCAAGTTGATGAAGATATTAAAGGATATAGGTGTAGACTGGAAAGACAGGAGACTGATTAGGAATCTATATGAGAATCAAGTTGTAAAAGTCAGGTTTGAGAATGTGGACACCTGCGGAATAAATATCGGTAGAGGAGTAAGACAAGGCTGCTGCCTATCGCCAACCCTATATATATGGAGAAAGTCTAATGCAAGAAGCTTTAGAAGGCACAGGGGATTTCAAAATTGGAGGAAGGATTATAATAACAGTAAAATACGCAGATGATCAAGTACTTATAGCAAGAAAGGAAGAGGAGCTACAAAAATGATAAATAGACTAGTGATAACAGGTAGAAAATACGGTATGGAAATAAATACAGAAAAATCCAAGGTCATTCAAATATCGGGTAAAGAAGAGAACCTGAACATAACTATTGGGGGAAAACCATTAGAACAAGTTTCAGAATATAAATACCTTGGAAGTATCATAACACGAGAGGCAAAATGTACGGATGAGATCAAAACTAGAATAGGAAAAGCAAAGGCGGCTTTCAGGAGAAAGAAACAACTACTTACAGGGAATATAAGGGAAGATATCCGCAAGAAGTTGATAAAATGCTACGTATGGAGTATAGCATTGTATGGGGCAGAAACATGGACGCTAAGGAAAAATGATATCAAATACCTGGAAAGCTTTGAAATGTGGACTTGGAGGAGAATGCTGAAGATAAAATGGACAGATAGGATGAAAAACGATGAAGTGCTACGAAGAATAGGAGAGAAGCGAATGATTATACAGACTATTAGAAAGAGGAAGGCTAACTGGGTTGGACATTACCTGAGGAGAGAGAGTATGATTAAAGACTTGTTAGAAGGAAAACTAGATGGGAAAAGGGAAAGAGGCAGGAAAAGGTTTCAGCTGATAGACGATTTGAAAGGGAAAGAGAGTTATCAAGATATGAAGAGGACAGCGGAAAATAGGAGTGTATGGAGAACCAGGTTTAACCATGAATAATCACGGACCTGTCTACGGACAGACTACCTATGATGATGATTCTTATAAGCCCTCAATTATTTTTAATTTACGGAACATTTAATTTTGTCCATCTCTGTCTGTCTCCTTTCTTTCTTCCTCTATCTCCTTCTCTCTCTCTCTCTCTCTCTCAAATCAAAGGATTCAAATCACGCATTCTTTATGCATATAGTATAAGGATAAAGGCGACAATACAATCTCGAGGTTTAACAATGTCACGGTCGGCAAGGCAACATATCGTTAAAAAGCTTAAATTTTTCCACTAAATATGATTTAAACGTAGAACTGGAGCGATTTTGCATGGTAGGCAAAATGCGATGTTTATTTTTCTTTAGAACGGTTTATGTCCGAAGATTGTAGGTCAATTCTTTCTAATTTTAATTTGCAAAAGAGTAAAAGCCTGTAAGTCGAAAAATCTATTTTAAAGTGTTATCGAATGGAAAATAGAAATTATCTACTGCAGTCGAACCCTGGTCATTTTTTAAAATTTGTTTCTTAAATGGCTTTTACTATAAGGAAAAAATATTACTACCAAATTTCAATCTTCTACTAACTCGGAAAGTTTGTTAAAATTAGCATTACAATCAGTCAGTGGCGCGGTCTGATGGCTCGTAGTGAAAGTTGTTGCATATATATATATATATATATATATATATATATATATATATATATATATATATATATATATAGATTTAATTGTTGCTTGACGGAAACCATTGAACGAGATACAAGTATAAGTTTATAAAAGTATTTATTTAAAATGGAAGCTCTAATTGACGGATGCGGTTCGAAGTTACAATTGGGCTATAAATTCTAATAAGGACCACACCTACGTAATTTAATTAATACCTGTCCAGTGGTTTAGAAGATGAAAGTTACGATGGGCGGACGGACGAGACGTCCCCATAAGGTATTCTGCTACTGCCGCTTCGCTGGTAAAGAACGCCTACTGGATACTGGGAAAAATCTCAAGGACGCGCAGCTCAAAGAAGCGAAAGAAAAGTAAATGGTAAAGTGATCAGTATGGCGAAGTACATATAATTTATCTCGTATAATTATTGTGCACCAGCGTTTGGATAAATAATAAGAGTTTTTATTAAACACTTTCGAGGTGAGTTAACGTAAATTATGGTTCAAAAATACTATTTTGATGTTTCATCACTGTCGAATGTTGGGCTGTCGAACAGTTATCAGTGCGCTGATTTTTTACATTTTATTTACTTCTGTTTACCTCGGTAATATCTACTTCGCTCTTCACAGAATAGATATCTGATGCGTTTTAATAATGTAGCAGTCATCCGTTTGTTGGTTTGACGATAATGATTATGGGGTAAAAGCCACAACACCATCGGATAAATCAGTCAAGAATTTCGGTCGCAAATCAGTAGTCCTCAAATGTTTACATCTGGAAATTTTTATTTTTTTCTCAACCGTTCTATTATCTACAGGAGATGTTTTCATCTTCCAGTCACAAGGCGGTAATTTATTTTTGAACTTTTTAAACGACGTCTTAATTTCATCGTATAAAAAATATTTTTTTAACAAGCGATAAAATAGCCGTATATTTTGAATGAAATTCATGCGCTGCAAGGGTGTCTCCGTGAGTTCCCTCTGAAAAATAAATATTTTTCGTCGTTATTACTTCCCTTCCAGCTCGGAAAATTAGTGGCAAACACGCGACTGAAAAACGGTGGAGAGGTTGAGCTAAGGGGAAAAGAAACTCCAAGAAATCTCTTCCTAGAGCTTTAGTGATTCGGTGTCCTTAAAAGCTTTGGGATTCAATTACGCGTGTCCTTTTCCTTTTCTTTCTCTCATTAAACCTTCCTATCCCTGCAGAAACTACCTCTCTACATCCTTCTCGTTCCATATAAAAGAGGTAAAACAATGGAGATATTATCTTTTTGGTCCAATGTTGAATTAGGTGCGATCTCTTTTCCTTCCTCATTGATGAGTCACCATTTTTCTCTCCAAGCTGTTCATCCACTTACAAACTTTCCGCCTCCTTCCTTTAATCCTTTAGACCACTACCTTTATGTAAAGCTATGGTTTAACTCACTTGAAATTCCGGAATGCAAAGCTAAGACGAAAAAACTTTTGCCTCCATGCGATTAGTAGCATAAACGCGCTCGCGCGCGCGCGAGAGAGAGAGAGAGAGCGTAAATATTAAATCTGGCAAGTAGAAACACAAAAGAATGGGACATTTATTCAGAATGATCTTAAAGTCAATTGAAAAAATTGAAAAGTGATTTAAAGTTAGCAAAAACAAAGTAAGTCTACAAAGTTTTCCTTCATTTTAACAGCTCCTGAACGGAATATGCGACAAACGCCGTTCTTAAAGACCATATCCAAAATTAATACGTAAATATTTTATGGAAAAAATGTTATATATGCTGTAAATTTGAAGGAATGTTGAAAGGATTGGAAAAACGAGTAATATATGATGGGGTGAAGTGTTGCCAGGAAAAAAGGTCTTCTTTGTCCTCGTTGGCGTATATTGCAGAAAGGATTATCTGTAAGTAGAGTAGTAAGGGGAGATTCAGCGCAGCGATAGTGACGCCGCCTGTCAGTAGAAACTGTAAGCTATAGATAAACAAAAGATAAACGTAATGACGTCATAACAAAAGACGATCGTAATGCGCAATGTTAGGTTGGTATCTTGGAAGGCGGTAAATTTGAATCGAGTTAAAATTTTGCTGTTGTTATCTTGGAAGGCGGCGGATTTGAATCGAGTTAAAATTTTGCTGTTGTTATCTTGGAAGGCGGTAAATTTGAATCTAGTTAAAATTTTGCAGTTGGTATCTTGGAAGGCGGCGGATTCGAATCGAATTAAACTTTCTGGGTTGGTATTTTGGATGGTGGTGGATTTGAGTACGTTAAAATGAAGCGAAATATTGAGCAGGTTGATCAAGTTTTTTTTATTTCCAATAAAAGACAATCATTATTACTTTATAAAAACACACAACAAAAATGACAATCTTTTTTCAAAGGAGGTGATCCATCGATATGAATTTCTCCTTTATTGCAGTGTTCCAGGCATGGTTGATATCGTTCCGTCTTATTCCAATCTTCTAATTCTTGTAATTCGGGAAATGTGGCGGCTATCTGATGGATGTCACGTGGATGATACAGTTCAATGTAATCAATAGGTATAAATTTCAGATCCTCTAATTTCATCGTCTTCCAACCACGTTCATGGCCGACCCAACTTTATGTATAATTGCGAGTTGTTTTAAGTCCATAACTGAAAGTTAATTATTTTCAAATCAATGATTGCTTAGATTTATAATATAATAATAATTTTAAATATAAATTAAATTACCTTTGGAGAGCGATCTTATGCGTGGAGTATTCTGGATGCGTCTTTCTTCGAGAAACTCACTTATGCACGCGTCCGTCCTCTGCCGAGTCTCAAAACCGAATGAAACCTTCTATGTGCAAGATTGCAAAAATGCTGAGACTGCACGGCCGCGAGACTCTGCGTAGCGATTTTGAGTCAGCGAACCGGACGTGATCACTGCAAAGTGCCGAGTTCGTGCATACACCGGATGTGATCTGGAGAGTGGGGGTTAACGCAAAAGTATCACGTCAACACTTTCCCAACTTGCGGTATATTTGAATCGAGTTAAAATTTGGTGCTTGGCAGTAATTTAAGAATCTCAACCGTCGTCTCCACCACTTCACTGCTTTCATCGACACCGACGTCTCCATCGCTTTCTTTATTACACCACCACCGTCTCTACAACTTCGCTGGGTTAATTTCCACCACCGTCTCTACAACTTCGCTGGGTTAATTTCCACCACCGTCTCTACAACTTCGCTGGGTTAATTTCCACCACCGTCTCCACCACCTTCTTCATACTACAAAACCGCCGTCTCCACCGACTTGAAGTAAGTTGTATTCAATTCCATTCATTGATTTTACGCTTCTTGTGAGAAACGATTGAAATATTCTTTTTTTAGTATGTCTAGCCCCAGAAGCCTTCAGAGCTATACCATTGACGTCATAGTTGAAAATGCTATTGATATTAAAGATTTACCAAAAATTATACAAGAAAAAATTACGTCATATAAAAATCATAGCGATTTGATATTAACTATTTTGGAAGGGAGATTGATTTGCGAACCAAACTCACCACCATGGGTGAAAAAGTGGATTCATGAACGGAAAATAGCACGGGATAAAAAACTCGGGATAAGTAAGTTTTTTCAATCGTTTCTCATCATTTACTTCTAATTAATTTTATTCCTGTTCCCGATGTGTGTATACATTTTTGACTACACACATTCTCTAATTGTATGTTTCATTATCTGATTTATATGTAATAGATTCTTTTTATATGGAATTTTGATTTAAATATATACATTTTTTATTATGATTTAACTGATGAGGAAAATTACTTCATATGTTAAAAAATTATTAAAAATAATACTTATCATCATTTACGTCTAATTAATTTCATTCCTCTTCTTGATGTCCGTATGCATTTTTTCATAACGCATTCTCTAATTGTTTGTTTCATTATCTGATTTATATGTAATAGATTCATTTTTGTATGGAATTTGATTTAAAATCTATATATTTTATTATCTGACTTAACTAATGAGAAAAATTACTTCATATGTTTTTAAATTGTTAAAAATAACCCTCATTTACAGATGGATTCTCTCAAGGCGAAATTTCAGAAAGTGTCGAAGATGAATACATTCGTAAAAAAGGAGGATTTGGTGCAAGATAAAAACTACAAAATAGCATCATTTGAAAAATTTAATACTAGATATGGTTGGACATTAGTGGTGACGATAGGAGAAGATGAAGATTTGTCGGGGGTAAAGATGTTTTTACCCAAGAAATTTTTAAATGCTATTACCGACGAAGAAATAAAAATGTATAATGAGAGTAATATTAAGAATTTAAACATAAAAGTAAATAATAACAATGTTATTATTTGTTAAAATAAAAAAATTTCTAAATATTTTGATTGATTCCATTTTTTCCCCCAAAAATTATGTGAAATATTGAGCAGGTTGATCAAGTTTTTTTTATTTACAATAAAAATACAAGCATTGTCACGAAAACAAAAATACTTTGTCCTAACTCGTCTTACTTATATGATTTAACAAGTCGTAACTTGTCGAAAGTCGAATGGAAGGACGAGATGAAATAAAAAAATAGGACGTATCTATTACTAGAATAACTTGCCAGAAAACCTGAACATTTTTTTAACCAAATATTATATGCCAAATAAATTTGAATATACCGAAAATTGATAAAATTCAGTAATCTATAAAAATAATTAATTTATCAAATCTCATTTATGATTATTTATATAAATTAAAATAAGAGAATCACTCGAACAATTTATCGACGCGTTTTTTTGCAGGTCAGAGCGGTTTATTTACCGCGCTCGCACATAGTCAAGATCTTAAAGGCTAAATAAAAAAAACACATTAAAAAGGTAGAATCTATGGCAGTTCGTAACTCACTCCGCTTCACTGACGAAAAGAGCCTATTAAAAAAAATAACTGATATTAACAAAAAGTTGATTTAAATCAACTTTTTGTTGATTAACATAATGATATCTAAGATGCAGTAGCGACAATTTAACAGATTTATATTGTTTAAATTCCGTTTATAATCGATATTATATCAAAAAATTATAATACGGGTAATAAAATATTCACTTTAACCTGATACGATATAATTCTTTTCTTTTATCCAAATCTTTTAAGCGGACAATCTTCTATTCTATCCAACGTTGTCGTTGAAATGAAAGAATTCCCGTATACAAATTGGATTTAAGAAAGTACGTATTAAATCATCGCGAGATTTAAATAGAATGTCTCCACGCATATGTTTCTCTTTCTTTTCCGCTGGGGAACTAAGAAGGAAAAGCCTGCACACGCTCTCTGAAATAATGCCACCTTGCTCTTTGAAGACGCTATCTACATCCGGCCGCGCAATCCTCGTAACCAGATCGCGACATCATAACATCTCACCGTAGAGAATCTCGCTGTTGTTATATTAAGAAAGTCGAAATTGTACATCTCTTCGTTATTCAATACGCTCGTGGATATCAACAGCATTCATATGTTAGTAATAAATAATAATAATTAGCTAAATCCATTTCGAAATTGTGTCACACTGCCTCCGAAAAAATATACACGGGTAAATTATTATTTATTTGCCTTTTATTCTTTATTAAAAAAAAATAACTAATGGAAAAATTTTGTATTCGATATTAATTTCTTTATATATTTTAATATTATAAAAAAATCAATTTTATAAATCCCATCGAGAATTTCATGAACAAAATTAGGGAATAAAGACACGATATATTCTCTTAGACTTATCTTGTAAGATTTAATAGCAAAATTTTTTTCGGTCTACGAAAATTTATTTTGAGTTATTTTTTTCGGCTACTTTAACAAAAAAATCAATTTGATAAATCCCATCGGGAATTTCATGAACAAAATTAGGGAATAAAGACACGATATATTCTCTTAGACTTATCTTGTAAGATCTAATAGCAAAATCTTTCTTCGGTCTACGAAAATTTATTTTGAGTTATCTTTTTCGGCTACTTTCACAAAAAAATCAATTTTATAAATCCCATCGGGAATTTAATGAACAAAATTAGGGAATAAAGACACGATATATTCTCTTAGACTTATCTTGTAAGATTTAATAGCAAAATTTTTCGGTCTACGAAAATTTATTTTGAGTTATTTTTTTCGGCTACTTTCACAAAAAAAAATCAATTTGATAAATCCCATCGGGAATTTCATGAACAAAATTAGGGAATAAAGACACGATATATTCTCTTAGACTTATCTTGTAAGATCTAATAGCAAAATCTTTCTTCGGTCTACGAAAATTTATTTTGACTTATTTTTTTCGGCTACTTTAACAAAAAAATCAATTTGATAAATCCCATCGGGAATTTCATGAACAAAATTAGGGAATAAAGACACGATATATTCTCTTAGACTTATCTTGTAAGATCTAATAGCAAAATCTTTCTTCGGTCTACGAAAATTTATTTTGAGTTATCTTTTTCGGCTACTTTCACAAAAAAATCAATTTTATAAATCCCATCGGGAATTTAATGAACAAAATTAGGGAATAAAGACACGATATATTCTCTTAGACTTATCTTGTAAGATTTAATAGCAAAATTTTTCGGTCTACGAAAATTTATTTTGAGTTATTTTTTTCGGCTACTTTCACAAAAAAAAATCAATTTGATAAATCCCATCGGGAATTTCATGAACAAAATTAGGGAATAAAGACACGATATATTCTCTTAGACTTATCTTGTAAGATCTAATAGCAAAATCTTTCTTCGGTCTACGAAAATTTATTTTGACTTATTTTTTTCGGCTATTTTCATATTTTTTGTGGAAAATTCGTCTAGTAAGAGATATTTTGGAAAATGTTTTCGAATTTCATTTGATAAAAAATTAAGTATAAACTTTTAAAAAAGTTTTTTAGGTTGGTATTTTGGGTGGTGGCGGATTCGAATCGAGTTAAAATTTCGCTGTTGGCATAGCCGAATGCGCGATATATTGGAATCGAATTAAACTTTCTGGGTTGGTATTTTGGATGGCAGCGGATTTGAGTACGTTAAAATGAAGCGAAATATGGAGCAGGTTGATTAAGTTTTTTTTGTTTCCGATAAAATACAATTATTATTACATTATAAATACACACAACACAAATAACAATCTTTTTTCAAAAGAGGTGGTCCATCGATATGAATTTCTCCTTTATTATAGTGTTCCGAGTATGGCTGATATCGTTCCCTCTTACACCAATCTTCTAATTCTTGTAATTCGGGAAATGTGGCGGCTACCTGATGGATGTCACGTGAATGATACAATTCAATTTAATCAAAAGGTACACATTTCAGATCCTCCAAATTCATCCTCTTCCAACCATGTTCATGATAGTTCCGAATAGACCCAACTTGATGTATAATTGCGAGTTGATTTAAGTCCATAACTGAAAGTTAATTATTTTCAAATCAATGAATGCTTAGATTTATAATATTATAATAATTTTAAATATAAATTAAATTACCTTTTGAGAGCGATCTTATGCGTAGAATATCTGGATGCGTCTTTCTTCGAGAAAAAAATCCAAATGAAACCTTCTATGTGCAAGGTTGCAAAAATGCTGAAGCTGCACGGCCGCGAGACTCTGCGTAGCGATCTTGAGTCAGCGAACCGGACGTGATCACTGCAAAATGCCGAGTTCGTGCATACACCGGATGTGATCTGGAGAGTGGGAGTAAACGTGAACAATTTCCCAACTTGCGGTATATTTGAATCGAGTTAAAATTTGGTGCTCGGCGGTGATTTTAAATACGTCAAAATGAAACAAATATTTTGTTCCTAACTCGTCTTACTTATATGATTTAACAAGTCATAACATGTTATTCTAGTAATAGATATTTTGAAAAAAAATCAAGCATCGACTTTTTTAGAAAATTTCTTCGTAATTCATGATCGACAAAATGTTTTCCCAAACGAATTTTGACAAAAAATACGTTTTTAGTAGTAATAGATATATTGAATATTTTGAAAAACGCGTCGATAAATTGTTTGAGTGATTCTCTTATTTTAATTTATATAAATAATCATAAGTGGGATTTTTAAAATTAATTATTTTATAGATTACTGAATTTTATTTATTTTCGGTATACTCAAATTTATTTGGCAAATATTTTTTTTGGTTAAAAAATATTTCGCGTTTGTGGAAAGTTATTCTAGTAATAGATATTTTGACAAAATTAAACATCGGCTTTTTTAGAAATTTTCTTCGTAATATATGATCTAAAAAATGTTTCCCCAAACGAATTTTGACAAAAAATTCGTTTTTTAAGCAATATTTCTCTGATTTTATAAATAATCATAAGCGAGATTTGATAAATTAATTATTTTATAGATTACTGAATTTTATTAATTTTCGGTATACTCAAATTTATTTGGCAAATATTTTTTTTGGTTAAAAATATTTCGCGTTTGTGGAAAGTTATTCTAGTAATAGATATTTTGACAAAATTAAACATCGGCTTTTTTTAGAAATTTTCTTCGTAATATATGATCTAAAAAATGTTTTTCCAAACGAATTTTGACAAAAAATACGTTTTTTATGCAATATTTCTCTGATTATATAAATAATTTGTAAGTGAGATTTTTTAAATTAATTATTTTACAGATTACTGAATTTTATTAATTTTCGGAATCTTTTTACTACGGCAGCTTTGACATCGGGGTTATGAGTATAATAAAACTTGACGTTTTTTCTCTCGAGGAAATCTTGAAACTTTTTATTCCTAAATTCGGAGCCTTTATCGCTTTGTAATTTTATAGGTTTTCTATTTTTGAAAATATAATCGAACGCCCTCACCATTTCTTCCCACGTCTTGCTCTTCAAAGGAACTGCCCAAGCATATTTTGAGAATAAATCTATAATGGTTAGAATATATGCAAATTCACTATTATACTTTTTCAAATTTCGCATATCATTTAAGTCACATTGCCAAGTTTCGTCGATATAATCAACATCGTAAAAATTTCTTTGGAAGCGTTTTCTTAAAGGCCTGTGCAATGTATAAGCATCCTGTGAATTCAACCAATCCTGAACGTATCTCTTCTATAACTTATTTTTACCCAGTGCTTTATACAATTTATCGGTTGTTAAAAAATCCTGCCGGGTTAGAGAGATCGTTATAAATGGATTTTAAAATTTAATCGGACTCCAAACTATTGTTTTAAATAACGTACTTCTTGTCAAAATTCGTTTGGAAAAACATTTTTTAGATCATATATTACGAAGAAAATTTCTAAAAAAGCCGATGTTTAATTTTGTCAAAATATCTATTACTAGAATAACTTTCCACAAACGCGAAATATTTTTTAACCAAAAAAATATTTGCCAAATAAATTTGAGTATACCGAAAATAAATAAAATTCAGTAATCTATAAAATAATTAATTTTAAAAATCCCACTTATGATTATTTATATAAATTAAAATAAGAGAATCACTCAAACAATTTATCGACGCGTTTTTCAAAATATTCAATATATCTATTACTACTAAAAACGTATTTTTTGTCAAAATTCGTTTGGGAAAACATTTTGTCGATCATGAATTACGAAGAAATTTTCTAAAAAAGTCGATGCTTGATTTTTTTTCAAAATATCTATTACTAGAATAACATGTTATGACTTGTTAAATCATATAAGTAAGACGAGTTAGGAACAAAATATTTGTTTCATTTTGACGTATTTAAAATCACCGCCGAGCACCAAATTTTAACTCGATTCAAATATACCGCAAGTTGGGAAATTGTTCACGTTAACTCCCACTCTCCAGATCACATCCGGTGTATGCACGAACTCGGCATTTTGCAGTGATCACGTCCGGTTCGCTGACTCAAGATCGCTACGCAGAGTCTCGCGGCCGTGCAGCTTCAGCATTTTTGCAACCTTGCACATAGAAGGTTTCATTTGGATTTTTTTCTCGAAGAAAGACGCATCCAGATATTCTACGCATAAGATCGCTCTCAAAAGGTAATTTAATTTATATTTAAAATTATTATAATATTATAAATCTAAGCATTCATTGATTTGAAAATAATTAACTTTCAGTTATGGACTTAAATCAACTCGCAATTATACATCAAGTTGGGTCTATTCGGAACTATCATGAACATGGTTGGAAGAGGATGAATTTGGAGGATCTGAAATGTGTACCTTTTGATTAAATTGAATTGTATCATTCACGTGACATCCATCAGGTAGCCGCCACATTTCCCGAATTACAAGAATTAGAAGATTGGTGTAAGAGGGAACGATATCAGCCATACTCGGAACACTATAATAAAGGAGAAATTCATATCGATGGACCACCTCTTTTGAAAAAAGATTGTTATTTGTGTTGTGTGTATTTATAATGTAATAATAATTGTATTTTATCGGAAACAAAAAAAACTTAATCAACCTGCTCCATATTTCGCTTCATTTTAACGTACTCAAATCCGCTGCCATCCAAAATACCAACCCAGAAAGTTTAATTCGATTCCAATATATCGCGCATTCGGCTATGCCAACAGCGAAATTTTAACTCGATTCGAATCCGCCACCACCCAAAATACCAACCTAAAAAACTTTTTTAAAAGTTTATACTTAATTTTTTATCAAATGAAATTCGAAAACATTTTCCAAAATATCTCTTACTAGACGAATTTTCCACAAAAAATATGAAAATAGCCGAAAAAAATAAGTCAAAATAAATTTTCGTAGACCGAAGAAAGATTTTGCTATTAGATCTTACAAGATAAGTCTAAGAGAATATATCGTGTCTTTATTCCCTAATTTTGTTCATGAAATTCCCGATGGGATTTATCAAATTGATTTTTTTTTGTGAAAGTAGCCGAAAAAAATAACTCAAAATAAATTTTCGTAGACCGAAAAATTTTGCTATTAAATCTTACAAGATAAGTCTAAGAGAATATATCGTGTCTTTATTCCCTAATTTTGTTCATTAAATTCCCGATGGGATTTATAAAATTGATTTTTTTGTGAAAGTAGCCGAAAAAGATAACTCAAAATAAATTTTCGTAGACCGAAGAAAGATTTTGCTATTAGATCTTACAAGATAAGTCTAAGAGAATATATCGTGTCTTTATTCCCTAATTTTGTTCATGAAATTCTCGATGGGATTTATAAAATTGATTTTTTTATAATATTAAAATATATAAAGAAATTAATATCGAATACAAAATTTTTCCATTAGTTATTTTTTTTTAATAAAGAATAAAAGGCAAATAAATAATAATTTACCCGTGTATATTTTTTCGGAGGCAGTGTGACACAATTTCGAAATGGATTTAGCTAATTATTATTATTTATTACTAACATATGAATGCTGTTGATATCCACGAGCGTATTGAATAACGAAGAGATGTACAATTTCGACTTTCTTAATATAACAACAGCGAGATTCTCTACGGTGAGATGTTATGATGTCGCGATCTGGTTACGAGGATTGCGCGGCCGGATGTAGATAGCGTCTTCAAAGAGCAAGGTGGCATTATTTCAGAGAGCGTGTGCAGGCTTTTCCTTCTTAGTTCCCCAGCGGAAAAGAAAGAGAAACATATGCGTGGAGACATTCTATTTAAATCTCGCGATGATTTAATACGTACTTTCTTAAATCCAATTTGTATACGGGAATTCTTTCATTTCAACGACAACGTTGGATAGAATAGAAGATTGTCCGCTTAAAAGATTTGGATAAAAGAAAAGAATTATATCGTATCAGGTTAAAGTGAATATTTTATTACCCGTATTATAATTTTTTGATATAATATCGATTATAAACGGAATTTAAACAATATAAATCTGTTAAATTGTCGCTACTGCATCTTAGATATCATTATGTTAATCAACAAAAAGTTGATTTAAATCAACTTTTTGTTAATATCAGTTATTTTTTTTAATAGGCTCTTTTCGTCAGTGAAGCGGAGTGAGTTACGAACTGCCATAGATTCTACCTTTTTAATGTGTTTTTTTTTATTTAGCCTTTAAGATCTTGACTATGTGCGAGCGCGGTAAATAAACCGCTCTGACCTGCAAAAAAACGCGTCGATAAATTGTTCGAGTGATTCTCTTATTTTAATTTATATAAATAATCATAAATGAGATTTGATAAATTAATTATTTTTATAGATTACTGAATTTTATCAATTTTCGGTATATTCAAATTTATTTGGCATATAATATTTGGTTAAAAAAATGTTCAGGTTTTCTGGCAAGTTATTCTAGTAATAGATACGTCCTATTTTTTTATTTCATCTCGTCCTTCCATTCGACTTTCGACAAGTTACGACTTGTTAAATCATATAAGTAAGACGAGTTAGGACAAAGTATTTTTGTTTTCGTGACAATGCTTGTATTTTTATTGTAAATAAAAAAAACTTGATCAACCTGCTCAATATTTCACATAATTTTTGGGGGAAAAAATGGAATCAATCAAAATATTTAGAAATTTTTTTATTTTAACAAATAATAACATTGTTATTATTTACTTTTATGTTTAAATTCTTAATATTACTCTCATTATACATTTTTATTTCTTCGTCGGTAATAGCATTTAAAAATTTCTTGGGTAAAAACATCTTTACCCCCGACAAATCTTCATCTTCTCCTATCGTCACCACTAATGTCCAACCATATCTAGTATTAAATTTTTCAAATGATGCTATTTTGTAGTTTTTATCTTGCACCAAATCCTCCTTTTTTACGAATGTATTCATCTTCGACACTTTCTGAAATTTCGCCTTGAGAGAATCCATCTGTAAATGAGGGTTATTTTTAACAATTTAAAAACATATGAAGTAATTTTTCTCATTAGTTAAGTCAGATAATAAAATATATAGATTTTAAATCAAATTCCATACAAAAATGAATCTATTACATATAAATCAGATAATGAAACAAACAATTAGAGAATGCGTTATGAAAAAATGCATACGGACATCAAGAAGAGGAATGAAATTAATTAGACGTAAATGATGATAAGTATTATTTTTAATAATTTTTTTAACATATGAAGTAATTTTCCTCATCAGTTAAATCAGATAATAAAAAATGTATATATTTAAATCAAAATTCCATATAAAAAGAATCTATTACATATAAATCAGATAATGAAACATACAATTAGAGAATGTGTGTAGTCAAAAATGTATACACACATCGGGAACAGGAATAAAATTAATTAGAAGTAAATGATGAGAAACGATTGAAAAAACTTACTTATCCCGAGTTTTTTATCCCGTGCTATTTTCCGTTCATGAATCCAATTTTTCACCCATGGTGGTGAGTTTGGTTCGCAAATCAATCTCCCTTCCAAAATAGTTAATATCAAATCGCTATGATTTTTATATGACGTAATTTTTTCTTGTATAATTTTTGGTAAATCTTTAATATCAATAGCATTTTCAACTATGACGTCAATGGTATAGCTCTGAAGGCTTCTGGGGCTAGACATACTAAAAAAAGAATATTTCAATCGTTTCTCACAAGAAGCGTAAAATCAATGAATGGAATTGAATACAACTTACTTCAAGTCGGTGGAGACGGCGGTTTTGTAGTATGAAGAAGGTGGTGGAGACGGTGGTGGAAATTAACCCAGCGAAGTTGTAGAGACGGTGGTGGAAATTAACCCAGCGAAGTTGTAGAGACGGTGGTGGAAATTAACCCAGCGAAGTTGTAGAGACGGTGGTGGTGTAATAAAGAAAGCGATGGAGACGTCGGTGTCGATGAAAGCAGTGAAGTGGTGGAGACGACGGTTGAGATTCTTAAATTACTGCCAAGCACCAAATTTTAACTCGATTCAAATATACCGCAAGTTGGGAAAGTGTTGACGTGATACTTTTGCGTTAACCCCCACTCTCCAGATCACATCCGGTGTATGCACGAACTCGGCACTTTGCAGTGATCACGTCCGGTTCGCTGACTCAAAATCGCTACGCAGAGTCTCGCGGCCGTGCAGTCTCAGCATTTTTGCAATCTTGCACATAGAAGGTTTCATTCGGTTTTGAGACTCGGCAGAGGACGGACGCGTGCATAAGTGAGTTTCTCGAAGAAAGACGCATCCAGAATACTCCACGCATAAGATCGCTCTCCAAAGGTAATTTAATTTATATTTAAAATTATTATTATATTATAAATCTAAGCAATCATTGATTTGAAAATAATTAACTTTCAGTTATGGACTTAAAACAACTCGCAATTATACATAAAGTTGGGTCGGCCATGAACGTGGTTGGAAGACGATGAAATTAGAGGATCTGAAATTTATACCTATTGATTACATTGAACTGTATCATCCACGTGACATCCATCAGATAGCCGCCACATTTCCCGAATTACAAGAATTAGAAGATTGGAATAAGACGGAACGATATCAACCATGCCTGGAACACTGCAATAAAGGAGAAATTCATATCGATGGATCACCTCCTTTGAAAAAAGATTGTCATTTTTGTTGTGTGTTTTTATAAAGTAATAATGATTGTCTTTTATTGGAAATAAAAAAAACTTGATCAACCTGCTCAATATTTCGCTTCATTTTAACGTACTCAAATCCACCACCATCCAAAATACCAACCCAGAAAGTTTAATTCGATTCGAATCCGCCGCCTTCCAAGATACCAACTGCAAAATTTTAACTAGATTCAAATTTACCGCCTTCCAAGATAACAACAGCAAAATTTTAACTCGATTCAAATCCGCCGCCTTCCAAGATAACAACAGCAAAATTTTAACTCGATTCAAATTTACCGCCTTCCAAGATACCAACCTAACATTGCGCATTACGATCGTCTTTTGTTATGACGTCATTACGTTTATCTTTTGTTTATCTATAGCTTACAGTTTCTACTGACAGGCGGCGTCACTATCGCTGCGCTGAAACTCCCCTTACTACTCTACTCCTGTACATATAAATAGTTAAATCTTACTTACATATACATACTTTTATATTTGCAAACTCATGTATTATGTCTGCCACCAGCATGCAATAGTTTTATGAAAAACAAATATGCAGGAATGGGGGAGGGTAAGATATTTCGCATCACTCGACAAGACTTTTATCTTATTCTTTCTTTTTCGAGCGAGAACTTAGCTCAAGTTTCCGATAACAATAGAAAAATTATCCTGCTAGAATTAAAAACTAACTGAAATAAATATTTCGAGGTATTTCTAAATAACGATTGGCATTTGGAATTCGGCAATTCCTTGATGGCACTTACTTAATTTATCTAGATAATTATTTAATTTGAGAACATTCGTAAAATATATAAGCTTCACAGTTAGTAAAACAAATCATTAGTACAAAAGGGATAAAATATCCAAAATTACGCTTACCGTTTCTTGAAGCGGTTGCGTCCCTGCCTGTAGTGAGAAAATAGTTTCGTGGCTCCGGGAATTTTGTCTTCTTCAAACCAGCAGAAGAACCAGACTGGTAGAGTTGTCTGTTGAAGGGCGAGTTGTTCGTGTTGGAGGTTGGCAGGGAGTAAAAGTGGAAGAAAGAGAGCGATTGATGGAGGCAAAGGGTTTCGGATGTCTCTGAAAAATTTGCGGGAAGTTATCTGATGAGAGGACGAATGAGAAACGTGTTGGGCTGGAATAGAGAAAGGCTCCCAACAGTGGACGAAATGATGCTTTAAAGTGATGAAGGAGAACACGAACGATCCTCTATGCAAAAAAGGGGAAAGGTCTTCCTTAGGCTGACATTTTCAAATAGACACGATCCTATGGAACGAAATACTGTGTTTTGTTACTAAACACACTACTGTGTGTGCGTTTGTGTGCATTCTAACGTCAATATCACTGATTCATTATATCTCTAAGTTATACTTATAAGTTTATTTACCAATAAAAATGTCCTTTTAATTTTTATTTCTATAACTCCAATCTTCTATGACTAGAAGGAAATAACAATTCCCAGTTACGTTTTTTTGTTAAGTCGAAGTTTATAATAAATTCGCTGACCCATTTACGGTATTTGGCTTTACCGTCAAGCCCGTCCCACACATCTCACGAGTATTGACGATTGCGAGTATGTACGAATAATGACCAATGCCGAGTCAGACCTCCCACACCACTCGAGCATACTTGTAACTCTTCTCCTCGTGAAACCTCGTGCATCCTGCCGTATACTCGCATCGTCATCCGTTCACTATTCCACATTATTTGTTCGCTAACTGTGTATCGATGTCGAGGATTCCCGAGTGGTCTGGGAGATTCTACGGGTGCGGAAACGAGTAAACACACGAGTTTAATTTTCCTTTGACTCGCGGTAAATTTACCGACAATCGACGGGAAAGGGCAATTACGAGTACTAGGAAAGTATTTGCAATGTTGTACGAGTATCCCAGTCCCACACCACTCGCGAGTATTCACCAGTATTGACATTCGTGAATACTCGCGAGTGGTGTGGAACCGGCTTTAATCCTTCTAAGTGTCCTTTAAGCTGTCTGCATCAGTTAAACAGGAAGATCATTCACCAAAATGGTCAAAGGTAACAAATACTGCCAATTGAGCAGCAACCGAGCTTCACTATTTGCCAAACAACTGTTATAGGAATACAATAAGTGATTTTAATGTGTAGATTTTCCGTTTTGAAACAAAAGTTAGCCAATCCCGATTTACAGCACTGCTTATTAACGAATACTTTTCTTCCTTAGATTCCTATTTGTTTTCCACCGTATGCTGATCTAAGACCAGTTTATGCTGGTGTTTCCCACCTTCTGGTGTGGCCTCATTTGACATTACACTTCTTTTAAGGAAGTTAATTCTATCCCTCAACTTTTAGATAGTAATGACTAGTGAATGAAAGTTTAATACATCATCACTGAGTAAAAAAAATAAGTTCATTGGTGTAGTCGAGCAGTGTATAATAAAAGGGATATTAAAGCTGATTTTGGTACATATCCCTACAAATACTTGATCAAAATTTTAAAAAGTGCTCACCACCTAAGAAAACGTGCTGCTACTGACAGAAAATAGTACAATATTTGTAAGTCTTTTTGCGCAGAAGAAAGGAAGGTGAAGTGGATCAAATGTGAAAGAGATCAAAAATACCTGCGTCGGATAAGATTTTGAGAGAAAATACAGAAACATTTGCCAAAAAAACTAAATTATAGAGAATTTAAACTAAGTACGGGATGGTTGACAAATTTAATAGTCGCAATGTTACAGTTCATAAAGTTATGAGGTGCAAAAGTGGTGCATTGTCTGACATTGGCTGTGAAAATTGGAGAAAAGATGTTCCGCCGCAGTTAATGAGCCAAGTGATATTTTAAACGCAGATGAAGCATGCATTATTAAAGCCTTTCAAGGTAAAACAATAGCTTATAAAAATAAACGGGCCATGTTGGTGACTGTGTTGCTATATTCAAATAATAGTGGAGTTATATCGCATTATAATCACACCTTTACTGTAATTTAGAAAAGGACTGTTTCTCGAATAAAATCACCATGAGAATAGCCTCTTACCCCCTACTTAATATGAAAATTCTCCTTTTAAATCTAATAAATATTAAGAATTCCCTTCACGCCAGCTTTTTGCTCACTCATCAACTGCTATTACTGGCCATAAAAACCGCTCCCTTTAAACAAACTGTAAAAAGCCTTTTGTTGGCCTCTGAATCGAGGCCAAGGGCGGATGCAGCGCAATAAGGCTTTGTGACATCGATTCTAATGCTTTTAGTGGAATTGTAGGTTAACACTATTAGGTCTCGAGGTATAAACTGCAACAGAATCATCGCTTCTATTTCCGTCAGATATGTCTCTGCCATGAGACCAGTTCGGAAGACTCGAGAGAGAGTTTCTACTGCTCTTTTATGGCTATATGAAAGAAATGTCAATTTTATTTCACCGAAGAAGCAAGATCTACAATTCTCTTTTGAATTAAGCCCAAGGAATTTAACATTAAAAAAATAACAAGCAGCAACATTAACAATTTTGTGCCACTCATGTCCAATAAACTTTTCCTTTTGAAGCACTCTGCCACATTCGAATTCAAGCGACAAATAAATAACGTTTATTTAGTTCTATGCATTTCCACAGGATTACATACTTTCATATATCTAAACAATGAATTACAATACAAAGCCCAGTTATTAAACAGGTTCTATTATCATATCCATTGCAATTATATCCATTATTTTAAATTTTAGGGATTTTTAATTATTTCTTTTTTCAAGGTTTATAATAGATCTCATTGCCATTGACTTGTTTGATTACAGCTATGAACACCTCTATCTCATTGACACCGTAAAATGCAATATTATTTCGATAACAGAGAAATTGAATCATGTTTTGAGGCTAGCGTAGATAATTAACATACAGAGCACAAACGAATAGAAGTCTTTTTAAGCATTATAACAAACAAAGTGTACTAAGATAAAGAGGGTTCAAAATTAGAAGAATTCCGAATCGATTGATGGTCTGAAACACTGCATCATGCCAAACATCACCTCTGAGACCAGAGTATCAGCCAAAGGCGTATTTTCATTAGACCGACAGAATAAAATCGTTCGCAAAGTACTTTTCCAAGTGAAACATTTATAATTTAGTTTTGAAAATTAACTAAAAGTTTAGTGCTCTCTTATACATACATGATTCAATATTACCGAAAAAGCTGGCAATACTTTCGTAGATCCACTCTTACATTTAAACTTTGAACTCACTAGTACTTTTAAAAAATTAACGTTTACCTTAAAACATTTAGAAACAAAAACCTACTAATAATAACCAATCAATTATAGATTTAGGAAAATCTACTGTTTATACCCTTTTATATGAGTAATATTAACACGAAAATATTAATTTTTTATGCTCTAATCAAGTATGTGGGCATGATCACGGAGAACCATTAAAATTTTTGAGTAAATTGTATCAAAGAGAATACACTGTCGTAAATAAATGAAGCACGGATAACTGGAATTATTTTGTTACTTTTAGTTTTCATTAATCCTGCGTGTCTCAATCTAAGAACTATAATCATTGATAATATCAAACACCAAATATTCTTGAAATTTAGAGGGGACATATTTAGCCGAAATAACCGAAGATTCGCAAACACTCTGCTTCAGAACGTTCGGTCGAGCCACTGTTAGCAGCATAAGGTACATACTCTGCGAATTCTATATCGAGGCTAATGAATTCTCTCAGTCTTTGAGTAAAAGGACGCGTGAAAATGCTTAACCGAAACTCAATTCAACGATGACTGTTCATGACATTCGCTTAATCTCATTAATTAAGCTAGATACTAGCTTAGCCGATAGAACATTTTGTCAGTTTCATCCGAGGACAAGACCTTTTTAGAGATACAACTACTTTAAGACCATAAAAAATTAGTTATTATTCATATATATACATGTAATGAAATAAGGCACGATTTCCCGAAATACAGTAATTCCTCGACAACCGCTGGTGGTAAATTGCTGACAACCCGCAGTTGGCGAAGACCAGGGCTGATGAGAAATTGGAGATTAAGTGGAATGATTTCTGAGAGGCGTATCAAAAACCCAATATAGCACACATCTAAAAGTAAGTATGCTACACCTCAAGAAAATTGTATAAAAAATCCAAGAGAAAATACGTTTTAAGTACAATAATTAAATACTGTAAATTAGTAATATAATGGCAGAGTATCCCCTGCTAACGTCGCCCGCATGGCCTAACACTTCAAATTCCTCATATAAAATTCTACGAACCTCCACCTACCGATTAATTCGTGGTCTTATCGGGGGATAAAACCCTCTTTCCAATGTCTCTCCTTCTGCTACAAAATAATTAGTATGCAGATTTTTCAATAGCATAAATTTTAATACAATTAAAATTAGCCAACAAGACACTGCCGCGCGGGAAACCGCGGATATTCAATACTGGATGCCGCGGTTTAAGTCAATTTTTCATCCTGGAATATCCAAAGTCGTGGTTGGCAAGGAACTACTGTACAAATAAAACAAAGGAATAATGCGTCTAAATCCAATAATTATGAGTCTTGCACAGAAAGAGGACACCTCATCCGCGTTCATGAAGAGTAATACTGTTGCTAGAACATAACCCTTACGCGAGACATTTGTGTTCTTAAGTCTTACTAAATGTTCCATTGACCGTGTCAGTGCAATCAACGCCGCACGTAAACGGTGTTTTATCTGTTGTTAAGGAATCATTATCCCCTTATCAGTAGCGGATTTTGAAATTTCCCGCCCCTAGGCCAAATTATTTTTACGTCCCATTTTTGGCACATTTTTTCTAAACATTTCTGTACATCCGTCCGTCTGCGAATAATAATAGTTTAATTCATCAAAAGTCTGCGCAATAACATTTTTTTATTCTCGCCCCGAAATCCTGTTTTTATTGCCGCCCCGTAATCTCGCCGCCCATAGGCCATAGCCTATTTTGACCTTATTAAAAAATCCGCTACTGCCCCTTATAGCTGGCGCCCTTAAAATCACAAGAACAAAGAGACGCCAACTACTCCTGCATCATTCTCTCTCCCCCCGCCTTCCTCAAACACATCTTCTCCCATACCAAGAGGATAAACATAGGTCAATAATTCATAGTCTTTTTCATTGGCTCTATGAACGTTTTAGGCGCGCCAGACGACGTCGTCTTGCGCGTGCGCAGAAGTAGAGAAGGTGAATAGTCGAAAGAGGAAGACGATAAAAAGATTAACTCCGCTTTACTGGCATCCGGCAATAATTCACTCGGAACGAAATTGTTTACTTTTTCCACCTCGTTCCCATCTGTTTACGTGGGAGTCGGTGGTGAGGCGGCCTAATCTACGGTCGGTGTATGCAATTGATGTTTACCACTCAAGGGTAAAAAACCTGCAAAATGATGAGTAGGGAATGAGCTATGTTCTGCTGAATATCATATTTATCATATAAACTGAATGACTTGACATTATGAAGTTTCGTGTTCCAGATAAAAAGACTTGCTTCTATTCCATTTTCGCCGTGTAGACTCCCCGCTTATCCAACATTTGCCAGTCCCTATTTTACACTATCCCTTCCCACTATATCGTACTCACATTCTCTCCGAGGTCCAAAGTTACGGCATTAACTTGGAGTGAGAGGCCTACTCCTCTTAAAGTAGTGCTCCTGCAAAGTCGTCTCCGAGATGCGCCGTCTCGAGACACGGCGTTTTGCTTATGCGTCATCAACAAATTAGCGAATCTCATATATGCGCGGCTAAAGTTTTTTATACTTATTTTTCCTCAATCGATGAATTTTAATCAAGAAAATAATTGTATTGCCAGTCTCATTCGTTAAACTGACGAAGGAACTGCTAATAAAGGATGATTTTCTTGGTTGCATTCATTAAAGGATATAAAATACGCCAAATTTACACTTTTTCAGAGGCTAGATCCTCCTGTTATATATATATACAGGGAATATAAGGGAAGATATCCGCAAGAAGTTGATAAAATGCTACGTATGGAGTATAGCATTGTATGGGGCAGAAACATGGACGCTAAGGAAAAATGACATCAAATACTTGGAAAGCTTTGAAATGTGGACTTGGAGGAGAATGCTGAAGATAAAATGGACAGATAGGATGAAAAACGATGAAGTGCTACGAAGAATAGGAGAGAAGCGAATGATTATACAGACTATCAGAAAGAGGAAGGCTAACTGGGTTGGACATTACCTGAGGAGAGAGAGTATGATTAAAGACGTGTTAGAAGGAAAACTAGATGGGAAAAGGGAAAGAGGTAGGAAAAGGTTTCACCTGATAGACGATTTGAAAGGGAAAGAGAGTTATCAAGATATAAAGAGGACAGCGGAAAATAGGAGTATATGGAGAACCAGGTTTAACCAAGAATAATCACGGACCTGTCTACGGACAGACTACCTATGATGATGATAGTATACTCGAAAAAGTATATATTTACCAACTGTTGGTTTATAATATTGAATGGAATTAATCTCCTTTAAAATACAGTGGTTTACAGGTATCGGGAAACACCGCGTTGTCATGGACACATGTACCTACTTCCGTAATATATCGGGAACTGCCTGCACTTTCCGTCAAATCATTCTTCTGTAAAATAAAGTTATTTTTCATTATTTAAATGCCATTTTTATTACTAATTATTTTTGCGTAGGCTTTGAATACTAAACCTACTAGTTCGATTTTATTGAAGGATAAGAATTGAGCCTTGAGGTATAGCAAGTTGCGTTAAATATTAAATTCTCTGCGTTCATATATGTACAACACTAAATGAAATATACAAGTACATCCACCCTACAAAAAGCTCTATGGTGTTTAGTGATTCAAATATTTAGGAACATTTTATCTGAAACGCAAGCTAGAATTGTAATTCAGTATACATCTTCAAAGTATTTATATTTTTAAATATATTATAATTATATATGATTTTAGCCATTATCCACCTCCTCAATTAAAAATATAAAAAATACAACAAATTAAATATATTTTACTTTTAATGTATAATCATGTGATTTTCGTGACTTAACTTGTAAATATATCATTATTAGAAGCATTGAAACGTCCATGATCGATTTGCATGTACTTTATTAAGAGATGAATAAATAACGACGGTAGGATTAGAACTTTCCACGAAATATACGACAGTAACGACTATGCACCTTAACTTTGCAGCTACACATTGCTCTGTCGTTTTATAAACATTAATTATTATCCTAATTTGGATCATTATTAAATTGTCCTTCGATCCAAAATTGACATAAACCAGTAGACCCAAAACATTTCCTCTGTCGTTTTTACATAAGAATCGATTACTCGCTACGTTAAAACGTTAAAGAAACGCAGACTGCCACTAAAAATCTATTCTTGCACTTTTGCATACCAGGTTGCCCACAAAATCAACGTCCCAAATAAACTTGAAAAGATGTAAAATAAAATACATTCCCTTGGCTGTCGGTGCCGAAATAAAGAAATAATTGTTTCTTCCTAAAGTACTTCCTCATCAAATAAAAACCAGAAGCGAGACCATGACATGGCATTTATCCAGAAAACTGTTCTCTAAGTGCAGTTAACAGTACAAAATTTAACGGCGAAATTTAAATGTATGAACTTTCACATTAATAAAAAATAATAATTTATTAAGAATATGGTTCCCAGAATAGAGTGATTTCGCATCAACTTTAAAGAAAATGAGCTCAAAATTTTACACCAGTAACGCTTCTAAGGAATAGTGGATATATTTAAAAGCAGAGAAATCATCATGCTTTAAAACGCAAATACGATTCTCCTGGATTACATAATTAAAATAGGCAGAGGTTGGAGCGTCTCGGTTTTGAGTATTCTGGTTCATTAGCTCATTAACAAAGCCCTTTTGGGGCGATAGATGATAGGGGAAGAGAGCGAAAAGTCAGCCAGTAAATATGCTTATCTCGATTTGAAAGCTGATTTAAGCAATCAACGCGGGAGCTTAGGCAAATAGAAGAGTCTTTAAATATTTCATGGTTTTTCGTGTCTTTATCGACTCATGTCATTAACTTGATTGTATTACAAAAGCTCCGAATGAAATAATTTAATCAGGTCAAAAAACAAAACGCTTTGTAGCCTCTGAAATCTTAAGCTGCCAAGAATTTTCGTTCAGAACACGATTTAAAAATAACTCAACTGAAATAAGCCATCAGGCAATCAATCCTTCCATAAAACGAATGATTTAACCAGATGATTATTTCATCCGCAAAGTAAAAAGCAACGGCAACAATGTACCAATCTTTATCTTGCAAATTAAATTAAATTTCCCAATTAGCGATTACAATACGACACAGAGGGTCAATTGCAACGCGTTTACGATTAATTTAAATATTTTATTGCTAATAAACGTTACTTTGGTCATCTACTGTCTTCAAGCAATAACATGATATCGATTAATCATTTGTGAGACTGCTAAATATTACACAAACTCGAGGCAGCTGAAATGAAAATTCCATTTATTTAATATTTCATTAATTTTGCATACGTTTTTCTATGCAAAATCACACAACGATCTCGATTAATCAGTTCACTATGCAAGGTTCCACAGTAAACATATTTTAGTGAGATAGCTCCTAAATCTATTTCTTGTACGGATGCATTTTATAGGATCACCGGATTCAATTCTACAGGTTCTCCTATTAATATCGACTTAACAAGGTAGAGGCCCTACCATACCTTCCCTGGGTAATGACTCGGGTGCCGTTATACATGATAGCGTAGAGAAAGCCAACCTGTTAATCGGTCATTTTGTAAAAGCATTTACAGCCGTCAACGATCAATGCGTAAATAATGCACCCGCTATAAGGAACGACCTGATGGACGAAATCATATTTTCTGAGGTGGAAATAGAAAGGCAATTAAGTTCCATTAGATCTGACAAAAACACTGACCCAGAAAAAATTCCTGCTCGTATTTTAAAAGAATTATTGGAGGAAATAGCACCTATTCTTCTGATTATATTCAATAAATATATTTACAGCGGAGAGGTAAGTTAGCGCACGTTACCTTAATTCACAAGGGCAGCGACAAGGAGAACCCAGAAAATTACAGGCCGATTTCGTTAACTTTAATATCGTGCAAGATTCTCGAGCACATACTCGTTATCAACATAATGAAATTTCTTGATAGCAATTCATTGTTACACGATTCTCAACACGGCTTCAGGAAAGGCAGGTCTTGCAATACTCAGAATGGTCTTTTTGTAAATTTTATACTGAGAAGCGGAGAAAATGATACGCAGGTCGATGCCATTTTCTTAGATTTTTGGAAGGCATTTGATAAGGTAACTCATAGAAAGTTAATAACGAAATTAGAAACCTTAGGCGTTAATTAAAAAATTGTTAGTTGGATCAGTGAATTTTTAAATCATAGGAAGCAGAAGTTTCTTATAGATGGGAAGTCCTCGAACTTAGTGGAGGATATCTCTGGAGTTCCACAGGGTTATTTAATTGGTCGGTAATTATTTACAATTTATATAAACGATATCAGTCCAGTTGTCAGAAGTATAATTAGGATTTTTGCAGACGACACTGTCATTTATAGAGAAATAAGCAATCCGGAAGACCAACAGTATCTCCAAAATGATCTAGAAGCTATTTCTAAGTGATGTAAAGAATGACAGATATCATCTAAAACAAAAGCTGCGTCATTAATTTGTGGAGAACCAAGAATATCTTGCTGGATCTTAATTATTCGTTCGACGGAGTAGGAATTCCAATTTCAGACCCGGTTAAATATCTATGAGTAACGATCCATCGTGATCTCTTGTGGGACACCCACATTCGCCAGTTGATAGGTGCCGCAAACAAAAAATTGGCCTTTATAGGGAGAATAGCTCGAAGTAGCTCCGAAAAAGTAAAAGAAATATGTTAATTATTCTTGGTTCGACCGCAGGTTGAATTGTGTCAGCTGTGTGGGAACCCTACGAAAAGGGACTCATTAACGAGGTAGAAAAGGTTCAGCGCAGAGCAGCTAGATTTGTCAAGAGAAATTACGATGGTAAACAAAGCGTAACGTTATTAATAGAAAATCTGAAATGGGCTTCGTTAGAGGAACGTAGACTTTAGGCTAGATTTCAACTGCTACAAAAATATATGTCAGAATGACTGGGGAATGAGGTAGTAGGTCTTATCAGAAGCAGGACGTATCTCGGAAGGCGGGACAGCGAGGATACAATTCGTAATATTGATTGTAGAACGAAGTGCTCTAGAGGATCATTCTCTCCTGGACGATAAGAGAACATAATAGGAAAATATAACGTAGGAAAACTAGGGACCTTTGGTGCACTGCAACCACTGTCAACCACCAAAAATGTGACTTGCAGGGTATCATGTAGATGTAGATGAACAAAAACAAGGAAAATTGATCAAAGGCAGTCCTCGTTTAACGCGGTTTCCCCTAGCAATGTTTCGATATAATGCTCTCTGACAGAAAGTCTCTCACCAATATTGTTCCTCAGTGTTTCTAACGGCTCTTCAAAACACTGAAGAATAAAGGCGATAAACAATTGAAACGGCCAAAAATTTAAACTTAATATACATATACTGTCACATCTTGCCTTACTCGACTGATAGCTTCCTGAATATTTTGCATTAAACGAAAAGCGCGCTGAACGGGATCATTATGCGAATTAGAATCCGTTCCCTGGACGTGAAAAATAATGTAATATTACTAAAAATACGCCGTTAACCTGAAAGAACAGTATGTCCGCTTCTATTAGTCCGTACCAGATCCAAATCTTTACATTTTCAATAGCCTGTCAACATCAGAATTTTCAAATGGTACTGAATTTTAAAAACCTAATTATATTCAGGCCAAGGTATAAATACTATTTCTTGAATGAATGAAATCCTAAACAAGTCACCGAGAAAGTTTTATTCAGAAAGTCGTAATAACGCCAAAATGATCGTCGATCGAGTGATAAAAACGGTGTGTCGCTCTTTGAGTTTCTTTTACAGCACGGGGTGTGCTACATCCTGGTCGTAAGTGGGGATCCAAAGACGATCAAATTAAAATGCACAAGCCTGTAAATATATGTCATTTCTAATACGTTTATGGTTAGGCCGTCTAAATTGTCGGACGCCTTTGTTTTTTGAAATGCCTGGTAGGCGCGGACCAGCTCTGCCCTAAAACGAATCCGCTTGTAATGGGATCGCGCAAGGCGAGATATTATTGTACATTTATTTTAGAAATTTATCTTCCCACAGGATTGTGTGTTTTGGTAAAACTGTCGATGGATGGCTGTGTGCATCCAAACACATCACAATTCCAGCACCCAATAAGAGACTAGGGAGACAACGCTGCCTATACTAAGGAGTGTCATCCACGCGTACTTTTCTATACGAGTGAGACAAAAGAGACAAATCGATTAAAATTTGAGCAAATATTTTAACACAAATACTAGTCTCCTACATTCATCCCGACTTAGGGCCAGGGTGCTCCCTCATGGAGGATTTTTTTACTTAATTTTAAGTGCTTTTATGTGTAGTTTAATTTTTACGTAGATCATTGTGTTCATGAATATCTAAAAAACTGAACAAATAATTTGCATTGCATGGATGAAATTTGCCGTTCTTTAAATTAAAAAATTAAAACAGCGAAGTTTTAAAAACTCTTCGACTTATTCCAAAACGACCAGTATCCATGAATAATAAGCCGAAGTGTTATAAAACTGCTGTGTTAATTTCAACAACGCCGCATTTCATCGATATAATGGAATTCCACGAAGTCTAGTCCTCAACTATTAATTTTAATTTACATAAGTAAATGCCCAAAAAAGGTGAATTTATGGCACTAAGAGGGGCTTTGGCAACGAATTAAACCTATTCACCTAAAAGGATCCTTTCAGCGCTACTTTGCTTAACCATCGATCTTTCTGGGACAGATTAAGAGCCCTAAACAGTGGCTGTCTATACATGCGCGTCGGGGCCACATATATGGTGTTTCAGATTTATTATGATTCGAATGCGAACTACAATTCCTATAATCCCAGAAAGTTTGGAGATTTTTACCATACGAGGAACCGAGTGCTGTCGTCTTTATCGAGGGCCTCTCCCACATATTAAACTCCACCTTTTTTGGCGTTGAGATCGAACAGATATAGCATGTACGGGTTTCGCCGTTCTCTCAGCCGCCATCGCCATTTAACGGCCGTCCGTCTTCTCACAACTTCCTGTGACTGTTCGCAATAAAACCTCTTGCTAAGAAAAAACTAAAGCAAGTGAGGCAAACGGCGTCGTTGACGTCACTCGCTCGCGTATTTCAAAGAGAGAGCTTCCAGAATTGAAGGGTTTGGAATACTCTGATGTTGAACCGAGGAAGATTCTTAAAATAAGGCCTCCAATAACGTCTCCGGCAAATTTTCGGGCCGCGCGCACAAGGATGCGCTCAAATTGAAACTCGCCTGTTTTATTTTAGCGTCCCTAACCCCGTACACATTTTATGAAATGCATTTACTGCCTGCTACAGCAAAAACAAACACCTAGACCTCATACTTTGATTGAAAGTAAAAAAAATCCGAGAGGCGATATACAACGTGTACGTATTCATCAAGACGAGGAAAGGCTATAGGTATACGACGGTCTTGGTTTAAATTTACATTTCGTTTTAATAGAACTTGCTAAATGCTTTCGTCATAAATATGATGAAGGAAAATTCAAATAAAAAAGATTAAATGATGTTCAACGTAGCGTTTCAAATGGAATCAAAATTAGTGATATCATTTTATTATAAATATTGAGATAACGCGGTATTTATGTATGAACAAATATAATTTTATCAATATTTATTTGCTTCGCCGATTTCATTTCCGAAAAATCGTCCGTCGTATACACCTAGCGTTTTTAAAGTTCTAAAATTATCGCGAGTAAAATCAGTGCGCCCGATTTCTTTCAAAACTTGCTTGATTTAATGGGTGGGATACAAATATATAAAAAAATACACAAAACAAATTGGGATTTGCTTTGAATATTATATTAATTACAAAATTTATTAAATTAGTTCAAGAGCCTATGGTATCATGTTAAAATTTCCAAATGTTTTTCACCTTTTATTCACGCTTTAGTCTTTTTGCAGGAATTTCATAGCCTCCGTATTATTTATTGGGCAGATATAATTATTTTTTTGCTGTTTGGAAAAATGCTTCATCTGTAATAGATGTTTGGTAAACTATTTGAAAAATACAATTCCTATTCTATGCATAAATTGCTTTTTTAATAAAAATGTTTCAATTGATGGTATTGTATACAAACTGCCGCAGTAAAAAAAAACAAATTTATTATAAATGCCATCTGATAGAAAAGTAAACATCTACTTACCAAACTCCCAACGCACCAACGCACATCGGCATCGGCTGTAACGGAAGAAATATATGGAAAATAAATACAATATCAATTCAAATAGTGCGTCAAAAACATTTACCTCTACTGATAGAATATAATTTTCTCTCTCTTGCTGAATCTCTCTTATTGCCCCTTGTGCATGCAGTTAAAGAGGTGAATGAGAATACTGCTTATAATTGAAAAACTTTTCATTCTTTTACGATCAAGTTTCCGGAACTACTTGGTAGCGCGAATTTTATATTTTAATATGCTTGGGGTCAACATTGAACATGGGCTCCGTTCCAGGAGCGTTTACTATCATCATTAGATTAACACGAGGACATTAATCACTTGCATAATGAAATTACTTACAATCATCGTAGGAGTTCGAGACTTGAAACAACGAATCCATAAAACAATGCAATTTTGTTTTTTGGCTATTTATTTTTGAAAAAGCGTCGAATAGTTCCATAGATTAGATTTTTAGATCCAAAACTTGACGTATTCTCCCGTGAAAATCTTTCAAGGTGATTTGCATTGTTCCCAGTTTCGTGAAATTGCTTTTGATTGACTTGGATAATAATTTTGCGTAGCATCTATCGACATAGTCACGAAGTTTTGACGTTTTGATGTTTAAGCAATACCTTGGTTGTGATAAATAATCGGACGGTAACGAAAATACGCAAACATTCAGTTTTTCGTTGATATTGTGTTTATGAAATAAGATATAGAGAATAAAGTTGCTGTTTTTGAAAGCATTGGAGGGAAATTTCTGCAAAAGCATAGTACCTTTTTAATCTTTGACTAGAAACAGAAAAATAAAATTGATATGAAATTATTTTAATAAGATCATGTTTTCATGAACTAAAAAGTAAAATATTAAATTCACATGATGAATGTTCCAGAAAGTGGAAAATGTTTTTGAAATATAAAAGTTGTCTAGCTTAATTATTAAAAAATAAACCACAAAACCTTTTGTTCACAAAACAATTGATACCTTATGAAACATTTAATTATGTGAATTTTATATTAATTGTTTACTTTCCGGTGGTTTCTTTCATTACCTTTTTGTTTAAATTTCAACTTAACAGTTTTAACCCTTAAATGCATAGTCGGGGTCAAATGTGACCCCAAAAAATTTTTAATTTAATCGTACTCGGTGTATAAATTTCATATAATTCTGATATTATTTTTACTTTGTCACAAAAACCTTCTTCTTTTATTCTATCAAGAAGAATTTTATAATGTACAAGTTTTTCCGTGCATTACAATTTATTTTTTTCTTCGGGTCAGATTTGACCCCAGGTAAGACTTCACGTTTTTTTTCCTGAATTTAAATCTTTTCGCTTTTATTATTAATACAAGCAACTTATATATGATGCGCGCACTTTAATTTGAAAAAATCGTTGCAGTATATATTTCACAAATATTTAGAATATATTTTTAGTTGAAGATTACTTTGTTTCTGTACGTATGATTCACTGTTTTCTTTTATATATTTAGGAAGCTGAACATTTTGATTGATTCTTAAAGAAATTGAGCGTATTCTAGCGGAATAATTCGATAAAGAGGACGAGGAAGAAAATGGATCCGAGGATGAAGATATTTTGGAATTCTTCGAAGACAATACTGATTCAGAAGAGGATGCTGGTGCTGTTAGTGATGAAAGCAGTTCTACAAGTGGTAAGATAGCACAATTTAGCGCTGGAAATGTAATATGTAAAGCGGAGCATCATCTAATTGGTCGAGCTCGCAGAGAAAATATTATTTTATATTAGCCTGGACATAAAAATGCTGCGAAGGATTCCATAGAGCCAATTAATTGCTTTGCACTATATATTACAGTTAAAATATTTTAAGACATTTTGATACATACCAATAAGAAAATCATTGAATCTCAATAAAACCATCCAGAATCCACCGCTAAGTACAAATATGAGAAATTTGATAGAGCTTAGATCTTTACTAGGTCTATTGATCTATAGTGCTGTTTCTCATGCAAGCAGGGAAAATGTTCGTGATTTATTCAAAGCAGATGGAACAGGAGGAGGCATATCTTTTCGTCTGCAATCAGTCAAGAACGTTCTATGTTTTTGTTATCAACACTTCGTTTTGATGATAAAAGTAAAAGAAGCGAACAGATTTAGTCAGATAAGTTGTTTGCCTTGAGAGAAGTTTGGGAAATTTATATTGCTTCATGTAAATCCCTATATATGGTTGGATCTTCAGTAACTGTCGATGAACAATTATTACCATTTCGTGGTCGTTGCAGATTTAGACAGTATATGCCAAAGAAACCTGCCCGTTATGGCATTAATACATGAATGATGTGCGACTCATCAACAAAATCTTTGATGAATGCTAAAGTGTATTTAGGAAAAACAAGTGTTGCTGAAAATGTTGTTTTATCTCTGGTGGAACCAATTTCTGGCCGCCAAACTGAAGGAAGAAATGTAACAGCAGACAATTTTTTCACTTCATTACCCATGGCAAAGGAATTGAAAAATTGAAATCTCACTCTCGTGGGAACTATAAAGCAGAACTAGAAATTGAGCAATTCAAAGCATGGCGAACTAGAAAAGATGGGACAGCTGAGTTTGGATTCAGTGATGACTTGACATTATTTTCTTTTGTTCCTAAGAAATATAAGGCAGTTGTGCTTCTTTCTTCTTTCCATCATGATAGAAGTATACATTCTGAAATGGTAAAGCCTGAAATAATTGATTATTACAATAAGACCAAAGGTGGAGTAGACTCATTCGACCAGCTATGTAGTAAATATAGTGTCCAAAGGGGTACCAGAAGATGGACCATGGCTCTGTTTTACGGCATTATCAACGCATCAGGAATAAATTCTTTTGTTATATATTGTCACGATTCCCGAAAAAATGGTATAAATGATAAAATTTCAAGAAAAACCTTTTTGATAAATGTTGCTCGTGTCCTTGTCACTCCACACGTATTGGAACGCTACAATAAGCCTAACCTACACAGAAACATAAAGAAGGTAATAGAAACTTGTGGACTTGTAGGTGACAACAGCGAGAAATTACCAATTGGACGACTACGAAGGAATTTCGAGAAAAAGATGGTGATGTAATTCGTGTGATAGGAAAAAAGACAACAAGACATCATATGTGTGTAAATGTTGTCGTAGTTTTGTGTGCATAAATCATATGGATTTAACAATCATATGTAATAAATGCAAAAGTGATGGGCTTTATCTTTCTGATTAAATGTTTTGTTTTCATTTTTATCATAGTTAATATTTTCTACAAAATTATAATTTTCCAATTTATTTTTTAAAATAAAAAATTAAAATACATTAATATGTAGTTAAATTTTCTCTAATAATAAGGTTAATTAAAAGAATTTATATATTATTAAAATTAAACGCTAAAATATTAAGAATTCACAATGGTGTCAGATCCGACCCCAGGTAAGCGTTTACGGGATTTATCTGAGGGTAAGACTTTGAGGGTTAAGTCATTTATGACGGGCGATTGCGCTGATATGGAATAATATCATATTCATATCAAAATTGTTCAAACGTGTTTCCAAATCAGCTCATGATCTTGAGACGAATTTTTCAACACTCATTCTTGTGATATTAATAACATCACGATCGCTTATATTAACTGTAATGTTCTAATTAAACTTCTGATAAGGCAAGATGTTGAACATGACGTCTTAAAAATAAGAATTATAATCAGATATAGGTAGATTGATTGGTATTTCGAAAAAACAAGCTACGTAAATATCACTATGCCACAAGGAATCTCAAGCCGCATTCGTAAGCGATGGCTTCCTCTGAAAAGTCATCGAGCTAAATCGATTAAAGAGTCCTTTATTTAGGCTCATCCTGTGCACTTATCGCAACTGCCGCCAAGATTCCTGGAGTTCAAATTTGCATCTCGCGAGACCCTATTGGAAAAGGGGCCGCCGTAAGGGTTATGAATGATGAATGAAGGTTCAAATGGGCGCTCAAGAGGGTTAAAGACGTTAAGGGCGGGAGAGAGAGAGATGGATAAAGATAGTGAGAGAGTGTGAGAGATTGAGATGGAGAGAGATAGAGAGAGAGTGAGAGAGCGTGAGAGAGAGATGGAGTGAGAGAGAGACAGATGGAGTGAGAGAGAGACAGATGGAGTGAGAGAGAGAGAGACAGATGGAGAGAGAGTGAGAGCGAGTGCGAGTGAGAGGGAGAGAGAGGGCGTGAGAGAGGGAGAGAGAGAAGGAGAGAGAGAGGGAGAGAGAGAGGAGAGAAAGAGGGAGAGAGAGAGAGGAGAAAGAGAGGGAGAGAGAGGGATAGGGAGAGAGAGAGGGAGGGAGAGAGAGATGGAGAGGGAGAGATAGAGAGAGGGAAAGAGGGAGTGAGAGAGAGAGGGAAGGAGAGAGAGAGATGGAGAGGGAGAAAGAGAGAGAGGGAGAGAGAGATATGGATAGGGAGAGAGAGAGAGGAAGAGGGAGAGAGGGATAGAGAGAGATAGAGAGGGGGAGAGAGTGAGAGAAAGGGAATGAGGGAAAGAGAGAGAGAGAGGGAGGGAGAGAGAGATAGGGAGAGAGATAGGGATTGATTGATTGATTTGGTCTTTATTTGGGGCGAGATTGAGACTAGGAAGTCCCATCTTCCACCTAAGAGAGAGGGAGAGAGATGAGAGCGAGAGAGAGAGATGGATAGGGGGATGGAGAAAGAGAGGGAGAGAGAGAGGGAGAGAGAGAGAGAGAGGGAGAGAGAGAGAGGGAGAGAGGGGGGATAGATGGGGGGATAGAGGGGGGATAGAGGGGGGGATAGGGGGGGGAGAGACGGAGAGGACGGAAGAGAGAGACCGAGAGGGAGAGAGAGGGAGAGAGAGGGAGAGAGGGGGGATGGGTGGAGAGAGAGGGGAGGGGGAAGAGAGAGGCAGAGTGGATGCGATGGGGGAGGAGAGGGGGGCAGTGTGGGTAAGATAGGGTGAGGGTGAAGAGGGGAGTGCAGGGGGGAGAGGGGGAGGATAAAAAAGGGGGGTGGTGATGGGAGAGGAGGAGGAGAGAGGGATTTGGGGGCAATGGGGAGGGTAAAGGGATAGAGTGGAAGGGGAAGGGAGAGAGTGGAAAGGGGAGAGGGGTATGAGGGAGGGGAGATGATGGATGGTGAAGGTAGGGGGAGAGGGTAGGGAGAGAGGGTAAGGGGGAGAGGGTAGGGAGAGAGGGTAGGGGGAGAGGGTAGGGGGAGAGGGTAGGGGGGAGAGGGTAGGGGGAGAGGGTAGGGGGAGAGGGTAGGGGGAGAGGGTAGGACAGAGTGGATAAGGGATAGGGGGAGTGGATAGGGGAGAGGGGGGATAGGGGATAGGGGAGACGGCGTAGGGGATACGAGAGGGGGGGAGAGAGAGGGATGGGGAGGGGGGATTGTGAGGGTGAGTGAGGTTGAGAGGGAGAAGGGGGGGAGGGGGAGAGTGGTGAAAGAGGAGGGATGACGGGGGAAGAGAGAGAAACAGGGGAGGTAGAAAAAGAGGGGCAGGGGGAGATAAAGGGAGAAACTGCGAAGGATGTCTAAAGGGAGCAAAATACGAAATTTAGGGAGCTAGTCTTCGGCTCTGCGAGCATTTAATAGCAATAATATATGAGATCTAAAGACTACAGTTGAGCTCCGTGTTCGGAAAAGCAAATTTAAGCCCAACACCATGTGGAGGAATTTCCAATAAAACGCAAATTGCATAAACTTTCTATTGCCTATGGGATGGGGAGGTTTTCATTTACAATATATCGTCATCCCCTTTAAGATGTTGGCCATAGGTCAACCATTGCGGACAAAAACCGAAAGGATTATCATGTATGTATTTCATTCGCAGGCATTTTGAAGAAGAATCTATTAATATTTGGCTAGGGTTAAATACATGAAAACGTAACTCCACATTCATATCAAAGACATACATATTTGGTGGCGTTCGTGAAAACTTACGGTGGAATTAATAATATAATAGTACGAGGTCTACTCGAACGTTTTATTTTCAAATATAATTTCCACCCTTTGCTATATTAATGAGCATTATAATATGGCACGTTAAAATTAAGGCTGAATGTATGGGATTCCTCTTTATAATTCATAATTTAAATACTGACGGCAAGGAACTTCTCTGAAATTGACATCATCTTCTTAAGAGGCCAACAGCGCTGTCGAAATAGGTGATAACATATCACAAATTATGGATATGGGGGTGTTATTTTCATTTAATACTACGCCATGAATACACATTACAACGCAGTTTAATAAAAAGTTAAGGAAATTATGAACTTGATGATTCGAATGAGATAGGTTATATTATAGTATTCCCAGTAAACTTCGATCGTTCCTGACCAAAGAATTGATAATTTTGAAAATAAATTTAGGAGAAAACGTATAACAGAACTCTTAATAGCTACAACATATGACATGAGAAATGTTATTCATATCTTCCTGCACGTTAGTTGCGAAAAATGAGTAGTGAAAATTTTTACTCCAGACGGAATTTAGTCAAATGCTAATCTACTCGTTATTTATTCGCTTCACATTTATAGTCTTAAAACAAGACAGTTACATTTAAATTAATTTATTTTTCAAGCATCTGCAAATTTGCCTCACATAGGGGAGAGCGGTGTAATTTGGATAATTTCACACTTAAATGCAATTTTTTTAAATGAGCATTAATAAACTAGTACATTAATATATTAGCAAATACTTAAATGCATTGTTTTATTACATATAAAAGTGATTGCATAAAAATGAATCCAAACATATTTTTCTTGGCTATCCGAATTACCCTCCAAAATTGGAATTTAAAAAAATAGTGGGGCTAAGTGAATAACTAGATGGGGCATTTCGGATAACACTAATTTATACTTTTAAATTTCTTTTTACAAGCAAAGTCCACAAGTGAACTTTTTCTCACTTCAGCACACACACATATCTCATGAAACCACCCTTTGCATTGCTGACACTATCTCCAGTCACTTTTAACAAGCGATTTTTTAAAGTAGTAGTTCAGCTGACAGAAGCCACATATTGACTCTCCCTCTTCACCACTAGCGCTGCTGCTACTTTCGTCTGCACTGGATGACGGCATTGGAAGAGAGAGCTTACGTTTATTCTCCTTTTTCAGAGGTTTGTTTATGGATGTGAGAAATTTATTTGGTCTTTTTTCTTGAAGCCTAGCGCTTTTTTTAGTTTTCAACGCCGAGATATTTTCTGGTGAGGTCGAATGAGTAGCAAAATGTTTCTCTCGTGACGTAGTATTCCTAATTACCTTTGCGTGGGTAGGAAGAATTTCTCTACTTTTGAAAAGATAAGGAGTTGATTTCAAATGAGTTTGAGGTGACTTAAAAGTCAAGAGCTGGTTAGTTTTTGGTAAAAATCGGTCAACCAAAAGTGGGTGTTTACTATTGTCACTTATCCACTTTTTTGAAATATTTGCTTTGATATTTGATAAATGTAAAAATATACTGGAATAAAAGTTGTAGGAAATTCGATTTACTACAACCTTTGTTTGAAATATTTTTTCCATATAATGCATTGTTTAAGAGATATCTCATATTTTTAGTTTCCACCACCACGCCACCTACCGACGATTATTGTTAACAATTGAAAATTAGTTACGTCTTAGTAACGCTCCTTTTTCTTTTCTTAATTGTTGGAGGTTTGTGGCCAATACTAGAAGGCAATGGCAGGAGTTAATTTCTGTTATTTGTAAAGTCTAAAATTCTCTCTAATGTAACGAATTTGGAAGTTTTAGAAATATTACAGACATGGAGAAAGTCATGTGGTGGCCAAATCCGATTTTTGTAATATCTGAACCTAGATTTCTGTGCAACCATTAGTTAGTTTCTCGATGGTAGTTTGCATTCAGGGATTTAAAAACACACCGATCAAGCGGTTGCAGGACATGTGTTGTGTGGGGAGGCAAACATAACAATTCTATGTCTTGGTCCCTACAAAACTCCAAACAATGAAGAGAAACGTGAGACCTATGTCTATCAAGAATCTAAAGGACTTTTCCGGAAACCTGGTTAGCTTGAAAGTACTGGAGCCAGTACAGAAACACATCTTCAATAATATATCCACTTCCACTAACATAAAAAACGGCAGATCCATGTAGAAGACAGTCTTTAAACTCTAGGCGTTACCTCACTTTCTTAAAAATAATCAGTGGCGGGATGTTAGTCCCAACGGCGTTGCAGCATGAAACAACTGTGATATTTTCTCCCTTTTCAGCGCTGGTTAGAGACACAATCTCCTTTTTTCCTTTTTCTGCCTATTGTTGAGAGGAAGTCCACTTCCATCCATGTGATATATATGCGCTGGTTTGTTATAAAGAGAGTATTCTGTCAAGAGTTCATTGAGCAAATTAAAATAAGTAGTCGTCGCTTCTTTATTCAGACGAGCTGCTCTCGCTCGTGATAAGCCTTCAAGTTTACATAGATCTCCGGTAGTTCCTTTTTACAAACCCTAGGTACAAATCCTTTCCTGCATTTTTTGTGCTTCAGACCATGGATGAGAAATATCATTTGACATAGCGTATTTGTGAGTGGACATACGTAATTCTGAAGGTGTTTCTCCAAATCCGCGTTCTTCTAAATACCAAACTCGATCGCCCATGGTTACTTCGGACTCTTTTGTCAACACTTCAGGGTGATATATTCCATTAAATTTCTCCACTTGTACGAGGTCTGCTAATCCCATTTGCCGATTTCACTTCAGTTGACCCTTCTGTAAATATGTGTATGGAACATTATATAGTGAAGCAGCTCCTATGAGAGATAGGTTTTCCTCCAAAACACACCTTACAGCATCGCCCATCGTGTTTACACTCCACTGACGTCGAGCGTCTTTCTTCTTGTAGTGTTTAACTATACGAAAAAGAAACAAATGCCGTTCTATTTGCTTTGTACTTAAGCACAATGTTATCCGAATAGCCCCAGAAATAAGTATTTAAATAACCCTATTTCAAGGAATAAAATTAACCCGACGTAGTTTCTAAATGCATTGAAAGAGCGCAGTACTCTACAAGCAACGCATGAGAGACAAACCAAGACGTAAGATTGCAAGTTAAAAACGTTGGTTACTCGAAAGTCTTGTAGCAGTACGGCATAAAGTTTTACCTACAATATTAACAACAGAGAAATGCAGGTATTATATTAGCTTACCTTCATATGTTAAAAAAATCCAGAGAATCTTCTGTTAAGACCAATTGAACACGACTCGAAACAACGTGACAACATAACCATGTATCCAACAATATACTTAAGGCGCTTTCTATCTTTCGAGGGAGCGTTAAGGCTTAACTTTATCCGAATAGCCCCGCTATCCAAGTTACCCCTCTCTACGCTAGTCTTTTTTACATTTATGGTATTTTTAAAAACCAGGAATTACAAAGATTAATAATATCTTATACGAATACTTTCATCAGCGTGCGACTCTAAGGGAAATATCCCTAAAAATATATCCTCGAAAATGTTTCACTCAATAACCATTACATAGCATTATAAAATTGATATTTTTATTTAATGACAATACTAAAATATAAACCACCTTCTATATAAACTATATATATCTTATCTTATTTTAAGTGCATTAATACAAAAGTCATTTACAAATATGATATTTTTATTTCAAACAATGAGATGGAAAATGAATGGCGGTGAAAAGCACATGGCAAAAATAACTCATGGGCAAAACTCTGGCAGACTGGTTTATTTAAGCGGCTTATCTCCGACCAGAGAACAAACAAAGCCCCTCTTCATCCGAGTACCTGAATTAAGAAATGAAACTGAAATACCGAAACTTCAAGGACTCTATCTTGCGGGAAATGGTAAGAAAAATAAGCTATCCCGTCTCTTTCTAGCTCTTTCATTTTTAATATCCTTTTGTTTTTTGGGAGCCAGGTACAAAAATAAACGAGAGATTTTCTCTTGAGAGACGGGAAAAAGGTCGAAGCAATAAAAGAAAAGCGAGGGAACGGTTATGTCACGGTTTTCCGAAAAAGGGATTCCGATTCTTAGGATTAGAGAGGCCAAGGGATGATAGCCCCGCGGTAAGAGGATAGAAAATATCCCGCATTGCTTCGAGTTGCTAGAGAATGGAAAAATATAGATGCTTTGAAATACGGGTGTAGATAATGGAGTATGCTCAAAAGGGATGGACCAGCAGATCAAGATTCAGGAGGGACGGTTCGAGAACTCCACGCTGCGGTCTCGAGTTCGAGTCCTTACGGTAGCTGGTTTTTCAACCTAGGCTATATCCGCTTCCTACACATGCAAGTCTGTTGGAAGGGACGTTAACCAGAGTGTTACTTTTGTACTTCACGAAAAGAGTAGGATAATGCCAGCATCTAGTTTCCCTCTTCACTCAAATGTATCGACTGAAAAGCTAGTCAGCAGAGCAGTCGCAACTATTTATAATACTAAATTCAATTTCCAGAAGCGCGTACATAGATAGATAGAGAGATAATCGTCTTTATTCGGGCGAAATTTGGACCATAAGGTCCATTCTTACATTTAACCCTTCGTCAATATCATGAATATTAAAAATAAAAGTATTAAAATGAAGAGTATACAAAATATACAAAACAGAAAGATATAAGTGAAGACAGATTTAAGTTTGCGGGAAAAACCTAGGTAAAAACAGATTTGTTCTTCCTAGTAAAACCCACGCAGGAAAACACCCACAGAGAAGGGAGGTGTGAAAAAACTGCAAAAATCCTGCATAGTGTATATATCACAATGGAAAACAACAACAGAATATAGAAGACAGTAAGTACATCGTAAATACAGCATCGCTGTAAACCGTCACAAATATACATATAAAGACATTCAAGTAATATACACATGTAATGTAGATAATTAGAGAAAATATAGATAAAAATACATTAATTATAGATTAAATATACATGGAAAACTAAAACAAAATATAGGAAACAGTAAGCACAGTAGGAAACATCATAAATATAGCATCGCTGTATACCGTAACAATTATACAAATAAAAAGACAGGGAGTGAAGAAAATCTTATGGAGAGAAAAGGTCTCGACAAGGAATCGAAACTGGAACTTCCAACTGTCGGGTACGTATATTCTCTACTACCTCAGTATTAACGATTACTGACTCTTCACTTTGGCAGCTCACGGGTAACATAATCTTCCATGAATCTGACAAAATCGAACGATTATTTATTAGATACAGTTGGAGAAAAAATAAAGCTTAATTAACATAATCCTGCTGTGAAAATTGGTAGTTTAGCCAAAGTTTGAGAGGAAGTGCTGCTGAAGGAAGGCATACAAGGGAAGATAGACGGAAAGAGAAGAAGGATAACAAGAATTTCTCATTAAATAAAATAAGATGACGTTGATGAGAAGACGACGCAAAGGGCTTCAGAATAAGGAAGAGGAACAAAAATCTTGACCGTGAGATAGTAAAATAAATTTCAGAAAGGAGAAAAGTTCTCATCATACGCACCACGTCAATCAATAAATAGGTAGGGATGTACACGGGTTTCCCGTGGTACAGAAGTCAAATTAGCCGTATTACAATTGTAGACTAATATATTTGCTTTGAAATCAGAAAATTATTTTTCCTTATAATGTGACAACCCTGCTTTTTAGATCCGTTTTAAACATGTTCATTTCGTTTTCTCATTCTATACTCTCCCTACAAACGAAATTTCTTTTAAGCCCGTTAGGCCAATACCTTCGAAATTAATAGTTACAGACAAATTCTAACCTTCATATTGTGGTAGCCCTGTTCAATCTACTCAGTTTGAATACAATAATTTATTTATTTATTTATATTAAAATTATATACATCATATTTGCTTAAAATCATTGCCATCAATTTTCTAGAATTACGTTAAAAAGAAAAATTATATTACTTTTCACTGTGGTAGCCCTGCTCTTTAGCTCAGCTTTAAACATCTTGATTTCATTATGGTATCTTGTATAAATCCTATATACAAAATTTAATTGAAATCCATTCTGCCAATTCCTTCCAACTCCATAATTAGTGAAAGAATTTCATTTGTAATTGTGGCACCCCTGTTTGGCTGATTCAGTTTATGTATGCTATTCTAATAACATTTCAACACAAATATGTGTGAAAATATGTTTTTATTTCTTGTATAGTGGCAGCCCTGATTTCTATATCTATACTAAACATCTTTATTTTGTTTTTGTTACACTCCTCCTTCCTACAAGATTTCATTGAAATCAGTTCAGACAATTCCTTCCAAATTCATAATTACTGAAAAGATTAACTTTGTAATTTTAGCACCCCTGCTGAGTCGATCCGATCCAAATATGCCACTTGGTTCATTAATTTATGTGAATATTATATGTACCAAATTTGGTTGAAATCGGTTTAGCCAATTCTTCCCTAATATATGCTTACGGACGGACGGACATCACGAAGATAATAGTGCTTTTCAGTATTGACGAAAAGCACTAAAAATATCTTCAGCCTTATGAACATTTGGTAAGACTGGAAAGATCCACCAGGTCAAAGCCGAGATTTCTATCCCCTAAATACCTCTCTTCACTTTTTCGCAACGATTCGTATTTGGCAAACTTTTATTCCTCTTTAATAATTAACCAAAATTAACCTCTTCTTTCCATATCCACTCATTTCCCTCTAACATATACACTTCTCTCTTTCCCTCCCTGCATAATTTTGCGACCTCAAAAATCCATCTGTCACTCTGTAGGAGGAGGGGGTGGAGGAAGGGATCGATTTTCCTTCGTTAAATCTTTAAGATACAAACCCGTCCATTTGAAAAATTTATAATTCCCAGACTACCCTTTAAGCGGTAGCGACCCGATCTCCTGCTATTGCGTGGAAGCGCATGGTTGTGAGAGCGACAGAGATAGATAGATAATCGTCTTTATTCGAGCAAAATGTAGACCTCTCACATTTAACCCTTCGTCAATATAATAAATATTATAATAAATAAAATAAAATATTACAATACAAATTACGAAAACAGGATATAAATCCTACAAAGTAAAAAAGATAAAATTGAAACAGATTTGCTTGTGGGGAAAACCTAGGTAAAAACTGGCTTGTCCTCATTAGTAAAACCCACGCAGGTAAACACCCACTGAGAAGGGGGATGTGAAAAACCTGCGAAAATCCTAGATAGTGTATATATGGTAATATAATACTACAACATTAAATAGAAAGGAGTATGAACAGTAGGAGAGTTCGTATATACAGCGTCGCTGTATACCGTCATAAAAATACATAGAGAGGGAGTGTGCTGAATAGGGTGTTATAATAGGGATAGAAAAAACGCCTATAAAACAGAAAACTCATTGAAATAAACTCTTTTAACTATAGCCCTTAGCCATACTTGCATTATCCAAGCCATTCGCCAAAAAATTGCATGTTTATTATTTTGGAAAGTGTTATTAGGGAGTAAGAAGTGAAGGATTACGAGATTTTCTTAAAAATCCTCGTGCTTCCCTTTTTAATGACTCTTTTTTAGTTCACGTCTTTCATTACCTCTCACTATCTTGCGTCCTGCATTTTGATTTCTCACTGTTCCGCCTATAACCAGCTTATTCATTTTTGCTTTCTGCTCCGATCCCTTCCTTTTCAATTCCTCTGTTTAACGCTGAGCACACCTTGCCTTTTCTCTCTCTATTTTAATTAAGATTTCCTTGCAGTAAATAGGTCAAAAATCTTTGGCACCTCTCCCTTCATTATACCGCTCCATCTTTGCCCGTGACGTAATGTCTTTCTTTTTTTGTTATATGTCCCGATCGAACGTCCTTCACTTAAGCTCATCTTGGTCTCTCCTTTACCTATCTCTCTCCAACTTGCCTTCCCTCAGTGTCTCATTCGCCACCTACGACTCACTTCCTCTCGCTTTACACATTCTCTCTCCCCTTCCCTACTACAAAGAAATGTCAACCCCTCTTTCCCCTCCGAATGGTACCGCATGAGCCGCTAAGGTACTCGGGGGTCAGAGTTTTACGAGGCCGTCGCCTTCACCGCTGTCGCAGCTATTTCACACACACCCTTCTCACCTTACTCGCAACCACGTCAAGACCAGATTTCCTGTGTTTTAACACATTGCCGGGCAATTTATTGCATAGCCACTCCCAGTTCCCGTACATTTTCACCGTCAGCTACCGAAATTTTAGTTCAATAGCTAAAATAAGATAATTTAACTCACATTTATCCAATTCCGCTGGAATTTTCAAAACTGTTCTTATCTTCTTCATTATTACTAGGCATATCTCATAAGTCATCTGAAAATAATTCTGAAATTATCCCACTCTTCGCTAAGATTTTACGTGCCATCATTTAGCCGTGAGATATGTGTGGCTTTCAAGAACGAAAAAATTCGCTTACAAAACAGTAGACGAACGAAAAACAAAGATGAGATGCATAAAACTCAACAAAACTATTGACTCGTTGCAGAAATCATATGAGTTCAAAATAAATCTCATGCATAGCATAAGCTGGTCCTCTACCGTAACACGCAAATTTGCATGAGCCGTCCACAACGGATGACTGAGAGAACACGCAAATCTACGTGAGCCGTACGCAATGTGTTAAAGAGGAAAAGTACGAACAGAAGAAATGTATAAGTCTACAAGGCTATCACATAACCACTCCGATATTGCACTACTTATTTGTGAAATGCTTTCCAATCAAAAGACAGCTGCAGATTATTCCAGTAAACAGAGAAACAACTCTTTAGTTCTGTGGAACGACATGAATAAATCAATTAAACAATTACGAATAATTTCACGAAGATATCAGGAATATTTGGAATTATTTCGATTTTACGCACACAAAAGCACACCCAAATCTGAGATTTCATTTAGAAAATTTCTTAATTCCCCTTATTTGGCACTTTATATTTACTATTTATAAGCCAATTCTCTTAACACAATCTCCCATGTTAAAGGACGCCATTTCTACATATTTATTATCATTACCGGTAGGCATTAATTATAACCCCACATGCCTGTAGAAAAGATATGCTATGGCCCGTCCCACGGTATGAGAAACCTATTTTAAATTATTTACGAAATAAACATGCCATTTTGCAGATTACTTTAATACGAATGCATAGGAAAAAATCTACTCAAAATATTTTTTGTCTATTTTAGGAAAGCAATCATTATAAAATTCGAATTATGGAGGGAGAAAACGGCGGGAACAAATTATTATATATTTTAAGCGATATGCCCATCTTAAATCTTCGAAAGATTCGAATCCAAAAAAAATAATTGTGAAATATTTTCCTCTAAGTTACCGGAAATTGTGATCAGACAGACAGATGGGAAAAGAGAGAGAGACGAAAATGTTTTCACTGAGAGAAAGAAGAGTGATGAGAGAGAGAGGAAAAGACGCGGTTAGGAGAATGAGAGGGAAACGAAATGGAAGCAAGATAGACAGATGCAGAGAGGAGGAGAGAAATTTCGAGAAAGATACAAGTAGGCGGAGTAGGGGGAGGGGCGGGGAGGAGGTGGGGCGATATTAGAGCGAATGAGGCTCTGAAGAGGGCGTCGTCGCATGAAGTGGAGTTTTCCGTAAGTGGTGACAGGTCAATGCCTAAGGCTAAGTCGTCCATCACTCAAACACTGGGCGTCCTTTCATCCGCTCCAGCAGAACGAGGGGCTTTCACCTACGAGTTGGCAGATAGAGCCAAATCTCCGCCGTTCAAACTTTTCGGAATCCAATGCAATCCGGACGCGATATTTACGCTTTCGAAGCGAGACTCGATTGGGTAGTCTCACAGCACTTCGTGATGTAATATGCTATAATTTCCCCTATCACTCTTCAAATTTTACGTAAATTGGTATTCATTTGGGTTTTTAAAGGCATTTTACGATGCTACTTTTCATCTTTTTATTGATGCACTATTTATGGTAGTTTTAAAATGTCGTTTTAATTGTTACAAATAAATAAAATGCGAATTTTTGAGCAAGGTAACTGCTCTTAGTTATATAGAACGTATGTTCGTATAATGTCGCACTAAATATAAAAGCGTCTATTTGGATTGATTTGTATGGAATTTTTCGCAATAACAACACGTCGGGAGGTTGTAAAAATTATGTATAACTAACAAAATAAACACCGCTTTAGGAAATTTGGCTACCGCCAAATTTTGTGGGAACAAAGTAACATTAACAAAAGATTGAAAAGAAGATGCAAGAATGCTACAGTAAAATACGAGGTAAATAAAAATCAATGGATGAAAAACTATGGAAGAGATGGAAATAATACAAGAGAAAGTTTGGAGAAGAGTGAAAGAAAACGAAATGTAAAAAGGGAAAGGAGAATCGAGAGAGAGGGAATCCTTAGGGAAATGAGGCGTTGCATCAAGGCAGAGGTGTGAGAGAGAGGGAGAAAAAAGTTTTTAAAGTTGCGCGGGAAAAGAAGCGGGGAGTGTCTTTTACGATCCCGCATGCGACATGGCGGTGACGCGAGTGGCTCTGAGAATAAAGGGAATGTCCTTTGGCAGTTTCGTTGCCCAAGAATATCAGCGGCGGATCGAAAAGGAAAGCGAAAGGCGAGTCGTCCTGTGAAAAGGTGAAGAGAGATAGTGTGATAGAGGGATGTAAGAGGGAATTTTTGGAGGAAAAACTAAAAAAGGGTGCAGAGGAGAGATGATGGGATTGTTCCACGAGAAAAGCAAGGAACTCAGACAGGGAGACAGAGAAAAACATCAACAAGTGAACGAGGAAAATATGTAACATGAAAAATAAAATTACGTGGAGAATGGTGACTGGTTATAATGAAAAGGGCCAAACATTCAAGCTAATTCAAGTACCTCTGTTTACTTCCATGCCTACTTGATGTTTTAAAATAGGCAAAACGAGGTGCAAATCCTTTACTAATGCTATTCTTCTCCGCCTTCCAGTTCCTATTTTCGCTCAGTTTAATGACTTTAAGCGTTCTTTATGGGCTATATATATATATATATATATATATATATATATATATATATATATATATATATGGGGTGCCGGTGGTGTAGTGGTTAGGACGCTGGCTGCTACTCGCCCGATGCTTGAAAAAGTCATCGGGTACGAATCCTGCGCGAGTAGGATTTTTTCTCAAGGTCACCCGGCCCCCTGTTTGCGTGGTTTGAGGAGACCGCGCAAATTCAGCTGTTCCGTCCTTCGGAAGGGACGTTAAGCCGTTGGCCCCCCTGGTGTTCTTCGTAAGAGCAGGCAAATGCCGGCACCGGGTTTCTCTCCTCCCTTCTGTGTGTGAGTCCGGTGTGGAAGGCAACGGGAAACCACCACACCGTGTATGTATATTCCCTAGTCAAAACCAATTAATTAATTAATTGGTAGGACCTGTCGCAAGACAGAACACGAATGAATGAATGAATATATATATATATATATATATATATATATATATATATATATATATATATATATATATAATGTTAGGTAGACAAAACGAAATTTATTTTACGTACCTATAGTTATGATTACAAACAAGTAATATTAGTACTCGATAAACCTTTTGGCAAAAACTTAAACCTGGTGCCCAGACTTTAATATATACCCTCGATCTTACACTGAATTCACTCACCTGTACACAAGTACATATTAAAGTATATATAAATCACCCAAAATTATACTGCTTAATTAAATACGAAATGGCGATGGAAGCCAAGTCTATAAAACTTTGTGTAACTACTCACAAAAATAACAAGTAAGAAAGCTAGCGTGAATAAACTATTCGAAAACAAGGCTGTCTACCGGCGAACAAACGGAGATATGTGAATGATGGTGCGCCAAGCGAGGTAAAGAGAAGTGAAACAGGATAAAACAGAAAGGAAATTAAATGTCAAATAAAATTATGAAATGAGATTGAAACAGAGACCAATACGTGGAGAACAGGGTGATAATGAAGAATGAAACAAAGAAACACATGAGAAGCAAAGAGAAAAAGATTAAGATTTGATCAAGGTAAGGTGGAAAGGAAGAAGAGGGAAATTAAGATATATAGATAGCAGATATAGAAACAAACGAGAAAGAAGTGGAGGAAAGTGTCAAAGAGAAAATAGCATGGGTAGATGGAAATAGGGAGAAGTGTAGCTATAAATAGATGAAGAGAAAGAAAAGAAAAAAGATAAAAGAAAGAAAAAGAAAAGAAAGCAAAGAAGGGCCGATATAGAATTAAATAGCGAGTAAAGAAGACAGAGCAAGTAGATGTAAGGAATGCATTTGGAGATTAAGAGAGGATGACAATGGGAAAAGGGCAAAACATGAGTGAGTAGAATAGAATAGGAGAGATGAGGAAATACATGAATATCTCTAGGACAATAAGCAATGGCCAGAGTGGTGGACGACGGTGATAAGAGTGAGGGCAAAAATAGAAGCGATAGTAAAGAGAAAGATCTAAGAGATTAATGCAGAGAGAGCGAGAAGAAGAGAAGAGAGAGAGGAAAGGGTTTAAAATGGACGAGTAACTTGCTGAAATTCATAAAGGAAAGAGGATTAGTAAGGGATTGCCCGAGTGTGATTCTCCACGCTTCTAGTCTCGCATTGAGCCCATCTGAATCGATGATGTGGCGCAGAAACAAAAAGACAGACAGAGAGCCATAATCTCGATGAGAATGGAGCAGGTAGGTGGAAATAGGGAGGTAGAAAATAACGGAGAAGGTGTCATAATGCGTTGGAGCATTTTATACTAGATTTAAGGGTACCTACCTTATTGCGGAGATAAAATATACGAAAGGAAAAAAAATGGAGAAACCTCTTTATAAACTTAAAAATGACAACTTAAATTAATATTTGAAATATATGGAAGTACTTAATGTCCATGAATTTTGAGCACTCGACAACCTCTCGATTTCTTGCTAGCAACATCAGGTCAAAATTAGTTTCGAACTAGCTTAGTACTTGACTCATGAATTCATAAAGAAGCTTGATCGTGATGCTTTTAATATATTTTACGAAGTAAAAATTATTTTGACCTAATATTATTTTTACACTTTCCTCTCAAACGAGCAAAAGCAAAAAAATTCGAGCGCTATAAATAATTTTCAATATTCCAACTCACATGACTATTAATAACAATTTCTACGGTATTTTAAATTCAATTTTTTCTCATCTTAAACGATTTATCTTTGACTATTTTCCGTGAAAATTTTAATAGAGCAAGCTATCTATTCATAGCTAATTTCTACTAATTTTATAATATATTTCATATCCATAATCGATCGATATTGGAAAATTAGTTTCCGATTCTTATGTTGAATTATTATTGTTGATGAATGATATCTTTCTTAGATACCACTGACCCGTGGCGGTATCACCGAGCTGTCTAGGAACATTGAATAGCATATAGAACTTCTGGGAAGTTAGTTGCAACTGCACAACTAGCGAGCTTTTCAGTCTACCCATTTACTTCAAGTAGGAGGGAGACCCGGTACTGGCATTGACCTACTCTATCCTAAAAGAGGTCACACGGCTTAATTAACGTCTATTCCGTCGGACGGAATGCTAAATGCTTGTACTCCTCACACCACACATGTACGGAGCGGGGCAACCCCGAGTTAAAAATCAGTAACCGCCGGGATTCGATCCAGAAACCGTGAAAAGTAAGCACTTTAGCCATTCCACTACCGCTTCTCTTGCAGAGTAGAGGAGAGTGACCAAACCTTTTACATTCCACGACATCCTTAAACGAATAAAAAATATTTGTGGCAAACCGCCCTCCATTATTTTTGGTGAAAATTTCAGAATAATGCAGCATCTGCAATGTATGTGATACGCCTAATTCGGACGGAGAACAATATAAATTATTCTTCTGTAATCTCCTCGTTAAGACAAACAACTTTTGCATTTAAAAATTTCTTCTATTTTTCTTAGCTTCCGAGAAACACGGCAGAGTGACGAACGGGCGGAGACCAATAACAATAAAAACTTGTTTTAATTTATTCAGTATCCTAAGTGTTTGACCAATTCATGAGATAGGCAAAATTATCCTTGCCCAAATGAAGAACGAACTAGGACCAAATTTGCCTATTTCAGGAAATGGACAAAGATGTTGCCCATTACACGAATTAGGAAAAAAAGCTGCCCATTTCACTGATTCGGCAATTTCACGGACACGGCTTAACATGTGTACCACGAACAAAACAGACCGCACTAAAATATCTAAATTAAATTATCTCTGAATTCTTGCGGAAGCTAAAAAGATTTCCTATAAATGTCATCACACCCAAAACAGAGCAGTTTCGTTTAGTCACATAGTTTTCTGAAAGCCTACAAGCGCGAAATAATCTAACCAGACCTTACTGTATTTAGCGATTGATGGTTCGATTTGAAAATGACGCCTAGAATATTTTAAGATAAACTGTTAAATAGAAGTAATCTGCCTCCATATCATTGAGAAATAGCTAGCGGGTGTGACTCGTATAATTAATTTAAGCAACTTAATCTCTTAAGGGGTTTCGGTGAGGATTTAATAAAGACGGTAATGGTGAAAGAAAATAATTTCCGATTCCGGTTTCACGAAGTTTTAGCAATAAATTAAGATATTCGAATGCAAAAAAGCAAACATTTTGCGCCAGTACCAAATAGAAATGCCTACCAATGAATACCTATCATACAATAAGTTATAAAATTCGGCGCGTTAGATATTGAAGGTATTATGAGTAAACTCGCAAAGACTTTACGCTGGAGTTTTAAACAATTGAACAAAGGGGAAGAGGAAATAGGTAATGTGAATAGCCTGAACAGAAGAGACAGAGAGAGAGAGGAATGCATGAAAAATATGGGGAGAAAGCAGAGAAAGAGGAACAATAAGAGATGGAAGAGGAAGAGAAGGAAAGGTAGAGAATGTAAGATGAAAGGAGACCGTCCGTAGGATAGCAGCGACCAGTGGAATGTTGGTAGAGAATATGAAATTAAGACGATTAAGACGGACCTAGGGAGGATGAATGGGAAGGAGAGATGGACTGACGGAGAAAGGGAAGAACAGAAGAGAGGGCAAGACAAATGTAACGAACTGAAGAATGAAAACGTTAGAAAGATAGATGAAGGGTAAAGAGAAAAATAGCTGGAGAGCGGAAAGGGTGAGCTAGCGTGAGAAAGAGAAAAAAGAAGTGAGAGAGAGGGGGAAGGGAGAGTGGGAGAAGAGAGAAGGGAAAAAGAGTTAGAGGGGAAGAGATAGAGGGGGGAGAGGGGGGGAGGAGAGGTGAGGGGGGGATGGGGGAGTATAGGGGGAGGAAAGAGGGGGAGGGGGAGTAGAATAGGGAGGGGAGGAGAGGGGGGGAGTAGAGGAGGGAGGAGAAGGGGGGAGAGAGAGTGGGAGTAGAAATGGGGTGAGGTGGGGAGAGTGGGGGAGAGGGAGATATTGAGAGGGTGGGGGGAATGGTGAGTGGGGATTGTGAGGGGGTATTATGAGGGGAAGGTAGGGAGGGTGGGAGGAAGAGTAGGGAGTGATAGCCGAGAGTGAGAGCAGGGATGAATAGTAGAGAGTGAAAGTGGGGAGGGATAGAGGGAGTAATTGGAGTGTTATGGGAGAGGGGAGGGAGAAGAAAAAAAATTGATTAGAGAGATAGGAAAAGAGAGGGTGGGAAAGAAAGGTGAAGAGGGAGAGTGAAGGAGGCGAAGAAAATGAAAGAAAAGGGGATAATAGAATAAGAAAAAGACGCCAAATGAGCAATAAGAAGGGAAGGGAAATTATATGGTTGAAAAGTATAGTGAAAGAGCATAGAAGCGGGATAAAGAAAAAAAGGTGGAGAGGAAGGTTAGAAATTGGTTTCGTAAGGGAACAAGGACCCATGAAAGAACCTCTTCCTCTTTCAGAGGGAGAAAGGCAACGGAGTAAGTGGGCTTTTTGTTTTTTTCCCTTTTTTGAACACGCCGCCTCCTCTCCGGCAGAAGGAATCGTGTTAGAAGTCGTCCTAAGACCAGACAGTAAGAAAAAGTGGGAGGCATCCCTTTAGAACGTCACTGTGAGGTCGAAGAAACGTGACCCGCTCGGAGTAAACTGCTCAAGGTTTTCGTTAAAGGGCGGATGTTCGCATCGAGGATAAGAGAACGTTGAAAGATACAAAGGGACATGTCGGAGACAAAGAGAAGGAGAAGGGTTTGCGTTCTATTGCTTAATGGAGCAAATAAACGAGGGTTTTCACCTTGTCAGTCGAGACCCCGAGTTTTATATGAGACTCATTATGTCCAATTTCCATTGGAGGGAACTACGAGGATTTTTGCTACCGGGGTCTAAACCAATACCACAATTTAAGGAATTTATTGACCGTATTTTACATATTCACTCGTTATAATAAAAATATCCTATTACTGAGGAGATTGAGTACAAAAATTTTCAGTTTACCAATGATAATTTTCGTTCTCAACCGTAATGTTTCCACATAGTGGACATCCTTAAAATAATATCAAAGTCGTGAAAGACTTGAAATGAGGACTGAAGCAAATGACCTAAAAAGATGGAATGTGCAAAATTTACGAATAGGGTAATACTCGTACTCGTCACTTCCGATATTTTCGTCCTTCCGTCTTACAAATTTTAAAATTGAAAACGTGCCTGAAAGTGAATATTTGGGAAGAATTTTTGAAAAAGTAATTTGGTTAAATAACGACGTAAATCAAAATTTACCTAAAATATACTTCATTAATTATTTTTTTACAGAACATTCCAATTGTTTTTATGGGCTCTCATCTATTAGGTGAAATTCCATTGCTAAAATTAAAACTGCTGTAATGATGGTTGTATGATATTGAGAGTACAAAATTTTATAGTAATTCTAATATTTTATTCGTTGTTCTGGATAATAGATTAGATTTAACTGTTGGTTATTTTGAATTTGAAAAATAGGCCTCATTAGGATCGATTAAATACAAGAAAATTTTAAGCAAAGCTTAACAACGCCCTTTAGTTTTCATATCAAATTCTGCATTACTTATAATATATTGCGAGATCTTTTTTCCTGTTCAAAATGGCTTTCAAAGATTCCCAAACTCATGTTTTGTCGACCATAGAACAATCTCAAATAAAAATTCTTGCCGTGAACATGAAAATTCCTTTTAAGACTCTTTTATTTCCTTGGTTCGAAGAGCTTGATAGCGCTTTCTTTTCACGGCTCGGGAATTACGCTACACTTTCACGCTTGGTAGAGATTGTTTGCTTAGGCCACTATGAAAAACCAACGGAACGTGATAAATTGGTTTTCGTTTGAATGACGAGAATATGTCAAAGACAAACATGCTCTCCTTCCGAATAATTTTTCTCGATTACAGCGCGTCGCCCTAAAAGATTGCATTAATACGCTTGGATTACCACACAAACTGAGCGATTCGCGGATACGCTTTTCTATAAGGGGCGAAAAAATGAAATTGACCCTATTTTTATTATATATATTGAATAGATTAGTTAAAAAACCTATTAGGTTATTTTTTATGACAAGGAAAAGACGAAAGAGAGGCAAGAAAAAGTGAAGTAACATTGAAATTAATCTATTAATTATTGAAATTTTGACGCAACAAAAATATTGAAGAAGTCGGTGTCTTCACTATCCCGCAAATTCTAGAAAACGAACAAGTTCATTTAGCTGCAAAGCATTTTTCTTTGTACTATTGGATTAACTGGAAGATTATGAGCATAAAACCAAGTTAATGTGAACAGAAAATGAAACAAATAATATCAATGTCACTGATTAGCTAGTTGAATTTATTGTTTTCGAGCCAATCGGATTTTTATGAGGAGAAAAGTTGGTCTTTACCCACAAAAAACTTCCAAGGATTTATTGGGTGAAGAAATAAAATGAAAAACTTTTTAATTTTTCACAGCTTTTAATAATTTACTACTACCGAGGTTCCGATGTGATACATCATCTTCAGGTAAAGAAATGAGGTTGTAGAGGGAATAAATGCGGTCCATGATGGGGCGTAGTGGGGTAAACAAGAGGAGGAAGGAAAAGGTTAGGCAAAGGGTTAAGAAAGGAGTGGGAAGAAAGGGCTTTGAAATCTCGGTAGCCGTCAAAGAGGAAGGGGTTAGGTTAAGTGGGGGGAGGGTATCGATGGGAGATGCTTGTGAGGATTCATAGACGGAGAGAAATGGTGGAGGACGGCAACCAATGGGGAATGAGTGGAGAAAACCTGCTCATTTAGGATAGGGCTATCTTTCTGGGAAGCACACAGTATGATCCCCAATTGTTCTAGGGCGTCCATTTGACCATAACGTCACACTTAACCTAATCCTCTCCTCTCAGAAGACCACCATTAATTCCAAGCCCTTTTCTCCACTCCACTCGTAACCCTTTCCCAAACTTCTCCTTTCCCTTTACTCTTTTCCCCCCTCTACGCCCCCTCATAGACTATGTGTATTCTCTCTGTATCCTCATTTCTTTACCTGAAGATGATGTATCACAACGAAACCCGGGTCGTATTGAATTATTAAGAGCTGTGAAAAATATGAAGTTTTTCAATAAAGGTTACGCTCACCGTGAATTTACTGGACATTCAAATAAAGAGGCAATTTTATCAGCCACGACGATTAGACTTTGTAGTTATTTATAATAGTTGTAAATTATATTTTAGTTCCTACGCAAGAAATTGTACATAACTATAAAAATTAGTGCTGTCCACTTATAAGAAATATCTTTTCACTAAAATTTGCGCATTATCTGAAGTTTGATCGATGTTTATTATCAGAAAAACCCCGCATCCCACTTACATAAACACAAAAGTTTAATATAATTTTCCGTACAGATTTACGTGAACTTATGTAATTTGAATAATGACTGAATAATCCCCCTACAAAAACCGAATATACAAATATAGAACTGGGATAACAGAATGATAGCAATATCATAGCGATATGATAGAGGAAATTTATGTTTTGAGTACTTTATCTTCAAATAAAGTTACTTTGCTGATCAAATGATCGTTTTTCTCCAAATGTATTATATTCTAACCACGCTTCTTAAAAATATCGTCTTACTTTCGCAAAGGCGGAATACTGAGAAGTGAAATCAAGAAAGAAAAGCGTTGAATAAGACATATGCTTGTAAAAAGTATACAATTTCAATGTATACAAAAAGATTGGTGAAAGGGAGTACGTATTTCAGCTACAACGGAGCCGTCACCTATGGCAGATTATAAAATATTTACTATCGATAAATAATGGATATTGCTTAAGCTACCCAATTTAGCAATTCCATTTCAGCAATGTGGCTAGCTCAGTAATATTCTATTGATATTAAATAAAATCACATCTCGAATCGCTTCATCCTTTACGTTATCGGGTATCATAAAACCCAGACCCGTCAACACCGTAATTGCACTGTTAGTAAACAGACTTCAGAAGGGCAGTTACTCCTTCGCTTCATCGATTTTTAGGACGTTAGATGTATTTTTTACGCCTGTTTATAAATAAAATTCCTGTGATGGCTCTCCTGTTTACGTCAACATCTCGCGTGATGAAAGAACCCGTGCTGCCTTCAGTCTTTTACTACAGATTGTAAAATAAAACCCCATGACGACCTTGACTGGTCAATTCAAAGATATCACCGTCATATTTTTATACTGGAGTCTTAATTAAGCTATTAGTGCACGTGCCTAATTTCGTTCAGCTATAAAACGGAAAGTAAATGCAAAATTCCCTTCATGTCATAAAAGCTGATTGTAGCGCCTTTATTCAGAGTTAATAACACACATATCAACAAGGAGAATAAATAAAAAATGTAAAGGAGAAAACGTGCTAAACAATTTATGCAGATATTTATTCAACTAGTCGTAGGTGTTAACAAATTTTTCACTCGAGAACAAGAGAGTTACATTAATCGAGAACAATTAGGGCATACCTCGTTTTATATAAATTTCCTAAGTTACGGTCAAATGCGTTCTTTGTTCGGTAAGAAGATGATTTTGGCAATCGTTCATTACGCTAGCACTCACACTTAATAATTTACAATTTAAGAGAAAAGAGGCTCGATTTATTTTCGGAAACCTCGAGAAAAGTATGTTATTCCCTCTGAATGCGGAACTCGTATATCTGTCAACACCCTCATAAAACGTGAAAAAATCCAAGTTGTCTATCCCAAATGGAGGGTTAATATTTTGGAACGAAACAAAATCCGCCACGCCAAAACAAAAAGTTTTAACAGAAGAATTAATTTAAGAGGCAAAATTTAAGTCCAACAGTATTATATTAGAATTATATTTTTCGAAGGAAATAATACATTTACGTAACGTAAAGAAAACCATCGATAGTCGAAGCTGCAAGTTTACCCCAAATTTATTTTAGGTTTGATGACTCAAAAACGAACGCTGCTCTATACTCTGGCAAATGCCTCAACATCCGGTAAATAAATCTCCCGTGTTTTTGGCGTTTGTCATTTTCTGCAAATATTGCACGGAAACCGGCGCAAGACATATTATATACTTATCGATAAAATTCGCGCGAATATTTTTAAAATTATAAATTTTATTTTCTTCCGTTTAGGAAACAAACAAACTCGTTGTCTTGTAATAATATTCAACTATTTCACTTGCCTGAAGCATGGTATTCATAATTTTGAATATGATATTATATGTTTCATTTCATAAAACATTTATATTGATGTATTAATCCCGCATGTTTTTGCACTGTTCAAGTAAAGTTTTTAAAGAAGTTTTCCAAGAAATGTCGACAATAGCCCTAACAGAGTTTTGTAATATCCTGATAAATGAGATTATACAAAAAATCGGCGAACTCAATAAATGGCTTTAACGGGCAACTTACGAAGACTGTCAATCGTAAAAACTGTACTGCCTACAAACCACTTAAAACATCTGTCGTACCATATATGAAATAAATTTATCTATAATAGTTTCTTAGTTTTAATGATCACATAATTACACTTGATAAAAGAATAAACTTCCGTTTTCTTTAGATATAAATGTCTGAAAATTGATATGGCGCCTAGTTCGGAAAATGCTATTTTTATCGTCCAGTTTGTTGACACTGGACCTCTTAAAAAGAGCATGGTGATACCAATGGAGATTTAAAAGGAGAACTTCATCATAAAAAATAAATAACAATGGTGCACCATTGTAAGACAGAGCGATATCAAAATTAGTTTTCCCTTAGGCTAATCAGGATATTATCTGGAAATAAAATCCAACAAGTGAGATGTGTTAGGGACATCTGGATATTCTTGACCCCAATGCCGAACTTGAGCACCCGGAAAAAAGCAGCCCGCAAGCATTCGCAATTGCAAAAATAATAATTTAAACTGCGGGACGAATAACGAAAAGTTACGTATACCACCTTTTCTCCCTTGCTACGGCACTGATATTGGAACGACTATTAGTTCGGAGAAGGGCAGAGTTGATCCTAAATAACATCGGACGGTTATGCAAGTATAATGGTCATTGTAAAAAGATAGTATCGAATGAAAGGTTCTCAGCATTGCGTGTGTGTTTGTGCGGGCATGTGTGGGAGGATTCATCAAATTCTCAATGCCATAAAAACAAAAAGATTTCTTCATCCGAATCATTTTCTAAGAGGATTGGATAAGGTGCATCAGTATTAAGCCGAGGACCTCTCTTTTTTATCAAGCGAGTAGTAGTTCGGTGCCCGGAGAGAAATAGTAGAAAAGAAGGAAATTATTAATAGAAACGAGAGTAGTAAAACTACAACAAACGACTGTCGGTAATTTTATTAAGCGACAATTTGATTTTTATCTATTTTCTCCAGTAACTGTTCAATGGGTCGGAATTATTTTATCGGAGATAATTGGTGAAAGAATGGTTACAGTCGGTTACTATCTGTCTCTTCGTCTCTCTACCCGTTTAACGTAAAAAAGACAGTGGTCCACCGTCGAGTAGGATTTCTTTGGATAAAGTACCGCTTATACTGCGCCTACATGATAATGAACGGTTTTGTGAAGCTGAACTTATTATTAATAATAATAATTATTTAATAGCATGTTCTCCTAAGCTAACCAATTGTAGCTCTTGCAATATAAAGTTTTATTTCAAATACCATTTGATTGTAATATATCTTACCAGCAAAACAAAAGTTCTTTAAAAATTTTGGACCTTTGCCGAAGGTAAATGGACGGAGATGTTTTGAATTGCTCTAACTGAGCAACGTGAGCAAAAAAATTAACACCTTATTTTTAGAAGAAACGTAACTCCTCTTATGTAATTGGAACAACTTGCATAGTAGTTTGTAAATTGAAAAGACCAGGCCATTTACTAGCAATTAAAATGTAAAAACGTCATGGCGATTTGGCAAAAGCTAACGAAAAGATTTAAAAAATTACGCTCTAACCATATCGAAAATAAAATTATACCTCCCCAATTTGAGTAAATAGTTTCTGGTTTCCTTTTTCTATTTCCACCCATATCCATCTAACAATGGCGGAAGAGAGATAACGAAAAAAAAACAAGGATAAAGAATGGGATAAAAGGAAAGAGAGAATTCAGTATCCCAATTTAATTCCTACTCGGGTATTAATGCTAGATATCTCCGCAGGTTACAAGCGGCAGATTAAAACACTAAAGGAAACTTTTAAGTGAAAGGAATTAAATTAAAGGGGCATGGATATATCGATTCAATGCAATTTCGTTAAATTGCGTTTAGCACGTGAGGAAATACCGTCATTTTCTTCAATAAAACGAAACTTCCACGAGGAATGAAAACTTTCCAATTAAAATGATTCATCGAGAAACAGATCTCTGCTCTGACACTAATCAGGCAAATGAAAGGTTTTGCTCGAGCAAGAGGTAGTAAATTTCATTATCCAGCATTATACGACATTAACTTCAGTGTTCTTTCAAATTAGTTTCTAAGGTAAAGGCAAACATATTTTCCATTCTTTATGTACCTGGTTATAAATCTTAACGATGTATAGTACAAGTATAAAAATGACGCTATTGCATACGCTTCAGCATAATTAAAAAAAGAAACTATCCTCAAAGTCATATGCTTAGAAATCGATTAATGTTTTAGGTAGTTTTGCAGAAGTGCATTTCGGATACAAATAAGCCATTATTAGTTTTGAGTGACGGATAAAAAAATATAAACCATCCAATTTAAAATACGTGAGTCAATAAAATTATAGCGAAAACTTTAATTGTTATTTGTTATTGGTCCGTAAGAAAAGTAAAATAAATACATATGTGTATAAGATCAAAGTAAAATTCCTACTGCATAAATACTTTATAAATGTCAGTAATTCCGTTATTATAAACACCAAGAATGCCTCTATAATTTATGAATTTATAATAGATTCACCTCGAAAAATCATTGATATTCACCCAATAGTTTCTTCTTTAAAAATCTTATATTTATCGTCGTTTTTAAAAATGACAGAAACTTTATTCCTTAATTTGTTTTAAATAAATGTGTTGTCATGATCAATACCTTGGACATTCTTTTACACTCAGATGTCGTTTTTACTATTTTACTTGTGTAGTTTTAATTTACCTAGATAAAGGCTTTGAAAAAATGAAAACGCTGATCTTCCTTATATAGGATAGGCAGTGAGATTTCATTTAAATACTTTTACTAGTACTAAAATATAAAAGAGTAAATTCTATACTTTCCTTTGCATTCATGATGCAACCTTAGACATAACAAATAACGTTCTACGTAATAAATCTGCTGCAGCGTTGAGAAATTTGCTAAAATTCTTTTTTAAATTATTGCACCCCCATCTTTAGAAAATAACAAAGTCGCCTTGATGTCTTTGGCTACCGATATAAAAAATTCCAAATACTTTGGATTAAAACGAGATTCATTAATTAACTAACAGAAAAAAACACGCCTTTGTTCAAAAATCGATAAGGAGAAAGAGATATTCAGAAAATTAAAACAATATATTCTTCCATATTCTTACATGTTGGAGAAATTCTTTGCAGATTGCCCCTGAAAATAGGGACGTGAAAGCCGTATTAAAATGGGTTAAGATCTCCCTCCATCCCCGTACTCTCCTCTTTCTCTCGCTCTCTCTCACACACCTAATAGGTCGCTTCAAATGCCACAGTAAAACCGCTTGAATTATAAATATCAACCGCGCCGTTTCCAGGAAACGGGCGATAACATGGGCATTCAAAGAAAGAAAATGACTTTATGCCAGCTGGTGGGTGTGAGACCAGCTGGTGGATATAAAATCCTTACACAAAATTAGAATTGCCCTAGGCATAAAAATTGAATTTTTTTCAAAAGGGCGAAGAGACTATTTTCCATAAATACAAATTGTGCCAAAATGGAAATTCCGTGTCTTTATTTTGAAGTTAACTCGGAGGGCCTTTTCTTGGCTCCAATGAAAGGGAACAACATGTACTTAAGGTATAGTTATCATGAAGCTTTCACACTCCGAGTTCAGATTGTTATCAGTAGAGGTATTGTAATTACTGACCATGTTTTTGCATTATACTCTGATAGCTTCCAAGGCTCTGCTGTAATCATGAAAAATGTATTCATGAATTCAAAATGTTCATGATAGTATAAAACATCCTATAAAGGTGTTTGTTCGAATGACTACTACAAAAGGATAAAGTAAGAGAATACCCAGAAGGTGGAAAAAACAAATTGGCGTAGGTTTCCCAATTTTTTAAAGTACGGTTCACGAACAAATATTGGAATGCGTAGTATAATAACCTGGATCTTATCATTCGTTGCAACAGTGTCAAATTCACAGCATAAAAAACATCTGAAAATATCAAACCATAAAGGGAGAGAATTACTTCCATTGGGGATACGGATTACAACGAAAATTCAGTATAATATTCTTTTCCAAGAAAGAGTGTGAGTCACTTGGATGATATCCTTCTTCCATTAGATGTCGGTACATGGACGTTTGACACATTTATCTATTTATTGAAATGACCTTTAATAAACTCTCAAAAACGTAAAAAGTCGAAAAATAAATAAATTTAGAGCAGTGGTTCTTAACCTTTTTCATCTCACACGCCCCTTTTGACCTTCTAAGAGCCCCACGCCGCCTCCTTCCCCAGAATATTTTATTTTATGTTTTTAAGAGTTTTTATACAAGATTTTCTAGTAATAGTTACCATTTATTTATAACATAGGTTTCTAAGTGTCTGCTTACCTAAGCGTGTTATCTGAGTTTGACTGGGTGAGTTTATTTAGTGAACTGTATCATATTGGTTTGGACGCACAATTCACAGCTGACAATCTAGCGTCATTTTTGTGGATACGACAATAAGTTGTTATTGCCTAAAAAATCCGTGAAGTTTTTATATGTTATTTCTACGTATAATAAATCCATTCGTCTGTACTACATCTGTTATGGAGGTGACAAGATGATAGAGCACTTGAATACGTTAGTAAAAGCCTTATTTCACCTAAATAGTGTATAAAAGAAATAAAAAATTTAAAAGCAGAAAAATTTAACGGCATTAGAATCATATGATAGACGAAAATTTGAGACAACTGATTTTGATCCCAAATCGATAGCGCCCTAGGAGGGCGCGCCCCACAGGTTAAGAACTACTGGCTTACGGAGCTCCATCTCATTCGTTCTGTACGTAAAGGTTCTTGAAACATGGAATTGAGAGAGGAGAGAAGAATGTATCGAATAGGTAGAGCATCGGAACGAAGAAAACGGAGGGGTTCTGGATTTATTCATGAAAGACAACTGCCATGCAAAGTGATACCAAAGAAGTTTTATCGGGAATTAATCAAAGAGAAAATTTCAGGAAAGTAGAAAAAGACAAATATATGCATATAATGGTTTCTAAATACTTTCTTTAATATTCATGAGCATTTAAGGACAAGATCGCTTTTTCGTCAAACTAGATTAGAAGGTCCGTTTTATTCAAATATTAATTTGATAGACCACCATCCTCTGGATATGGTAATATGATGGGAAATTACATGCATTCGAATCTCTAAAGAAAGGGTTAATGATCCTATAATTCAACTCATAATAATATTCGAGTTGAAAAAGCACGATTCATGAAATACTCTTTAAATATTTTGGGAAAATTCCTATAGCGATATTATCAAAAATTGCGGCTACAAGTTTACATTAACAACATTTTGAATCAAAACATTCCGTTTATACCACAGTTTTAATTTCATTAAAAGTAAAAATCGATCAAAATATTTTTGAATCAAACATGTAAAGGTAATTTAAATTCAATCAGGAGAAAACCATAATGCATCCACAACTATTAGCACCGAGTTCTTCGAAACACAATGTTCAAAAAATCTCATTGTTACAAAATGATCTGATGTGGCCAACACATGAAGTTCTCTATACCTGTAATATCTCTAAAAATTCCCAATAGGTTAAATGATAATAAATATTTAAAGGAACTGCGACAAAAATTCAGACCTTACAAAGAACAGACAAAATCATACCTTAGCATTCTGATATTGGATATAGCCACGAAGCTCTAACAATTAAGCATAAAAAGCAGCTTTACTAACGTAAGGCTTAACTAAGCGTGAAGCGCTTACAAATGTTGCCTCCAGGGGTTGTGGTGGTAGCAGCTAAACAATAGAGTTTTTAAAATATCTCTTTAAAAATGCATTATATGAGAAAATGTTTCGAACAAAAGGCTGTAGAAAATTTTTCAGATAACTAAAAGAAAAATGTTGATTCAGATATTTTATTAATAGGTACTTATACTAATAAAAAAATACATGAAGAAGCTTGAATTTTTCTTTCATTAAACAAATAGTAACCATAGGAAATAAAGAATATAATATAGATTTTTAAAATTAATTTTAACAATTCCCGTTAATAGTAAAATAATGTAATTGATTCACGAGGCCAACGAGCAAAAGGATCGATGTTTTCATGAACTCAATCAAACACAAGTTTCAAAATTATTATATACGTATTTCATAGTATTTACTCAAGATACATGTTCGCAATTTTATGCCGATAAAATTGAAGGATGATCTTATTTCGTTAAATCTTTCCACTTTTGATAGTTTGAATATAATAAAAATCAAAAGTTTTTCGAGAAATTATATGCAACGACAAGATTATATCATAAAATAAAATAAAATCTCACGAAATTTGGATATTTATGTAGTTCTTAACGGGAAAATTTGATAAACGAAGTGCACACGACTTCACTTGCCTCCAAACCTACTCCGTTTTCTCCTATGCTAAATATGGGAAGTGGTGCAGGGATGAATAAAAGATAGCCTGCGCTCACCAAGCACCTCGAGTTCAGAGAGCTTCAAGTTGACCAGGAGATGTCTCATAATAGCCCACTTCACTCCATGTTTACGCTTCATCTGCTATGAAAGCATAACATTTTCCGAGCCTACCAACTCTGCGTGTGCAGCGAAACCATGAAAAACTTTGTAAGAAATATAGGCTATCACCCCCCACGGCGAGCAAGTGTTCTTAAGTACCTCAAAGTGGACATCCTAGTCATCGATTTTCTGCCATTATCCATTATCCTACTCACGCGGAAAGCCACTAAGTGGGGAGAAAAAAGCTTCTCTACAGATTTGCAAGTTCTCGTTACCTATCCAGCGCTTGCCCGTGCTTTCAAATAATAATGAATATCATGAAAACTATAGAAGTTAATGCAACCTTCTTAAAAGACGAATTTAAGCAATTCTAAGCATTTCATTTGCTTCATGTAACCCTCTAAACCAACTAGGGAAAAAGTTTTCCGTAGGCCAAGTATTTCAGATCTCGACCGAAATTTTAGATGTTACTATTGTCGTTTTTTAAATAGCAGTTTATAATTTTTATGTATTCTTGAGTTACTTTATCGTTATTCGGAATCATTATAAAAGTCACATAAAAATTGTCCATTGTCATGCAATAGAAGCCGAGATATGACATTGTATGTGTATTCGCAAGAAAGGAATCTAGTGGCTACAGAAAGGTATTCACAAAATTTCTAGTCTTTATAATACCAAGATATTTAAGATAATTGATAGTAGCTCAATAATTTTGGCCAAGACTAACAAAGGTGAAATACTCCTTTAGCCAAAACAACTAGAGGGCTACAAAACCCAATGCATTTCGCCCACAAGGTGGGCATCGTCAGGGGTGAGACCTGTTTCAACAGTGACTAGGAGCCAACTGCTGATCAAATTATATTCAGCGCTGTAAAAAATAAATAAATCTATCAATGACGCTCGACGTACTAAATCGGTCGGACGGCGGCACGTGAAGTTTTCGTTCGACGTAATGACACGTCGAACAGCGTTGAGGGGTTACAAGTGGTTTTTCTTGAATTTTTTAGGGATTAAAGAGCTCGAAAATTCTATTTTGGGAATCCTTGCTTTATCCATAGTCAACTTTATGTTGTGCGAAAAATAGTTGTAACTGGAAAGTAGTATGTCTTTGGCCTTAATGGAAAATCCACAACCGTCGTATAAAATAGGATTTACGGTAACATAATAAATGCGAAATAATATGAAATGAAAAGTAAATTAATGAAAATTCTATTACAGTGCATACGGTGCATATCTAACTGTAGAAGAGAAAAAATATATAAAAAATCTGATGTGGCGACCACATGACTTTCTCCGTACCTGTGATATTTCTAAAAATTCCAAATAGGTTACATAATAATAAATATTTTAAGAAACTGCGAGAAAATTTTAGACTTTACAAAGAAAAGAAATAAACACAAACCATAGCCTTCTGATATTGGATATAGCCACAAAGCTCCAACAATTAAGAAAAGAAAAAGCAGCGTTACTAAGACGCAACAAAGCGTCAATTGTTAACAATAGTCGTCAGTAGGTGGCGTGGTGGTGGCAGCTAAAAATATAAAATTGCAATTAAGAAATGCATTATGTGGAAAAAAATTTCAAATATAGGTTGTATAAAATTAAATTTCCTACTAATTTTATTCCTGTATATTTTTATATTTATCACATATTAAAGCAAAGATTTCAAAATAATTAATAAGTGACAATTGTAAACACCCACTTCCGGGAGACCGATTTTTACCAAAAACTAATCAGTTCTTCTTACTTTTAGAAAAATGTTAATTATAAAATTTTGCGTTCACCTGATTAATAATTTTTGAGTTAGAGCACCTACAAAAAGCTAACACATACACACACACAGATATCATCGAGAAAATGGTCAAAACGTGTTCAGGGGATCTCAAAACGTATTTCCGTTGAAATCTCGAAGTCGATTTTTTTCATGAAAACAATACTTTCCCCTATAAGTATGGAGAATGTAAAAATTAACATTACAAAAATTTAAAATTCCAAAAAATATCCAAGAGAGTTGGTATAGAGGAAATCATAAGGATTCTCTAGTTTGCCATTTATTGAAGCATTGGATTTATCAGGACAACGCCGGTCTCTTCAGTTTGTACTGAATAATACTTGCAAATATTTACTCATTATTTGATTCGCGCTCGACGTTTGATAAATCAACACATTTATGATAAATAAGCGCTACGCGCACGCAAAAGAAGATATATGACTACTTCATTTTATATTATCAACTTGATCAAATATGTTTTTGTGGTTTTTTTCCCTAAATAAACTGTATCGTTAAATCAACGTCATCATCCACAGACAAATCATCAATTTCAATTTATTAAAATTCAATATTTTATTGCATGGGGATATGGGTTTTCCTTAAATTACGTTATTATTCTCATTTTACCTCGCCCGGTTTGATTATTATATTTTTACAGAAATATAAAGTGAAATATTTGATTATCTAATTATGCTACGTTTTCCAACAGCATATATATAACATATATATAGCATTTTAACAAGCAGACATTACTTTGTAGCTAATCAAAACATGATTTTGAATTTTGAAATGAAATTTTTATTATAAATATATACGAGTTTTCGGTTCTTGCATACTGCATGCGCTTAAAAAATCACCATATACCAAGATCTTAGCTCGTAATTAAACCAACGGAACTGCAGTTGAACTACACGAAGCCCATACAAATAAGACAATAGTTTCCATTTTCCGCGAAATTAAGGCATCTATCCGGAATTTCTAAATTCTTTGGCAGTCAGCTATCGTCCAAGTTTTCGAATTTCAAGTTTCCTGGTCAAGATCGAGCTGTTGCATTAATAAATATAATCATAATTAAGACAATATCCTATATGTTACACTAAAATTTATGTGAAAATTGGGATATTTTCTGTTTTATGATTATGACCTCATCATCCGTGCCTTTTAGTATGCATCCGGTAAAATATTTTAAATTTAAATTTATCGCGTCATTATATGTATACGACCTTGTCTGGAATCAAATTAATTATAATGCAGTCTAAGTATGAAATCAATGCTCTTGAAGTATGGAAAATCAAGTTCAGATTGAAAGGCCCTGAAGTCGTTTGCTAAGGTAGTTAATATTTTTCATTTTTAAAACCGAAAAATTTCCACATTTCTATGATTAAAGTAATTTTTACGGAAATTCAGCATGGGTTTGAATTTTCTCTTAAAGAAAAATAAACTTAATTTTTTCATGCACAGTAAGGTGGACGAGCCGAATTTGTATCTTAATTGTAAATAATTTAAAAACGCAATTTTATATAGCCCTGCACAGTTTAAATGTTTTTCTTATGGGTGTTTAAAATTGGATATTAAGGTCAAAAATACCCATTAAATATAACATTCTCTGGAATTTCGGATTTTTCCGGAGTTTGTACCCAATGACCTATCTGCATGCCAAATTTAAGCTATGTAGCACTTCTAGAAGTACCTTAGGTTTTATATCATATGTCCTATATATGTACATATATCCTATATATGTGAGAAGCAGCTATTTGCAATGATAGTGGCTTGGGTGAGTTTGAATAAATTTATGTTAATTGCATTAAAAACGTGCTTTTCCATCGATTACTTTACATGTATATATATTTATTCATACTCGAGTGAACCTGCAATAGAATCATCGTTTCTGCGCCCAATCAAAAGTTTTTGATTAATCAAGCCTAACCCAGCTTAATTTGAGATTAAATACCAAGAACTCCAACTTCGTTGATGTATGGGGAAATAATCCGCACGTCCAATTTCACGGTCGAAGTAGAACGCAAAGTTGAAATTTTATGAATTATCTATCAATACTTCTCTGCTTATTAGCCCTAATAAAAGCCGGCTTACTTCATTACATTGTAGACTAAAGAAAACATGACATTAATGGATTTTTCTTATACACGAAAGAAAATTGTTTGCCCATAAATTGAAATTACTCTTACGATCAAATACAATTCTTACGCGTACAGATCATGTTTCCTCAGTAAAACACAATTAAAAGTGTGAATCTCAAATCCTAAACATGCCAAAAAATGCTGACCCACAAGATGTCTCTTTAATGATGCATTATAATGAAGGCTCTTTCGTTGAGCCTCTAAATTTCTCATTGCACAGGAAATGGGCGCAGTACAACTAAATAATAACGTCAAATACATTCCCAAAATTTATTTTAGTGAAGTATTTCGCGAGAATACAATATTACCGTCCGAAAAACGTCTATCGCAGAATAAATATTTAATAGCATTTTTATAATATTATTCATCCTTCTATGTATATTAAACCTCAGCAGAGTTGGATTCTCACGTTCAGAATCCGCACGGATCACAGCGCATCCTCTTGCGAAAAATTAAACATTTTTAGGCTGGTGTCCAAAGGAAACAGCCAAATGAAATGGTCCTGTCTGTATGTGTATATCCCTTACTAACAACTGTTTCATTTTCATGAAACTTGGTATGAGGCTCGTGCTGCCAGGGCTCACCTACGGGCTACATTTTATTTAGGGTTCGATTTCAGGAACTTTTTTTCTATTTGTTTTACTAGGGAATTTCAAACCCACCGTGCAGTGATGTTTTCTTTAATACATTAAAATATCTTCAAATTGTTATATCGGAGCGAGGTTTGTTCTGTTCTAAGGGGTAAAATGTTTAAATTCTAATACCTATTGCTGAATTTTGATAATTTATCTTATTATCTTGAATTTCTACTAAATACATACGGTTTTAGAGTTTTAAATCGCATTTTATCGGATTGTAGCCAAGAGATGATTATTACCGAAATATGCTTGAGCATAGACGAGTTAAAAAATGGGTTATAAAGAGATTTTGACTTTACTTTTAGTGTTTTAAACCTGATTGTGCTCTATTAATTGGTATTCCAATTTTTCTCTATCATTGATAAACTATGAATTAAAAATAATAGTTATGGTATGAGAATTCCTTGAAATGACTAACACATATTGAAACATTTCCTATCAATATAAGTAATCAATTCGGTAAGTTTACTTTGGGAAACCCGCCTGCATTAGTTCCTTGAACTTCTAGTTTATATTTAAGATAGATCACCATAGCTGTCACCTAAAAATATATCCAAGGAGATTAGTCTTTTTACTTTCTCCATATACGTAGTAAAGGGGAAAGTATTGTATTAATGAAAAAATCGATTTCGAGATTTCAACGGAAATACACGTTTTGCGGTCCCCTGAACACGTTTTGACCATTTTCTCGATGATGTCTGTGTGTGTGTGATAGCTTTTTTGCGGGTGCTCTTACTCAAAAACTAAACCAGGTCAACGCGAAATTTTATATTTAACATTTTTATAAAAGTTACAAGAACTGATTAATTTATGGTAAAAATCGGTCAAACGGAAGTGGGTGTTTACTCTTGTCACTTATCCGTTAGTTGGAAATAATTGCTTTAATATTTCATAAAGGTAAAAATATATTGGAATGAAAGTTGTAGGAAATGTCATTTTCTACAGCCTTTTTTTTGAAAGATATTTCCATATAATGCATTGTTTAAGAGATCTTATATTTTTAGCTGACACAACCACGCCACCTAGCGACGACTATTGTTAACAATAGAAGCTTAGTTACGTCTTAGTAACGCTCCTTTTTCTTTTCTTAATTGTTGGAACTTTGTGGCTATATCCAATATTAGAAGGCTATGGTTTAGTTGATTACTGTTCTATGTAAAATCTAAAATTTTCTCATAGTTACTTATAATATTTATATTATCTAACCTATTTGGAATTTTTAGAAATATTACAGATATGGAAAAGGTCATGTGGTGGCCACATCAGATTTTTTTAAATAAGTGCTCATGGAATTTATCAAACCTAGAAACCCATAAATTTAATACTTACTCATCGGAAAAGAAACACGAAATCAAAAATTTTGAATTTTATTATCCAGGCATAAGCAGGAATCGCATTAAAAACCGTTGTATCAATTAATGAAATACTACTATCGACCAGAAAGTTTGGCATTTCGTACTCATTCTAGTATATAAATAAATATTGTCCAAAAATTATTTATTCTAGAAAATAAAATTCACCTGTCCGAGTTCAGAAAATTTCCCTGGCAATTCTTTCCTTAATAAAACAATGTTCAAAAAAGATAAAATAAAATATAACTTTATAATTTCACCTCAGGCGGTGGCATTACAGGTTGAATTTCACAAAACCTCGCTGTTCAAGCCGTCCTCTTATTTTTTACCCTCTACTTTTGGTGAATCTGGTTGTATTGTAGTCAAAATACGCAAATGGTTTTTTAATTATCCTAGTAAATACTTCTGGAGAAAACTAAAATTATTACTTATTTTTTCAATTTTATTATTGTTAATTTTTAGCCTACCTTCCAAAAAATGGAAAGTAGCATTATGAGATCGTCTTGGTGTCCGTGTGTGTGTGTGGCACCCCTATCATCTTCTTCATGAATGAACCGATTAAACTAAATTTGACACCTAGGACCTTCACGTAAATTAATGACCAAAATGACATACTTGGACCGGATCGACTACCAGAGAAAAATATCCGATTTTATATTATTAAATATTTTATTCGAGTGAAGCTCTCCTAAGAATGATTGCTATACTCCAAATTCAATCGACGAGGAAGCAATTCAATTTAATGACAAAATTAATGACTTCAACAAATTCTTAAAGATTATTCCGCAATGCCAGTATTCGTATTAACCGAGTACAATCAATATGATTTGCCAAATTTATTGAAATATTAGGTAAAAAAACGTTTCTCGTATCTAGAGCATCGAAACGATTTTTATACGCCGAGTCCGTTATTTCAACAAACTCTTTTTTAACTAAGAAAGTTTTAACTTCAATTGATTTCAAATGATTTAGCTCCCTATCGTAAGTTATCTTGATATGCTGCTGATTCTATATATGGATTAAATTCTGTATGTTCTGCACCTTGGGAAAATTTTGTCGCGCCGCAAAACATGTGTAGCGCAAAATTCAAAAAGACCATCACCATCGGATGATCCAGTTCCGTTCACATCGAAAAATGATGCTGGATTTATTTTCCTGATTTTGGAATATCTATATCTCCTGCTCAATCTTTCCCTCTCTCTTGTCCATTCTCTCTGCCACTTAACGTTGTATTCATTATCCCCAAATTCTCCTTTGCGCCCTCAAATGCTGCACAGTCCCGCGACGTTTCAACCAGGGAAGTATTAGTCTCCCATCCGTTATGCTCTGTTTTTTGGAGTCATGACCTCAATAATAGTGAACCGAATTCCGAAACGTTCTCGTTCCAATCCCTTCCGTTCTCTACCTCTCTCTCTCTCTGCCACCTCTGTATCAGAGGATCCGATTGAACTGCACTATGTAGAAGGGGACACTTTGGTGGGTCACGAGACAAGAAAAACTAATGAAACGTCTTTCCTATTCCGGATGACTGTTTTGTTTCACTTTCCGAATTTTTTGTATCTAGTCGCTTAATAAAGGAAATTTTCGGGACATTTCGTTTTATACAAACTCGTTACCTAGGATTATAATTAGCCGTGCATCATACGACGTTTTTAAATATATCGGCTACTAAAATCGTTAGAGCATTCTGGCTAAAAAAATGTAAAAGAGTATTTTATATGAAATATAGAATGCTATTTAACAAAAACGAAGTTTTGCGATATAATAACTGCCAATAAATATTTAAATTTACTAAGGTATTAAGCATTGGCATTAAAGAATTACGAACATTGATAAATTAACAAAATAATTACACCACAAAAGTTTAGAGAATATCACGCTGCAGCCACCTTTTCCGAAGTTGTGAAGAGGCAGATGTTTTTCAGGGATTACCTAGAAACGAAGACAAACAAACCTGAACAAGTTATTCTCTAAAAGTTTCCGCGTCACTCATCGCAAACTGAGGACGCCAACTTTCGAGAAGACGTAACATTTCTCTACCCACCGCATCAATTAATATCCGAGAATTCTAAGTCTCTGGAGAAAAGTAAAAGCCTTAGAAAGTCACCTCCCACCTCATTCATTTCTCTCTCTTTTTTCATGAGGGATTTCATGAGATGTTTGATACAGACGATCTATTTTTAATTTGAGAAGATAGAACGTGTGATGTAAAGAAAAGTTGAGAAGCTTTGCATACAACGACTTGGAGTGAAGCTCATGCATTCGTGTTTTTATTATTTTTATTGATGATACGCAGCCAAAATCTTATCAAAAGTTTACGTGACTAAATTAAGATATTGACATAATGACTTCAAAGCCTTAATTAATTAGTAATAATAGATCCTCATGCCAACCTCAAAGAAAAGACCGATGTGTTGACTCTACCTAATTAAATTATGCTGGCATTCTTCTTATGATGTATTCTGGAGATCTTATCACCACTTTTCTACATTCTAGCCAAATGATTTTCCCTTATTAATTCATATAAAGATAGTAAATAAACAAAAATTTCTTCACCATAAAAAGGAAGAAAATACGTTCACGCAGAAGGTTGCTGGTATACACCGTCAAAAGGAGACACACGTACACGCAGAAACATACAAATTCTTTAAAATGCACTCACATTAAACTCGAACGCTACTGAAGATGACAGCTTAACTGTCAAAACATTGGTGTCTTGTTTAAAATTTTGTTCCGATTTTACTGTGTGAGCGTTTATAAAGAATTTATATGTTTCTGCGTGTGCGTGTGTCTCCTTTTGACTTAGGTCCTGCAGCGTGAATGTATTCTCTTCCTGTTTACGGTGAAGGAATTTTTGTTTATTTATTATGGTTTTATTTCACCGTTTCTTACAACCTTCCCTTTTCATCATATAAGGATGACAATATAGGAAGGCCACAATATTATCCCCGGTGATTTTACATTTACTGTTAGTTATAAAAAACATATAAAACTAAAGTTCCAACACTTTAACTTGTATGACTGCTTTAACTGCGCTATTTATCGGGCTACCGAAAAACTAGTAAATATGAACACAGTTTTAAATATAATGCATTTATATATTATCGTTTCTATATGAACTGTTCAACCGGTACGTATAAAATTAGTGAACTGCGATTCAAAGAAAGTTTTGAGCCCCTACACGATGAACGGTCTCCTCGTTAAGGGGGAGTACATGAGACGCTGAAAATTGATCTCTGAAGTCCCGAATTACGTGTGAGAGTCGAGAGGGAAAAAGTGGGCGTTTGCAGAAATTGCATTCAAAAGGCTGACACCTGTACAAACACTCGCTATAGAGAACGACAACGACACTTCGATCGTTAATTATTGAACAATATTAAAAGAAAATAACACGGAACAATTCGTTATACTCTATTAGATGATTTTTATTTCCTAAAATCGATAAAGATAAGGCTAAGGCAGTGTGAAATGGAACAATTTATGATGCACGAGCGGTTACAGCGGAATTTCTTAAACTTTTGTAGGCATAGCAAAGATATAGATAATTTCGCGGCATCACACCCTTGCGTATGCTCCTAAAGCGAAGCTTTGACGCATTATATATCGTTAAAAATGTATTAGAGAAAACATTATTGCCTCAACCAATAAACAGATCCAAATCATTGATTAACTTACTGAACAAAGTGGTTGGCAGCATCCAAGATTGCTGCGGAGCCTTGTTTCAGAAACTTTGAGATATATGGAACAATTTTTGAAACGAGAAAAAAGTCTGCTATGACCGGGAATTGAACCCGGGTCTTCCACTTGCCGGGCGGATATTCTACCCCTGAACTATCGTAGCAGAACATTTTCTCTCGTTTCTGAACACGGATGTTTTCCCGGGTTCAATTCCCGGTCATAGCAGACTTTTTTCTCGTTTCAAAAATTGTTCCAACTTTCACAGCTTATGCCTGTCTGCATAGGATCTTCGGATCATATCATTCCATCAATTTCATGTTTGGCAATCTCACCATTTGAGAGGTAGGAGTTTCTTTCGACGATCCTCTTTGAGGACATCTGTCGGGGCAGTTTGATATTAGCTTGGCTAGTTCCCGTCCCACATAGGAAAACATCCGTGTTCAGAAACGAGAGAAAATGTTCTGCTACGATAGTTCAGGGGTAGAATATCCGCCCGGCAAGTGGAAGACCCGGGTTCAATTCCCGGTCATAGCAGACTTTTTTCTCGTTTCAAAAATTGTTCCAACTTTCACAGCTTATGCCTGTCTGCATAGGATCTTCGGATCATATCATTCCATCAATTTGAGATATATGATAAGGCGCTATAGGAGAAATCGTGATCTCCGTAAACTTATGACATTACTTGACGCTAAAATGTTTCGCAATATTACTAATAGAGCAATCAAAATATTTTCATCTTTTACCTAGAGTAAAGTTATAATGTGAAATGTATAACCCTATAGAGCATATTACGAACCCATGGACAGTATATCTCCCACTACACATTTTGGTTAATCAAAGGGTAAAAACATGAATAATGACTGCAAAATAAATTTATTAATGGGTGAGATTTTAAAGGAGAATCTTTAAAAATTGGAGAGTTTTTCCTCTAGTATGTAGCACTGTCGCCGTCACGCGATTTGAATTCAGTCGGGGTAATGCGTACCACTAACAGTACCTCAACAATCTTGAAAGGGTACAACAGTATTACAGATCATAATTTCTCCTCTTTCATTTCATGCATCACTTCGGAATCAAAAGTTGCAGTTCTACATCTAAGAACAACATTATAAAACAGATTAATATGCCAAAACGAAATTTTACGTTATAAACATTAGTTATTTTAGTACAAGTGTTATGCATTTCATTTTTACTTAAAAATATGCTAAGGTGTACTCATACATTTTTAAGTATCCACTAATGCTTACGTAAGTAGAATAAGGTCGAAGAGCCTTGCTTAAATTCTTATGTCACTCCAACAATATAGGTATTAAGAAAAAGTTCCGCTAATTTTACAATCGGTGTGATCAACTCTTGAGTTTTAGATTATGTTCAGAATAAAGTGAACAACGATTTAATTGACCTAATTTTGAATGAGAGATGGGTGATTTTTAAATCAATTCAATTGCTTTATACGCCCCAATCTACATAAATGTTTAGTACCCAATGATCTTGGTCTTATGTCAAAGAATTACACACGTAGTCTTATCAATCTCCAGATACTGTCTACTGAGCGTTACCTTGAAAAATTCCATTAAACCAGCCACCAATAATCATATACGCACGAGAAAATTTCACCTTTAACATATAAAACTGCGAACCAATAATCTTGTCATTTTTGGGAGATCCTTCTCAACAGAAATTTCTACCGTGGGAAGTGGACGTAAACTTTTAGTCTCCGAAGACGAAATTTTTCATATTACTGAAATCGCGAATTAAGCTTATTACGAATGGAGGACACAAGTATGGAGACGCAAAAGTGGACCGGATGGAAATCAAAGCAGAAGAAAAGATGCCAGATGAGGATATCCAAAGAGGGCTTTGGGGTGAGAGGGAGGAAGGAAGAAAGTTAATGTCATAAGAGGAAGGATAAAGTGGGCGAGGGAGGTAAAATGAGGTTGTTAAAATGCGTTGATTTCTCGTCAGGTGTAGAAAAAGGCGCGACACGAAAGAGGCGTGTTAGCAGCGTGGAATAGCTCGATGTTTCAGCAAGGGTGACGAAAATATCGGAGCCTTGATATATTTAAAGGGGGATAGCTTAATGTTGCCTTGTTTAAGTGGTTAATAACACTTCATTTCGACGCTAGGATGACCATCACAAATCTCATCTCCCGCTTTCATTTTTACCTAGAAGATATTATATCTGCCATAGGCGCAGTGTTTATCAATCCCCTTAAGGGGGTCGCAATAACTTTTCGCTTAGGCAAGTAATTTTATCCTGGTTTTAAGAGTCAACATTTTTTTTCAAAAATATAGTAAATTCTTTAGTTTATCAACGTACTAAACTTGTTAACAAATGAGTTATTTTTAGGTAATAAAACATACAAGAAATTATATCTTAGTCGTGATTATTACTTCAAAAATTAAACTATAATCTATACATCACATACCGTCTGAGTGTTTTTAATATATATAATTAGTTGTAAATTAATCAATTTATAGTGCTATCCTTGTATTTATAAAAAGCACAAAATAATAAATCCTCCTATTATTAATTTCCTTATCATCGTCATCGCCTCCTCCTGTATGGAGAAAGCTGGAGTGTTTTTTTTTTGCTTCTCGAATATTCTCGGGGGTCGTGATGGCCAAACATCCGGACAGATCACCTGTCAAATATGCCTGAGAACGACTGCCATAGGGGCATATAATTTCGGATGATGGTTTCACAAGGTTCCTCCGTATTAAGTATTATATTATGCCATTTATGCACGACTTATTTCCATTTTGGAGTTAGCTATTATAGTGTAATAAGCAGTTAGTTAAGAATCTCCCAGGTACGCCTCTGTGTACAATATATATTACAATATAGCACCAAAAATATAATCTATCGCAGAAAGTCTAGAATAATCCATTCCAAGGTAACCTCAGGCGCGCGAAGAGTTTTCACGTTGCAAGCTGATTAATGGAAGACATCATAATTTCAACTTTATTCTAATTTTAAACTCTCCTGCAACTTTCCTGGATTATATACAGGATATTTTGTGCAAGAAAGTAACAGTGAACGGTAAGGATACAATTCTTATTAGCGGCACTTGTGAGGGTCACAAATATTTAATAATGGTAAAGCGTAGCTCCCGAAAAATGTTTCGAATTTCTCATCTATCAATTCCTAATTAAAAAACAGAGTTACTAATAGTTACTCAATCCAGCACGAGTAATTTCCATATGAACAACACATACGATCTTCTTTGCAGACGTGCATATCGATGGTATCTATTTCATTCAACATATTCGCTTTCTATTGATTAAAAAGACGCATTTGATCGTAAATACGATTCAATTCAATACTTCCCTCGCTGCAAATCATTTCATTTTTTCCTTATCACATGCATTCTTCTCTACTAATTAAGCCTCAAATTTTGTCGATGAAACTGAAAACGTCTACCACCTGAATAATATCGATATATTTGTTACGTAGGAAAATATATCGAGCTGGTCTTATGACTGAATAAAATTCAGGAACAAGCATTTAACAATTCTTTTTCTCAGGTTGTAAGGTTGTATGAATCTCGATGCGCATTTCGACTTATGGAATCTATTTTCGGTGAATTACCACTGAAGACGGCTGCTTTGTAGCTTAAACGCGCATCTGGTTTTTTACAACCTTGTGACTATTGAAGATACCTGAGACAAGGACGTAGGATGATGTTCATATGACTGCTTTGTCGAGCAAATTGCATAAATTATAGTTTTCGAGTTTTGGGAGAAAAGACGAGAGGACGGAGAGATGGCGAAAGAGGGAGGAGTGGATATCGGAATAAACTTTGCTTGCTAAACCTTCGTTCACCTGCAACTAATTGTATAATTTATCACAATATTTTCCATATTAATGCTTTTCCGTGGAAAATTTCTTGTTCAATAATTTCTCCCCGCCGGTCGATGCCTGTCTTGTTTGCGTCGACTTTCATTCCCTAACAAATGCCATTTTGTCGATCCTCCTTTCAAAGTATTTCCTTAGGAGTTTCTCACGTCAAGTTCTACCATAATCCCCTTCGCCGTCTAAAGCTTCTCTTCTAAGTCTCCCACCTGCACCGCTTCAAATATTTCCCAATAATTTCTCCTCACTCTCGAATTCCAGGCTACGTTCCCGGAATCACAGTGTGTTTCATTTACCTCGTTGACATTGTCAAGCATCGCAACAAACGCTGAATTCCTCACTCAGATTCTGAATTCTGTAAAAATTTCTTCTGAATCAAATAGAGGCTTTAAAAAAAGAGAGTACGGAAACATAATTGGAGTCTTCTCGAGGTTGGTTCCCTCGCCGACGCTGTGTCATTGTTTTACGAATTTGTTCTCAGTGTCATTGACGATCTTGTCCCTACCCGCCTTCTCACCAAGAATAGGCCTCCTTGGATGTCCGCTGAATCCTCTCTAGCCCTCAGAAACAAATTTGCCTGCTGGAAGTTATATAAAGAGCATCCAAACCCTCACACCTTAAATAATTTCAGAAATATCAGGCGCCACTCTCGGTTTTTGCTCCGGCGGGATTATAATAAATATATTAATTCAATTATAAGTGACGCTAGACGCCGGTCTCAAAGGATTTCGAACAGTGTGACTTATAATGCTCAAATGTTTTCATCCGAGGCAAGGCCTTCCGCCTTTAACAATTACTTTACCTCTAATTTCACGCCCCCATCTCAGCCTATCAATTACCCTCATCTTGTAGTAGTGTCCTCGCACTCCCTTTCATCAATCTCGACTACCAGTGAAGAAGTTTATAGTATCCTCGCTTCCTTGAAGACCAATAAGGCTACAGGATGGGACAATGTGAGTGCACTCTTTTTAAAGCGAACCTGTAATTTTTTATGCCATCCAATAGCCCATCTTTTCAATCGGTGTTACCTCGCTGGAATTTTCCCCGATCAATGGAAATCTGCCAATATAACACCCATACTGAAATGCAGTAGTAAGTTGAAAGTGGGAAATTATCGCCCTATATCCATCCTTCCTGTAATTTCCATGATTTTTGAAAAAATCATCCACAAACGTCTTCTCTCTTTCACTCTCCCATATATCTCCTATCAACAGCATGGATTTTTACCTGGGAGTTCCTGCTTAACAAATTTATCTGTCTTACATTATAATATTACTGAAGCTTTTGAAAAATCATCCCAACTGGATGTTTGTTACATAGATTTAGCAAAGGCTTTCGATACAGTGGATCATGTTCTTCTTCTGTACAAACTCTTTCATCGTTTCAACATTCATGGATCTTTTCTTTCCCTAATCACTAGTTTCTTACACTTCCGCACGCAAAGAGTTGTAATAGATTGTTTTTATTCATCTCTTTCCCCCGTAACATCAGGTGTACCACAAGGAAGTGTTCTCGGACCTCTACTCTTCACACTTTACGTTGATGATATAGTTAATACTCAAAAGTGTAACGTTCTTCTTTATGCTGACGACTGTAAGGTTTTTAAGCAAATTATTAATTCATACGATAGCGACTGTCTACAAAATTGTCTTTCGAAGATTTCCGACTGGTGTCAAATATGGAAATTAACACCAAATCCTAATAAATGTACGCTTCTCTCTTTCACTCTACGAAAAAAGCCTATTGCTACTTTCTATTCCCTTAGTGACACTCCAATCCGGAAAGTCTTCTCTCAAAAAGATCTTGGTGTAATATTTGATACAATATTATCTTTCTCTCTCCACATTGATAAAACCACATCTAAGGCTATGTCTATTCTTAGTCTTCTATACCAATTTAAGGAGATAAATGATCCTTTAGCACATAAATCATTTTTCTCAGCCTTCCTTCTCCCAATCCTGGACTACTGCTGCCCCGTGTGGGCCACAGCATCTCCGACTACACTCAAGTGTCTTGATCGTCCATTGAATTTCTTCCTTGCGATCGCGAGGAACCGTGTTCCTGCCTTCCGTTTGTTAAGTAAACAAGGTGTTCTCGCCGCTCTTAAACTGCGTCCTCTGCATCTCAGGCGGCAATATTTTGATTTCCATTTCCTTCACACTGCGGTGAATGGTCTCTACAGGTCCACTGATGTTTGCTCTTTTTTTCTCTACGTGTCCCATCACGTTCCACTCGTTTTTGCTCTCTCTTTCATCTTCCGCCTTTCCGGCTAACTATATCCAAAAGGTGGTCGCTTTTTTACCGCATTCCCACCTCATTTAATACTTTACAAAAGGTAGCACCCTCGCTGGATATTACATGTAGGTCCTCGCTCCTCCGTGCCTCCACGGGTGGCGAATGTCTCTGAAAAGCTGTCTTGTTTCTGCAATTTTAATTCTCATTTCATCCATCTTATGTGTTAATTTCTGTTTTTATATGTATTTTGATATGTATAGGTATTGTGTTATATATATATAATATTGTTTTGGGTGTATCCAATGTAAAGGCCATTGTGCTGTTCTTGGACCAAAATATATAAATATATAATTTTCCCGATACTTTGGACATATCGATAAATCGCATTCTCCCCTCTCTCACTTTCGCTTCTTGCTTCGGTTACACACAAACACATCCCATTACCTTCAGCCGCACGAGCCAAACTATTTCGACTTTACAGATGATTATGACGGAAATATCCCTCGACATTAGCGCATAATTCACGAGAGTATTTTGCATTCTTGGAAATTAGAGAGACAAGGCACAAAGATGTAGAGAGATGGATAATAGTACTAAAAAGAAATTGTGCGCGGAAATTATTGGATTTTGAAACAATCTAAATTCCCGTTGTATTAGTTTCATAAGATATGAATGAAAAAAACACGTTCATAGTAGCAAAGCCGATTTAATATTTTTTGACAAAGAAAAATAAAAGTTACTTTTCCCGTCATATCATCCATCCAAATTCTATATCACTCGTCAATGATGGGATGGATAAATAGCTACATACAATAAATTTCAATTTTTATCGATAGTATTATATAAGCGTGATTAGCTATATAGCCAGATTCAATACGAACCGGATACGGGTAAACAAATATATTCTTTTAGCACGATAAATTCAACTCATATAATAAAATACATAAACTCATAAATCACTAATCGCTGGTAATAAAAACACGTGAATTGGTTTATTTTCCATCCGTTGACATCAGACGTACGCTTTTAGATTTAATTTTTATGATATGGTTCATAATATCTGCTTCTAATATGCGGGAAACATCAGCAAAAAAGAAAGAACACGTTCTTAAATTATTAACTAAAACTGTGGCTGCACATATTTCAAATCGAAGCGAGTAATGTGACTGAATATGCATTTGCTCTGATTGAATGTTTTTCTATCTGGCGTTAATATCAATCAAAAGTTAGATCCAATTTAAGGAAATAAATCCGAATTTTCTCCAAACTGATATAGGCTTAAGTTGATATAAAAATTGTAATTTATTTTAAAGACAAATACATAATATTTTTTTAAATGATCATTTACATATGAAGCATTTAGATCTTTAACAAGAAGTCCAAACCAGCACTAATGCAGACTGGTTTCCCAAAATTGACGTAATTCATAGTTTATCAATGATAGAGAAAAATTGGGATACAAATCAATAGAACATAATCAGGTTTAAAATACCAAAAGCCATGTCGAGCGGAAACGAAAATAACCCATTTGTTCACTCGTCCATGTTCAAGCAGAGTTCGGTAATAATCGTCTCCATGGCTACAATTCGATAAAATGCGATTTAAAAAGCAAAAACGCGATGTTTTAGTAAAATTCAAGAAAATAAGAATAATTATCCAAATTCAGCGATAGGTATTAGGATCTAAACATTTTTCCCCTTTGAACAGAACAAGCCTCGCTCCGATATAGCAATTTAAGATATTTTAATGTATTAAATAAAACATATCCGCACGATGGGTTTGAGATTTCCTAGTAAAACAAATAAGGAAAAAAAGTTTCTGGAATCGAACCCGAGACTTCAATCTTCGCTAAATAAAATATAACCCAGATGTGAGCCCTGGCAGCACGAGCCTCATACCAAGTTTCATGAAAATCGGGCAATTGATGCAACAGTTGTTAGTAGGGGACGTACACACACACACACAAACAGACAGGACCATTTCTTTAGGCTAGGTTTCCTTTGGAACCCAGCCTAAAAACGCCCGAATACGTAATATTTGATAAATGGACAGGTTCTAAATATGTAATGAGCAGAATTTGGCACTATATTCAATAATACATATATGCGATTAAAATCCTATTCATTCCTAATGAGACACTAGATTAACAATATTTACTAAAATGGCGAATAAAATTTTTAAGAACGGCATTGATATATATATGTATGTGTATATATGTCAGACGCTAAATGCACAATAAGTCATATGAACTACGATTCGGTAATCTTATTAATGTACAAAGAAATTGGAAAATGTGGTTAATTTAGATTTCTTAAATCTATTACTTCTAATGGAAAATCAAATATTAAAATTGGTAAAAAATAATACACCAGTGATAACCTCATTATATTTAAATTCACTTTACTAAGTATTTGACCCAAGAAACATTAACAAATCATATGCTTAGAAAATATTCAACAGTAAGAAAAAATTCATTTTCAAAGCTGATGGCAATTATCACAACAAAAGTTTTAGTGGCGATAAGGATTTCCGGCTTAATTCTGTCAAAACACTATTACCATAAATCATCGCTGTATCCATTAGACTTGTTTCAAATTAACCTTTTAATAATGCGAAATAGAGTAAAAAAAATCAACAACGTTGGCATCGGAAAGAAATCTTAAACTCTAATAATCAGCTGGTCCAGGATATATAGATCGCATGCGCCAACCTTTGAAAAGCTTAGCAGAAATGCAATTGAACCACACAAAAATAGATCCTACGAGACGTGTGAATTGTATTGTCAGTTTATTATCCGTCGCTTGCCAATTAACAAAGAATTCCCAATACTGCCATTCCCCCAAAAACAAAATATTCTATCGATGGAATAAAATACAACATTCGTTTTAGGAAATGTGTACGAAATATTACAGTTATACAACTCCATTTCCCAGCGTAAGAACGTCATCGAGTGAACAGCATTTCTCCTCCCACCATGTTTCTTTACCAACAAATAGGCCGTCTCTATTACCTCCTATAACTATAATGGTGTATTTGAAGCACAACGATATACTTGGAACGAACGCACATGATAAAATAGCGAAACACCACGACACGTTTATATACTCGTATCTCTCTCTCTACTAAAAATTTATTGCCTCTCCCAAGTTGGTGTATTAACACACGTATTTAAGTAATTTAAGTATTATTAAATACTGCAAAACGATATATCAGAAATTATGCAGGTAAATATTAAATTGTCACATAGGTACTGATTTATTTTCATGTCAGTTGTAATTGATCAAAAAATAGAAAATTATGTAAAGCACACCTCACTTAAATTAAGTAGATGTAATCTATACGTTTACGTTCTTTTCTTCTTCATAGATAATCGATATCCTTCCGCCTGCAAAATGCTGCTTGCATACGTAATGATGTTAAAGGTATATTTGTAATTATAGCAGATCTTATTTACTTCAGTAACTGCGAAGTTTGTTTATATTGATAACAATTATGTATCCATGACCTTTTCAAGTTGGAAGAGAATTACGACATTCATATTTGATTTTACTTGAAACGGTTATTCCAACGATAAAATGTATTTCACAGAAACGTTTTTTAATTAGCTCTACAAATTTTGTTGGAAAAGTTTTCGATGTAAATAATATTTTACGAGACATGAGAAAAAGTTTTTTTTGTATTCAGTAAAGTGGTATCCCTGATTGGGTCAAGTGAATCATATACATATACCAATTTCTTTGGCCATAAGTCCTAAATAGCACATTAGTACATGAAAATCCGTTCGGTAGAAGCCGAGAACGAACATGCATACAGACGGACAGAACGGAGATAATTGGCGCTTACGTTGAAGACGATACGTGCTTAAAAATTGTCTTTGGAACAGAGGTTTCAAATATGTCTAAACTTTGTTATTCTTATCATTGAGTCTTGTCATCAATCCGAAATCGCTCAAATTTGCCGCGTAATTCCCATATTATGGGGAAAAATTCCCTATTTTCCGTTTGCATCCATGGCAACTATTCCATTATAAATGTTATTTTTGTTTCAATCAAAGATTAAAAACTTACTCAGCTTTCGCAGAAAATTCACTCAAAATATTATTAAAAAATCAGCAATTTTAATCTTTAGGTATATCTGACTTAGGTACACACACTGACACAATATCATTGAGTAAGAGAATATTTATTAATGTATTTTCGTTACTGCCTTATTGTATATCGCTACCGAGGTATTGTTTAAAGTCAAAATAGCATCGAAACCTCGTAAATATAAGGACAGGTGCGACTAGAAGTTATTGACACAATCATACGCAAATACAGGAAACCGTCGACAGGGCAAATCGCCTAAAGGACGAAAGATTTTCACATAAAAAAACATCAAATTTCCGCCTTAAAATCAAATCCGGGGACCGATTTGACGAGTATTCGAAAATAAATGGCAAAAAATTTTTCTTCTCTTAGACTATTGTTGTTTCAGGTCTCCAACTCCTCTAATGATTCTAAGCCATTTAAATAATGTAAATGATTAATGAGCTACGCTCATCTCCGTGTTAAAAAAATAGTGAAAATTAACGCTTCTGGAGTCGAACCCATGAATTCGAATTCAGCGGCAAGTAGTTTGAAATAAGAAGGTTGCGCTGCCAATAATTCCTGAATGATAAAAAAAAGAAAGTTTTCTCATTCTCTCATTTAACTCCATAAACAATGGACAGATTGACCAAAATCCAATTATGTATAGTAAGATGGGCAGTTATTGTCTCTCGTTGACGCTTATAACCAGCGAATGACTAGAGAAACGCCCAATCGAATGTGGTAATGATTTCGGCGCATGATCTACCTAACGCATAAAAATAGAAATCGATGATCCGCTAATAGGATCGATTCCAGAGGCGCTTCATCCCCACATTTAAATTGAATTGGATTCGGTTCATCGCACATTACATTTGCGTTTTGAAATGCGTTCTAATCATCTTACAAACTGTAAACTTCAGCCAAAGAACGTCTAAAAGAATGAAAATATAATTTCCTAGCGTCGATTTTAATATACTATTCGAATTGGTACATAAAATTGTTTTTAACGGAAATTTTTTACATATTTTGAGAAGAAAATCTATCACACCCATGGGCAATTGAATACATTGTTTACTGATTCATTAAATTACCTGCGTTAAATTAGATTTAGATAAGGAAAAAGAAAGGGAGAGTGGGGGAAGGAGAGTGTAAGAGAGATAGATTGAGTTGGAAAGATATAGGTGGGGTTGGAGAGAATGAAGGGAGAGAATGGGAGGGAGAAAATCGAGGGGGAGGAAGAACATTTTGGAGAGGGAAGGAGAGAAATGGGAAGAGGGAGAGAATGGGGAAAGTAAGGGAAATGGAGGATGAGAGAGAATGAAAGGGAGTGGCAGAATGTGAGAGACAGAATGGAAGGGAGAGGCAGAATGGAAGGTAGGGACAGAATGGAATGGAGGGACAGATTGGAAGGGAGGGACAGAATGGAAGGGAGGGGCAGAATGGAAGGGAGGGGCAGAATGGAAGGTAGTGGCAAAATGGGAGACAGGGAGAATACTGGAGAGAGATTGGTAGTAGGGAGAAAAAGGAATGGAGAGAGAATGGGAGAGAGGGAGAGAATGGGAAGGAGAGAGAGAATGGCAGGGAGAGAGAATGGGAGGGAGAGAGAGAATGGGAGAGAGAGAATGGGAGGTAGAGAGAGAATGAGAGGGAGTGAAAGAGAATGGGTGGGAGAGGGGGAATGGTTGGGAGAGAGGGAATGGGAGGGAGAGCATGTGAGGAAGAGAGAATGGGAAAAGGTGAGGGAGGAAGAATTGAAAGTGTATCAATTTCTTAGTTTATTCGTGTAATTCCGTCTTTCTGACTGAAACAGTTACATCGGACTGATGATCAAATTAATTATATGTCTTGTTCTTGGATAGAGTATTAACTGGTTTATTTAGATGACATTAATAAGGCAGGTGTCGTATGTCCCTAAGGACAATCAAACATGCTGGAAACATTCGTAAGACTTTAGTCCTTAATATAGAATCGCATACCAAAAATGTATGTATTATAGCTATATTAGTTAAGAAAAATCGTGCAAATAGACGGGCGGACAAAAGAAAATTAGTGATTCTATCAAACCTTTCTACAGAAAGATCAAATTAACAGCGAAAATTTGCAATTTTTTGGCAGCCGAAGCACGCCCACACTTGCGAAGGGAAGCAAGTCATCAGACGTTACTTGAATCGGACATGGAGGTTGCTTCTCATCAGAGGAAATGATATTCAACTTAATTACTGAGGAGATTGAGAGGGGTGCGGAAGATTCCACTCGGCAGCTGAAAGGAAGGGAGGAAAGAGAAGGCATAATAAGAGGAGAGGAGACAAGGAGAAGAATTGAATGAAAATCGATGGGAAGAACAATGAAGGAAAAATAAGAGATAGGAAGAACGAAGAAACTAGGAGTTAACAAACGCAAAAGGGTAAATCTCCGAAAGACGAAGGATCGATTTAACGTATAATTACACAAAAGTCGGATTATCTACCAAAACAGTATGCAACGAGATAAGCAGAACTATAATTGTGTTAAAACAAACGTTGAATGAAGCGCATCAGTCTGAAAAAATTCTAATTTTTCGTCATGGGAAGTCGTAATTTTTTAACCAGTTACTAAAATTTAGAATGTATCTACTCACGTAGAAAACGTTTAAATTGAGATTTTTGCAAGTTATAGTATGCCCTTATGTCTTGTTTTGGTCTATTTCAAGGCATTCTATTCTTATACCTACTTAATGTTGATTCTAGATGCGCAATTTAACGTATGGAGAGCGCAAAATGTATTGTATTACATGAAATATACTAGGCAATCCTAGTTTTGCTCAAAAAATGTACGAACCACATTATATCCAGTAACCCAGCACTAGTTCGTGACTATCAACTTGAGAAAATTATTACCCAAAATGTTTTGATTGGTTCTCTTCCGACCGTTCCTTTCGTTTTTCACGTGTCGGGAGAACAGGAATGCGCGATTCAACTCTTTCCTAGCTAGGTAAAAGAACACGCTCACTTGCCCATAGTGCAAGAGAAAGTCGCTAATTAGACAAAAATAGGTCTACTCGAGCTATCTAAAAGCAAACTGCCACTCTCTCAACAACTTCATGAAGTCCATTCTCTACTCCTTTCTCAGCTCCAAACATTCTCCTTGATGTATCTATCAAGAATTTTTGTTGGAACTTTATAGTTTTAGAAGAGTCTAAATACGATAATTGAAAACGTTGGAAGAAATTGTCCGTAAAAGCGTCCATACTAACACTTTTAAAGAGTGCATGGATTATGTTACGATTTTAAATGGCTATTCGGTTGAAAATTTAAATGTAAGGAAAGAAATGTGTAAGTAAATAAATCATTTAATCGTAAGATTTTCTGAAAATATTTTTCCGGCACGTTTAAAAATGATTTTAAATACAAAAACATGCCAGGTTAAGCGTCGCTATCTCTCTATTGTAAAAATTCTGCTCTGAAAACTTCGTTTTATGTATTGAATATGTAGCCAACTACTATATTATCCATAACCCTACACATCAAACAGTTACTTTGATGTGAGCCTATAACAACACTCTGTATTGAAATGTATTCGGAAAATATCTGTATCTGCTGTGCTTCCCTTAAGTAAAATTCCCTTGAATGTAACAAGTGTTTCCTTACTTCTACTGTAAAAGCAGCCCGTTTTATTTCGAGGTCCCATGGTGTAATGGTTAGCACTCTGGACTCTGAATCCAGCGATCCGAGTTCAAATCTCGGTGGGACCTTTTTTTTAACCACAGTACCCTCATTTGTTCGAATAGGAATTTGAGAAAATGTCTATTAGCATGATTTTACTCTATTTCACAAATTCTTTGCGCTCACTAGGAGATGAAAAGCTAAAACACTAATAGTAATCACCTTTATTTAAATCCGCCGGAAGTAATAAAGACGTGATTAACACCAGAATAAATTCTCTTTTACGAATCGTCATAGACCAAATTTCAGCTGCTCAAAAGGAGAAAGTGTTTAACAAAATAAAACTAATAAATTTCCATCTTAAAACTATTATGTCCATTTCAAAATAACTACTTCTTATAAGTCAATAATAGAGTGTTTTCTACATATCCAGTGGAAATCATGAGAAAAACACTCTCAATCGTTACAAAATTCGTTTAAATTTAATGGTGAAAATCATATAGGTACTGAACTATAATTTTTAGTACTTCTGTTGCCCTTAGAGATATCTCCGTTTATTGTAATAAAACAAATTCATTATGATAATTTTATCTCTCCTAATTAACTCTCGAGCGGGCGCGCTCTTGTTTGTTGCACGAACGGGCGCGCGGCGTACTTTGTCCACGGCGTAATTTTTACAAAATAACTCGTGTTTGATGGTATTATTGGTTTATTTTTATCAAAATGATGTTTCATGTTTTACAACTACAACTTATAATGATAGTACTTCATTAAACAAATTATATTCCAATTAAAAATGTTGTTACCTATATAACAAAACACAAACTTAAATAACAATTATAAAATTTCCATTATTAATCTGAATTACTGTCTTCAGTATTACATGATTGACAAATATATATTGCTTTGACATGTTTATTTCAAGAAAATTTATTGCAACAATCACATTTAATGATTGCGTCCACATTTTTTCTTCTACCACAGAGTACACATCGTCCACGCTTTTTCTTTCCTGGTGTTGGCATATGAAGTCGTCCCTTTCCACTGGTTCTCGATATTTTGAAAGGAGTATCTTCACATCTGACGGAAGAGAATTTATTTTCGCTCTTTCAATGAGATAGGTCTTCATCAACGCCAATGATAATTCCTTCAAAAAAATTCTTCTTGGTTGCCTCGGATTGTCACTATTAGAAAAATAAAGTATTTGCGCATTTATTCCCGATATATTCATTAGCGAGAAGTACGAGCTACAGCGTCAGTACTACACATTTGATCTATTGTGTCTACTCTACCCTCAGTTATGGTGTAGACCAATATATTTGAAGGTTTAAGAGTATCGTCATCAATTTCTGTTTTATGATGCATTGTTGATAGTACTACTATTCTACTATTATTCTTTTTTGGCACGTTGGACGCCGAGTAATCGAACGCCATATAGTCGGTGATCTACCGTATGTCACTCTGCGAGCATTTCAAAGTAAAGTCAAAATTGAAACTGTAACTTTACAGATTTGCATATAATCAAAACATAACTTGCATGACGAGGCGTGCAGCGTACTCATGCCAAAATTCACTATTTCAATCACTATGTCAGAGAGACGACGATAGAGCAACACGTAGTAAAATGACACCTACATGTATACTTAGAATAAAGGCAAGATTAGCCAATTTCATCATAGAGATGTTATTCTACCATAATCAATAAACAAAATATTTGATTTCTCGAGCATTTCAAAGTACAATGGAAATTGAAAGTGTAACTTTACAGACATAAGTATAAACAAAAAGAATATAACTTACATGAAAACCATGCTGCGTACTCAACATAAACAAAAATCACTTTCAATCGCTCGTATATTCAATCCGCCGCGTTTGCTCGAAGGACGGAGGTAAAGCAAATAATGAGTGACACTGCCAGGCGCGCGGCGTATTCAGTACGCCACGGATGACATATCATTATCACTCCGATTATTAAGCTACTACAGATCTTTGAGGTACAAAAACTTTCTCATTTTGAAGTCAAAATGACAATGAAGGAATACAGAAAATGTCTTTGATGCCAGACACAAAGCAGCGTTGCCACATTGAAATTCGTAAAATTGGCGTCCTTTATACACCAGCGCGCCCGCTCGAGGGTTAAATGAGATAACCAAATAGAGGCATCTTACGTGACAGGGATATAAATAATTGTAAATAAAATAGTGCTTACTGCGAAATTAATTATAAAAAATAAAATGCAGGAGGAATATCACAAAGCTTTGAGGGAATTGTGGCTAAACGCAAAAATATATTAAAAATAAGCAACATCGCAATCAGACAAGTAACCAAAATATATGTACGCGGATCATAAAAAGGAAAGCATGCTCGTGAATTGAGATAGAGATTGCAGGAACGTGATAATATATCAGATAATGTCATTGAGAAAATATAGAAGACATCTAACATAGTTCCGATGTGTCGACCACTAAAGTAAAACTTTTTCGACTAAGTTATCGGAGAAAAATCTTATGTTGAGGAGGAGTCGATGAGCCTAAAATAAAGAGTGCAATTTTATATAAAATAAAGAAATATATTAGAAGAGTTTAGTTACAAATTTCAAGCTGTCGTCATCATTTAATATACGAATACAAGAAGACAGATTGAGAATATTTAATTACTGGCAAAATCCGCTCAAAAACAAATAATAACTTTAGCTCATTATAAATGGTGCAATCACTTCCATTTTACCAAACAACACTATAAATCTATCAATATGCTAGGTTTGTAGGCTGTTTGTTTTAGTTCCTACAACAACTCTTTATCTCATTTGCTATCTCTTTCGCGGAACACGATAATCTGGTTTATTATTTATAATGATATTCAAATGGAAAATATTTAGACGAGGTATCCGCTTTTATAAAAATCCAAGGAAACTAGGTGATCTAAAAATTTATGAGGTAAAACAAACACAGCATGACCGAGACAATTTCGGTTCCCGAGTCATAAAGGGTATGTATTTTTTTCATAACTCTTTCATGAATTAGTCTCTTGTAAGAGGATATAAAAATAAAATACGTTCCAGTAATTTCACTTATTTATTAATTAATTATTTATTATTGAGCCAGTGATAAAAAGGAAGCTTTTTAACAGATAAAAAGTTCAAAGTTAGATGTGTTTATCTTATGGGAACAGAATATCCTCATGAGCGCGAAGATGACCTCTTTTTTATGACCTCCTGGCCAGAAAAGATAAATTTCTTAAGCAGCAAATTGCTCCACCTTGTCATACGGAACCTTATCATCAGGTTGCATCATATGAAACCGTGGCAGTATTTAGGCTTTGAGGAAAGAAAGACTCGATAAATGCACCGCCTCCTAGAATAGCCATCAAAAGAAAATTTGATATATTTCATCGATAAAAAGAAATAATAATTTTTTTATCAATTGTGGCTAAACTAGAAAAATGACTTACTAAACGTTTCCGCTTTAAAATCATCAACTTTCAAATTATATCACCGTAATATATAGAGTTCAAAAATATCCAACCTATCCACTCAATTTATGGCAACAATTTAAACAAATTTTCATCGCGACTAAGATTGTTTGGGATGAAAAATGGTGTTTGGATTACACCCATTGTTTTGAGAGACATTTTTCTTTTACAATGATTCTAGCGCGCAAAGTATTTTCAAAATGTATTTTATACTGGTTGTACCAAGAGTCTCTTTTGCAGAGCTGATGTAATTTTCAATTTTCAAGTTACAAAATTGGTCGGTCATAGACATTCCCCAAGGTTTATTTTTCCTCGTGCCTGTGCCTTCCTATGTAGGACGGAAATTAGTTTACGTCTGAAATCGTGTTAGTTCTTCGTGTTCTTTTTCCGGCTTGTTTATAAACTACAATCAAGCTTTCAAGCGATCCAAGGAAAATTAACTAAATTACTCTGTCTTCATCTGAACGATTAATTTTATTTTTTAAATTCGCCTGCATTGCGCAGTACTTCTTTATTACTTTCATTATTAGTCCTTGCATTGATTATCTATTATATGAAGTGTATTCTGCAAGCGGACTAAAATAATAGATTCAAGACACATACGAATTTCTTTGTTTATATTTTTGCTTTCTCTATTAGAAATAGTTCCTGTGGTTTACTTTTATTCGGTTTTAATAGTCATTCCTCGGTATTACCTTTGGAAAAATATTCGAGCTCCGACAGCCGATCATTCAATCTGGTTTACCGATCACTTCATCGAAATATTTCTCTGGTTCCGACGTACGCATGTCACCCTACGTTCCCAGAATACCAATCAATCATGTAGAACCCCTTTATTCAATTAAACCATAGCTTGGCTATGTTTGCGCCGCCCGTATATTCCCTCATATACGAGATAAGCGAACCCAAGGACGAAGCATAAGAAACCCGCCAGATTCACCCATTTTTAAATAATATTTTCTCCCAGGCGCCTGCCATGAATCGAGATGTCTTCGTAGAAAATTCGTTCTACCGAGATAAAAGTATTCCGAATACGTAAGAAGGAAATATCACAAACCATATTCATGATTTGGAATGAAAATGGAATAATTATAAAACGGGAGTGATATTTCGGATAGAAATAAACAGGAAAAATTACCATTCAATTAAAAAATTATAATTCGGACGATCAAACTATCATCGTGTCTATTTTTGCTGGTTATAAAACCAATTATGTATAGTTTCCATGCTTATTTTTAAAAAATAAGAAATTGCAAGACACCTATAGGAAGGACTAATTTTCTAACGTCACAGCAGTAATAATGATGTGAAAAGAATAGGTTTGGAACGTAATGAAGTGAAAAACGAGCTAAAATATTCATACTCGTGTTGAAATCTATCAATAGTTACATGATATATATATATGTATAATCCCAGACTCCCTTGAAGAGGAGAAAATGTACTGGAAAATGACCGGAACATCTCCTACCTAGAATAAATATAACTTTTTTCACTAGTAGGGATCAAAGTTTCACCGAATACATAAAGGAAAACCATAAAAATGTGACAGCTACAAGAATACTATATGGTCTTAATAATACGATGAACATAAAATGAATTAACCCATGATATTCGTCTTTCACCTATACTTCTTCTCTCTCTTGACTCCCCGTTCTTTCTCCCATCCCTTCCTCTCCCGCTCTCTATCTTCTCTCCACCCCTTTATATCCATCTGTAATTTATTTCATTCTATGCAAGGATTATCGAAGATTTTGTTTTGCCCCACGTCTTTGTGGGTGTTTTCCTGCAGTGGGATTTTTTTCCTGATATAGAATGATTAATTGCCGTTTATATTTCAACCCAAAATATATTTTTGATCTCTTTTACCTGTCTCATCAACTATTAGTAAATACTTATGAATAACTTCAATGCTGGATGATATATCTCTACACATTTTGTTGCAAATATTTAAATTGACAAAGAGTTAAATGTATGAGGTGACATTAGAGTCTTAATTTAGCCTGAATAAAGTCTTCTGTTTGTCTGTCTATCCTTCACTGCCGAACTTTCCTTTCAATTCCACCTTTTATTCTCACCCTTATATCTAGCTGTCTCACTCTGGAAATGACTCGACTTATGTTTGGACCGTCTCACGTGCAAAGTGAACCGTCGACGGAAACCATTGAAGTCATTCGAGGTTTTCCGTATTAAGTTCATGCACTGAGGCTCTCCCCATTCGCCGAATTTTTCGCCCAAACGGAATCGTTTTTTTCATTCGTTTTTCCCTCTTTTTACTACCGTCCGCTATAACCTACTAAGAAACAGAAGCTCCACAGATAGGGAATTGCAAGTGATGAGAAAAGAAAAAACATAAGAGTGAACTTTTTCGCAAAATTGGTACTTTGAGGAAATGAGAACGAGTAATATTACCCGAGAGGAATGCGCAAATTATAGTTTGTCGTAGGCGATTGCGTGATGAGATGGACATTTGGTTCTATATTGTTGAGTAGAGATGGGCAACCTCTGAATATGCTACATAAAAGTAAAAGATATCAAGTGGGGCGACTGTTCGAGCAAGTAAGCCTACCTCTTCAAATACGAGGTCTAGACCAGGAGTTTTCAACATTTTTTTCTGCTGGCGTACCCTTTAAAGTATTTTTTAAATGGTCTCATACCTCTTACACCATTTTTAGCCTACTTTCCAAAAAATGGAAAGTAGTCTTATTAGATCGCCTTGGTGACCGTGCATGTGCATGTGTGTATATGTGTGTGTCCCAGTGACATCTTCTTCATGAATGGAACGATTTCCATGAAACTTGGTATAAGGCTAGTGCTCTCGGAGACTACCTCCGGGCCATAATTTATATTCCGAATTTACAGGCCCCGAGTATAATTCTAGGTGAGTTCTTTTGCGATTTCATTTACAATGTTAATCTAAAATCCGTCGTGCAGAGAGCTTTTCATATGCATTTTAAAATATATTAGAATTATGATATCAGAGTGGGATTTGTCCTGTCCTAAGGGGAAGAAAGTAAAGATCCTTATTCTTATCAAAGAAGCTTGATTTTTGATCGTATTATTTGTTTGAATTTCTCTCAAAAACTTTTATTTCGGTGTTTTAAAAACAATTTTTTCGATTTGTTGCTATGGTTATGATTATTGCCGAGCTATGCTGGATCATAGACGAGTGTACATTTCATCCGTGTTTCGATTCATAGCTAACGAGGAAACAATCGACGCTTAGGTCGATTCATACCTATCGGAATCGCGGAAAAAATATGAATACTACAAATTGCTCTCGGTAACCATACCGTCTCTGTAAACAGAACTGCGCTTATTCATGTGAAATTCTTACGGCATCTTTGGTGAGAGAATTTGACTCTTGGTATTTTTAATCTTGAATTTTTATATATTAAAATCGTATTGAAAGGAATGTAGGTGGATTAGTTCTATCCACAACTACTTGTTATATCTTCGCGTACCCCATAGTGCATCTTAAATTGATAAATAAATTAATAAAGTTTTTATTAATATAAATAACTCATGTTTATAAGGCACAGCTTTGGCTAAATGTTTCTGTTTCATCACGTTATACTTAGTCGTAACATCGCAACTTTTGCTTCCTAGGCCATGAATGAAGAATGAAATGAGAAAAAAATATAATCTTTAACATTCTCGCTTACTCCTTCATAACTCATGACGTGTCCCTTGCTCAAAACCACAGCTCTAGATTATTAATTTTTAATTATCATTCTTTTGATTTATTTTCAGTTGAGCTCTATGTGAAATTAAATTATCGATAGGATGATAATTATTCTCATAGGTGCAAAAAAACAACACGTGTGAGTGCGCAGTACCTGGAGGCCCCAAAAAAGATACACTGAAGACGCTCTCTAAGTTGAATGAAGAAGAAATCAAAGAATATTCGCAAACATTTATAAGATCTTAATTGACAAAGGGATTTAAATTCTCTCGTTATCAACAAATACTGTTTTAAAAGATTAACTTGATAATTGGATAGACAAAAAGGAGAAATTGGATTTATTAAGGCTTAAATATAGACTGGCGCCAATCTACAGCATTGTATGTGCAGGTTTCGTCAAATAAAATATTTTTTCATTATAAAAGTTAACAAAAATTGTATTTGTATGCCCAGAAGTAGCTTAAATTATTGATAACTACTTAAGACAAAAATGTCAGAAGTATGCTTAGTGAAAAGTAATGAATCGATAAAGATATTTTCAGAACTGAAATGGCGAAAATAATCAAAAATTAAAATCATGTAAAAATAATTTTGTAACAGTATTTTTACGTATGTGAGGGCCCGAAAATTTACACTTCCACAAGAATCCCCCAAAACCGTGGTTACATCCCTGCTTAGGATGGACGTTCTCCAACTTTTTTTTATTTGATATTATAAATTAGTCATTTAAAAAGCTCTTAGGTACGAAGATACACTTAAGAAACACTTTTATAGTACGGTGTTTAGTCCTAGGTATTTTAGCGCAAAATGAAGCTTTTTTTAAATCAATAAGACATTTATTGAGGGAACAGCAGCTTAGGCTTTATTTCATGTCTTTTTATGCATAAAATTTAGCTTGATAGAATTGAAAATGAAATCGCGTTTTTGTGCTTTCAAACTATTGTGAAACATTTAGTTCCATTAACAGATTCTTCAAGTGAGCACAATATCTTGGAATATATTGCAAGAAATTGTGCTAATTCATCAATCAATTTCTATAGCGTGTTAACCATAATATTTTGCATTACGAACAGATACTTTGGTGGTATCATTTTGGATATTTTCAAATCGATAATTCTGAATCTTACCTAACTGATTGTGTTCCATTTGATCCATCAGGAGGATGGTTTAAAACCGCTTGGAGGAATTTACAGGCATCATTTAATTTTAAAAGACATTTGGAAAACGGATAATAAAAAAATCGACATCTTTTATTTATGCAGGAAAAAATAATATCTGAAAATTTGAATTTTTTCGGTATGTTCCGACAAAGTAAGTAATGTTATAACAGAATACGTTTTCCCGTGATCAAAGTTAGGCCTTTAAATAAATATACCTTTAAATATTTTCTCGTTCCAAATTTTACCGTTTCTTCCTTATATCGAACACGTTAGTTACTCGTGATGCGTGTTTCAAAAAATAACTCAAACTCCCGAGCGGTTGCCCCTTCGTGTGTGAAGAGACTGGCGCGTGACTGTATCATTCTCTAGGGCCTCATTGAAAACTACACGTACGTTCTTTTGTTCCTTCTTTTATGACGATTTTAGATATCCCTGGAGCCACTCCGCCTTGTTCTTCTACTTCTATTGGGAAACACATTCTCCCGGGCCCTTCAAAAGAAGACAATAGTAATGGGCGTAGAATATTGAAATGTATAGGTAGAACAGGAAATGTGGAAAGACATTATGGGAGAAAAACTTTTCATGCCTTTCTAAACACGCGCGGTGAATGCGTTATGTGTGTGCTATCCATTTGAGAGGAAGACTTTTACTGCTCTGGAAGAGATTTTTCATAGCTAAGGGATCGCCTGCTAAAGAAGCATATGTGCGTGCGTGCATGTGTGCTGTGTGCATAAAGTTACGTAAAAGTTTTAGTTAAAACTTTTGGTGGCAAATCTTACATACAGGCTAACCACCAACACCTAATCGATTCGAAATACTCGATTTTGATGAATCTTTCACCAATATCAATGTTGAACCAAGAAACGTAGAGACTTAAAACTTGTTTGTTGTTTGAGTACCCAGTCAATTCGCCTCTCTTACAGCACAAATGGATATCTCAGAGGTAGTACAATGAATAACCGGGGAGGAAGGAAGGAAACCCGGTGCCGGCATTTGCCTGCTCTTACGAAGAACACCAGGGGGGCCAACGGCTTAACGTCCCTTCCGAAGGACGGAACAGCTGAATTTGCGCGGTCTCCTCAAACTACGCAAACAGGGGGACGGGTGACCTTGAGAAAAATCCTACTCGCGCAGGATTCGTACCCGATGACTTTTTCAAGCATCGGGCGAGTAGCAGCCAGCGTCCTAACCACTACACCACCGGCACCCCCGCAAAAATTTGATGATATATATATATATATATATATATATATATATATATATATATATATATATATATATATATATAACAACTTACGGAAAAGGAAAGGTAAAATGAATATATGGATGTCAACAAGGTGTTGGGATGAGGAAACCCAGTGAGCACTCACCAATCAGACGACTTCAGGTTGGCGAGGCTCCGGGGATGTCGAAGCGACACACGTAAAATAACACAAAAACACAGAAACATCACAAACGTAAAGCTTTCGGAACTACTCCTTCTTCAGCTACAGAGAGAGAACTGATGGCGGTGACACTGTTTCCTCATCCCAACACCTTGTTGACATCCATATATACATATATATATATAAAAGAATTAAACTTCGGTTGAAGGATAAAATGAAAAATATATATGAGCAAATAAGTATTGTGAAAAAAGAGGGTTTCATGATGACCTAAAATGACACTTGCTGCTTAGTACAGCGTTGCTTGCAGCATTAGTATGTGATTACTTCCGCCCGGCATGGAAAATGAATGCAATGGGTGGGTTTATTTTCAGAAATAAATTCCAAAATTCTACAGAGCCTCCTGGTGGAGAACTTTTCTACTATCTCCGACGGTCCCGCATTTAAGGTTATACTAGTATGTTCGGCCCTGAGATGGGAGTAATATAAAGATCGACGACTATTTTATATCAAAAATTTGTTTAAATTATGTTTTGCGACAAATGCTGATATTTGATATTCGTACTTTTTTATTTTACTTTTTTTACGGCATTAATGTAATGCAATGGAAATCAAGAATGTGCATGAATATAATTTTTAAAAATTGCATGTCAAAATACTCTTGGTGGCGAACACAAACTATCTCCCGCATTCTAGTTTTTACCGGTTACTATTACTGCCGTGAGATGGCAGTATAGTGAAATTGCCCGACACTAATATTTGCTATCAAAATATTCTTTTCAGATTAGGTTTCCCTACAATAACTTATATTAGATACTAGTATTTTTTAAATTTTAATGTTTTAGGCGATATTTGCAACAAAAAATGAAGCATAAATACTTTTAATGAATTTTCAATAACGTCGCCCGGCCCCGTTTGTGTGGTTTGAGAATACCGCATAAATTCAGCTGTTCCGTCCAAAATTCTATTTAAGCCTTTAGTTGATGTTGAAATAGTTGCAGATTTATCAACTTAGAGTTACGGAAGTTGACTTATTTTTCGCACAAAAGACAATGTTTCAATTGTTCATGTTTTGTCGTATTAGTTAAATCATTCAAAATTATCCTTCAAGCGCAAAATTTAGTAACATTTTTCAGGCGGCAACAAAGCTAAATATCTTAATTGTTTTCCTCTTCAAAGGGAGATATCCACGCAAAGATTAATGCAAGGAAAATTCACGCCGTGGCGCGCCGTAGAGGAAGAATAGCCAACGCCAAGATAAAAGGTACAAATGGATTCATGCTTAAATATAGTCTATGAATATTTTTACAGTGAGTCAAATGTTTTTAAGGGATATTATGACATTGTTATCTTTTATCATTAACACTGAAAGATTTATCGCAACATAAATCAATACATCTACTTACATTTGTTCGGTAACCAATATGTTGTTTATTGTTTACGTCTTGGCTAATAGTATTGACATAACCACATAATTTTATTGCTGCCTTAAAGGATTCGGTGCATATATCCATGTGAATATTAAATAAGACGTCAATGCGATGCGTAATTATGTCAATGATAAAACTTTACAATACAATACATAAAATAGTAAATGTTAATGTAAACATCACTTGCGTAATTAAAGAATGGGGAACGTTTGGTAAACTTGGGGTACCCAACAGCGAAAGTAAGTAAATTTCAGATTTTATCGTATTAGTTTTATTGTAATATAACATCAAAAGTGATATACCAGTAAAAATAATAAAAACCGATGGCTACTTTAAAGAAAACTTTCCCGATTGAAGGCGGACCTTTCAGTTAGTCATCGATATAACGATCCCCTTCGAGAACAGGTACACCGCACTCATCGCAGCAAGGCAGCGGAAAAGGGAGAGGGTCCGCGCGAAACACGCGTACAGTATCCCAGTCACCCAATGTTGGAGCGCTGGTGGCGTGGAACCCGCGAAACGACGGGATCCTCCAGGGCCTGGGAGTGAAAGGACAAGTGGCGGCGGAGAGCAAGAAAAGAATGCTATCCGAGGCCATAAAATGGGATCGGGATATATATGTGGGGCATGTAAGCGGCAGAAGACAGTATAATGAAGGACGCGGGGAGCCGCACCATGACGGTGTGGTCAAAGCCCCATCATATTTGCCTGATATATAATTTACATCTTGCTTAATATAATTTTATCTATGTTCAATAAATATTATAGATGTGAAGTGCCATCGGTATTTTTTGACACACTCACAAAACGCACTTAATATATAGATTGTAGAAGTATTATTAAATCTATTTTAAAGCATCCACATGGCTGCAATTGTAAATTAACCGTGCGCAGGAAATGTTTAATCATTAATGACTATACTATTTCGACTATTTTTTACAGCATGCCAGCTGAAATCAATTTAAGATATTTATGTAAAAATCTTTATTTAACCGCTATAAATCGCTCATTCAAATAAACAGTAAATAAAAATAATAATATTCACGGCGAACAAGAACATAGGAAACGCTAAAAATACATTTAAGGTTTTCGCTTTCGCAGCAAATCTCGACCGCAACTCTGGCTAGCATCCCTCAACGGAATGTTTTTAAACATAGCTAAACGGAAACAAATGAGGTAGCTTTTACTGAAGAGAACCTCTTGCACATTTTTTCTATATTTGTATAGATTATCTTAACGTTTTTCATGATCACGTCAAGAATACGTAAAATCGATAGAAAAGGGCTTTATTTTACAGATTCTTTTTCTCTCCTTTTGATTCATTCCCGTCCTTATGTGTGCCTTCCATTTTTCCTTATCTCTGCCTTTCTTTTGTAAACAACAAAAAATGTCGAGTTTATACGGAAAAATAAAGAGAGGAAGGAATATAATGTAGATGCTTTCTAAAAAAGGGCTTTAATTTAAATTTAACGCGTTCTTCCGGCTGAGTTGCAATTATGAGGTAATTTAAAAAATAAAAATATAGTTGCGTTGTTAGGGCCATTTTTAACACAATTCTTCCTAGTTCTCTTTCATAAATGTTCAAGGGATTCAGGGTAAATAGTTTTAATCAAACATCACTAGATAACGACGTTTATGCATACATAACTTGGTGAGTAAACAATATTAGTAATTAATTAAACCAGCGATTTCCAAACTCATTATTATCCTGAATAATTTTTTGCTGCTCTTTTATAAGGATGCTAACAGAGTTATAATTAATATATAGATCATATATTAGTAATACGGCTTTGATTTTGTTATAATTTCCCAAATTATGTTCACAATTCATATTTTTTAAATCATGTGTTAGCATGAAAGCTTATATTTGCCTTCACTTTTCCAAAAATCATTATTAAAATTATTTAATTATTTATGAATTTTCGAAGTGACCGTGTTTATCTTGTGTGTTTCTGTGAAAATCCAATTAAATTAGGTAATTATTGAACAAATCAGTTGTCCTTTGTAAAGAAGTTATAAAGATCAGATTTAATATTTAGTTAAAGTTTTAGCTAGTCATCGCTATGATAAATTTTACGAACAAACATGGACCTTTGCATTTGTCAAAATTATAATTACATATTCGCTTCGATTTCAGCATTTTCAAACAGTATTCTAATACCCAAGGAATGCTTTAAGTTTTAGATAAACATATGGCTATTTTAACTCAACAAGTACTCCAATGCCTGAAGAATATGCTTCATCACGTTTCCTCACACACTGTTACCATGAATTACCGAAATTCAAATCTTTTTGCTCGTAAAAACGCCCAGGATCGCTTTTATGACTTTCACTCGCCAGAAAATAGAACCATTTTAAAAACATTTTCTCACGTTGCCTTCCTTTTCAGGTCGCTTAAGAGTTTCTTTCTCTACTTAAGGGCTGTCTATCACTGTTACTCAAGCCGTGAATAAGTAGTAGGATCTTCTCTTCCGTTTGAGGAAAAAACTCGAAGATTTTCTCAAGAAAAGAGAGATTGCCTTCCCCTCGCATCCAAAAGAAAACTAACGCCTCAGGCAAATCTTGCAATCTTCCCATCGTCTGTCTTCCGCTTCAGTTAACTTTCACTCAATTTCAACAGTCCTCCTTCCTCCATATCCTGTTCTCACTTCCTATTCAATCTTCCGTCTTATATTTTTTTTCATATTTTAATCTTCTTTATCTGCAGACGTTCAAGCGAAAAAAAAATATGTAGATAGTGAACGTTTGCATGCTTACGAAAGTGTATACGCGAGTCTATGTACATGAACCATTTTTATGAGGTGTACGTATGCGAGGAATGTTGAAGTTGACAGAAAGTTACTGTGAATTTTTGGCGTAAGAATGTGATTATAAGATGCATAAAATTTCTGTTTCATATTGTGTATATATCTGTAAAAATTAGTTTTCATAGGTAAACCTAGGAATTATGCAGGTACCTTTAATTAAAACGTGATTTATTTTGCTTCGTTACGGTTTGAAGTTCTGTTCATTCACGTAACTGACACGATACCGCCAACTAACTTTCTCATCAAATCATTTTTTTACATTGGCTTAGCAAAATATAATTATGTACATTCTTTGTATCAGTTCTAAAGGCCATCTCATTTACTTCCCCTTAGTGAATTAAATATGCTATACCGATTTCTCATTCTTCAACTTCACTATTTTCTCTAAGAGACGTAACCATTAAGTACTAAATACAATTTTAGGGTTTATACCTCTTCTATTAAGACGAAGAAGCAGCAAACTCCTTATCGCTTGTTTGTTTATTTGTCTGAATTTATAGCAAATCATTCTCTCAGACTATTTTAGCCGTAACCCCTTCCACACCAAAAATAACAGGAGGAAGGAGGGAAATTCAGTGCCGGATTTGTTTACTCTATACAGAGAGCACCAAGGGGGCCAACTGCTTAATGTCCCTTCCGAAGGACGTAGCGCTAACTTGTGCGATCTCCTCAAACCAGACAAGTTGGAGATGAAACTTTCCCAGGTTAAAAAATCCTACCACCAACACATTAACTATTCCACCACCGCCATCCCCAAAACTCGATCGCGTGCAAGAATTTTTCATCGGAATATTCCCTTTACACCCTCTATAAGCGTATCTAACAAGAACAAAAATGATATAAATTTTATCATTTCACGAAAAGCAACATCTTATTTTACATATTATGTTGCAGAAATAAATTTCAAACCACCTGAATTTCTCTAACTATAAGCAGACACAAAAAGTTGTAAAAAATATCCAAGCGAATTTCCAAGGAGATTTATAGATCAAGCGCGAGTAAAATAAATAGCGAAAAATAGAAGTACTTACATTATCAGCCGGATCAAGCTCGGATGAATAGCTCCGTCTACGAGACTTGCAGAGATAGAAACCCTGAAAAAATATAAATAAATCTTGTTGATGAACCCTTTCCAAAAATAACGGAGAAGAATTATCAATAATATTGTATGTAAATATTGGTACAACCACACTACCTTATACGAATGCCTGTTAATTGAATATTATCTAATAACATTTAATGATGTTGAAATTAAACTGCTAATCGTACTCTAGGTTTCTACACCAATTACATTAGTGTGCCACGGTAAATTGGAACGAATGAATATATACTCTTATATATCTAGCCAAAGCTCCTCGGTCATGAAATTTAAACATGCTAAACTACCATTAATAGATCACATCATTATATAATTTATGCCTAATGTGTGAATTTAGTTGTGACCTACGCTAATTCCAGCATAAGAGGCGCTATAAATGCACAGGAATAGAAGAAATACCGCTTATTAATTAATTAATATTAATGGATTGATTAATTATATAATTAAGTAATTGATAGATGGTTAAACCGCACAGAGTTTACGAAAAATTTCAATTACTACTTCAATTGGCCAATGGTTCGACGAAAATTATTTTCAACTGCGAAATATGGTATTTGGCTCTGTTTAAAAATAAAAATTCATGTACAATTTAGGAAAAAATATTAAACATTTACCAATGAATAAAAGAAGAAAAATAGGGTAGCGGTTCAACCAAAATGCATTAAAGTCCGACTCAATCATCTAATTTAGTTCTGCAACGTAGCTTTTGGGGCCAAATGAACAATATCGATTCAAATGAAGGCAAACGGACCGGTCCAAATTTCTCCTGACAGTTGTAGCACATGTTCACGTTAAATTTGATGATGCAAACGCGCCGTGAAATTGAAAATAGAAGCGTTTTGTGTCTGTTCCACTATCCACTCCAACGCGTGCGTGATTGATGGTAAAAGAGGCCTTCCGATGAGCGTCTCCACTATTTCTTTTTTCAGACGACTGTTGGCCCACAGGCGACGGTCATCCAATTTTAGTTTTTCATTATAACAGAACGGTCCTTTTTACGTTTATCGATTCTATTGTTATCGATAGAGTAAGTTAAAAAATAAGATACACTTGCTAAAGCAAGTGGTTGGTGCTCGCGTTCGTAAAATATTTCAGGGTTTTCGTTTGCTTCCCATTTGGAAAGAGGGCAACCCACACTGTTGGAATGTAGATCCTCAGAAGACCTTCCCATACGTGAAAACGTCACTCATCTAGCGTCAGTAGTTTCGCTACAATACCATTTCATAATTTTTAATCTTCCGACTTTAAAGCCACCAAGCGGAAATTTCCCATTGGAAAACTCATGGATTGATAAGAGGTATCTAATTCAAAAATAATTTTCCAAATAGGTCTTCAAAATGTTGTATGTTAACAGGCGGGCAGGCGAAAAAGCGATAACAATAGCACGTATATTACATTTTTGAAAAAGAGCATAAAATGCCTTTTGAAGGAAATGATGTAGAAGAGAGATTTTCATTATTCGTCAAGTTTAGGTTTAAGTCGTTGGAAACTTACGTTAATTAAGTTTTAAGAAAAAAATCAATGTTGTACATTAGTTTTGAAATTTAATATATTGTACACATTCCAAAATGGCTGATGACCCATACCACGCTCAACAGAACAGATAGGGTTCCTTATAATTTTGCGCTAAATAAAATTCGCGCAAAACAAGGATGTCAATAAAGATAGGTTCCATTGACACGTAAGCTAAAGTGTAATATGAATAAAAAAGACCCCACTAACCCGAGAAACAGCTAATTTTTGGCCTTTGTTCATCTACGGCAGATGAAAATCTTTACATTTGTTTAAATACTTATCTCAGTAGTTTTCAAATAGTAGTATAGAAAACCAAAAAAAATATTATATTGAGGCAAAAATATAAATATTTCCTGTGTGAATGAAATCCTAAATTAATCCGAGAGGAAGTTTTATTCGGAAAGTCGCGTTTCTTCGTAAATAATATAAACAAAATAAGCGTCAATCAAGTGATAAGAACGGTTTTATAGCATGGATGTGACGAATTCTGACCCTAAATGGGGATCTAAAGACGAATATACTAAAATCCACAAGCCTGTAAAATGGCACTTCTAATACATCTACGGTTGAGCCGCTATTGTCGGCTGCCTTAATTTTTTGAACTAACTGGTAGGCGCGGTTCTGCTTCGCGCAATAAAGAATTCGCTTAAAATGGTGTCGCACAAAGTGAGGTATGTGTGTATACTTCCTACCATACAGACAAATTAAAACATTTTGCAGTTTTCGACGAGAATTATTTATAATAAATTTCACCCTAGCTTTGTAATTTGTTATAGGAGTTTAAATTATATTTTAAGATCGGTATTAACATAAAATTGCAAATAAAGTCTTAGCATCAATCATCAAATTTAAGCTTGAAATGAAAAAAATAGAAATAATAATTTTTATTAGAAACCGGAGAATATTCTCAATAATAATATTCAAGACTATATCAAGTTCTCTCACGAAGAAATGATTTTAAACATTTAAAAGTTCTTTAGAGAAATAACCTCAATATGAGAAACATTAGGTATGATTAGATGGTGTGATACCTTGCTGTGGTGGTTAATGCTAACGTGCGTCTTCATTAACTAAATAATGGTTAATCAATTAATTTGCTCATTAATTAAGTTTCAGTAGCTATTAATAAGCAATTGCAACTCGAAATCCACATTCGTTGTAGAGATATAATGCTTTTATTGCAAAGGTTCTGTGTGAGAGGTTCATATATACAATTTTTTAGAGATGTTATAATTAATGTACTCGGTGCTACGAAATCAAAAGTATCCATGACGATAACCGGAATTAATACTCGTATAGCTTTATTTAAAATATTGAGTTTAAAATTCTTTCTATGATTAATTTATTTAACATAATTCAGCATCAGTAAACCTAAATTTAAAATAATTTTATACTTACTATAATAAAATAATTACACGGACAAAAACATGTTATTGGAAAATATTAAAATATTTCAAATATGAAAATATTTGAGTTATAAAATTTTTGTATTTACTCTAAACTTGTATAGGAAAGAAAACCCAATATTTCTCAATTAATGAGGTGACAAAATTTATAAAGCCCAACCAAAATTAAAACGAAATTATGGGTTTTTATGTTACTGTAGAATTAAAATTTTATATTCTCATTATAGGAAAATTAAGAAATAATATCAAAATTGAAGAAATGGAGCAAATTTTGAGATGGTTACGTGTTTTATTGTCCACTGAACCAACTTTTAACGAAATATTTGGAGTGACATCCGAGCAGGATCATCTCCTCAAAAGAGATGTACATCATTTGTTGGTTATTGGCACTCGTGAAAAGTATAAATAAACCACATATATTTGCTAAGTGATAATTTTATTTGATCATTAAAAAGATGAATCGCAGCATCCAAAAAGTTACGTCAGTAAATTATTCGTTGAAAAATCATTAATCTCTCTTGCAACAAGACTGTTAGGTTGATGGCGATACGCAGCCGAACATCACATTGCCTATTTCCACGGGGCCGCGTCCAAACGAGAGCAACGGAGCACGCGCCGCTACGAAAAGCCGTTGAGGGCAACACTTCATTATCGCAGAGTGGTGCTTTGAAATATTAGGGCAAAGTGGTGGCAACGGTTACTTCGCAACCGGCATATGGGAAAAGAACTGTGAACCCGGGTGTTTTCTGATGCATCTGGGTTTATATACTCAACGCTGGCGATTCTATTTAGATAAAATGAAAACGGCGTAATTATTTAAATTGAAACATACAGATTAGCAATATACAGACAACACAACGATTGCGTCATCAATTTCGTTAGTATTATCCGCATCAAATTTTCCAGTGGTTGTGTAAAACTAAAACGCAGTGGCATTTTTACAATACTCATGAATTAGATACTTCTAAAACATATCGACTTATTAAACAGGATAGGATAAAACGGCTGGTTTTATGTAGCAGAAAAAGACGAAAATTTTGGGAAAGAATAAGATGGAGTTAAAAAATAACTGAACAGGAAAAAAAGACAGTTAAATTAAATTACAAATAGGAACCGTAATCCGACTTAAGATTTATTTAAAGAGAAAAATAAAAACATGATATAATAGTAACTGAAGGAGAAAAGGCGAGAGGAGTGATGAATGAGGATGCTTCATGGAATTATAACAGAGAGAAAACAGTAAAGAAAAAGAATGATAAAAGGAGAAAGAGAGAGATAGAAAGCACGGTTTATACGGTCGCCTGTAGCGGGGGAAAATGTTTTTTTACAAGAAAGACAGAAACGCGTTGAATTGAGCAATAGGGTAAAGAGAATGTTTTGCGCTAGACATAGACGAAAAGGAGTAAAGGAATGGAGTGGAATTGAGAGGAAAATACCAAAAGCAGAGAGGGAAGAGAGATCAGATCATGACAGAAAATTCCATACGGAAGAGTGAGGACCAACGATTTGCATAAGCATTTGCAGAGATAATGAAAGCAGACGGAGCGTAAACGTAGGGAAGCTGAAGAGGCTCTTAAACATGGAGAGCTGCCGAACTCTTGTTTAGAGAACAGAACCCCAATTCCTTATAGCAACCGCTTTATTTTCCAGACAATGAGTGATGGAGTGAGAGTAGAAATGGAGGGAGAGAGATGGAGTGGAATGGGAGAGAACTAGATAATAAAAGGGATAGGAATTAAGCAATAGAGGTATTCGATTACTCGCACTGTCGGAGGAGTTGTGAAGAAAACAACGAGATAGAACCACACAACATTTGAAGGAAAATCATTTAAATTTGTATCAATCAGATAACGCCATGAATACAATAGAATATGACGAAAATGTTTTAGTTACGTCCAAGAAGATCTAAAAGTATAAAAGATCATATATCCTGTTAACATAATACGTATACAAATATATATAATCACTCGTTACTGTTGGGAAACTTTCCATTGCAATGGAAACGCGCTTTAATTCTTCCTATTCCAAAGAAATCACTATCAACGGATAGTCAAGGTCAGGGGTATGAAACTCTTAAGGGAGAATAGACACCCAGTTTTTACACGTAGTTCACTACGATGATACGGGGACTACCAATTGCGCTGAAGCCGCAGTAAGCGCTCTCTCTTTCTCCCTCATTTCTCTCTCTCTTTCTCCCTCATTTCTCTCTCTCTCTACCACATCAACACAGCGCCACATGTTCCTTGTGTCTAATATCATAGCGGAACTACTGCCATTTTGCTTGATAGAAGTTCGCAATTGCTTATTGAACGGTTGACTAAGCTACTCTGATTTTATCTAGAAGATATATAGTAGATATGCATTCATCACTGTTTAAGAAAACGTGACGTAGTGAATTTGTTCTGATCTCCAATCAACAGAGCTAAGTATGTCTTAAAAATAGCATATATTTTTTAAAAACAATTGACGAAATAGTTCTACGATGTGTTATGTAAATGCGTTTTTTGAGAATACTTTTATATTTTCTTGACAGATACCTGCACTGGATAGATATCCTAAGAAGGAAGGAAAGAAATTTCTCTCGTTTTTGTGTGCAAGAAGCATTTTGAGAGGAAATGTTTCTCAATTTTAAGTGTTAAGCCTCACTTCACCTAGCTTTGCCATCCATTACCCTGGGTGTGAGTATGGTACGCTTCAGTTGTTCACAAAATAAATGGAAATTTTAGATTGAGTAAAATATAAGCGAAGGAAATTTTCCAAAGCCAGTCAAACTGATAAAACCCGGTTAAAAGGCCGGATAAAAACAGATGAACCCGGATAAAAACCCAATACGTATTTCGGCTACAAAGTAACCATCATCAGGGGTTAAAAAAAGGGGAAGGGGGACTTGAGAAGAGGGCGACTGAAATCCGGTTTTTATCCGGGTTCATCTGTTTTTATCCGGCCTTTTAACCGGGTTTTATCAGTTTTACTGGCTTTGGAGAATTTCCTTCGCTTATATTTTACATATTTGCCAGTGTAGCTCGCTCTCTTTTACTTAATTAGATTGAGTAATTTGAATTTATATTTGAAACTTCTCGTGGTTATCAGTAGACTATAATGAGTTCTTTGGAAGTTAAACTGCAACGTAGACGCTCCGGAATAGAGCTGTGCTTGTAATAGAATGAAATAAGTATACCATAGTGATGTCTTATTTTGTTCTAATTTGAAATATTTCGAATTTATAGAAATTGTTAACTTCATTATTTCTTCCTTCTCATTATGCAATTGTTTGTATCCCTAAACGTTAAGATAATTCTCCTATCTTTGTTTCAAAACGTATTTAGAAATACACACACACACACACACACACACACATATATATATATATATATATATATATATATATATATATATATATATATATGGATGTCAACAAGGTGTTGGGATGAGGAAACCCAGTGAACACTCACCAATCAGACGACTTCAGGAAGACGAGGCCCCGGGGATGTCGAAGCGATACACGTAAAAGAACACTAAAACACAGAAACATCACTCTCTCTCTGTAGCTGATGAAGGAATAATTCCGAAAGCTTCTACGTTTGTGATGTTTCTGTGTTTTAGTGTTCTTTTACGTGTGTCGCTTCGACATCCCCGGGGCCTCGCCAACCTGAAGTCGTCTGATTGGTGAGTGTTCACTGGGTTTCCTCATCCCAACACCTTGTTGACATCCATATATCCATTTTAACTTTCCTTTTCTGTAAGCTGTTATATATATATATTTTTTTTTCAATGTAGAAATTAAAATTTCCATATCAAAAGTTTTCCTTGTAATTTGATGAGTACTACATATAGATCTTAAATGGCCTAACTGCAACTGCTACGAATACCTAAACGACAGTAAATACAACTGTGTTTAGAATAAATTATTAATAAACAAAGTGGACATTTTGTACTGAAATGTGATATGCGTTTAATTTTACAAATGGTAATGTGATCTTCATAGAAAAATGGTTTATGAACCGCAAGGGGCCGTAAGCGCATTTGCCTTATTTTACATTTATTGCAACATTTAAAGCATGCCCATTGCCACCTGCATCAATTCCATTAGGTTTAGCAGGTTTAATGATTGACATTGTTAGAAATTCACTTTCATTCCTTTTACAGGTGGAACAGGAAGAAAACTGTGTTCCAGGGCCGAAGAAATCACTGCACAATATATTTTTGCTTGATCCACAAATTCATTCTTGACGTGAAAGTTTGACGTTTTTCGTTTTGTCGTCCACGCGAATTTCCTTTAAATATATTTCATGCATAAAAGATATTAACGTTATAAAAGTTGGTTACAATAATTCATTTTTGTGTCTTTATTGTATAATATTTTTGTACAAATACCTCACTGTTATGTAATTTGATGATGACTTTGTACTCTGGCAATGTGTGATATACGGTAATAAATTTGATTTCTTATATGCAATTCTGTCATTTAAGTCTATTTCTTCTACCCGTCCAATTTATATTTGCTACGATTATCGTATTAAAACGGGAGGGTAATGGGATGAGCAACATCCAGTAATCACGTCAAGGTAGCCATCGTGAACACGTAGTTCCAAATTTTCCCTTTTCGTCGCCTTCCATGGAAAACCTGGGAGTCGTTTTATAGAATTAAATTTCCGGTCTTTCCGTAGGGGTACTAGACTTTCGTAAAGACTATCTTACGATTTGTTTTCTTTCTACTCTTTCTAAAGCATTAGAGAGACTTGTGCATAAGCAAGATACAGATTTCCTTAACTCAAATCACTTACTTAACTCCTTCCAATCAGGCTTTCGAAAGTCTCACAGCACGACCTCTGCTTTGGTTAAAATCACGGATGATATACGAGGAACCATTGACAGAATTAGTACTGCTAGACTTCAGCAAAGCCTTTGACTCTCCAGACAAAGACAACCTTCTGGCAAAACTCCGCAGTATGTGATTCTCCATCCGTTCAATTAACTGGTTCTCATCATGCCTTAGTGATCGTCATCAAAAAGTTATTTCGGACAATTCCTCCTATTGGATATGTATAACCTGGGGCGTTCCACAGGGATCAATCCTAGGTCCTCTCCTATTCTCTTTGTACATTAATGATTGCTCTCAAACACTTACATACTGTAACCACCACTTATACGCAGATGATCTTCAAATTTACTTAAACTCAGAACCTAATAACTTATACCAAGCCTTAGAACAGCGTTTCCCGACCGGTGGTTTGCGTACCCCTAGGGGTTCGTGGAAGAAATCTGAGAGGTTTGCGAGAAAAATTTGGTAATGGCGTCTTTTTCATTTTCTTGGTTCTATAATTCTTACCAATATTTTAATTTCATTCAAATTAGTTGCGTAGCTTTATTTTACATTTTTTCTTATGCTTCAACAGTTATATTTGAATTTTACAGGGTACTAACAAGAAACTAATGACAATATCAGAGATTCTGACTCTATTGAGAACGTTTGAACGCGTTCAAAAAGATTTGTTTTTACAAAATTAACTTCGCCGCCAAAACCTTTACAAATCAAGGGGTTCGCGAAGATAAAAGATTGATCCAAGGGGTTCGCGACTAGAAACAAGTTAGCTTAAGGACTTCGCAAAGTGAAAAAGCTTGGTAACCGTTGCTTTAGATAATATTATTCAAAATCTGACTCAGCTTAAAAAATGGAGTGATGATAACTTTCTCAGTACCAACCCAGTGAAATCTCAATCAATTATTATCGGATACTCGAAACTACTTGAGTCAATAAATCTTTCTGCAATTACTCCTCTGTCTATGAATTGTGCAATTATCCCCTATTGTAAAACTGCAAAATATCTCGGTATTCTAATAAATGAAACTCTCTCCTAGACTGATCATGTTATGGAAGTTTGCGTGACGGAAAATTCTTCCCTACACTCACTTAGGCGTCTTCATGAAATTCTGCCCTATTCCCTAAAAATAATCCTGGTTGGTTCTCTAATCGTTTCACATTTCGACTACTGTGACGTTTTATATCAAGACCTATCAAAGGAGCTTGCACTCTCGCTGCAGTGTGCCCACGATTCATCTTTAATCTTAAGAAGCAGATCATATCTCTGAATATTTCAAACTGTCTTGGCTAAACCTTGAATCGCGTAGAAAATTACATCTCCTTTCGTTATTATATCAAATCCTTAAAACAAACATCCCACAATTTCTACCAGCAGTGTTTATACATGTACGCCGTAATTTGTACTCATATGATTTATTTTTTATTTTTATGAATAGGTGTGTTTCTGTATATTTCATTTTAATTAATTATTTTTCATGATCCTCTCAATCTTTAAATATTGCTATCAGTAGGTTTCGCAGGTTTTTAACACCCACTTCTTGTGTGGGTGTCGTCCTAGAGTAGGGTTTTTCCTAGGGGATGGTACTGTAATTATCCCTAGTTTTTTTCATTTCCTAAAATGTTAACTTGTCATTGTATCTATGTAGTACTCTATTTTATGTTATCTTTTATTTTATTCTTATTATTTGTTACTTTCTTCCTGTTTGTAATTGACAACGGGTTAGATGAAAGAAGAGACTGCTTAGTCTCAATCTCGGCCAAATAAAGACGAATATCTACCTATCTATATAGTAGCTTTTATGACAAAATCGGGGAAATAATTTAAATAAATTTAAAAGTGAAATTAGGAAAATCCACTAATGTTGACAGAATATTGACAAATTAATTTTATTTACTCATATTTGAATGAAATAAACAACAGATGGCGGTAAAATGAACTTCTTCAGATTGGATGTTTTTTGCTTAGATAACGCAGTGGCTATGATTGAACAAACAGGATTGTAATGGCTATTTTATTCGTTGTAAGTTTGTAGTTTCTTGTATACATACGCTTCATCTGAAAAGAATTCGCCAGCATAATGTAAAAGTTCATTTTATATAATTTCACAGATGACCTACTTCTTCCTTTGTATTGCTCATTAATATGCATAGTTTCGATCATTAAAATGAGAAAACTAATGATTTCTTTCCATCGTCAACACATTCATTTTATTATTTCTTGGACATTTTTTGAACTAATTCAGAGCGGATAATCACTATACATATTAAACCCTTCATTTAATTCTATAATCCTAAAATTAATGTATATTTATCAATACTAATTTAGAATGTCACATAGGGCTACAAATTTATAAATGAAAAGTTATTTGTACAAAAAATTAACCTAAAGCGACATTTTGCAATTTTTTTAAACTGACCATAAAATCTCGAGGAGATAATTTAATTATTACGTTTCACTAATTTCATGTAGCAAAATAATAAAATTTCGCATAATAAAATATTTCATTAAAACTATGTGCAACTCTGTTGTTTTGCATTAAGACCAATAAGTATATATTTTCCTTGGGCATTTATCCAATCTCTGTACCAGATTTATTTTCCATTTTTCCATTAAAAATATCGATTACAGTTTTACTATTCCCTCCGTAGATTCATCGTCGATTTATTCTACTTGACATTATAGCTTAAACTTATGAACTACGATGCAAAGATTTGAATGTCAAGTAAATGGCTATAATTATTCCATTTATTTCATTGAACTTCTGATTAGTTAACAAGCCAATCTATTGGTAAACAAAACGCGGTCAATTCATTGCTTTATCAGTTGAAAATTCATTATATCGACTCATACTTACATGCAATTATTGGCCTGTCCAAACTCAATCGAAAAATCTCCAATCGGTTTTTACTGAGCTCAAATATTTAGACTGTCAACCCTTCAACCGCGACGAATGATAAAACTGTAACTCGGGAGTGTGAACTCAAATAACCCTCCTTGCTCGACAAGCCTAATACTGCCTTAAAAAATAAAATAGAGAGAAAAACGTAACGAAAGTGATAAACGAGAAATAAACTATGACACCGTATACTGAGGGACCTGAAACGTCAGGCAATCTGGCAGATAGAATGACAAGTGGATCGTGGTTCTGAGTCCGGATTAATAGCTCGGACACTTTAAAAATTGTATATATATATAAACGACAAAATAATTTTATATGGTAAATAAAAACAAACAACATTAGTCTATAAAAATTTTTATTACAGGTAAGACAGTTTAAATGTCATGCTGAATATTATAATTATGTAGGGAGAACATTTCCTCAACTAAATTTTTATTACCTACGGAACCACACAAATAGATATTCTGAAATTGTAAAATGTTAAGATGCCATAGCAACCAAGTTGGAAGGCAGTTATCAACAAATAAGTTGCACCTTTATTTGAAACTGCTCCATTGTTTGAAATTTTGAATTCAAGAAATTAATTTAAAAGGAACAAATAAATCAGTTTGCATTTAAGACACTATTCTTAAACTTTATAATGAATTTTAACTCCGATTTTGATGAGCGACTCGATCATGGTAGGAAACTACGTATTTCGGAAAAAATTAGGATAAATCCGCCTAGCAAAAATAAACCCTAGAAACCTATAAAACTATTTGTTCTCGCTCACTAGAATGCAAAAGAATCTTTCAGTTTGTAAGTATATGGATTGATCAGTAACATAATGAACTTGATCATCTGCAACGTGAGAATCACAGAAAACGAGATTCAGTGAAAAAGAACAAAGAAAGAAAGAAAATGCATTATTAGAACAGAAATACAAAGGAAGTATAAAATAATGTAATATCAAAAGGTCTTTAGCTGCTAACCTTAATAAATATTAGAAGCAACTGCTGTAACAGCCCAGATAAAAAATCTCCAATACTCGGAAGTAAATTACCAAGCCGTGATGTTAAAAATAAATTCGTTTTCAAATAGGATAATGAAAAATGTATTCTTAGGCGCGTTTGGTACAGACAGATAAAATAATAAATTAAAAGTGGGTTACGTTCCATTCTTTATTTTCCCGTGCGCTGCATTGTTTGTAGATGGAGCACCGCGGAACTTTACGATTGAGGTAACAAGCAAATAGAACGGTGGTAACGCACTCGCATGCTCTTCCAAATATTTTCAATTTCCCTGAAACAGTAGAAGAAAAAGCGATGCAGGAAGCGAAACCAGAGACATCGTAGCGGAAAAAATGATTCCTATTTGCCAAGTCACTGCAGACGGAACACACATTTGAACGTAACGCGGTCCTATTTGTTACGGTTAGAAACTTGCAATTGAAGTTTTTGCCCTAGTTACTCACTCGACTTAGAAAATATCAACTGACATCGACCAACATATGAGCATCTTGTCTATAAAAGCGCAACGTAAATTACAGTCTACGAAAAATATCACATATACGATATGTCAATGATTTTGTGGTTTAGAACATAATTTTAAGTTGGAGTGACAATTTTTTTCTTAAAATTATATTATTATATCATTATATGATTCGAAAACGTGTGGCCTTCCAACAGTACATACACATTCACGGGCGATGAGCCTCGCTATTCACTTCATTCACGTTCGAGTTAATATAAAAATGAGTAAAACATATCTGAAATATTCCAACTAAACTACTTTTCTATCTAGGATCTCAAACTTGTATATTGTGCTTTTCTAAAAGTAGCCTCACGTGTTTGCTGTATATGATATAAAACATTAAAACTCGACATTGAAGGTCAAGCTTGATTACCATTATTTCATAAATATTAAAAATACACCACCAATAATTTTACGGGTGCTCTCTTGAAATCAAATTATACATTTACATGCATCTTCAATTATTATATTGTTCAGTTGACCATTTTTTTCATCAGACAAATAGGCGAATTTTCCTTCAATTTGATTCAGTTTTAGGTTAATTCTACCTCCAATAAATGAGACAATTCGATTAATGTTGAGACAAAAAAGGATAAGACAGTGTTTCCCAAAGTTTTTTATATTACGCCCCCTCCCCCTTTGATATTCACGAAATCCTCATGCCCCCCTCAGTTATTTGATTAAAATAAACGTAACTGTTCGCACGCATACTTATATTATTATTTATATGCATTTCATTTATTTATAATATTTTATTACATATTTTGCAACAGATTTATATTATTGTTAATGATAAATTAACTCAAATATGTGTCCATACATCAGATGCATAAACATCATGCATTAAAAAATACGCATAAAAACCTAGTATTATTTTATTGAATATTTCAAATGAACAATAAATATTGTGAGTATTTTCACATTTCACATTAAAATTTGATTTTTTTCTCGTGGCCTCACGGCGATCCCTCCAGTTTGGAAACCACTACTATAAGTAATTTAAGGATTAAAGCGTCTAGATTCTATCGACGTTAAATACCGAGAACGAAATTTTTAGTAAATATAAGTAAAGAAAATGGTCGGTAGGAATTAATAAGAAGAGAGAATAATGAGAAGAGAATAATAATGTGGCGGAGGAGGTATAGGAGAATTTGAATGGAATTAGCGAGACAAAAGTATGCTAGCCGTTTTCTTCAAAGCGAAGGAAATCTGCATTTGTTTGCATGTGTTTCGCGTTGGCTTCAGTTTGCTGATGCGCAGATATTTACCATAGACAGAGGGAGAGAGGAAGAACAAAGGCTCAAATCGTGATTCGCGAATACTGCTCAGGATTTCGTAGGCGTGCATTAATTCCCAGGAGGCCATAGTCGTCAAATCCTCGATTGAGAGATTTGCACACATTTCATGACTAGTCTACTTCACTGAGCTCTATTAAGTGCAAGACGGAGTTGCACTTTGAATTTCAGGTTGTGGAACGAGACGAACCCTGTAAAATATATTCCTTCATTTGCATGTCGGCTTGAGTTAACACAATTAGAATTTCCACCGGAAAGTATTCGCCTTGCAACATCCTACTTTTGAAGATATTTGAAAAGATAGCTTTCAAAAAAGAATTGACGAGTTTCGGTTTTCCTCTATCGGAAAGATCCTCAAACGACGTATTAGATATTGATACAGCAAAGAAAATTTTAGAGAGCTGTTTAGGCAACTGCTCTCGTTCCAGTGAAAAAATATTTTTATGTTCTAAAAATGTTTTCAAACTTCAATCCTGTATAGAAAATTAATATTACCCTCCTCACCAATCTGGCCATATAATTAATGAAAATATGTTAGATTATTATTGATGACATTTTAGCTGCAAGTATATCCTGAAAAATGTTACCTAAAATATTGACAATAAAACAATATCTATAAAAGTATATCAACACCATCTTTCTGTATTTCTACAACGTTGTTGTAACTATTGATCTTCATGTACTCCTCATTCACCTATTATTAAATTAAGATGCTGAGTTTTCCGCCAGGTATTAGTTGAAATTGATTTTTGTACAGAAGAATCTTATTCTGTACTCATTTTCTTTCATTAACGGTAAAAGTTTCAGTAAAAACATAAAAACATCAGTGAATTGATATGGGCAAAACCGATGGTGGTTGTTCCTTAGACATGGAAATAATCGTATTTTTGGAAGATCGGTGTTAGTAAAACAAGAATCTCCGACTACTAACTGCAAAACCTTGCAAGCGACGATTCCGAATTATTTTTTAACCAGTCAACATTGGATTCTAAGTAAAATGTAATTGATAAAAATTAGTAAAATCTATTAAGTAAAAGGAACTTTAAAATTATTATTAATTAAACTAATATTAAAGATATCATTATCAGAGCAATAATACGCTCAGATATTTTACTAAAACAATCTCTTTATATCTATCCAGTTGAAAAGTTTTGAATATATTTTTATTTACTCCATATACGTTTTCATGAAAAATCTAATTCGAGATTTCAAAGGAAATATATTTTAAGGTTTCCTGAACACGTTTTGACTATTTTCTTGATGATATCTGTGGGTGTGTGTGTCTGTGACCGGGATATTGTGGGTTCTCTAACTCAAAAACTGTTAATCAGATAAACACGAAATTTTATATTTGACATTTTTGTTAAAGGGAAAAAATCGATTAGTTTTTGGTAAACATTGGTCAACTGAAAATGGGCGTTTACTCATCCGTTTTTTGACATATTTTCTTTAATATTTGATAAATTTAGGGAAATATCGCAATAAGAGTTGTAGCAAATTTAATTTTCTACAACCTTTGTTTGAAATATTTTCCCATATGAGGCATTGTTTAAGAGATATTTTAAAAACTAATTTTGTAGCTGCCACCACCACCCCACCTACCGGTGACTATTATAAACACTTTACGCTTAGTTACGTCTTAGTAACGCTCCTTTTATTTTCTTAATTGTTGGAGTTTCAGGGCTATATCCAATATCAGAAGGCTATGGTTAGAGGGTATTTCTCTTCTTTGTAATCATAAAATTTTTCCCTTACTTCCTTAAAATATTATAGGTATGGAAAAATAATGTGGTGGCCACATCAAATTTTTGTTTTGCATAGAGGTGGGGAAATTCTTAAAAATTTTAGACATTTTTTAAGTCCTTTCACTGAAATAATCGGCACCTGTTTTCTATTTATGGTAGCTAAATAAATGATCAAGTTCTCAGAAAAATAATTTTCAATTTCTCTGTTTGAAAAAAGTTTTGGGACACTACACCGGGAAACGCTTCACATCAGGAGAGGAGAGAGTATTTTTCGTTGGGAGTATTGTTGATGATGGTGAGGATAGAGGGGTGGGGTTAGCTGCCACAACCGTAGGGGTAGGCGTGCAAACATTTTCCGATTATTAGCCCCGTCAATATTTCCGAGTATCTCGGCGTGCCGCATTTAAAGTCGCGGTTGTTTCGATGAGCCGCATTTAAAGTCTCAGATTGATCGATGGGCCGCGATTTTGTAACGTTAAGAGTCGCGGGCGGTCATTTTGACCGCGTTGGAAAAATATCTACCCGTTTAAAAAATTAAATAAAAAAAACTGTTCGCCAATAGGTTTAATAAACGAGTTATTGGTCTGTAAATTATAACACATCTACTTCTCATTTCCAACCACTTTAAAGAGTATAGCGTCCGAAAACGCGTAGCGCCGCTTTCTTGGAGTGAGCGGTGGGAGGGATTGGCGAGCGTAGCCCGTGAACCGAGCGAAAACGCCTCTGAAAACGATGCACGTGGTTGGGCAGCCCCAAGCGCCAGTGGCGGAGCCCCGAGTAAATAATTTTTCTAAAATTCCAGAAAACCGTTGACCCGGGCATGGCTTACACACAGGGCTGCATATTATTTTAATCGAATAATCCGAAAAGTTTCTTCCTGTTCAATTAACTAAACCAGGAATGGCAATTACGTGGCACGCGTGCGATTTTACTTGGCACGCGTAAGCTTGTGTTTTCTGTATAAAAGAAGTTCCTTAGAGAAAGAGTAAACTTGTGGCACGCGAAGAAAAATTCTGATGATTCACTTAACTTTCTTGGCACGCGGCATAAAACTTATTTGCCATCCCTTAACTAAACTACTACGAATTTATTGAACGCAACAGCTTGGTAACCGAAGAGAGACAACTTTTTAGGAAAATATTAAGGTTAGCAAGCTAGCAAAAAGATTAATATAAAGACATCCTGTTTTTACTAAAATGACAGTTGTTATTTGGAGGGTTAACGACATATTAGAGGAAAGAGAAAATGCTACAATACAAAAACTACTTGAAGAATAAATTCTTCTAACTTGTGACAAGTTCAGTTACTCGACTCATATCATAGTTTTTATGATTCCATAATGACTCTTGAAAATTAATTTAGAAAAAAATTAAAGACGAAGGAGAATTTGTTTTGAAAAATGGCAAATTTTTGTTATCCTTTAAGATAAATCCCAACTTTTGTTTAATAAAATTCTGAAATTAGGTCTACGTTAAACCTAAACATTACAACTGACTGAATACATCCATTTAAAGTTGTGATTATCCGCTTTTCATAAATTTTCTTTCTCCTAGTTCTGAAACAGAATTTTATCTCCGTGCCATTTATTCTGTCAGGGTCGTTTATTTAGCGTGTCACAAACTGTTTTGTTGTTATAAATTCCTAGAAAAAGGCCATAGGCGCAAAGAACTTTGCTGAAGACGCTGCAGACGGCATCACCTGTATCTCTTGCGTTACTCGTGTTGCCTCGAGCATATGATTTATCAGCGGAATATATAATCCAAATATTAACGAAAAAACTCACTGTTTACGCTCTCAGTGTTTCGTTCTGTCCTTGAAAAAATACGGTTGCTTAGCTACCAGAAGCTGAGTATAAGCGAAGTGAAAGTTGTTTCGGATAAGAGCCGTATGAACCGAAAGTTCTGATGGGACCAGATGCTAAGGGTCCGCTTTGCTTTGCGACCCGTGAAGACGAAACGATCGCAGAACTTCCAAAAGAAGTTTATTTTTCTCCCACTGTCATGAAACTACGTCCACTAAGTTATCTGTTATCTCGTATTAAAAACTTAAGATTATTTATATCGCAGTTATATTCTTTATTGGGCATGTGTGCCTTCCGTGACAAATGTCTGTTTGCAGGAGTACGTACATGCCCACACCCCTATGCATTCGTGCTAAATTATTTATATATATATATGACCCCAAAATTTCCGTAAAACTTCCACCCTCAATTTCTCTAACACTCCGCATTTTCTTGTCCTAGATATGTATTATTCTATTAGTTTAAAAGCCACAAAATACTAATAAAATTTTTATATCACTGATTGATGGAAAATATTCCTTTAAAGGTCATTCGGACTTAAAATTTGAGAAGGGTTCACGCATTAATGATGCTTACGTATCATTTAGAACAAATATTATCGTTGTGGCACATGTAGTTTCAACGAAGAGAATTAATTATGGCGATTGAGTATCAAGTGTACATTTTTTATTTCCTTTCAAAATAAGGAACGGATGATTTACCATTCCAAGGTATACTGCTATTCTTAGTATTTTCAAAGTTCGTTTATACCCAACAGTCCATTGGATTAAAATTATAGAGTACTTAATTAAATTACCTTCGCCACAATACGCTTGCCGCGAGTCCAGTAATAAAATTTAATAGGATAAAATCAAAGACAATGAATAGAAAAAAATTTGCAGGCACAGCTGTTATTATCCGACCGATCAAAAATATCATCGCTTAGAGCTATTTGAAAATTTTGCAAAGCTTGAACGGCGAGCTTTGTAAATTGAAAAATCAAAATTGGTAATAAATTACGCAGGTTTCGTAAAGCGGGAGTTGACCGGGAGCTATTTACCCCTTGACATTTTTTGCCATATGACAACATCCGGGCTGAAATAATTGCCTTACTGGAAAACAACGGTCCCAAAAAATTTCATAATCTAGCATTTTTGCACGATGAAATTCAGATCCACAATTTCCCGAAGAAAACTGATTTCCAGATACAGTTCCGCACGCCATAATTTGCGTAATCGAGAACAACTAACAACTTTTCAAACTAATAATATCCGATCACGTGGAAATTAAAGCTTCAAAAGAATGTCATAGTATAATTTGTAATCCGATTTCGCCATCCAAATTCTGGGAAATTTAGGCATAAATGACACAATAATATGAGCACCTATACGTATTTTCTGAATTTCTCATACAATAATGTCTTCTTGCTGGGAGGACATCCTACCACTGAACTATCGCAGTAGATTGATTATCCCGTTTCTGAACTGGGATTTTTATACTTTGGCCTGGGTTAGCCAAGCTAAGTCAGCCTCAACGGATGTCCACCAAGAGATACATCGAAGAAATACCGCTCATTTTCAAATGGTGAGATTACTGAAATGATCAATTTATGAAAATAATGGATCAAAAGATCACTATAATGACGGAAATACGCTGCATGTTTGGGAAAAAATTTCAAGGCAGGAGAAAAAATTCGGGCTGTTTGATATTATTATTATTATTCACATAAACGCTACAATTGGGAGCAGGTCTCGGTGGCAGCGGGTCCCCATCACAACTCAATGCATAATATCCAAATTACATAATAAAAATTGGGTTTACTTAATACAAAAATATAAGATTTTTGATACCATTTCCTATACACTATACATATACTACTTCTTAACTTCAAGTCACAGGAACTCCCGTCACAACAGCTTAGGTATCACTCAATACATAATGCCCAAATTACATTATAACAATTGAATGTACTTAATACAAAAATATAACCTTTTTTGATAGTGGTTCCTATACATTATATACAACTTCTTGACTTCAAGTCATAGGAAATCTCGTCACAACAGCTTAGCTACAAACTACAACGTTTCATTTGTTATTTGTCCATACAACTACAAAAATTTAGAATAAGTAAATAATCTTCATGAAACAAAAAATCGACCATAATTTGACATTAGATAGTTATTTGGAGTATTGTGATTAAATTATAACCCTACTATGTTCATTTACAATAATTAACGCCGCTTGGTGGCGCAAGTCCTATAAAAAAAACTAAATAAAATACTAACCTACAAATACTCATATTAAATATTAAATACTAAAGTTTTTAACAATTGTACTTTTAAATGCTTTCTCGGTTTGCGTAAAGGGCATAAGAAGTTCTTCAGGTAATTCATTCCAGTCCAATGCTGTTCTATTGAAAAATGAATATTTACCAACATCTTTTCTTCGAACGTTTGTACGAACTTTACACGAGTGATCATTTTTACCTTTAAATGTCGGGGTTTTAATCTTAAGTTTTAGTTCTTTTCAGACCGGTTTACCGGTATACATATGATAGAAACAAACTAACCTTTTCACTTTCCTCCTCTTTTCTAAAGTTTCCCACCCAAGTTCCTTTAACATATCTGTTACACTATCCTTTCTTCCAAAACGATCCATAACAAACCTGGCTGCCTTTCGCTGAACCTTTTCCAATTTATTAATATGTATTCTGTCATGAGGATCCCAGACTCCTGAAGAATATTCCAATATAGGCCTTACTATTGTTTTGTATGCTCTTTAGCTTTCCTACTACTATGTTTTAAATTTCTCATAACAAAGTTAAGTGCCTTGAAACCCTTTGAAACTATACATTCTGCCTGAAGACCCCATGCTAAATCTTTCGTAATATGTATTCCATGATATTTTATATTATCAACCTTCGGTATTTGTTTCCCTTCCACATAGTAAGGAAAATTACTCTTTTCCCTTTTCATAGAGAATAGAATATGCTTGCTTTTCTTAACGTTTATTTTCATATCATTTGAACATACCCAAGACATCAGCTTATCTATGTCCCTCTACAGTAAACGTCTGTCATTTTCATCTTTAATGACTCTATAAATGATGCAGTCATCTGCGAAAAGTCTCACTTTTGAGGATATTTGACTTGGTAAATCATTTATGTAGATTAAGAATAATAACGGTCCTAAAACGCTTCCCTGAGGGACACCTGAGGTGACATCTATTTCATCGGATAAACTATCTCCTATCCTAACCCTTTGTTTTCTATCTGCTAGAAAGGCTTCTATCCATCGCACTACCCTCATATCTATTCCTAGTGCGTAAACCTTACTCAAGAGTAAAACATGAGGTACTACATATCCCAAGCCCAACAAAGGAAATTCCTGTTCTGAAATTTGAGTTCAGTAGTAGAATAACCGCCTGGCAAGTCAGAGACTCTGGTTCGTTTCTCGCTTAGAATTTCTCTCCTGTTCTTAAATTATTCCCAACCTTACAGTCTATCTGTCAGCAGAGTGATCTTCAGATCAATTCTTTTCATAATTGATCCGTTTCTATTCATCCATCTAGTTTATCACATTTCGACGTTTTACGGGTTTCTTTAGTTATGCAAAGACAAACACACATGTAAATTCCAACCCAATTAAGTAGCACGTCTCATTACCCAATCCTTTACTAATATTACCAAATTATAAATTATTAAAAATGTCTTCCCAAATGCGCATGGTCAAAAACAGACAGCAAATCGCAAGTTTGTGAACCTTCGTCTACACCCTTTTAAGCCTTTTAACGAACCTTCGTACTAGCTAAAACTTTCGAGTTAACATAACGAAAAACTTTCCGCTTCCTCCATTTCTCTACATTTCTCTCATGCCCCTTTCCTCGTTCTCTTTCTTTACTAAAAAACTTCCTTCGCCAACGATTTCTCTTTTCCTTAATTCCTTCCCAACCCATCTCTTTCGTATCACAATCTTTCTTCCTTACTTTTTCTTTTCTTTTTTTTCATTTTCTTTGAAAGGGATGTTCTATCCCCACGACAGCCTCACATCACTCAAGCCAAGCTTCTTTACAGCATAGAGAAATCTACTTTCCCAAACGCTCTATCTAAACTCTTTTCAAACCAACCTTTCCTAATCTAATATGAGTTTTCTTTCCCGACATCTCATTTCCTTGTTTTCATCCCAATTTCATTTTTGATGACAATATCACAAAATTCACTTATTTCCGTTTGCTTTCAAATACCTTCATCCATCTTTCGTTTACTAACTACAACTATTATTTCTTATCTTCATACTTGCTGTAACTCAGTTCCTTCGAATTTTTATTTTACTTGTAATATTTTGTTAATTAAATAATTTCTCATCTCAAATTCTGTTTAACTTGCTCTTTTCAATATATTTTACCTCTCCTATTTAAAACTATGATTTGAGCAATTTTAAAACAGGAAATAATCTTCCATTACCGGGAATTGGACCTGGGATTTCCACTTGCCGGGTGGATATTCTACCACTGAACTACCGTGGCAGACTAGTTCTCCCGTTTCAGAGAGCGGACGTTTTCTCATGCCTGTCAGTATAATGAACTTCGATCAATTCATTACATTAATTCGTATGATTTAAGCCTTATTCTACCTCTCCATTTTCATTTCCAATGATTTGTGTTCTCCAATTCTCGTTTTCCCTTTTGACTTTCCCAACGGCTTGTTATTCTTTTTCAGAAAATTTTCTTCGACATTTTATCCTTCTTGTTTCTCCATAATTTACGGCTTTTCCTTCGAAATTGGCCTTCCTATTCTTTGCTCCAAATGTGTTTTTTTTAACACCCTTCAGCCATCACTCTTTTTCGCCATTCCTCCGCTATTTCCTGCTCGTCTCTCATTCATCTGCTCACTCAATTTAGGAGTCCTTTCCAACTCTTTCACAACTTTTTCCCCTTGCTCCACTTTAACTCTCCGAATGTGCGACTCCTTCCTCTACGCACCAGTGTGCGCCTCTCACTTCTTCCTTCTTCCATGCAGCACCTCGCCCAATATTAACATCTCAACTCTCTTTCCTCGCCTCCTTTTACAACCTCGTGCCATCCATCTTGACGCCTTCTTATTCTTTTGCCTTTCGTTTCCTTCCTTTTTCAAATATTCTCTTCCGGTATAGCTCCTTGAAGTTGCTTCGAGTTTCCCACTCTCTTTGGATTCGTCCCACACTTCGCCTGATCTACGCCGACTCCTATCCATCACCTCGCCATTGGGTTTTCCTCCTTACTTTCCCCACTTTAGAGCATTTTATTGCTTAAAAATTCCCTAAGATTTCACTCCCTCTATTTGAATGAACGTCTCCGTTAACCTATGGCGTATTATTTATTAAGACACTTCTTTTCCAAAAATAAACTTAAAATGGGCTTACGGAGAACTCTTATTTATCAGTTTCATTTTGGCCATAAGACGGTCCTGAGAATTCTTTGAACGCTCTTCTTGTTTTCTTTATTTTCCTCTCTTATCAATTTATATAAAAGTTTTCATTTGTTTTCTCATATATTCCATTCCCAAAAATATTTTCCATTACTCCTCTCTCTTTTACTGACTACTGGAGAAAAAATAGATTTCAAGAAATAGAGAAAGTTATGGACGATGTGGATAACCGATTTTGCGGGTCAGCATATAAACATACAGCCTATTGATGAACACCTACCTGCATCAATCGACCTTTTTATAACCCTCCCCCGATTCAGTCAAGCCACATTCCTTCTTTGCACCGGTCCCTTATCGTTCACGTGTGGTTATCACACTCTTGAGTATTCTTTCTTTCTTTTTAAAAAACCAATTTTTTTCTTCCTGCTCTACGCTCCATTATTATATCGCCACTCGTGTCCAATTACTTGCGAGTAAATTAGGCGGGACGGCGATGGTCGAAAACGTAAAGGGTGTCTTGCAGAGAGGAGGTTTGGATCTCGTTTCATCTTTCATTTGTCTCAACTCCATCTGAACACGTTTGCCTAAAGGAGACCAATAGAAGGTCTTCGCCCGTATGTTCGCCCGTATTCTCTCTGAGCACTCGATTAACGTTTTGAATTTTCCGTCTTATTTCACCCTCCATAGCACCGTATAAGAACAATAGTGTCGATTTTAATTTATTAAAGATGAAAACTCAAGCGGTTAACATTTTTCCCGAAGGAATATTTAAATGCTCAATGAGGTGGAAAATTCGCACTTTGCTTTTAATGCCTAATATTTATTCTGAGATTCTACGATTGAGGATACAATGAACGAATAGAAGTAAACACTTATTAGCTAAGATCCATATAGCACGTCATTAGGATCTCCAATACATCGTAAATGTTTCCAGAACGTCAAATCTCACTCAGTTCATAAAATATATTGTGAATATCTTTTACACAGGTAACAACTAATTAACTCATTTAAATTCGAATAATTTAGCTTATAATATTTTAAAATAAAGAGATGTAGCAATATTTTCATCATTACTATAACAAATCTTTTTTTAATCTATCAAATCTAAACTTAAAAAACGCCTATAATTACATATCAAGAAAACTTAATAACCTAAAGTGGAAATCATGAACATATAAGCGATAAAAATTTTCATACATTCTCAGAATTTTCAAATTACTTCCATACTTGATATTTTATAGCGGAATTCTAGAAAAAGACTCGCCGAATAAAATCCTCAAATATTAATCTCCTCACTTTCAGATGGCGAATCAGATGCCATTCCACTCGAGAATAGAAAAACTAAATAGCTTTCATTGAAGCGCAAAAACGTGCGTTATGAATGTTCTACTTTATGCATTAGGATAGTTTAATCTGATCGGCCAGAAACAAAGACATCAACAACCTACTTCTATTTAACAGATGCTTGTAACCTTAGAAATATACTTTCGATTTTTTCACGGCCATTCCACTCAGCACCCTTGGCAGGAAAATGTAAAGAAGTTACAGGCAAACACAAATATGAGAAATATTTTGCCGAAAACCATCCGCGCTAAAAAACTAAATAACGTTCCATACAATCTTTCCTTTAAGTAAAATACTCAAGGATATATGGTTGACATCACGAGTAGACAGCCCCTAGTTCTCTAAATAAAAGTTATTAATTCAAAATCGATAAATTAATACAAGAATAAAATCCCGGACCGTGGATAAGTAGTGAAAATCCAGGGAGATGATGGCAACCCCTTTGAGACGAGCATGAATTATGGGATCGCCATTAATACAGACGAGAAACTTCTTCCTTTGACCTGCTGTAACAAAGGGAATAAAAAATATACTGGGGATTCCCCTTTCGTTTATCAAAAAGTCATTTGCATGTTCAACAGCTTGGACATGCTTACCTACTGCCTCGAGAGGATATTGGGGTTTGGGAACGAAGCGCAGCGTTGCCAAACCTCTCTTCGACAAGCCCCTTAATACCGCCCTTTGCTAGCATACAAAATACATAGGAGAGGTTGGCTTATGCCCTGTTAATTCTTGGCAGAAATATAAGTTCCAATGATTTTTTCAATTTCATTTTTCTTTTTACAATTTAATAGCTTCCAATCTTAAATGACAATGAATTCCTAAAATATGTTTCCATGAAAGACTTGGGTCCTTAAGCCTTCATTCACTGGATGGTAGAAATTTTAAATTTTTAAAAAATGTAAATTATGGCTTTATTTTCATTCTCATTAACGTAGCTAACAATTTCATACTTTTTCTAGGATAACTCAATTAATAAATATTCGGGGGCTTTTAATTTATAAACTCCAGATGCAATTAGCTTAAAAAACGTTTCAGAATGTAAAGGTTCTCAAAGTAAAACACAATTAAATAGTTTTATTTTTTTATATTTCATAGAGTGAAAGGGTTTCATTTCATTCTCGTTATAATTTTAAAACACATCCCGGAATGCAGAACAGAAATAGACTCAAACCATAGCCTTCTGATATTGGATATACCCCAGAATCTCAAGAATTAAGAAATAAAAAGAGCGTTACTAACAAGGAGGTACTACGAGCTTCGAGTCAGGGATTCTGATGAAACGCGACCAGGCGATTCTTCGTCGAAAATAAGGAGACCCGTGTCTCGGGTTTTTTGTGATTGGGTCCTTGTATGAAACTTAATAGGCTTCATTTTTGAATTGTTGATAAGAAAAGGAATGGATCAGGGAATAGCGTGCCTAGCTCCTACGCCGTGGGCATGGGTTCGATCGCACATATTTGTTATTTTTTTAATTATTCAAGCATTATTTTTAAAGTAAATTCTCCGGTAAAACGTCGCTGTATAATTTTTATTTTGAGGTAATGAACGCAGAAACATATAACAATGGGCATTTTTAATTCTTTATTAATTATTCCACAGTTAACTTTCGCGTACTTTTCACATTAACGTATGCAAAATATTCAAGGAAATTCACAATATTCATTACTTTCTCTTCCGATAGCTGTCCGCCAGGTCAAGGCTAATATTATCAACAATGTTTAATTAATATAACAATAATATATAATCATAGATGACCATTCTTGCACGACGGCACTTGTCATGCTGCGAACCATTTTTTCATGGACCGAAATATTTAAAACACTCACTATTATATGTTACTGAGTTCATTACCTCCAAATAATAATTCCAGTAGAGCGTATTTTTACCGGAGAATATTACTTTTCAAATAACGCTTGGATAATTTAAAAAAAAAAACAAAACATGGGAACGAACCCAGACCCCCACCGTAGGATCTGGGCACGCTATTCCCTGATCCATTCCTTTTCTTATCAACAATTCGACAATGAAGCTTAAAAACTTTCATACAATGTTTCTGGATATTTCCGACGATGAATTTTCGAACTCAAGGGCCCAATCAAAAAAACCCCGAGACACGGGTCTCCTTATTTTCGACGAAGAATCGCCTGGTCGCGTTTCATCAGAATCCGTGACTCAAAGCTCGTAGTACCTCCTTGTTAGTAACGCTCTTTTTATTTTCTTAATTCTTGAGTTTCTGGGGAATATCCAATATCAGAAGGCTATGGTTTGAGTCTATTTCTGTTCTTTGTAGTCTAAATTTTTCTCGCAGTTTTTTAAAATGTTTATTATCATGTGACCTATTTGGAATTTTTAGAAATGTTACAGGTATCGAGAAAGTCATGTGGTGGCCACATCAGATTTTTTCTTCAAATTAACATGCTTTATGCAGCGTGACCGAACTTGATTCAGAGTTTCTTCGTAGATTCCCCAATAAAATGCATGTATATTGATGATTTTTAGCTGGTCTAAATGGATTTTTGAAATAAACACAAAAATAGGGAATTATAACAATTATTACGTCAGTTGTACTTTAAACTTAAATCTTGGAGATTCGTGGAGTCCCTTGAGTGGGAAGCTTTAAATGTTACTTAACAAACTTTTCTGTTTTTAAGTTTAGAATAAGGACACTGTCTCTGCGATTCCGACTCTTTCAAATTCACACGAAAATATCCGTTCGTCTGAAAGGAGGAGGAATTTCCTCTCATTAAAGCATTCCTTCGGTGGCCCTTTCTCCCGAATTCATCACTTTCCTTCGCGACCTAATGTTTTCTTTGGACCTTCTTTCCTCTCCAGCTTGAACCTAACGATCCGGCATTAGCATAGAGATGGTTTTTTGGAGAGGGAAAATGATCGGTCCGGATTTCCCTTCTTTCTTTCCTGGATCACTTGAGTTCCTCTCATTTCTTTCCGTACCTGCTGGCGCACGATCGATTGCATTCGCACCTCTCCCTTATAACCCTTATAACCCGATGAGGATCGCAGTCGCTCGTTTGCTACCAAATAATTTGCAGTCATTGGAAACGACATCCCGCAATCGAAATTATTGGAATTAAAAATATAATTCTCATTATTTTTTTTTAAATACTGTTTTAATTGGTCCTTTAATGAAAAACGTTCAAGCAGTGCCGTAACTAAGGCGGGGCAAACGGGGCATCTGCCTCTGGCGCAACTAAAGATGGGGCACAACGGCAAGTTGTGCGAGTTTATATGACGATTTCGCTACTATACTCGTTCCAGATATTACGCATAGCAGAAACTATAAATTTCGATGATGTTATTGATGAGTTTGCTGCATTAAAATCGCGTAGAATAACTCTTAAATATGAAAATATTTATTTTAATCATGTACGTGCGTAATCATGTATGTATGTAATTACATTTATAATTATGTATTTAAAATTTGTACATTTATTGTAAAACATACATCATTTATAGTTTATTTATTTATTAATTGTTCACCCAAAATCCACATAGTAAAAAATATCGGTATTAGAGAATTTTTTACGCAAGGGCCGCATATTTGGTAGTTTGCCCCGTGCTAAAATAGCTAGTTACGACGCTGCGTCCAAGTACCGTTAAACCTACGACTATCGAATTTTATATACGTCAACTAGTTAAATCTTACCAATATATGTATATCCCTTTTATTTTAAGAATAAATAAACTACTATTCATTGTTAATTGCACGATCCCTGGTAGAATTTTAAAATAAGACGCTCTTAATGTAAAATCTTATTATCGGTTACGCTTGAAGAAGGACTTCAAGATTTATCGTCATGGTTTTAATTTTTAATCTCGACGGAATCTCAAAATTTCGAAATACGTCCAACACTATCTTAATTCGCTGTTTCATTTATCTCTATAAGAGATTCCTTTAGCAATGAATCGACTAATTCCTTGCCAGAATCAAATTATTGGAGAACAAGTTCAACAAAATGAATATGGAAACGAATTATAATAATTATCAATCATCAGTAGGGTTTCAGAATATTAATAATGTAATTGATCTTAGGAAAACTTTGAGAAGCCGTCTTTGGCACAAAATCATATTATCACTGAATAAGTCGGCATTTCCTTAATTTTTACGCGTCACACGGTGATGGAAATGTCATTCTGCAATTAAAACCAGTCTTATGAAAATGTTTTTGGCAAAAAACATCAAAGAAGATCCGGGTTTGAAATAAATGTATAAATACGAAGTATGCAAAGGTATAAAATTTGTCTCATCACATTTTTCAAGTATCATGCGTACGGATAATACTTACAGAAATGAATTGTACAAGAATTTCTCAATTAATTTCACTTAGAAATATAACGGCTCATTAAATCAGTTCAATTAATTCTATATGCTTTCACCATATACTACTTTTAAAAAACGCACGAATAAAATCTAGCCTAATCGATGCGATTAAAACCAATTAGGGCAAAATGAATCAAGATTTCCAGCCACGTTTTAATAGTTAAACAACGACTCATACTAACTCATTAGGAACCGTAATGTACTATATATACTAGCCTTAAATCACTACAATTTTACAACAGAAATACGAGCATCAACGTATACACTAACACGAATAATTCCATCGAATATTTACAATTTTTTTACGGCCTGCTGATTTCTGCCTACGCGCAATGGGTATCTAATTGTAAGAGTTAGTGCAACGAAAAGCTCGTCAGTTTCAAACGTTTAGGCAGAAAGGTGACTTCCTAATGCGATTCTGATTAGTTGCAAATTGTTTTTACGAACTGCTGATTGCCTCTTGCCTACGCGCAATGGGTATCTAAGAGGTAGTGCAATGAATAGCTGATCAGTTTAAAAAACTTAAGAAGAAAGGCGACTTCCTCTGTTATCTCTTGTTGGCAAATTTAAAATGCCTTTTCATAATATTTGTGTCTATGTATACGTAAATCTTTCTGTATCCTAAAATAAGCATTTATTCCAATTAGTTACAGAATAGCATGCAATACCTATTGTAAAACCTAAAGCATTGATTATGTTATGCAAGGAACTTTTGATATAAAACATCCGAATTTGTTCAACTGGTAATATATTCCAGAATATAGGATCCTGTGGGCATATAAAGCAAGGGGCAGCAAAAGGCCCTCTATGACTAGACTCGCCAGCCAAGTACGGCCTAAGCGATGGGAGGTAACGTAGATTCACGTCTTTTGCCTCAGAAATGGAAATTTCCGACTTTTGCGCAAGCGCAGTTGACGGTCCTATGATGACAAAAGCTTTAATATAAAGTTCGCTTAGCATTCACGATGTCTCCACATTTCAAGATATTCGAAAGAATTATGAAGCATTCCTCTTCTCTTTAGCATTTCTCTGGCTCCCCTTTCAGACTCATCGAGGGACTTCTCTATTCATTATACCCTTTCCATAATATCAGCAAGTCCGAAGCGTTCCTCGTTTTCCTCGAGTTTTCCACTTTCATCAAAATATTTCTTCCCCCCGTCAACTATATATCTCGTCTTTTTGTTCGGTATTCGAGAACTGTTTTTCACAATAAAATTTTCGGAGAAGATCCTGTAGCAGGGAAAATATTTGCGAATTTTTTTGTTTGGGTGAGAATTTTCATATCGTTAATTCGAAAGGAAAATCAGCCGCCCATAAAATGTCCTCCTCGGTTCGTTACTCATTTTACGGAGGTTTCGTTTTCTTAGACTCTTCAAGGTTTATCAAAACACAATATATATTTTCTCTTCTCTGAAAATTATGATATCCCTGAAAAATGTTTACTTTATTCCTAAAATCTCTATCGTACAAAATAAAATTCTAATAAAACATTAAAAAACAAATCAAAATGATAATGTCATTTAAAGCTTAATAATTAGTATTTTTTTCTAATAAATATTTTTCTGGAATGAGTACCAGCTTCTTAAATATAATATCCAGATTTTATGCAGTCATTATCTAAATAATAAAGTAAAAATCACTATTAGCTTGATTCCCTAGAAGGATGATATGAAATTACTCATTTTATTACTAAGCCAACTTCTTCCTTTCGAGTATTTTAACGGGAATGTGGACGGCGATCTCTTAAGACATACGTCTATGTAATTGATAATCGCGATAATAAGTACAAATAAAAGTGGCGATGAAGCTTGTATACAGATAAGCATATGCTTGGCACGAAGATTTTTGAAAAAGTCGGAGAAATTTTGGCCTTAACTGGGAATCAAACACGGGTAATCCAATTGCTGGGGTGATATTCTAACCACTAAACTACCGAGGCAGACTTATTTTCCCGCTTTAGAATCGAGTATTTCTCGCGCTGAGGTAAGGCCAGCCAAGCTGGTGCCAACTTCCCCCAAACGAATGTCCTCAATGAGAAATTCCTAAAGAAAGCGCATTTACATCCCAAGGATCTGGCCGACTTTTTAACTTCACCAACACTTTTATTTGTGTTTATCTGACATATATGCATATAAATCCGTGACTAGGATGACAAATCTAGTATCCTCACCCCTTTAACACATTAAGCCGAAAATTTACCTTACTAACATTTCCAACGCGAGAAAATAAACCAATTTTTCCATGGAACGACGCATCATGATCTCCTGAAAGCATTTATATTAAGGGATTTCTTTCGTTTGAATCGTTCGATTCGTTTTTGTTTTTCTTCCACATTTTCTGTTCTCAAAATTCCTTTCAAAGACAGTGCTTCACCCAATCCATTCTCGGTTATCCCCCATTCAATCATCTCAGAAGCTCTTTTAGGCGGTCAATACGCTTTCTACTGCTTGTGCCTTAAACCTGCAACACATATTTATGTTTTTAAATTTCATCTAGTTCGGTTCTTTATCCAGAAGGTAGAAAATCAGATGATTTCCAGTAAATTTAGTAATTTTTCACTACTGAGTTTCCGTGCGGATATTGAATGGCAATGAAATTTTTTGTCGAAACGTAAATATTTAAATAAATTTAAAAATATATAGATCCTAATTTAGATATTTTGAGCCTTTAGGGACAAACCTGAGACAAAACAAAACGCACTCCTCTTCAGCAGATCTCCATTTGAAGATAATTCGTATACATTGCTCAAATTGAATGTATATTCTCTCTAAAATGATCGGTTGAATACAATACAATACAATATTCAGTATTTTGCCATGCATAAGACCTTGCGAGGATTAAAAGAAAAATTTGAAGGCCTTTTCTTATTGTTTAAACACAAAAAAATTAAAACATCCATGTAGAAAGGGAAAATTTCTAGAAACTTTCTTATGTCTGTCATCCAGTATTTTTTTCGTGAAACTTTTTTCATTCCTTAAATCTATTTCTCATGTATTTACTATCCGTCTGTTCTTACTTAGAAATCGACGAATTCAATCACATGTGTCATACCATTCCTGATACCTTTTCCACTCGAGCAAATACCTTTCTCTCTGGATTTCGACATAGTAGACCCTACCCTACTATTGCTTTCGCGTCTGCAAGTTTTCTGATTCTTTCAATACTGCTTATAATATATATATATATATATATATATATATATATATATATATATATATATGGATGGCAACAAGATGTTGGGATGAGAAAGCCCAGTGAACACTCACCAATCGGACGACTCCAGGTTGGCGAGGCCCATCATATATATATATATATATATATATATATATATAATGCTAAGCATAGAAACCCGGATCGTGAGATTTTAAATAGAAATTAAGGTGTTGTAAAATTTTCATTTGTCGTGGTTTTAAAAATAAATTATCCTTGAGAAAAATTGCAAAACTTCTCCCCAGATTTCAAGGAAGGATACTTAAATCAAATAGCGGTCTAATCATGAGATGAGCCAATTCATTATTCCAAATGTCCTACATAATTGACTATAGTGTGTTGTACAGTGATTGTATACTGTAATGTATAAACAACCTGTTCTTTGAAAATCTACCGAAATACAGGCAGTTATAACACAAGAGGTACAATTACGGCAAAACCTAACAACGTATCTGCTACACAATTACGTAGTTTGCACTAAAAATGCTGGCGGAGAGGAAAGAATTCTTACAAAAAGCATTAATGTAAAAAAAAACCCTTGCTGAATCAAAAAATTATATAGTTTATCTAGTTAACAATCGGTTATATCAAACTTTTTCTCTTAAATGGAAGCTCAGATAAAATAGTAAATGTTTTCTCTCATCCACTTCTAGTAAGAAATAAATCGTAGCTACCCCGGCAGAAAACGAAAACAGGCCCTTGAGTGACAAGTTAGAAGAACAAAAACACATTTAATAAAAAATTCCTTTCTTCTACCAGTTGAGGGAACGAAAAGGAACAAACAACTCCGTATAGCCCCTGGCGTAAGTAAGAGGCGGAAATGTTTTGAGACACAAAAGGGAAGATCATAAGAGAAGACGACAAAAGGAGAGAAAGCGAGGAAAAGGGAAACAAAACAGCGGAATAAGAGATGGAATGGAGTTTCAGACCTCTTCGTCGTTCCATTAAGAACGCTTTCGTATGCGGCGCACGGAAAGAAAGAAAACGCTTTCCTCCTCAATTGAGGAACGCATCAACGACATTCCACTCCATTTTTTTTCACCGACGATAAACCTTATAAAAGAAAAATTAGACGAACCAATTTCGTTTGTTGATCGATGGCCGAGGGCTGATCAACAAACTTACCAAGAGAGAGAAAAAGGAATCCGTTCTTGTGCGAGAATTACGCTGCGGTGCCGGATTGATGGATATAGCGCGAAAAAGCGTGGATGGGTCGATTTAAGAAGTTGGAATGGGTCGCACTCATCGCCCTCCTTGGATCTAACACTCTTGGTGACGTAAGATTGAGAGCTTTCTCCGCGAATCAATTCGGGGATATAAAAACGCTTTGATTTGCTATTCACATATCGATGAAAGATTCGCATCGAAATCGCAAAGACTAAATTTACTGTTAGATGTGAATCAAGTATGACGAAGAAGATGTAACACTCGCGTTTTATGGTAGCTGTGGCCGCTCCGAAGTGTTTTCGCGCCTCGGGCTGAAATCCTCCTCAGCTATTACGATGGAGTCATTTGAACTTTGATTATTTTGCCTTTGAGCAAGAAAAATAAATTATATATGATACATTTATTTCTCCTACACAACATCCCATAAGCTTAAAAAGAATATACAGCCTTTCCCGAGTTTTTTCAAATATCCCTTTTCCAAATTATATTTCAAGAGAGATGCAAGCGTATTTTAAATTAGAATCAATAGCCGCAAGCATATCTCCGAGAAATTTTGAAAGATCGAGTGAAAAATACTCAACGGGATTTTCAGTTTTAATACCATTAAGACCTTTGCAACCGAAGGTCTCGTGCGGTGATAAATAGGAAAAATTGAATCAACCGATTGAGGGGGGCAACCTATTATTCTTCCCCAAAATTGTCCCATATATGTTTATTTTCCTCCTTTTGCCCTCGCGTTTTCGGTCTTGCCTCGACTGTCTTTTTTCCGCAGAGCTAATCACATAATTTTGATCCACCGCTTTTTTCAGACCTACGAAGTTTCGCCATTTTTTAAGTTTTCGTGAACTCATTAACACTGAACGTCTTATGAAGGGTTGGAGTTTCAGATCTTTACACGATATCAAGAATAGGCAAATAAAAATGACGAATTAATTCAAACATCTCATTTCAATAAATGCAACGCAGGTATCTAAACAAGAAGGAAAAGTATATCTAAAAACAGATGGCATTTAACGAAATGCAAGTTTATGTTTGCTTTGCTATTTTGTTTATATCTTGATGTCGTGTGCAACATTAGTGTGTCACTAATGTTTCACACGATCTAATTTTATTGTATGCTGACGATTGCATAATATTAGGGAAAATTAATTGTTTAAATGACGCAATAACACTTAAAAGATCTCTTGATAAATTTTCTGAATGGTGTTTATTTTGGGGACCCAAACCCAATCCGTTAAAATGCTCTCACCTCTCAATTACTCTGCGTAAATCCTTCATTAACTATACTTACCCCATTTTGGGCGAAAACATAAAAAAGATACCACAGCAGAAAGACCTCGGTATTATAGTTGACTCCAAACTTTCATTCTGTAATCACATTGACTACACTGTAAAAAACTGCATGTCTCATTTAGGTATTATTTATAGGCACACCAGTCTTAATCATGTGATATTCTTTCGTTCTTTTTTTTTGGGTGTATACTACCTATTTCTACTTATTGATCACTCATTTGGAGTATGGTCTCCAAAACTCATCTCAACAAATTGGAGTGCATAATGTCTTTCTTTTTGGCCATAGTCAGTTATCGCTTCCCTCACTTGCGTCAATTGTCCAAGGCTGATATCATAGCTTCCCTAAGCTTTCCAACTATTTCCTTCTGTAGAAATAAATCTGAAATTTCTTTTCTGTACAGTGTTATGAAAGGTAACCTGCGCTCCTCCCTTCTTCTCTCCTTCTCCTTAAGAATTCCTTCCAGATAGCATAGCTTTCTACAATTTTCCATATACCTAAACCTCGACTTTCAATTATTCAACGCTCTCTATTCTTCCGACTTCCAAATATGTATAATGAATTAACCGGTAGCTATGACATCGACATATTTCAGAGTAGAAATAAATTTTTCACATCAGTCACTCCTGACTTAAAATAATTACTTTGTTTATATAATGTAATTGTAATCCTATGCACTTATTTAATAATCTTTCTTTTTTTAATCGTTTTTTTATTTTAATTATAATTTATTTTGTTGTTATATTCAATGTAATTGGCCTAGGGCTGTCTGTGAAATTGTGCTACTAAATTAATAAATTTAAGTGCTTATGTAAGGTGGAAGCTTTAATTGACGAATGCAGTTCAAAATCATATCACGGCAATAAATGTTTAGAAGGATCACTCGTAATTAATTTAATCAAAATCCGCCGAGCTGTTCAAGAGATGAAAACCACGAAAGAGGAATTCAAGGAGAGACGAGACGTGCTGATAAGTTGTTCCGCTAATATCGCTTCGCTAGTAAAGAACGCCTAAACAATCCTTACTTGTTCGCTTGTTGTTCACTCCTATAACATCGCTGCAAAACTCCGCAGATATAAATGGGATTTTGTTTTTGTACAACACCAAACAAGATTTTCGAACATTTCCGTTTCTGTGGTCGAGAAAAATATGAAATATTTTTAAAGCGTACTCGCGTAAAATTGGGAAAAGTGGCGAACTTGACCTATTTCCACTCTACGTGGCAATAGTAATTTCCTCATCTCTCGTCGGAAAATTACCAAAGCGGCGTCCTCCAAATTTCCATTAAATTCCAACATGGAATATCCTTTGACCGCGAAGTTCATCGAATATTCATAAAAGATAGCGTATAACGCTACCTGCTCACTATAAGCGAGTTGGATAAATTCTTCCAATCCAGCATCTAATATATATTTGGGGATTTTTACCCTTCAACTCATAACAATTATGTTGTAATATCAAATGAAGAAAATCAAACCACTCAAAAAATTTCATACAGATGGGTTGGATCACCCAGAAAACAGCTTGGTAATATTAGTGGATATGAACTAATTTATTTATTTTAAATCGTTTCAGGCATGCTAAAATCTAATGACCATAACTGCAAACAATGTTATCGCATACACATTAAAGATTAGTACGTCCATAATATATCGATTTTTTGGAGTTAAAGTGTTCTGGGTTCAAGATAGACTTTCACGCCTAATGTAGAGATGACGATAATCAACATATCCCAAACGCCTTTCAGTCCATCAAGCATTATTTTATTTCCTCTAACTCCGTCGCAATATTTTATAATACAGGTATCCCTCGATATTCCTCTTTAATTGGTACCGCGGAAACAGAACGATAAGCGAAAAGGCGAATATCGAGGTTCACTTTCCCACAGTTGCAATGTCATGTGTAATGGAGGGGTTTTCAACCGGGGGTACGCGTACCCCTAGAGGTGAGTCAAGAGTATTCAAGGAGTACGCCAAACTGATAAAGATAATAATTTTTCTTCTTACTTCATCTTTGATGTAAGACGTCGAAATTAAAATTTGCGATGTTAGACTAAAAATAGTTATAAACCAGAAAATACGACAAAATTGTGAATTTTAACCTTTAAAAACATGATATATCTATCTTAATACAAGTGTTACTTATTTAATTATTGCTTTAAGATGAAATAATTGGTACGCGACTATTAAAAATGCTTTAAGGGGGACGACAGCACAGAAACGTTGAAATCCCTGGTGTAAATCTTTCCTGGCGACAGAATATCAGACCAATGATTTTGATATTACCTTATTTTAAGCAGTTATTACTATTATAAATACTACATATCAGGGGTGGCCTCACCGTGGCTCTTTTAACTTAACTTGCGGCTCTTATTCATTTACAGTCAAGGGCGTATCAAGGCTTATCACGTTAGGATGCGATAACGCTGTGCTAGTAAGACATTTTGGGGATGCTTAATGGGCATGCAGTCTCTCTGTATTGCATCAAATACAAGTTATGCTAACTGTTCATAGATATTTGTGAGCAGAATGCTTGTCTTGCGGCTCTCAAACTTTAGGGAGATTATCATATGCGGCTCTGAGGATAAGCAGACTTGGCCACCGCTGCTATATAGCCGCCTCCTGTGCTTTAAAATACTCAGACCAATACAAACACTGGAAGAGGAAGGAAAATATTCAATAAACCGATTTAAAATGTTAGGCTAACCATCATCGACTTTAATTTTTTGCTTCATTTGATGGAATTTAGTATGTAAGAATTATAAAAATTATTCAGATGAAGATAAGACGTCTTCCGTTTGGCCCTCATGGGGACTCATCTTGTGGGTTTCCTCTGTGATTTCTTTGCGGTGTCTCCTAAGGGCTCTTGTAGGTGAACAGTTGGTCCAAACTGAACTGAAGGAAAGGAAGGAAGGGGCTACCATTGCACGGTCGGGCCCACTCCTTCTGCGGGGGGTGGCTAACTTGCCCCACCTTCTTACCCGCTCGCCCTTTTACTATCTCGACAGGTGACAGGCCTAACTCTCCCCCCCAGAATGATCCGCTCACCGCCCACTAATAGGGAAGCAGCTCCACGGAGCGAAGAAAGCACCTCAACCCATGTAGGGGATAGGATCCCGATCCCTTCTGCAATTAGGAGCGTCTTATTTCATAGGGAAAATAACAAGGGAGACCAGACGAAAAGAAAGGACGATATAGCGCCAGCCAAAGGTAATAAGGATGGTCAGGGTGAAGTAGGGCTTGACCCGGCCGGAGATTTTCATAACGATAACGCGGCCATCTTCACAACCGTGGAGAGGGCAAAGAAAAGACGACGACGATACGAACCGCATACTTTTACTTCTACGACCAATACCAATAATAGGTACAACCCACTCATAGACGTACCGGGAGATACCGCTAGACCAAGTCCCAAAGAAAAGAGGCCGCCGGCCATTGTTGTATATGACATAATGAATTATACCGCTTTTGTTAAGTCAATCAGACAAAAGATCGGCAATAATGATTTTACCATTATAAAGACGAAGGACGGGTCAAGACTTCAACTGACCACCAAGAAGGAGTACGATTGCATTAAACAATACCTAATAGAGGCTGGCGCCCAGATGCATACCTGGGCAGGAAAGGCAAATACTACTGTCAGGTACCTTATCAAAGGGCTGGATGAGGGGATGGACCTGGGTTTTATCAGAGATGAGTTATCAGAACTAGGTATACCGTGCGTCGCAGTACGCGAACTGGCACCTACGAGGAAAGACTTATACGTCGCGACGATCGAGAAAAACGAAAATTTTAAAATTACGGCTATGGCAGAAGTTAAAAAAATATGCAGCCACAGGGTACATTTAGAACCTTATAAATACCAGAGGCCGCAGATGTGCTTCCGCTGCAATAGGTATGGACACGGGTCCCAGAACTGCACCGCATCTCCTCGATGCTACAAATGCGCTGGGGCCCACGAAGGGAAAGATTGCCCTAAAGACAAAACTCAAACCAAGGCCAAATGTTGTAATTGCGGAGGGGAGCACGTGTCTTTCTCTCGTAGGTGTCCAGTCTACTTGAAACACGAAGAGGCGCTCAAATCCAAAGAAAAGAAACACGACAAGACGCACAGAACCATCCAGGTCCCCCCCCCCCCCCCACCGCCATCAGTCTGGACTCTCCCAGGTAAACCTGGCAAAGGGATCGAGGAAAAAGAATTTCCGCCGCTAGAAGAGAAAAAAACCAAGGAGCAGCCCAATAGGGAAGAGAAAAATTTTAAAAGCGACTCAGATATGAAAACACTAGTCGCGACTATGGCCCAATTTACTGCAACTATCCAGCAGCAAATGACGGCCATGATGACGCTAATTCAGACCCTAGTAGCCGCCATAACCGCACAAAACGGCAATGGACGCTAGGGTCAATCAAGCGACTGCGATCATCATGGCCCACTGGAATGCAAACGGGGCTGTAAGAAACAAGACGCCGGAGCTCATTGAGTTCCTGAGGAAACATTCAGTAAAGATTATTTTAATACAGGAGACGCACCTTCAACCGAATGAGGATTGGGCTGTTCCTGGTTATGAGATATTTAGGAGGGACCGAGATAGTAATACTCGAGGGGGTGGAGTGGCTATCCTTGCCCGTGAAGGTATTGCATGCGCAAAAATAGACGACAGAAGCTCTGGCCCGATAGAAGCAGTAGGTGTCAGAGCGGATACAACTATGGGAACCCTCACCATCATAAGCACCTATATCCCACCAGGGAAAGAATTGCGCATGCAAGACCTTAACGGGCTCCTTAGCATGGACAATGGAGTAATAATAGCGGGTGACTTTAATGCAACGCATTGGGCGTGGAACTGCAGTAAAGATAGCAGGCGTGGTAATCTTTTAAAGACATGGGCACGAGATAACCAATTTAGGGTAGTGGCTCCGAGAACAACGACGCGACCAGGACCAAGGAACACAGGAAGTGTCCTTGACTTTGCACTGGTCAAGAATTTTGATCAACGGACAGTATCTAAAACGATCCCAGAGCTAACGAGCGACCATTACCCGGTAGTTCTGAGGATCGGAACACAAGTATTGTTTTATCAACAGGACAACCACCGCATGTGCTATGGACTTGCGGATTGGGCTAATTTTAGGAAAATAATTACGGAGTCGCTACCAAGCAATGTGCCCACGATATCTACCAGGGAGGGAATTGATGAAGCGGCAGAATTGTTGGGGAACGCAATCAATAACGCAGCGGAAAAAGCTATTCCGCGAAGAGTAAGGAAATCAAAAGAAAACCTGGAGATCCCTGACGAAATCAAAAATCTTATAAGCAAAAGAAACTGGGTGAGGCGGCAGTTTAACCATTACGGCACTGCCGACCAAAAGAGGGATCTCCGGGGATTAAACAGAGAAATTAGGGATCAACTGAGGCGCCTGAGGAGGTACCAATGGTCCATCAGACTAGCAGACCTCAATATAAGCGACAACTCCATATGGAAGTATACGCGTTCCCTAATGGATTCTGCCAGGAGTGACCCTCTGGTGGAGAGCCCAAGAGGCAAACTTACCACGTCTGTTGACAAAGCCGAATTCCTTGCGTCTCATTTAGAACAGGTCTTCACGCCCAATGACGCAACAGAATACACCCCAGACATAAAGATGGAGGAGATAGAGTCCATGCTAAGGGTACAGCACATCGAGGATCAAGCCACTCCGGTGTTCTCCATCAGAGAATTGGCAGATGTTATAGCACGCCTACCAAAGGGGAAGGCGACAGGTAAAGACAACATCCCCTACGAACTAATAAAGCGACTGCCAATCTCTGCAGGAGAATACCTTATCTCGATTCTCAATGCAGCGGTGAGGATAGGACATTACCCTGCCGGCTGGAAGCATGCAAATGTCATATGCATACCCAAGGTAAGAAGGAAGGTCTTAAAAGCCACTGACTTCAGACCGATATCTCTCCTTTCCTGCCTTGGGAAAGTATGCGAAAAAATTATCTACCCACATATACTGACACACGCGGAAGGGCATGGTGTGATCCCCCAAATGCAGTTCGGATTTAAGGCAGGACACTCCACAACACATCAGCTGCAGAGGGTGGTAGATTTTATCACGGACGCCTTCAACAGGAGGAATGTATCTGTTGGAGTAGCTTTTGATATAAGCAAAGCTTTCGACAAAGTATGGCACTTAGGCCTACTGCAAAAACTTTTTATAGCTAAATTTCCCTCCTGGCAGGTGAAATTTATAAAATCTTATATTAATGACAGGCCATTCACCGTAAAATGGAATGGTGCCGAAAGCTCGACAAGGAGGATAGCAGCTGGTGTTCCACAAGGGAGTGTCCTAGGACCATTACTATTCTCCATTTACACGGGTGACATTCCGACGGATGAGGGGGATTGGAATTCCACCATTGCCCTCTACGCGGACGACTGTGCGATACTTACAAGAAGCTTCCAGCCGGAAATGGCCGTCCGATACGCCCTGAGGCAAACTGAAAAACTCACGAAGTACTATAAGAAATGGAGAATTGAGATAAACCCCAAAAAGACCCAAGCAATCCTCTTCCAAAAAAGGGATGCTGATTTGCCGAGACAGCTCTCAGTAGAAGGTGTTGAAATTCCCTGGGCTAGACATATTAAATACCTTGGTGTAACAATGGACGAGAAACTACGGTTTGACGTCCATGTAAAAAGGGTCAACCTTACAGCGGCAGGGAAGAGAGCCAGACTCTTCCCAATTTTTAAATCAACTGACGTGTCCAGGGAATTAAAAACACACCTATATAAGGCAATGATCAGACCGACACTTATGTACGCTGCACCAGTGTGGACGGGTTTTCTCATGCAGAAATCCTGGAAAATACTCGAGATCGCGGAGAGAAAGATTTTAAGCCGAATAGGCAGGACATGGGGCAGAAATGTTGATGTCCATGAAATGCTAGGGATACCCACGATTAGGGAATTTGCCAAAGATTTGGCAAACAAATACAAACTCGCCCTGGAAAATAAAACGAATGACGTTCTCCGCGATCTCGCAATAAACAAAGTGTCGGTCTGGGATAAGTACAAGAGAGCATTGGCATCCACAGGTGAAGAGGATAGGGTCCCTCCTAAAAAGCGGCGAATATAACTTTTATTAATACTGACCATTATGAAACACGGGTGAGGTGCCTGTAATTTAATACCCGACGTTGAGTAAAGCCACATTGGAAGGCAACTCAGAAATAATAGATACCACGGGAGGGTATGAGCCACGGGCCTCACCGTGGCTCTTTTAACTTAACTTGCGGCTCTTATTCATTTACAGTCAAGGGCGTATCAAGGCTTATCACGTTAGGATGCGATAACGCTGTGCTAGTAAGACATTTTGGGGATGCTTAATGGGCATGCAGTCTCTCTGTATTGCATCAAATACAAGTTATGCTAACTGTTCATAGATATTTGTGAGCAGAATGCTTGTCTTGCGGCTCTCAAACTTTAGGGAGATTATCATATGCGGCTCTGAGGATAAGCAGACTTGGCCACCGCTGCTATATAGCCGCCTCCTGTGCTTTAAAATACTCAGACCAATACAAACACTGGAAGAGGAAGGAAAATATTCAATAAACCGATTTAAAATGTTAGGCTAACCATCATCGACTTTAATTTTTTGCTTCATTTGATGGAATTTAGTATGTAAGAATTATAAAAATTATTCAGATGAAGATAAGACGTCTTCCGTTTGGCCCTCATGGGGACTCATCTTGTGGGTTTCCTCTGTGATTTCTTTGCGGTGTCTCCTAAGGGCTCTTGTAGGTGAACAGTTGGTTCAGGAAAGAAATTTCTTGTGCAGCGCGATACTTTACGACTTGCGTTGTTATGTCTGCATGGGTCTTGTTAGACTAATAAGTAAATTATACTCCATTAGATACTAAAAATCTCTCGCAAATAGGAAAGGTTTCTTAAAAAGAAAATTCTACGAATTGAGAAACATTGAATATTTTTTATTAAGCTAAAAAATAATAATACCGATAAAGGTAATTACAACGGACAAATTCACAGGAAATTAAAAATAATGGAATGGTGAATGAGAAAAGAAAAAAAAACGAGAAAAAATCTTTAGAAAACTGCTAACAAAGAATAAAGGGAGCATGGAAAGCGGTAAAAACAAAATAAATTTTTGAGGGATATAAATGAGGCTATTTTTAATCCCATCGTTCCCGAGAAAAATTTTCTTTCTTTAATCCCTTAAGAGACAGATACCGCAGACCAAGTATATGCTCCCAGTCGGGCAGTTACTGCGTTCTTTCTGTTTAGTAAAGGGAAACATATAAGCACGTATAAATTTACCACGTCCTGTTTTTTTTATTAAAGCAATGATATTAAGCATCAGTATAGATGGAAAGATCTCATGGTGATCATTTATGCCACGAATTAAGATTAAATTTAATTTTCCTGAAATAGTTTTGTTTATCAATAACATTTTTCGAAAACAATCGAACAAGTAAAGCTGCTCATTCAGTATCTAATTTTAATGAGCCGGGTCGATGTTTTTCATCGAATTTTATCACCGATAAGAATGATTGCCAATATTCTTTCAAGAGCCGTGAAGCAGTAGGGAAAATTTTGTACACATAAATTGTTAATTCACGATCCAGTTGTCGCCACGTTTAATTCTTTGATTGTCACTGTACAGGCGTTTCTCGATAACATCGTGTAAATTTAGATAGGATTTTCTACACAAATAGGTGAGGTTACATTTGAAGGCCGTTTTGAAGCCAATATGAAATAATTCAGTAATATAATATTCATAATAGCTTCATTTCAGTCTTTCTTTTAACATCTATGTCGAACTAAAACATTTCATGCTTTTTAATTTTCGTCGGACGATCCAAAACCATGCCAAAGCAAAATTTATGGCCTTGAAATTCGAGATAATATTATAAAAAGAACACCGTGCTACACCTGATGCGTGTAAAGTAAAACTGTGTAATTTGAGGGAAAAGCGGACTCGGTCAAGTACGGATAGGTAACGAACTAATAAAAATAAGAACCCCTTTGTTTCCCAGCAATACTTTTTTAACCCAACGGCGTTTCGTTAAACACCTAATTCCAAGGATTCATGACGAAACTATCCCTAACATTCGTAAAAATGTTCGCAATTTGTAATTTCAATCTGATTATTTTTGAAGCAAAAGATAATACGGGACTATTAAGAAATACGCCTAAAAATCAACCAACATCATTCGATGAATTCGTAAATTTAATATTTTATTGCAAATAAAACTATAAATACGTTACAACAGTATTTTTTCAGTAAAATTTCATAAAAAGAAAAATTACGCATATTTAAATTTATTCGGAAAAATCAACTTTTATTATGTATTTTATTTATATAGATTAAGGAATGAAAATAATTTTAGCCGAATCTGATCAATTTCTATTTCATACAGAATACATATTTCATCAAACTCTTACGAGCAAACAACCACATTCAACTCTAAAATGCCGTCATGCTATAATACTTTTTTAATTTTATTGTAAAAATTAACGTAATTCTGTAAAAAATTAAACATATTTTTACCCTTAGACCACACGTACAACACAGAACATCATTCCTCTAAATTAGGTAAAACGGCGGGGGATATGCAAATCCCAGAAATAGCTCATGAGACGAAACTTATTCGAGCAGGAATAACACAAATCACTGGTTACAGCTGGAAACATTGCTATTTTTTATATGGAAACGTTTACGTCGAAGAAACTGCGGTAAACTTATACCTTTTTTATGTGATCACATCAGCACCTCAGGGACAGGAAGAATTAAATGAGAAGGGGAACTGGAGTAGGGGAGATGATGTAGTTTAATACGGCGGGCACCAAAGTTTGCACTTGAGAGATCGAGGCAAAAACAAAAGGAATCTGAAATGTAGAGCGTGGAAAAATATTTTCTCAAGAGAGTCACACAACAGAGAGAAATCCTTATAGAGAAAGAATGAGTTCAAAGTGATGAGAAAGTATGTTGTTGTCAGGCAGCAATGGAACAGAGCGAAACCAAAACAAACAAAAATGTTGAATGGAGAGCTGGAATAACTGGACGCTGATTTAAAACATCAATGTTGCATTGTTTGCTCTAGTTGTATTAAGAGGGATAGAAATGAATGCAGAGTTACCGACTGTCATTGAAACTGTTAATGGGTACAAATTTATTTTAATGTAGGTACACGTCTCCTCACACACCGTCATGAATCGCTGTGATATTCTAGTGACAAAGGAGCTCATTCTTAGCAATTCTAGGCTGTCTGACCATTCTTTCACCATTTAACGCTGAGCTATCTTTTGTGGGCCATTTTATCTGCAGCAGAATTTAACAGACTACGGATTGTAAGAGAATGGTTTACTGGTAAATAGACAAGCGTGCCTCTATACATGATGAAAAATGGCTCAGCGTAATATGACCGTGTTTAAGCTGTAAAGTAGCCGTCTTTGGTGGCAATTTGCCAGACCTAGGGTCTTAAAATAATCGAATAAGCTGTTAAAAGTTGTAAGAATCTCTCAAACGTACAAAATAACCGAATAAGTCTTTTAGGAAGGGTTAATAAATAAAAGTACGCCGCCACTTAAAATGCAAAGCATAAAGTTAGATCGCTAATTACTTTCTAATTATTAATTGTGCATTAATCGGTGCTCAAACGATGACACCGCGTGCCTATTTACAAATTCCTATATGACCGAGTCATTTGAAGAAATCTAATACAGAGGTTAACGAGATTTCTCTCGATTGTAAGCCGCGACCGCAAAGCCTCGCGCGAGTACGCTTTTCCGTTACCAAGGGTCAGGTATTCCAGATCCTTGAACAAATACCTCAATCCTTTCCATTACTATTTGATATCCTCCCGTGATGAGGGACTTTTACTTTTGCTGGGGTTGAAACGAGATTGTGTTGTTTGCCAATTTATTATGCGCAAGCGAGCATAAATTAGGCGCGATATGTTAAGTTAGCACAATACAGTTTGGCAGAATTAGATCAATTTATGAATTCGCAAGATGCGGTCGCTCGCGAAAAAGTGGGATATTGGCATCCAATACATAAACATTTGATCTTCTTATTAAACGTATTCTTTTTAACTTACTGAGCAATGATTGCATAGCACTCTAATGATTGTTTCCTACCAATAAATCCCATATAATTTGCATTTTCCCACATTTTCATTGTACCGATTAAAAGAACCCCAGAAATTCAAATATATATGCTTCCCGAACTAATGAACCAAGGAAATAAAATTAAACATCAGGTAGGGTAAAGAAAATTTTAAAAAGTACCTTTCGTGTAACTTTCCTAAATTATTTATAAAATAAGAACTTTTAATCGCAAAATGTTGGGATTACTCCCAATATTAGTCTTTCCTTCAACCTGGTATTTTTCTCTCTATTAACCCTTCCCGGAGAGGGAGGACTTTAATTTTGTCTACAATACTCTCATGAAATATTAAAAACTGGCCATAATTAAATTCTTCAAAATCAAATTATCTATAAAACTTGCAGGTACTTATCAAGTAAATATTTATTCCAATTTTTTTCACCATCTTTCAGAATTATTTTTTTTATTGCTTGATTTAACTTAATGTAAAACGACAGACTTACGTAACGATAATATACATTTTTTACTCCTTTCCTCTTTTCTTTGCATGGAAATAAAGCATTTCATCACTCCATCCTCCATCACTATTCCCCGAAAATATTTGTCGAAGACAGAGCGACTTCATTTTTCGACACATTTGTACGCAATAATAAAGCAAATGTCTTTAGTGGAAGAGGCGTTGAGAAGTTTTTACGCCCTCACACTAGTTTAAGGAATTGAGGCAATTTTCCTCTCACTCCATTCTTCTTTTGTTTACCGCGACGGAGGAAAGAATTTTCCTTCTGCACGAGTAATGAAAGTTTTTTGCATCCGGCAAAAATTCTAAGGCAACACTGAAACGTAGAATGTGATTTATTATCTTTTCCTACCTTTCTCTCTCTCGCTCCCTTCTACTCTTTGATGGAAAAAGGGTGTTGCAAAGTTTGGATAAAGGGAAACTATTGAACCCGAAGAAGCAAAATTTTTCTTGACCTTGACCATTACATTGGTTTGCTCGCTTTTAACAAGACCAGGTCACAAAGGACCCGGATTTAAATTTTTACTAAATTATTTCAAGTAACAGGTTTTCCGAGCTGACATTCTAGGTAATTGTTTATTTTGATATTTGGCATCAAATGATACGTTTTTGCAGTAAGAAAGAAATTTGATAAGGCGACATAGAAAAATTCAAATGGGTTGTAAAACAGCTGGGCAAGACGAAGGATCAGACCGTAGACGGCGGGGGGTTGAAGGCATCGAGTTATGATAAATATTGGAAATGCAACATTCCTTTTTGTTGAAAATTTGTTTAATCATAAATCATCAACATATTGGTATTGTCACGCTGACCAGTTGTGTCTTTAAGCGATGTTTTGCGGTTAGTATTAAGAAAATGGGAATATATCGAAATTATTACCAACTTTATTAAATTAAATTTTAAATGATTATTTTTATATTATTACTATTATATAAAAATTATTTCTGTTACATTTTCTCGTTTGTTTCCATTTGGACCAAAATAATAAAAAATACTTATGGGTCATTTTTGACAGTCCTGGGCATTTATGTTAAAAAAAATCATCTTGGGCATCGGTGTGTTAAGTGGTTAATATATTACCGAATGTGTTTCTTAAACACCAAGTTGTTCAGAAGCTTTAACAAGAAGATTATTAAAACTCGAGGATTCTTAAAACACAAAAGATTAATTCAACCTTAATGATATTGTCCCTTTAAAAAATGATTAAACACAAATAGTTTAAAATTTCAGCGACTAGCTGAATAATCTAAATGAAATGATTATAAAGTTTCCCACAATAAATATAATATGAGAAGGCCTTCAAGTTAGTCTATAAAATATAAAACTTCATAAGAAATATTAAGTTCTTCCATAACTGTTAGTAGTTAAATGGTTTAGTCGGGATTGCCCAAGAAAGCGACTGTCTGTCTCGCAAAGTGAGTTATTTACTAAAAATTTGGTTTTTATTTTGCTTTTTACTTGCTGGAAGATATCCAAAATATCTCGAACCCAAAGATTAATTGATGTCGAGATAAATAGAAATCTATCCTGTACGATAAAACGAATTTCATGCATTAATAAAGAAGATATTTTCCAAATTGGAAGGTTTCAATGTATCGGATTTTAAAGGAATTGAAGGCACGATCCAAAGATTCTCAAATACGAGGGGTGATGGGAAAGTTATAGGATTGAGCTGAATATTCCTTTAAACAACTTGCTATTATAGTACATATTTGCTGTACTTTAAATATTATTCTTCCGCCGTAATACACTTATTCTATCTTTTTCCATTTAGCACAGAGGTTAAAAACGACTTCAGAAGTTTACTGAGTATACCCGTACCAGCGTTGTTTAGCTCTCTGACTGAAAATAGCAACCCCTTAATTCCTTCTTAACATGCGAGAAGAGAAAAAAAATCGCAGGGCACTAGTACATCTGGTAAATACGGAGGATGGGCCATGATTCTTTGATGACTAGTTTGCAAACCTGAGCGCGATGCGTAGGTGAGTTATCCTGGTGCGAGATATGACTTTTTCTTCAACAAGATGGCAACTTTTTTCTTGATTTATTCTAATAACGGACCTATTGTCACACTGGAATAGCACTCGCAGGTTACTCTATCTCTTGATACGCAGTAGTGGTAAATGACCACAATTTGGTCAAAGAAAACGAGTTGCAAATCTATTCCGGCACTTTGAAAAACTTTCGCCATATAATCTCGGGGACTACCTGGGCGTTTCCACCGTCAAATTTGAGACATCAATTAAGGTGATAGAGGTGAAACTACGACTAGGCACAGTTAACAATTTGTCCAAAAACATTGGATCTCTAAGATATCTCACTGAAATGGTTATTTGGAATGCATACGCTGCAGGGTTTGTATAAGTTTAGGGGCAGCTGCTATATGCGTGGTGATAGTCTAGTGAACGTTGTGTGGCATAAAATCAGAGGGATATTTTCCGTCAGTTTGGTAGGATACGTTCCAGGGACAAAACTGAAAGTTGGTCTATTTCAGGAAAGATTTGATATTACACGAACACATATACGAGGAACTCTGTCAGGGCAAAATTCGCGCTGTGCTATGCGGCAGAGGCATTTTAAAAATTTTATGCGGTGCATAAAAGGCAATGTGCTTACACTAGTTATAAGTACACCTAAACTTAAAGATACGCAAAATACGATTCAATTTGCATTTTTTGTAATCGTTCATGATTTTCGGAATTCACTTGACCGTCTCTTTCGATTTCTTTTATTAACGATATATATCGAATATTTTCAGCAGACGATAAATAAAATTTTCATTCAAAAATTAACCAAATATTTCCTCGAATCCTCGGGCCAAAAGAACTGCAATAAGGTTGCACTTTGAACTGGTGAAAAATTTCCAATTCCATGGAAATTTCAGAAATTTTCTGTCGCCAGGACCAGCGAGTACTAAATCCGTTAAATGGATGTATTTTACAAAAACCTCCCAAAAGCATTCCCAATCGGTTAACTAAGTCTCCCGGAGTTGAAGGCGCGTCGATGCAAAGCATATTTGGTTCATTGAAGTTTCAACAGGCTGTCGGATGTAGACGTGTCGAGAAAGGGGGAGCAAGGAACCGCGCATAAATTATGCATTTCTCGGTCCAAAAGCTGTTGGAGGGAATTATTGCTTGACGCTTATAAATAAAAAATCTCCGGGGATTGATTTCTTTATTTTATGCCTTCGTCGGCTTGTGCTATTCATATGTCACCTAGAACTCGGCAAAAATGAAATCATTTTAATGTGTGGCTATCTTATACTCATATAAGCGGCCGTATGTTGCAGGTAAAATTTGTCGTTTAATATGAAATCACGAAGTAAAATTCATCCTTTATTAGTTTTTTTTTATATTTGGAACAACTTTTCTAGCAATACAACGGTGGAGGGTTAACTACAAATGCCAATCACGATAATTTCAAATTCGTTGAATTAAGTACAGCATTTTTTCAAAGATGTCTTATTTTGTTATAAAAATTGACCGAAATTCAAATACCACATCCTTTTTATCGTACAAGCTACGAATAAGGTGAATTATTCTATCGATTTATAGATTCGTCATCTTAGCAGTAATAATTTTCAGAAATGTCAATTTTTTTTATTTACATGAAGAGTTAGAGAAGACCAAATGTGTTCAGCATAGTTTATTTGTATATATCATCGTCCTAGCTGAGGGAAGAAACAATCGAGAATATCTAATTTAAGTATTTTTCCCGCCATAGCTCCCATCGTGAATAACCGTCCATCTTACTCACGCGTGTCGTTAAAAAATTGCGCCGAGAAAATACAAAAATGTTAACAAATATTTTTGTACAGAATGCAAAGCAAGCAACATTTTTTCCTAAACCTGCTTTACCTCTAAAGATCAGTGGACTGCATCGAGCATTGCTTACGATGGTGAAATTCTAAAAATTTTATATATGTGACTTATTTAGGAGCGGGTTTCTCAGGCGCGCACATAAAACGAGTGTTATCTAGAACAATTGCCCAAGAGGCTGTTTCGTGTGGAAAGTATAGGACGTTTTCTACGCAAGGGTTAAAAATAACGCATTTCAAACACTAACACTAACTATTATTCAATATGAAAATCCCACTTTTTCACCAAAACTAAATCTTTCTGTACTCCCTACTTATGATGACTAGCCAGGAATTTATTTTTCCATGATAAAAGAAAAGTTGTTAATGAATCACTGGGGAAAAAAACATTTTACAAAGAATCAAATTTAATTCTCAGCTCTTTTTAGTTCAATTTCTTAATAAAAATTAAAATATATTCAATGCATGCAGAAGGCATTTTTAAAAGCTTCATTACAAGTAAATCTTTAACAGTTTAAATAATACCTGATATAACTGTATTTCCATAAAAAATATATTTTGACATAATTCCAATTCATCAAACGCAATTCTAAAAGAAATATTTTCATAAATAATAAAATGTTAGATAAAGATGAAACACAAGGTACTTTACGAGAGTAAAATGTTTAATATATCTATTTCTCCGATTTTAGACTCAAAACATTAGTTTCAATTCCAAAATCGTATTGGAAGCCGAATTTTTCGCAGATTTATTGCTGAGAATAGGTATATTTAAAAGTTAAAGAGATTCAACTAATGCCGAAGTATAAAACATACTCTATTTAATGCACGTTGTGATTGCGAGTTTCTCTAACTCGGTACTCCTTTGCGTACTTTGAATAACTTCTTGATTACAAATTCTTTTGGATATAACCGGTCACATTCAATTTGAAAACTTTAAGTTAAGAAGTAACGGTGGAGTTCACGAATCTTTGTTACTGAATTTTAATTCATGAAGTGGTTTCAAATGAGAGCAACCTAAAGAACAAAGTGATAAGAATGTGCCTAGTAGACATGGTTTCTTTTGGAGATGGAAGTGATATTCTGCCGCTTGATTTTTATTCTAAATCCAAAGAAATTAAATGTTTCTTTGTCTTCGGTTTCATAAGAGCATTTAATCGATAAAAATCAGTAATTTCAATCACTACCTTTGCTTATAGGCACAATAGATAAATAAATAGTCCATCTTAATATTCCATTTGAAGGTTTTGAATAACATGGACTTGCTTCGGTTAGCAACCAGTCATAAGTGATATTCACTGATAAAATATTTTCAGGATCTACAGCCGGTGGATACCACAGACGGCAGCTGCTTTGTACCCATTGCGAGCACAGGGTTTTCAAAACTTTCTTTGTGGCTGTTGGTTATATTTATCCTATCATTTTGGTCTTACAAATAATAATGAGAATGGACCGTGCCTATCGTTCAAATTACGCCAATAGGGTTGTTTCAGCGTGATGACTTTCTACTATATTTAAATATTTACCGAAACCTAACAAATGATTTTTTATGCATCGCGGCTAAACATTCGTAATTCCATTCAGCTAACTTAATTTTTAAGTTCTAGCTAGGTTATCTCTAAAAAAATAAGTCAAACACTATTATCTTAAACAAACAAAAAATATAACGAATATTAAAAAACTAAAATTTAACTGTCGTTATTACGTACCTTCAGACTTAAAAATATAACCTGATTAAAACATTAACTCGATATAACAATCGGATTAGTGTCTATAAATGGGCTAGAAATTATTACAAATTTCTATTTATCATAGAGGTAAATGGATGATAGATGCTAACTTTCCTAAATTACACTGTACATTGTCAATTAAATATAAGTTAAATTAAGGAAACATTGGACCATAAAACTTTTAACTATAATTGGAAACAAAATTATTCTTCTGAATTTGAAACATTTGAAACATTCAGATGTGCAAGGGGAAAAAATAATATCCCATGACTATGATTAACTGAAACATATTTATATGAAATTAAATTTCCGTTCCTAAATGACCATAAACCCTACATTTTCAATCGCAGATTATTAATATTCTCTTTTTTTATATGAAGGGAGGAAAATAATAATTCAAAAACGCTTAGCATGTCACACGCGGAGAATTAATGGTCTAACATAGGAAAAGCTAGTCTTCTTGACGTTATTTGGTTTGAGAATAAGCAAAAAATTCAACCGGATTTTCGTTCTCTTCAAAAATTAATTGTATTCTTTCCTTTTCAATCTTACTCCATATGATCGAGTTTGTTGTTGCTATGTATTGCCTTACATATAGCCTGGTCAACAAAAAATTACCCAAAAAAGAAAGGGAAGTTTTTCTACTTAAAACTCTCAAGTTGCGAAATGTCTGATGATAATATATTTAAGCTTGCCGTGAGATTGTTCGCTTTAATCTTAAATGAAAAAGATTAAATTCAGTTTACGTTCTACTTTAACAGTTATGCTCATGATCCTGTAATCTCAACCTTATGAAAAATACATCATCTCCCTATTATGTTAAACATCGTTTTAAAGGACGATTTGTTATTTTTTAGCCGATCTTTCAGACTGATAACATTGCAACGGAATAAATTTGTTCAAGATAAGATTTTAATCTGAAGACACAAAACATTTGGTGTAATAAATTTAAGGATAAAAGAAGCAAATGTGTTGATACCCTCTAAAATTGAAGTAGCTTTTAAAAAGGTGCATTAAATGAACGTTTGAGACAAATCCAAACCTTTGCTTTTTCAATTAACGAAAAAAGGTTTGTATTTTTTTAGTCATTAATATAGCACAATTTGACTGCAAAGTTAATACATGATATTTTAATTTAAGAAAAACTTTACCTCCTGATAACATAAGTAATGAAATTATTTTTAACAATAAATATTTTCTGCCTTGATAGATAACAGATACAACCGTGGCGATCAACACTTAGTCCAGGTCTACGATTTTTTGAACATTTAGTTTAAATAGATGGGTTTATGTGGCAGAAATAAGCTATGGATGAAATTAAATTCTGGATATGTACGCCAAGAGTTTCGGTAAGATAAAATTTAGACCCATAACTGTGATCGACATATTTTGAGAAGTAAAGATATAAGTATTTCGTAATGCTCACTCTATTGGAAAATTGAATGATACATATATCGTATGAATTGCCTATAAAGGGCAACTTTTTCTGTGAAAGCGATGATGAAAGAAAATGTGGAACTAAAAGATTAACCTTGGTTCGTGAAAAAGTTTTCATCTTTAAAATTGTATAACTTTCCATTCCGCATAATATAATGCGTTTACCATCATCTTTTAAAATCCCTTTTTTATTCCCAGTGTAATTTAATGCTCCACCTAAAATCTTAAAGCCGTCTAAAAATTTTGAATCCGGAATAAAACTATTTATTACTTTTAATGAAACGGTACAGTAAAAATAATCAAATGACAAAATTCCCTAAATATATATGCGAGATAATTGAAATATAAGTCCAGGTATAATATTTCACCGCTTTTTTTATTCCCAATCCAAAAACTAATTATTTAATCTTCAAATTACACTCAACAATAATCACTTTTGGTAAGAAATTTACATTAACCATTGCAGCAGAAAACGGAAAACTTTAATATCACTTCGTTCCACCATATATATACAAAACCTAATGCGAAAATGACACAGCATTTGTAAAGCCCTTCGGCAATTCCGTTTATCCCAAATATCTCTCCTTCATCTACACCCCTCTTTTGTCTCATCTGCTTCCAAGCAACCCCAGAAGCCTCCGAGTTAATTTTGCAGCGCGCAGAGCCTCATGGGAAAATGGAGTACGCGAGGAGATGAATGAAAAATGAGGTTGAGGTGGAGAGAGAAAATGCGAAGGAGGCTGAGAGGCGGAAAGTCTTTAGATCCGCGAATGAACTGAGAGCATGAGCGAGGTCTCTCGACGCCACCGAATCACCGTGACCAGAAATGCGGATTGACACCTGGACATCATTCGGAAGAATCCCCAATAACATGCAAATTCCTCGTTCTTTATCCTCTCGCGCTGCTTAGCAATGGGGATGAGAAGGTATCCATTGTAAGGATTAGCGATTACTAGAGGATTTGTTTTTCATATTTTAAAAATCCTTTCAGGATCGTTGGCCTGGGATAAGTATGGCATTATAAGAATAAGCACGCAATAAACGTGGAACGCGTATTTCATACGTGATTCACGGTTATTGCGAGCTGCAACGAATATATTTCCTACTAATTAATCTAGAAAACATAACTTCGGTGGCAATAAAGCGAGTGTATCATTACTTCAGACATTTTTCGCAGACACTATGTGGACGTGAAGGAAACGAAAAGAAATTTTGGCAAAAATTTAACGGCTTCCAAATTTATTTAAAGTTTTATTTTTGATGAGACGCATCTATAAAGAGTATGAGTATGAAAAATCACCATTGACTATTCTTAGCTAATCAAACCACTAATGAGCTGCTGCATAAGACTGTGCAAAGGGTACTGAGTTTTTCGTGTTTCTTTTTACGAAAGCAAACCATCATCAAAGAATGTCTCAGAGAAATGTGTGGAAAGACGAAATAAACGGCTTTTATAAATTCATGAACAAAGGCATTTTTTTCTTCTGATTTATAAATCAATACTACTCCGACGAAGAATGCTCATAAAACGTCTAATCATTTTCAGGCATATATTTGTAAAAGACAAAATAAAAACCTTTTACAATTCAAGTAGAATATGGTTAAATTCTATGCAATTGATTATGCTTCCCCATAGCAGATGTGCATACAGAAAAGTAATTAATATTCTCATGATCACAATTTTCCAATTCCATATCATTCTGTCATATCAAATTATAAAATAATTAAAAAAATTTTATTTTTACATCCACCAAGAGCTATTTCATATTCACATTTACCTTTAGTTTTGATTACTTGAAAAAAAATTTGGAAGTGTAAATTATATAAATATCTCAAAAATTTCTAGTTGTAAAATGGCATGGAGAGAGCTTCGATACAATATTAGTACAGCGCAAGCTACATTACCAGGATACATTATTAGGAAAGCTTTTTTAGTAATGGTTAGTGATTTACTTAAGGCGTGATTATGGATCAAAATGCCAATAAAATACGTCATATCCTCGGAATTTCTTGACTAAAGTTGCCTCACTGTCTTTATATTTAGAAAGGCATTTTTTTACGTGTCTTAGAGAGGATTCTCAGCATTGACAGAAAGTACAGAGCAAAAATCGTGACTTTATGAATATTCGCAGTTGTCTACGAACACTTAATAACTATTTGTTTATAAGTACGAATATTTGGATCACTATTAATTACATATTTCAAAGCTTTAATTAAAAATTTGCTAATTTGTTCTATTAGTTAGTATTACCAAGAAATGTCATGCATTGTATTACGTAAATTTTTCGGACACCTTAACTTGATTTATTTATATATTGGAGGAAAGTTATTCATCCATTAGTTTAATTTCAAATACTTTCTTTTGGAAATATACACCGAGGCTAACCTATCTCTAGGACATAAAGAACGAGCTATTATTTACAAAAAGGACGAAAATAAACTCGGCAGAATCTCGGAAAAAATTATTTACTTTCCTTCTCTGCTCTCGAGCAGACAAAATAAAGTCGCATGCGACCTCTCTCTAGGAAACTTATTAATATACACACCGTGGGCGGAGAAACCTCCAAGATTCTTTCATGCGTAAAAACGGGGAAAAATTGGGAAGTTACGCCCATCGCTTTCCCCGTCTTTATAAGGGCTTTGTTTTTTCATTTTCCAAGAATGAGGAATATAGGAGTCGAAAACGTCGCGACGGTAAAAAGGTGAAAGAGAGGATAGTGACGTCACGGCGATGTGACAAAGTGTTTCAGTTTTTATAATAAAGATAAAAGGAATTGTGAGGATGCAAAGATGAGACCCAGAGAATGATTTGCATAGACAACGATGATGGCAATAATACGGATTGCGCTAGAGGGGATGATACACGAGTGATATTTTTAGGAAAAAATGTCGGATCGTAAGTAATAAAATTTGATGCTATGTAGGCAAGTTGATGAAGGATCCTTCGTCAAATTGGTACACCCAATTTCTAGTAATAAATTCGAGAAATTCTCGGTATAGCAGCTTTAACGATTAGCTGAGAAACCTGAGGAAGGCTCCGATGGCATATATTCTATTAAAAGATGCGAAGATATGTAAGGACCATACACATGGATAAAAATTGCTGGCCTAGTTTACTAAACAAAAGCATTACTCATCAGATAGATAGAGAATCATTTTAATTAATAATAAGAATAAAATTAAAACAGTAAAACCTCGCTTCTTGAGGCAACAAATGCATATTAATGGAGTGCCCAGAAGACGTTATAATTTAGCTCATCAGCAGTGCACCATGGGCGTACAGACGAGCCATTTTGCTCGTCCCTGAACATGTGTGTAATTCAGAAATTTGGAGTAATTCTTACGGATTTATGTTTATTTCTGAGATTTGTCTCTTTAGTATCTGGTTCAGTCAAGCACTTTAGAATAACAATGAGAAATTTAAGGTCGTCGGAATTATTTTTGAGCTCCAACTAAACTAAACAGTCCGACTAAAAATCTCTTTTAAAAGAAAATCCTACCTGGAATTTCAATTAAAGTTAAGCCAAAATGAGTCCCCTAGAAACGGTCGTGGACGGAGAAAATTGCGTATTAATTTGATTATCTTATTTTGATACCGGCGGACCTCTTCCTAAATTAGCAAAATAAGTCATTTTAAGGAAAACCCGACTTAATAACCTGGAGGACTTATGAAGAAAATTAAACGAGATTTCACTTGTAATAATCCTACCCCTACATAAATATCAGCCGACAACTGAATTTTTTCGTGAGCTCAACAGCACTTTTGCTTTTTGCGGTGATTATGCGAAAGAAGTGCCGCTCAGCCAACTCAAAACGCGTAAATATTTTTGGAAAACAAGGACAATGCCTATTGACGCGTTTATAATATTCCGAGAGAAAACAAAAATTTAACCATGTTTCTATCAGGGCAGCCACCTTACTGGAAACAAAAACCGAAATTTCATTTTTAAAATGTATGCTACCTTTTACCATGCGTTTTTCCTCCTTGCTTGACGATAAATTGAGCAATGTAATGTTGCCAAGTAAATGTTTTCATCTCCGATAGTTAAAAAAAATGTTTCTGCGTAAGACTGAAATATTTGTGTTTTATCGAAATTACAAACAGGCTGTCTTTTGAGCGCGATTTTAGTCGTAATGCGAATGCGTATGAAAGGACAAATTTCGACCAGAGAATAAACAAGCAAACGTGCCATTCATCAATGTTTAAGCGTATGTAACAAATATCTTTTCAAGTTATTCTCTATGTCGATTTCTCATGCAAAACCTGAAAAGCAAAGTTTTGAAATCTCTTGTGAATATCTAAAATCTTGGTTCATCAACCAAGACAATATCCGATTAGTGAAAATTTTGCTCCCCGAGCACGTTCCATCTTGATGATTTTTTCAGAAATCATCGTTTTTAATGTGAAACGGTCCAGTTTTTTTGTCCTACCTATAATAAATCGAGTTATACCCTATTCATAAACACACAATTGAAATATAATTTGTCAATCGCCTTTTAAAAGCGAAAAAAAATTTTATAGTAGCCGTTTTTTCCCATTCTCAATTCTTAAAAAAAAATCAATACCGACATTTTTCACCTATCATCAAAATCCTAGTTTCTCATCCATGCATTTCGTTAACAAGGAACTTTTATTTCCCATTCCTATTCCACAAAATAGTGAGGATGTACAGGCGTTGACGTGCGCCCATTCAATTTGCGGAAGCTCCAGACTTAGAATTTCTAGTGTTAAGTTACTTCTTATGCACGCTTTAATTTGTGGAATTATGGAATTGAGCTTCACGGCACAAATGATCGTTGAAAAGTGAACAGTCTCCGAATGCTGTCATTCATAAATTACTGCATTTGGAGACTTCGCTTTTAATCTTTATTTTTCAGAGAAAAAAATAGAAATATACTACTACAAGCGACAACGCTTCCAGTTTCAACACTTTTCCACACAAGTTATCGATAATCCTTCAAATCGCTCCGTTTTTAATTAAATTGAAAACTGAGCACACTTTTTAATCAATAGACCAGATTCTCTCAAAATTTGCTGCTTCGACTCTCCTTCGCAGAAAGTTCCTTCGATAAAATGTTTCACCTGCTACATCCAGTTCCCCAAATAGACCTCTTTGTACCCTCTCTTGTGGTTTCGTTTTGCTTCCTCCTTTCTCTCCACAGGGATCTCGTTTACTTCGCCATCGATTGGAACCTCAACTTCCTCACTACCACCTTTATTGCCTCCCACAATCGATTCTATTTGGTACGTTTATCGTTGTCTAAGCGGTGGCAATCCAATCACGTGGCAATTTTGCGAAAGTGGGTGTTAGAGAGAGTGGAAGGAGTATTGGGGAAGAGGATAGAAAGATGACACAAATGCGTTATTAACGAAGTTGTCGGGAACCAAAAAAAACAATCATAAACATCGAATCATAGAGATACAATTCTCTTTCAACGCGATCATTAATCGTCATTTGTGGAAAACCCGAGAGAAAAGGAATTTTTGAGCGACAAGAGGCGGAGAAATGGAAAATGGATTTATAGGTTTGTTCTCCGATATTGGAGTAGCAGTGACTTTCTTAATTTTTCGTTCTCTTCCAATAACATTCCATTTGTATCCCTCCTTCTAATCTCTCTATCTTTTTTTCCTCTTATATTCAACACCTCTCTCCCAATTTTCCCTCTCTCTTTCTTAAATTCTCGTATCTCCAACTCCTTCCCTTTTCTCTCACTCTTACTATTTTGCTCTTCATTATAAGTTTATTTACAACTACAATTAATAAGCACTTGAAAACTCAAGTGATGCTTGTTTTAAATAATGTGATAGAATTCGTACATTACTGGAATGACATATTAATCTGGATAACATATTCAAAAGTGTAATGACAGTCTTAAATAAAAGTTAACACTCTAACATTCAATCGTATTTTTTCCTCACCTAAGCGTCCCTTGCAAATTTTTAATTTTTTCTTAGAATTACGTCATCTATTTTATCATTACTATAACGATAGATAATAAAAATAAACTTCAAATTTCTCCGAAGAGTTCATACAAATACGGTTATAAAGCTCATAAGACTGACAGAGATAACTGAGAAACTAAACTCAAAAGTTCTCTTGTATTCTTTAAATAAACTCTCTATTCACTTGTTTTGAAAATAAGATATATGACTTATGTTTTAAAGTCTGTAAAACGTAAATGCAAATTTAATATCGCACCAAGCCAAATTTTCTCTTTGGTATCTGTGAGTAATAACGAGAACATAAATAAGAATAAAGTGATAAAATCATGTTAAATGCTTTGATATTCAATCAAATAACGGTTGAATAAGAGAATTCGTGGATTGTATGAACAGGTTATTCATATATGCATTGAAAGATTGGGTATGCGTGCTTAACATCATCAGAAAAGGAAATAATAGTTTCTTTAGAAGTCGGAATTTTCAAATCTACTTTCAATTTCAAGCACAAATGGACATTATAATGAAAAATTTGATGAAATATGGTCTTTATCAAGGAAAACTGAACAGCTCTTTAACGAGGACCTCATTTTCCATCGGATAGAGATGCAGAGGAAAGCTGACGCCATAATCACGAGTAAACCTCTGTCACTTCAACGAAGAAGAAAGATATTTATTTATTTAATAAAAAAGTTACAAGTTGGTTGGCTGACCAGGTGGCAACGTAAATAAATCCACATTCGAGGCATTCGGTAATATAGTAACACATAAAATTACATAATACAAAACAGTATATTATCCAACACATTAATTATCTATATAATACCCTGCATTAAAGATATCCTCCGGTTATCACCATTATGTTGCCTATATGTTGTTACCAGGTGTTCGGATAAATCATCTTTGGAGTCTGTTTCATCCATTAGCCCCTTTTTGATCTTCTTGGGCCCATTATCTCTTTGCTACGATATTCTCTGAAATGTGTCGGAATGTATATCCAATCCACTCTTCAACTCCTCTTTATATTATTCTGCCCTTCATTCCATTCTATGATCTACTCCATTTTGCTGCAATCCAACGTCCATTTACATTATTCTCAATTTTAGAAGATGGGCGCACAATTATTCTTTGTCGTAATAGCAGCAGTAGCAAAAGTATCCATGCATACGGTTAGTCCACAGCAAAAGGCATTCGCATTAGAAGGCATAATCCCTGCATAGCCCACTATAAGCACTGAATTAATGATAATGCGCGCGCATCAACGAACGTGCATGCCTATGTTGAGACGAGATTGCGTCTAATTTTGCGCACCACTGCCCGCATCCGTCAGCCCCTACCTACATAGATTGTTAGTGAAGCTCAAACTTAATCCACCTACATAAATCCAGTTCGATAAATTTTTAACAGGCGGCACACACAATTATCGCTCTAAACACACCATCTTCTATAAGGCTGTCGTCTTTTAAAAAATAGACAAAAGTTATTTTCCAGCCAGTTTCGTCCAGACACGCTTGACAAAACCGAAAGAAGACGGAAGGTAAAAAAAAAGCAGCGTTGAACTCGGTTCATTTTTTAAGCGGCATCTTCCGCCGAGTTTGCCGGAAAATGCGATTCTAACCCAAACCATTTAAACTCGGAAGTTTCTCCCTGAGAGAGAGTGAGTGTGCAACTCCTCTCCAAGAGGAAGGAAGGGACAAGGACTGCGTAAAAGTTAGGAGCAAAAGAGAGTCAGAGTGAGAGAGAGAGATGAAGAGAAAGGGGAAGTAGAGAGGAAAAGGAAGCAAAAAGGAGGAGACAGGTAGGAAACACGCAGGAAACGAAGAGATGGAGGGAAGCGTGGGCAGTAATGGCGTTCGGGAGAAGGGCGCACCAGTCTGGGTGGGCGGCTCAATAACAACGGGTAAAACTCGTTCATCATCCGAAGCACTACCATTCATTCGCTAGACGTGAATGCAACGTGTTTACATTGATGAGACGCCGTGCGCGAACTCAAAAGAGGAACGTGGGCCATCGAACGGTCGCTTTCGTCCCGCTCCTCCTCCTTCCTCTTGAAGCTTGCCATATTTCTAAGCAAGCGATTCCCCAGTCTGACCATTTTTATGGGCGCGAAAAATTGCGGAATATCTGCCGTTATCGGAGAGCGGATTTATACTGTCGACCGAATATGACATACTTTGACTAAAACTTGACCGGTAGAGACCGCATATGGTGAAAACCTATGGCTCGACTTATCTATAAATACATACAAGGTAACAACTATAATACTGTCTCAAATTACGGTAGAATCGGTTAATGAAAACCATTGTGAAATTTTCGTAAAATATTTAAGAAAGGAAACATTGTAGTTCATTAAATGTACAAACTAAAGTGCTATGTATGGTGGGCGTAGTAGCTGAAAATAATTTGTAAAAGCGAGCATTTATATCAAAACGAAAATTTTACAGAGAACATATGCAATTATCTAAAAAAAAATCAGAATGTTTTAAAACAAAATTTCGAGTTCGGGTACTGCCATTTAAGTTTTTGGCTTCTCAAGAATATCTGATATTCTTAAAATCTAGGTAAAGTCAGAAAAGACGACACACAGATTCAAGAGAACTACGAATGGTAAAACTGAAATCATGTAGGTTCTTTCCATTTCTTTGAAAGACCAAAAATTTCTAAAGAAGTTGTTTAAAGACGAAGGAATATTTAAGGGGATGAGACAGCCGACTCGAAATGAAAGCATGGGGAAAATGTTAGGGAAAGACGCATGTGATTGTATAACTTATAAGGGAATGCGAATCAATGAAATAAGGAGAGAAAATGTACAAGTGAAAATCTTATCGAACTCGGAGATATCGGAGGAGTTAACGGTATTGATTCAAACATAATTTATGAAATATTTGAATTTTGTTACGGGAAATCACATCAAATCCACACAATAGTGGATTAGGTTAAACAAGTATGGAAAGTTGTACTCCATTTTGGAGTACACAGAGTTTCCAAATGCGTTCTTTTATATCGACTAATTTTAGTAAAACTGCCCAATACCAAATTTCATCAAAATACGTTCTGAGGTTGCCGAGTTAAAACAGTTACGTCGTAAAATACTTGTAGCTCTTCATGTAAAGTGATCGTTATTATCGTCCGAATATAAACAAAATTGGAATCGTTCGACCAATTATAGTAAAACTCCCGAAGACCGAATTTCATAAAAATGCATCAAACGGATCCCGAGATGAAACAGGTAGGATGTAAGCTACATGTAGGTCTTCATGTAAAGTGGTCGAAATTATCGTCCAATTTTAACTAAAATTGAAATCGGTTGACAAATTTTAGTAAAACTCCCCAATACTAAATTTCATCAAAATGCGTTCAGCGGTTTCAGAGTTTAAACATGCGGACAGACGGGCGGAAACGAACTTCCCTATATGCGATCACATCGTGCACTTTGTGCAAAGAACGCATAATAAAAACGAAGTATTTTAAACGCCAAGTAAGCATTTTTCACCAGAAGAAAATAAGAAAGCTTTAGTGACGTAGAGATTTCTATACACATCGATCATACACAGTAGGCGAAAAACAGGCTATTTGAAAATACCCAAAGGCAACGGAAAAGCGAGCTTGTGAGAGAAAAGTAACGGAGTGAAAAATGATTTTACAAGCCCGGAGGAAATCTATGTATTAAATTAAAACATGAAAAAACACATTGTCAACAAGGTAGTTAATCATATTATGATCCACGCTATTAGTTAGCAGAGAGCAAAAAACGTAAGATGGATGAAAGAAAGAGGATGGAAAAAAGATTATGAGGAATAGCAAGAAGGGAACAAAGGCAACAGTGTGATTTAGGAAAAGGAAGAAAGGGGATGAAACATTGACTGGGAGAAGATAGAAAGATAGGAATCATCGGAGAATTGAGATGGGACGAAGAAATGCCGGATACGAGAAACATTAAAAAGGTGAGGAATAAGAAATAGAAAGTCATGAGAGATGTGAAGTTGGAAGAGAAATCAGAGAGAGAAAGAAGAATGGAAATGACATGGGTGGGAGTGATGGAGAGAGATTAGAGCCAGACAGAAAGCGAGAGAGAGATATTTCGAAAGGAAGTGAAAATGGCGTGATTACAACGCGAAAAGCGAGAGCGGATGAGAAGGTATACAGAAAGGGAGAAAGCAAAAGGTCTCATTTGGGGACGCGTAATGTCAAGAGTGGCGGACGAACTTCAGAAATTGTTTGAAAGGGACGAGAAAATTGGAAAAAAGGAAAATGCGAGATTGGGGAGGAAAAAGCGAGATTGGGGAGGAAAAAATACAGATAGAGAGGCTAGGATCAAATGAGTGGAGGATTATGGCGCTCACCTACGCTGTAATCCCTGAGGAAAGAGGGTTAACGCAGCAGGGCAGCATATGTACAACCCTCCTCATGTTTCGTCATGTCGGTGCGACCGCGTGAATCGATGACATGGTGCGAAAACAATAGGCGGCGCCGCGGGAGCATGCTTGTCTCGTTGAGTTAGAAAGAGAGAAGGGAAGAGAGAGGGAGAGAAGGGGAGAGAGTGTGTGCGAGAGAAAGATGGAGATATTGGAGATGACGAGATGATGGGCGTGGGGATTTGGAGATTTACGACCCGGATTTTATAGTGCCGCCATGAATGGCAGGAACGGATTTGAAGAATGACTCAACGGAGACGAAATCATCTTGCATTTCGATCTCCTTGCATACACCTCACCTTTCTCAGAATTTCAATTCAGATCGAGTAATTATAAGGCCCGTTATTAATCTATATTTATCCAAAACATAATTGGTTTCTTTCATCAAAATCACACTTACAAATCTATTTATTTAACCTCTCATAATTTCCTGTATTTACAATGGCAGTCGACTGTTCAAAGCAAAACAGAATATTTAGGCTTTCTTCACCAGCGATGTGATAGTCGCGAAACGCCATTTGAACACTTCTCCTTCGTCCGACCATCTGTTCGCATGTTTCATATCTGAAACTAAGCATGAAATTTGATATTTAGCACTTAAGGGCAAAAAATGATATAAATGCTTTACATCAGGAGTGCCGCTTCAATGGTGTTAAATTCAACTTTGCCATAACTCGTAAAATATTTCTTATATCAAAAACGTTTTCAAACAAAATATTTAGGACTAGTCAAACAGAATATGTTTTGTTCAGAACATATTTATTAAAGGAGAAGTAGTTTTCAATAAAATCGATTTTAAGTGAGGTATGTTTTAAATAATTTTCGTTTGTTTTATTAATTACAATTGATTATAAATAGATAGATATCTCAAAAATTCAATATTTCCCTGTCATTGCTTCTGATATATCATTTTTCAGTGCTTAAACTGAGCCATTAATATTTATATATTTTTGACACGATAACATAAATCGTCAAGAAAGCCTTTGGAAACTCGGAGTACTCTGACAAGAACTACCCCTCTGCATTCTTTTTTAGGCTGGTTTTTATTAATTTTTTATAAGTTTTATCATTCATTATGAATATTTTAAAACAGTTGTTCACAAACTCGGGTTCGCCAAAACTTTTCCGGAGGTTGCTAAGACGTGTCGATTTTGTTTTATTTATTTTTTTAATTTTATGTATGATACTGCAAACGCTTCAAAAAATCACCATACACCAAGATCTAAACTCGTACATAAACCATCGCGATCTCCAGAGCCACAGCACTACTGTCACGTGGAGCCTATATGTATTAAATAATAAATTTCATGAGTAATAGCAGTATATTTATAATTTTCAGTGAAATTAAGGAAACTATCCGTAATTTACAAATTCTCTGGCAATCGGCTCGTGACCATGTTTTCGTATTTTATGTTTCGTGATTCAGATAGCTCTGCATGAACAACAAGAATAATCATCATTAAGACAATACCCAATACATTGACAATACATAATGGAAAAATTAGGATATTTTCTGTTAAGATTATGGAATCATCATCCATGCGTTTAGCGCGTATTTGGATAAAATGTATAGAGAAATAGTTATGACGCCATTATATTTGACAATTGAAAAGAGTTTAAATTTCTCGAAAAACTAACTCTCCCACATATTCTCTCTCCCACATTCTCTTCCTTCCTCCCATTCTCTTTCCTTTGCTCTTTTCCTTCCTCCCATTTTCTCTCACTCTCTCTTCCTTCCTCTCATTCTCCATTCTTCTCTCTCTTCCTTTCCCTTGCTAGTCTTATAATAATTGAAACTGAAGCAAAAGCTTTTTATACCATTTCTTATTTATATGGATAATCAACTGACCTTGAATTCATTTAATGTTATAGGCTTGCGATATTGAGTTTGGCAACAATATCGGTCGCAATGGAAAGAAAAACGTTTTCTTTCAAAACACTAGAGATTTTGTAGTTTAAAGCTCAATTTTGGATGAATTCGACCCGTATTTGAAATTTTACCGCAGGAAAATTAAACCTCATAATTTTCTCCATCCTCGAGTTCAAGTACTGACTTCTTACAAAGATTTTTAGTAATATGAAAAATAGTCTACACTCATCCCCATGTTTTTAAACGGGGAAAATGTAAACAGAAAATATAAATAAATAAATAAATCGGTCTAAAATCAATTTACATCCATGTACTTTTTATTGCGATTAAAATTACTCATTCAAATTCTCTCTACGTTATGTAGTTTTTGAGTTATGTATATATACTTATACTTGACCGAACACCGCCTAGGAAACTCAGTTATTTGTATACATGGTATGATTTAGAATGAAATTAATTGTAGAGCAATTTCGATAAGATCGGCTAACTTAAGAGGTCGCAGATGCACAATATTTGCGAGCCGTTGGTTTAATGCCTTGTAGTATTGATGCGTTTTAATATTTGAAAAATTGCCACAATGGCATGTATTATTCAACTTTTAAGTGTTTGAATGACGGGGAAATGACGTGGTTTTATCAACACTCTGTGAAATGGAGGGTAAAAAACTTTATATCAGCTTCATGGGAATGGATGAATAAAGCAATATCTTGTCTATTTTTGCGATGCAAACGAATGAAATTACATGAATTCAATTCGACGGAGCGGTTTAAGGACTCTTTTGTCCCACTCCTCCAATAATCGTTAATGGAAAGGAGCTGAAAATCAGAGTTCCTTTTTTTATTGAACAATCTACTTACTACGAAAGATCAAGCATCGCACTCGAACTCCGACTGACATTCCGAAATAAAGTAAGAAAGAAACAACCAAAAGTGGTTACCATGTGGAATCCAAGCAAACAGTCAAATAGGTGTGACCCGTGTATTTTTAAATGTGAATTCGTAGAAGAAAATCAGCGATGCTCTTCAATAAGAAAATGATAAGGAGAGATGGAGTGTAGTAGCTATACTCGCTTCTATGTCATGACGTTGCTCTTAATGGGATTCTACAAGGAGGTACTTTAGGCCCAGCGCGGAAACGTTTTCAGAGTTCCATTACGGTTTTCTGTGACTCATGTATGGAATACGTATCGTTATGGAAAGGTGGTGAGATTTTAGTAACCCGAAGAACGAGAGTAGTTTGCGATAGTTTCTTCCATTTTCTCTTAAAAATCGGCCTCTTGAAGTTTACCTTCAATTTATAGTAGACTAAAAATTGCGAAATATTTAAAAATTATTACTCATTGCTGATTATCGCACGTGGCATCAATATCTGTAATTCAAGACTAGATGACTTTCATTGGCTTTAAAAATTTAGAATTTTCGTCTTATTCATAAATAAATAAAAATTTGATTCCATGCTAGATATTTCTCAAGAAACTGCGGTTCCCAATCTGCAACCCACCCTTAAGATTGACCAAAGGCTGAATATTTCACATAACTGGATAAATACTTTATATATATGATAAAAGGAAAAATAGATCAAGGTGATTTTTATTTCTCGTCTTCTACTCCATTTTTTGTCAATTCTGTGAGAAAAAACGTGGTTAATCTAAAAAGTAATTGACTATAATTATAAAAATTATAAATTTGGATTAATTGGAGATAAATTTTGCCCCGGAGAATCGATAAGTCGCATTGAAATTGATTGCTTAGCGTTGCATTGGCCTCATGAGTTATGGTCTGGATTTAACATCGAACACATTTGTGTCCAGAGACCAAAACGCAGATCAATGAATTTGAATCTACTTTCCGCTCCATTTGATGTGTCTATCATGAATACGGGAAAAGTATTCGATGCTATCAAAAAAGTCAAAGAGGACGTAAAGAGAACAAGATAATTAAACAGGTGCATCACATCCACGTACACTTCCGCTTTGTTGATTTTTGGTAATGACATTTACAGCAGATGAAAACTCCATTTAGCAGATAACAGGACGATTTATCAAATGAACTACTCAAACTAACGGCCATTGCGGCGGCAGATGTGAAAATTTTATTGGCTTAATCAAATTAACGTTTTCACAATATCAAACGTGCCATACATGTCTTTTTCAAGTCCGATAAAATGTATCCAGTATATTTGTTATTACAAAAACAATAAGAATATTCACATTGGTCCTGAAAGAATACATCAGATCATACGGTATAAAAATTACCATTAAATGGAAAAATACGCCTTACGATACAAACGTTAATTACGTCGAATTTCTATAAGATTTTGGCAACAATGATACTAATGACCGTGAAGAACATATGACAATTTCATAATAATAATAATCGAGACAAGGTATTTAAAATTTATAACTTGGAGAAATCGAGTGAGAATTTGTCATTTTATTTCTAAAACTGCGGTCATTTTGTACTACGATGAAACGCAGATCGTATAAACTGACTCTTAGGTGATATAATTGTAATCTATGCCAGCGGTGATAAATTAAATTATCCTTATTAGCTGCGACTAATTAGCGATGTAGTCGTTATCTTTTAAAGTTTAAAATTATTAAATAGACGAAATATATTTTGTATTGTAAATGCAGTTTGAGCAGACCAAGTTTTTTGCACTAACGAGAACCATTTTCAATATAAGTATGGAAATGTGTACTCCCTATCGGCGTACACTGCGTTTCCAAAGGTGTTCTTTATGATTTATGTATTTATGTTAAGGATATATTTCATTTGTGATTTACCTATTTATTTTATAATCAGTAGCATTTAATAAAACAATTGAAAATTATTTTAAACGCACCTCACTTGAAATGGCTAGCAGTGAACTTTACGTTCATGTTCATTCCTTCGATTTAAATTTTCCATTTCTTTTCACTTACAAAAGCTGTGTGCATACTTACGTAAGGAAAATAAATGTACTTGAGACCTTTTTTATCGTGGATATTCCATTTTCATTTATTTACTATATAAACTGTCGGCACACGAATGAAAAGTAAAATTATTCATTGTAGGTGTTGTTTAGTCCAGTTTCTACGAAGATTGTTTTCGTTGGCAACAATTAAAAAACACGGGAAAATTTTTCTGTACAAAGTAAATTACGACATTAAAGTTTGATTATCTTTAAATCGGCTACTCCCATGATAAAAATGTACTGAACAAAAAAAAACACCGATATTTCCAAGTTTTTGACCATGAAAAGAACTATTTCGTTTTTTAAATTGTCATTGAAACCGGAGAAATTTATGTCGAAGGGGTCAAGGTATCCTTTCAAGAACAAGCACTTAGAAATACTTGTCTGAGGTATCCCCAATAGCTACAACAAGGTTATCACCATTGAAGGTATTTGAGATAAGTCTTTTTAAGTGCTTGTTCTTGAATTGTTTCAACCATAAGACGAGCTCAACAAATCCCTGTTGAATTAAGGTATCGATTATTTCAGTTTCGAAAGATGAAAATGACTGCAGTTTCAGATTGTTAAAAAAAATATGATGTGGCCACCATATGACTTTCTCCATACCTGTAATATTTCTAAAAATTCCAAATAGAAATGATAATAAATATTTGAAAGAACTACGAGGAACATTTAAAGAACAGAAATAAACTCAAACTGTAGCCTTCTGATATTGGATATAGTCCCAAAGCTCAAACAATTAAGTAAAAGGAGCGTCAAGTATTTACAATAGTCGCTGGTAGGTGGCGTAGTAGTGGCAGCTAGAAAATATAGTTTTACAATATCTCTTCAACAATACCTTATATTGGGAAAATGTATCAAACATAGATTGTATAAAATTAAATTTCCTACAACTTTTATTCTAGTACCTTTATATATTTATTAAATATTAAAGCAAATATTTCAAAAAAGACGGATAAGTAACAAGAGTAAATACCCACTTTCGGTAGACTGATTTTTACCTTAAACTAATCAGGACGTCTTTCTTTAATAAAATTGTCAAATTTAAAATTTTACGCTGATCTCATTAATAGTTTTTGAGTTAGAGCACCAATAATACCCACGCACACACATACGCACAGACATCATCGATATAATAGTCAAAACGTGTTCAGGAGACCTTAAAACAAGTATTTCCGTTGAAATCTCGAATTCAGTCTTTTCATGAAAACAATACTTTCTCTATACTTCGTACATGGAGAAAGTAAAATGGAAATACCAAACGCGCATGACGACAAACATTTTTGTCCTTCTAGTGCTGCTACTCTCGGATCCGAAAAAGAAAAAGAAAGAAAAAGAAAATAAACGCAAACTGGCTCACGACCTTAGAGAATTTCATTTTATCCCACTATAAATAATCAGAGAGGCAGGTTTTCATAATGTCTTTGGCCGCCCGGACTTTCCTTTGAGTAATACCTTTTAGGAATTAAGTTTGTTTTCAGTTATATTCTTATGATGGACTGCTTGCACGTTGGCACTCTCAGTTTTTGATAACTATGTACTTTTTATCGACAAAATTTATTTTTCTTCGAGTTCAAAAGCTGTTAGTTCAAGTAAATGAGACTTCACTGGAATACGCTGCCCTAGACCAGGGATAGGCAATTTATCCACGTGACAGGCCGAATTATCAGTCATTAGAGTTTTGGAGGGTCCCATTAGAGTTCACGTGGGAAGTTTTCTGAGAGACATAAGTGAGCATTTCTAAAAAGATTTTCTGGCTGAATTTTTAAGAAGCAAATATGAAGTTATCCTTAATTAATTTCAAAGACCGCTTTCATAGCGGCTTTGTTGGCCGCAAAAAATGCTCTCAAGGGCTTTAACTTGTACAAAAGTACACTGAGAAATTAAATTATGTTTACGAGATTGTATGGAATGAGAAAGGGATAGGGTGAAAAACAATGAAACATCCAAGATAAAAAGGATTATGATTAGTTTTTGATAAAAATCGGTTGATCGGAAGTGGGTGTTTACTCATGTCACTTATCAGTTATTTTGAAATATTTGCTTTAATATTTAATAAATGTAAAACTGTATCTGAATAAAAGTTGTAGGAAATTTTATTTTCTACAACCTTTGTTTCATACATTTTTCCATATAATGCATCGTTTAAGAGATATCTTATATTTTTAGCTGCCACCACCACGCCACCTACCGAAGACTTGTTAACAATTGACGCTTAGTTACGCCTTAGTAACGTTCCTTTTTCTTTTCTTAATTGTCAACCGGAAGTAAATATAGACAACGATCCCAGAGCTATCAACATGTAATTTTCCATATAAATATGGAGAAAGTCATGCGTTGCCCACATCAGTTTATTAATCAGGTAATATACCACCGCATATTCGGCCCCTGGAGCCTCGTGTCTTTTATAACGGGGGTAAATTGAAGTTAGGGTTTCTATGAGAGGCTCAATAGTTAAGTTAGCGTTGTATTGCGCATCATAATTCTACATAAATATATTTTTCATAAAAATAGAGTATTTTTAATTCAGTCGAATCTCCCAAATCAGGCAACTTTGGGGCCTGAGCCTTACCGGATTTCGGGAGGTCATATAATAATACATAGGGCTTTTTTTTACATCTGTACGACCAAAGACTTTCTAAATACTAACTAGACTGAGCATTGGCGCTAGTGTAGCACCTCCCAATAGAACAAGCGGCAGGTCGCCATTTGCAGGGAAAGATATACCGTGCGTAAGGTAGTTGTCACCAGTGTTACTGTAAAATTTGTGCATTTAGAACTTATATATTTGTATAAAACACGCAGTTATACTAGGTATTAGAATGGTTCGTTCGTGTGCAGCGTTTAACTGCAAGAATCGCACAAAAGTGAAGAACGCAATGGGAATACTACGGAAGTGTCCCGGATTCGACTCCGGGAGACGATTATATTTTTCCACATGTTTACACAGGAGTTTAGATTTTTCAAGGTGCAAAGTATATTTCTTTCATTCATTAAAAACGTAAATATGGACCGAATTTCTCCGTTTTTACTTTATTCGACGGCTAAAACTATAAAATATCTTATTCTTTCGATGTTTTTAGGTTACACGGAATAATTTCTCAGAAGCACGCATTTCTTTTCGAAATGTTATGGCTTTTTCGTACTCTTTCCTGGTGTTGCCAAGGCGACCCGCATTGTTGCCTCCGATTCAATCAGCGTCTATTAAGCTTTCAAATAGACGGAAGAATATCGTTGTTCGCTTCGCGCTGCTTATGAAGCATCGAAATTAGAGTTGTAATAACATAAAAATTAATAGTTTGCAAAGTTAATAATTAAATATTATTATTAATCAGTAAACTGCGTGTAGGCAGTGGGTATTTTTAACGATTTACCAAAAGAAAAAAATCTTCTTTCTTTATTTAAATACTGGAATGTGACCTTTTTCATATGAGAGAGAATTAAAATTGCACATTTAAATTATAAAAACAAACATGACATTCAAAATATCAGATGTCTAATTTTATAAGGTCAAATTGGCAATTATTACTTTTAAACATGCAGATTTCTGACTGACTTCACAAAAGATTTTGCGGGTACCACTAGTTATTAAAATTGTGCCTATGTCATACTGTGTACCTATGTTACATATTATGCACTTGACTTAACCTGTGTTGTAACTTTGCTAAGATCTATTGAACCAATAAAGTATTATGATTATGATTCTCAGAATTTAAAAAAATTAAACTAAAGAGGTGTCAATATATACCCACTTTACCTTATAAATGGCATTTTAAGATGTATTTGGGCTCAAACAAACAAAATATTTGTCTATTAGTTATGTTATTTACCTTCAAAATTACTTATTATGTGAAGCAGTAAAGAATATTTGTGTACATGAAGAGCCCTGTTCCTAATTAATAGTGGTTGCATTCAAGCTAGGTGCAATCCCGTTTTTGGCAGAGGTTTTGAACCCGCTTCCTATAGTCAACAAAAGTGACGTGTTTGCAGTGGGATGCATAAAAAAGCCTTTTATGTTAAGGTTGAACAATATTTATATTCATTTAGCATTAAAAAGTTTTCTACTTCTATTAGTTTTACTTCTTTTGTTATGCCAATGCATATAATCCATAGAATTTATTTATAACCCTACAAATCCCCCACCATGGGAAAATCTTGCATACCCAGATGATTTAAATGTACATTCTTCCTATATATTTTTCAGAATATTGCACAATTATTTCCTCTGAAAATTGATTACGAAATTCCTCAGCCAATCTTTTTATAGAGTATTTGTAATATGTAGGGTAAACCTTGGTTACTTAGTGACAATTTCAAAATTATATATAATATTAATTATATATATATATATATATATATGTATGTATTAGATTTAATAATTGAAAGATACGAACAATCAGAGCCTACTTCAATGTACAATCCATCATAAAAAATAAGCAGTATTTTTAGAAGTGTGGTTTCTGAATAGCATACTGCACACTAACGATAACATTTGTTATTCAATGATTGCATTGGTGATTTCGTCACCTATAAATATAAATATCGTACAGTTTATAACATTAGAACCTAAATGAAACAAGATTATGCTAGGGAAGAAAAATTAATAACTAGATATTGCACATGATAACACTGTTGATTAAATCAATCTCCATCTTCTTCTGCATCGCTCTGGCATCTTATACTAACACAAATGCTAATAATTTCGGCTAACAAGTAGTGAGAGGTTTAGTTTGGGAACAATGCCCTTCTCTATACCGTAAATTCAGTATTTTAACATATACAGAAAAAATGACATGGTCGTTAATATTACAAATAAATGGCTAATTTCACAATATGGTAAATTGTTTGTTTGTTTGAATGGAATTTGTGACTAATCAACCTCTTGGATTACTATAGCCATTATTGTAAGCTGAGTTAAGACCAGGTTTGAAAGATTCATTTTAAGTAGGAGTACTTTTTACGATTTCTAGATTGTCGATTTCATTGACTGAATTGTCAAAAAATATGTCAAAAAATTCATGTCAAACGGTTGAAAAAATGGTGCCGTCAAACCTATGATTTTGGTCTTGTTAGCTAAGAAAATGTCAGTCACAAATTGCTCGTGAAAGGTATATCAATACCTTTAAAAATTCAATATTTATGTAATCTACCATTGTAGGAAACCATGATCGCTTACCTTGGCTGTAATTCTTCTAGTTACCACGTATTTATTGATACTATAAACACCAACTCAGAATACGCGTGCTTTTCTTACTAACGCGCGAAAACTTTTGCTTGTGATAGTACCACAAAGAGGAGAAGCATTGAGATATTACATTCTAAAACAGGACATCTTTTGTCATTTATACGCGAAATTTCAAGCTATTAGAACCATTGGTTAGATGGTGAGTTACCATTGAAAAACTCAAACTTAGCAATGTCGCGAAATTACGATTTTCACCCTACCACAAGCCCTAATTATGCTACATTATATTTATTTGGGCATTTCTCTAGGATACAGGAGATGATTTGTTTCTATATACGAGGAAAATTCAGTAACATTAAAAAACAACACGGGAAATAACTTGTTTGTGCCGTACGGGAGAGTTTGAAATCCAGCGTCAAGTCTCCCTGCAAATGGCGGCCGGCGATGGGTTCAATTGGATTGTAGGCTTCTTATGCCTCTCACTACTGGGTGGTAGGGACTTGGGTACGACCGGGTCGCGTACCGGCTTACACAATAGGTGCACCAGTAAATATCTTAAATTTTACACTATATCCAGTACGCTAATTTATTTACATGTTATTATTACATATCATGATATAAAAAAATTTTAGTTTTAATAAAAGAAAAATACGAAAAACACTGCATTAATACACTGCAATTTATTGTACATAATAGTGCGTTATTTTCCGAATTTCGGATGGTTTTCTGGATTCACCAATTTTCCAAAAATAGCCGGAAAATGGGTGGTGCCGGAAAATTGATTGCCGGATTTTGGAGGTTCGACTTTAATCTATATTTCCAAAATGACATTCAGGTTTAAAACGCAATCAATTTTTCATTAAAATTTTGATTGTTTTCCTATACGTCTCTGTAAAGTTTTCATAACATTTTATGAACAAATGAAGAATAAATGTGGAAATATACACTTATAGTTTCACCTGCCATAGCCGGGAATCTAACCCTGTTCTTCCACTTACCGTGCGAATATTCTACGACTGAACTATCGTAGCAGACGAATTTTATCGTTCCTGAACGCGGGAGTTTACTTAATTGGGTCCGGGCTACCCAACCTAGTGTCAACCATCCCCAACGGATGTCCTCCAAGGGAGACGTCTAAGAAAGTTCTTCCATCTCAAATGGTGAGATTGCCAAGCTATAATTTGATGGAATTAAGTAATCGTAAGATCTTATGCAGACATAAACTATGAATTTGGGAATATTTTAAAGCGAGAAAAAAATCACCTAAGACCGGGAATGGAACCCTGGTCTTTCACTTCCCGGGCGGATATTCTATCACTAAACTACCGCAGGGAGGGGTTTCTTGAAAGTGATTTTATAACCGAATGGGTCTGTTTGTAAGCAAAAGATCCAGTAACACTTGAAAATTTGTTTCATTAAAAAAATTTATTGTAAAGATTACTTTCTTCAGTTTTCAGGCAAAAGATGTGATAAAAATAATTTTATGATATTGGCTAAACATATTGTAATTATTAAGAAACGAAATCCTGCAGAGCGGGTGTTAGAGAAAAGGCAGTGGCCTTTTCCCCATTCCAGGCTGCCAGCTAAGCTATAAGCCTGCCAGGTTTTGAGAAGGTTTCTGCAGGTTGTGATATTACAGGTTATGTTGCGGCGGCAGGAAGTGCTGCCGCTTCAGCCGCTTGGGCAGAGGAGAGAATTCCGCCCCCATCGACGCTATCGGGCGCCTGAACCAGTCCCAGGGCATCACGAGGATCCCTGAGAGCTACCTGCCATATGAGGGCATGCTGTGAGCCAGGGGTCTTCCGATAGAATGCCCTGGCCTTCTTTTCCAGGACGCGTTCTACAGGCTCAACCCCTGTTGTGGCTTGGAGCTTCGTCCGAGTGACGAAATTAACATCCTTTACAGCAGTATTACCTATCTTAAATAGTAAATAAAGTAAAAAAGTATTTAAGATAAATAAAAACTTACAAACGAAAATCTTGAAAAAGTCCAACAATGCGGCAGCTAAAAATTCGCAATTGTTTATACAAATTTTCAAGGTTTATGTATTTCCGAATGTGCTACGGAGCTGAAATTTTTTTCGGAGGTAGGATTTGTAAAAAAAAACGAAATAGAGATTACAGAAATTTTCACATTTTAATTTGCTTGGCAGTTAAAAATTTCTAAAGTTTAAACAAATAGATAACTGTTTGGGTATTACGGAATGAGCTAGGAAGCTGAAATTTAAGTTATTTACATAGTAGTGCATTTGCACAAATTAACATTCGAATCTCTCCATAAATATATTGCGGCAGCCTTTCATAATGTTTAAAATTTAAACAATTATAAAAATATTATTTCACTTCTAGAAGTGCTACAACTTTAAGATTTAGCAGAAATGTGTAACATTAGTATCCCATAATGGAGAAAGTATAAAATTCTTAAAATTGCAAAGTTTGGGGATTGTATTGATCTATTATTTTTACATTTGGGAAAAACGAAAATCGCTGCGGAGGTGAAATATTTAGAATTTGAAAAATATTTGTAATGATGAAATATCTGTTTGAAAAATGAACGTTTTTGAAGGTGAGATGATATGATTGCAGAATGCAAGCACCTTCTACTAGTATATAATATATAAGGCGAAGTTAATATAAAAGCGTGTAAAAAACAAGATGACCAAACGGAACTATGCCTGCTTTCCCCCCTCTCCTCCCCCAATATTACAATTATAAGATATTTAGAGAAAATTACCCTGCACGATGGATTTCAAATTTATCATGTAGATAAAATGGGAATTATAGTTGACGAAATGATAAGAATATCTATATATTTTTTAAGTTAAGATAATCAAACCGTGTTATAAAATTGCTGTTTTCGCCTCTCTTCTTGTTTTATTATTTGAGTTTAAAAATTCGATCTCTTTCTTCTCCCATATATCATTTAAAGCATTACGCTACCTATTAAAAAGAATCGGAATCGTTTCCATGGTCCCCGAATAAGTGCCTAAAGAGGTGGCCACATATATAACGCTTGCCGCGCCATCTCTGACAAATTCACGTAATATCAACGTAACATACTTTTTCAGCATCCTACAGATAAATTCAATTTAACCATGAATACATTCAAAACTAATATTTTGGAATTACAGAAACTTCATGAAAGTAACGACTAAATCAACGGCTGGCATGCAGCGCCGTAACTAGCTATTTTAGCGCCCGGGGTAAACTACCAAATGTGTGACCCCCCTCTCTCCTTCCCAAAAAATTTTCGTCTCTAGTTTATTTAGTTATTATTTGGATTTTTTGCGCCCCGCCCCGCTTGTCCCGCCCTAGTCACGGTACTGCTGATATGTACAAATGAGAACATTTCACAGAAAAGAACAATAAAATCGATTTCAAGTGCCGAATGCAAAGAGAAAAAATTCTTTTATGAAAAAGGTTTTTTCATAACCAAAGAATTTTTACTACCGAACGATTCGAAAACAGAAATTGCAGTTAAAAATGAGTAATTATAATATAAAGAAAAATTGCAACCAACTTATTGTGCCATTTTGTGAGAATTTCTTGCAACGGTTATTGGAAAGGAGAAATAGATGTCAGAAAGAGGTCATAGCCGACATATCGTGCGATCAACCAACTCAAAGGTCAGGGTACACTTTGCCCTAATTCCATTACAAGAATTTGTGACTCGTGAAATCATCCTGCTGTCTTCGAAAGGTTAAGATGCCCTACTGTTCGATCAGTTTCACTCTCTCTCTCTCTCTCACACACACACTCTCTCTATCACATTCCCTCACACACCCCCCCCCCCACACACCCCCCCACACACTCCCTCACACACTCCCTCGCACACCCCTTCACACGCCCCCTCACACGCCCCCTCACACACCCCATCACACACCCCCTCACAGACCCCTCCAAAAACCCCCTCACACACCCCCTCACACACCCCCTCACAAACCCCCTCACAAACCCCCTCACACACCCTCTCTCCCCCTCTCTCCATCTCCCTCTCTCTCCCTCCCTCTCTCTCTCTCACTCACTCACCCTCACTCTCTCACTCACTCTCACTCGCTCATTCTCACTCACTCACTCACACTCTCTCTCTCTCCCTCCCTGGCTGCTACCGGCCCGCTGCTCGAGAAGGCAGCGAGCACAAATCCTGTGCAAGTACGATTTTTCCGAGGTCACCCGACCCCCTGTTTGGGTGGTTTGAGGAGACTGCGCAAATTCAGCGTACCGTCCTTCGGAAGGGGCGTTAAGCCGTTGACCCCCTTGGTACTCTCTGCTAAGAGTAGTGGAGTGGAAGGAGTTAAGGCTTTAATAATCCAAGAGGTTAATTAACCAAAAATACACTCACACGCTCAATAATCATCACCATAGCAACAAATCTAAAAAATGGCTTTCAAAACGCCGAAATGTAAGTTTTTGAGAGACATTCAAACAAATATGATCGAAAATCAAAATTGCGTGATGTGACTAAGAATCTACACCTTTTCCCCTTAGAACATTATGAATCTCACTCCGATATCATAATTTTAAATTATTTTAAAAGGCAAAAAAAAATTATCTGCACGACCGATTTTTGATTAACCATGTAAATCAAATAGGGAATAAATTCATCTGGAATCGAACTCGGGAACTGTAAATTCGGATATAAATTATGGCCCGGAGATAGTCTCCCAGAGCACTAGCCCTAAAACAAGTTTCATTGAAGTCGGTTGATTCATGAAGAAGATGTTAGTGGGGGACATATACGGATAGCGAGGCTATCTAATAAAACTACTTTCCATTTTTTGGAAAGCAGGTTAAAAATAACCTTTAAGGTTTCTATTTCCACTTAAATGCGATGAGGCCAATGAATATTTCTTGATGTCACTTTTCCTCCAACATTCCTCTACTTTTCATTTCATATTAAAACAGAGAGAGCCCTCAAAATACCTAACGGTACTTAAAAATAACATTCTTATTTCGTAAACATCCTCCCTGACAACTTGATCCATCCAACCACATTCCAATTATAGTCGAGCCGGCCAGATTTGGCACCCGAAGAGCTGGTTGGTTGCCTAGAAACCGATGGGAAGGCGATGATGTCAAATGCTGTTACAACCATCGATTTATCCCAACCTGTGTCACCACTCATTACGCGTGTGGGACTAGCAAAACATGAGAGGTAATAGAAAATGACAACAGTGCAGCGTTGCCATGGTATCGGCTCGGTCTTTACGCTGTCTCACTGGCTAAAGCTTTCTCCCCTCAGAGTTGGAATCTGCTTCCGAGCAGCCAAGTACCAACTCTGACCGGCTCAACTATAGTGTGTAAACAGTGACGATTCCTCCTTGAATTCTAAGTAGAATCCGGTTTGCCTTTTCACTGCCCAGAGGACTTTATTTACACCTAAGGCTATCTATAATATGTACTTAGTTTGTTTTTACTGACGCACACTTCATAAAACGGATTCCTTAGCTATTACATGATATGAATTCCGCTGTATAAACTTTTTAACGCAGAGGTGTCCTAATAGAGGGTTTCACGAAAATCAAATCACATCGTTATAGAACAAAATTTAAAAAGGTTGACCAATTTCATTACCAGTGCCTAATATCTGTTTTCCTTGTCATAAATTCAAAAATAGTGCCACTAAAACATACATAATAAATATCGTGCATAAGGAAAGACACGCTGAAGCTAACATTTCTATGAAAAATAAACTTTCCAAACTCTCCTTCCTCACTCTCTTTCTCCAATATTTACAAAATTACGCTTAATTAGGCGAAATTGCCTATCATTTTAAGTGAAATGTCTTCTTAAAAAGAAAACAAGTAAACGTATAAAATGAATTTTTACAACCAACTTAAATATGAATAAATTTTATAATATAATTATAATAACCTTTCAGCTTGCAAGGGCGTAAAAATTTGTAAAAGTGTCTACCTACCAGCTATTTAATCTTTTTACAGTTGAAAAAATGGCAGACAGAAGTAGAGAACTCAGTGGCAAACGTAAGAATGTTTGGTATATATGTAGTAAGAAGTTTGATAGTATCTTTTGTTTCATTTATGGAAATACTAACTTATCCATTCATATTGCTTAAAATCAACTAAAATATACTGCTAGTTCAGAGTAGCTAATTCAGCTTTAGATACTAGGAGGAGTGAAATTGTTGAATACTTCATATTTTAGTCACCTAACTTAAATGACAAAAATAATAAATTGTTCTTTTCCTAACATCACATCAACCACCCATATAAAACACTATAAATCTGAAGAATTGCTAAGCTACAACACAACACTTTAAAATGTTTCATTTAAATTTGTTGAAATTAACATCCTTTACAGCAGTATTATCTATCTTAAATAGTAAATAAAGTAAAAAGGTATTTAAGATAAATAAAAACTTACAAACGAAAATCTTGAAAAAGTCCAACAATGCGGCAGCTAAAAATTCGCAATTGTTTATACAAATTTTCAAGGTTTATGTAGTTCCGAATGTGCTACGGAGCTGAAATTTTTTTCGGAGGTAGGATTTGTAAAAAAAACGAAATAGAGATTACAGAAATTTTCACATTTTAATTTGCTTGGCAGTTAAAAATTTCTAAAGTTTAAACAAATAGATAACTGTTTGGGTATTACGGAATGAGCTAGGAAGCTGAAATTTAAGTTATTTACATAGTAGTGCATTTGCACAAATTAACATTCGAATCTCTCCATAAATATATTGCGGCAGCCTTTCATAATGTTTAAAATTTAAACAATTATAAAAATATTATTTCACTTCTAGAAGTGCTACAACTTTAAGATTTAGCAGAAATGTGTAACATTAGTACCCCATAATGGAGAAAGTATAAAATTCTTAAAATTGCAAAGTTTGGGGATTGTATTGATCTATTATTTTTACATATGGGAAAAACGAAAATCGCTGCAGAGGTGAAATATTTAGAATTTAAAAAATATTTGTAATGATGAAATATCTGTTTGAAAAATGAACGTTTTTGAAGGTGAGATGATATGCTTGCAGAATGCAAGCACCTTCTACTAGTATATAATATATAAAGCGAAGTTCATATAAAAGCGGGTAAAAAACAAGATGACCAAACGGAACTTATGCCTGCTTTCCCCCCTCTCCTCCCCCAATATTACAATTATAAGATATTTAGAGAAAATTACCCTGCACGATGGATTTCAGATTTATCATGTAAATAAAATGGGAATTATAGTTCCTGGAATCTAACCAGGAACTCGGCTCCAGTAGCATGAAATTTCCATTAAGTATCATGAAAATCGGTCCATTGGTTCAAAAGTTAATAGAGGAGGGGGAACAGACAGACAAAATGACGACACTATATGCCTATTTCCATTCCGGAAAAATAGGCTTAAAAATGCAAACAAGATTTGCGTTCAATATTAACTCGATCACACTGAAAACATATCTATTTTCAGTTCGTGCACGAGGGACAATCTTATTATGCGTCTTTTGCACGAAATGAGCGCATATAGGGGTGGTCGTTTCCGTCCGCCCGCATGTTAAAACACGGGAACCCCTTGAGGTATTTTAATGAAATTTGGTATTGAAGATATTTAGTGAAATTGGTCGAAGAATCCTAATTTCGGTTAAAATAAGATAACAATTAGGACCACTTTACATGAAGACCTACATGCAGTTTACAATGTTCCTTTGTTTTAACTCGGGAACCGCAGGACGTATTTTGATGACGTTTGGTATTGGTGAGTTAAGCTAAAATTGGTCGACTAATTCCAATTTTTGTTAAATTTGGACAACAATTAGGACCACTTTACATGAAGACCTACCTACATGCAGTTTACAATGTTCGTTTCAACTGTGAAGCGCTGGACGTATTTTGATGAAATTTGGCATTGGGCTGTTTTACTATAATTTGTTGATCTCAAAGAACGCATTTGGAAAGCCTGTGTACTCCGACATGTAATAAACCTTTCCATACTTTTATATCCGCTTACCAAGTTAACCCTTCACTTTATTCTTCTAGCGATACGAAGAACTAAAAATAAACGAACACTGAACTTCAAATATTAAAAATTCCGCGTTTGTTCCGCTTTCATTTTTTGTGCCGAGAACTAAATTAGTTTTTGCCGGTGGAAAAAAATAAGCAGAGCAAACAAGACGAATAAAAACATAAGATGGCGGGTCTGAATAAAAGGATGGTCCATATAATGTGGGAGAAGCAAATTCTCAATGATTATATCCAATCATTATTTCTTTTGATAATATCCTACGAAAAGAAAAAAAATTCAACAAATCAGGCTCAATCAAACGAGCATAAAATTGATAGAGATACTTCACAGATGCATAAGGAATGATCGAGTTCTTTCGCTCAATGGAGAATTTTTAATCGTCATTCAACTTTTGGCACACATACATCGTACCACTAAAAATAATCCGGGATCGGTCTAACAAAGATAATTGAATACGACGAAAATAAACGGCGCAATAGACATTGCACAAACTTTATCATATACGTATATAGTTTGATCTCACTACAATTTTTGTCCCGAAATTAACTCTGTGTGCTTGGCAATTCACTGCCAATTATGCCAATAATGCGACTGAAACCATCCATCACTCACGTCTAATACCTTTCACTAATAAGCGCGTGGCGTTAACAGTGAAGTACGGAATTTTAGACTAGGGAATCCTTGGGTTCTCCCTCCCCTCTGACGCGTTGCTAAGCGTCTTGTACAGAAATAATGCCACTGGACGATATATAGTAACTTTTTTGGGACATATGGCTTAGTTACTATTATTTTTAAGATCAGGCTGTTCGTTTGCATGGATTTTATTCGAAATCCTTTTAGCCATTTTGAGTAAATCGAATTGTTTCAAAATATGCAGGAATCAAGTACCCTTAATTGTAGCGCAATATCGTTTATCTCTTCAGAATATCTTTTATCAATGATATTATCCATAAATATGAGATATCATTCGATTTAGTTTAACCGTAAGGCTGCAGTACGAGTTTAATGGATCGTGGCGGAGACGAGACGTCATAAGGCTTAGGTAAGGTAGCTTAGCGCACATTGCAATGTCACTGGATGGCATATAGAGTGTTCAAGAGATGTATAGCTTACGTAGTATTATTTGTGACATCAAGCTTTACAATTGGAATGATTTTAATCAAATTCTCTGCAGCCATTTTTGTGTAAATAAAATGTTTCTAAAAATCGCCCAGGATAGAGTACTCTTAGTTTTTGGGCAATATCATTTTTATGAAAAAAGTTCTGCAAAACATGATAAATACAAAATATCATTCGATTTCATGTACGCGCTTGTGCCCTAGAATAGCGAACAGACCGACAGACAGGCGGCATGGCGAATACCACTTTTATGGACTCGGGGACACCTAAAACGTGTATTTCCATAAAAATCTAGAAGTTGAATTTTTTCACGAGAACAATACTTGCTCAATATACTAGGTATATGAGAAAGTAAAAATATGTTCTTTTTTCAGGCATTTTATCAAAACTGACGAATAACTCGAAGTGAGGATCTTTCAAGTGTGCTTAACTTTGACATTTACGAAAGAAATTTCCCGCTTTAATTACAATTGAACCTCTCAGCTTTTATTTTATGAAAACTTTATAACTGACATACATATATGCAGTTTTTATAAAAGTTTCTCTATGCCGATATATCACCTTAATAACCCCGGCCATAGGGATTGTAGTATTAGTAATTAAATAAAAGATTGGCATGCATATAATATAGGACACCACCATTTTGTGGAGTTTAAATAGAATAAATGAAGCATTTAGATATTTTCATCGGTATTAATATATGATTTGCATTATTAATAAGTTAAAAGACAATTTCAAAAGCTAAAACTGACACAAAAATATCATTCACTAAAAACATTTGAAAAGGTTCACACAGTTTGTATCATGATTTTATTTATTATATAACACGAAACATATCTTATGAAAGAAACAGAAATTAGCTAAAGTGGTGTTTTCCTGAGAACCAAATTAACTTTCAGAAAAGTATCAGCTTTATGAATGAAATTTCAAGTTAAAATATTATACATATACGTAGTTCTTGAAAAACATATGCTTCACCAAATTATTATTAGTTCTGACGCAAAATATTCTTGAAATAGTAACCAGAAATTCGATAAAGAAACACTTGGCAATAGGAAATGGTAATTTTGAAAGAAGATTGACTGCCTTAACAATATAATCCTTCAATTTCAGAACAATCATTCCGAAGTTTACTCACGCAATCACATCATGATACACATCACAACTGCTTGGGAAAATTCGAAGCACAAGGATTGAATGGACACCATGTGTACTTCGTGATGAACGCATTTCAAAACAGTGAGAAATTGCGAGCAATAAATAAAAATTAGAGAGGCAATAAAATCCTCTCCATGTCTCATAGAACCTTGTGACTTCAACTTCCAATTTCAATGAGCTACGATATCAGCGCTAATATAGTGTTAGAAAAACCCACGCAAAGCGAGCAGTTATACAATAGAGGAAGTAATCTACTCTCTAAATTACCTTTTAATGCAAAATTTTCCATGCAATAAGTAACTTTCATAGTAAGTGAAACATGAAATTAGCCCATTTAAAGTAATCAGGACAATAAAATTATAAAGTAAAAACTTGAAGGGTATGAAAAAATTAATATATACGGGTAGAAAGAATGATGATATACAAAGATGTTTTCAGCCTTTAGGCATGAATATGCACGGTACATATGCATATTATAGTCCGCAAGAGTTAATGGGAAACACGGCAAATAGAAAACTCGGTTTGGAAAAGAAAAAATTTTCACCCTCTACGATTAACTCTCGCAGACGTAATTCGAGTTCTGCATTGTCATGACATCCCATCGAATTTTCTTGAGCAGCATGTTGAACTCGCAATTGTCGTCGTTCTTTGAGAACACAATATTTACGTTAACTTGAGTTTATAAAACTGGTGTTTTCTATATAACAACGTCAACGCGGGAAAACTTCACATGAAGTTGACTACATTTTTTTCTCTTTGCGTGGTACGTATCTCGTGGATTGTCTTGCGTATACTTGAGAAGATATTTTTCAGTAGTTGTAGAACGCCTAGTTCCAACCACATCAACTTCTAATTTTTACTTTCTCATATACGTAGTATATTGAGCAAGTATTGTAATCGTGAAAAAAATCGACTTCGAGATTTTGATGGAAATACACGTTTTAGGTGTCCCCGATTCCAAAAAAGTTGTTTTCGCCATGCCGCCTGCGTGTCTGTTCGCCGTCCTAGGGCCTAAACGCGTAAATTAAATTTAATGATATCTCTCTCGCATTTATGCAATATATCATCTTTTGTAGACCTATTTTTCATAAAAATGTTATTGCACAAAAAAAGGATAGTTTATTCTTGGCGATATTTATAAAAAAAATGATTTACTCAAAAAGACTCCTTATAATTTGATTTAAATAAATCCAGTTCTAGAGCCTGATGTTACAAATAATACTGCTAAGACATTTTTCTCAGAGAATCACCACATGGCGTCCAGCGACATTACAATTTACGCTAAGCTACCGTACCTAAGCCCTATGACGTCACACCTCCGCTGCAATACACTCAAAATACAGCCTTACGGTTAAACTAAATCTAATGATATCTCATATTGGTGGACAATATCATTCATAAAAGACATTCTGAAGAGATGAAAGATAATGCGCAACAATTAAGTACATTCTTTATTCTTGGATATTTTGAAACAAAATTCGATTTACTCAAAAATGGCTAATAAGAGTTTTGATTAAAATCCATCCAATCATAGTCTGATTTTACAAATAGTACTAACTAAGCCATATATCCCAAAATATTAACTTTGAAATATAAGCTTTTTTCTTTTACAGGCGTACACAGTATACGTATATGAGAAAGTTTATGCTATGTAAAATGCGCCGTTTATATTTTGAAGCGTTCATTCTCCCGTATCCGAGGCCACGATCGTAAACAATAGCAACCCGAATTGCGTCAACGGTCCTTGTAGCCCACTCGTACGTTCAAAATTACCCCAGCGAACAGAATTAAAGAGTGAAGATTGCCCACATGAATGTACAACCGAGGTACAGGAAAGTTAAATAGGAAAAAAGGAGCTTAAGGATAGATAAGAGAAAATGAAGTGGGAAGAGGGAATGTGATAGCTGTTTTTTTACGACTATGAGGACATCAAGAAGGCATTCCCGATAAACATGCGCAGTAAAAAACGCATGAAGACTTTATTCAGCGAATTAAACTAATGGCAGGAGCGAGAAAACGCACGCTCGATTTGGTATGCAACCTCGTTGAATCCGTTTGAGTTTTAAAAAACGTCGAAATGCAGTCATTTTCCTCGAAGTAGCAAACTTCTACAATGAATACATTAATTTCAAATGCGATGTTTTCACTAACATAGATAGACAGTCGTTATTTTTCTCACAAAACTATATAATATATACTCTCACAGAAAAGACATTTTCCGTGTAATTGCCAAAAAAGTTCCTGATTTTTTTGTGATAAATAATTTTGTCAACCATTTTCATCTAACGTAAAAGTTTCCTCTCAATGATAAAAAATATTCATATTGGGATTAACATAAATACAACACTAGATGACCTCATTCAAACGCTTAGTTGCCTAGTAATCAATACTGTTATGCTCTATCGACATATACGATATCATAACTTGCTACTAAGAGCCGCCTATATTACGAAAACAGACTTCAACTGTTCTCAGAATTCCCAGTTTCCATTAAGAACTAATACTCCAACAACCGTCTTTCGTCGAAGTTCTACGGATCAACTTGAGAACGTAGGCGGAAAAAGAATCTTTAGCGGAGCGAATCGGATAGGGCCGAAAAGAAAGTAGAGGACTCATTCGATTCGGGTGGAAAAAACAAAGAAACAGCTTTATTTTTTTACTTTCGCCATACGTAATAGAGGATCAAGTATTGTTTTCATGAAAAAGTCGACTTCGGGAAAGAGAAATACCTTTTGAGGTCTCCTGAACTCGTTTTGGCCATTTTCTCGTTTTTCTTTGGGATAGAAAATTTGTGGGCGCTCTAAATCAAAAATTATTATTCGAATCAACGCAAAATTTTACATTTAATATTTTTATTAAAGGAACGAGAAAGTGTTTGGTTAAAATTGGTTAACCAAAAGTGGGTGTACTCTTGTCACTTACTCGTTTCAAATGTTTGCTGTAGTACTTGATCAATTAATTAATTAATTAATGGAATTACGGTTGCAGTAAATATCATATTCTACAACATTTGATTGAAATATTTTCCCATATAATACATTGTTTAAGAGAAATTTTAAAAGTCATATTTTTAACTAGCACCAACAAGCCACCTCGAGGCGACTTCTGTGAACACTTTTAAGTTTAGTTACGTCTTAGTAACGCTCCATTTCGTCCTTAATTGTTGGAACTTCGTGGCTATATCCAATATCAGAAGGCCACGGTATGAGTTTATGTTTGTTCTTTGGGAGGCCTTTGAATTTTTTTCGCAGTTCTTTAAAATATTTATTATCATTTAAGAACAGCTTGTGAGTTACTCAGCCAACATTCCGATGCGATTTCCGATTGCGTGGGTAAATGTCGAAAAAGGAAACAATAGACCGCGTGTGACAATTCTATTTCCCCCCTGATGTTGACTGGGTAATTCGCAAGCTCAGCAAAAAATTACATCGGAAATCGCATCGGGGAAGTTGGCTGAGTAATTTGCAAGCATAGGCATCATTTGGAATTTTTAAAAATATTATAGGTATGAAGAAAATCCACATCAGATTTTTTGTTCTGTTTCCGAGGGGTCTTAGACACAAAAAAGACAGTATTTTTAGTTATCTGTGAAGTAGTCGGCTGCGAGCCACAAAAACATTACTATCTCATAAAATCAATTTACGAAATGCCAACAAATTCCAGTAAAATATCTTTAAGCACGTAAAAGGCATTGTGAATGGAAAAAATGTGCAACGTGACATTTTTTAGCTGAAATATGACGAACCGTCAAGATTTTCCATAACGTTAAATATCATCCCCATAAACTTATTTTACTATTACCTTTAAATTTTTGGCATAACGTCATTTACTGATATATTGATAAAACAACAACGACAGGTCCTATTTCAATCGGTCTTTCATAAAACACTGAGATTTTCTACTCACATGCTATACACGAGTTTCTGTCCATAATTGTTGGTATTAAATTAAATAACAATTTAGAATGAAAGTTAGCTATTAAGTTAACAACGGACCCACCTAAACTCGGAAGACTCTTAAACATCATTTAGCGGAACTTAGAAATTATGCAACGCATTTTTAGTAAATCATGGTGTTTCAGAGACGGAACTCTTAAACACAATTTATGTATTCACATCTACATATACTGTCATTATAGTTATTCTGTCACTCATGTAGGTTCGAAAGCGTCGTGACTCCTAATCTACGGGGAAATTTCTGGAGGAAAACGCAGTATCAATTTTAATATTCGTAGGATGAACCTTTCTGATTGGAAATAAGGCAATGTCAAAATTTAATGAGCTTGACTAGCATAAATAATTTCTTAACTCAATATTACATTCGCTTTTTTTGGAGATTAGAAATAAATATTTAATGATAACTACAGGAAGATTCAGCCGCAAATTTGGAATCCTTATTCGAGATAATTGGCGATGAGGGAGATGTATAGAAGTGAAGCATGTGACCTTGGTGCTGAAGGTCAAAAGATTAAGAGCAATAAGGTGGTAGTAGTAATTAAGTACCCATTGTACACGAGATTCGAGCATGGGCAATCAAAAGCGTAAGTTACTTAATCTGTTCCACGATTGTTAATTTAATTTATTTTATTTGTTATTTTATGTTGTTATATTATGGATCCATTGCAAAAGGCCAAAATTTGGCTGTTTATGGACCTTTTTTAATTAAATAAATAAATAAAATTAAATAGATGTGATGAGACAGAAAATTCTTGCGTCTACTACCGCATGGATTTTAGTTAATTAACTAAAAACCACACGCGCAATTTGATTACAAAGGGGCCGGCATCAGCGATAATCTCAGGACCGCCAAGGCTTAAATAAATACTTAATTGTATTTTGGATATTGGAACCTATTTGAAATTAATTAAATCCTATTATGATATATATATATATATATATATATATATATATATATATATATATATATATATATATATATATATTGTTTATGCTATTAATAAGAATATCAATACCAAGAAAAAAATAATTTTACTTTGAAAGAGTGATTTAATACAAATAAATACTAATGCAAAAAATTACTGCAATCATAAATACTTGGAGCATTCCTATATTATTAGACATAATATGCGATCGCATCCAAACGCAAGAAAATTTGGAAAGGTATTTTTGGATCGCAGGAGCGGTAAAGATTCCATGATGACTCTTACTTTCTCGTTTCTTTTAGATGTTAGTTCAGGTATGCACCATCAAAAGATAGAAAAAAGAGATAATCCAGCTTATGAGGAAGACAACAGACATCACTCTCCTCCCGCAGATTTAAATATAAAATAGTAATTGGAACGTTTTCCATTTTTAATATGTTGCACACATATTTCGCATGATTACATATATATCTCCAACGATATCAGCTTAAAAAAATTACCATTACCAGTCACAACACATTCATTGAGCCGGATTTATCAAAATGCAATTTAGACCTTATAAAAGTAGAACTAAAGTAAACTTGCGTTAACTGTAAAAATGTTTGCAATGTGTGGCATCGATAAGTATGTAATACCATAAATCCAAAATCTGTTCCAAATCTTGCTTAAATGGACAATGAGCTAAATGCGAAATTTACCTACATTGTAACCGTTTTCAGCAATAACTCACCGAAGTTACATAAAAGTCGAAACCGTTTCAATAAATTTTTATAAATTCGCAGTGAAATCATTAAATTTTATCATTGTCAAAACGACGCTTAACGAAAATCTTTCTCCGATCTTGTAAAAATTACATGAATACATGCAACAGAAACTATATCTTTAAACTTTGGTCCATAAAAGCAATTTGTGTCCATCCGTTCCCGGTTTATGGGCGATAAACATCTAGCCTACTAAAAATTTCACTTACCCAACTTATTGACTTATTGGAGAGCTATGCAACCTTAATCCTTTCTAAAAAATAGTTCCGATATAAAGGAAAGATAACTTCTAAAAACATCAATTCTTCTATCGGTAAAAATGATTTTTTGATATAATAATTTAAAATTTCGTGACCAAACAGAATTTGTTAAAATACAGCTATTTTTGCTATTTTGTTATTTAAATGTTTCTGAGTCAAAGCTTTTACCTGTAAACCTAAAAACATACCGAAAACCGGAGACGAATAACGAATGCGCACCACAATCATAAAATTATATCTTTAAGACACAAAATGAAATTTGTGGTACATATTCATTATTTTGCTCACACTCTTCTTAATTGTGTAATACCTGAGTCAGCCACCTTACATTTCAAAAATATCATTTTCAAGTTATTTTTTCGTAGTGTAACCAGTAAGTTATTGCATGCTACTTTCTGCCAAAAGTCGTATAAATCAATATATTATTAGTTTCTCGATAAATGAATTTAACAAGTGAGAGAAAAATTACAGATCAAATTACAATAAGCGCTTTTTCTTGTTTAATAGTATAACATCATAAGATTAAATCTTGGGTTGGGATCGACGGCCTCGTAATATAGTCTACAGATTCCCTTTAAAATCATTATATCGTTGCTATGTAATTTTAGTTTCCTATTTAAAGCCAGTGGACTCGTTATGGTAGTTTTATTTCCCATTGTAAATAATAGGAAATTTTTCCCTCTTTTTTTATCAAAAACTATCGTTTGCTCTCGTTCGACATGGATTTGATTTCTGTTTTCTAAAAATATAAACTTCGGTCTTTTAGCTAAAGGACTGCTTATGTGCCAAGTCCCTAACTTAATTTCAACTTATTAAAAAAATCTGATGTGGCCAGCACATGACTTCTCCATACCTGTAATATTTCTAAAAATTCCAAATAGATTAAATGATAATTAGACCGCGGATCTTTAGGTAAAAACCTATTTATTTCCTGAGTAAATATCTCAATATAAAATTGTATATATACGTTTCATGAATAATTAACCCAGAAAACGTATATTTTTTATTGCCTCAAGATGCCTATTTTGACATTAATCTCTAAAAATGCCTATTTCGACGATAATGCTTATTTTTGCCATTTTCATGCAAAAAAGCCTAAAAAGGGCTAATTTTGTAGATAAAATTGGCAATAAAAGCAGATTTTGGTACTAGTCATATTTTTTAAACTGAATGTACAATGCTCAGTTGAGGGTTGGGAAAATGTCCTTCACACCAGCTCAGACCTGTCACGCATCCGGCGGTGCTATTCTGTTTCCGTGTGTGGCGCGATGCGACAATGTAACAATGGGTTTAATCTGATGTTGCGTTAATTTCTCGTCGTTACATTGTCATATTGTGTGACACGGGAAAAGGAGAATAACCCTGCAGTCCATCTCCAGACCGCAGAGTGTGAAGGCGAGAAGTGTGAACGTGAAAATTGTGAAAGTGCAATGCATCAAGTAGCAAGTTCGAAAGTTTATTTAATACGTCAGTGGCTACAAGAGTTCCCGTACTTAACCACGGATGGAAAAATTAACTTCTGTCAAGCATGCAACAAGGAGGTAATTACATTATAATGCTGGCTTGCAACGAATTATTGGCTGTGAATTGCTTGTCATCTTTGAGGCAAAAACCATCTACAGTTTTTGTTTATACGAGCCATTTTATGGTAACTATAGACGTGTATTTCAAATGTCCAGCAATCCAGCTGCGAACCTTCGTAGCTCTAAAATAAATTTTATATTTTTGTCCCATTTCCATATTTATTAGATTATTTCCGTATTTTTAAGGTTAATTATTTCTTCATAATTTTTCTTTATAGGTTTCGAGATATAAAAAATACACCTAACTCAGCATGTCCAAGGAGTGCTACACAAGGCAAATGTTGAACGCAAATCGAAGATGAAACAAAAGCTTTCAAAAAATCTTCTGAGGGATTCAGCAAGAAGAATCAGTTTTATGCAGATTTGTGTCATGCAATTGTGGCAGCCAACATTCCATTCAGAACACTGGAAAATCCAACATTCAAGGGGTTCCTAGAACGATACTGTCATCAGTCGGTACCTTCCGAGTCAACGCTAGGCAAGAATTACGTGCAACCCACGTACGATTATGTAATGTGCAGGATACGGGAGGACATTGGAGATTCACATATTTAAATACCAGTCGACGAAACCACTGACGCTCTCAGCAGATACATGGCCAACTTGGTTGTTGGGAAATTGGACCCAGATGTGCCATCCAGAGCCTACTTCATCTGCACGAAGCAACTTGCCAAAAAAAATCAGGAAGCAATAGCACACTCTGTGAACAATGGACTTAAAGTGCTGTATCCCAACAATCTAGAAGAAGAGAAAGTGCTGATCCTATCCACAGATTCTGCGTCGTACATGGTTGCTGCCATGCAATTGCTCAAGGTGTTCTATCTCTCCCTTGTGCATGCATATGACATGCCTTGCCCGTGGTTTGAACCGCGTAGCAGAGCAAATAAGACTTGAAATCCCCACGGTGAACAAATTGATCTCCACCGTGAAGAAGGTCTTTGTCAAGGCACCAACAAGAAAACAGGCTTTTTGTGAAAAAATGCCCGATGTCCCTCTGCCACATGAGCCTGTGCTCACCCGCTGGGGCACACGGCTGAAAGCAGCTGAATATTACATTGAGCATATCCTTCATGTCGAGGAAGTTGTGACCAATCTAGCCGAGGATACTATCTGTGTCACTTTGACGAAAATGTTGCTGGATGATCTCTCCATTCCCATGGATTTGGTGTATATTAGATCCCACAATACATCCATTGTATGGATTATTGCTGAATTGGAGGGCTCAGGAAAACCCATCTACGAAAATACTGCTTTGCTGAATGAAGTGAAACAAAAAATCAAGAAAGCGCCAGCTGAAATAGAGGAAAAAGTAACAGCAAAACTAGAAAAAGTGCTACAAAAGAACTCAGGTCTGCAGAGCCTATGTACAGCAGCAGATATATTGGCAGGAAAAATCCAGTGAAGTTGAGTGCAAAATTCCATTTCAACATGTACCTGCGTCGAAGTTTCCCCCCGTCACATCAGCTGATGTCGAACGTTCTTTTTCTGCTTACAAGATGATATTAGCTGACAAATGCCATAGTTTTGTGGTAGAAAACTTAGAAAAGGTGCCTGTTATTTACTGTGAGGCTAAATACGGGAAATTTGTGGAATAAACACAAAAAGGTGACAAATTCATTATGGGAAATTCGAATGAAACAGTTTGTCAAACATTCTGCATAATACTTAAATATATACTTGAATAGTGTTTTCATTCAGTATTACTATATGTAATATTGATAGAATTTTCTCTGTAACGCATGGTAAATTAACCATAAGAATAAGCTTCTATGTATAGTAGTCAAATATTTTTGTTCTTTGAAAGCATAAATCAATAATGTTTCTTTGACGTAATTTTTGCGTGCGTGTATGTTTCAGTCCTTTTTCGTGAATTAAAGTTTATAGTTGACAGAAATGATGTTGTTTTTTACTGGACAGTTTTTGGAAGTAGTTTTTAGAGCCTATTTTACGTTATATAAAGCCTAATTAAGCTACTTAAAGAGCCAATTTTAGTCGCTTAAAACTTAATTTTTAAACCCTAAAAATCCGCGGTCAAATGATAATAAATATTTTAAGGAACTGCGAGAAAATTCGAAGAACGAAGAACTGAAATAAATTCAAACCGTAGCCTTATGATACTAGATATAGCCAGGAAGCTCCAACAACTAAGAAAATAAAAAGGAGCGTTACTATGACGTAACTAAGCGTAAAATATTTACAATAGTCGCCGGGAGGTGGTGTGGTTTTGCCAGCTAAAAAATATTCTCTTAAAAAATACATTATAGGGGAAAATATTTCAAACAAAGCTTATAGAAAATTAACTTTTCTTCAAATTTTATTTCAGTATGTTTTTAAATTAATCAAATATTAAAGCAAATAATTCAAAAAAACTTATGTGACAAGAGTAAACACCCACTTCCGGTTGACCGATTTTTACCAAAAACTAATCAGTTCTTTTTCCTTTAACAAAAGCGTCATATATACAATTTTGTATTGACTTGATTAATAGTTTTTGTTACAAAAAACTGTAACATTGACAGACATACATCATCGATAAAATGGTTATAACTTATTCAGGGGACCTCAAAACCTGTTTCTGTTGAAATCTCCAAATCGATTTTTTTATGAAAAGAATACATTCTCCTTTACTACGTATGGAGAAAGTAAAAAGCAAATTTATAATGTCCTACACCGATTTCTAGCTTTCCTAATGTGGGTTGGGACAAAAATATTGCATTGGAAAAAGACACCGATCACTCCTTAGCAGCTGATCCTATGCCACGCCTAGCCCTTGCATATGTTAATCATTCTACCCTGAAAATTTGTTTTCTCCAATTTAGAGGATTTTGGAGATATTGCCCGAACAGCGGACAGACAAACATAACACATAAGCAAATTTTAAAAAAATAAGTGAGGGAAGAATTATCTTTCTTATGGGGGCACAAATGAAACTAAAGCGTTGGAAAAAGACATCGGTTATTCCCAAGCCGTTAATTCTAGATTCACATATGCCACCTTTAGTCCTCATATAGGCCAATCTGCCCTGAATACTTATAAGACTTTTCCAAGTTGCAGGATTACGGAGCAATTACCCTGAAAGACGGATTTTACAGAAAAAAAAAACATAAATTAGCGATTTATTTTGAATGGCACTAAAATGCGCTAAAACGTACTCTACAGATTTCTTTATTCAGCGGCAAATAAAATTGAAGAAGTTTTACTCAATTCCAGGGCAGGAACGTTAACACTTGTAATATTTTAAGATATTTTGGTAATGGACGTCACCTTAGAGCAATTTAACCGGTATATTTTAATCAACACTTACTATATCAGTACCCACGTATATATCTACATTGTTTATATGAAATAATTCTACATTTCTGAAAAGGCTCAAAATTTGACACATTTCTTAATCGATAAAAAATGTTATATGATTCCTCAAGAAAAAGAACTCACGCTACCAAATTTAACTAAACCGATATTTGTTCGATTATTTTAAACAGTCCATATATTACAGAAAAGCTGTATAAACTTGTAAAATCTACTTTCTAAAGTTTGATTCAGATAAACGAGAAGCGGGGAACGACATAACCCTTGAAGTTCACGGAGTGAACGGAATAATCTCACAAAATAAAAATATAGAAACAAAAAACCATTTCTCGCGCCCGCCCTCTACTTCGAGTAGTGGTGGAGACATTTTCCAAAAGGAACCATTTTTTTTAGAAATTCTGGCCAAGTGGCGAGAAGAGACGGAAGTCAGAAAGAGTACCTGGGGGAGCTGACAGCGCCGCTCTCCATTGGAGTGGATCGGGGGCTGGTGAGAGTGGCGGAGGGGTTGGAGCAGCCACGTGAGAAGAGCTCTTCACGAACTAAAACTACTCCAGACACGTGGAACGAAAGAGTGTACTTGGTTCTTTCTCACCTTCTCTTCTCTGAAGAGATGGGAGAGACGAGAATTGGGGTATGAATTGGTGCAGTCTAGTAGTATAGTAGAGTAGTAGTTGTAGTAGTATGGTGTAATTACTCGCAAGTGAAGGCCACAACAAAAAAGATATCACCTCAAACAAAAAAATAATTAATGTATGAATATATGTACGTATGTATATTGCGCGTAGAGATTTTGCATAACGGTAAAATTCTGAAAGCATAACCAACAATTTTGTAACCTTTAAATATTTTATAAACACCCATATATGAAGTCAACTTAATGATAATCGTTTTTACAATCCGGAGATATTTTAAAATTTTAATCGCATTTAGATATTTTGTTATTATGCACACACACACACACACACACACATATATATATATATATATATATATATATATATATATATATATATATATATATATTGCACAAAACTATCCACAATTTTCTGTTCATTAGCTGAAATATATAAATACTAAAATCACCAATTCTTGTTTAACTCATCCAAATAATGAAAATTATTTTTATTATGACAATGTCAATGTTGTATAAGCTATCGAGGTGTTGATAGTAGCATGAATTTTTCATTAAAATGAAGTTGAGATTTTCCGGAAACATAACCGGAAACCTACGATTTTATATGTTAACTAAGTATAAGTACAAGTATAAGTAAGTATAACGCATTTTTACGAGCTGCTGATTCCCTCTAGCCTACGCGCAATGGGTATCTGAGAGGTAGTGCAATGAATAGCTAATCAGTTAAAATTTTTAGGAAGAAAGGTGACCTCCCAATTTTTAAGTTTCTAATCTATCTTTTTAAACGCCATTATTTTGCGACTACAGTACGAATAAACCCCTTTATCAAAGTTTGCTGGTAATTTCAGCATAAGGGCGCGATCTGCGATTTTTATGACATATGTCACAAATTACATATACATCAATAGAAAAGTCTATATGCACTCTCCGGTAAAGGTAAATATCGCCATAAAGCCCTTAATTTGGCGAAAATTAAATCCTTTAAAGACCAAGCAACACAAATGAGCTTCTTCCTCTAAACGAACTCGATAACGCAAATAACACACTTATTAATTGGTACAATTAATTACAAAAACACAACCAACCGACCACGAGGGTTGGTGGTATATGGAGAGGGAAGAAATTTCGAGGACCCGAAGAAATATCGAGTTTTTCTTCTGGGGAGGAAGGAGAAACCTGCTCCCTTTTCATTTTTCTTTCAAAATACATGTTTCCTTCTCTTCTAGCCAGAAAGGCAGTAGCGGTCGGGCTCGAGTGGGAAAAAGGGCTGCGGTGGGTTGAATGGGTTTCTTTATGTCTCGATTGAAGCGTGAATAAGTGGAATGTTTGAAGGGAAAGTGTCGACGCCGAGAGAGGAACGACTCTATCGGGGATTTTTTTCATTCACGTCGAATTAAATGAGAGATGAATCGCGTGGGGGCGTCAAACTACGGCACACGGGCCACATGAGGCCCCCGAGGAAATTTTATACAGCCTATAAAGATATGACGGAAAAGAAATGCGTAAAATTCAATACAATTTCGTCTGTGAAAGGAACCTGGATGATGAAATTTCAAAGCTTAAATATTTTTGTATTGAAGTTTCACTTATATGATACCAGAGAATCCGTAGATATATTTGGATGGAATCTTTTATGCGGGCTACTGAAGCGTTTGCAGCTTCCAATGTGGCCCGCCATGGCGTTCCTAACTTTCAGGAGAGTTAGCAAACTCCCGACTTAGGTAATGCGAAAAGACATAGTAAAATCCGTCAGCAGTTGTACTACGATAACGTCCATTTCCTCAAGGTTTAAAATTTTGTTATATCCTTTACTCGCTCATTACATATTAAAATACCAATTAAAGGATTTGTTACTTTCTGTCAACCAGAAAGATGTTGAAAAATATAGAATTTGGAGAGTTTAACTAATATTTATGGACTTGTCCGTCAACATAGCACAAATTACGATGAGTTTCGACAAGATACACACCTATTATTGTAACGATGCGATTTTGAATGACTCAAGATTAAAGAAAAGTGTATTCACAAATAAATAAATATGCTTAAAACGTTATTTGAATGAAGACAGCCATAAATATTATGTTATTTGGTATATAATAATTTTCAAGATTTTTATTCAAGACTTTCACTAAAGTTACATAATTAATTTTAACTGAACCATAAAAATATAGTATTTCACATACACATGTAGTTCACCAAATTATAACTGCAATCAACTTCCGTCTGTCTATCGCTTAACTAGTACTGAGGTCAAATTCACAGCATAAGTACCTTTCAGTTCATTTTTTAAAATAAATTTCGACCCAATTTAAACCTTGATTATCATTAGTTAACGTGCTTAAGCTGCATAGTTATGAATTCAACGATTTCACTACAAAATTCGTGATCTACCGGAAAACCTCTGGTGAAACGTAAAATCAAGGGCAGTGGCAACGAGAGGAGGGGTTGGAGGGAGAGAGGAAGGGAGGGAGGGTGAGAGGAAGGGAGGGAGGGTGAGATGAAGGGAGAGATAGAGGAAGGGAGGGAGGGACTGAGGAAGAGAGGGATTTGATTTGTTTATTCCGCTCTGGTACATGTCCCCTGAGAGCGTTTGGAATACAACAATCCGAAAATAGTCTCGTAATCTTACATACAATAATAAATTCATCTCAGACATATGTGTGTGTGTGTGTGTGTGTATATATATATATATATATATATATATATCTTCGTTTTTCTCTCGCTGAAGAAGGGCGTGTGTTGCCCGAAAGCTCCAAATTACAAGCCTTCCTCTATCGCTGTGGACGTCCACCACCGCATGGTAAGTGTTCACTGGCTCCTTCCTATCCCTCTCAACCTCTCGTTGCATTTATTTTATCATATTATTTCTTTTTCCGTATTGTTATATATATATATATATATATATATATATATATATATATATATATATATATATACACACATGAAAAACACACTAATACCACAGTACATAAATATGCAATATGCATGAACATTCTTTACAATTTCCTATCAAGTATTAATCAACTATACATTTTTGATTTAAAACAACTCAAGGAACTGGAGCGTTTCACATGGTCGAAAATTGAATTCCATAGTTGGGACCCCACGACCTGAAAGGATTTGTGAAAAGTAGTGTAGTGCTCCGATGGGCCGTGTAATAGAGGTGGCAGCAGTTGAACCTGGTGGTCATCGTCATACATGAGGGCCGTTGGGGGAACAAGTTGGGGAGGTATTCAGGCTGTTTATTTTGAAAGAGTGAGTAAAAGAATATTGTACAAAAGTATTTACGTCTGAATTTTGTGGATAGCCAACCAAGGTTTTCCAAATATGGGGAAATATGGTCGTCTCTCCTGAGGTTGAAAATGAATCTGACGCAGGAATTCATTGAGCGCGGGAGCTTGATATCGAGCTGATCTGTGAGATCATTAAATACAAGGCAACGGTAGTCGAGGTGGGGGAAGATTAAAGTGTATTAAGCAATTTACGGGTATGTAGAGGAAACAAGTTTCTATTTACTTACTTACTAGCTTGTATAAAATTTTGTTTATTTTATTCGAAATATCTGATACCTGATTTTGCCATGATAGATTTTCATTCAATGTAATTCATAGGTTTTAGAGAGTAATTGAGAAGGGAATAGCAGTGGTTCCAAGCATAACCTTAGGGATAGTATTTAAATGAAAGGAATTTATTAGTTTTGAACTACCGATAATGATAGCTTTGGGTTTTCAGTAGTTCAAAATAAATGAATTGTTATTGGCCCATTTCGAGATAGCAGTGTTGTCTTCATTGATTTTTGAGATTGCATCCGGAAAATTCCGAGGGTGACAATGCCAGTAGATTTGCAAGTCATCAGCGTACAGCATATATTTACAATGTTTTATATTCTCTGAAAATTTAAGTAGTTATATTGAAAATGGAAAAGGCCCAAGAACAGAACCTTGGGAAACCCTACATAGAACTGAAATCCAATTTGAAATGTTTCCATTGGGGTATTTAATTGCCTGGCGACTGCCATCCAAGTATGAATGGAACCAGTTTAATACGGAACAGGAAAAAAATAGATTTTTCATGTTAAATAGTAAACGAGCGTGATTTACATGGTCAAAAGCCTTACTAAAGACAAAGAGTACTAGTGTGGTTACCATTCTATTATCGATTACATATCCTATATCTTCGGTGACTTTTAAGAGAGCTGACTGGGTACTGAAATCTTTACGAAACCCAGATTGAAAAGGATCATATTTTCCGCTCTTCGAGAGATAATCAGTAGTTTGCTGATGAACTATGCGCTCCAAGATTTTGGGAATAGCACATAAAATGGAAATTGGGCGGTAATCTGAAGAAAAGGAAGGGCTTTTCACCTTTTTTATGGGGCGAACTAGCGAGGATTTCCAGATAGAAGGGTAAACAGAGAAGGATGATGAGCAATTTAGAAGTTCCAGAATAACCGGAGACGTTGCGGGAAAAGACTGTTTGAGGAAATTGAAAGGTATTTCGTCTATGCCCATAGAATATGATCTACAGAGTGAGAGAAACTTGCGTAAGGTATCAAGGGTTATGTACTGAAAGTAATAATTTTTGTCATGAAAAGAAATAAGGGTGTCCGTATTGGGCGTGGGTGCCTGGGAAGGACTTGTGTTAGGGGAAAGGGAAGAAATGAAATGATTATTGAGCTGCTCTAATGAAAGATTTAGGGAGATACTGTTGTCTCTTTGTCGAATTAGCCCTAAATGCCTTAATTGCTTCCACACTTGGTTGGATACGGTTAATCGCATATAATCAGTGACCAGAAGCTTGACACGATTATAGAGTGCTCTATAATTTTCGTAGATAGGTTGATTTCGGGATTGTAAAAATGCACGTCGAAGCCTATTTCTTTCCTTAATGAGTTTCCTAATATCTATAGTGAGCCACGGGGCAGAGGGACGTTTGCGATAACAGGTAAGTTTTGGGGCATGTAGATTGATACATCCCATTAGGTTACTGTTGAATGTTAATACTTTCGAATCAATGGAGTTCGAACCGAATAATACCGACATATCCATAGCGCGTAAATCTTCTTGGAATTTTTCGACTTCAAAGTTGCTGAAATTACGGTAGGTGAATGGTAGAGGGGAAGATCGGGGAAATTTAAATTTGTAGGAAATATGTATAAGGTCGTGTGCGGAAAGAAAAGGAACAGGAGTTTGGGAATGGGAAATAACTTTTAATGGGTATTCAACTATACAGAGGTCTAGCAAAGTATGAGTGGTAGCTGTATGACAGACAGACAGACAGACAAACGACTTTATTAGGGCAAAATTGAGGCTATGTAGTCCCTTCTTACATTTAACTCTTTCGTCATATAAGTAATTACAATATTTACCAAATAATAGAAATTAATTACATACAGATTTCAACAAAATACATATGATGGGTTGGATCAAATGAAACAAGGTAGAGATTATTACTATAAAGAAAGTTCCTTAAATAACGGCTATCAAAAGAATCACAACACATGTCAGTATTGAAATCACTCATTATAACAATGTTTTTATAGGTAGGAAATAATCTAAGAAGATCATTTTCAAAGTCGGAAAGAAATCCAATTTTAGGAGAGCGATAAACGACACAACAGTATTTTGGAGGATCCCATAAATTTCAATAATGAAATATTCAGGCCTCAAACAGTAAATAGAGAGAGAGGTGGCAAGAACAGATACATGTAGCTTCGAGTGGATGAATACACCAACACACCACCGTTTCTGCCAAGTCTGTCGTGCCTTATTAGATTAAAGTTTGGCAACCTTACCATTTCGTCTGTAATAGCTGGTTTTAACCAGGTTTTAGTCATACAAATAATGTCATATGGTCTAGTAGAAAAATATTTACAGAATTCATCATAGTGGCCTAGTCAAGATTGACAATTTACATGACAAATATTTATGGAATCAGAAACTGATTGTTTAGGTGTGGACAATCGAGGTACCGATTGCTATATGATGTCTTCTTGGTCATCTTCGCAGGATATACAAAGGCGGTCACTGCCTTCACTTTTCCAAACAAAGATTCGGCTGTTTCGAACCTACAAATATTTAATTTTATTGTCTTTTTTAAGCCCCGAGCCTGGGCGTTTAACCTCCTGTTGCTTTGAGTCAAGGACTCTTTTGTGAAAATAGGAGAATTTGAGTGAGAGTTATCAAAACCAATATCACGGGGAAATAATTTACTTTTAGCTTTCCGAGCCTAAAGAAAATCTGTCGCAGCGGCAAATCTCACTAAGCGAACGATAATGGGGGAGGGTCTTGATGCGCCATTGGACGAAGAAGTGGAACGTAGCCATACTCTATGTGCGTAGTCAATATCTTTTACATTGAGCGTAATTCCAAGGGCACTCCCAGTATTGACGACAATCGACACAATATCTTCGCCGTCAGATGGAGGAATCCATGGATTTCAATATCATTTCTAAGTTGATTTTGTTTAGCCCGATTTAAGCGTGACTCCATATCACAGAGATGCTTTCTAATATGAGAATTTTCACTTGAAAGACTCTCTAGTTTGTCATTAATCCTACTGAGCGAAGAATTTATCAGATCCAAGGCATTAGCATGCTCATTTATGGAGACGTGCCAAGAAGCAATGCATTCCTTCAATTCAGCCTGGTCACTTCAAATAAGTTTAACACGGGCCAATAGTTCTTCCATCACGGATGGTATGCACTCACTATTAGAATCTTTAGAAACGGGAGTATCGTCAGAGCGCAAAGACCGGTTTTTAGGCATGCAGCTGGAAAAGGACCAAGATTTTTGCAAGTCTTCAAGCGTCTGCAGATCGTTGCTGGACAGAGATGTACAGGCTAGATGGAACACCTGACATTCACAGCAACTCAGCAATTTCTGTGTTTGCTTGAGAGCTATACCACAAGAGGGAGAAAGGGAGGGAGGGAGAGAGGAAGGGAGAGAGGAAGGGAAGGAGGGAAAGAGAGAGGGAGGGAGAGAGGAAGTGAGGGAGAAAGGGAGGGATGGAGAAAGGGAGGGATGGAGAGGAGGGATGAAAAGAAGGACGGATGGAGAGAGGGAAGGATGGAGAGAGGGGAGGGGCAGAGAGGGAAACAAAGGGAGGGAGACAGAGGGAGGGAGATAGACGGAAAGGGTCAAAGGGAGGAAGAAAGAGGGAGGAGGACAGAGGGAAAGACAAATATATATAACAAATGGAGAAGTTAGGACGGCACGATTTTATGTACACTAGGGCACTGGAATTAGAAGATAAGAAGTCTAATTGAATTTGTGGTAAAGGAATTATGAATGCGGATGGGATGATAGCCTCAGAAACAAAGGATGTAGCACAGGGATGGGAAGAATACATTAAGGAACTCTACAGAAAGAATCGGATAAAATATAAATGGAAGATGAGAAAAATATTGAAGAAGACAACTTAGGACCAAGTGTCATGGAGAGCGAAGTAGAAAAATCGATTTTGAAACTAAAGAAAGGGAAAAGTACAGGCAGCGTTGGAATACCGGCTGAGGTACATAAAGTCATGGGATCAGAAGGACTAAAAGCGATCACGAAGTTAATAAGATTTACAAAACGGGAAAATGTCCTCAGAATTTCCTAGAAGTAACAATGTTCCCTCTAAAGTAGAAGCCAAAGATAATGCAGTGTAAAGACTACAGAACGATAAACCTTCTGACACACATTTCAAAGATCATTATGAGGAGACTTAAAAAAATGCTGGAGAAATAAACAGAAGAAATGCTAGCGGATGATGAATTAGGTTTCAGAAAAGGATGAGGAATTAGAGTCGCTATAGGGGTAGTTAGAATAATATCAAAAAGAGCAATAGAATACAGTCAAGATATCTGCGAATGTTTCGTAGACTGGCAGAAGGCCTTTGATAGGGTAAATTGGGTAATTTTGATGAAGATATTAAAGGATATAGGTGTAGACTGGAAAGACAGCAGACTGATCAGAAATCTATATGTGAATCAAAATGTAAGGGTCAGGTTGGAGAATGCGGACACCTGTGGAATAAATATCGTTTTAGGAGTAAGACAGAGATACTCCCTACCGCCAACCCTATTCAATATATATGGAGAAAGTCTAATGCAAGAAACGTGAGAAGGTATTCGAAAGCAGAAATGTTTTCTAAATTGGAGGAAGGATTATCAGGACAGTAAAATACGCGTATGATCAAGAACTTCTAGCAAGAAAGGAAGAAAAACTCCAGAAAATTATAAATAGACTATTATAACAGGTAGAAAATACTGTATGGAAATATATACAGAAAAATCTAACGTCATTCGAATATCAAGAAAAGAACAGAATATGAACGTAAGTATTGGAGAAAAGGCTTTAGAACAAGTTTCAGACTATAAATACCTTGAGTGCATCATAATAAGAGAAGCAAAATGTACGGATGAGATCAGAACTAGAATAGGAAAAGAAAAAGCGGGCTTCCAGAAAAAAGATACACCTACTTACGGGGAATATAAGGAAAGATACCAGCAATAAGTTTTAAAAAATGCTATGTATGGAGGATAGCTATGTACGGGGCTGAAACATAGACGCTAAGAAAAAATGACACCAAATATTTAGAATGCTTTAAAATGTGGACTTGGAGGAGAATGCTGAAGATAAAATGGACAGATAGGATGAAAAACGATGAAGTTCTACGAAGAGTAGGAGAGAAGCGAATGATTATACAGACTATTAGAATGAGGAAGGCAAACTTGGTTGAACATTACCTGATGAGAGAGTTTATTAAGGACGTGTTAGAAGGAAAACTAGAGGGAGAAAGGGAAAAAGTTAGGAAAAGGTTTCAGCTGATAGACAATTTGAAAGGGAAAGAGAGTTATCAGGATATGAAGAAGACAGCGGTAAATAGGAGTATATGGAGAACCAGGTTCAACCATGATTAAACACTGACCTGTCTACAGACAGACTATCTATGATATATATATAAATGATTTCCTATATTTTAAGCATTTATTTGCCAGAAATTGCTCAGCAGTCTTCAACGCTTAATATTAGGACTGTTTACAGTTACTTTTCTTCTAGAAAACAATCACCACTTATTGCAAGCATTGTCCAATGCAATATGCGCTCAACATTAAGCAAAATTTTGCCTTGTTTGTGATGAAGACAAATGACTAACGCATTTATTAAATTTATAACATTCTAATATATATATATATATATATATATATATATATATATATATATATATATATATATATATATATATATATATAGTTTTTATTAAGACTTTTTCTTGCAAATAACTGCAATAAATTTGTGCAGAAAATTTGTCGTAATTTTACATAAATGATTTTCCCAGTCAACATTAGCATAAGGGTAAATGCGGCCCGCCAAGGTACTCGGAAATACTAACGTAGTCCATCATCGGAGAAGGTTTAACAGCAAATATTAACATATTTAATGATTTTTTTACGTTATGCGCGCGGTGGTAAATCGGTCAAATCTGCGCAGCTATATACTGAACGTTGTAACACCTAATATCTCATACCTAATGTACATTTCTCATTCGGAGAGGAATAAAAAACAATATATGATAAAAATAATAAATTGTTCAAGGAAGATGAATATTAATCCATTACTATAAAGTGGATTGCTATTATAGGCACAAACAAAGTGGCGGATTTAGGAATAGGCGATTTAGGTGACCACTTAGGGAAGGGGTTCCTAACCTTTCAATGTGGCGTGCACCAAGTTGTATCCTAGAATGCCAAACGAGCTCGACAATACGTGCATTTGCAACCACTGTTGCCTAGGAGCCTCGCGCCCCCTAAATCCATGCCTGCAAACACACACACAAAAAATTGCACTCCTCTTCAGCAAATCATTATTAATACAACTGTATCCATTGCTTTTATCTTCATATTGAAGTATCCTTATTAAAACGCGAGAATTTTAATGAACTTACCAATTAAATACGAGATAAAAAATTCCAAATTACATACCACTAGATCCAACATTCTTGAATGATGGTCATCGTTATATTGTCCACCAGCATATGCTCAGGTAGAAGATTCTGCTAAAAACAGCGCATGAAAGACAATATTAGTTTATAACAGTGAGAAGCAACATTTTAAATGTCACACAACCCGAGCAAAACTTAAACGAGTATAGATATGTACAATAAAGTGTGATATTTGGGTAAACGAAACCCTACAGTCAATTCCAGTGTCATTGATCAATGCTTTTGATCTAAAGACGCAAAAAAAATTAATATTCCTTTTATATTGAATCCAATAAGACTTTAAGAGTATAAACAATCGGAATTACAACAGACATTCCAAGGGTGTGTGTGTGTGATTGTGCTGCAAATATTCTTGATATGACTCAAAAGCTTGAATTATCTGAAAAAAACTTTTTCATTATGAAAATATATCACGACACTGAAGCTTCCCCTTACTTACTCCATGGAATATTTTTCTTTCGGGTAATTACTCCACGATTGTTGCATTGCCAGACAATGCTATACGAACGCTAGAGTTGGCTTCTTTAAACCAAAGTGTAAGCTAATGCAGCGCAAAAACAAAGTACTAGAATTGACATATAGCAAATATTTTCTCTTTCATTATATGGCGAAGGAGTGCTTCAGTCAATCCTCAAATTTGAAATGATGTACGAGGCCATACTTGGTCATCGCAGCATCATTTCAAACTCCCAAATTTCACGTTTTACATTCATCCTGGAAATGATGTGAAATGTACTGATAGTTCTCTCTTTTAGGGTCATTGCGATTAAATGAAACAAAAAGTGCATCGCTCAGGGCGCTTTTGGAAATGAAAAGAAGTCTTTGTCATCACATACGCGCTATTTCAATATGTCGTTCGCATAAAACAAAGCTGTTTTCAGACATTTTCCGGAATATTATCTCATAAAACTGTGAAAGGTGCAATCTGCAATCTTATTCATCAAGAACAATATTTTGAAACAGATGTGGAATACTATAAAAGTAGACGGAGGTAATCGTTTGAGAAAAACTATAAGAAGGAAAAATATATTGATGGAGTTTACGGAAGATTGGATTGAAAAATTAAAGATCAAAGATGTTGGTGTAGAGATTAAAGGCGGGGATAGATAAAAGAAGTACGGAAGAATTCTCTATGGAATCAGTAGAAAGCAGAAATATTTGGACGATTAACGTCACAAATAATTATATACCTCCGTTAATTTAGTATAATTAGTATGGATAATAACTTCAGTTCCATATTAAACTTCGAGAATTGCATGTAAAATCATCACGCCTAATTTATTTATTTATAAACAAACGACTTACAGCACGAAGCGCATTACACATGATTGAGTAACAGTATATAAATAACAAAGACTATCAAAATAACCCTGACCAAGACGAGACTTGGACCCGCGATCCATTGGATCCAGGCGCGCTAGCCGCCTCTCTACTGATGGCGTCAATACATATAATGGAGATCAAGTTTGTGTATCCTACGTGTATCATATTAACATAACGACATAGAATATTTGAAAACATATTTTAATATCGTTTAAAAATCCGCTTTCCACTTTTGAGATGGTTTTAAATCTCAAATTCACTCCGCGGTCATATTTTTTAAACGATCCTTGAATGCTACTATTTCCAGAAAATCAATTGCACAAAATCATATGATTCTTTATAACAAGAAGTTGGCAGTAAGCTCTCTATCATATATTTACCCTGGGAATTTAACGATCTCGAATTCCTAGATGACAAGCGTTCGGATCATATGTATACTAGCAATACTATTCATCAGGCCTGCTTTAAACCTTTATTGCAATGATGCGACTACTAAAGTGAATCGGAAGAAAGAGACAAAAAGGATTCAAATAATAGGTGAAGGAGGATGTTTAGCTATGAATGATGGAAGGAACCCTTCAGCTCCATTTTTTAGTTATACCATGATATTGTTCTCGAATCCCTCACTATATTGACCTATAGTGAGAAAGGCATCCCATGAATAGAAGAGCGCAATTCGAGCTGCATTGCTAACAGCGCTGTTTCGCAGCAGTCGGTAACTCACTTCTTCAAGCCGAGGTAATTACATCCAGAAGTTACCTCTATTCCTTTGTAATTTTTCATTTTTATGGGATTGTTATAAATTTCTTACGAGGTGTAAACGAACATCTTTCTTCCTGTAACAAGCATTTAATAATAAAAATGTTTATTAAAGAGTATAACATAATTGTCATTTTGTTATATAGATTGCACAAAAATAAATTTTAGAATAACACATTTAATAAATAGTAAAATTAAAGCAACATGAAATATAAATACCGTAAAAAAATGACAAAAATCTTCCCGTTGCAAAATTTAAATGACAACGGAATCATTCTAATGTAAATTCTGTTTTTCCATTTTAATGTAACCACTTAAACTTGTTGCCAAGTATTTTGTATAATTTTATTGCGATTGCCTGAAAGCCTTCGTCTAAAACGAAAAATAGGATGCGAGTAATGGAATGCTCCTATTGCAATTATTCTATTTCATTATGCTAGTATGTTAAATGTGCCAATTCATATTTCATTGCATGCGACGGAATATTAACATCAATTCTGTTCTGATCTTGCTTTGAACGCAATAAATGCACAGTTTAATTTCGGTCGTGATTATCAAATCATTTTTCCGTATGTGAACGTTTATTGGTTAAAAGAACAAAATCAAATAGCATTTTTTCGTGTACGCCGATCTGATCAAAATGTTTAGATAAATTGCGCTAAATCTAACCTAAATTTGTGGGGGAAATGAGAGATACTGAGGCTTAGTTCAAATGGAGGCGATTACGTGATATTTTCTCCGCCTTAAGAAATATAAGTTAGGAGAAGTAAACATCGTGGAAAACAAAACTCAGTCCCTTCATATATTTAATGATGCTATTAAATATTGTAGATTTTCAGTTCCGTTATTTTCGGTTTTAGTATTAAAATAATTTTTATACTAAAGATCATTTAGCTTATGTTTGTGTTGCGTATATAAAAGACCGTAACTGATATTTCTGAAATACTCGGAGCATAAAATCATAATTAAAACCTTTCTGCATAAGACCAGTGTTCGATGTTTGTTGGAATAACCAATACTTAGTGTTTCGCTGGTGTCGTTTTCCTATGAAGATTTTTCCTCACAGTCCAAATTACCCCTATTTAATTTCTTCACTCAGAGCTGTGATTTACAACACTATTCAATTAGAACTCGAAGCGATCTCGATTTATCCTCATCCAAACGCAAACCACGGCGAAATGGGCTCCAAACCGGCAGCGGTCGGAGTGCAGATGGATCGCTCTGCATTTTCCCACGAGGATTATTAAGGTGACGAGCAAACGAGGCGACCGTAACGAAACCCAATGAATTGTGGAGATAGATATTTCAGAGATACGATACAAGAGTAGAGTGGAATTTTATTTGAGGGCAAATTGGAAATAAATTTGAAATTGTCGGGTAATTAAATTTATAAAATAAATCGATTCGGTGATACAATAGTCAATAAAAACATTATTAAAACAACTAAAAACGCTTATTATAATTTAGTGTTTTTTATAAATTCTGAACTAATTCCTACTATACGAGATCATTCTTTTCTTTCCAAGCCGAAATTGCTTTCCCCTGGAAGCACAATGTTGGTATTCAGACAGCAATATAATGTAGATAATTTTATGCACTGGAAAGCTCGTAAATACACCTTACCCAAAAGACCATCTTACAGTGTAACAATCTTATTTGGTCAAAATACGGGTATAGATGAAATGGCATTGATTCCCAAGCAGTCCTAGGAAAAGGCGAACAAGCGGGAATAAAGAACCAGGCTTGCAAAGCCCTTGAAGTACGCATTTATGACTTATTTTTAAATGCCTCATACCCATTAAAATTATCGAGATTTTTTTAACTGTTAATAAAAATATTTCACCGACCTGGACCATTTATGTTCTACTTTTTTCAAAAGGCAATTATTGAGCTAGTCTTATAGCTGAAATATTTCAAGAATAAGTGCTTGAAAATATTTGTCTCGGGTATCTTCTATAGTAACAACAAGAATATATTTTGGTGAACTACCGCTGAGAACGGCTGCTTTATAACCAAAACACTCATCTAGTTTTTTAATAATCTTTTTGTGGCTATTAAAGATACCAGGAGGGGGGGAGAAATTTAAATGCTTGTTCTTAAATTCTGCGATAAATATTCATGTATGTTCTTCTTCCACTACGTTATTGTAAGCCAAGAACTGAATCCAAATTTCTCCATTGTTTTGGCATCGGCGATTAAGTATCTGCGGTGTTTTCTAGGAAACATAATAACCAAAAGTTTACTTAATGGATATCTCGTGAATCTGGCGACATTCTAACCCTATATTTCACTGAAAATAAATACGAGGCGTTTTTGTTAGCGCTTAGACAAATACACCATGATTATTTCATAGCAAAACCAATCAAATTCATATTTTTTGACTACTTAAAAACTGGTTTTATGGATAAACCATCTCCTGTTCATAGTTTTGTGATAACACCGTATTTTTGGGAATTTGAACAATTTCAGTTTCTTTTGCCACAAATATTTACAGCATACAAAATGTAAATAAATTGTCTTCCGAAATGCATTTGTGGCTCAAAGTAAGGTATAGGAATATCCCATAGTACAGTTGTGAATTACATTGATGTATGCAAAATTCTCCCATTGTTCTTCATCATATAAAAGTTAGCAAAGTCTCAATAAGAAAAACAAAGGGTTCATTATCTTTTTCTTACTCAAAAAATCGGATAACATTTAATAATATATTTGATGTCGATGGCATGCAGTCTTTTTACTCGTTCCTGTAAATTTACAAATCCTAATATTTTTTTAATATCTCACCCCACCACGAATAAATAAATAAATATCCGTCTATAAGTTTGCAAATATATTCCTCCTAAATTTCACCTTCAGAAGTGGTAAGATGCAATAAAGCGAACGATATCTCGCGCATTGAGCATATCGATCGGTGTCATCGACATTCGTTATCCTTTTACCTTCGACACTTCCTTCATTCGGCTTTGTTTTTTAGAGGTAAAGCTTAAAGATATTTGGAGGAAAACAACAGAAATATCATCATCAGCTATTTGATCTTTTAAGGACATGTGTTTTTGCGGGCAAATTTTATTTAAAAATCAAACTGTAAGGCTCCAATAACTGCCAAAATATAATATTTACAAACGCGGAAATCATCAAATTTTCTTTTCGAATAAAATTTTAACAGTAAATTCAACTTTCTACAAAATAACGTACTTACATATTGTACTTGCAATGCGCGTTTAACTTCACAAAACAAGAACGAAAAAGAAACACGACGACCGCGCGAAGGTCAACATATAGAGCATGAGAAATCACAACTAATAGTGAAGGCATTAGTGGATATCCTTCAAACTAAAAGATAGAGTGATAGAGATTGACTCATTCACGGAAAAAATCATTAATTTCAAGAGGAAAATCGAGACTGTGGTAGAAATAAAAAAAATCAAATACAAAAGGAAGGCAGTTACAGATCACATTATCCTTGAAGTCAGCATAAATAGAATTTTCTATTTTATCTTGCTTTTTAGGCGTTCTTTACCAGCGGAGCGCCTTATGGGCACGTCTGGTCCGTCCGTCCGTCGTAACTTTCATCTCCTAAACCGCCGGACGGATTTTAATTTAATTAAGTATGAGTGACCTTTATTAAAATATATCGCCCAATTGTGATTTTCAACTGAATCCCATCTATTAGAACTTTCACTTTACATAAAATTGAATAAACTATTACTCGTATCTCGCTAAATGGCATCCGTCAAGCAACAATGAAATATCAAACTTTTATCTACCTAACTCTTATATGATCTGTAAGGTATAGATTAAAAAGATTATTCAGATAGAGAACAACATTTTCTACAAGAAAGACCGCGAGGCCATATACTTACAAGTTATGATTTCGGAGAGAAAAATTCGAGAAAATCCTGAGAAAAACATCGCATATTTTGTTTACAACGATCGCGAAGACGGTTCTCTCAGCAAACAACAATTAAAAATCCATATATTTCTCACTTATTCTCTTATATGATCCGCGATGTATATATTAAAACATTTATTCGAATAGAGAACAACATTTACTACAAGATGGTCTAAAGACCACATAATTACGACTTATAGTTTTGGAGATAAAAATTCGAGACTATAGTTTCAGGGATAAAAATTCGAGAATCGCCTAATATTTCGATACCGTTACATATGTACATATTTCCCATTAAGATTGCCTTTGAAATATCGGTGTATTCCGTTAATAACGTATCTATTCCATCTTTTTCTCCCTCTTTTAGGTTTTCTTCATGCTTCTGTAATATATTCTATGGTCGTCAGCATGGCAAAACAATTTACATTGCGGCCAATTCTCGCAGATGGAGGAATCGGACCCTATTTTTTCAATTACTTTAATAACTTGTTGTTCGCGGTTTTTCGGTTCGAGGAGTTATCCCTCGCGAACGGCGAGGTCTACATATATTTAAATATATTGTGGTATTGCACCTTCGGAAGAATAAATTCTTTGTGCTTTCTTATATTTTATTAATTTTAGCTTTTCTCGGAATCCGGAATCATTCCGAAAACAATAAGAAACTCAATAGATAGCAATGGCTCGACTCAACTTTTGGAACCGCTATATTTTGTTCTCTGCTCTAAACTCCACCCTATGTTTTTATATTTCTCTTCCCGGCAGTACCAGTCTTTTCGCCATACTAATCTCTCTCGCAGGTATTTGAAACCTGATGAGGACAAAAAATCCTGTACTTGACCGGGATTCGAACCTGGGTCTCTCACATACCGGATAGATGCCTTAACCATTCTCGAATTGGGGTATTTACGGTGGCTGAGGGTTCGCGAAGTAGTAAATATCACTAAACAAGGCATCGCGGAAAATAACCTTACTTTATCTCAAGAAAGTGAGATAACTTCAAATAACAAGATGGAAAGTAGAAGAAATGAACTCTCCCCTATGGCCTAGTAGCAATCATCGAGGCAAAATGCCGTCACTCCTCGACCTAATCCACAAAAGGAACAGGGAAAGGAAGAAAACCAGGACAGAAACGAAGCGCACTTAAACAAAATAATAAAGTGTAAAGAGAAGAGCAGAGGATAAAACTTGGCGCAATTAGATCGTCATTAGGCCGAATATCCCAAGGAATTGATGAGGCCCAATTTGTACAGAATACAATTCCTTCTTTTTTTCGTCCACGCTAATTCCTTAATAATTTCCGCTCTATAACGTCTTAATCTGATGATAAGAGCGATACTAATGCCATTTGGATGAAGTGAAAATTTTACAGGACATTCATAAGGCCTACTCAAAAATACAATCAGGTTGACGCATAAAAACTTTTATTCGTGAAATTAAGGCACAAATAATTTAACGAGTTTTACGAATACGTTCTTAATGGTAAACACGGAAAGAACTGATGAATCAGATACTAAGGGCGAATTCTTTCTATTGCACCAAAGTAAACAAAACGACAATTTACCGTAGTATCGGTGCCGCATAGATAGTTAATAAGGGGCCGTCCATTTAGTAAGTATGCACGGAGGGGAAAGGGAGAGATAGATTGTTGTTAAGTTTTTAGCCTGTAAGTGTTAGAAACTGACACACCAAATTCTGTTTTCTAATATTAAACTTCATAGAACATTGTAGTATAAATACATTATAAATAATTATTATGTAATATTATAAATAATATAAATAAATAAAGTATTCATATTTTAACTACAAAAATGATGTTTTGCGACGATCTTGCGCAGTTGGGGGAAGGTACTAAGCACTAACATACGTACGCACAGGGAAGGGTGGTAGCACACCATGCAACGAGAATGAGGGAGGGGATCAAAAGTGGCCGATTTTTTGCGTACGATCTAGGTAAGTGGTTTTTAAATTCCTGCTAAAAGGCTAACGGAGATGCAGACGGACACCAAATCACCAGCCAAAACTACCCTAAAAATTTGGTTGCTCTTAACGTTAACGGCGTAGAAGTAGTTTACTAATTTAATGTTTTATTGTTTATTGAGCCTCCCATTAGCTGCCCCGGGGGTAACCTAATGTCAACTGTGAGAATAACTTATTGTCATAAATATTCCCTCAAAATATGGTTGCTCTAACTTGGACGGTGTAGAAGTAGTTCACGGAAGTGGGAGGGACTGGCGGAAAAAAAAAACTATTACATTAGTTGATTTAAAAAACACTATAAAATCTTATCAATTTTTATACTCGTTATTGATGATGTCATAGAAGTGAGATACTCCGCCACACGTGATTTACAATCTACAGGGACACATCTTAAGTCTAGCTAATATTCAATGATGGAAAAGCGAGATTTAAAAACAAAATTTTCGCATAATTACTAAGGGATAAAAAGTAAGATATCAAGTGCCAAAAATTTTCATCTCACTCCTCAAACTTTTTTAAAATAACAAAAGAGTATAATACTAAACTTTGGAATAAATTTTGCAACAAGCAAAAATAATAACTTTCATTTTCTTGGCGTTTCAAGGGATCATCCTTTAGAATCGAGTAATGCTGTACTCTAGAAAAAACGTTGTGATGCTATGAGATGATAAAGTGATCATGTATAGCCTCACCATGCCTGCCATCATTATGTTCAAAGCGCCGTAATTATGATAAGTAAGAAAAAAATGAAATGATTTTTTTAAGATTGTGACAAAACCTATTTTAATCGCAAGACATTTTTGAGCAAAGTTTATTCAATTAAATTGGAAAGAATCATCGATCGAGAGTTATATCACCACTAAAAATGGCTGATTTGTACGTTTATTTTTTATAAATTGTTTTATAATTGTTCAAATGAAAAGTTTTTCAAGATAAGAATTACCAGCCAATTTCGGTTATAAATAATTTTGAATTAAATTCATAATGCCATTCGCATTCCTTGCGGAGATGTAAAAGCATCAAATAAATACTTTTACAAGTCGAATCGCAATTGACTAAGCACCTATTTTAAAAAACCTGGACCCATAACCTCGCATATTGCGTCACAATATCACTCAACATTCAATCACTCGCGCGCGTTAGAACCATTGGCGTAAAAGAACAATAGCATTAATTTACTCGCGATAGGTAATTTACGAGGTGAAGCCGTGTCGCACGAACCGGAAGTCCAGTTCAGATGTTTGATTAATAAATTAAATTACCTTCAACCTTGATTCCACGGATAAATTTGAGTAATAAGGATCGCACTGAAGCCTCATAATTAAAGGTGGGTTTGCGAGGGAAAGGCAGAGAAAGGGGGAGGGAAATTTGGAAAGGGGCAAGAGTAGCGGCAGATTGGTATTTCGAAAGGACCATAGGTCTGAAAAGGGAGAAAAGACGATAAAGGTTGGATGAAGTAAGGGGGAGAAAATGAGGCCGTTAAAGTCACTGATTGCTCGTCGGAAGGAGAGACACGAAAGAGGCGTACTCAGAGCAGATTTTCATTAAGGGAGGACTTTATCGCAGTCTTGATATTTAAGAGGATGACGGAAGAAGGATTTTACGGGGCCGGAATAACCTGTGCTGCGTCGGAGACGAGAGGAGTGTTTTACAGCGTATGTTGAAGCGGAGGCGACTTTATCAAATTTCGTCCATTGAGATTTTATTTTCCTCGAAGTGTAGTTTCGAGCGCAGATATTTCTCTCTTCTCCATGTCACCCGGTTTCCTTGGCATTAAAAAATAGATAGATTACTTTAGCCTATAAAGTAAGTACTTTAGTTTTTTTATCAGAAATAACAACTCTAAGAGTATGACATCCACTTTGTCATCAAGAAAGTAAAGCTGATAAGGCGTAGGCTTAATTTTACAATTACCAATATTTCGTTATATTTCCTACGATTTTTCTTTCAAATGATCTTTTAATTACTTTAATGTCTGAAATATTGAACAAATTTTGAATTATTTCAGCAGCAAAACCTTTTCCTACGCGGGCTTTCCAAACGCTTATTTGATTGTACACGATTTAATAGAGGTGAGATCTATTTAGCCAACTCAAATCCTATATATAATTTCTCAAGTGTCTGTCCGCCCGTCCCCCTCTGTATCTCAGGAACTCCTCGTCGTCAATAAATTCGCTAAACGACATTTTGTTTCTGCCAGTTAAGAAACCCCAAGATATCTGTTTTGATTTTTATTTGCCAACTTGAAACAAAATTACGGCCGTTTAAACTATTTTAAAATTGATATTTCGGAAACGTTGCTTCGTAGAAAAAGAATTTAACAAAAAAAATGTGCTTCATAAGAACAGTTAAAAAAAAATATTTTCAGCTTAGCGAGAGTAAATGCGATGCGCGCAGCGCCGAGGTCTTAGGAGCAAACGAAGGGAGCGAAGGGCGCGATTGAAGCGCTTAGTCACGTAGTCTCTTTTTGCTATTTATGCGACGAGAAAAAGCTTGCAGCCTAGACGAACACGTGAACTCTTTCCACGCTTTATTAAGTTGGCGCAAAGCGGTATTATCCAACTTTATCTTACTAAGAATCTAAAGACCATGTACGGGGTATTTCAGTTTTCACCAATGAGCGCTACAATAATGTCGTCTTGGTTGCATAAGATACGGGATGTAAAGAGAATTTTGATGGGAGAGGACACAGAAAGAAGCAGTAGAGGACAAAGAGAGAGAGAGAGATAGAGAGAGCAATGACACACAGAAATGTTACTACTCGCTTTAAGATAAACTCATAATAATTGCTCGTTAATATTGTGAGACTGTAATCCTGACATTTACACAATATACACTGCCACCCTGAATGATATTATCTCAGATATGCTGTTTTCGTAGCTAAGTTTCTTGCTGTTATGTATTATTTGCTCTTTTAACCATGCCATTCATTCTCTGCTAATGGTAGTTAAATTTCCTACGCAGTCTTAAAATGATCTCCCCCGCTATATTTTCCTTCTTACTATAATTTCAAATTCTTTCGCTGTCTAACTCCCATTCCAGAATCAACTCTCATTGACTATACCGAGCGAAATTATCTTTTTAATCATTATTCTTCCTCCTGATCGTGCAATAAAAATTCTCTCGGAGACATTGGCGATATGACTACGGAAAATTTAGGTGCCCGAGAACGCAATCTCGCATAATAAGGGTTAATGATGGTTCATAATCATAAAAATCATGTGTACGGGAATGTTTTGGTAGATGCGTAACCGTGCTAACGTGCAATATAACACCTTCCTGCTACTTATCAGAGAATTATATTAATTTATATAATAATATAAAGAATTATTAAGCTTTACAACGAATCATTCCATGACTGCAGATATAAGAACTCGTTAACTTATGCAAACTTTACTTTTAAAATACTTTCGCAACATTTCGCCATGTTTTTGTGGGACTTTATGGAAAGTTTGTCAAAAAACGAGCTCATATTATTTTTGTTAGTGGCGGTGCAAATAACGCCCTGCTTAATAATGAATCTATATCATTGCAAACATTTTAAACATATAGCTTAATGGAAGGGAAGCGATACAAAAAAGTGTCAGGACGCCATTTGTTTCGATGTTTACTCTCATGATTAAAAACAGCCATCAAATATTCTTTGCATAAAATAAAAAAGTTTGTTGTTTTAATTCAGCGAAACCTCATTTTGGAAAATCCTCAACCTATCCCAAGTGGGAAAATTTATTAATGTCTTTCATGATAAATATAGAAATAATGAAACATAAAACTCTCTCTCTATCCTTGTTCCGCATTGTTCGAATATAGTTATTAATCATTTAAATATCACAGTATCATCTATGGTTGTTCCAGAATAAGCAAAATCTTCAAAATTTGTAAAATTAAGTACTTGTCCGAGGTATCTTTATTAACGACAAATGGCCTTGTTATAGTTATTGGTGATACACAATACTAGTACCAAATTTTTAATCTTTGATACTTGTGTGCTTATCCAGACATTTGTTTTTCAGCCATAAGACGAGCTCGATAATTCTCTAGTGAATCCAAGATCGTGTTTTAAATTGGTCGGTTGTAAACTCTTTAGCTTTAAAGTAATGAGTTGATAAAATTAGCTAAACATTAAATTTCTTTGCATCTTTATCTTTGCTTTTAACATACCAGTAAGTCTAATAAAGCATTGTAATTTTTTATTTATCTAGAGTTAATATGGAAATGTTTTCACGGCCTAAGGTAAAATTATAGAAGCATGTAAAAATTTTAAATTACTTCCATTTTTTAAACAACTTTTGACTAGAAATTGAAACTATTATGCATGAAATATTTAGCGAAATTCAAAGTTCGATTTTATTTGTTTCGATATTACTTTCCTCAACTATTGAATTACACTACACCAAGTCTCTGCTATTATGGCTAAATTAAAAGATAATTTCATCTACCCCAATTTTCCGTGCATTACACGAAAATGTTCCAAGAAAAATTGACTAAAATGTTAGGGTGTGTATCATGCATGGTAACATATGAAAGCATTTTTTCCCAGTCATTTAATAGTAATTATTTCGGGTATATTGTCATTGATAAAGCACACTTGTTATTAATGTTGCGTTACGATGGAATTTCTTTTAACAATTTTTTCGGCGGAAAAATAAAAATAATCTTCTACTTTCTATCTTTATATTATGATATTGTGACAGTAAAAAAATTAAACTAAAAATGACTCTTATTCTTTTAGAAAATAGCAAATGTACTTCCACCGGTTTGAGATAGAAGTACAGAAATTCGGAAAGAGATATAAAAATATCATTACAATTTTTCCATTGTCAAGGTTGATTCGGACATTAAATTTACGTAGATGAGGAAGAGAAAGAAATGAGAAAAAATCTCAAAAGTTAGTAATAGTGTATCTGCCCGGCCACCTATGAGATGAATATACATATATATGTATGTACATTGTTTTCAAAATAAGTGTCTTTGCAATCTAAATTGCTCTATTGGATTGGATTACTCGAACAAAATCGCAAAGGCTAATAATTTCTCTCTCCTCCCATACTGTTTTGGTGCGTTTTATTTTGGGGCGTATTATACACGGAAAATTACGCTATGTTATTCGTATATTCGAAATAAAAACAAAAAGTTGAAAGATTCTAAGAACAGATTTTCAAAAACAAAAAATTGTCTAAAGAGTTTGCTGCAGATCTTGTTCATTTTCAAAAAAGCTTTCAAGCCATTTTTATATGGAATATGAGTTTCATCATTCTAAAGTGCATTTTTGTATTAAAATTCTGAGCTTGGCTTACCATGAAGTAATGATATTTGTAAAGGATTTTTCATAAGAATCTTTCACATATTATTTAATTTCTTTAGCGCTTAATTTTAATTTTACTATTCAATTCGTACATAGTGCTTGAATTAGAGGATGTTTTTTAAGAACTTTTACATATGATTTAATTTATTTAGCACTTAATTTGAATTTTACTGTTCAATTCGTACGCTGTGCTTGTTTTATTGACAGAAAGCTCTACATACACGCCAAAAAGACTAATTCTACACTACTCCTACTATACGATCGTCAAAATACTAACGCTTTTTCTTGAAATTAGAACATTTTTCAACTGGAACCCACCGAGAATCTCATTGTATAAGCACAGGAAGTTTTATCATTACAGAAATGTGTACATTCCAGCCTGATGTATTTTCAGAAATATACCTGAATTTAGTATGAAGCACCAGCAATGAGCCTCCACATCTCGAGTGTATATTTCTAGATGTATCCCTGGTATGTGACCTTTTAATCGTGTATTATCATCTTAATTGTAAGTAATATGTACACTACGACCTAATATGAGTTGCATAAATTAGAGAAATTCGTATATACTGGAGTTTTTTAATTTAATCCAAATATGAAATAATTCTTCCATTCACACGAAGAAAACGATAAAATGACCTGGAAATTGATAAAAAGTATTCCTTTTACTGATAAATTTCGCTTATATAAAACAGTTTCCAATAATGAAGAAAATCGATAAAATGTATAGTGGTTTCAATAGCCATAAAATCGTTGAGAAAACCAGATGCGTATTTCGGACACAAAGCAGCCGTTCTCCGAATCGATTCACCGATAGAAGATTTTTATAAAGCCTGCAATCCGTGGATCATGATTGAAGATCCCTACTATCAAAAAACTTGAGTATCTTTTCTTCCAAATTTTTATGGATAATGGAGTCGTTTAAATTATCAATTTGATTCCAGACATGGGGCAATATCGATAATTATTCATTTTTGAACTAATTGGAAAACACGAGTTCCCACAGAAAATTTTCAATTTTTTGCAGGGGGGAAATTATCAATTATTAGGTCAAAAGTTAATAATTACAGGTTCTTCTTAGTTCGCGACTTGTGGATCAAAAAATAGGCAAGGTATCAGAATGAAATCAGTAGCAGAGTCCAAGTCCACGAGTGACCATTGCATCCAGCCTCTCCAATGGGATGTCTCATACACGACCAAATATTTATATGTCCCCGACGGCAAGCGAACAGCAATACACCTTTTGTTGCGGTTAATCACAGCCGATATCTGACAAAATTCAAATGGATGCAATCGATATTTACCATGCGATTCCAATTTCCAGAGATTTCCCTCGATGTTTTGTTCCTTCATTACCATTGGAAAAAATAAACCACCCAATATGATTCCACGGAGATTCATCCCGGAGCACGCAATATTAGTAAAAATTGAGAATATCCACCTACGAAAAAGATTGGAGTCAAGACATTCTATACAAAATATAAAAGGTCCCTTTTCAGATACAAGGCACGACCAAATCACTGAGCTTCCCCCTCAACTTAATAAACCAAACGAAAGTTATCACTACGTATCGAAGAGATCCATAACCGATTGAAATGAGATCTGCCCCCTGTTGAAGCTCTAGGGGAGGGACAAGGAGAACGAAAAAGATCGTAGAATTCCGACGACATAGCGAATAAAAAAGTAAAGTGAAACAGCGCTCTCCGTGATTGGATGAGAGTTACGCACACTATCGAATAACATCCAGGAACACCGGTCCCAGGAGAGAAAGGGGAAAGTCAGTTGCGGTGTCGAGTAAGGTGGCTGCTTCTCTCTTGAGGGATGGCTGGTCAGGGTAATTACCGAAGGTGGAGCGAGGGTTTGGTTGGATTAGGAGACAATAGGGTCGGGGAAATGTCGTGTTCTGGAAAAGCGACGTGGGTGGAGAATGAGGTAGAAGGAGAAAATGAAGAGCGAAAGAGATGAAATGGGAAGAGGGAGAGAAAGAAGTGAGAGAGAAGGGTTTCGGGTGAAGGAGCAGGAAGAGAAGGGTGGATATAAGTGGCCATGGGAGCTTATATGAAGGATCGGATGAGAAGTGGAGGATGTACAACAACAAGGGATGTAGAAGAAAGGGAAATATACGGTTGGGAAGTCAATAAGAAAGGAGAAGAAAATCCCAAGAGAGAAAGAGATAAAAAGGAACCGGGGTCGACGAAAAGGTGGGAGTCAAAGATCCGGAAGAGGCGGAAGGTGGAACAAAGCAGTAAAATAGTCGGTGTGAATTTCAACATTGCGCTCCTGGCCCGTAAAATAATGTAACTGGTTAAATCAATACGCATTTAAACCCGATTTGTATTTTCTAGCAGTTTGGCTCGTAGCTACAATTCATCTGCTTTTTGAATGTCAGAATTTAGGGGATTTCTAGGCGTCAAAATCGACATGTAATAATATTACTTATTTATTTTTGGGAGATATGGCCTACGAATTATTGTTTGTGGCGTCCGACTTTATAACTGTATGAATTTAAATTTAAATTCATGCAGCCAATTTTGAGTAAGTAGACATTTTGCAAAAAACAACGGCAATAAATAACCTTCCATTGTTGCGCTAATTGTTCTATTTCGACAACAGTTTTACTCCGGGTGATACCATATATAAATACGAGATTTAACTAAATTCTATTTGGCAGCATAGCCCCTAATGGCGACCACAGAATAAAGACGGAATCGAAAAAGGAAAGTTCTTCGGATTCAAGACCTCCTGAAACGTGCACATACAACAAAATCTCTTATTCGAATTTTCAGCAAACATAATTAAAATCATTTCTCTCTATACTTCGTAATGAGAAAATAACAAGATGATCCAAACGGAACTTGCTATGTCTAATTTCAATGTGAATATATTTTCTTTTTAATTCATAACGAAATTAAAAGGAAATAACGATTGTATATATGTATTTAAGTCTTAATAAATACGTCAAGTGTAATTATAACCACTTCGTACAGCTTCTGTATGCCACGTGAAAGATATGTATTCCACTTAAATCGACTTCAAATAATTGAGCTAACTCTTCAACCTATTTATAGGTTCAATAAAGTTTTACACGTGGGACTATTTTTGGGAAATCATTTATATATTTATTTAATTATTTAATTTATTTAATTAAAAAAGGTCCATAAACATAAAAATCCCTATTATTAATTTATAATTTTTTTCTAATGTCGCAGTTACGCATATTTTCTTGGAGAAATATTATTTTCGTTAGAAATTGTCTATATGCGGCCAATATACTGTATTAATTTTCCGTTTCATTGCGTTCTCAGCAAATTCGTTCATAAGAGAATAAAATAATAATTCCTACCTAGAGTGGAAGAAAAATAATATCTTTCAAGACTATAGTTGGCACTGTTTCCGTTAGAGCTTTTATCAGAGTGGTATTTTTATTGCAGATACTACGCCATTTTTCGTTTTTTTTTCCCGTGGGTGACGACATTACCTTAGGAGAATTAAATTAGGCAAAATTTTCCCTCGCTCCCTCTCCAACGAAATTCTGAATAACACCCTTGAATATTATTTTAGCAGTGTAAAAAATTTAAGATTGAGAGAGCGAGAGAAAGGACGAAAGAGAGTCGAAAGAACATTAACCTCGTTTGCTCTGCTCTGTTTTCCTTCCTACGAGGATTGTTTAAAAATATATTTTTACCTCAACTTTGTCCTGTAAGTAGACAACTTCCTTTAAATCGATAGGTTTCGTGAAACGAGAAACCTCACTCCCTTTCTTTAAATATCTTTCATATTGAATTGCACTTCTCCTTTTATATTTAATTTGTAATATGCAAACACTTTTCCTCGAAATTTATTTTGGATCGGAATGAAAATAATGTGACTAATCGCGGACGATCGGGATTAAATTGAATGAATATAGTTACTATGACCCTCTGAAAAATGAACTATCTCGCAGGAAACAGAAATCATCATTAGTTCTCGTGAGTGATTTAAACGACTGTTTTCAAATGTGTGACTGACTTCGATCGTTAAATTTTATCGTGGCTCGCTACGTCAGTTCGACCATTTGGCGCATTCCACTTAGGGCTCTCACCTCTACGGTTTTCGTCCGGAGACTCCGGTTTTTGCAGTTCATCTCTTTAATAATCAGTCTCTGGTTACGGGACGTCCCGTTTTTCGGCCAATTTAGATGTTCGTCATCATTATATGAGTATGTTAAATCATTCAATATTGACATTAGAAAAATTATCATACTAGTACCGACTTTCCCAGAGTCATTAAAAACTTGAAAGACAAAATAACAAGTAGATTAACAATTAGTTTTTACGGCAGTAATGTAAGACAAAGTCTGAATTATTTGTCAAGTGCGCAAATGTTTCAGAAGCAGACAAAGTTTATGAAAGAGCACTGGAATATCTAAACCAATATTATGTCTTCAAAAACAGCGTTTTTTGCGTCAGTATTTTAAATTTAAAACAAAAACTAAATTTCGACGATGTTTTAAAGGCTTCTTAAAAGTTGTCTGTTAAATTGAATGAAGATATATTATACGATGAAATAGACTCTGTCAACGCTATTCGAGAAGAAATAATAAAACCTGATCTTGCGGTGTGTAAAATATGGGGCAAAATTTTTCAATAAACAGATTTTTCTGAATTGCCTAAGCTAGTGGGGAAAATATTTTTCCATACCTACTAGCAATGCATTTGTTGAGCGAGTTTTTTCGTAGATGGGTAATTTGTGGAAAGATGAACGCAACTGCTTAAGTGTACCCATGGTAAAAGCTGATTTGTGCACAAAAATAATTATATTATGTATATATTTGCTTAATTATTTTATTTAATAAAAATGTTTGAATATTCAATTTGTTATAACTATGCACAATATTGTATTATTAAAAATACTTTACATTATATTGTTTCTTCTATAACTATTTTAAATATATTTTTCATATAAATACATAATATATTTTTTTTGCTCAACTCTCCGGTTTTGGAATCCTCGCAAGGTGGCAGCCCTAGTTCCATTTAAAGCACTTCGAGACGTAAACAGTGACGACATTATTTTTTTTAATCTTAATTTTTAGAAAATTAGTGATGGCTTTTACATGACATAAAATTTACAGATTCACACAAATTACAATATTGAAACTCGGTAAGTGCAAAGCAAATCTTTTAAACACATGGCAGAAACAAATTCCAGTGTTCAAGGGGTATAATTTTTCATGTCACTCGTGAATATTTTTGCGTGACTGAGGACAACTCTCGATTAATTAGCAAAACACGAGAGCGAGCAAACATGGTGTTTTTATTTGAGTTTGATCACTATGATCGCGCGATACCGCGCAGCAATTTCTATATTGCCAAAACCATATTCATTTGTTATATTCGCTCAACAGGTGAACGGCGTAGGGCCGAATTTCCTCTCTCTAACAGGGCGCAAAAAATGATGAGAATTGTTTCCACTTTCCACAATCTCTTTCTATGTTAATACTTTTTTGATTAAATGTGTGATATAGTAAAAATGTCATTGGAACAGAAGGACTAAAAGCGATCACAAATTTAATTAATAAGATTTACGACATGGGATTTCCTAGAAGTAACAATGATCCCTCTAAAGAAAAAGCCAAAGGCAATACAGTGTAAAGACTACAGAAGATAAACCTTCTGTCACACACTTCGAAGGTCATCACGAGGATTCTTAATAAAAGGCTAGAGAGAAAGGCAGAATAAATACTAGGGGAAGATCAATTTGGTTTCAGATAAGGACGAGGAACTAGAGTTGCTATAGGGGTAGTTAGAATCATATCAAAAAGGGCAATAGATTACAGTCAAGATATCTGCGAATGTTTCGTAGAATGGCAGAAGGCCTTTGATAGAGTAAATTGGGTCATGTTGATGAAGATATTAAAGGATATAGGTGTAGACTGGAAAGACAGGAGACTGATCAGGAATCTATATGTGAATCAAGTTTTAAAGGTCAGTTTGGAAAATGCGGACACCTGCGAAGTAAATATCGGTAGATGAGTAAGAAAGGACTGCTGCCTATCGCCAACCCTTTTCAATATATATGGAGAAAGTCTAATGCAAGAAGAGTTAGAAAGCACAGGAGATTTCAAATTTGAAGAAAAGATTATAAAAACAGTATAATACCCGGATGTTCAAGTACTTCTAGCAAGAAAGGAAGAGGAACACCAGAATATGACAAATAGAAAATACGGTATGGAAATAAATACAGAAAAATCTAATGTTATTCGAATATCGAGCAAAGAAGAGAATCTGAACATAAGTATTGGAAGAAAGCCTTTAGAACAAGTTTCAGACTATAAATACCTTGGAAGCATAATAACAAGAGAAGCAAAATGTACGGATGAGATCAGAACTAGAATAGGAAAAGCAAAAGCGGCTATCAGAAGAAAGAAACACCCATTTATGTGGAATATAAGGGAAGATACGAGCAAGAAGTTCATAAAATGCTATGTATGGAGTATAGCTTTGTACGGGGCTGAAACGTGGTTGCTAAGAAAAGATTACATCAAATACTTGGAAAGCTTTGAAATGTGGACTTGGAGGAGAATGCTAAAGATAAAATGGACAGATAGGATGAAAAACGATGAAGTGCTACGAAGAGGAGGAGAGAAGCAAACGATTATAAAGACTATTAGAAAGAGGAAGTCAAACTTGGTTGGACATTACCCGAGGAGTGAGAGTATGATTAAAGACGCGCTAGAAGGGAAACTAGACGGAAAAAGGGAATGGGGTAGGAAAAGGTTTCAGCTGATAGACGATTTTAAAGTTAAAGTTATCAATATATGAAGAGGGCAGCGGTAAATAGGAGTATATGGAGAATCAGGTTTAACCATGAATAATTACGGACCTGTCTATGGACAGACTACCTATTAAGATGATGATAGTAAATATCATGTGCCTAATTTCTCCAACCGTTTAAGGCAAAGGTCCCCTACCATCGGGCCAAATGCGGCTCCCGAGAGAACTCTATGCGGCCCGCGAAGTTGTGATCGGTAAAATTTGATATTGACAATTTCATATATTTTCAGTATAATCATTGTCTCCGAAGCATTCACGAATACCAATGTGGCCCGCCATGTAAAAAGGCTGGGCTCCACTGGTTTAAGGTAATAATGAAAAAGTAGGTCGAAATTAAATTCACAGATTTTATTCCATAACAACACGAAGAGGAACAAAATACTCGATACTGTTAAAAATAATTCCTGTTCGCATAATGAAATAAATTTTACTTCACTGTTACTACTGAATAAAAATTCCATTTGAATATATTTCCAACTACTTCCTAAAATAAATATGCAATTTTAATACAAACAAAAAGATAGAATACTCATCGAATACAAATCTAAACCTATTTTTAAAAATTTGGATATAGTTTTCCTAATTAATCTGATGAAATAATCCGACTAAGAAACAATTTGCGTAATTCGAAATTTTTATCTACAAACACTCGGGAATAACAAATAAATGGTGAAGTTTTAAAATAACTAAAAAGTGATGAAGTTTTAAAAAAGATTACGAATTTAAAGCAATTGTCGCACAGGGAATAACGTGTAAAAAATTTCGAAAGATTGTTTTAATAATCGAATTAACAAAGGAAATATCAGCGCTAAATTAGGTTGCTCGTTACTTGATTATGCGCAAGACTAAACTACAGGACATGTATCTTATAAGAATCTGCGAACAGAAGATACTAATGCCCTTCACTGTTTATCGGTCATAAACAAATACGCTACGGACATAGATAGTGCCTAATGAAGAAAAACGTTTCCGTAACTTTACAAGCTCATTAGTGACAATTTGCAATATCCTTCGATATTCCTTTTATTACCTTAAATTTCAATAACCAGCTGCAATAAATATACGTAACATTTTATTTTTACGGTGTCTTTGTGTAGTATCTCCTTAAACCTGAATCAAATATAAAAAAAGCTACTGATTAATATTAATCATTCAATCAATCCTTACCTTTTCCGCTTTTTCTTCCGCGTTGCAGAGACAAAATCTTGACTATTTTTTTAAACCGAAACCACGCAAAAAAACTTTCATTGGCACATCGACGTAAGGATAAGAATCCTTACAACTTTCGAAAAGGGTAAAGTTCACGCGAATTCTATGCAACTACTCTCTTGCCACAAAATCTTTTTTCTTATCGACTTCCGTTCTGTTTTTCTTTACGCGAGGAAAAAATCTACAAGGATTTACCTAGAACTTTGGTTTTACCGGATTTTCCGTCTCGAATTCTCCGGTTTCTCTCTTCCAAGCTCACGACTATACCCTTTTTTAATGCGACGAACGAAGAGATTTTTTTGAGTATTCGGAAAAAAGGAGTACTTTTACGACACGCGATCTTTCGTAACGCCAAGAGCGGCAGGATGTGTGGGAAACTGTCTTCGTGCATTAAAGCCTTCGCTTGGCCCGCAGAACATGCACTGCGATCGAGAGACAGAGAGGCTGCGTGCGGATTCCCCCTTTCTCCCCCTTCCACCTGACTCCAATCCTCTCTCTCTCCAGTGCGCATTCTCGTCTTCCCCTCCAACCACTCCTCCCTCTCTCCCTTTCATCCCACACACCCTCTCACCTTCTCTTTTATCCTTCTCCTTTACCTCCCCCCCTCTCCCCATCTCCCCCCCCTCTCCCCCCTCCCTCTCCCCATCTCCCTCCCCCTCTCCCTCTCTCTCTCTCTCCACTCCACCCACTCCAGTATGTATACATTTGTCTATATTTCATATGTATATTATTTGAATGTCTTTATATGTACATTTATGACGGTACACAGCGATGCTGTATTTATGATCTTTCTTACTATACTTACCGTTTCCTATATCTTGCTGTAGTTTCCATTGTGATATATACACTGTGTGTTAGGTATGTGTAGGTATTTGTACACCTATCTTCTCAACGGGTATTTTCCTGCGTGGGTTTTACCGGGAAAAACAAATCTGTTCATACCTAGGTTTTCCCTACAAGCTTAAATCTGTCTTCACTTATATCTTTTATATTTTATGAATATTTTTATTCTTTTTGTTGTAATACTTTTTTTTAATATTCATGATATTGGCGAAATTTCACCCGAACAAAGACTCATTTATCCATCCTTCTTCGTATTCCTCCTAATTCTTAATTATTTTACTTTACTATCTTGTAATATAATCACTCTGTATTCAGTCAGGTATATTTTATTTTACAATCGCTATTTTCCTCTCACCCCCTACCTTATATGGATATTTATATAGGTACATGTGCGGGTGCGTGCGTGAATGTGCGTGTATGCGTTTGTATTAGGGTGGTCCAAAAATATGGATTTTGGAAAAGTATCGCTCCCACCCTTTTATTCGGTGATCCTATATACAAGAACATTGTTTGTGACGTCTGCCTAAAAAAGATAATATTTAGGGATGGACTCAGGGTCCAAAAAATGTTGTAAATTCTAAAAAAGGGGCGGTCTGTTTATTTTGGTTGCTAGGGAAAAAGGATATGGGAGTAAGAAAATGGTTTCTGAAGATACATTAAAAGTTTGTTCTCCAATATAAATAAAAGATTGTATTGGCCTAGTCGCATTACTTAGCATCACAACGCAGTTTGAAGTTTAGCGCGCGTCGCAAAATAGACAACACGCACAGCACATGTAAAATCATAGACGAAATGCACAATATTTAAATTGTAATAACACTTGTTATTCTATTATTATGTTAACGCCTGTTGTAGAATATGTTGAGAAAAGGCTCCTTAATAACCACATTATGTTTTGTTCAATTCGCACAATATTTAGATTGCTTTCCTGGCCCTTGAATTTTTGGTCAGACAAATAAGGATCTGTTTATGCAGAAGGCTAGGGCATCAAACTACGGAAGTATAATAATTTGTTATTCAGATAATACACACACTACATATTAAACTATTGTATCTTAAGTTTTTCCACCATTGGATATTACTTAGGGGTGGATCCAGTGCCCTAAATACATGGAAAATCGGCTATATCGACCAAATATTTTCTGAGCGTCATAAAACCTATTTCAGGAAGCTTGGGAGCATTGTTTGCTCTCTCTGCCCTGCAATACTTTAGTCATAACCTAATGATTGAACAAGATTGGAAAGGTGTACTCCATGTCGGAATACACAGAGTTTCCAAATTTGCTCCTTGAGATTTCACAATGTTCTCAATATTTTCCCTCGGATGAGAATTTAACGAGAAGCAAGCGAGGTACGGTGTAAATTACATGTAGATCTTTATGTAAAGTAGTTATAATTATTGTCCGATTTAAACTAAAATTGGAATCGGTAAATTAATTTTAACAAAACTCTCCAATAACAAATTTCCTCACAATATGTCAAGCGGTTCTCGAGTTGAAACAAAGGAACATTGTGCCCTATTTGTAGATCATAACAGTGGTCGTAATTTTTGTCCGATTTTAACCAAAATTGGAATCGGTCGACCAATTTTAGCAAAACTCCCTAATACCAAATTTTATAAAAATACATCAAGCGGTTCTCGAGTTGAAACAAAGGAACATTGTCAACCAATTGTAGTTCATGTAAAGTGGTCGTAATTGTTGTCCGATTTTGATCAAAATTGAAATCGGTCGACCAATTTTAGCTAAACTTTCCAATACTAAATTTCATCAAAATATGTTAAGCGGTTTTCGAGTTTGATCATGAAGACGGACGGACGAAAACCACTTCGTGCAAAGAACGCATAAAAATGCGATTTTAACAGATGTTTTTTTTTTTTTTTCAATTAAAAAGAGTGCGGTAAATCTCATCTGCGTAAGAAAAGCGTGTTATTCTTATTTCAACGGCATTACGTCCTTAACATAGTTTAGAAAATTATAAGTAGGCTGTGATCGAAGGAAATAAACAAATGTGTACAAAAAGAATATTCATCGCTTTAAATTTATTTTAATTAAAGATTTAAGAATTTGAAATTTGTAACAAATATTAAGTTCTTGATACATTCCCGCTTTTCTATTGGAAAAATTCGCTGATTGATTTCTTGTTTGAAATAAGGCAGCCTCTTCCTATGGCTTTGTACCACCTGAAGGAAGAACTGAAGCTGTTCTTCATCTCTTGTTAAATTCCCACTATATTCTTCGATAAGGGCTCCTCTTCTCTCTGCATTGTCATTAAGTTCTCGAACTATTTAAAGACCTCTCTATAAATCTTCTCTTTGCTGCCAATCTTCAGGGACTGAATTTCAAATGTTAGGAGAAACTTCCAGAATTTGAAAGAAAACTCTCTCGTATGCTTTGTGACAAAATCTTCTATTCTGAAATGAGCTCGAGTTTCCAAAGCAACAATGCTCATGCTCAGGTGAACGGAAGTTACTATGCGTCTTTTATGCATTGTATGGGCATTATGTTGGTGAGTGGTGGGCAGGTGAAGTTTATGGGTGGGAAGTAGTTGGAGGAAGTGTGGAACAGACATTAGTAAGGGAGAATGAGGGGGAAGTTATATACGTTCACAATTGATGCATTTAGATTATTGCGGTTGTGGACGATTTCTAATTCTTCTAAAACGTTAAAATTCCTACCATTCTTTTGAAAATGAAGGCTTGTTGGGGTGAAGTCAAATATGTGATTAACCTAAATGAGATGTTTGGCAAAGAGGAAGGTTAGTTGTTTATTGATACACGCAGTACCATTTATGTTAATAAATGCTAGTATATAAGTCATGTACGGTCCTTCCGCAATAAACGGAATTATAGTAATTACATTAAAGCTTGTATAATCTATATAATACCAGGTACACAATGTACACTCCTTCAAGAGCTCCACAAGCAATGTTTTTGTGTGGGAGCACAGAATAAGCGGGTAGGAGAAACAATTCAAAATACCCGCCCTGCCTAGGGGATAATATATTTTTCGTCTAATATATACTACAATGGCTGTTTTAGTTTAGCAGTATTAGTTCCTCTCTCAACTCATTTTGCATTTCAGCATGCATCATAACATAAGCCACACTCATACCTCATTTTACATTGTAGGAGCTCCCATGTACGAATATTCAACTTGAATACGTATGCAGTTTATCTTTAAATATTTTAACACAAACATTTATCTGATAAATTTAGACCATGCTTACTTGCTATTAACATAAAAATATAGAAAAACTAATAATAAATAGAGTGGAATCAACGCCCTTAAAATTTCACGTTTCGATCCCCGTGACTGCCTGGGCTTAATATTAGTTTCGGCTCCTCCTCAGCAATTAAAAGTACAGTTAATAAACACACCTATTGTTATGGATCTTAATAAAATGCCCAAAAAAATACATTAACGTATTTCGATAATTTTCTGCCATGGCTACCTAAATGAGCAGACCCTTTTTGTACGACCAAAATATTCAAGAGCCAGGAGGGAAATCTAAATATTTTGCGAATTGGACAAAACGTTTAGTTATTGTTTAAGACTCCTATACCCAACATTTCCTATAACAGGCGTTTTAATTATTATATAATTATAATTTATTACAATTTTATTGTCGTGCATGTCGTCTCCTATGCTTTCACAATGTGTTATGCGCGTTGCCTATTTTCCGATGCGCAATCTTATATTGTATTACCGTAATCGCCGTAGTTGTAGGCGAACTTTTTGGTAGGTTGGTTAAAGCCTATTAGGAAGCTTATATCTCAGCCGCTGTTTGGTCTATTTTCGTCATTTATAATTTGTAAAGATACGGAAATCTCCTGTTCTTTAACGGTACTAAATTCAACCGGATATGTTAAATACTTTCGTTTTTGAGGGGGGTTTTCCTCCACCCCTGCACTCCATAGGAAAAGCACTGGAATCAGTTTCGGGAATTATAAAATCACATTTTAAAATTAGTTAGAATCAATATACGAAGTCGGGACCTAAACGTTTGTGATGGAAAAAACGTTCATTTTGGTTACTGTGAAAATTCAATTACGTTCCGAATTTCCCGGAAAATCCATGTTTAATACGAAAAAACGCTACTTTTAAACAATGAGAATTGTCAGTTACTACGGCCAACTCAATTGAGCTAGTGGTAATAGTAGATGTATACTCGCGGGCCCCTTGTTGATATTTTGTTTGTTTACATGGATTTCGAGCATTTTTGAAGAAACAGTCAACCTTTCCCCTTTGAATTAAAGAACCACTTTATTCGTTATTGTAGCATCGTTTAAAAAATTAATTAAATTAATTTCTTTAACTCAAGCAAAATACATTTTAAACAGTATAAGATTAAAATAGAGCCCCTTAACGATATTACGTCATTTTGTTTGTAAACATTTATTTTGATTTGTCTTTATGTTGAGCCTGGTTGAGCCTGTTTATTCTGTAATATTTACGAAGAAAGAAGTTTTAAAAAACTTAGCAAGGTCAGATATTTTTGTTTATCACATCACTTGGAAAATTAAAAAATTAAATAAACCTATATTATATTTATCCTTAATCCTAATACAGGTTAATAATAAATAGAACCTTCTGTTCTATTTACGAAGAAAGAAGTTTAAATCTTTTGTCAAATAAATGTCTGTTGAAATTAATTATTTTTAAAAATCAAAATCAACTTAATGTGACAGCGAAGCGTCACAGGTGCTCTAGTTCAATTCAAATTGCATTGCGACGCAAAGTAATATATCTATGTCAATACAAACTACTTCATTATATTAATGAGAAAACGTGCAATTTATTACCAAAAACAATTACGATATTACTCTATTTTTCCTAGTCGCTGAAATAAACAGATAACCCCTTTATAGAATACTTTTCGTATGATTTTACAAATATATGGGGCCTTGGTTCCACCCCTAAATATTACCCAATTGTAACAAAACGTCACAAACAATGATTTTGTATATAGGAGCACCAAATAAGAGGGTGGGAGGGGAATATTTTTTTTAATTCCCCATATAAAAGTGGACCACCCTAGTGTGTATTAATGATTTTTTTCTTTCAATCAAATTATTTTTTCTTTGAACTGTTTATGTATTTTCCACGTTTTTTACACATCTCTTATATTCGTGTTTTTTGTATTGGGTCATTTTTTCTGTGGGCTGATACACAGTTTTTTTAGACTCGCAAAACTAACATTATTCTACTAGCGTAATTGCCGGTCAAATATGATGGGACTATTATAAAAGTTTTCCAAATATATATGACTTCAATATGAAAAATCAGTAAGACACTCTATGATCTGATTTGACTTTCATACACAATCAAATCACTGTTTTTGAAAGTTATCTTCGTTTTAATTATACTGTTTAAGTAATTGTTAGTAGAGGCCAAATGATTATCCAAACATTTGCGGAAAATAAGAGGAAAATCGAAATAATAATATATTATGCATAAAGAAGTAACTAAAATTTACTTGAAATATTTGAGCAAATTATAAGTTATTTAAAACGCATAGAATTTAATTTAATAAAAGAATTATTTTACTCTTAGTAACTCGTAAAAAACAGGATAAAATGTGAACGAACTGTCAATTTATCATCAAAGGAAAAATGTATAGTAACTTACTTATTATTAACTAAATACTTACATGAACTGCAATGAGTTTAACTATATTTTAAGATGGCACTTTCCTTTTAACTACCTATATTAGTTTTGAAAATTTTCAAGAAATAATCATTTTAGTTAAAGAAATTTAAATAAAAGTCGTATAATTTTATTTTTAATCCTATTTGAAATTCGGTTCGAAATATTTGCTGTAATATCAGTTAAAGAAAACCATTGAAAATGACGTGACCTATAATTAGTTTTATGAATTCCCACTATTTGGCAATGGTGCATGATTCAATAGAATAACATTTTTTAATAATCAATTATAATTTATTATTGTTATTTTATTACTGCAGCTCCTTTTAATCCTATACAAATAATACGTCCTCTTCCTCAATTTCTGCTCATTACCATTCTCTTTCCCTTCCTCCCTCTAATTACTTAATAGATTCAGTAAATAAGTTATACCCATGTATGAAACTCTGACCCGTGTTAAAACACTAAATTGGTGCATTTATTATGAGGCCAAGAATAGAATTCAACAATTCGGACAATAGTGGTCCAATATAAACAAAATGCGTGAAAACGTATTAAAATAAAATTTTTTGAGATTTACCAATGAGATTTAAATTCTTCTCTTCGCATAGCTAATGTAAGTTAAATACCTCATCCTTAAAATATTTTTAAATGTAAACGAAATAGGTCTGCATGTTAAGGAATGGCGTTTTACGTGATTCATGTAAGCGATGCGAATTTATAACTCCGGTTAATTATATGATGCACTGCAAAAAACTATGAAAATAACTATAAAAATTGTTAATTACCAAAACTTTCAATAGGAAGTTAACTGAAAAGAAATGAATGAAAAACACGATTTCAATTATAAATAATTCGAGCGCCTTTTCTCTCTTGTACTAAATCATTCAAAACACACTTTCCTGACGCATATAATATAAGGACGACAATACAATCTCGAGGTTTAACAATGACACGGTCGGCAAGACAACATATCTTTAAAAATCTTAAATTTTTCCAATAAATGTGGTTTAAACGTATTACTTGAGCGATTTAGAACCGAAGACAAAAGTCGACGACAAGAATAAGAATCTGTTTATTTTTATTTAAAATGGTCCAGGTCCGAAGATCGTACGTCAATTACTTCTAATTTAATTTTGCAAATGAAAAAGCCTGAAAGTAAAAAAAGGTATTCTTAAGTGTCCTCTTATGGGGATTTATAAAGAGCGTTCCTACGGACCAACAGAATAAGGATATTATGTATATAATTAAAATTTATTATTGTTATTTTTGTACTACAGCTCCTTTTAATCCCATACAAATGCTATATCCTCTTCCTCTTTCTCAATTTCTGCTCATTCCCATTTTCTTTTCCTTCCTCCCTCTAATTACTTAGTAGATTCACTAAATAAGTTATACCCATGTATTAAAAGTCTGACCCTTGTTAAAGCACTAAATTGGCGTATTTATTATTAAGAAAAAGTCTGCAGGTGAAAAAAATATATTTTTAAGTGTTCTCTTATGTGGATTTCTATAGAGCGTCCCGACGGACCAACGTACAGAATATGGATATTATGCATATAATGGTAATACTCTTATGTTCTATTAACCAAATATAATAAATTTGTAGTTAATATGCAATCAATATATAATTAATATGTGATAATGGTAATTTATGTGTAGTTAACATGTGATTAATATTTAAATATAGTAATTACATTACCAAAGGGTTATATGTAAGAAGGAAATATATGGTCTCAATTTCGCCGATAATAAAATCGTTTGTCTGTTTATCTATCCTCCCCCTCTCCAATCCACCCACTCCTCCCACACACCCTCTCTCTTTCTTCCTTTTCTCCCACTCCCATTGCACATCAAGATCGCTATCCAGAACGATCTCATACGTTCGGACGTATAAATTACGAACACAGACGCTCACCGTACCCAGCGTCGTATACTTTTGACGACGTCGAATGCAACTCCGGAACCGTTCTCGCAAAATAGGTTTTGGAAGGTTTGGGCCTTCCAGATGTTTCGATTCTCCCTGACCACGTCATGTTCAGCGTTTGAGTCGTATCTAAAAGTCCTTTTCCTGGTTGGAAATAACAGCGGAACTTTTAAATAGAATGTCTATTAAAACGCTATCTTTTTCTCCAAATGTATAATTTACGTTGCCTGCTATTTTCATCAAATGCATTGGATGATGTTTTAAAATTGTGTGTTCATTTCATGCTAAAATTACGAAGAGAGATAGTTAACTATATTCATCCTCTACTTCTTCAAATTCCACGGAAAGAAATAATTTTGTAGATTTGAATTATAAGAAAAAATATAATTTTTCTAAAACTTCAGCTCTCGCGCCCTCTATCTTTTGATGCAATATTATAATGAAATCAATATTACGTTAATTACAATCTTGTCTTGCATAATTTCCCTAAAGCTAATTAGGCTTTCTTATTAAAAAATATGACGTTTTATAAGCATGGATTCTTTTTCCAAATAAAATCAACCGCACATACTCTTTCATTTTCTGACGTTATTCTTCCTATTTTAAAAACCTTAAACAAATCTTTCGTCAAATAGACCTAAGCGGTTATATTTTTGGAATTCCACCACGTTCCAAATGTGGAAAATCCTTATCGAGGGAACCAGACCGAAATATATGCAGACTTTTTGATTTTCGGTGCTATTATCTGATTCTGATAAGTTGCTTGAATTCCTACTAAATCTGACCTAACCAAGTCATGAAATGAAATGAATGGATTTCAAACATGAAAACGAGGAATGAACCTCTTTAGAAAAGTTAGTATCTTATGGGCATTTAAGGGAGCAGATAAGAACCACTAGATACCGCCCAAGATGGCTGATTAACAATCGCGCAAATGCCACCTCGCAAACGAGCAGGGCAGGAGTACATTCGGATAAAATCAAGTCTCACATTTTTTCGCCGAACCCATTATGATGAGAGCGCTAACATCCAGGGCGGCATCGATTAAGATTACGCTCGCAGCGTGAGTGAAAATCCTACTCGTTTGCTCTCTCCCTCTAGCGGTCGGAAGTTATCACTCTTGATAAATATCGTGCAAGATAATTCGCCATGCTTCGTGGTGGCATTAACAACGTGGTAATGCGTTTTTAAAAAAACTTTACGCTTGATGAAATTTAAATATCTCTGGACATGCAAAACAGCTGTATAGTGTGGTGAAGTGTTATGATTACTTTTACTCTAATACAGGTGCTGACCTAAATGTAACACGTGAAAAAATGTTGGTAATACGAACTATCTTTATTCATTCTCGAGCACGCTTTTATTCAGGTACAAATATACTAAATATCTTAACTTATCGTCCCTCTTAAATGCACAACTGGATAAATGTCATTCGTTCCATCTCGCTCAAACTAAGCATAGGCCCGCAGGAGACATACTTAAAAGTTTTTTATTATATTTTTCTAGATCATATTTCATAAAGAGTTGGTTACAATGCCAGACTTCTAACTCTATGGCCGCGGGTTTGAATTGCGCCGACAGGAAGGGTCCATCTCATCGTCTTTGTTATCGTTATTTTTTCCAATCGTTAATGGCTGTTCATAAGCTATCAAAAATTAATAAAAATCTATATGTTTGGAAATACTTGAGTTAAATGTTACCACAGAAAAGCTAATATTGTAGAAAGCCAGACGCAGAAAATGTGACTGTTAATTGAATATATATTAATATAAGTACTTGTACGCAAAAATGAATATGCTCAGTTTTAGTTACGCGAGGTTTCCATTAATTTGGAATTGGATAACAAAATCAAGTGAAAGTGAACGAAGAATATAAACTGATTTGGTTCTTCTTAAGAATCACTTTCGCCGAAGATTATACAGAAGTGTAAGAGAAATAATAAATATAAGACCACTTTCATGTCAGTAAATAACACTTGAAACTGTCCAGTAAATATAATACTTGAAATTATCAAATACAGCTAACAACATTATCAATTGGACAAAAGGCAAGACTCCCTAGATAGGCAATAACATGTTTAAAACATTAAATGCTCATTTCACGGCATATAATTTAGCATTGAGACAAGGTAGCTCCATTCACGTTTGCATAATAACTTCTAGAGCAATATAAATAATTAATGCGATATGAATGTATTCGCAATTTCTCGAAAAATAAGGATAAGGTTTAAATAACCATCGCTAGAAGCAGATTAACGGTTCCGCTGATTCCGAAAATTAAATAGTCTCAAAAAGTTTTTTTGGACGTATACTTTTGTTGAATTTTGGACTCACATTTAAGTGAAATGCCGCCAGTGAAAGATTTAGATGTGACAAGTGGAATATGGGAGGAGGAAATTGAGACAGAGGACTGAACTGGTTGGCGCCTCGCGGCGAAGAGAGTAAAATTTCCCACTCAAAACTTTTTGAAGAATTAAGACGTTAGTCTGACTTTGTTATATTTCAGAAACTTTCGAAATATATTAAGACTTTAGTCAGACTGTTCCACTCCCTCGTTATACTTCAAAATCTTTTGAAATAAATTGGTCGCAGAAGAAGTTTTTTGCGAAATTCCAGTTAAAGTATTAGATATCTGACAGACTGTGATGAAAAACAGGATACCATAATCTCTAATATTCTTAACGTTTTGTCGATTTCCTCTTTTTATTGCAAATATGTAAACGGGATCAATGAGTAAAAAGGTGAAACTGAGATTCATTACTCGGACAGAAGTTTCACGATCAGTATATCTTGATATTATCTCAAAAGGACATTTTTATCCGTCCAAATAATCACTTCTTCCATTAAAATTTTACTGCAAGTCTTTCTTCAAAATGAAGAAGTGCGCAAAAACCGCATCCGTAACTAAGGTATCTTTCCCTTTAACGCCTTTCGAGATTGTATGAGCCCGAACATATTTCTGAGACATCCTCGCAATTTAGTTCCTCGCCTTTCGCTGACTTTCCTCCATATGTTCCGTTCGAAATGCCAATGCTGGGCAACGAGCCAGGTGATCCTATTGGATGCAGTCCATTACAGTGGAACGGGTACATCTGTCACACGATTAGCAATTCCACGCTTCCGTGATCTTAGTTATAATCGAATTATTGCTGTCTTCTGCGAGTGAAGTATCTATATGCAACGCAGATATGAGACTAACGAATAGTTTTAGAAAAAGTAAGGTAAAAATGATTCCTATAATAATCCACTTCATTTGTTGTGCTGCGTAAAATCATTGTGAAGTTTTATTTATGATAGAAATCAATTTCGGTGGCTCTACAATAATTTATCCAAAATAAATAGAATATAACTTTTTTACCATCAGATTGTATTTGAAATAGATTTTTACAGATGCCAGTATTGCATTCACATTAAGTAAGCTCCTATGTACTTGGACTGTATGTACTTTACACACCCATACTCAATACGGCAAACGATCAAATTCAACACTTCAGCCGTGAATTTAGCTTTTAATCGTGGAAAAATGGCGTTTCTATCATGCATTTCATGTAAATGAAAATCTACAATCTAATTCCCACATTGTACCAGAAGTATCGTTAAGTTTAAATTAAATTGTAACCGAAAATATTTTACCTTAATGATGTACTTCAAGCTAAACTAAATGTTGTTATATCTTTAAAAACCGTTTATGAAATACCAATTCCATGATAAAAATTTTACTTCAAGAGAAATGCGATTTGTCAAACCGGCACAGACAGGTGAACTTCAATCTATTGATATTTTTCCTTTAGTGAAAATAAATGTGGAAAAAACATTCAATTTTTGGCGTGGGCATACAAAAAATAAAGTGTATAAAGAATCGAATACGAGAGAATCTTTGCACGAGGTGAAATAGCCTTCCACGATTCATTCAATATTCAGGGAGAATCCTCCTCCGACCTGAATATCGAGAGAGAGAGATGGAGCACGCCATTTGTTCCATTTGTTGGAGCGGCTTCGATTCATAGGTGGAGAAAGAAGTCAATATTGCTATGCATCTTGTCAGTGTTTCCTTTTTAACCTCCGTTTCAGACTCCATGTACTTTAACTGCCTTAGAAGCATCTTAACCCAGAACGTGTAGGTTATTGCTATATCAACGTCAATTTATCACAGCCCTACTTTTGATATTTGAGTGATGTTTTGGTGAAAAACTCGCATTTTCCATTATTTTCTTTGGTGCGTTCGTCATCCAAATTTATATATAAAAAATCTGATGTGGCCACCACATGACTTTCTCCATATTTGTAATATATTTTCAAATTCCAAATATGATAAATGATAATAAATATTTTAAGGAACTGCGAGAAAAATTTTAGACTTTACAAAGAACAGAAATAAACTCAAACTGTTGCCTTCTGATATTGAATATATCCAGGAAGCTCCAAAAATTAAGAAAATATAAAGGTTCGTTACTAAGACGTAAGTAAACGTCAATTGTTAACAATAGTCGCCGGTAGGTGGTGGCAGCTAAAAAATAGTTTTTAAAATATCTCTTAAATAATGCATTATATGGGGAAATGTTCCAAACAAAGGTTATAAAAAATACATTTTCTACAACTTTTATTCCAGTACATTTTTACATAAAATATTAGAGCAAATATTTCAAAATAACGGATAATTGACAAGAGAAAACACCCACTTTCGTTTGACCGATCTGTACCAAAAAGGAATCAATTCTTGTGACTGTCATAAAAATGTTAAATATTTCGCGTTGACCTGATTAATAGTTTTTGAGTTAGAGCACCCACAAAAAACGATCACAGACACACACACACACACACAAACAGACATCCTCGAGAAAATGGTCAAAACGTCTTCTGGGGACCTCAAAACGTGTATTTCCGTTGAAATTTCGAAATCGATTTTTTTCATGGAAACAATACTTTTCCCTATACTATCTAGAAAATAAAAACGGATAAGTGACAAGAATAAACACCCACTTCCGGTTGACCGATTTTTACTAAAAACTAATCAGCACGTCTTCCTTTAACATATATGTCAAATATAAAATTTCACGCTAATCTGATTAATAGTTTTTGAGTTAGAGCACCCACAAAAATCCCAGTCACAGACACACACATCCTCAAACATCATTGATAAAATAGTCAAAACATGTTCATGGGACATGAAAACGTGTATTTCCGTGGAAATTTCGAATTCGTTTTCATTTCATTAAAACAATGCACTCTCTATACTTCGCATATGGATAAAGTAAAGAGATTTCTTAAGTAACTTGAGGTAAAATTCTCACTCTTTTGTTTTATTAGTTAAACAAAGACAGTCAAGTTTTCATTTAATTAATGCTCCAAGAATCTGATCGAACAGTGGTTCCCACACTGTGTGCCGCAGAAGATTTTTAGTGGTGATTGTAATACCCGTATCTAAAAATATATAAAGTTTGTTACAAGGCTGGCGTGCAGCGAAATACTCTTTATCTGCGAAAGTGTGGCGCAACTTAAAAAAGTTTGGGAACCACTTATTTATGTGTATCATTAGAATTAATTAATTTCTGGAAAGATAGTAAAAAAGATACCTTTTGTTTTATCTTTTCAATGCATTTTTTTCAAAAGTATTGTTACATTAACGGTAATTCTTCAAAGGAACTGAACGTAAACCATTATTGTGGATGGTGGTGAATATTAGAATGTGACAAAAGGCTAATTTAGCTCTGCAAAACAAATTTCTGAAGAATAAAATTAATTGGGATATCATGTTGAACATTTAAAAGGAACTTTGCTCTTTCCAAAAACCTCTTTTCTACGCTAAATTAGTGAATAAGTTTTCCCCGCGGTCTTAAAAAGTCTTTTCCTTATATGGCTTTTGATAACCTGAATTTTTTTAAGAACCTCTGACAAAGGATCTAAAGGAATCCATAAAATTTTCCGCTTATTTATTCTCTCAAGAATGACGGTTTGGTCACCTGGAGAGTGAGCGATACGAAAATATAGCCCATACTTTCCAATATCAGCTGTATAAACCCCATTTCGTAGATAAAGCATGTATTCAATTTATATAACTTCCATCCCATCCACGTTACCTAATTGAACTTCATACTTTTAAATATGAACCATTCTCATTTCTCTTGAAAAAAGCTGTTTTCCTAATCACAAGGGCGGAAGGACCACTTTCGCATTCTAATGATTATATTTTTCGACAAGACTTTGCATCAATAAAAGCCCGGTACTCGAATCGTTAAACCCATGACAAACAATCGAAATTAAATAAGAAGCTGGTTTTGATAAAAACAAAGAGGTGGGCTTGACAAAAACATCACCGTGCATTAGCGATCGGATATCCTGAATCGCGCCACTCAAAAAAAAACTCCTCATGATGAAAGATATAATTGAGGAAAGACATCGATTTGTGATCATTCCGTCAGAAAACTATCCTTATAGGGCATGAAGCCATTTTCCAGTAACTTAAAAGAATCGAATAAAATTTGTAGGATTTCACACTAATATATAAATATTGTGAAAGTAAATTGTTGAAAGAAATTCTGATAATTTTCGATAATAATGAAGTTAATTTAAAAAAAAACTCGTCAACATACTTTCGAAATAGTTTTTCAAATGGAATGACGAGTTCGGTAATAATCGTCTCGTTGGCAACAATCCGATAAAATGCTATTTAAAACACAAAAACGCGATGTTTTAGTAGAAATTCAAGAAAATACAATAAATTATCAAAATTATGCGATAAGAGTTTGAATCTACATTCTTATCCCCTTAGGAAAGTTCAAACCTCGCTCCGATGTCACAATTTTAAGATATTTTAAAGTTTTAATGAAAACATGTCTGCACGATGGATTTGAGACTTCCTATGTAAAACAAATAAGGAAAAAAGTTCCTTGAATCGAGCCCGGGGCTTCAATCTTCGCCAAATAAAATATAACCCGGAGGTGGACCCCGATAGCACGAGCCTCATACCAAGTTTCATGAAAATCAGTCCATTGAAAGATTTGTTAGTAGGGACATACACACACACAGACAGGACCATTTCATAAGGCTCTGTTTCCTTTGGAAACCAGCATAAAAATGCCAAGAACATAGATAAGAGCTTAACATTAAGCTCTTCAAGATATAGATACCCTCTTCCAATATTTTACGGAGACATGAAAATTGCCTTGACTCTAAAAAAACATTTGCGACGTGGTCGGCTTAAAAAAAGTTATAAATAAATTTGTAAATTTAAAAAATATTCCCTTTTTATATAATTTAAAAAATATAATAATAAAACACACTAAAAAGGGAAAAATAACTTTTTTATTAATTTATCCCTTCAGAGCACTTCTGAATCAAAATTGAAACGGCGTCTCAAAATATTTTGCATTTAAACACCGCTAAGCGATTTCCAGATACTTTCTTCGAACATTTTCAAATAAAAAAAGGAATTTGGCTCCCTCCCACTCGGGTCTTTTTAGTGAAACATAATGATTAGGAACTTTGAGAGGAGAAAATTTATATGATTTATATTATTTATGATGATTTATATGATGGGCGCCATTTTTAGATTCTTTCTAAACATGTTCATTTGGTTTTTCCATTCTATACTCGCCACACACACACTAAATTTCTTAGAAATCGGTTCAGTCAATACCTTCCAAATTCTTAGTTACAGAAAAATTCTAACATTGATATTGTGGTAGTCCTGATTAGTCAACCAGATTGAAATATTCTATTTTGTTTATTTATTTATATGAAGATTATATATACCGTATTTGGTAAAAATCCATGCTGTTAGTTTTCAATACATACGTGTAAAAGGAATATGATTTTACCTTTTACTGTGGTATCCCTGCTCTTTAGCTCTTTAAAAATGTTGATGCCATTATGGTATGTTGTAAAAATCTTACATAAAAATTTAGTTGAAATCTGTTCAGCCGATTACTTCCAAATTCATAATTACTGAAAGTTACATTTGTAATCTTAGCACCCGTGTTTTTATATATATCTATATATATATATATGTACATTAGAAATATTTAATTTTGCTAAAATTGATGCTGATAGTTCAACAAAAATATGTGTAAAAGGAAATTTTATTTTGCCTTGTACTGTAGTACCCCCGTTTTCTATATCTATACTAAACATCTAGATTTTTTCTTTTTTGTTAGATATCTCCTTCATACAAAATTTTGTTGATATCGATTGGGCCAATTCCTTCCAAATTCATAATTACCGAAAAGTTTTATTTTGCAATTGTAGAATCCCTGCTGAGTAGACACGGTCCAAATATATCATTTTGAGTGTGTACTTATGTGAAGATTCTATGTACAACATTTGTTTGAAATCTTCCATGACATATGAGTACGGACAGACAGAAGGGCACCAGGAAGTTAATAGTGCTTTTCAACAATGACGAAATGCACTAAAAACTATTGTTTGTCCACTATACAAATCCACACCTTTGATGTTATCGTCACGAATTTCGCTTTCTGCGCAAGAAGTTCCAAGTGAAGTCATTAGATGGCAGCATATTTGAATATTTTTAACATACCCTCAAAATGTTTTCCAGGAAAATTTAAAGGAATATAAAAATTGATGAAGAATTTTTACTATGAACAGTCGCTTGCGTGTTTGGGAATTAAAAGAAGTACCGTTTTCTTTTAGGTGAAGTAGGCTAGAGAACCCTATTAAGAACAGCATGGCAATTGTGCCTATGAAATCTTAACATGCACTTCGTGTAGCAAATTAAATTATAAATTATATAACAGGCAATCTGTGACATGACATGATACTAACTTATCATAAACATAAAAGTCTTTTGTTTCTTCTATTGATAAATATAACCAGTTCAAGGAATTGTCAAAATTTACATTTTGCCCTAAAAATCTTTACAAAAGTGAACATACTTCTAGTATTTAGAATTTTTTTAAATAGAATAATCTGCGCGTCGTTAATATGTCGTTTTTTTCAAACTTTTCAAATAAACATCACCGTAAAAGTTTCTTTTGATATCCTCAGGCCACGCACTCACTCAAAAGCGACCGATGGTCACTTTTTTGCCAAGGTTAAAAAAAGAGCTCGACGGCAATTATCAGGGCCATTTGACCTGGAAGCCGAACCCAACCCAACCGATATTCGCGACACGATCGTGAACGTAATGACTGGATTACGCGTTTGTAATTGGAGTGACAGTTAATCGGTAATTCCGCCATTCACTGTTAATGAGCCGCCTCATTTCCTCGTGTTATTGAGTCCACCAATGAGGAAACACGAGCAATGAACTCAGAGAGCTTAAAATTACTACGCGCGCATTGAATGGGGCTCAGAAATTACAGTCTCCACTTCATTAAAGAAAATCTCTGCTATGATGATTTTAATTTTTTTCAATAAAATCAATCAATAATTGAGATATATACACGATATCGGCGATTGCAGTAACTTACGCAGATGTGGAGATCAATAGTGAGTTGAATCGACAAGTTTTTAAAACAGCCGCAAAATTTTAAATGATTTCATCGTAAAAACCAAGTCTGCGACCTTTCTACTTTGAGCGCTATTTACAAAAAGTAAAACAAGTAGAATATTATCTATGAACATGGATGAAATTACCTCGTTTTTTATCCCATTATTAAATTGGGTAACACGATTTTTTATTTCGCTGTAAAGAATTCTCCATTTAACCTAATTGACAAACTGAGAAGAGTATGAAATTTGATCACCGGTTATACGCATCAATTTAGCTTGTATTAATTTATTTTAATGTGGTAACACCGCTCATATTCGGTCATTAGAGCTTCGGTTGTAAGTGGCGTCAAGGCAAAAATGTGCACTCACATTTTCAGCTTTCCGTTTTTATACCTTCGGTGATATTAAAAAAATTTAATGGGCTCCAATCCGATTCTACGTATTTTTTAAACGTAAATTCAAAGAAAATCAAATGGCAGCAGTACATAAAGCTATACTCTCTATCGTTTCGTCACAATTTCATTTTGAGCATGTGCTCAGACATACGGACAGACAGACAGGTAGACAGGCGTCAAAGTGAATCAATAAGCGGATAAAAAAACGTGCTAATAACCCGCGGCATATGGTTAGGTAATGTCCGTCTGTCTGTCCGCATGCTTCGTCTCAAAAACTATCGTGTGCATTCTCTTGAGGTTTGTTACCGAGGACTTTTTGGGGAAAGAAAAATAAGAAAATGGCGTGTGTGGTCCGTATAATTCAGATATGGATGTCACATTCATCAAAGCAGGAATGATATCTTTCAATTACCAAAAAATGATCTCTCCGTCTCATGTAAAAATATACTGATGTGGGCAACACATGACTTTCTCCATATTTATATGGCAAATTACATGTTGTTAGCTCATTGTCAATATTTACTTCCGGTTGACAAGTAAGAAAAGAAAAAGGAGCGTTACTGAGACGTAACTAAGCGTAAATTTTTAACAATAGTCTTCGGTAGATGGCGTGGTGGTGGCAGCTAAAAATATAAGATATCTCTTAAACAATGCATTATATGGAAACATTTATCAAACACAGGTTGTAGAAAATAAAATTTCCTACAACTTTTATTTGAATGCATTTTACATTTATCAAATATTAAAGCAAATATTTTAAAATAACGGATAAGTGACAAGAGTCTTCCGGATGACTGATTTTTACCAAAAACTAATCAGATATTTTAACTTTTATAAAAATGTTAAAAATAAAATTTTGCGTTGGCCTGATTAATAGTTTTTGAGTTAGAGCACCTACAAAAATCTATCACAAACAGACGCACAGACATCATCGAGAAAATAGTCAAAACGTGTTCAGGGGACCTTAAAACATGCATTTCCGTTGAAATCTCGAATTCGATTTTTTTCATGAAAACAATACTTTCTCTATGCTTCGTATATGGAGAAAGTAAAAACACAAGACATCAAAGATTACTTCAAAAAAGCTATACAATTAGTTATATAACATGATGGCGTTATTCGCAATGAACGCGCCCTGCGTGTATGCACGCATGGAGTTGCGTTTATCCCCTCTTGCTAATATTAATTATCGCCGTAATGCAGATAGATAGCAACGAGTCGGGGAGTTCGATGTTCCTGCCCCGTTCCCACTACTAATTACGATGCCATCATCTCTTTCACTCTTTTCCTTTACTTCGTCAATATTCCCGATACGCTCAAACACAAAACTTCGCAGGCGCTCAATTTCATGAAACAACGTGAGCGGAAAGATTTGAAAAATCGTTCTTTTTTCAATTCCTGCCTGTCGGATGTCACGTCAATTTACACCCCGACTCGCGGTCATCATCTCTCATCTCGCATCTCCACTTCTGATAAAGACTGCACGATTGGTGTAATTTACATCGCGAATCAAATTGCCTTTCCCTCCGCCCAATGAAATTTGTTCGTCAAGCGCTTAATATTCCTTTTGGGATACGTTATTGCCCATCTGACAACCCATCCGTATTTTTCCGGAGACCAATTTTTCGTGATTAAAAAAGAAATTTTTTTGCCAAAAAATCACGAAAGGGAATGATAAAGAGAGAGCGTTTATACACCGGAAAGTAATGCCGAACAAATATTATTCTACAATTCTGAATTTTCAAATTAAATAATCTCCCATTATTCACATGATTTCTTAGCTCTTTAATAGATTAACTTAAAATTTGTTGTCAAGGGGCAATTTAATGCAGCTTAAGATTGTAGAGGGATAGACGGTCAGTGAAAATCCTATAGCCATAAAACGTTTGAGCAAACCGTTCTTTCATTAATAAAATGCAAATTATGAACGGTCCCGCAATTTTTCCTCGTTTTTCTTACCTTGGCAGAGTCCATCAACTTTTTAATAAATTTTTATGGGAAACATCCCTCACAACGTCATAAAATTCACGAACCAAACCTATTCCCTTCCAAATCCTCACTCTTCCAACCCTACCATCACTTTCTTTACCACAACCACTCACAAAAATTGGTCCCACGCTCCCTTTTACAAAAACGAACAAAGGAAACATTAAATGCGCTTTTGGAAATTTTAAAAGCGAAACGATTAATTCTGCACATATGTGCTAATATTTAAAATCACCAAACATTAATTTCTAGTAAATTCATTTAACTGCAAGTGGATTGGTCTAAACCTGCCAACACTTTGCACTGTAGGGATCATTTATCAAAAATCCATTTATTGTACAATTTCATATATAAATATTATTTGTTCTGCCAAAGATACGGTAAATGAATTTCCGTTAGTCCTTTTCTATTTCAAAAACAGTTTCGGAAAAGGACAATGTAATTAAACATCACACTGCAAAAAGCATAAACAATTGCATTTTTTCAGATATTATTCAAACGGATTTTTATTCTATTGATTATTAAACTGAATTTAACTCTGTAGGCTTGGCACCTACTTAAATCCCAAATCCGATCTAATATATTACCAATTAATGATAAATAAGTTTACAATAATTTTTACTGACTCCCATGCTTTTTATCCAAAACAGGAAAAACATTTGGTGAGAAAACCCTCTCTAAGAATAAAAATATTTAGAAATTCTTCCTCATTTTCTCTCTTCCATTCTCCTCCCTCATACTTTAAGTTTATAACGGATTTTTTCCGATTTTTCGACATTTTATAAAGAGGTTGCAATGAAACAAAGTCATGAAGCACAAAAACCAATTGAAAATTTATGTGAAAAGTTTTATGTAAATTTAAAACAAACACGTAGCGTAAAAGCTTAAAATCACAAACTTCACGCGTACATTGAAAATATCTTTTCGTTTGCAAATTTTATTGGGCAGTTTAAAGCAAATTACTGTATTGACAATGTTTATGATTAATTTCTTTCGATAATTAAGCAAGATATTTGACGCATTCATAGTGATTACAAAAAATGCGTGAATTAAAAAGCTACTTACTAAGTTCTTTCGTAGTTAAGGTAAACAAAACAAAAAGCTAATTAAAATATTAGCGTATGTTCGTTCGCATTTCTTCCACGCCTTAAAAACAAACCTATAGTTCAAATTAAGCCATCACTGCTTTCCTTTCTATTAAAATGCATTCAAAATATATAAGAAGAGTTCTCACAATTGATTTCAAATACAATATCAAAGTTTATGCCATTGCTTTTAGATATAGACGTAATTTCGCTAGATCAGCAACAATGTCATCGCCCTTGACGACGTAATTTTTTACTTTCTCCATATACATAGAGAAAGCATTGTTTTCATGAACAAAAACGAATTCGAGATTTCAACGGAAATATATGTTTTAAGGTACCCTGAACACATTTTAACTATTTTATCGATTGTGTCTGTGGGTGTGTCTGTGTACGTCTGTGACTGGGATTTTGTTGGTGCTGTAACTCAAAAACTATTAATCAGATCAACACAAATTTTATATTTGACGTTTTTGTTAAAGGAAAATTGCTGATCAGTTTTTGGTAAAAGTCGATAAACGGAAGTGGGTGTTTACTCTTGCCACATTTAATATTTGATAATTATAAAAAAGTACTGGAATAAAAGTTACAGGAAATGTAATTTTCAACAATACTTGTTTGAAACATTTTCCCATATAATGCATTGTATAAGAGATATTTCAAAACTTATTTTTTAACTGCCACCACCACACCACCTACCGGTGACTATTGTAAACAATTTACTCTTAGTTCTCTAAATATTTGTTATCATGTAAAACCTATTTGGAATTTTTTGTAATAATATTACAAGTATGGAGAAAGTCATGTGGTGGCCACATTAGATTTTTCATCTAAAATTTAGCCAAATTTTCGTGTTAATAACAAATTTGTGGAAGGATTCGACGCGTATTCGAAAATCTATGGCTTTAAAATGAATATCGGTTCTTTTAGACGTCGTTTGGTGCAAAATTTGTATTCATATTGCAATTCTAAGTGATTTTAAAATTCAAAAGAAAAATTTACTGCAACTGTGCAAACCGTCCAACACACACAGAAAGAAGGACAGAATTCTCTTTAATATATGTATTAGATTAGTTGTTTGAAAGTGTTTTATCTGGGTCAGCTGAAAACAAAATTTAATGCTGTTTTAGACCTATAAGTTCCCTAGCCTCTTGAAATTTTCATTTTTCAGAATTGTGCTGTATATACTCATGCATAGTATATAACGACATATCTACCTTTCTGTATCACTGTCAGATTCGAAGATTCTTTCTCAACGAGTAATTGTTGGATCCATCTAATTAATTATTCCTTACACATTGCCAGTTTTCATCATTATTTTTTACTTCTATATAATTTCACAGAAGCTTCAGATTCTATCCAAATTAAAACATGGCAGACTAAATTTGCGGCTAAATTTGTTTAAATAAACTGAAAAATAAAGCTTTCCTAAAGAAATTAAATAATCTAAGAAGTAAAATTATGCCTCTATTGCGGAAATTGTGGTTACAAAGCGGAAACCACACTCGCATAAGACCAAAATAATTGTTTGCCTGCGTTTTCGGTAGCATTATACTCCTACGAAAGGAATTTCACACCGTCCTCTCAAAATCACGTTCCTGCCCTTCAGATTTCCACATTGCTCTTATCACCCCAGTACTCCTGCCTCTCATTCGCCTTTTGTTTTCAACCAACACAATTTGCGCGCTCGGCATTAACCTCGCCCACGGCGCATTTCATAACAAATCTCTCCCCTCTCTTAACTCTTCTTCTTAACTCTTCGGTTTCATGCAACAGCCAACGGGACTCCACTCACCCAAGGGAACAAGTCTACGATGACGTTTAAAAACAATGATACGCGATAAGTGGGATTCATTGTTCACCCTCTTAGGATTCGTAGGAGTAAAAATTATTACTCCCTGCCATTCCCGAAGGGTTACGCGAGGATCTCGCACGCCCGTTGCTATGCCAATTCGATTTTTTTTTGCCGGAGACCCTTGAGCTCGGCTTCCTCCCACATTGCTCCGACGCAGTCAAGGTTAAGCTCCGCCTCCGAGTTTTCGCTATTATTCCCACCGCGCTCAAACTCTGTCGAATGGAGAGGGCTTCTTTCTCTCTTTAGTAATGCCCCTAGAGACGAGCAAATTTTAATCCCGTTTTCCGTTTATATCACGATTTTTGCAAATAAAATATAATACGCGAGGAATTTACCGCTGCTCATTTTTTTGGTCCTCTCGGTGCTAGGTTTGTATTTATTGACACAAATAATCTTGCTATGGAGAAGAACGTTGGTTTGTTCTAGTATTCTCATCCTTTCGAGGTACTTGCTATATCCTAGAATTTATAATTTATTATATAAAATGTTTTATATTTGTTTTTATCAAACGATTTTTTTTATTTTGCTGTCTAAATGATTATTAAGTGTTTATAACAAGTAATGGAATATATGCAGTGAAGTTCTATGAAAATGTACCATTACAATAAATGCTCAAGTATGTCTGTCTGTTAAGTTTAAGAGTAATGACTGAAATCCGAACGCGAATAACTCGAGACCGGTTAATTCAACTTTGACAATCTTTTCAATATGTCGACGGCGCGGCGCATAAGTTTAATTTTGGGTAATCACTGTGTACAATAACGACCCGAATATGATTCCAGGAGTGTTTAATTCATCCATTTCAATAACATGGGAGTGGGTGCAGCGTGCTTTTGATTTAATCTAAAAATTGTTAGTAAATAGCATGAAAAATTGAAAATTTATTTCCAACGGTCGATTTTCAAATACGTATAGAATCGGTCTCCAAAGAGGTTTTCAGCACAAAAATTTTACTTCACTTTGGAGAAAATCTTTCGTCATCAAGGACAACCGCAATGTAGCTTATTTCGCGAAATTGCATTAATTAAATGGGATTAAATAAAAAAACAATAAACATTTAGTGAACTTGTTGCCAAAAAGAGTTTCTCCAAAGAACATTCCAATCTACCTGTTTAAATGTGTTTCATCGACACTCCAGTGGGTCTCTTATTGGTGTTCACTGGGCTTCCCATGCGTTTTCCCTATTTATCTTTCCTATTCCACAAGTACATTAAACACACACACGCGAACGCACTCACGCACGCACGCGCGCACTCACACACACACACAATCGTCCCTCGAATGTCACGGCTTCACTTCACACGTCTGTTTATTCTTCTTTTAGAGACCTCGAATTGCACGCTCATCCATTTCACATTAGCGCAGTTTTGAAAATGCCTCGGAGCATTTAATATGTATAAAATTTTCAGCATTGCTGAGAGATTATAAAAAGGATAAAGGAAGAAATTATGAATATAACGAAACCAAATTAATGCAAAATGGGCTCATTATTCTCCCGAATTTAACCTCAAGTATCCTTGATGGAATATAGCGTTCTGAAGATACTATGCAAACAGGCATAAGCTGTAATATTGGGAAATTTTTGGAAGCGAGAAAGAAGTTCAGAAACTAGAAAATTGATATGCTACGATAGTTCAGCGGTAGAACATTCGCCCGGCAAGTTGAAGACCCGGGCTCGATTCCAGGTCATAGCAGACTTTTTTCAGGTATCCTTATTACAAAGTTCATCCCACTTTGCACGGTTTCGTTTCGCACGGAATTTTCAGGAGCACATCTACTGTGCAAATGGAGATAAAAAGATTCAAATTGATGGCTATCATTTAGGCTAGTTTTAGAATATATTGAACTATTTCCATATGCCACTGCTCTCTTTGGTTTTTTACATATTACGTATCAATATTTCTACGTCATACTTCACAAGTTATCTCATGTAATGTAATTGCTTTCCGCGGTTTATGTTTGACATTTGATTACCAAAACCTGTTAACGAAAATGTATGTCAGTAACACAGCTCTATCATAACAGATTGTGATGATTCATACAGAAAATTTTTATTTTTATAACGTTACTGCTATCTTTAATTAAAATGAAATTAAAATAGAAGCAACAACTAACTAACAATAAGAAATCCCACATAAATAGATGCTTGCATCATGGGTGCCTTGGAAAACTCATTAAGTAATCAAGGATTAATATTCAAAACTTTTCAATGCTGCTAATAAAAAAGACTAGGACATCATGACGCAAGGGAGAAGAACACACAACCGCAGCGAGGCTGGCCTTAAAAAATCTAGGGCACATTTTTGCCGAGTGAAAATATGGACAATATATGAAAAAAGAACCACAGAAATATTTCGGCATGTAAATTTTTTACTTCTTTCCTAAGTTGACGTCGACAATGAATTCGTTTTTCAGTCAAATTCAGCAGGCTTTCTTAGTAAGATAAGACGGAATTCTTGCTTACTTACTACGCATACTGTGTACTTCGGTAATTAATGCAATAGATTTGATATTAACTGTCTATAATCCCCAGAGATGTTTTCCTCTCTTAATTTATATGCCAACTGTTCCCATTCCGGTTTAGTCTCCCAAATAAATTGTTTATTATTATTGGTCATTGATTATTCATATGATAATCTATCTGTTCACTGACCTAATTAGTTTGTGTATTTGACATTTTTAGGCTGGTTTTCAAAGGAAACAGATCCTTATGAAATGGTCCTCTCTGTGAGTGTGTGTCCCCTACTAACAATTCTTTCAATTATCTTTATATTTTATTATCTTTCATTATTTTATTTGGCGAAGATTGAAGCCCCGGGTTCGATTCCAGGAACTTTTTTCCTTATTTGTTTTACATAGGAAGTCTCAAATCCATCGTGAAAAGATGTTTTATTTAATACTTTAAAATATCTTAAAATTGTGATATCTGAGCGAAGTTTGTACTTTCCTAAGGGGATAAGATTATAGATTGTAATTCTTATCACAGAATTTTTCTAATTGATAGTATTTTTTTTTAATTCTACTAAAACGTCGCGTTTTTTGCGTTTTAAATCGCATTTTATCAGATTGTTGTCATGGAGACGATTATTACCGAACTCGGCTTGGGCATATAATAGTGAACAAATGGCTTATTTTCTTTTCCACTTGACTACAGTTGATCCATACATATTAACGTATAAACATTTATTACATTCGTTTATTTAAAAAATACACGCAAAACATATTGTCAGAGGATTTTTGCAGTGCTTTTGATGTTTTAAACCTGATAATGCTCTATTAATTTGGTTTCCAATATTTCTCTATCATTGATAAACTATGAATTACGAATGGTATTTATGGTATGATAAATACTTGGAATGACTAACACATATTGAAACTTTTCCTTAAGTATAAGTAATCGATTCGGGACGTCAAATTTAGGAAACCAGCCTGCATTAGTCCTGGTTTAGACTTCTTGTTTGTTTATTCATTCAACTTCATATTTCGACGGCCTTAAAACAAATAATCTTTAAAAAACCGCACAATTATAATCAATCGTTTTCAAGAAGGTGGAGAAGAAAAATCGCTCTGGAGGGAATTCCTGTCATGATGAGACACCATTCTTTCCAAATGTTTCTATTTTCCGAGGAAGATCGAAATAAATTTATGCCTGTAACAGAAAAAATGAATTTTAGGATGGAATCACAACAAGGCGTCATATAGTCGTCAAACCACCGCAGCTCATCCATTGCGTTTTATTCATCACCCTATCTTTTCGTTTTATTTTCGTAAGAGTGAAAAAATGTTTCATTGTATTTTTATCGGGCGAGAGAACTCCTCGTTCCATTTTTATCACTTTTTTATCCTGACTTCTCGGAAAATTTTCGTTTCCCTGAATTCGCGCCTTCCTTTCCGCTAATACCGATATGCGGAAAAAACAGTTCTTTTTATAGAAATCTGCCACGATCATCTCAAGTTTCATTTCAAAAAAATGTGTTCCTTATTCTAACCTAAATCATTCTATTCCGGATCTTAACAATTTAAGCCCAGAAATTACATTGCATAAATATGTATTTTAAAAAATGGTTCAATTAACCCAATCATATACGAGTACCAATCTTTTGTTAAGGATAGTGAAGGACTATCCTCTCTTAAATTCATCTCTTCTTACCGTCTCCACTAAAATGGAATTTTTGATCAATCAACTATTAGCATGGTTTTCTACTAATATGCCCATTGAAATTTCTATTTTTTAAATTGTCGTATTATGACCATTAAAATAAACCAAAATTCAGTTTCTATTCAAATTTCACTCGCAAATTGCGGAAGTATATTCATTTAAACTTGTTTGAAAATATTTACCATACATATCTACAAACATTATTTCTCCTGAATAAGTGATGAAAAAATTTCGCATTAATGTCTCGATATGTATTTCTCCATACTTTGGAATTATTTTAAAATTCTTATAAAAATAAAAACTAAACTATAAACGATTCAGTTGTGCAACCATGAATGCGATAGTAAATTTAAAAAATGTTTTTAAAAATAAGTTTTCAAAAACTAAATTATGAATAAAAACATTTTAACACCATTAAACCAACAGATGGTTAATTTTATAAGAAATTCAAGTACAAAATAACACTCGCCGTCGACCTTTTACATTATGCCATGCAATACTACCGAATCAATAACTGAAAATTTATATTATAAAATAAAATTTAAAAATCTCTTGAAAATTACATCTCGGTGGGAGCATTTTTCATACATATCGTCCTTGGAAATGAGAAAGAATGGCCAAAAGGTTTACCTGAGGTCCTATGGTGTAATGGTTAACACTTCGGACTCTGAATCCAGCGATACGAGTTTACATCTCGGTGGAACCTTCTTTTTACTTTCTCATATACGTAGTATACTGAGAAAGTATTGCAATCGTGAAAAAATTCGACTTCGCGATTTTGATGTAAATACACGTTTTAGGTGTCCCTGAGTCCATAAAAGTTGTTTTCTGTCTGTCTGACTGCTTGTAGGTCTGTTCGCCATTCTCGAGTCCAAACGCGTACATAAAATCAGTTGATATCTCATATTTGTTCAATATATCATCTTTCGCAGACCCTTTTTCACAAAAATAATATGGCACAAAAATAAAGGGTAGTTTGTTCTTGGTGATTATTAGAAAAATTTAATTTACTCAAAATTCGCTACAGAGAATTCGATTAAAATCAATCCAATTTAGAGCCTGATGTCACAAATAATACTACGTAATCACTATATGGCGTCCAGTGACATTACAATGTACCCTAAGCTACTTTACCTAAGTCCTATGACGTCACGCCTTCGCCGCGATCCACTCAAAATCTTTCTAAAGCCTATACGGTTAAACTAAATCGAATGGTATCTTATATGTATGGATATTATTGTTCATAATAGATACTCTGAAGAGATGAACGATTAAGGGTACTTTATACTTGGATAAATATTTTGGAACAAAATTCGTTTTACCCAAAAATGGCTGTAAGGATTTTGATTAAAATCCATCCAATCGTTCAGGCTGATGTCACAAATAATAGTAACTGAGCCATGTGTCCCACAAAATTACTATACATTGTCCAGTGGCATTAAAACATACGCTAACTACGGTTAATTTTGATTTATAAAAGTTTTTCTTTTAAAAGCGTTCACAGTCGACCAAACGTATATATGTACGTATATGAGAAAGTTTGTGCAATGTATATTGCGCCGTTTATTTTTATTGATCATCTTATAAAGAAGAAGAAAGCTTTTGTAAAAGACAAAGACATTCGTGTGAGGTCCCATGGTGTAATGCTTAGCACTCGGGTGTCTGAATCCAGCGATCCGAGTTTAAATCTCTGTGGGATCTTCTTTTTATATTAATCGTCTCAGAAACGAGGAAGAACATTTTGGACAAATCAACGACTTCCATGTGATTTACCATGGGGTTATGGCTAGCACTCTGGATTCTAAATCCAGCGATCTGAATTCAAATCTCGGTGTGACGAGCTTTTCGTTCATAATGATATTTTAAATACATCTGCATTCATGAGCTAATTCTTTTTTATATTACCCCGAGTTTCAACAAATAAGTATTATATGACTATAGTATAAAATTAAACATTATCCTTTCATTTAGATAAGATCTTTAAATGCGTAAATAGCAAATAGTGACCGCGTAAAGTCATAAATTAAAATCTACTGATAAAATGTTTAGATAGCGTCTATTTAAATTGACTTTCATATTTGTCAGAAAAGTTCTGTTTCAAAATTTCTTAATTCAAGCCATACTAATCCCATTACTATCGTTTCAGTAGGTTTTTTCAGGATCTCTTGGATCATTTAAAATTCTAATATAATCTCAACACGAAGAACTGGGAGAATTTTTTGCGGTGCAACATCCTCAAACAATTCAAAGAAATCTGGATCTCATTTTTTTGCTGTGTCGTTGTTTTAGGACCGAACAAAAATTCCTTGTGTGTTCATACTTATCAATTTGCTTATAAATTGATTATTACCAAATTACCTGAGAAATTTACTTACCTCGATAAACTACTAATTATTTTATCATCATTATTGTGTGTGTTTGTGTTCGCGCGTGCCCTCGCCTTCGTGTATATCGTATGTGTATAAAATCATACACATTTACACCTCCTATTTGCATTCTTTTTTTCTCCATTAATCCCGTTCTTTGCTATTATGAAGCCAGGCACGCATTTGTATTATTTCATCATAATACTAGAAGTCATCCAACTTCTTAATAAAAGGGCCGCATGAGGCAGTATACTCCACTATGAGTCCACACTCGATCTTTTAAATGACTGTTCGGGTTACCAGCAAATTTCAGAGTTAGTTTTGATAAAGTTTTTGATTGTAAAATTTGTCATACACCCGTATTGAACGCGAATTGCAGTTACTTAATCAAACAATATCGTTTAAATTTCACGAATGATATCTGGGGACACTTTCTGCTGGCAAATATAGGTCTTAAATAAATTGATGAGGTAAGGCCGTATGAAATCAGTGCGCAGGCTGCACTTTTGGGCACCCTGTTATGAACCATTTAACTAGTCGATGACACCGTGCTTTTATTAAGTTTTCATGATCCCTAAAATGACCCTCAGAAGTCTATTGAAAAACTTGCCACCCCTTGCAATTGATCAGAAGAGCATAGTATCAAATGAATTCCGATCACGATTCTCCCCTTTGTATCGCCAGTCACAAAGACCACCTGCTGACTCAGAGGGACATCCTCATCCGTCAAGATTCACCGAGATAGGAGTTTGGACAAAGTCTAATCGAAATGAGGTATAGTTTCAGGCCGAGGATCCTTAATTCTGATCAAAGCGTTTTCCTTTAGTATTCACCAATCGTCCTAGCCATTCCCGATCTCTCGCTGTCTCAAGAGTCGCCACCTGTAATTTTCGATAATTCCCGTCTCTCTTACTAGAAAATGCGAGTTCCTCCGTTCTCTAAGGTGACACATTGGCCATGCTTAATTAAGCTTCTAAAAATATGGTCAAAGAATTCCATCTGCTCCAGACATGCTATCAGGTTTATCAGTCGGTTCTCTAAGAGTGTTCCTTTCCTGTTAGCCCCAAAACCCAGCCTAAAGCATGCAAATTCTCGCGGTACTGAGGTGACGTGGCGAAACCTTTACGGGACGAAAATTATTTTTGCGGAATCTTGAGGATGAATTATACTTTTTTTTAAATTTAACGTTAAGTTTAGTTTGGTAAGAAAATAATATATGTATTTGTATTAAAATTTCATACGTAACCGCCCCTATGGATATTTAACTAGGTAAGTGTTCGAGTTACGCAGCACCAAAGATTTATTGATTAATAATTATCGATGAGTTGGTGACCGATTGATAACAAATCAAAGACTCCAATTTTTTTGTATGAATACATTATTATATGCAATTTTGGAACAAAATGAACAAGAAAGAAAACATGCCAATATACGGGAGTTAAATTACGGAGCTAATTAAATTAAAACAATTATGGAATGGTGTACTCCATGTCGGAGTACAGTTTCCAAATGCGTTCCTTAAAACAAATTTTAGTAAAATAGTCCAATACCAAATTTCATGAAAACACGTCCAGCGGTTCCCGAGTTGAAACATAGGAACAATGTAAACTACACCTTGGGGTTTATGTAAAGTGGTTATAATTGTTGTCCAATTTTAACCAAACTTGGAACAGTCGGTCAATTCTAGAAAAACTCTCCAATCCCAAATTTAAGCAAAATACGTAGAGCGGTTCCCGAGTTTTAACACACGGACGGACGGTCGAGCTGACGGACGGACGAACGGATGGAAACGACCTCCCCTATACCCAACGAAATCTCAAGCAATTATAATCGGATATCCAAAACTACTTGCGTCAGTAAATTTTGCTGAAGTTACTTCTCTATCACTAAATGTTTCAATCATCCCCTATTGTAAAACTGTTAAAAATTATTTTATTTACTCTATGTGTTCATTGGATACGGAATGTTTTAATATTTTATGTAATGTGTGTGTGTGTGTGATATTGTTTTATATATTTCCTACTATTTCCTTGCCACCGGGCCTATGGCCCTCTAGCAATGTTAACTAAATAAATAAATTTAATGTAACAGAGAAAGAATCCCACCGCATACACAAAAACAATATCACACTAATATGATTTATACGAGGGGTCGGCAACGTTATTCTCTTGAGTGCCACTTTTCATCATTCCTCCGTGACCTTCCGTACCTGCACGTTTAAAATAATTTTCTCCCTAACACTAACGAAAACTGGCTTTCATATTATAAGGCATCCTGAATATAACGAACCACAATTACAATGCGAAATGCATTTGACAGAGAGATAATTTTTTAATGCATATTTTTGTAATTATTCTCTGAAATATTGTGTCATGTAAAATCACTTCACGCGACATAGCTTACGGACTTCTGATTTAGACTCAATGACTCAAAATCAGGTCATCATTTCTAAGTAAGAGTCGAAACCATAGTTGTGTGCTTTGTTTTGTATTCATTAAGTTAGATTTTTTAGAATAAAATTTGTAAAATGCAATTTTACAAAGTTATGGTCGATATCACTACATAGTATTTCTTTCCACATAACTTCCAAAGAAATGATAATATCGCGTTACGGTTTTTAACCCGCGTTATCAAACATCCCATAGATATAAAAAGATCTATCCATCTCTTCCAAATCAAAATCTCTCATCAACTTTGCCTCTTCGCCTCTCCCATACTCCAACCGACCCGCCCGGTGGCAGTCGTTTAAAAAACATTCCACTAATCTCAAATAATGGTAACTCTTTCATATACTATGCAGGTATATTTTGCTTTGCGCGACCCCGTTTTAAGCGGATTCGTTATAGCGGAAGCAGGCCCACGCCTACCAGGTGTTCAAAAAAACTAAGGCGGCCGACTATTGATGTGGCCTATCCGTAAATGTATTAGAAACTCCACTTTGTACAAGCTGGTGCATGCTATAGTTGGGAGCACAAACGAAGGCGGGTGGCAACTAGATGCGCAAAAGACAAGGAATGTCACGTGGTTTCTCTTGCTCCTTCACTTGGCCAATCAGTGACAGTCAGTTACAGCTGCTCTTGGCGTGCGGTTCGTATATTTGCGGCTTGATTTTCGTGATTATTTGCGTGTTTTGCGATTGAGATTTAAATAGTACCGTCTAGTGGTGTTCTAAAACGGAGGGCGAAGGAAGAAAACGAAAGGTTATGATGAAAACAAGCAACATCAATCGTATATAAGTTGCATCAGCACTTCAAAAACGAATCGGAGCATGCAGACGATTCAACAGGTACAGCTGGTTACAATGTTACCGGCTGTCAAGAGCGAACGGCGAGCGCTTGTGGCATAGCGGCATAGGACTTCATGCGTTGTTTTCAGAGTGAAAGCTGATGCAGGCAGGCGCAGTGTGAAATTTTCACTATCTAGCTGTACAAAAATATTTCACACGGTTCTATGCCAATAAACACAATCATTTGACATACAAATTTCTAGGATTAAAAAAAAATATTTATATAGAGAAATAAATACAGAAAACATAAAAAGAGGTAAAAATTAATTATTTCTATAAAACATTTAAAAAACTCCTATTTAATGTTTACAGTTTATTGTATTTATTTTACTGCATTACCGTTATAAAATAATAAGTGATCCAGTTTAACTACATCTATAATAATTTCAATTCATTGTACTCTTAAAACTTATAAATTATAATAATTACTTTTATAAAAAGGGTGATCTCTAAAAAAATGTTATTCAGAAAACTAGTAAATGCTTAAAAATAATAAATAATTAAATATTTACAAAATTATACTTAAATTACGTATTTAAACATACTTAATAACGTTTGAATATCTTTTAGTATAAGCAAAAATCAACAGAAAGTAGGGGGAAAAACTAGGATTCACATTAAAAATAAATATTAGTCACTGTCACTGCCAGAAATGGTACTTTCACTTCCAGTAGCATGAGAAGGGTTCAGAAGTAAGTGTACTGCTTCATGTGACATAATATCTCCGGTTTTATGATTAGGTTTTCTGAGGTTCGAAATTAAAGGATCAGATGATATTAACAGCACTGACAGAATATCCCTATTTGTATGCAATCTAGACATCTTTCTGGTGTGGTGCTCTCTATATCTTCGGCAATCCTTATTTCGAGCCTCTTGCGCCTCTTCAGTAGGTTGTCCTATTGGCAACATGTAAGAGCCTATAATTTCTGGACCATGGATCAAAATCTTGTGGATGGTAGCTGGCATATAATACCATGGATATGAATTAATATATAACTTTCTTGTGTCAATAAGATACTCTTTAAACAATTCTATATTATCTATGCCGGTAATTTGCGCACTTTCTTCCTCATTGCGAAAAAATCTTCTGGCTTTATTACCGTCATTTGTTGATCCTAGCCGGGTTTTGGTTTATCCATGATAAGTTCCATTATTTTTCGGAAATTTTCTTGTATTTCATTTTTTCTATTTTTAAATGATTCTTTGTGGCTCATGTTTGTGAAGCTTGGGAGAGTTCATGGACTATGTTGTAGTTAACTATATTTAATACTAATTAATTATGTAAAAATTGTTATACAATAAGTTACCTTTTAATTTAATATTTTATATACACAAGAAGTTTGATTATAAAACTAAAAAATGTTTGATTGAAAAGATCAATTATTCCGTAAAAGACTTTTCGGAAGGTAGTGATTTGAACTAATTTGAAAAGAAAATTCTGATAGAAAATACTACTGTTGTGTAATTTTACCATACTGCCATCTCTTGGCTATAAAACGAACTGATATAACCTAAAATGCGAGACCATCGGAGATAATTAAAAAGTTCTGTAGTATTTTGGAATACATTTCTAAAAATAAACCCACCCTTGCATTAATTTACCATACCGGGTGGAAGTAAGCACATATCTTATTGATGCTGCAAGCAACGCCGCACTAAGCAGCTAGTATAGATTACGTAACGACACTTTCGCTCCGCGTGATATTTTTTTAAATCTAACCGTCCAATGTGTGTCCCAGAAATATCCGGCAGACTTTGATCGCATATATCTTTTTAATTTTCAATTATAATGTGCGGCTTTTTAAAGTTTAACTTGTTTGTTTTTCCTTTTTCAGAAAAAGGCCCTGTGAAAATTGGCTAATCGTTTAACATTTGCTGATAGAAAAACGATCTTGAAAGAGTACTGGAAATGTGGTAATGTGAACCAAGCCCGACGAAATTTTGAACACGCGACTACCGGCGAAATCATCTCTACAGCAAATCATCAAAACTTTCGAGACTCACGAAACTGTGACCCCGCAAAATCCCCCTGACAGACCCCTGACACTGCTACTGCATATAAAAGTTCAGCAGGCATCTTAAAACGAGTTCAGTCTTCACCAAGAAATCCTTTTTGTTGTGCAGATGAAGCGAGAAACGTTAGCAAGTCGTCAGTGCACCGCATCCTCAAAAGAGCAAAATTCAAGCCCCACATACCCACTCTTCTGCATGCAATGTCCGACGATGAACCAGATTGCCGTATCCAGTATTTTGAGTGGGTCACAAGTCAAGTGGAGGAAGATGAGGTGTTCCTGCATAAGATTCACTGGTCCAACGAAGCATCCTTCAAATTGAATGGAAAAGTTAATCGTCATAACTGCGTGTACTGGTTCCAGGAGAATTCAGATTTTCACTTGGAAAACGCTGTCAATTTGCCTGGTGTCACCACGTGTTGCGGCAATTCCTCCAGGAGCATTCTGGGACCATTTTTTTGATAGAACAGGCAATCTGGATCTGTTGGACAGCTCAATTATTCCAAAAATTTACGAGATTTACGGAAATGAAGAGGTTGTCTTTTAGCAAGATGGCGCCCCGACTCATTACGCCTCTGAAGTGCGAGCTTTGCTTGATGCCCAGTTGCAAGTTCACTGGATGGTCCGTAGGGATCCAGTTGAATTTCCCCCTCGCTCCCCCGACTTGACACCATTAGACTTTCTTTTGTGGCGCTATATAAAAGAAAAGGTTTACACGCAAAAGCCCAAGAGGATAGGGTCCCTCCTAAAAAGCGGCGAACATGAAAACAACATGGGTAAGGCGCCTATAGAAACCCATTAATTTTACATTACGACGTTGAGTAGAGCCACTTTGGAAGGCAGCTCAGAAAAAACATATATCACGGGAGGGTATGAATCACACAGAGCCCAAGACAATTTGACAGCTGAAGCTGGAAATTGAAAACGTGTGAGCGTCTATCCCGGTTGAAATGCTGCAGTCCGTGTGTGACTCAGTTTTACAGCGTTGTGTCAAATTCTACAATGCTGCTGGGGTTTATTTTAAATGTGAAATGAAAAGTAATTAAACCAGCTTTAAAAACTTGCATAATTTTTTTCTTTGCGAGCAATAGTATCCAAGTTATTCACGATCAAATTCGGCCGGATATTTCTGGGACACCCTATTTCTTTTTATTTCAATTTTATATATCGCTATCGTCTGGAGGTAATATTCGGGACAGCAGATGTTTACATTCTGCAGAAAACCTCCGGCTTTTTTTGGATTAGAGAGGGAGAGAAAGAGAAAAAACGGAGTTGCACTTTTCATAAAAACAGCTAGGATGCGGATAAACGAAGATGTTTCTAGTGCGAGAGCTGGACATTATTTCCCGCCGTGGGTGGCGCGGAATGGGAGAATTCGAGCGGGACGGTTGGATCTGTCAGGAGATCACTAAAAATAGAATAGCGCCGGTTAAAAAAGAAAAAGAGAAAAAATGGCGGAAGAGTTTCGATGGCCCGGACAAGAATTTTTTTCCCACGGCTGAGATAAACTGTTATATATTGGTTTTTTCCGTTTTATCATCTTTATATATCGAACTCAGAGCACCAGAGATCCTTCAGTGGCAATATAAAGAATGTTTGACGGTCTCTAAATTATAATTGTAGTACGTTTTATATAGACTAAATGACTGCGGATCATTACTAAACTTTTTAATTGGTAAGCTCCGGGCCGTAATGGTGATTTTATTCCACAGTACATTTATGTCCTTTCTTATGGTGTACGTAATATACTGGTGAGTGAATCAGAGAGCAAACTGATTCTTTTTCTTAAAATGTATAACTAATTAATGAAACGGTCCTGGTAGATTCCCTGGAAAAAATGCACTCGACATTTTTGATAAGGTAATCGCATTAAATACCCTAAGTAATTGTATATTAACATATATTCTAGCAATTTACTTTTGAATGGTAATGTCGACTTCCAGTGACGTAGCGCCTAAACAAAAGTGGGCGCCTGGGGACTATATGACCCAATGCTACATTTTTCTGTTAATACCGTTTCTTCTATTAATGAATTAATCTAATAAAAATGACCTAAAATAGCGCATGAGATCAAAGAAATTATTACTGAACAATAAAACAGCAATTAAATTAATTTTTTTATGATATAATGGTCTATCAAATATCTAACAGGGTTATATATACCCTAACGTGCCTTCAAAACGGTTAAACGTGGGCTTGGGTACATCGATATATACCAGAGGAATGTATAAATAAAACATCCGTATTTAAACTTGGCTTTTTATTAATATGTTATATCTTAATATTTTTCAACCTGTAAGAAATCCATTAGATCTATTACACAAATATAAGAGAAAATAAAATGCAATAATTAATACATGCTGTACTCACTACTTGCTTATGTGTTAGATGCTCCGTTTTCTCAATTTTCGCTCGGCAAACACGTTAATAAATGTGATCCATATCGTTCCTCAGAAGACACGCTTCCTCGTTTTTCAAGTAAAGGTAAACTCAATCCGCTTAGTCTTTCCTGCCCTATAGTGCATCTCAAATAATTCATAACAATTTGAAGGCTTGAAGATGCACGTTTTAATGTTGCGACAGTGACCGGAGTGATTAGTGCTACACAATTTCGGAAATACTGGTTTTTTAAATGAGTAGCTGGTTTCCTTCACAGTTGAAAGTTTAGAGCTTTCACTTTTTACGCAAGACCGAAATTAAATCAGCTGCTCTTGCAATTAATCGGTTACCTCTCTCCTGTACGTTTTCGCTAGATTCTCTGCTCTTTCCTCTGACTGATCATCTGATTCTCTAGCACAGGGGTGGGCAAACTTTTTACGTGGTGGGCCGCATTAACAGTTGCAGCTTCTTAGGCGGGCCGCATAAACAGATGAAAATGCTTCGGCGGGCCACGTTAGGGTTCACATCGTAAGTAATGTGAGGTAATGCCAGGGATCCTGTTAGGGAAATTCAATAATAAATAATATGTTATCCCCATAACCTCAATGGAAAAGGTTTTCCGGCATTAATTTTAAGCTACAAATATGAAATTATCTCTATTTTATATTACGGTTCGCTTTCATAATGACATCGCGGGCCACATAAAATGCCCTCGCGGGCCACATGTGGCCCGCGGGCCGCAGTTTGCCCACCTCTTTTCTAGCATGTTTGAGATTGCAAAACACTAAACGTTTCCACCACCATATTTAAACGCTTCCCAAACTGACGCGCTTTGGCGAAGGAGTGTCCTACTAGGGAAAGTAGACCAACCATCAGAAGCAAAGCAAGATACGTGTTTATTGCAGGGTTTGTTTCTCTCTATCTTACTTCGAGCACTCTTAATACGCACTGAGCGGAGTTATGTTAGTTACTCTCAGGATATTCCTCTATTCTATTGTATACACGCTCACTGGAAAAATAATAGTTGAAATCGATCGTTGTTTTTGGTGACTTTACTCTTTATATTTAAATTTATTCTTCAGCTCTTAGTGCCCTTTGCTTTTCTCGTCAAAACATATAGAGTGGTGAATCGCCAACTTCTTGCACGTTGCTATACTTTTTTTTCGTATTTTTTGCTCTTTCTTACCAATATGCGGATTACGTCGGGGACTTCATATATGCGCGTTACTGCATACTTTGGGTCTGTTTTCATGTTCTTTGGCATACTTGATAGACGTTTAAATTTCGATGCCATACAGACTCACCAGAATAAGAAAAATGATTCAAAATTGTCACGCACATGCGGTAAAATTAAAGAACAATAGTTGTAAACTCTCAACATTTTGGTCTAAACATTCGTCTCTTGCGGGCCCACCGGGCGGTACCCACGTCACTGTCGATTTCAAATATTTTCCCTTAGAATAAATAACGACTGATTTCCGACAAATGGTCTTATTAGTGATACTAAACCATAGTTGAACTTTTACGGAAAATATTTAATGAATTTGCTCAAAATACTATATTTTTAGTCATATATAAAACCCGATCTCTCATTTACGCTTTTCCTGTTCCTTTGATAAACTCGAGAAAGAAAAATCACAGGAATACCTCATTCTCATTTTTTAAAGAGCACGAATTTCTACGATATAAAGTGAATTATAGCCGAGGTTAATCAAGGCTTCCTTACATAAGAAAAAATTGTAAAGATATACTATTAATTTCCCCAAAATGACCATTCACTTTTAAGGTGATGTTCATTCACCATATACATACTATGCTATGTGTGGTATAGAACACCACCGCTAGGTGAGAGCGTTGTTTCCTCTTGGTGAGCGAGACGGCTGGCACGTGACTATCTCGTTCGCCGGGATCTTATCAGAAAGCTCCTTCTCATTTTGCTATTATTTTAGATGCTCCTATAATCTCTACATTTTTCTTCGCAACTTTCTTCAGCAGATGGCAGCTTCTTCCTGTCATCACAGAAGATCGTAGTGATGTAGTAGAGAAACGACATTTTCAACGCAATAAATGTAATTTGAGCATCGCTGAGATTTTGCGCAAGGTTTTGTGCATATATGCTTGCACATGGTTATACTTGGTAGAGGAAAAAATCAATCCCAATAGACCGAAGCATGAAGCGAACACGAACTATTTTTCCACGTAATCGCGAGAATGTCAGAACAATTGTCTAGAGCAGGGCTTGTCAATCCTTTCTACGTGATAGGCCAGATCCGTAGTTGCGAAAGCTTTAACGGACAACTATGGAAGTTGCCCGTCGCTTAGCAAATTATTTATATCGGACGTTACTAAGGCATTGTTTGGTTTCATTTTAATAGAAATCAAATGTAAATGATATATTAGCATTAAAATTTCCAACAAAGAAGTTTATACGAGCATCAGTTTATTTAAAAAATTGAACTGGTTATTAAATTTCACAGACCTCTTCAACTTCATTGTTTCGCGAGCCGTATAAAATACCGAATGTGGCCCGCAGATCGTTAGTTGCCGATCCCTGGTTTGCGTCGAGTATTACTGTGATAAAAACTGATTCAGATAATAAAAGGATTGCGAAAGAGAGATAAAGTGAAAGAGAGAAACAAATGAAGAATGATATGCGGGAGGAGTGAAGTTGAAAGAATGGAGAAGTGTTAATGGAGGTTAGTGGAGAGAAGGTGTTAATGGAGGTTAGTCGAGAGAGGGTGCCAAATCCGTCGGCAGTTTCAAATTAATTGTCTGCGAGGTAATGCATCGGCAGAGTTGAATAGCATCTCCATCTATGGTACTGAATGGAAAGCTCTTGGGACTGAAAATCAAATCATAATTATCTTCATTCTCTTCTCTCACCAAACTACTTCTTTCAGCCCTCATGGAAACACACCCTTCCTTTCCTTTAGGACTGATAGATTAATTTTCCTGTCACAGTTCAGTGAGATGCCATCAGACTAAGCTATAAATAATTCCTAAATGCGCTGTTTGTGAAGAATATTTTTAATTCCCCCTTTTTTTCGAAGACTGAGAAATCATCTATGTAATATTGATTCTATTGTTTCTGAAGTTTTCATAGAAAAATATTTTGTCTAGTATATTTTATGAATTTCCCATAAAGGCGTTTATAGGTAAATTTATATAAAGCTACAGAATCGTTAGCTTTGAAGAAACTAAATACTGAATCAAATGAGCCCTGTATGCATTAATTAATTGATTAAATAAAATTATGATCTGAGATATACTCTATAAGATTATGTTATAATGCAGTCTGCCAGACTGAACTGGAAAATAAATGTTTAATTTTTAGGGTATGTCATAGTTGATTATGTAACAGATTAATCAACCTTTTTTCTGAAGTTTTCTAAATAGTTTTACGCAACCTATAACTAAATATATTAGTTATCTTTCATCTATAATAATTACTTTTAGAATAAATGAAACATTTATTTGAAGTTTGAGTTGCGCATTTAAATTAAATTCTATCTTCGTAATTTCTTTTACTCTATTCAATACCATTAAAATTCGATTATCAGAATTCTCACCGACTGCTGTATAAAATGAATCTATGACGCTAAAATTATGTTCACTGTATAATAGTCAATCTGTTATTAAAACATGTATTTCAAACCAAAAATATTCAACTATAGCACAAAGGTTTTGTAGATTTGTTTTCAATATAAATATCGCATAATGGTCAAATGAGAAAATTAATAAATTACAGTACTTACCTCTAAATACTTGGCTAACAAAATAGGATTCCACCTAAATTCATTACAGAATATTGAAGGATGTGAAGATCCAAAAACTCCCGACTCAAAAAGATTTTTTGGTCGAATCCATTGGTTAATAAGGGCCTTAAATCACTTTCTCTTCCAATGTAATGTAATTTTTAACGCCTCCAGCTCCCTACGGTAACCATACAATGGACGCTAAATGATTATGATAAAATAAATCGGTATTATTTATTTCTTCAACCAGTTATAGATTAAAAAGTCTCTAATTCATACTTCATCGGCATCGTACACGAAGTTAATTAAAATTTATGTTGATTTAATTCTTCATTATATTGCGCGGGAAGACAATAAAATATTTGTCCGAGTATTTCTTTTTCAACCTGGCAAATTTTCATTTGAATTGTTTGTTCAGACATGAGTGATGAATGGTTGAAGTTGCGCTGTGGACATTTTGAGCCATCTTATTGTATTCTTCGTAAGGTTAGCTATTTAAAGTTCTTTTTTTGCGCGACAGCAAGCAATAAAATCAGGACTAACTCTGTTCTATTTCATCTATTTTCAGGAAATAATTTTTTTAATTTCTACGAAACATTTACTTAAATATAACAATTAAAATTATCCCTTAAAATAAGGTTTAATGGTTTTGAATTTTTTAAATGTCTCCATGAATCCATGTTATTAACTAACTGAAGCATTTGACAAAAATCCAAAACGGTCAAATTTGAGTAGATTTTAAAATCACAGTGTTCTCATGATGATAAAATAATTAAGCGAAGAATATCACCCAAGCGTATGATAGTTGTAAAGAGTCACTGAATTTTACGGAAATGACTTAGTTTTTATTACTTGACCGGTAAATTGATATGCTCAATCAATGAGGTCAAAACTTACGTGATTACCCGAGTTATTTAAGTAACAAGATCGAATTATATAATATAGATTAACGAAGAGGTTTCATCTATTTGATAGTAAATATAATACATACTCTTACTTTTTTAATCAAGATGGGTATTAAAGCATAAGGATTCACTTAGACTTACCCTAAAATTGCTTTCAACTAAACATACATGTGATTTAATCGACAAACAGACTCCATGATGACACCCTATTCTAATTCTGCTTTACGAAACTTGGAGCAAGTTTCGCAATTGATCGCAAACTTCGCATCTAGCTTAGTTGTTCCAAAAACACTAACGCTAACAAGGACTTGAACGAGGTTGTTTTATACAAATTTATTAAGAATGAAACTATTAAAACGTTCCCAATTATTATTGTTCGAGAATTAAAAATCCATTGTGCCATACACACTATGAATCAAAGAATTGTCTAAAAGATACGTTTTTCTGTCCTCATACAGTTCGATTTATAATAGTGATTTGCTGGAAATTTATATAACTATTTAGTGAAGAGAAAGTTTTAATAAGTTTTCAAATAATGTTATTGAAATACAGAATTTTTTAAAACAAAAAACGCGGGATAAGCGATATGCAGAATTTTTGACAGCTGGAGTTGAAGTTAGGCGAACATGTCTTCTTGGAGCGACGGAAAAGGAAAAAAGGAAAGTATAAAACCAAGGACAAGTGCTTTTGTTAGGGGACAAGAGAAATGCAAAGAAAGAAAAAGAGAGAAAAAGCGAAAATATAAGGATAAAGGGAGAATGATGACTAATGAAATATTTTCCACAGGACAAGACTAAACAGATAGGACGAATGGAAAACGGAAATAAAGTTGCGATAAATGTTGAATAGAGGAAAAGTGATGCATAGAATAATATTCTATAAGAATGGCATTTTAATGGATGGAGAAGGAAGTGTTAGCATGGACATAGACAGAAGTTTGAACAAAAGAAATGAGGAAGTGATAATACGAAAAAAGAGGAAAAAGTCCAAGTAAAATGTCACAGATGAAAGGAAATTTGAGTCGAAAATTTTAAGTTTTAGGTACTTGCGTATATTTTTAGTTTACACTTATTCCTCCATTTTACGAACATTTCAAAGATTTATTTTTACTTAAAACTGTTTCTTAACATTCTCGGCAAACATGATTTTAATGGATGCAGAGCAGACTTCAACTTGGAAAGGCACTTCTGATATAACCTCGGATTTAATTAATACATTTCATTGGTTCCTAGTATAATAATAACATAAATTTGTTATAAGGCAGTATCTAAAGTTATCTGATATTTAACCGGTGACAGATTTGCGAGAAATACTTAAAAATAACATTTAAGAGGTCTTCTTGTTCAACTGCGTTATTCTGAAACTGCCCTTAAATAAGGTAATGTGAAATTTAGCAATAATTAAAGAAGTAAATAATTAAATTCCAACGCGAGTAGATAGGTTAAATTGATTTTATCATCATATTTTCCATTGATAAAGTATTTCTTATTTATTATTAGGTAAGTATACGAGAAAAGAATTTTAAATAAGAAAACAGTTTTTCACGGAGGTAATGATTGATATTTTTCTATAGCGTTTCTTCGTATCGAGAAGATAAGCTTCGCGGCCTACGTAGTGGCCGCTTATCGTGCTGTAGATCTTTTTTTAGGGATAAGCTTCGCATTGGCCTTGCTCCGAACGATAAAAGCTATTAATACATTTACGATGCTCCAGATCCGACATAAATCTCAGCCGTGAAAGCATTCACGTCCACCCCTCAGCAGATGATGTCTTTCAGAATTACGTTCCTTACTATTGAAACGAATAATGGCTTTCCATTGCGACGGAATCCTTCAGAGTCCATATTTACCTATAAAGCACCCTTTCAAATACTCATCGATTACATTTTACATTGATTGAGTTCATTAAAGAGGACTTACTAAAGCGATTTAGTTTTTTTTAAGTAATTCGTGAAAGGCGCAGAAATAATTCTTTATTGGAAGTCATTTTTGTTTGTTATGACCAGTAAAAATATAGTCGGGGAGGCAATAAAAGTGACTGTGGTGCTTGCCTTCCACGTTGTTGGCCCCAGATCAAATCCAACGGTCGGTTTCCCCCGGCGAACTTGTGCGTCTTGAGGGGAAAAGCGCCCCTTTGGAAGGGACGTTGAGCTGTTTCCCCCTTGGTATCTCTCGCTAAGAGCTGGCAGGCAACGGGTTTCCCTTCTCCCTTCAGTTTGTGGGTAACGCGTTTCCCATTGTGAATGGTGGTTGCATGGCTATTCTAGCAATCTATATGCGCAAAACCGTGAATTTGCTAATAAATCCCCTATAAAAAAGGATGGCCCAGTACCTCAATGATCGGTAGTGCTCGTGTACGTGTATGTATCCTTAGCTCATCGTTACCTCAAAATAGAAACGTAAATAAACTGTTATGATGTCAATATTTACCGAATATTACAATATAAATGTAAACTATACAGCGTATTCATTATACGTTGATGATTTTGAACGCGTGTTAAAGCAGTCCGAAATGCCCTTCTGAATACCCGTGATAAATATAATTACCTCTGCGAAGGCTGAGTTTTTATGTACTTGGCCAAAATATTAAATTTTAAAACAGAAGTATATTTGCTTGCACATTCATTAAAATTGTAAATACTAGAGGTGTGGTATTACATTTACAAATTAATATAGAAGTCACTATTTAGGCAGATGCAAGAAAGTAAACATTTTTGTTCATTTCTCCCACTCATTGCATCCGAGTCTGGATACAATAAATTTACCCTTCTGTATATACTTTGCTAATTTTAGTCGTGGTATCACTTAAAACGGCACGAAACCAAGCTTGAGTTTTCTTGTTACCTTACAGCGTGATACCCGATATATATGACATCTTTCTCAAAATTTAGTATGTAATTATTAATAAATTAATTTTGCAGTTAAAATTTTTATTAATAAGTAATTATTATTATAAATAATATGATTTAACTGTTTTTCATCTCTGTTATCAATTGTGGATATTAGAGTAAAACAATCTCAAATCCTTTTAATACATTTTAGGTGAACGCCGAGCTGAGACACTATACTTGAAAACGTTTGGGTTCAAGAACATGGAATGGAATAGGTGCTTCTCACAATGGGATCATGCTATGTATTACCAAGGTCAAAAGGACGACCTGTCTTGCTTCAAAATATGCTGTGACCCAGGGTTCAATACAGCTGCGGCACGACCAGCAGCACGCTTTTTGTTTTCGGGTCCGTCTGTGCAATTCATTGCAGTAAAATATAAAGCAAGCGGCAAGGGATATGACTGAAATTTGTAGGGTGTGAGTGATCTATGATGCCATTTTTTGGAGAAATCGGCGGGTGGCAGAGGGTGCCTTTAAAATTATGAAATTAGGAATGGTTATAGTTAGAAACTTAAAAAATTTCTTTAATTGTTGCAGAAATTACTTTGCCGTATAATTATATTAACAAATTTATAAATAAAGTTTACTGTTCTAAATTCACCTCATTAAATAAAACGCGCTTTTTCATATTTTGTCTGAAAATAAAGCTCCCATATTTTTACTACCCTGACAGTACTTTGCCTTGGCTTTCCAAATAATGTGCAAAGGCCGTTCATCGGAATATAAAAACCCGATAAGGAAATTTAAAGATGAAAACGTTCAAAAAGCTAACACACTATTTTCATATTACCTTAAAAGGTTCAAAAATATTCAGCAAATCTTTCCTGTTAAAGTTGGAAATCGCATACGAGTGTATGAAAAATAAGTGTTTAATTTCCACAAATTATTTCCGCTTAAGATGTATCCCCGCCTCATCCTTTAAAATCTAAAAGTGCTACCTATATTACTTATTTTTTAAATGCGGATATTTTCACCATTCCGTATTGATTCTGATGCAAATAACCGAAACCAATGTCGTGAATATTTTATGACTACATCGATAAGTGGAAACGATATTTCGTTCGTTACTTTCAGCAGAATTAAAATGGCAACAAAGAGAAAACCGTTGTAAATTTCCACCTGATCAAAATTCCAAAAATTATAAGCTGAAAATACTTTAATAATTAACAACAACTATTTTCAAAACATAAAAGTAAATAAAGAACAAATGTAGTAAAGAAATTTCTGGAGAGAAGCGATTTGCATACTGATCAGTTATCTATCCAGCGCGTTCCCGCGCTTTCATATAATAAGAAATACCGTCAAAACTATAGAAGTTATTAACATGCAACCTTCTTCAAAGATAAATTTAAACTATTTCGAATATTCCATTTGCTGCAAGTACCTTTCTGAAACGAAGGGTAGCAACCTTTTAAGGGTGTAGCGAGAGGATTTTAGGGGATCGAAAGCACTCTTCGCTAAGGCAAGTGATTCTATTCTTTTTTTAAGAGTCCAGCAGGTTTTAACTTATCGTAATGTTTTGTTCAAAAAGTAATAAAAATTCTATAGCTTATCAACGTACAAAAACCTTTTTAACAAATAAGTTAGTTTTATGTGATAAAAACAATAAATTATATCTCAGTAGTGATTAGTACTTAAAACATTAATCTATATGCTACATATACTCCGAATGTTTTTAATACACACACGTAGTTGTAGATAAAATAATTTATAGTGCTAACTTCTCTTTATGAAGAGTACAAAATAAAAACTCTCTTAATATTAATTTCTTTATCATCTTCACCCCTCCTGTTTGGAGAAAACTAGTGTGTTGTTTTTTTGCTTCTCGAATATTCGCGGCGACCCGCCATCCGGAAGGAGGGGTCGCCTGAAATATCCGACTGAGAACTACTGCTCTAAACCAATTTTGGGAAAAGTTTCCCGCATATCAACCTTTTCATGTCTCTGAAGATTTTATATAACCAGTAGAGTTGTCATTTTTTTTAAAACCAGTTCATAGTAACTTTGTAGTTATTCAGAATTATTACAGATGTCACATAAAAAATTTCCTTTTTTATTTGATAGAAGCAAAAATATGATATTGTATGTATTTTTGCAAGAAAGGAATCGGGAGGCAACAAAGATAAGCGGTCTTCACAAATTTTCCACTCTTTATAAAAAAATAAGGAATACAATCAAATTGATGAATAACATAAATTATTAAGACTAAAACTTTCTCTTTTGAAATATACCAAGTTTTTAAGATCAAATGATTTCGAGCACGGTAAACAAATAAATAAATCTAGCAATGACGCTCGATGTACTAAATCGGTCGGACTGCGACATTTGAAGTTTTTCCTCGATGTGACGACGCGTCGGACAGCGTTATGTGTTATTGTTTTTAAATTTGACTGTCTTAGCCGTCAGTGTATGTTATTCAATAATAAAAGTTTAAAGAAAATGTTTTAAAAACAAATTTAATGAATGACATCGTGCAAATTCCACTACGAAAATAAAAATGACTACCCAAGTTTTGACTCACAGAGACATCATCAGGTACTGAGCCATAAGTTGGAATAAAATGAACAAATACATTAGAGAGAAGATGGGAGGGGAAGAAACGAAATTGGCTAATTAATCTAATCAATCCTATCTTCTTTATACCGCATTTATTCAATAAATTTGTTTTTACAATTTTTTTCTTTAAATTAATATCTTACAGTTAAGATACTCTGCCTCTTTAGACTATATGCTTTAACTCGAAATCTTTGGAAACGTACGGAACTGTGGCACTCCACTAACACACATCTTCCAGGTCTTTTTCCTTTAGTACAAACGGAGAGAGAGAAGAAGAAATTGAACCGAAACGTCTGACCCATTACTCAAGGCGTGACCCCGATACACCACTCCCACTACTACGAAAGACTGGAAATCTCCTAAAGATAAAGCAAGGGAAGAGGGGAATAGAGAAACAGAAGCGAATTAAAGGGAGAATAGAATGAAGAGAGAAAGAACCTCGTCTAGGAGGTACAGTTTCTACGTCCCGTATGAAAGGCCATAATACTATGTGCATTCTGCGTTTTTTAAGTGTTTCTGTTATTCCATTCCTCCAAAAACACGGTTATTCAGAATACCGTTACCTCACTCGCGAATTCACTTTTGAGGCTAAAAGAGAGCAATAACACACTAAAATACATGTTTCACGAGATACGCATTCTCGTCCATAGTTGTATTAAAATAATATCCAAGGAGTTTCGTTTCCTCCGCATTTCTTCCTCCAGTCTTTCTCTCTTCCATCTGTTACTCTTATCGCCATCTATACTTCACTTCCTCCTCCCACAATCCCATCCCCCTCTTTCCTTCGCCCCACTCCCTCCATTGAGCACACCACCTACTACAGAGTGGAGGATAGGGTGCCGGAGGTGTAGTGGTTAGGACGCTGGCTGCTACTCGCCTGCTGCTCGAAAGGGCAGCGGGCACGAATCCTTCGAAAGTAGGCTTTTTACCAATGTCGCCCGGTTCCCTGTTTGTGTGGTTTGAGGAGACCGCGCAAAGTCAGCGTTGCGTCCTTCGGAAGGGATGTTAAGCCTTTGGTGTTCTTCGTTTAAGAGTAGGCTTATGCCAACAACGGGTTTTCCTCCTCCCTTGTGTGGTCGATGTGGAAGGAGTTATTGCTATAATAATCCAAGAGGTTGATTAGCCAAAAATACACACACATGGAATGAAGGAGGGAAAAATACCTAAAATACGTGTGTTATATGGACGTTTTTGCGAAGGGTTTTGTATTTTTACGCAGCTTCCTGGTTTGCCTATAACTTTTGATTATTATCCATGAAATATGAAGTATTTTTTGCGTTAAATTCGTCCACTGTCAAATACGGGATGCTTTCTTCATTAATTACATCGTTAATCTCCACCGAAAATAATTCGAGCGAATGTAATGAAATAATTTTCAACGAAACTCTTTCCAGAGTGTTTTGTTAGAGATTTTATGGACATGAGTTATTGCGAGTTTATAAAATAATGCGTTGCAGTTTAATCATAATTTTAATGTAATGAACATTATTTTAATATTTTTAATCTAAAATATAGTACTACGTTACTATATACAGCTGAGGATGCTAACCGTGCGCAAAGAGTATCCCTTTGACAGATATGTTAAACAATTCGTCAATTAAAATCTCTTCCCAATGCAGCTAATTTTGTGTGCTTCATTTACAACTAAAATGTTGGGATTGGAGATTGGTGTTAGTAATCGGATATTATATAACTTATACATAACATTTAATTGAAGGAAGAGGGAGAGGAAACATCTTTGAATTTTGATGACAACAGTATAACAATCAATAATTATACTAATTAAAATATAAAACACTAATAACATTCAATATTTATAAATTATTTAATCAAAAAATCTTAAGGGATCTTTTCTTGTCTTATAACATTATTAAGTGCTGGATAGTATTACTGCAACAGAGATAACTTTTAATGAAAAAAAACGAATGATTTTATCATAGTTTCATTAAATACAGCTTTAAATTAATTTTTATCCTATTACTTTTTGCGTCTGCGAAAGAAATGCAAATTCAATGTTTCAATATATATTTTAAATTTATCGATTTTCATATACTGTAGTGCATTGAGAACACATATTTAATGTTATTGCTCGCATTAACAATTAGAAAATAGAGTAAAAAGTTACAACCGATTTGTAGCAGGTCATAAAATAGAAGCCGTTTATGTTATGCGGGGTAGCCTAACCTCTTTTAATTCCTGGTGATGGATGACATCATAAGACGTCAGAAATTATTTTTCAACAAAAAGCAGAAAAACTTAATAAAATGTATTTCTTTATATCATTGATGCATAAAAATAAACTTTTTCAGAAAAAATATTAAAATAACGTACGTCAGCACAGGGGAAGACATCGTAATTTTTCGTATGCATTGAAAGTGTTAAAAGGCACGATCTCACCCGTTCACAGCACCTTCTTCTTTCAGCCAAAACCAGCTTTCTAGAATCTCCTAGTGCCTCCCATAGAGAAAATATCGTTTGTTGGAGTCATCTTTCTCCCATCTTTATTCCCTTTTCAAAATTCTTTCACCTTTCTTTTCTTCTCTCTCTCTTTTTCTCCGGCTTTTTGCCTCTCCTAATACTTTAAGAACTTACCGAGACTACACCTCCTTTTTGTTTACGTCTCTATAGGATTTTCTCAGGAAAGAGGAGAATACATTTTCACGCCTTCTTAGAAACCTGAGAATCTCTTGAAAAAATAGTACTTTCCTCGCACCAAACAAAACTCTTCTCGTCGCTCATCTCTGTTCGCTCCAGTAACTCTCACGAAATTTAAGATACCTCACCTCACCATTCCTCGACCCTCACGGGCTCCCTCAGAATATTTTCTTTGAATTACTTTGGCGCATTTTTTGGCCGACTGCAATGTACGCACATACAAGTTCAGGTAAGTGAGAGAGAAATAGAGATTAATCTGTAAAGTTTCATATCTACGTAGCTGATATTAATTACTTAATTTTAACTTCACAATATTAATTAACTAGATAATAGAGGTTTTATTTATATTTCAGTCGATTCTCAATTTATACATATTTTTATTAAACGCCATGGCAAAAAGAGAAGTAAGTAGTTCTCCACTTCCTTCTCAGCCTTGTAATGTATGAGTTAATGTAAAAAACTATAAAAACTAATCGAAAAAAAACTTTAAGTGGCAGAAGTTTTTAATGGGGAGACAAAAACATTTATGGGAAAGATTCCAGAGCTGATAAAACAGCGCGAAGTTGTTAACGCAATTATTTTGGCTATTTGAAAGCTTAATAGATGCTAATTCAATCTGAGTCAACAATGTGGGTCGCCTTGGTAACACCCGAAAAGAGTACCAAAAAGCCATTAAATTTCGAAAAGAAATGCGTTACTGAGAAATTATTCCGTGCAAGATCAAAAAATTGCAGTAATAAGGTATTTCATAGTTTTAGCCGTCGAATCAAGCAAAATGGATAAATTCGATCCATATTTACGTTTTTAATGAATGAAACAAATAAACCTTGCACCTTGAAAAATCAAAACTCCTGTGTAAGCATATGGATAAATATAATTGTCTCCCGGAGTCAAATCCGGGACACTTCCGTAAACTGAAATAGTTTTCTTGGTGTCTCCTATTTGGCAGAAACGAAATGGCGTTTACAGAATTTCTCTATGACAAACTGTTCAAGAGATAAAAGGGGGGACGAACGGACGGACAGACGGACGGACAGACTGACGGACGGACAGACGGACGGACGGACAGACGTACGGACAGACGGACGGACAGACGGATGGGAGGACAGACAGACGGACATACATTGAGTAATTATATATAAGGATTTTACCAGATAATGAATGATAATCCTATTTTTCTTAAATCTTTAAGGATAACAACAAAACTCATTGCGAATCATCTATTGGCCAATTGTCGCGGGAATTCACACCACGCTCTCCTACTTTGGCGGAGAGAGAATTACTAATCCGCATGGAAAATTGCCTACCTCCAGGGAGTCACGCTCACACAGTGCTATAGCTCAATTAAATTAACAAAAGGAGATGAATTTCAAACACAAATTAAACTGATCATTACCACTGGATCGTAATTTATGAATGGAGAAAGATAGCAAAAACTCTGCACGTTTCTCATAGCGTATAATTTTGAAGCAGGCAAGTGAAAGACCCCGGTTTGATTCCCGTTCATAGCAGAATTATTTCTTGTTTCAAAATTTTTTCCAAATTTACAGCTTATCTGCATAGGATCTTTAGACCACATAACTCCTTCACATTTATTTTCATATGCATTATTTGAGTGTCCAATTCAACAAATACAACCAAGACTTTTGCCTCTTTAAGAGTTAAAAGTTGACGCATTTTTTTATGCGTGTTCAAACTACATAACTTATTGAGTAATTTCTCGCAATGCTTTCCCCTTCAAAAATTTCCTTAATAACAAAATTTTTCTTAGAAATGTAAGATACAGTCAATAGACTACATATATTTGGGAACTTTAACTATAAATAAAGCTGCTGTACTTCATTTGTTTTCTTCTCTATCCTCCCACTGCTTTACATTAATAATAGTACGTGGAAATAAAACTAATTTATAAGTTTAGTTGTTTCGATATAACGCGGGCTTCCCTATAACGCGGAGTAACCTTTTCCCCCAATACCCGCGCTATATTCAGGGTGCACTGTATTTCTAATTAAAATTAGCTGAAAAGAAATGGGTGATGCAAAATGTTTTAATCTATCAAAGGAGGAAAACCTGCTAAAGGCGGAAATATAAGCCGATCTCTAGAGACTCCCCCTCTCTCAGATTTTACTGTGTGTAAAGTGTACACAGTGTAATGTATTTACTGTATAAAGAGAAATGAAATGTAAGTTGAGAATAGTGCAAGAAAGTGAGATAGTTACTGGAAGAGATAGCAAAAGCTCAAAATGAAGAGGACGAGAGCATTTGAGCATTCAAGTAACGAAAGAGAAGTCGGATGGTGAAACGACAAAGAGAATGAAAATAGAACGGCTGTTACACGTGGAACGAGGGACAAGTAGTGAAAAGGTAGCGATAAAGGAACAGAATGAATAACGTTTCTGTGCGGCGAATATACAAATAATAAAGATGGTGAAAATAAGCAAAATGATGCACATTGCTGATAGGCGGGGTTGAGAAAACGCGATTTCATCAGCAAAATTAAGAGAAAATGGGTAAGATTGAAATGAAATGGGGAAATCTAGATTTTAGTGAAATTAACCCCGGCCAGCAATAACAATGAATCTAAATATTAACCAGCCCAGATGGTCACAATAGAACCTGCACAGAAATGAATTTCTGTCCATTATTTGAGTACATTTGCTTTTAATTAAACCCATAAAATATTTCCGTGAATTTTAACCGCCATCTATTGGCGCAGGCGCCGTTTAATTTCTCCTCAGTCCGTTTTCGCATAACCTCTTGACGAAATTAAACACGTCCTCATCTAAAAAAAAACGAGTCATCCTTCAATAACATTTCGCTCTTTTCATTTATTTCATACTCGCACACCCCGTTAAGTCGGTGACGCCGAAAAAAGGAAAACATGTCAATATATAAAAGGGGCAAAAAAGAAACTCCTCGGCGCTTATACGGATCCCGAAAACGAAAACAAAAGGTTGAAAGGAAAATTAAAAGCAACCGAGTCAGGAAATAGGAAAGGTGGAATAATGAGGGACCTGGAAGCTTGTATAGACAGAGGGGAAGAACAATACCGCGTGACACATAACGCGAATTAAGCAGAAAATAGGAGAAAAGAGAGAGGAAAAGAGAAAGATGAGATAGAGTAAAAGAGGAAGAGAGAGAGAGAGAGTAAAAGAGGAAAAGAGGCAAGAGACAATTTAAATGAGAGGGGACCGTAGCAAGATAAAAGGAGGAGAGAAAAAAATTAAAAAAGAGCAACAAAGAAAAAAGAAGTTCGCGGAGAGTTTATTGGAAAATAAATTAAGCGGACGGAAAAAGGAAATGCGGGTGAATTTGAGCCGGAGGGAAATTTTTTAACGCGAAAGTAGGAGAAGTTGAGGATGATTAATCGCGGTTAATAATAGCAAGCGATGAAGAAAAAGGAGAGAAAATCATACGGGAAGGGAAACGCATAAAGACGCGTTAAAAACGGAAAATTGACCGATTTAAAAAAAAATTAATGGAAACTTTTCATTGTTTAAATGTAAAGAATAACGAAATGAACGATTTTCTATAATATTTTTACAAATGGTAGTACATGTAAATGATTACGATGCGCAGTGGCATTCTAACAAACGGATTTATTCAAGAGTTTCGTAAGAGTGAATTTATTCGGAATAATAGCATTAGTTAACAAGGTTTTGGCAACATGGATGAAAGCTAAGTTTTTATATTAACTCTGTGCTGCTCATTCCAGACCTGGACTTATAAATGTTGCATCGCGTCACAGTTTAGAAAAAAACAGTAATGACCATTTGTCATAAATTCTTATAAAAATAAACCATCTCTTACTAAATGTTGGCAGAACTGGTAAGTATAACGTGAACGTTGGCAGAACTGAAGGATTGAGGGAAAGTAGGAGGGTGCTATCGTAACAAACGCATGCGTTTTAGGTATGCGTTGTTTTTCTGTGAATTTGAGTTCTGCAGATAGAGAAAGGAAACCATCGCGGCTGTGTGAATTTGCCAGGCAATTTTTGTTATGTATGGACAGTTTACAGCAATATAACAATGATGATCTATATCAAAGACCGTAAAACAAGACTGTTATTTGTATTTTGGTTGTCATTTGGAAGATATAAGTTGGGACCGCATGTACGTATGCTGCATAACGTGCTATGTAAACCTGACAAAATGGATGAAAGGAAAGAAGAAGAGCATGCCATTTGCTGTTCCAATGATCTGGGGTAAAACATCCAGTCACCTTGAAGACTACTATTTCTGTCTTACAAAAATTGAGGGTTTTTCGAGAAGAAAAAATAAAATAAATTATCCAAACATCCCATCTGCAATGAAGCCATGGAGCCGCATGGAGAAGATCTTCCTGCTCCTGTTCCACCATCTAAGCTTTGGATAAAAATAGTGATGGTTTTACCTACTTAAAAGGAAAGTTTCCAAAACTGAGTGACGCAAAACTTGAAGAAAGTATTTTTGTTGTTCCGCAAATTAGAAAGCTTTTGCATGATAACAGTTTCGAATGCAAACTAATCTCCGTTGAATTATCTGCATAGAAATCCTGTAAATCCGAAATTCATGGGCTTCTGGGTAATAAAAAAGAGGAGAACTATCAACAATGGTTAGAAGAACTGTTGCATAACTGTAAAAAAATTAGGATGCCGGATGTCACTCGAAATACACTTTTTAATTCTCATTTGGACTTCTTCCCATACAACTTGGGTGCTGTTAGCAATGAGCAGGGTGAAAGATTCCACCAAGATATAAATAACATGGATCATCGCTGTCAAGGAAGGTGGGATCCTGCCATAATGGGCGACTATTGTTGGTTTTTGCAAAGGGAAGATGATACTGTTCATAAGAGGAAAACATAAGTTTCTCCGTAATGAATTTAGTATCAGAATAGCATGTTTTTCTTCACTTTTATATTTTTCTGAGTGTCTTTGTTATATTTGTCAAATATAATGTGATATTATGATGTTTAATTAGTGGATTCCAAGTTTATTCTCACTTTAATTATGTGCTTCTTTTAAGAGGATAAATAAATTTCTGTGATTTGAATTAGAGTCAAAACGGCGCATTTTTCTTCATCTGTGTATATTTTCCTGGTGTTTTTTTATATTTGCAACCATAGTGCGAGTCTATGATATTTTAATAGTGATTCCAAAATTAATCTCATTTAAATAACGTCAATCCTTCAAACTACATAATAGGTGATATCTAAGTTCACATATATTTTGAATCATTTTCATGATCAGTGCACTCGATTTAGTAAAAAAAATTATTCTGTTCATATTATCTACAAAAACTGAAAATTTGTTGTCCTGTGTAATTTAAGCGAATATTTATTAAAATTAATACGAAAGTTTTTACTGATAGGTAAGAACAATAAATGATAAAAATATCTCTTAATTAAAGGAGAATTTTAAGTGTTCATTACAAATTATCCGTACTTAAGCATTTAACAGTATTTCACTCCATGGAATAACCGGAAGAAAAAGGCAAATGTAAGGGCATGGGTTCCCTGAAATTAGCACCTGACAATCAATTTTAATATTATTTTTATTATTTTATCATTCGAAGTCTGAATTCTTTTTTATTCTATTAACTTCGATTTAATGGTCAAATTAATAAACTCGAACTGCTGACGAACAAGAAGGGAATTACGAAGATTTTGACCTCCCAAAATAAAGAAGGAATTCGTAATGACGGAAAAATATTTGGTCGGCGAAGCGAAAATTCACAAGTCGTAAGCAGACGCAGCAGGAACGAAAAAGCGAGACAAAGTCCAAATAAACCACCCACGAAGAATAAATAAGCCGATTGATAAATGACGTAACGAAATGAAGTTGTTAATTGAAAACCACAAGGTATGAATAAGCCAATACTAAGAAGAGAGATCGAAGAGAAAGAGTTGAAAAACTAAAGACAGAGGGAGGAAAAGGAGATACCGGAACATAATGGAGATAAAACAAAAGAAGGAAATCATGCGGAAAAAGCAGCCTAAAATTAAAAAAAAGGAGGGAGAGAAGATCATTGAAAGTCTTTACAAATGAAAAAAAAATAAAGAAAAAATATGTACCTACTATATTTTTCAGAATGCTTGGTCGAAATTATCAATCGAATCGAGTTTCGACCTCTTGACAAAAGTGCTGGTTATCAGAGAAAGAGTTAATAAAAATAGAGGTTTTTCTTGATCAAGTTCCTCTTCTTTTTCCGCAAATAGAATGAGAATCCAACCAGAAAAAGGTGGAGGAAAATATACTGTAGAAGTGGTCTGAAAAAACGCGAATCTAATCACGGAGAAATGATAAAAATCTTGAATGCCGTTTATTGCATTCTCTGCGGTAAAGGCAACGAAGACCAAATGGCGGAACATAAAATAAACAAACAATGCACTTTAAAGATAAATGAAAAGGCACAGATCAAAGGTATATTGCAGCCTCTTTGATTTAGAGAATGACGATTTCGTTTATTTTCTGGGCCTGCATTAAGAGTGGGACTGAAGGAATACATATTTCTTTTAAAACCAGTGCTTCTACTCTGAGCAATCAGTTAACCGCAAGGCCCTAAGCTAGTTTAGAGAACACGTGTTTCTTAGCCCTTTTGAGGTTTTTGAGATTATATTTGCCGACCTAATGGTGGGATATTCCACGAGCCTCGCTATAAAGATAAGGTCATGGATGTATCCTGCTGAGAGTTCCTCGAGGCTCGGATGAAAAGAATTTCAGTGGACGTTTGAAGACCCACTATAAAAAAATCGTTATCCTACCCCTTCCACGCATCTACCCCGTGGAATGCATTCCTGGAAAAAATGTTTCTCCAATGCTTGTTAGGGTTTTTCTTGTAGACGAACGTTGTATGCACTTTCACCCCTTCTCCGTTTGCACTGAACCCAAACTTTTGGCAGTCTTTCTCTAGAAGTAATCCAGGAAGGATAGTTCCGCTTTCTAGCTTTTGATTCCTTCATCCTTTGCTACAGGTTAGTAAATTACCATGTATGGTATAGTTAAAAAAAGGTGCACATAAATTAGCAATCGTTACTTAAAATTGATGAGGGATTACGGATTAATATATATTTACTATTTGTTGTAAAATATTTTGCCGATTGGAAAAATACATTTTAATCAGGATTTGAGGTAAGACTGTTGATCGAGCGCTGAATAATTATTTTCTCTCTGTATATTTTATGTTAAATAATGAGAATATTTAGTACAGTGATAAAATATATCAAGTGATACAAAGTAAAGAATTAGGTAATTCTTTTTTGGGGGCTAAAATATTTTTGCGATAATTATACCATTAATTTTTTCCTTAATTAGTCCATAATTGGCACCATCGAAGACTTTCTCGGAAGACAGTATATTGTTCGGATTTCAGGAGGTAAAGCATAATTTACTAACTACATTTGCGAAATAATATATTTATCAATGACGCGATTTAAAGAATTATGCCAAATCAAAATTTATCTAGATTTGGAAATATGTAACAGCTTACGATATTTGAGATTAAAAATATATTAAGTTTCAGTGTGATTCTCGTGACCAATAGGTAAGGTGCTAATTTGATTTAATCATCAAGATTCAGTTAGTAAAAGACGTGAATTTCCTATTAGTATATATGTTTTCTCATATAGGTTGGTTGTCGAAATCATCATGTTTGGCAAAATTTGTAAATATCGTTTCGTGTTCGCACAAGGAACTTTTTTCTGCACTAATTATTTTTTGTTTCTTAATGAGGTAAGCTTTCAAATCAAAATATTCCAGTATATATATATATATATATATATATTATATATATATATTAGGTTGTACGCTGTGCATACGTCGCATTAACACGTTGCGTACCGGATTTAGATTACCGTTCTACACTCAGTTCTTGGACATTTTTAATAAATCAAAACAAGCACGCGAAATCTCGTGGCCGGCTCAAATGTGGTGATGTTCTTGGTCAAAAGTTGGGATTTCAATAGCAAAATATCAAATTTACGATTTAACTATACTTCTAACTTTGTATACTTTCTTTACTGTAAGTAAAATCTAAAATAATATTTTAATAAATTCGTTATTGGGTGTTTTCTTTAATGTTAACATTTAAAAATTTAAGAATTTCGAAATAAAAAGTAAATATAAATTATCGAATTGAAAGGCCAAAAGCTGAGAGCCATATATGTAAGTAGTAATTTTAAGCGTCGATATTCGTCGAAAATATCTTCGGAAAATAAACGTCGATTTAAATCGTCGATTTTCAAAATAAATAATCGTCGAATTCTACCAAGCCTAATTATATCTTTTCCTACCCGTACAATTATAAAGTTCATTTAGCAAAGTGTTTTATATTACTATATTCGTGTGTACTTATTTACTGTAAGTTGAAAGAAAATTTATAATATTATGAATATTCTGAGTAATTAAGTTCAATAAACTCTCGAATAAATAGATAATGTTGGTATAACTTCCCGGAGCACAGCTTAAATTGTTCGAATCAAGCAGGTTAATGAATTAAGCGTATACACTGAAGACGAAAGTTTTCACCTCTCTGTAAAATAAAATAACTATCATAAAAGAATATTGTTAGCGAAAGAAATAACTATTATTAAGATTTATTTCTTCAGATTAATGTACTGAGAAATATGATTAAGAACTTGAGCCAAAACCAGAAATTTATAAAAATTATACTCACGTTCTGAAGAGTTAAACCGCTAATAAGACCACAGTCATATAATTCCAGTTCTTTCTAATATATAACAAGTAGGGATGCATACGGGTTAACCGTGGTACAGAAGTGCTTTTCGTCAAATTCGCCGTAGTATAATCGTATACTAATGAATATGCTTTAAAATCAGAAAATTATTTTTCTTTATATTGTAGTACCCCTGATTTTTAGATTCGTTCTAAACATGTTCATTTAGTCTTCCCATTCTATACTGTTCCTACAAACAAAATTTCTTTTAAACCAAGTCAGCCAATATCTTCCAAATTCATAGCTACATAAAAATTCTAACCTTGATATTGTGGTAGCCCTGTTTAGTCGATCCGGTTGAAATATGCTACTTTGATTATCTATTTATATGAAAATTATATTTACAATATTTGGTTAAAATCCATATTTCAGTTCTCTAGAAATTCGTGTAAAAGTAATATTATTTTACTTTTCAATGTGGTAGCCTTAGCTCCGCATTAAGCATCTTGATTTCATTATGATATGTCGAACAAATTTTATAAGCAAAATTTAATTGAAATTCGTTAAACCAATTCCTTCCAAATCCTTAATTACTGAAAGATATTTATTTGTAATTGTGGCACCCCTGTTTAGCTGATTCGTTTAAAATATAGTAGTATGGTTTTATATATCTGTTTATATTATAAGTATTAAATTTGGTTAAAATTGATCTAGAAAGTTCAACACAAATACGTGTTAAAAGAATTATTTTAATTCTTGTACTGTGGCAGCCCTGCTTGCTATGTCCATAATATAAATCTTGATTTTTTTTATGTTACACGCCTCCTTCTTACAAAATCTCATTGAAATCGGTTAGTCCAATTACTTCCAAATTCATAATAACCGAAAGGTTTAACTTTGCAATTATGGCACCCATGCTGAATGGATCCGGTCGAAATATAACATCATGGTCATTAATTTATATGAGTATTTAATTTACCAAATTTTGTTGAAATTGGTTCGCCCAATTCTTCCCTGACATATGCGGACGGACGGACGGACATCACGAAGATAATAAATAGTGCTTTTCAGCACTGACGAAAAGCACTAAAAATGAATGTGTTTGTATGTCCCTTATACTTTTTTACACCGTTGAAGCCATCGAATTAAAAAGTTTCATGGGCCATCCTATGGGCAAAAGGAAGAAATTTGTATAGGTTTGCAGACCGTGGGGTCTCTTATACTACATGGGGTCAACAAAATACTATTTCCATAACAATGCATGGGAAATGGTGTGGAGAAACCCCCGAAATTCCATGCAGCCCTTCACTTATGTGGATATAAATATACCTAAATATTAACTTACGATCACGAAAAATAGCTTCTTTTACGCACAAAAGACTAAATATTTTCATTCTGTTCATTTTTTGTCGTAATACATGCTAAATTGCTCGAAGTTTTTCATTGAGTGCAAAAATTATAAACATTTTCCAGGCGGCAACAATGCTAAATTTCTTAATTGGTGTCCTCAAAGGAAGAGAGACACGTAAATATTAATGAAAGGAAAATTCACGCCGTGGCGTAAAGGAAGAATAGCCAGCGCCAAGAGAAAGGGTACAAATGGATTAAATATAGGCTATGAATACTTTTGAAGTGAGTCAAATGATTTTTAAGGAATATTGTAACATTGCTATCTTTTACCATTAACAGTCAAAGATGTATCGCAACATAAATCGATACATCTACTTATATTTGCTCGGTAACCAAGATGTTGTTTATTGTTTACGTTTTGGCTAATAGTATTGACATAGTCCACATAATTTTATTGCTGCTTTAAAGGCTTCGGTGCATCTATTCATACGGATATTAAGTAAGACGCTAATGCGTAAATATATTAATGGTTAAACTTTACAATACAATAGATAAAATATTAAATGTTAATTTAAACATCGCTTGCGTAATTAAGGAATTGGGAAAGAAAATTCATGGCTTATGGTGCACTCGGAGTAATTTCTATTTTAATAAAACTGCTCGATTACGCCAAATATTCTTTGAAAAGCAGTGTGCCTTGATTATATGATGCATTCGCCATTGAGATATACCAACGAGCACAAGCCTGACTAAAATATTTCAATGGTTTCTTTAGGTGGTAGTTAAAATTCTGTGAGAATCTCTTTTTCGAATAAAATATTTGAGAAATTTGGGGGCACCGACAGCGCGGGACCCCGAGAAATAAAAATCATTTGCTACTCAAAAGAAAATTCTTTCCCGAGCGAAGCCGGGTAACTTCAGCTAGTATCCTTTAAAATTAAAGATTTTTGATAATATGTCAGTACAAGTTAATCAGCTGGTTCATAGCTGCTAAAGAACATTCTGAAAGAACTGAGCAAGAAAGCAATTTATTACTTGCATCCTTCTCTCGTGTCTGGTTTAATTTATATCCGACCTATTTCCGTCTCCTATAAGAAATATTGTTCAATGTAATCACATGCAAACAATGCACAAGTAACCAGACTCATACTTTTTAGCATTTCCCAAACGATGGATGGCGGAAACCTATATTTTCTCCCGCTGCAGTCATAATGCGGATTTTTCTCATACGCCACCTAATTAAGAAGATACCAAATATTTATGGAACGATAATTCTGCAATGGGACGAAAATTTCAATGGCACTGCTTTTTTCATGGTTATACTTATAGACTACATTTTTCTTTGAGCAGAAAATAAGAAACTAACCACGACAGTAATAAAATCTACGAGGAATCATATGAGCACGTTCAACGGTAAGGAAAGCGCATTAAAATAAAGAATCCGAAAATACTAACTCATGAAACTCGCACAGAAGATGGAACCGCTTGCATAAAAAAAATCTAAAATAGATTTCCTAGTTTTTATTCAATTTCGCCGATAAAACCATCCCGACACATTCTACCTGCTTCTGAAGAAACTAAGTTATTCTTTTGCGAATCTCACGAAATCAGAAACCCACCAAGAAATGGGTCATGTACGCGAGTTTGCTAAAGAATTTTCTCTTCCATTCGCCGACTGCAAACGCAACACGAGGAGATATTCTGACACACTCCATTCATTCAGAGGCTATGAAAGTCATACGAAGGATTCTTGACTACACACTAAGATCTTAAGCATCTCGCGGAGGATTGAAATATTCATAGCTCTCTTTTGTTAACAACGGCAGGCGTAGGCGGATGCATGGGAACGTCTTTTTCTTTACCAGGGTATAATTTTAAAAAAGAAGGATGAAGTTAACAAGTATATGAGTTGGCATACTGAAGGAATATATGTAAAATCCAAAGGTTAAAGCCCCAAGTAAAAATAAACTTATTCTAGGATCATTCTTCCGGTTGGTTAAAAGAAGAATATAAGATACGATGATACTCTGGTCATCGTCACTCGCGTGTGCTAATTCTACTCTGTCATGCATTAGACTTTTTTAATTTTAATAAGGTATTTTCAGGCTTTTTGTCTGAGGATGCAAAAACTTCGTTTTTATTCTCGTGAAGTCTCGAAATACTACATTCTAATGAATATAACTATAGGAACTGTACAAATAAAAATGTGGCGAAATAAACTGATATTTCCCTTCGTAACTATTTCTGTCCAATCACCCACAGAAAAAATTTTTATATTAAAATTTTGCTCAACCTTTATATCAAAACTGTATCATTATCATATTAAAAATACAAACTAGGTTCTCAATTAATATTGACTCGTTTGGAGAAAATCGATTTTTTTTAAACGTTGCCATAAAACATGACTTTTTTACTTTGCGTTTCATAAACCTCTTGCTGCCAGTGAGCCGATTCATCAGATACCGCATTTCATGCCAAGACTTCCAAGAGTCGAATTAACCCATCCGATTTAGGCTTGTTTTTCTTTACAAGTCATTTATTATTTTAATGACAAATGGCGTAATCATTCATTCTGAACAATTCTTAATGCTTTCTCCCTCCTTTCTCATATACAGATGTCTCTGCTAATTACGTTTCTTTTTCTTAAATTATAATCGAGTCATATTTTTTATGATAATCCCCTAAAAATCAATATGGAACACTTTGAGAAAGGTACACGCGCTGTACAGATCGTCGAATTTCTTTACGAAAATAGCGATATTACTGAAAGTGAATTGCTTAGTGTCAGTGAAAGTGATTTTCTAAGAGATGATAACTTTATGCTAAACGTCATCTTTTATTTTTTTAAGGGCAAAATGAAAAGCAATATTTTTTATTGAAAAATAAATGTGCTATTCAAAAGCATCATAGTATTTACGAAACTGTTTGTCGTAATATCGGTGCTAGCATAAACAGTGAAAGTGAAAGCTGTTGAAGATGCAGATCGGTTGTCCGTGTTTCATTGCTGTTCAGAGAATTTTTAAGCTGCAGTTCTGTTTTTAAAAATTCCAAATAATAACGTTCTTAATATTTTAGTGTAACTTTTTCAGTGCATTACAAATTAAATTTTCTTTATTATTTTGTAATAACTCTTAGAGTAAGTATTAAATGTAATTATCTTCCTTAATAATTAAAATTATTTTTTAATTTTTTTAAATGTATACTAAAAATCACTAATTTTTAATTCAAAAATATATGTGATATTCTAAAACGCTTTACAATATATAAGAAACTCTAATTATTGCTACAATATATCAAAAAATCAAGATTAAATACTTATAAATAACGTGCGTACAACAATTTTACTAAGGTACATATTACAAAATTGCTAAAAATACCGTGGCAGTTCTGGCTATAACCACCGGATAGATGGCGTGGCAGTAAAAGGGTTAAAGTACTTACAAGATAAAGAAATATATTATTTGAGTTAGAAAATAAATCCATTTATATTAATAGAAACCTATCAGATTATACTCAAGAAACGTAAATATTTCTTTATAAAGCGTGTTCATAAACAATTATATTCTTCATTTTTAATTCGCCAATACAATAAACCAATATCAGTTTAAATAAGCAAGTCTATAAATTACAGAAAATCGGGGTGAAGGCAGAGCCTAAACACTTAATTCCTGTTTTCCAAAATCTTTGCTCCACGCAGAAGAAATGTTAACGTAAACACACTCACTCATTAACTAAAAGAATTATGATATGATATAGCACAGAATCGACTCACACCAAACTTTTATGTAAGTACCGCATCATCAGTAGTTGTATCCTGGTTACAACGACACAACAGAACTAAGTTAAGCAGAAAGAAAAAAGTTAGAGCGAAAAATACAAATCTACTCTTCTTAAACCGTCATTACTACCTCTCAAAACACGCAGTATGGTTCGAAAATGATTAAATCGCAAGAAATACACGATTGCGCTCTCATTTAGGATGAAAAAAATTATGATAATGGAAAAAATTCACTGCCTAGTCAAAAAAAAACATTTGAAGTACGAAGGCCAAGAAATTATGAGGTCGTAGAGGGAGAGCGGCTTCTCGTAAATCAGGCCAGGGAAATGGGAGTGAAGGAAGATGGAGGGCATAGCTGGACATGGCAATATACTGAGCAGCAGCGTCAGCAGACACACGCACAGGAAGAAAAAACGCGTCGGGAGGCGCGCAGGCGTGTAAAGAATAAACAAAGAGAGACAGCTTTTATCGAGTGAGAAATGTGTATTTGTAGGCATATGAGTGTTAACTACGAGACGTTTAATATTTCTAAAATATATGAGCGGGAATGTAAAACACATGAGATCCAGAGAAGGGTTGACGACACGAATAACGACAGAACGTAATGAAAGATAAAGAGAGAAGGCAAGACGGAGTTAATGTGTGGGAAAAGGGGAAATAATTAGAATCTATATAACAAGGAAGAACGTATAGCAGAGAGAAGTAAAATGATCGACGACAGACAATCGAGAGAAAGATAAAGAGGAGAAAAGGTGCCAAGAAATTGAGAAAGAGGTGTTTTAAATAATTTTCGATTGTTTTACTTATATCTCCGAAGGTATAAAAGATGAAAAGCTGAAGCTTTAAGTATACATTTCTACAATAATGCCACTTATTCTTGAAAAGCTCGAGTTCTGAAAGATTTACAGAGGCGGATAGGGAACTTCCTAAATTGTAATGCCGAATAGATCGGGTTCTAAATTTCAATTGTCATTTTGGAAGTATCAGTTATCCAAAATACATACACATAATATGTGTTTATGTAGAATGATTGCGTGCAATACTACACTAAGCTATAAACCTCTCTCATTTAAACGTTAACATCACCTTCGTGTAGAATCCCCCGTTATAAAACAAATGAGGCTCTAATGAGAGAATATGTGGCGGTATAACCATATGAAAAATAGATAACGCGCAAATTATCCATGTTCATGAATAGCCCTCTACTTGTTATAAATCACTTTAAATGTCCTTCCAAAATATTTCTAATTAAATCCCATATAACAGTCAACTAAATACACAACTCGGGGAATTATTTCGACGAATTTCGCAATTTATCGACTGCAAGGCGAGGAAGTGTAAACGTTTCTTTCATTTCATTTCGGATAGATGGACATATTTTGTGTTGCGACTGTCCAGATCCTAAGTATACAACGAAAAGTAAAAGCGGTACACACAATCGCGTGAAAGAACTGTAAGAAGAAATTAAGACTGAAAGTTAAACATTTTTTAACAACGCAAACGTCAGCGGAGTTATAACATAGAGAAAAAGAAGTAAAGAGGTAGAATACGTAGTAGAGATAACAATATGGGAAGGAATAAAGGAAGGGAGAATAGGAAGGTTATGACGGGAAAAACATATTGGTGGAGAAAAATTTTACGGCAATGAAAAGAGAGAAACAGGCGATGTACTTCAAAATGAATTAAATAAGCCGTAATTAACGTGTCACGGGTCGAGAATACGTTAAAGAGAAAAAGAGAGAGAGACAGGGAACTTAACGTGATTCATGGCGACGGAGAGATATGTATTTTAAGAGCTCCCAGACACCGAAGGTATCAATGTCGAGAATAAGGAGCGCGCAATTCTGGGCGAGATCTCGATCACCTGGTTCTATTTCTGTTCAAGGCATAAATACTCTCTCGGTTACTCGTAACTAGGCGATGCGGATCGGTTATATTTATTCCTTCATTTGCATGTTCACCGGTAAATCCAAAACCGTACTTTCGCGAGAAATAGACAGAAAGAGTGAGAGAGATATGGGGGAAAGAGAGAGAAAGAGTGTGAAAGAAGGGGAGAGAGAAATAAGGAGAAAGAGAGAGAGGGGGAGAGAGAGGGGAGAAAGAGTGTGGAGAAAGGGAGAGGGGAGAAAGAGAGAGGGGGAGGAAGAGAGAGGGGAGGAAGAGAGGGAGGGGTGGAAGAGAGAGGGTGGTACAGAGAGGCTTGAAGAGAGAAGGGTGGTAAAGAGAAAGGGGTGGAAGAGAGAGAGGTGGGAAGAGAGAGAGAAATGGAAGGGGAGAAAGAGAGAGAGGGGAGGAAAAGATAGATGGGAGGAAGGTATAAAGGGGAGAAAGAGAGTAAGAGGAGAAAGAGAGGAGAAAAAGAGGGGAGAAAGAGAAAGGAATAGAAATATGGGAGAAAGAGTAGGGAATAAAAAGAGGGAAAGATAGGAATAATATCGAGGTAGGGAAAGTAACGGCGTAAAGGCTATGACGTAAATCCTCTCATTTAATATTAAAGCTAAGGATGCTAAATGAATGCATTTCATTTCCCTTTGCCGTCCCGTGAATTATTATCATAAATATCATTGACTCTCCAAACAGGCTGTGGCGGATTTACGCCTCCTGGGGCCCCTGGCGCTAAACATTTTGGGGCCCCTGGCGCTAAACATTTTGGGACCCCTGACGCTAAACATTTTGGGGCCCCTGGCGCTAAACATTTTGGGACCCCTGACGCTAAACATTTTGGGGCCCCTGGCGCTAAACATTTGGCGGGCCCTGGCGCTAAGCAGTCGGGGGACCTGCAATCTAAATATATAGCTAACTTCTTTTGTGACCTCCTAACGATCGTTTTCCTATGGAATCATAGAGAGAGATTCCACTGATATTTAAATGTAGACATTTAATATTTCTGAGATGATATACAAGAACATTTTTTTGGGGGCCCCCGGCGCGCGCCATGTGCGACCCCCTCTAAATCCGCCACTGCAAACAGGCACCGATTATCGTTTAATAAATGCATTATTATTTAAAGAGGCCGTATATAGAGCATTTAATAAAAATAGGGAAAAAACATTTCCTCGATTCATGTAACACATAGATACCAAAATTTAAATTCAATATTAAATGAAATCTCGAATTTAATTATCAATATGAATTTAAATTTTAATTATAATTCGTAAAATTTTGAATTCATCATTTTCATAATTTAAATTTTGGTAAGTAGTCGTATAAATAAATTACGCGTATTTTTCTGCGGTTTGGTCAGTTAACCTAAAATATTGCTCCGATAAGTAATTATAATTATAAAATGTAATTATAATCATAGCTATTAACCGAGAATTGCTACGAAAATTACGTTTTTACTGTTCAATTTCTTATCAATCAACCACCACCACTAGAAGGATTTGAAATTATGAATTTCTATTTGGCTATTTTTCTCTATATGAAAAATCTTTCCACAATTGCAATTTCTCTATTCCGCTAGAACTGAACGCCAAAATGACACGATATTTTTCAGAATGTAAAAAGCGTCAAGTTTTTGCGACAAAATTAGCCCATTAAATTAGGCTGAGGGGAGATCCACCTGCTATTCCTGAATAGCAATGATTTATGAAAATTTTAATTTCCGCGGAAGTTCTGGGAATTCGCCCAAAGGCCGATTAAAAGCAAAAGAGGGAGGAAGGATCTGGCAACGCCGTTATCGTTACGAGCGGTTGAAGGCAGGGTCAGGGACACGGAAAAAACTCCCGATGCCGGAAGGTTTAAAGCAAAATGTCGTTGATTGTGGATTCAGCAGAGCCTATAGGAGCCTATAATTTCCGCTCAAACTTTTCCATCGGTCGGATGAACCTTATTTACGGAAACATTTTTGCCTTTAAAGCTTTGATACTCGAGAGTAATTAATTTTATATCACGAGATATATGACGAAACGTCAAAATGTAATTGAATAAATCGCATGAGCCAACATCGAGTCATGAACTTTCGAAGTCTGCCCGTTAAAACTTTCAACTTTTATTTATTTTAAGATTTTTTACCGCGAGGTACGATAAAAATATACAAATTAAACAAAGCCAAATACTCGACGGTTTACATTTACGTAAAAAATCGTAATGATTAAACAGACGACAACTAAGTGTGAAGGATTATTCTTAATAAAATGTACACACGCAATTAAAATACTAATTAGAACCCTAGACATTTTCTAAGATAAAGCAGCATCTTCATTTATAGCAATCGCAATAACAATGTCGTACGAAAAGTATTCAAATATGTTCAGAAGAGGCAGAAAAATTCCTCCTTAAAAATGGGAAAGCAATTCATAACTTGCGATTTTAATTACATTAAAGTTCCCCTTGTGTAAAAAACTGATCCGAGGTTTTCCCTTGACCAATAACCGCTTGATTAATTGACGATACTATGCTCATCGAAAGACGTATTCTTGTTAATGAACCAGAACTAATGAAATCGATTACCTTGCGGTTGTTATATAATATTCATCGAGCTAATCGAGTAAATGACGATATAAAATTTAATGTAGTTAGAGGCTGATGATAGAGAGTCAGCTACCAGTTTCATTTGGATTCTCCAATGATTCATGGGGACGTTTTCGCGCTCGCTGTGCGTCAGAGCAGTACCGCGAATGGGGTATGGCGAAGGTGGTATTTTCCATAGGCGCCGATTGAAAAAGGTGCTAAACGCCCCCGAAATAAAGATTAAAAATTTATTTTTACATATATAAGTATCAATTTAATACTCATACGTTGTTATTGTTAATAAAAACGCTATTATTCTTTATGAATACGCAGTAAAAATTATATTCTAATGTAACAAGGTGTTTCCTAAACATTTTGCCATAACTCACATTTGCGTCTCTGCTTCAGAGATTTCATTTACTGCACTTTGCGGCGACATCGCCTCATAATTGGCAATTATATGCTTATTCGTAAAAGCACTTAGGTGAAAAAAATTGAAAAATTAAGTACTATCCTTAGGCATCTCCGAATGTCATAACAAGGTTATAAAGAACCAGATGCGCATATCGGCTACAATGCAGCCGTCTTCAGTGGTGTTTGTGTGTTTTTGGCTAATCGACTTCTTGGATTATTATAGCCATAACTCCTTCCACATCGAACACACGCACAAGAAAGGAGGGAAACCAGGTGCCGGCATTAGCCTACTCTTAACGAAGAGCACCAAGGGGGTCAACGGCTTAACGTCCCATCCGAAAGACAAAACGCTTACTTTGCGCGGTCTCCTCAAACCACACCAACAGGGAGCCGGGCGACCTCGAAAAAAAAAATCCTAATTTCGCAGGATTCGTGCCCGCTGCCCTTTCACCGAAAGTTTATTACAAAAAAGAGTTATTTTTCAGATCGTTGGACCAGGCGCCTCCCACTTAAGATTGTTTAGTGAGAGAGAGAGAGAGGAGTATAATAAGAAAGGATAAAAAATATTCTCGAAATGCTATTACTGTAAAGCGAGTATCTTCACGCGTTCCGTTTTTGAAGGAACGATTCTTGAATAATGAATTGCATGGAGGAATTCCTACATTGAAATAAAACTAGGTGCACTATTCCGTAGATTCCACAGGAGGGGAGGAAATCCGATGCAGAGAAGGGATCAGTCCGGAATGAACGGTGAGGATTGTTGGCCATGTTAACGAAGATATTGAATCGTAAACAAGCGAGAGAAAGAAGATTCACGTGGCGCCATTTACATGATCCTGGATGAAAGCGCCAATAAATTTTCCTGGGAAACTCAAACAGATTTACAAAAGTGACACCTAGTAAAGATACGGTCCAATTTTGGCCTTGAAATTTTCCCATATCCGACTCAACTGACAAGCAGAGCTGGGATAAGACATTTTTTGCACCCTAGGCAAGGTTTGAAAATTACGCCCCCCTCTTAATGAAAGTTTACAGCACAGAATTTTACCTTATGAAAAAGTAGTGTATTTAGAATTTAAAGTAAAATAAAACATTTCAAATCTATTTTTAATAAAAGACGTTACACTTTAAAGTTCAAATGATTATTTGTCGCGCCCTTGTCACGGTTTCGAGCTCAACAATTAAGATATTGTGTCATTTTCTGTTTATGAAGGGTTTTAAAATTAGGATGAAATAATTTATGAATAAATTTACTGTAAGTAATAATCTATATAAAACCGTAATACATATAACGATAACCATACTCTGACATGATAAAATATTTCGACATTGGACATAATAATCGACGGCGTTTATAAAGTTTTTTTGAACATTCAAAAATTAATAACTTTTGATGCACAAATGTTAGACATAGTACTGTAAATGGAATATGAAAGTATGATTACTTAATATTTGTTAATTTTGGAGTATTTAATCATTAATAATTTTTTCTTCTGTTCAGACATTGAAAATTATTGAAACTGGCGACAGAAGAGGAAGAGGTTAACTGTGTGATATGGCTAGCGGAATTCAAATTCATAACATCTATGAGAAGAAGATTCACTGCTCAATACGGAAAATTTGCACCTATAAGAACTGTCAAGCGCAATAGCATTGGGCTAAATTTTTCCTCTACTTTCGCTATTTTCAACGATTTTCTAGGTATGAATAAAAGACATAAGTATTAATGATCCTCTCATTTGTCATTTGCAAAATCAACAATAAAAAACTTAAGCAAATATGTTTTCATAACACATATACTGCAAGACTCTGTAATCTGTACATTAAAAGTTATTAACGTCTTAAATTTTACAGTCTTTATATACCTACCCTGTATTTTGTTTCTTTAGAATTTCCTAATAACAACATTCGTATGATTGTTTCACTTATATTAAAAATTTAATAATACAATTTTAATTCATTTAAATAATGTTGGTTGACCATTTTAATTTGATTTGGAAGGTGAACTGGGTTATAATGCGAATTTACGTTTTCAGTCCTTTTTCGATCATGTCTATGATTTGGCACTGTCATTAAATCTTGTTGGAATAGAAGATGTAGTCAAGATGTTAAAACGAACTTGAGGATTAAGAGGTGCCAAATTGGGGTTTAGAGTTTCGCACCCACATTCCGGTCGGAAAATAAATGAAAATGAATTAATACCATCCTCTCCTTTGTAAAATATAACGATGAAACCAGAGAGCACAAAATTAGACCAATTATAAAAGACCTAGTTACAAATCAAAGCTCGAGATTCTATTAAAAACGAATAATTGAACAGTGCAGAAGCTTTTCATGCTATTTTTCTATTTACGTTACTCTCACATCTCCTACTCGGCAATTTTATAGCAACAGTCAGCCATAATAAACCTTTATGATAACAAATCAGATTAATGCATGTATTGGTTCTCATATGAAAAACTTTTTTTAAAGCTCATAGGATAGGGTAAGCTGATGTTTCTTTGTAGAGTAAAATAAAAATTAAATCTGGCAAAAGCCTCTTGGCGGTCCAATAGTCGCACTACTCATTCATTTGATACAAAACTTATTATGATAGAACGTGGTCCCCGATTAAAGGAATAACAATCGTTTCCGTTAAAAGCATCTTTCAAACATATTTATTTCATAAAATGCATTTTTCGACAAAACTAAAAAAGATTTTCATTTAAATATTTATCTTTAAAATCAGCATGAATAAAAAAGATGTTACCTTAACTTTGGTTAGGTGGCTTAAGTACCTATATCAACAATTATTTCATATTCCATGGAGAACTCAAGGTGATTTTCTCAACTTAAAAAAAAACCTTTCTAGTGAACGCACGGAGTTTAGCATATGTTCGACTTAATTAGCGTTATATATCATATGATATTATAATATATCACCACATTATATCATAATATATGCTGCCCTTATTCATAGATTATCAAAAATGATTAGAAATGTGGATAAATTCATAAAACATAAAGGATCACATTGGTACTAATTAGCGAAACATTTTGTGAAAATCAAATGAGAGCTAGGCAAATAAAAAAACCTTAGAGCTTGTTACTTTTTATTCGAAAAAACGAGGTACATAATATCCTCCTGTTATGCTCCCATTTAAAAAACTAAGAAGTGGTGAATCTTTTTTTCTATAGTTATATTAATAAACATTCCTCCCGTTTCCTACCACAAATGAGAGCTGAAGATAAAATGGCAGACACAAAAGACCCGGAGGACGAAAAAAAAATCTTAAAATTCCTCCCACGATACAAGAATGTCCACCTCGCCAACGGGAAAGAGAAATTTGATATTTACTCTTAAATCCGCTGTTAAAATACTCAAATTAAGAGCAGAATTACGGAGCAAAATTCCTTTGATGGTGGGATTAAAAGGGATAGGAATTTCCCTAATTTCTCCATCTTCTTCTAATTCTTCTCCGATTAATATAATCATTTCTCCTAATTACACATAATATCGTTTCGATTCTTCTCCTCCCTCCCCCTTCTCTCTCTCTCTCTCTCTCTCTCTCTCTCTCTCTGCGTCTAAAGGAAGGAGAGAAGTGGGAGGACAGTTCAATGGATAAGGGTATGTTAACGGCGACACAGAATAAACAAGGCTGCTCAGCCGTTTCTTTTCTTTCTCTTTTTTCTCTCTCTCTCTCATCTTTTTTTCTGACCATTTGTCCACGTCGAACAAAAAAATTGGCAAGTCTCCTAATTTTCCCTTCTCCTGTCTTCTCGACATCCCTCACTCTCTCTTCCCGCTCTGTCCCTCTAATTTATATCAGGAGAAGGAAAACGTTTAGTCGCTGAAACGGAGACAAAAAAGATGCTCGTAGAGGCTTCCAATATTTTCTTTACTTTTTGGCAAGGCGAGGCGAAATATTGTGCCACGTAACGCTTAACGCGATATCCAGGAAAAAAATCTGCCGACGTATCGCCTTCCACACGATCTATTATTTAGAACAGAGGTCGAAAACCTACGGCGCGCGCATCAAAATGTGGTATGCAAACCGATTTTACATGGAACGGTGTTTCGGGGAATTACAAAAAACCGTGCATTTTCAAAATTATTATAAAAATCTGATGTGGCCAACACATGACTTTCTCCATATGTAGTTGGGAATTTTCGAGTTGGCGGCGCTGGAATCGCTGTATTGAACTGATATATCTCCTTAGCAATAATTGGCTCTACATAAAATTATTAAATACAAAAATTGTAGAGAATAAAATTATCAATAACTTAAGTTATTAAATTCGATTACTGAAATTGATGGAATAATATGATCCGAAGATCCCATGCAGACAGGCGTAAGCTGTAAAGGTGGGAATTATTTTGAAACGAGAAAAAAAAGTCGGCTATGACCGGGAATCGAACCCGGGTCTTCAACTTGCCGGGCGGATATTCTACCTCTAAACTATCGTAGCAGAACCCTTTTTCTCGTTTCTGAACACCGATGTTTCCTTGGTTGGGACAGTTTGATACTAGCTTGGCTAGTTCCGTCTCAACCAAGGAAACATCCGTGTTCAGAAACGAGAAAAAGTGTTCTGCTACGATAGTTCAGAGGTAGAATATCCGCCCGGCAAGTGGAAGACCCGGGTTCGATTACGTTAATGAAGAATTATAGGAGATATTTGATACAAACGGAAAAATTACAAGAATAAACATCAACTTCTGGTCGACCGATTTTAGCTAAATCGGTTCTTGGCTTTCTAATAAAAATGCTAAATATGAAATTTTATGCTGATCGGATTATTAGTTTTTTAGTTAGATCGCCCACAAAATTTCGGCCACGGACATACACCCACACCCACAGACATCATCGAGAAAATAGTCAAAACATGTTCATGTGGCCTTAAAACATGTATTTCCGATGAAAATTTGAATTCAATTTCTTTCATGAAAACAATACCTACTTTATGCTTCGTAAATGGAGAAAGTAAAAATGTTTTAAGAGTATTTTACTTTATTTTAAGTCGTTTTGCAATGATACCACATTGTATTCAAGATTCCTTAAAATATGATAATCGCTTTTTGAAAACGTTATGGAAAATTGAACGAATTCACGTGCGGGGAGCCAGAGATTACCAATATTGAGAAGTGGTGGCACACAAGAGAAATGTCGCAACCCTCGATTTAGACATCCTATCCACTCAATTTTGTTTATTTTTGTGATTAACAGGAGTGCTTCTTGATTCGCCGTTATGCACAATAAAATTATTATTTTAGTTTCTCAAATCGTAAGGACAAATTTGCGTCAGATTGAACTGACCCAATTAAACACGGTCAGACTTGTTTAATTTTGGGAAAACATTCTGATTGACACTATTCGCCTCCCACTTCCACCTTACTAGGGAAAATGTTGCTAGGAAAATGAATATTTCTACTAAAAAATTGAGAAAATGCCAATTTAAAAATAACTAGTAAATGTGGGAGAGTGTTGATAATGCCCAACACTGACAATCTCTTTCACCAAGTATGATTATTGAGTATAAATTTATGGTATTCCGTATATCATTTTTTAAAACTAAGACTCTTCCATCTAATCTACCATTATCAGTCTTAAGTGTCCCGAAAAAAGGTTCGAATTGCTGATTTTTAGCTATAAATCATGCCGTTAAAAAAACCGCCGAGTTTCGAAGACGTCATCTTGTCAACTCGGAATTCGCCTCCCACAGAGTTTTAAAGCGAAGAACTACACAGAATGAAATAAAGAGGAAGCAAACTGGCCTGTATATATACTGTATATATTAAAGACGTGTTGAAAGGGAAACTGGAAGGAAAAAGATAAGGGAGAAGGAAATGTTTTAGCTAATAAATGAGTTGAAACAGAAAGACAGAGATATAAAGAAACCAAGCCTGTGGAAAACAGGAATATTTAGAGAACCAGGTTTAACCCGTGATAATCACAAACCTGTCTACCAATAGACTATTTGCATGATGAAATATTGTTTTAATAGTCATCATCATAGGTAGTCTGTCCGTAGACAGGTCCGTGATTATTCTTGGTTAAACCTGGTTCTCCATATACTCCTATTTTCCGCTGTCCTCTTCATATCTTTCCCTTTCAAATCGTCTATCAGCTGAAACCTTTTCCTACCTCTTTCCCTTTTCCCATCTAGTTTTCCTTCTAACACGTCTTTAATCATACTCTCTCTCCTCAGGTAATGTCTAACCCAGTTAGCCTTCCTCTTTCTGATAGTCTGTATAATCATTCGCTTCTCTCCTATTCTTCGTAGCACTTCATCGTTTTTCATCCTATCTGTCCATTTTATCTTCAGCATTCTCCTCCAAGTCCACATTTCAAAGCTTTCCAAGTATTTGATGTCATTTTTCCTTAGCGTCCATGTTTCTGCCCCATACAATGCTATACTCCATACGTAGAATTTTATCAACTTCTTGCGGATATCTTCCCTTATATTCCCTGTAAGTAGTTGTTTCTTTCTCCTGAAAGCCGCTTTTGCTTTTCCTATTCTAGTTTTGATCTCATCCGTACATTTTGCCTCTCGTGTTATGATACTTCCAAGGTATTTATATTCTGAAACTTGTTCTTATGGCTTTCCCCCAATAGTTATGTTCAGATTCTCTTCTTTACCCGATATTCGAATGATCTTGGATTTTTCTGTATTTATTTCCATACCGTATTTTCTACCTGTTATCACTAGTCTATTTATCATTTTTTGTAGCTCCTCTTCCTTTCTTGCTAGAAGTACTTGATCATCTGCGTATTTTACTGTTCTTATAATCCTTCCTCCAATTTTGAAATCCCCTGTGCCTTCTAAAGCTTCTTGCATTAGACTATCTCCATATATATTGAATAGGGTTGGCGATAGGCAGCAGCCTTGTCTTACTCCTCTACCGATATTTATTCCGCAGGTGTCCACATTCTCAAACCTGACCTTTACAACTTGATTCTCATATAGATTCCTAATCAGTCTCCTGTCTTTCCAGTCTACACCTATATCCTTTAATATCTTCATCAACTTTACCCAATTTACTCTATCAAAGGCCTTCTGCCAGTCTACGAAACATGCGCAGATATCTTGACTGTATTCTATTGCCCTTTCTGATATGATTCTAACTACTCCTATAGCATCTCTAGTTCCTCGTCCATTTCTGAAACCGAATTGATCTTCCCCTATTATTTCTTCTGCCTTTTTCTCCAGCCTATTAAGAATCCTCGTGATGATCTTCGATGTGTGTGACAGAAGGCTTATCGTTCTGTAATCTTTACACTGCATTGCCTTTGGCTTCTTCTTTAGAGGGATCATTGTTACTTCTAGGAAATCCTGAGGCCACTCTCCCGTGTCGTAAATCTTATTAATTAATTTCGTGATCGCTTTTAGTCCTTCTGATCCCATCACTTTAAGTATCTCAGCCGGTATTCCATCGCTGCCCGTGGCTTTCCCCTTCTTTAGTTCCACTATCGCCTTTTCTACTTCGCTCTCCATAATACTTGGTCCTAAGTTGTCTTCTTCAATGTTTTTCTCATTTTCCAGTTCTATTTTTGCCGCTCTTGCCTGTTTGCTGTATAATTCCTTAATGTATTCTTCCCATACCTGTGCTACATCCTTTGTTTCTGAGACTATCTTCCCATCCGTATTCATAATTCCTTTACCACAAATTCCATTAGACTTCTTATCTTCTAATTCCAGTGCCCTAGCGTACATCATATCGTACCGTCCTAACTTCTCCATTTGTTCTATTTCATCACATTTTCCTTTTATCCAATTTTCTCTAGCTTTATCTGTTACCCTTCTCAACTCATTGTTTATGCGCCTATAGTTGGCTATACCTTCTTCACTGTTACCGTTTTTCCATTTTCGTCTCTCATCCATTTTCTCCAGCATTTCCTTCGTGATCCATGGTTTTCTGATTTTCTTCTCTTGTTTTCCAATCTCTTTATCCAAGGTATCCTTGATACTGGTTTTAATTTCATCCCATTCTATATCAACGGTCTTTGGTTTGTTTTCCAACTTTCTTAGGTTATCTTCCAACTTCATGCTGACTACATCCTGCCTTTCTTTCAGTTTTTCTAGGTCCCAGGTCTGTCTTTCTCTTCTCGTTTTTCTTATTTGTTTGAGCTTTGTACTCACGTCAAGTATTAGAAGGCTGTGATCTGAATCAATGTCTGCTCCTTGCGATGCCTTGGCGTTCTTTATGCTGTTCCTGAATCTTTGTTTTACAAGGATGTAATCTATTTGGCATCTCATTCTATCTCCTGGGCTTTTCCATGTGTATAACCTTCGTTTATGGTTTTTGAACCATGTATTAGTCACTACAAGGTCATTATTGATGCAGAATTCTACGAGTTTCTCCCCTCCCCGATTTCTCTTCCCAAGTCCGTATTGCCCGACAACATTTTCTTCCTGTCCTTCTCCGACTATGCAGTTCCAATCACCCATTATTATGCAGTTTACCTTTCCTCTTCCGTCTTCTTCGTAAATTTCATTAATTTGCTCATAGATCTCATCTATTTCTTCATCGTCATGAGCTGACGTTGGCATATATACCTGGATTATCAGCATGTCCACTGGGACTGCTTTTAGCTTTATTGCCATCAGTCTATCGTTCGTTGCTATTATCTTTGTCACGCTTTTCATCATATCTTTCCTAAGTACCAGAGCTACTCCCCTTTCCCCACTATTTCCTCCAGAATAAACTACCGTGAATTCTTCCTAGTCGAACTGTCCTTCTCCCTTCCATCTAGTTTCACTTAGCCCTATAATGTCAACTCTATTTCTTCTCATTTCTTCTTTCAAGTTCTCTAGCTTTCCTGCATTTCTCATAGTTCTTACGTTCCAAGTCCCTATTCGTAATTTACTTTCGACAAATGTTTTCCTCAAGGCAGTCCCCGCCCGGAGATCCGATTGGGGGACTATTTTACCTCCGGATTGTTTTACCTCGAGAGAACTCATATTGTCCAACCATATAATCTTTACTAGGGATTGTAATGTGGTAGTTTCCCTCTTGCTTTCCACATCGCAGTACTGTAGCCGTTCAAATCGTCCTGATCACGCCTACAGCTGTATTGGATATAGACCCAACCAACATCATTTGTTTTCGGTTCTATACCATACTGACAGTTCTGCTGTCTACTGCCAGGCACTGATGATAGTTTTTTTTTTAAATAAAACCTCCATTCGAGGGGTTTGGACCCCCGAACTTTGCAATAGAAAGCCGACACGCTAACCAACATATAATTTTTATTCAATCAATTGAAATTAAATTTGAAAGCCCAGCCGATTCGCCTCTGCCAGGGAAGGGAGAAGGGAAACCCGGTGCCGGCATTTGCCTGCTCTTACGAATAACACCAGGGGGGCCAACATCTTAACGTCTCTTCCGAAGCCACACAAACGGGCCGAGCGGCCTTAGAAAAAATCCAACTTGCGCAGGATTCGTACCCGATGCCTTTTCATGCAGCAGGCGAGTAGCTGCCAGCGTCCTAATCACTACACCACCGACACTCCCAATTGAAATTAAAATAAAAAAATTAAAACCTATTGAATTCACTGAATTTAAAATTAATTGTAAATAAAATAATTCGTCCCTTAAAAGTTTTAAATTTGAATATGACAACTTTCTGTAGCGTTACACTTTGAGACTTCACGTAACATATTTTTTTAACATAACGAAAATAATAATATTTTAGAGATTGCCATAAAAATATCTATTATTGCAAATAAATAAAGGATTAATTTTAGTTGAGACTTTACTAGGTATTATTTAGTAACGTGGTTTACGCAAAAATTAATGGAGTTTTCTTAGCTGCCACCTAGCGTGAGATTTTTTCTATGTTTGGGTTAAACAGTACTTTCTTCTCCGCCACTATATTTTCCATTTTTACTCTTTCTCTCATCGACTCCCTGCGTCCATAACCTTCCCCTAACCTCAATGTCTCCCTTTCACTCCACCCACTAGCCCCCTTTTAGCATTCCTCCCCGCTGTCCCTATTCACTTTCATCTAACTCTCTTAGCGCCAAAAAGAATATGTGCACCTCCCTTGACGACGTCAAATCACTCAAGCCGAGTTCCCGGCATGCCAGAGAGTGAAGGACTCCGACGCTCACTTTCTCAAACTTACGTCTAATAGACCATTTCTCACATCCTCTCTCTTCATTTCTTCTTTCCTCTTCATTTTTACCTCATCACTTTTCCTCTCCTTCCTCGCTTCACGTTCCTTGCTGTTTCTTAGAATTTTATTCATAACTCTTCGCGTGCTTTCTCTGCCTCCATCGCTTTCTCCAAACGCGCTCCTCTTGTCTTTTGATTTTCAGCTCATTCTACTTCTGCTTCCTTTTTTAAACTAACATTATCCTATCATTCGGCGGCGTTTTGTAAAAATCCCCGATTCTGTTCATCTCTTTTAATGGCATCAAAATGAATAAATTCTACTTCACGTAGCTGAACTAAACATTAAATGTGTGTCGTCACTCCCAAGGAAAACCCGACGATAGTAAACATTTCTCTCTTTCGAGTTCTTCATTGAAAACTAAATTATTTTCCATTTTCTTTGAGCCCTCATTTTCGTTCGTATGATCTCACTCTTCTCATCGCAACTCCCGTCATTCACTGCGTTATCGATTGAATCTCTGTGGTTTCTTCATCTTCGATTTTCATGGCGCTTTATTCTCGATTTGCTCAATTTTTTCACGTTCCCGATGCCTCGTTTATAAGAAGTTTCCACTACCTCGATCCATTTTTTTCAGCGCGTCTTCCTATTCTTCCCCTATTCTCTCTCTCTCTTGGATTCATCCATCACCTCCTCGTTTTGCCGCTCCATTAACACCTTAACCTTTTAAAACTTCCCAAATTTCATTCAACCAGTTTTTGTACGTGCGACTCTTCCCGTCTTATATCAACCAGCTGCTCTTTTTTCTTTCTCATATCCCTCGCAAACTTCTTTTATTACTCAAGTTTTTTGCTTTTCTTTAACATACACATTAACTTATCTCGTCACACAAATATATACATAATATATTTATTCAGAATTTTCAAACACGGGGTGTTATAACACACTTTTTCTAGTGAAATGCACCTTTCACGGAACCGAAACGAATATTTTCATCTGAAATTTATTTTAAAACCAGAATTGCATTAATTAAAAGTTCCAATGTATTTTTATCATCTCTTCCTCCTTTGATTTCATGTCCTAACTTAATATGCCTAGTCAGCACTCTCTATTCCATTCTTGATTTTTTCTCATGTTAATACTTTCTCACGCTATTAAATTTCTAGAGCTTTCCCGTCCTTAATGAATATGTCTTTCAGTTAACCTCATGTACGCCGTCTCCCTTCCATCCTTCAAACTATATATTTCTCTATCCCCTTCATTCTATTGTTTTACTTTATAATCCTTTCCCTTTCCTCCCTCTCTATGAATCAATCTCTAGCTTAACCTACGGTGACCAGACGTCCCGGTTTCCCGGGATGTGTTCCGGTTTTCAGAGTTTTGTCCCGGTGTCCCGAATATTTTTTCGGGACGCATAAATGTTCCGGTTGTTTTTCTTGCAAGCGTGATGGTCTATCCAGCGGTTTTTTTATCTCCGTTTATACGAAATCAATTTTAACATCAAACTCGATCTTCAAAATACGATTTCATAAAAGGAATTCGCATTTCAAGTGTTGGAAAAATCAAATACCCATGGAAGTTCGCCAAGAGATGATTATAAGAAAATAATGGCCACTGGTCATGCTTTTCCCTTCCTTCGTAAATACAACTTAAATATGACCTGTAAATATTTTTATGAGAAGATTAAAAATTATCAAAATTTGATTAAGGCAGGCTTTAACATTTTAAAATATGACCGAAAAATCTATTGGTTTCTAAAAATTTTTATTGTAATACTGCTCAATTATTCATGAAATATGTAAATTTATTTGTTATTACGATAAAGAAAAGTTTGTTTTCTTTTGTAAAAAATATATAATATGAAATTTAGAGTATACAATGAAATAAAATACCTATTGTCCCGGTTTTTTTGGAGAATGTCCCGGATTTTCTCTTTCAAACTCATTTTGTCCCGGTTGTGACCATCAGCATCTGGTCACCCTAGGTCAGTCTAATCTACCCCTACATGCTCATCTATACCTCCTCCTTTTGGATGCACCGCTTTCATTTTCTACCTTATCGCTACTGCCACTGGCCTCCTCCTAATTGATCCCTGTATTATATACACGACCACGATTTAAAAACTCCATCTTCGTCTCCCATACGCTTCACTCACGTTTCCAATCCTCCCATTCTACCCCCTCCCTTTCTTTCTATCCCTCTTCACTTCAATCCGTCCGACCTCATCCATCATAAGCACCTTTATCTCCGTAGCAGCAGCTAGGCTTCTCCATTTTTAACTTTTGACCTACGACCCCTGCCTTCCTACCCTCTTCTGCCCCTCCTTCCAAACCCAACCCACGCTTTTATTTTTTCGTTCCGCCGCCCATCATATAACCCACACGCATTTTCGCCGTTTTCCTTCGATATTCTCCGCCTCGCTGACTCCCCGCCATCTAGATCTGGGTTCGCAGGAAGCAAACGTCAAGACCGTTGAACTACGGTGATGAGGTGTCATGCTGGAGTCGCGGCTTCTTATCGCGGTCGGCCGATCAAATATCGGGACGCTTTTCCCGTAAAGGGATCCCATTTTCCGTTTCGCTAGCATTAGTCCGCTTGTGTCCCAGGCGTCAAACTCCAACCCTTCTCTCGGATGGATGCTACGCGAGAGTAATTACTTCAACTCTTTTCCTCAAAGTTCCGCGACATTTTCGAATTTAGAAGGTATTTTCATCACCGTTCCTTTCCAAACACATACTGCGATATTTCTTTTACTAATAGACGTGATCCTATTATTTTAAAGAGACGGGTTTTGCAACAGAGATTTTAGGCCAGTTAAATTTTTTACGTTATCAAAGTAGAAGAAGATTTTTGACCAACTGCTATCTTTCCTGAGGAATAAATAATCGCTGAGACGATGTGTTGCCGGTTGTCAATATTTTTAGCAGCATGCATTTTGATTAGTCCCCAGCAGTTAATATTCGAAATATCAAATTTTTGCTATGTTCAGCTGTTATATAGACCAACCAATTTTCAAGTTCTAGCTCCTCTAAGTTACAGGAATCTGGAGCTATTGCCCAAACAAACGGGTAGTTAGAGAAACCGAATGCATATAAAGGATTTTTAGGGAAAAGGCACTAAAATATAAGTAATCTCAGGTATAAATCCGCAAATCCGAACCTTATCATGGAAAATCTAAATGAGTCGACATAATAGTGGGACGTTGACTCGGATTTCAGGTGAAAAAATAGAAATAAAACTGCCGAATTGACTTTAAGCTCCTTTTATAACTATCTTACACACAGAATAGAACCATCGGGGATACTTCGTTGATCAAAATCTGTTAGTACATTAAACAGATCAAACCTTGGTAAAAACGGGGTTAAAAAACTAAACTCGGATTCGTAAAACCAAATAGAAGAACAACGTCATAAAGAAAATGTCCACTATCATTTGTGTGCGATGTAAACGGTACCTAATTATCCATTAAGCTCCCGTTGTTAAATTACGTTCAAGAGAAACTAATAATCTTAACTTTAACTATAAAATATATTATTGATGATGCTATTCTACATAACTCTGGTACGATTTCAAACAGATTAAAAACGCTTTAACAAATTTTGCAACTTTATATTTAATAATTATATCAACATTTATAGTACCATCATAATTAAATTAGCCGGACTGATACTTAAATGAGAAAAAAATTATAAATATTTATAGTTCTTGTTTGATAAACACTATGTTCTATATAAAAGAACTAGCTTGTAGACTTAACTGAGAGATTTTCCTCTTATCTTTTTACTGTGAGCAGGGCCGACTCTAGGGGCGAGCACTTGAGGCACAGACTCGGGGCGCCGAATTTTAGGGGCGCCATTATCAAATAAGTTAGCTGTGGTTAATTCTTTAAAAAAAATCTAATACGCCAGCCCAAAATGGCGCAATGTATGTAAAAACATCACATCAGTGATGAAATGAGTTGCCGGATTTCTAATTTTTTTCTTTTAAAGGCAAAATATTCATCCCAATTTTCAGCTTGTTTTCTCATTAAAAATTCAAAAATTATCATATTGTCATTTATAGCTACAAAACCTTTAGAAAGTAATAAAATTGATCACGAGCAACCTGACAGTATAGATTCGATTCTATCCGGTAGCGTTCCGTAACAAATATCGATCATTTTAGTTACCGCTACGTAATTATCGTAATGAAAGTGATTTGGTGAAGCAATTTCTTCTGAAATGGCAATAATAATCTGATTATAATAATTTAAATATAATAATGTGAAAAACTAAATAAAGATTATTAAAAATTCTAATCTCTAGACGATAATTGGTAAACCTTCAGCTTGTTGTAATTTCAGTTTCTAGAGCCGGGTATGCAAGGTGTATATCGCTCGCGCAACTTACGCGGCCCTCGCAATCTCCAAGACAGAGTATTCCTCACCATGTGTGCAGTGATTGGGTGGGTAAATGTTGATAAAAAAAGCAATATATCGCATGCGACAATGCGCTGGGTAATTCGGCGAATAGCAATGGAGGGAAAACAGAAGATCGCAATTTGCTAGCAAACTCGGCGACCGAGTACGATCGAATCAGAGCCAACCTAACTAGCCTTTGTCGTACCCGAGAACCTCTAGACCATGGCTTCCTAACATGGTGCCTGCGGGCGCCATGGCGCCCGTCAAGATTCGCTCTGGCGCTCGCCGAGGTTTGTTCAGATGTCCTTAAAACTTTCAGCTCATTCAACTCATAGTGTTGAGCGGTCACATAATACTGAAAAGTGCTAATCTAAAAAGAATTGATGGCTATGTCATATAGAATTTACATACATATTCATACAGTGATTCTACCCGCAATTTAATCTTTATCTTAATGTATCTCATTGTAGTGAATGCTGAACAGTTTTAAAAATTTAATAACAATTATATTAGATAAAATTTTCAGTAGCAATGAAAAATGTTAGTGGAGAGGGGTGCTAGAACAGATTTGGTGCTCGGGGCGTCAATACACCTTGATCCGGTCCTTACTGTGAGGAGCATCTATATACAAACAATCTGGTTAAAGATATTTTCCCCAAAAAACACTTCCTTGCGTGTCGGATAATATCCTCATACTATTCCAGGACCTTTTTTTCCGCCTGTTTACGAAAACATCGTCGTACATCTCAAAACGGAAGAATTTCATCAACAATGAATAATGTCAACCCTTCGTCTCTCCCTCATCACTTTTTTCTCGGACTTTAGTTGAAAAACTCCAATAGGATTTATCAACGACGAAAAAACCTCAACAGAATGCAATTAGAGAAAACGAGTACCTTTCCTGGCAAATACAAACTGCCGCAAAATGGAGAAAAATTTATTTTGGGTTCATAATTAAAACCCAAGACGTAAGCAAGAGAGAATAACTCAGATACTCACCTAGCAACAAAAATGACGTCGCAGTTGATGAGCGCTAATCCGAGCTTAACTGCGAGAGGTGAAACTTGGACGTCTTAAAATATGATGCTGAAAACCTGAAAATTAGAGAGAATCAAGCTGTTCGTAATTTAACAGGCGATAAATAAAATTTTCAAGTGTTTGATAAGATACTAAATTTTAGTTTGCAAGCATTAACTCGCTAAATTTGCACAAGAGAAGCAAATAAAGGTAACAATGAGAAATTATTAAGGTGAGATGAAGGAAATTTAAAAGTGTTTAATCCCTGAATAAACGGTCCTTTTTCTTGGTTAGTTAATGAAGTATTTTAGTGTGTAGTCACATTTATTTCTTTATTTAAAATTAATCATCAAAAGTAGGCTAAAGCCGAAACAAAAACAACATTCACAATATGGGTGATATAGCTATAAATATTATATCAAATGTATATTATGCATTAATAAATAAAAATTATAACTTAATTGTGCATAGAATAAAGCAAAATATACATAATTTATTCGTTTTCAGTAGAATCTCGTCAATGATCATTACTAAATGTTTCATAAAGTCGGAGTTTTTCTAGGTCAAGTAAGATGATAAATTTCTAAGTCACATCTTCCTTCATGCAACTCTACTTAAAAATAAATTTATCACCTTGCATTCCAGATTGCAACCTTGCTCCGAAGACTCATTTTAAGAACAGAGAGATGAGGCAAAAAATAAATATAACGAAAAACGCTTAGCATCCGGTTGCAAGAAAAACAAACACTACATCCCATTTGCGACAAAAAATAAAGAAGTGAGGCGAGTGGTGACCCGGATCTAGTGTAGTGAGTGCAGAACGGAAAACAAAACACGCGACAAAAAGCGGAAAGAGGAAGTTTCTCCTCCTAACAATTCCATTAAAGCCGCCTCCTTACTTGAAGCTGTGGGGTATACATTTTTTTGGTCGCCTTGCATGTTGTATCGACCGAGGTTCATTCTTTTTTGTATCGTATTAAAACTTTGCAAAAAAGAAACGAGGCCATCAAATTTCGTGGAGACTAGAGGACATATTTTGCTTACGGAGCATCAAATTGTTTTTAAGTTGCCGATCATTGACTCGAATTGACATGAAGGCCACTAAATCATTGTTATCTATTTACTGGCTATAAAGTTCGTTAAAAATGGGCTGGAATTTGTCTTAAACAAAACCATGTTTTTCATCAATTAATAAAAACACAATCACAATTTTATATGTTTTCAATCAAAAATCACCCAATAACTTCGTTAATTTTCAATTGATTAAGTTGTTAATAGGTATAATAAATCAATTCAAATCTCATTTCTATAACGTAGTTTCACGAAAAAGTATTCTAATGACTATTGTCATGACGGCAAAGGATATTTCCATCAAAAAACTTGATTTAAAAATACATTTTTGGACCGATTTGACATGCATTCGAAAATCGACAGTAGGAAAACAAATGGTCATTCTTATAGATGTTCTTTGGTTCAAGTCTCGAGTTTATGTTACCTAATATCATCTTCATCAACACTTTATAATTTGCTTGGTTATGTGTCAGATGCAATGCTATACGGGAACCGCTAAGTCCCAATATCATTAAATTCTTTTGTAGAAGATTAAGGAAAAACTACTTTACTTTTAAACAGTACACATTTGTCTCCAATTCGTAAAAGGCAAATCATGCATAAACACACTTAAATATTTTAAACAAGGACATAAATGGCGGAAAAATATTGTTTGCTAGTCTTTCGTAATTTTCTCATCAATTTTAAACGAATTACAAGAATTCTTTTCAGCGTCGTCAGTTGAGTTTATTTTGTTGGATTGGTATCGAACGTGACCTTTCGCGTCAAAATCAGGGTAAGTCAAGCTTATACATTTTTTCGGCAGAATGCATCGATCAAGGCAGAACTGACACCTTCCTGCACAAAGATTTGCACATATTGGGATTTGGAGTGCGAAGCGCTGTGACGGCGCAGACAGAATCTTGACGCACATGGCGGTCGGGATTAACCTACTTTGCTACGAAAAATAATCAAAGAATAGTGGTCGTCCTGTCATGCGATTTTAATAAATACATGCGTTTCATATCAGAGCAATAATGCTATTCTTTCGTTGACTTCAATAAATGATTCCTGATCCGCACCTACTCTTTAATAAACGGTATTATGCACACATGATTTTAGCATAAATAGAGAACGTTACTATCGATAGTTTTAGCGTAATGAAAATTAATTATTTTTCAGTGAGATGGCAACCATGATAGGCCAACAAAATACAAGTATCTTATTATTTAACTTAATTTTTATTAAAGTAAAGGTTAAGTATTAACCAAATTTTAAAGTATCACTCGGTAATTGAAATTTTCGATTTGATTACTGGTAGTATCTTATAAATATTTTAGTGTATGTGTTTGTGTATGTATGTTCTTTATAGGTTTTTACATCGTTGAAGCTATCGAATTCAAAAGTTTCATGGGCCATCCTATTGACCAAAGAAAGAACTTGGTCTAGCTTTGCAGACCCTGGGGTTTCTTATACCCCATGGTTTCAACAAAATACTATTTCCTTAACAATGCATGAGAAATTGTGTGAAGAAACCCCAAAATGCCATGCTGCCCTTTACATGTGGATATAAATATACCTAAATATTAAATTACGATCACGGGAAATGGCTTATTTTACGCATAAAAGACTGAATATATTAATTCTGCTCATGTTTTGTCGTATTACATGCGAAATTGCTCGAAGTTTTTCTTTAAGCGCGATATTTATCGGTTTCGATAACCATTTTCCAGGCGTAAACAGTTAAATTTCTTAATTGTCCTCTTCAAAGTGAGATAACCACATAAAGATTAATACAAGGAAAATTCACGCCGTGGCGCGCCGTAGAGGAAGAATAGCCAACACAAAGATAAAGGGTACAAATGGATTCATGCCTAAATATAGTCAATGAATACTTTTAAAGTGGGTCTTATGATTTTTAACGAATATTAGAACATTGTTATCTTTTACCATTAACTTTGCAAGATTTCTCAACATAAATCGATACATCAACTTACATTTGTTCGGTAACCAAGATGTTGTTTATTGTTTACGTTTTGGCTAATAGTATTGAAATAATCCACATATTTTTATTGCTACATTAAAGGATTCGGTGCATTTATCCCTAATTTACTTTTCATTACGCTTTTAGTTAACATTTTACACTCGCAAAGTATTCGGAAGTATTGATTAGTTTCTAAATTATATTCGCGTTTTAACTTTATGAAACATTCATCTTAATTTAATAGTTGGTTTATCCGCTACAAGGTAATTTGAAAGCGCATAATCTAAAACCGTTGTGGCTTACGTATAAAAGAAAAAAACCTTCATGTATTTACGAGAACAGGTTTATTGAAATGGTTTTCCATGCAGAAAAATTATTTTCTTAAAGCGTTCTGCGCAAAATATTTTCGATTGCATTTGCTCATTAAACTTTGAAATGGGCAAAATATTTTCTTTGGGATAGATGTGATTATAGAGAAATTAATAAAATTTGTCAATGTTGGAATAGAGATAATACTGTTATTAACGTCGATTCAGTTAAGTAAATCGTTTGTCCGGTATTATATTTACCAAAAAAGTAGAGAATTAGAACTAGAAATTTTTCTGCGTATGTACATACAATGATAAATAACAAATAGACTATACATTTTCACATATTATTTGTCCGTCGTGATAAGATAACAAATTCAGAGCTTGAATTTAACCAGTTTTATGTAATTATACTCCGACATTACCGATTGAAAAACACACTTTTGTATTATGATCTTATGTTATAAGCCTACGAATTACGTTGCACAAGAAAAGATTGACTTTTGTGGCGTTGAAATGTTTTATAACCAATTAACGCACGTAATTTACATAAAATCTTCCTCCAAAGCATATCCAAAGTCATTGTTCAAAGTAAGAATTACTACAAGAAACGACTACAAATGATTTGTCCCTGCCGTCAGCTTCTACGAAAGTGTTATTCGCTTATTTCTCACTAACGCTTGTTGCTATAGAAGATATACATTTAACTTCTTAGAGTTAAGCAATTAACGTTAACTGTTTTGGTACAGCTGTTTTTATCAGTTATTTTAGCAAATTTCATTTGAAAGTAAAATAGAGCTTTTCATAATAAATTAAATATTAATATTGACTATGTTGAATAAATAAAACATCGCGAGGCGTACGAAACGATGAGTCAGCATCCATGAAGAGATACTCGGCATCCAGATCCATCAGTCATGACACGTGCTCCATTTAGGCGAACGTGATTGCTCATTTGTTCTTTCGTGTCACTTTTCTATTTCCTGTGGCTCCCTCTTTTTTCTTATTAACGAAAGTCAATACAAATCCGCTATAATGTTTGCATCAAATTTTACGGGCAAATAAGGGAGGCGTTGTATTTGCATCTAAGAAAAGTTGGCATAAAAAATCATCTACCAGGTCTCGGCACAGTGACCACTGAAAACGGACGCGTTCTAATAAAGAATAATTCGTGGATATTTCGTTTGCCAGCTGCTTATCATTCCACCCGACGAGACTTCTTCTAGTGTCTGTACCTCCAATTTCGAGGATCAAAAATTATTAAAGCAGTTTTGGGCATTAAAAGATTTTGGAATTTCACATGTGCATTATATATATATCAGCCGAAACGTCCGACTTCCTCGGGAAAGAGTTTTCTTTTAAGTAGCAAGCGATTTTCATTGTTCGGGGCCGCGCGCTGTCGGTGTCCCCAAATTTCTCAAATGTGGTATTCGGAGGAGAGGTCCATACGGGATTTTAACTACCACCTAAAGAAAACATTAAAAAAATTTAGCCAGGCTTGTGCTCGTGGGTGTATCTCAATGACGAATCCATCATATAATCAATGCAGACTGCTTTCCAAAGAATATTTCGGTGGAAACTGTGATTGTTGATGTTTCCGCCTCATTTTAGCGTTCATTTTTCATTGTTGGTGTTTGGAGACGTGACAGTCACACCGGAAATTTCAATTTTCAAGTGGAAGTTCTGGGGTGCAGGCGGAAAAATTAAGCAGCGCGTGATAAGGCGGAAATGGTGATTCTATACGTGTCCGGCTTGAGCCTTCGTAGAGCAGCAAGGGAGTATCACCGTCGTCATCCGGAGCAACCGGAACCGTCAGAGAAAATGATACGCAATGCTTTTAATCGCTTCAACGAAACTGGAAGCGTGAATGACAGGTCTCGTGCAGGACGGCCGCGAAGTTCTACTTGGGCTGAAGACACACTGGCTGTCCTCGCTAAAGTTGCCGCCAGTCCTCGACGATCCACCCGTAAAATTTCCCAAGAAATTAGGATTAGCAAAAGTTCTGTCAAGCAGATTCTTGCCAAGGACAGATTCCACCCGTAAAAAACAACTTTCGTTCAACATCTGCATGGAGACGACGCAGGCAGACGGTTGGAATTTTGCGAGTGGTTTCAGGGAACCCGATATATTCTGAGAAACCTGGAGGGGCATATTCTGTTCAGCGATTAAGCGTGCTTCCATCTTAATGGTTCTGTAAATAGGCACAACTTTGTGTATTGGTCCGAGATGAATCCGCATGCAGTTCAAGAAGGGCACTAACAAATTGATCCGCGGATCAACGTGAGGTGTGGAATTTTTGGTGACCAAAATATTGAGACCTGTCTTCTTAGATGGACGTCTGATAGGTGAGATTTACCTTCGTCTCTTAGAAACCAATTTGCTGCCTTTCTTGAACGAAATGCCCCTAGACGAGCATCTGAAGTTTTACTTCCAACAAGATGGAGCGCCTGCTCATTATTCTAACACGGTGCAAAGATGGTTCGATTAGTTTCTGCCGGAAAAATGGATCGGACGAAGGGGCCCAGTGGAGTAGCCGCCACGTTCTCCTGACCTTACACCCCTTGATTTCTTCCTTTGGGGACACTTGAAATCAGTTGTTTACTACAGCTGGCCCAGAAGCCTTGAAAAACTCGGGAGAACATCCGTGTAGCATGCGCAGAAATTACTCCGCAAACATTGCTACGTGGTTGAGGGAACGAATCAGAATGTGTGTACGTCAGCATGGATACCAATTTGAAAGTTTATTCTAAATGTGCAATATACACTGCTGCATGAGTTTTTGGACTTTTTATTAATTTTTGTTGCAACTCCTATTCACATAGCCTAGCTCGTTTATGTGGAAATAGGAATTTCGGCAGTCACTTAACCATTGATGAGCCAAGAGAGTAGCGGTCGAACGGAAGGTCCTAGACAAAAAATCAACATTACTCCCGAAAAATAGCCTATTGCAAACAACTTTGATAACTTATTATTTTTAGATATTCTGCAAAATAACAAATTTGTCCTAGGTGGCCGAACTTCGGGGACACCCTGTATATATGTATATGTATATGTGTGTGTGTCTCTATGTGTGTCTGTGCCTGTGCGTGCGTGTTTTGGACCCCGTCTAACCTGAAAAAATCCAAAGCTGCTTGCGGGATTCGAACCACCTCACTTCACCATCGTGTAAAACTAGTGCTTTAGTTACTTCGCGCTGCGATAAATGTGTATTTGAATTCACGTGGGAAGATAGACAAGCGTTCATCATAGCATCGAGATTAAACAAACTATTGTCATTGTTAATGCTGTAATATTTAATAGAAGTCTCTTTCTTTTAATTGGTATTGATACGAGCATTCCTACGTTTTTTGAAGGTATATTTCTGCTAATAATCGTAAGTTTTTATTTATCTTAAATACTTTTTGTCTTTATTCACTGTTTAAGATAGGTAATACTGTTGTAAAGGATGTTAATTTGAACAAATTTAAATGAAAAATTTTAAGGTGTTTTGTTGTAGCTTAGCATGTCTTCAGATAATTATGTTTATACAGTGTTTTATATGGTTGGTTGATGTGATGTTAGGAAAAGAACAATTTATTAGTTTTGTCATTTAATTTAGGTGATTAAATATGAAATATTCAACAATTTCACTCCTACTAGTATCTAAAGCTGAATTACTCTGAACTAGCAGTATATTTTCGTTGATTTTAAGCAATATGAATGGATAAGTTAGTATTTCCATTAATGAAACAAAAGATACTATCAAACTTCTTACTACTTATATACAAAACATTCTTACATTTGCCACTGAGTTCTCTACTTCTGTCTGCCATTCTCTCAACTGCAAAATGATTAAATAGAGAGACCCTCACATCACTTAATAGCTGGTAGGTAGACACTTTCGCAAATTTTTATTTAATTTTAATTGTATTTAATTATATTATAAAGTTTATTCATATAAAATATTAGCCATATAAAAGTTGGTTATAAAAATTCATTTTTATACTTTTACTTGTTTTAGTATTGCAGTAATTATTCTTTAAAGGAATGATGCTAAATGTTGTGCAATTATGGGTACTTAGGTATTAGCGATCACACCCTTGCTAACGTAGAGTTTTTGGCGGTAGGTACACGTATCTTTCTTTGAATGGAGATTGAACCGGTGTTGGATGCCTACGGCGTCAATTCGAAACAAATGTCACCCTCCACGCCAACGGAGATGGTGTGCCCGAAAAGTAACGTTTACTAATTCTCCTTTTGAAATGAAGTTTCGATGTTAGCGATATGCTGTTTGAATAAACGCGCTACGTATTTGGAATGGACGTGTAAGCGTTCCCTCCACGTTGTTCCACATCTCGCCAATTGGAGCGCCTTATAGTTTTATATCTCGCCCCTTGGCGCGCTGCGTAAGGGGATGATCGTTAATACCTAAGTATCAATAATTGTTATAGGAGTTTTCTTATTGCACCTTATGTGATATCTTTCACGAGAAAAAGTCTGCTATGACCGGGAATCGAACCCGGGTCTTCCACTTGCCGGGCGGATGTCCTACCACTGAACTATCGCAGCAGATCAATTATATCGTTTCTTAACGCGGATGTTTTCTTGGTTTTTCCAACATTTCAAAACGGAGTTTCCTAACGTTGCTTGCATAATTGATCTCAGAATTTTGCATTGCTGGAAACGGGCTTTCAAGTAGATTTGCGCTAAGCTGAAATACCCTCTCGAGCGTAAAGTAACACAACTATAAACCCGGGATAAGATTAATAATGCACTCGAAGTGGATTATTTCTTCCTCGATGATTTTTCTATTCTTTTGATATATGTCTTATTTATGGGCATATATTTGAATTTTGCGAAAGTTTAATACGAATATGCATAGAGAAATGGAGGTTGCGAAAAAAGGGATTTCCCAATAGTATTTCCGTCTAATTTTACGCAAGGACACGCAGGAAAAAGACAAAAATGGTGTAGACCCAGGAGTATATCTCGAAAATAACTTCCGATTCGGAGAAACACAGAAATAAATTTCCGAGAATATTAACTTTTAGGGACAAGGTTCGGCACTGAAATAATACCGTGATAATTCATGCATTGTTCACTCTACCAGGAAAGCAACCTTTCCATTTTAACGAGGATTTTTTTCCGCTTCAAGACATTCTCATTACTTTCAGAAACCGAAAGTCTTCACATAAAGTGCCAACTGTGGTTAGGAAAAGTAAAAAGTCTAACACGTAGGTATTTGGATATAAAATTTGAAGCAAAATAAGATATTTTTTTAATTAGCTGAAGCGCCACGAGGTTACAGTAACTCATGAATAGGATTTGATATGATAGGAATAAGATGGTAGGATTTGTAGCGTCGTTCCGCGGAACGACGCTACTTCGACAGCATACGCGTATACGCACTCTGAGCTTTACTCTGCATTCATAGTCGTTTGTTATTTGATACGGATAGATTTTTTTCATAAAAACATTCATATATCCGTTTGCTTGTACATTATATTCACTTCACATTAATATTTTCACAAATGATAACGATTTCGTGAATAAGGGGCGTGAATTTACGAGTAAAATATACTTTCCGATTTATCCCGAAAAATTAATTTTCACATTGTTGGTCGAAGTCAACTATAGCAAATTCACCAGAATTTAAATAAGAAAAAACAGTCAAGCGTACAAGAGTCTTTATTTTTTGTTTATATACTTTTAATTAAATTTAATTAAAAGAAATTAAATTTATAAAACTTTTCTAGATAAAAGTCGATAAATAGATTAAAGTAAACGTCGACATTTTCTGATAAATATAATTCGATATTAGTGATCGCTTTTAAAGAAACATAAACGTCTAAAACTAAAAAGCCTAATAATGTGCATAAAAATAATAGGCGATGTTCGTCGTCGAATTTTAGTGCTTTTCGCCATTGCTGAAAAGCAATATTATCTTCGTGATGTCCGTCCGTACGCATATATCAGGGAATGATTGGCTTAACTGATTTCAACCAAATTTGGTACATAGAATTTTCACATAAATTAATGACTAAAATAGCATATTTGAACCGAATCGACAAAGCAGGGATGCCACAATTGCAAAATAAACCTTTCAGTAATGATGAATTTGGAAGGGATTGCATAACCTATTTCAAAGAAATTTTGTATGAAGGAGGCGTGAAACCAAAAAAAAAACAAAATCAAGATTATTGGCATAGATATAGATATAGAAAGCAGAGCTGCCACAATAATAGTCAACGTTCATCAAAATCTTTTTTTTTAATCAAATAGATATGCTAATATAAGTAAAGATTTCTCATAAAGGTAAACGAATATGACATATAGTAACAGAAGAATCGAGAAAGAAAGGACTTGTACAAAAATGGATATTGAGTTCCAGTCAGGAGCGGATCTATAAACTTACCAAAAGGAAGAGAAGAAAAGAGAGAAGAGAAGAAAGAGCGCAAATTAACAGCACGAATTGTATGCTATAAATATTTTTGGCATTTGAATAAATTATATCTTCAGTTAATTTAGTATTTATTGGATATAAAAAATGTTATATCTTGTTCTTTAAGGTTTTCATCATTATGCAATGAAAATGTTTGAGCGTTCCAAATAACGATCAGTTCAAGTAAAGGAAAAAGGCAATGGATGGAAAAAGAAAGGATAAGAGATAAATTGGAGGACATAAAGGAAGTGAGTAAAGAGATGATAGAGATACAGATAGACAAACATCTTTATTAAGGAAGAAATTAAGACTGTATAGTCCCTTATTGTATTTAACCCTTTAGTTATGTGTGACACAAGATATTATTTATATATTAATTACAAAGAGAGTGGTGAGAAGAGATACGCAAAGCGAAAGTAACAATGGATTGGCGAAGAGAGCGAACGGAAGAGAGAAGGTTAAAGAGAAACGAAGATTGGCACAGAGATTGAAAATGACGAAGCGATGTGCAGCTGGGACTGTGCGTGTGTGTAACGATAGCTAGGTTTCGATAGGAAATGCTTACGTAATGAAAAATAATATGGTTACATGGGTGATATAAAAAGAAAAATACGTCAAAAGAGAAAGCACACTGGAACGCAGACGGCATTTTAAAAAATCCGCAACAAAAATTAAATAGTTTAATTGGTGATAAAGTGCGTTTGAATAAAGTAAGCCGGTTACTGAAATTATGACACACGAAATGTGACATTTGAAACAATGCATCAATTGCGTAAATCTTATACAGGGTGATTATAAATCCCATGACGCATAAATTTTAATAAAATTTAAACATTGTAAGATATGTACAACAAAGTACACAAACTCACAAAGCCCAATTCTACTAATTTAATTTTAATGAGTGCCGTTGTCACAATTATTGTTAGTGATGTTATTATTTATATTTTAGTAATTTTTGTCAATTACTGGCAGTATTTAATTATTTTTACTATTACAGTTTTAATTTGTTAAATTTATTACTGATATTGCTATTATAAACATATTTCATTACAAGTCTAAGAATTTAATCTCTTAATCCTAGCAGTTTTCAAGGAACCGAATTGTGTTTTGTGACTAGCTGAATTAAAATCAGTTAAATCTGTAAAGTGAATGTTTAAAACGCATTATAATACAATAAAGCATCGGCTACCAAAGAGAGGACAAGTGAACACTATCCAATATCAACTTTTGTTTGAATAGTGTAAATATCTTTAGACACTAATCTCCTTTCCGCAATACTCCTTTTAAAAACTTTGGCATTATTCAGTACATACCTTTGACTATCTAGATAAGTGACACAGGATTTTTCTTGCAGCGACTATAAATTGGCCGTAAACAGATCACCCCACTACCCTCGAACTTATGGTGAAATTTTACTATAGAAATAAATGTACGTAAAAATATATAAATATAAACTCACATAAGAACCAGGAAAATGCATCAAAAGCGCTAATATCACCATAGCAGGCAGAACCTTCTTTATTATGAAATATAAACAATTTTAAATTTTTTTCTGAAGACCCTTCGCAACCCGAGGACCCCCGCGACCCTGACTTGAGTCAGGATCCGAGGTTTGGAACCACCGATCTAGATCAATACTTTTTTTATGCATATAATGATTAAATTCTAAATATTTGTGTCGATATTACAGATTACTGAACCCGAAACACAGAAACTTTGATCGGACTGGATGAGAAAGGGTAAAGTAGGATTGATGCTGGAGCATGATGATACAGCGCCATGTAGGTAGTTTGTCCGAATTTATTTTTCTTACACAAAGGCTTTGTACGGTGCGGGATCTACAAGGAGGGAATTTCTATTAACTAATCTAAAAAACAAGCACCAGTAAAAGGAAAAAATTGGAACGGGAAGAAAATAACAGGAATATAACAGAGGTGAGAGGGAAAAAAGGAAGTCTACAGGCACAAAGCGAGAAAGGGACGTTGACACAAAAGGGTGAGAAGAGGTAACGCTATTGATGAGATTACGAAGACCGGACAGCGGGTTTAAAAGGAGATCGTAATGAAAAGGAAATGTACTGGAAATTTGGAGTGTGGCGCCAGCTCAGGAGACGAGACAAAGGGTATCTCATATAAGACCGGAGCAGAAAGAGAAGGAGTAAGGGAACAGAAAGGAAGAGGAATGAGGTAAAGAGAGAGGAAAAAAGGAACAAAGGTACAAAGGGGAGACAAAATGGGATTTAAGAGACGGAAAATATATATGAAGAGAATGCGAAAAGGAACAAAAGGGGCGTGTTGGTGTCAGAATACAAGAGAGAGTCAAGGCGAAAAGGATTAAGAGGAAAGGAGCGTGAAAACACCAAGGTAAGGTATTTTGCCGAATAGGTAACTTTGAAGGAGGGTGCGAGGAAACAAAACCGGCAGGGGGGTGGCGATTCTATTTTGCGCCCTCGAATCTGATCACAGTGCAAAACACTGTAGCTTGAGGCATGTTAAGATTATGTGCAAAATATACAGGCAGTTGGATACAAGCGTATATACAGTAAAACCTCTCCATTTGCGGTCAAACATATGTATTTCACAAAATCGTGTTCAGCTAAGTTACTTCTAGCTGATTTCACTCCTTTGATTTAATAATAAGCACAATAAAATAAAAAATTTATCTTGGGTATGCCCTAAAACAAGGTTATAATGAAGCTACCTAAGATACGTAAGTACTTAGCTTTTCAATGTTTGATACCAAAGTGCATATTATTCAATTTTTTTTCGGGCATAAGACGAGATCGATAACTCTAGTGATTTTTTATAGTATATATAAAAGAATTATATTTTAAATCGCTGAGAAAAGAAATGTTTCATCAAACTGTGTAATGTTCTCTTTGTTTAAATTTTCACAAATTCATACATCTATAACAACATTTCTCCGATTAAAACAGACTGTAATTTCGGTTTGGCGAGATTTTTTTACACTTGAACAACATTATTGCAACCTTTATCCTTATAAAAGCCCACCATTTTTTCCAAATTTGTCATCCTGGCACTTTGAATAATGCTTTTGAAAAGAAAGGTTATTTTTTCTGTCCTAAAGAGACTCAAAATTTTCCCCTGGACTGCGATTATTTGCTTCGTTTATCACACGGAGCCGTTAATCATAAACTAAGCACTCGCTGCGTTACACGCTTCGATTATCTTTCGCAATTAAGTTGAATTAAGGAGGACTATTAATCTCAGTTTTTGCTTCCGTTCGTTTGCTTCGACGACCCTATGAAGCTGGAAGCAAAAAGACTATTAAAAAGGCTTTTTTCTCCTGAAATCCAATCGCCAAGAGCTTGCAAAAACGAGGGAAATGGAATTAAATGTATGATATCTAAGCTCGGACATGAAGAGAGAAGGATCTTCGTTCGAAAAAAGGAATAGGGTGTTATTAAGGCAAAAGACCTCTGTAAGAGTAACGATACGTTCGGCGAAAGTCCGGGAAATGGGATATAGTTAACAGGAAAAGTCAATGACTAAAATTAAATTACCATTCCTTTTTTCTGTTTGATTACATTTAGTATCAACCCGAATTACCATAAACATCATGTGAATACCCATGTGAATATAAGTAAAATTTCATTTTCTGTGATTATTTAACAGTATAGTTGCGGTATTACAAAATTATAAACTTAATATAAATGTCGCATTGTGAAATCCTACAACAAAATAAAACCAATTTTCGTCTTCCCTTGCACAAAGATTTTCGCTAACATTTCACATTGCGACGTCACAAAAATATTATTCGGGGAATCAAAACATTTCACAACTTATTTGAAACGGCATTGCGTATGATTTATGCGTGTCCCTGCGGCAAAACACACACTACAGCTCACGTTCAGTTTCTCTTAGTCATTTCAGGCGCTTCAAATCCATATAATAGTTTTGACTTTCTAGAAAGTGTCTCTCACATTCTAAAAATAACATTGCTTTCAACATGAGATGATTATTTTTTCACCGATTAAAATTTTTGGAAATTTCGAAACTTTTTCGTTTCGCAGGACTTCAGACGTCCTGACGTTTTTTTAATGCGTTAAAACTTCAAAAACTTGCCCAAAAGTCCATTTGGAAAAATCTGCTGTTAAACATCCTCCATCATATGGTGCGACTGTGTATTTGTGATTAAAAACTTCAAAAAGCATTTAATTCCAGTTTTGTTCCTGGAAAAGACACATTATTAGGAAAATGCAAGTTAACTAAACATTTTATTCGTATATGCACAATATTTTGGCCTCATAAATATTAACTGCCTGTTGGCTAAAATAATGTATTTTTACTAATATTTCAGCACATGAAAAAATCATTGAGAATTCAAATTTTCGCATAGATAGAATATCGGGAATTTATAAATCAGTATTTATATTAAAAAATAAAACTAATCTTTAATTTACAAAACATGAAATAAACAAAGCCAGCTATAAAGCACTTTCTGGAAAAAGGAAACGTTTCTGAAAGTTTTATATATTCCTCCGCTTTTAGGATTTTTGCCGGTTAAATGATCCTTGGCATTTGATCACGTGGCATGTATTGAAAGAGAAGGAGGCTGGGGGAAGGAGGGTGAGTGGGGAAGGGAGGAGAAGGTGGAGAGGAAGAGGGAAGAGGAGAAGGTCTCTTCACCAGGCATGTCAAACTCTAAGAAGCATTAGGGCCGCATTGAAGCGATGGACGTTAAAGAATGGGAGCATTAGGATTAAATGTTTAATGAGGATCAAAGTTGAAAAAATATACTTCCGATCCGAGAAGATCGGACATCTTTTTTTGCGATTAAAAACAATTGTTTACAAGAAGCGTTCTTATTGTACCTCAATAACTATGACAAAATCTTGCTTCCTTTTCACAAAAATAATGTATTTATATAAAATCTCGAGCGGTTTAGTTAAGAGAGTAATTAGCACTCGGGCCGCATAAAGGCAGAGAAATGGCCGCATGCGGCCCACGGGCCACTAGTTTGACATGCCTGATCTACACTCTTGATGAAATATAGGCAATAATCAGGAATGTAATGTGAGCATAACCCAAGTGCAATCAGAAAACATGCTGCAGGGAGCACGTTCATGTATGATGGTGGTTGCTTTCAGGATTTTATTCGAGATTTTTAAATAAACATTTTTGAGTATCATCAAACTCCTATCAGAAACATTTTCAAGCTTCTACCTGATTTATATCTTGAAATATAGCTATTTTTTATGTTTATCGAATAAATCAATCACCCTGTATTATTTTTATAGATAAATAATCGCCCAAATGTCTTGTTTCAGAATTATAGACAAACAAATACTACAATAAAGGTGCCAATGCTGATATCATATTATTCAGGAGAAAGACTTTATATCCTATTAATAGTTACTTAACTACATTTTGTTAACTTCTACAAAACAGATAAACCAAAAAATACCGAATTACTTAGTTCAAGTGCGGAAGAAGATAGATATACATACATACGTAAATATGTGTATGTATTGCGGGCAGCGTATAGATGTTCGGTAGTGTGTGCGTGTGCGCGCCTTAGTCCGCGTCTCAGTTATTTTATTCCTAGTTAATCAAGCATCAACTCCTTAATAAGAGAAAAGCTATCTCCGAGGCAATTAATAATTCTAGCATTCATTATAAAGCTTTAAAAGTTTTCTTTTTTGCGCGCACAAAAAACGAACGAGCGAACAAAAGAGAAAGTAATGCAAAGGCATAAAAGAATGGCGTGGAAGAGGCCCACCTCGACGAAAAAAAATATCTCTTCGTGACGAGAAAAAAAAAATAACAACGCGGTCGTCCTTAAAATATTTAAAGCGTACACTGATTTCTCGCTCTGCTATGGCAGTGTAAGCGTAGGCAGCAGCAGCAGCAATCAAGGCGGAATGGAATGAAATGAAATAGGAATACGAACCAAGAGAAAATAATGGGATCGGAGATAGAGGGAGATTCTGAGAGAAGCAGGGAAGGATATCTAGTAAGAAGACTCATTTATAAAGAGTAAGAATGTAATTTGAAATCCTCTTTTTTCTGCCTCTGAATTGAATAAATGTGTCAATTGAGATGTGCACCGCAAGCGTCACTTTATATTAACAGAATCAGTTATAGTATAGTATTAATAACGGTTCGGAAGAGTCGCTAGGACGTGAGAGGCGGAGAAATAGGAAAAGCGCTCCAGGCGTGAAATAAGGAGGAGAAAGAGAATTAATAAAATGAAAAAGAAGAGAATAACGTAGAGAAGCGAATGAAGGGAAATTTGGCTGGAGGTAATAGGCACGGATTTTCGAGCATAGTTATTGCATCGCATTCACTCATAATAGACGCACTTTCGCACCGAGGTAAAACAATGTTTCATATTTTTTCTGCATGCAAACACCGTGTCTCCATTTCCCGCGAAAAGCTTTCTACCTCACGAACAGAAAATTAGAAGACTTCTCATTTGTCGCATAAACAATCTTCAATGCTTGCTGGCGGAAAATGCTTAATCCACCAACAGCGGTGTTTACAACACTCGGAATTAACTTCCTGGAAACCCTCGTTTCCGTAATCTGAAAACCGAAAAAATGACGTGAGAGCCTCGGGAAATTACGCGGGTAAGCGCGGCATTCATAGATATGTTCCGTTGGATTCTCTCGCTAGATGCATCTCTTCCAACTAACTGACGTCTCAAAGGAAACTTCATGCAAACTCGCGCTGAGAGAAAGGGAGAGATGAATGGGAAGACGGGAGGCAAAAAAAATACCCCTGGAGGGTTAGGTAGTGGCCATTGTTCTCCATTTCGCCACCACCCTCGCAATTCCTTTGGCGGACCTCCATAAAGGCGACGTAGAAGGCGTCCTCTGGAGGAGCCGTAACCCGCACGCAGGCTCCCTAATGGAAGGGCGCGATGGAAAAGGCAAAATATTCGGGTAACCTCGGTCTTTCCGCGCTAAGGTCGCGGGTTTGAATTCTTCTGTGGAAGTGGAAGTCTGCGCTTGCGATTGTTAACAAGACATTTGTTCTGTTTAACAGAAAATTAACGGCAAACAGTATATGATTATCAGAGGGAAAAAGTTAGTTTTATCTTTCCTCTTAGAAAGGCAATGTTATAGGCGAGTTTCTTAAAAGAAAATAAACTACTATATAGTAACTTTACATTTTGGCCTATCTTCGTGAAATTTGGCGATATGAATCATAATCAAAACAAAGGGACATAATGATAAAAACGCATCAAATAAATTAATATGGGATGCTACTTTACCGGAAACCAAAAACAAACTAATGGCTTCAATACGACTTAAAACCATAGATAACGTTTGTATGAGGCTGCAGAGTGTAATGAAATATATTTTTCATAGGATGCGCTGTTTTTTACGACAAAGTAGCAGTCATAAAGATTACATTGTATATCATGATCGAAGGGATTTTTCATAGTTAAAAATTTTAGTTTTTATAATAAAATGACGTATAAGGATCACATCACTCAATCAAATTTTCACTTACGTTCAACTACCGAGAGCAACTGATACAATGTCAAATTTCTCATCTTCCTCAATCGTGTAGTTTATTTTACTTTGGTTTAGTCTATTTTCAAAGCTTAACACCACAAGTCTTTCGGGAAGGAAAACATAGATAAAAACGTCTAATTTATTACAAGCGTAGATCGACCATTACATTACATTGCTTATTTTTCCCGAGTTGTATGGTAATATTCGGCGAATGTATTCATGATATTCGTGGGTATCGGCGTAAGATGGGGAGCGGTGATTTGGTTTTTCGTCATGGGATTTCTGGGAATTCACTCTTGGTCCTATATCAATCTTCCGCCTTTCTCTCACTTTGATAAATTCGTTAAAATGCCAGGATGACGTTTCCAAGGTAAAAATTTGAGCTTTTACTTAGTGGTGACAAAATGCATTTTTAAGACAACACAAGACAGAAGACAGAAAAGTTTTTGGACTCGTATAATAAATTTGTTTTGAACGATTATATTCACAAACTAGTTTCTAGACCTAGTTCCCTTAAGCTGATATTTTCTCTATGCATATAACAAAAAGTCTTTTCTCTTCCATTGCCTCTATGTCACTTATCTAATATCAACTATTTCACACGTAAAAATTTCCTTTCATTCCAACCCTTTTTTCCCTTCCTCCTTTGGCAGTGCTCCTCTTTGCTACGAGCATTCCACAATCTCCTTTCATCTTTACCCAAACCCTATATATTTCTTTAAACCTTCGGATTGAAATACTTCCAATTTCATGTAGCCAGTTGTCATCGATTACTCCCTTCGGAAGAAAGATTGCATATTAAAATTCTTCCAGGATTTACTTTAGCTGCTAGACTGAAACTACTTCTGCATTGATTCCTTCAAAATAGTAATATATTCCAGAAATTTTTAGTTGCCCCCAGTGAGATGATATAGCAGAAACTAAAATTGACCTCTTATCGACTAATTCTTCCTCCATATCAATTTCCTCGCTACAATTCTGGAAAGGTATTGTTAGTTTTTATATATTATATAATTTTTATTGCCAAACCCTCATTTGGCTTTTTTATCATGTCGTAAAGTCGTTGGCGAAGGTTCATTTTTTTATTTCCTAACCTCTCCTTCCGTTTGTTAGTTAAGCCATGATTAATTGCTCATAATAGAAATTTATGATATTCGAGAGAAAGAGAGAGTAGCCCAAGATGACCGAGTCCTTCCTTCGCAAAGGGAATTGCATTATTTTAACTTCGTAAAAGGCCCGAACTAAAAAAAAAGAATTAAGAACGTAGATTAATGTATAATAAAACCTATATATGGAATTCGATATGACTGGAATACAAGGTTCTGTGGCGGAGATTAAGAACGTCGGAAGATGACTCTAAGAAACAGGAGCGCTTGAATTGAAAGTTCGCATGAACTATATGAAAAAAGTAGCACCAGAAAGTTTATATATATATATATATATAGAGAGAGAGAGAGAGAGAGAGAAAGAATGGAGAAAAAAACAAAGAAGGGAAACAATGCTTGAAAAATACTTGGACAGTTCATTCATTCATCTAGTGTTCTGTCTTACGACAGGTCCTACCAATTCATCGATTGGTTTGACTAGGAAATAAATATACATGGTGTGGTGGTTTCCCGTTGCCTTACACCCCGGGCACACACACAGAAGGGAGGAGAAAAACGCGGTGCCGGAATTTGCCTACTATTTGCAAAGAGCACCAAGTTAAATGTTTCTTCCGAAGGACTTATGAGCGGTCTCCTCAAACCGCACAAGTAGGGGGACGGGTGACCTCGGAAAAAAATCCCACTCTCGCAGGATTCGTGCCCGGTGCCGCTTAGCGTAGCAGGCCAACGCCCTTATCACTCCACCGACACCCTCTTGGACAGTTAAAATTGTAGAATAACGAAAACCTTATAAAAGAGTAAATTGAGCTAAAGGGCCTGAGAGGAAGAGTGAAAGAGCAAATGAAAAAGAAAGAGGTGGGATGAATACAGAGAATAAGCGGAGAGCGAAATTTGAAGTGGGAGAGAAAGGGAAAGAATTAAAGAAAACAAGAGGTGGCGATAGAAATTAGGAGGATAGAAAATAATAGGGGAGTAGGGAGAGAAGAATATTAAAGAAGGAAAGGATTAAAGCGCATTAAAGATAAAGGAATAATAAAATAGAGGTGAAGGATAATAAGAAGAGAAAGTATTTCAAAAAGTTAGGAAACGAAATGAGGGATAAAACGAGTAACAGGCAAGAGATGGGGAGAGGAACAGGAAGGAGAGAATATGACGAATGGCAAAGGCTCGTTTATCACCAGATGTCTGCAACATTGGGACAAATATCCCCATTGACAGCCGAAAAACTAAACTCGGACAAAGCAGTCAAAGCCACTCTCCTGTTATGTGATTCGAGGCACTCTGTGGCAGGAAAATGTTAACTCGAAGAAAATATTCTGGACGCGACATTATCAGCTCCTTCATCCGGAAACCCCTGATAAATATCCATATGGAGCTGCCCGATAAAAAGCATACTGATAAGACTAACGTCTCCTTCTCAAATGGGAAACATTGTTTGCGTCAGAGTCAGGGTAATCTTTAGATCTCGTGGTCGAAAACTCTTCCTTTCGCAACAAAGGATTTAGAGAGGAGAGCTATAGCTGCAGAGGCAGTTTTGGAAAGGAATGGGGAAGTCCCTTTATATACAGGACTCCGAAATTTCGTTTTATTTTTTCAAGATATAAGATAATATATACCAGTCTATTGACGAGAAAATCATGCTCGGTAGCGGAACTACAAACTTTCGGTCCTCCCGCCAATATAATTTTGGGTCCTTTCGTGATTCGTTGTTTAATGTAATATACAGCAATACCTTGATTTACGCGACAGATAGGTTCCTGAAAATTTCGCGCTAAACGAAATTCGCTTGAAACGTTTATGGATGCGAAACTTGTGTAATTTTAATAAAAAGACGCCGTTAATCTGAAAAAGCAGTTTTATGTAGGCTTCCGTTCATCAACGCCAGATGCAAATCTTTACATTTTTATGCGTTCTTTGCACGAAGTGAACGCACATAGGGGAGTGGTTTCCGTCCATCCTCATGTTAAAACTCGGAAGCCACTGGAAGTATTATGATGAAATTTCGTATTGGAGAATGATGCTAAAATTGGTCGAAAGATATCAATTTTGAACATAATCGGACAACAATGATGAACAATTTACATGAAGACCTACAATGTTCCTTTGTTTCAGCTCTGGTACTGCTGAACATGTTTTGATGAAATTTAGTATTGGAAAGTTTTGTTAAAATTGGTCGACCGATTTCAATTTTGATCAAAATCGGACAACAATTACGACCACTTTACATGACATACACATAGATGACAATGCTCCTTTGTTTCAACTCGAGAACCGCTTCCTGTATTTTCATGAAATTTGGTATTGGGTAGTTTTGCTAAAATCGGTCGACCGATTCCAATTTTAGTTAAAATCGGACAGCAATGACGACCACTTTACATAAAGACCTACATGTAATTTACAATGTTCCTTTGTTTCAACTCGGGAACCGATTGACATATAAAGGATTGAGAACATTGTTAAATATCAAAGAACGCATTTGGAAACTCTGTGTACTCCGACATGGACATGCAAAGCGTATTTTCCGAAGTTTCATTCTCGATAATCTTATATCTAAGGATAAATTGCCTTGAAGGTATATTTCCAGAAACCAATCTTTAGTTCGTTGAAGTGAACATAATTTTCGGCGAAAAGTAAAGCTATAAAATTCAATTCATTCTTTAAAGCGAACATTCGTTCAACGAACGTTCGTTGAACGAGTTACCTGTATATATATATATATATATATATATATATATATATATATATATATATATATATATATATATTTGAAGCATTCAAGTTCCTAAAAATATATATATATTTGAAGCATTCAAGTTCCTGAAAATAAGTGCAAATTTTTATTCTTGTTCGTAAACTACATGTTTTCAGAATATCATTAGGCTTTTTTAGATGTATAAGTCTCATTTTATTATGTTCTGCTACATGATGTGGAAAAATAAATGTGCATGGCTTAATTATTGTAGAAGATTCGTTTCTGAATTATTAAACATTTATTTTTCTAACGATGATAAAAAAATCTATCAAAATTATGTAACATCTGCGATGGCTCATAGATTTTGGAGGTGGCGCCTAGATTTTTAGAAAATTTGTCGAGCTCTGTCTTACATTAGATACCCATTGCGCGTAGGCAAGAGGTGAATCAGCTGGGAACATACATTAGTATGTGACCTTTGTTACTTGATGAGTACGCGTACGAGGCAATTCTTTGAAAACGTACATTCACTGCACGTGTTAATAAAAAATATTTTGCAATGGAAACAGCGGTCCATTAAAAAAATATAGTTTGTTGCAATGTGCTTAAATTGATGTTCCAGGTTTTCTGCAACGTTGAGTTCCTATTCTACATAAAAGTTATTGCACTAATTAAAGAAATACTATCGCAAATTCTGTTTGTTATCATTTATTTAATGAAAGTTAAAATCGTCAGAAACAATTTAATCTTTCCATCATCATTGCAACCTTTTGTCTAATAAGTATTTAATCTAACGCTACTAAAATTATTGCTTCAAAGTAAATGAACTAAAAAATCGTTGGAAATCTTTCAATGCTTTTCCACCGCAAATTGTACATATATTGATATTTCATCATTTACGATAAAATATAATATAAATATATTTTATGCAGCCTTGGGTCCGGCGAAACTTCGAGATTCGTTTCTATTTCAAACTGGGAATGGGAATCCGATGCGATTCAATATCTCGTACTGCTATCCGATATTATCGAATATACATTACGTCCGTTAAGCGTCTTTACAATACCATCTTGCACAGCCTAGCATATTTGTTTTGAAACAAGCATACTTGTGAAGAATAAGGTAAGGACCAAGGGTGTGATTTCATTGGAATGGAATTTGTACTGCTGAATTCGCTGTAGTTTAATTTTGAACTTCGTGTAGAATAGGATTTTCCATTTATAGTGATTGCATTTTTAGATGAAAATGAATGGTTGCGTCAATATATTTCGTTGTAATACCTTGTGGCATTGATATACTTGGGTCTAAATATAGGCGATTGGGTTAAAATATATTATAAAGTTGAGAAATACTTTGCGGTGTCACAGTTGAGGCAAATGCTTCCATATGATTCTTGTATCTTCACTACGATGTACATTATTTAACATTTTCTTATAAAAAATACTGTTGTGAAATAATTTACCTAAGTTTTCATTTTGTAGAATCTCATAAAAGTTCTTTTAAAAATGACACTGAAAATTTTTGCTGTATTTAAAAAACAATCCATCATTGGGGTGATGACGTTGTTACGTTAAAACCTATATGTAGGTAGTGTTTTCTTAAATATCGGCATTTTTCAGAGTGATTCGTTTCATTTCCTTAATAACGCTGTGCTTTGTTCTCAGAAGTATTTTCCTTTATACACATTATTATTTGAGTGCATAACTACACTAAATTTGTAAATCAACCATTTTATTTTTTATTTAAGAATATAATGCCGTTTATATAATCTGTATCTACACAGTCGATTCGATTTGATTCGAACATTTAGAGATGACTCGATTCGAAAAACATTGTGGTTCTCAGGGGCATGTTACAACCGTGATAAAGAGTCCTATTAAAAATATTTTCGTAAATGTTAATAACTTTCGTAAATCCAGATAAAATTTTTAACACTGTATAAAATATAAAAAGTATATAAAAATTTTAAAACAGAAATATGCATTTCATTTTTAAAATCCTTCGAACAAAAATTCAATTTTTAAATTCTAGATGTGTCGGTCAAAAAAGTTTGGTAAGGGAAAGAATTTTACCTAAAAAGCCTTTGATGACGCAGTGATTGACCATAAATCTTTAAAAAAACCGAAATCATATGAGAGAGATAGCGTGATAATTCCATCTCTCGGAAGAAGTCTGGCGGAAAATGGAGGAGCCGAAGCGTCGTAATAACCGAGAATGTTAGTGAAACGGAGTAGACATCCTCCACCTGACGTAAACGAAAGGGAATTTGAAGAGGGTCCCTTTAGGGTAGATAGCAACGCAATGGGATAGGAAGTGAGAGAAAGACGGTCGATAAAGGAATGAAAACTGAGGGGAATGCCTGAGTTAAGAGGGTCTGAAGGTTGGATAAGGGGATGAAAGCAGATAGCTGAATGACGATTAATTAGGCTCGAGAGAGAGATTATAGCCTATAAATATTTGGAAATTCGAGAAAGATAATCGACTCGTAACATCGAATACCTTTAGATATTAAAATCAAATTAAATTCTTGTCGTTGTTGCCACTTTGACAACTTGACAAATGTCTCCCCAATAGTCAAAATAATGTTTGGAAAATCATACATACACTTTAACTACAAACCATCCCGACTAAAAATTTAAGAATAAGCGCTTAAAAGTCAAAAAGAAATCTTTTTTTTATAGCCTACTGAATCGCCACTGCTTTCGGCTGCATTGTATCCGTTGTGCGTATTATTTTCGATCACTAGGCTCCATCCTTACAAAATCCAACAAAGCAATCACCTAGGGAGCAATTGACTGATTTTGGAGTGACGCAATATATTTACGATCGTTGTTTATTTAGAAGTTATATTACTGAGAATAAATATTCATATCGCAGTATATCGGAGTATGTATGTGGTTTATATTTAGTATATCAATCAGAAAATAGCTCAGATAGCCGGCAACGATAATTTTAAAGAACATTAGAACTCTAACGACATAACTTTGAATCGACGTAAATCTGCGTATACTTACCAGTGCGAATGTATATCTCTATTAATGAAATCCTTAAGCTGTGTCTAACGCTGAGATCATTAATGGCACATGTAAATTCGTTTTTAACAAACTTCCCGATTATGTGGAGGGATTAAATTTCGTAGGAATGTTTTACTCAAATATAAAAATTAAATGGCAACAAAATATGAAAAAAGACTCGGGTTCGACTCCAGAGGGAGAATTTTATTTCCCGTAAGATAATCCGTAAAAAGCGACTTTTTAAAGTGCAGCCTTTTTTCTTTTGGAATTTCGAATTAGAAAGAATTTGAACTTTGTTTAAGGAAAATTAATGAAAGTTTTTATTCAATCCATTATTTTTCCCATACAGTTCGAAATCTCTCATACTAAACATTTAAATCACATATTTTGGGAAATATCGGCTTTTAAAAGGGACGTTGCATTGCCGACCACGTCATTGTTAAACTTCGAGAATCAATTGTTCTCTCAACCCGCATACGTGTAATATATACAAAGTGCATATATTTCCTTGAAGAGACAGGAAGGGAGTAGGGACTGCAATCCCGGAGGAATTTTTCAATCCCGAAATTTTGGGATTCGGATTTTCCAATCCCAGGATACCGAGATCCCGGGATATCCTTTTGTTACGGTTAAACATACAAATTAGGAAAATAATTCCCGATGTAAAAACAGCTAATAGTTATTAATGTATTCAAAACATTGCATTTTTATGCGTTCTTTGCACGAAGTGAACGCATATAGAGGAGGTCGTTTCCGTCCGTCCGTCCTCATGTTTAAACTTGGGAACCGCTGGACATATTTTGATTCAATTTGGTATTGGCAAGTTTTAGTAAAATTTTTCTACCGATTCCAATTTTGGTTAAAATCGGCCGACAATTACGACCACTTTACATGAAGACCTACTTGTCTCTTATAACGTATCTCTGTTTCAACTCGGGAACCGCTTGACCTATTTTGATGAGATTTGGCATTGGGGACTAGTCGATCTCAAAGAACGTAATTGGAAACTCTGTGTACTCCGACATGGAGTACACCTTTCCATACTTTTTCTGTAGTAAGCGAAATAATAAAATGGTGGTGTTAATGTAGTGCATCAGTGTGTAAAAACAAAACGCTTACGTTACATTTTAGAAAACTTAATATACAAACCTCAGTACAATGAACTCCAATGGCAAAACGAAAAACACATTCACACATGCCAAAGTAATCAATAAAATCACTTGAATAATTAGATTTTTATTATGTAATTGTAACATTTGTAGCAGAAGCGTTGATAATAATGTAAAATAATTGTTATTTAAGAAAAATAAGCATTATTAATTGAACCCCAACTCATATTTCAAAGAGATTTAAACGTATGTGAACTATGCTCTTAAAAAGCAGAGTGCGTCTAATGTTTTATCGCTAATTCATTAGCTATACTTCGTGCAAAATATGCCAACGAATAAAAAAACCGTTTCAGATTCTTCGCTTGTTGGAGCAAAAGAAACGAAATATTCATAAAGAACTGTAATTTTTCACCTCTACGTCCCTTTCACAGAAGAGATTCAGCTCACTTGTGATTGCTGCTGTCAGTTCAGTGGAGCTGAAGAAGGACTTGTATAACACTACATCAGTGTCAGACGTCGAAGTAGCAAAAGGGAAAATCAGGAATTTTTTCGAAGACGTAAAAACTTTTTCGAGTAATATTTTGGAATATTTGATTTTGTCCTACATAATCATCGAATACATACCTATAAACAGAACTTGGAAATTTTATCTATGCCGGAAATACATCAGAACGCTACGGGAAAGCTATCCTTTATGTAAAATTTTTGATAAATTAAAATAGAAATTCGAATCCAGAAATCCCGGAATTTTCATGTTCCTAATCTCGGGATTTCGGGACTGTAATTTTGGGAGAGATCCCGGGATTGCAATTCCTAGAAGGGAGGGAGACAGAGGAGGGATACAGAGGATGGAGACAGAGGGAGGGAGACAGAGGATGGAGGCAGAGGAGGGAGGCAGAGGAGGAAGACAGAGGGAGGGAGAGAGAGGGAGGGAGAGAGAGGGAGGGATACAGAGGAGAGAGACAGAGGGAGGGAGGGAGACAGAGGAGGGAGACAGAGGGAGGGAGACAGAGGGAGGGAGACAGAGGGAGGGAGACAGATGGAGGGAGGGAGAGGGAGGGAGACAGAGGGAGGGAGAGAGAGGGAGGAAGAGTGGGACGGCGAGAGGGAGGAAGGGGATATTATTATTTATTTATTATTATTACTTCATTTTTGACACGGGGCTCATCATTGGAGAAAACAAGAATGAGAAAGAAATTCTCCCGAATCTATTTTGGCAAATTTTACACCGGCTCTTACTCAATAATTACAGCTGCTATTATTCATTTCTAAGTTCTCCGTTGACTTTCAACTGGCAAATACGCTAGAAAAATAAACTAATTTTTGTGATTATCCATAATAATGTGTTATGGTTACTTAAGATGTATGGTTTCAGTAAGATTATCAGTCTTACGACGAGTTTTTCAACCATATAGTAAATGACAGCAGTAATTTGACGGGCAATACACTAGTACACACACACACACACACACACACACACACACACACACACACATATATATATATATATATATATATATATATATATATATATATATATATATATATATATATATAACAACTTACGGAAAAGGAAAGGTAAAATGAATATATGGATGTCAACAAGGTGTTGGGATGAGGAAACCCAGTGAGCACTCACCAATCAGACGACTTCAGGTTGGCGAGGCCCCGGTTCTCTCTCTGTAGCTGAAGAAGGAGTAGTTCCGAAAGCTTTACGTTTGTGATGTTTCTGTGTTTTTGTGTTATTTTACGTGTGTCGCTTCGCGACATCCCCGGGGCCTCGCCAACCTGAAGTCGTCTGATTGGTGAGTGCTCACTGGGTTTCCTCATCCCAACACCTTGTTGACATCCATATACATATATATATATATATATATATATATATATACATATATATATATAGTTTTGCTTATTTACTTCAGCACCCACAACGGCTCTCCAAACTCTAAAGTATACTCTGGGTTTCCTCCAATACTTTCAGCCACCGTCATTACTACCTTTGGTTTACTTAAGATATGCATATATAATTTATTTATTTATATTCATAACTTGTGATGAAGAAATATTAGGTTTATTCAATTAAAAGAAGTTAGAAAACATTTTCACTATTTAATCAAATCGCTAAGTACTGGTGTTGTTGATACTACAGTTACCTCATAGTAGGAAAACTTTCCAGACTTCCCGTAGCATGACAGATTGATACCTTTAAGAGTAGCATTACGTATATTGCGCAAGAAGGCTAAAAAAATATCATCAGAAGAAGGTATCAACCCCACAGGGCACCGGTCGACCTTTGATTAACGACTTGTCCATAAAAATCTGAGTCAAATGGTTTGCCGCACGAATCCATCCTTCGCTTACCCGCGTCAAAAGCCTGGAGAGAGGCGCGTGGGTAATAAAACCTTAGCTATTGCTAATAATACCTTAATCAAAGGAGGAAGGAGTCACGTCCTACATAAAATCCATATTTACCGATGTGTTGTATAATGAAGTGACAATATCCATTATTTTCTATATATTGAAAAATTCTCTCTCTCTCTTTTCATTGGCTTGGTAAGTAGTTTTACCACAAATCCCTCGTGCAAACCCTCGTGATAACACCCACGTTCCCGGCCGGTCAGAAAGTGCTCAATTACAATGGGGGTTGTTAATTATATTTACATCATTTTAATACCTTGCGGTTTTTGTGATTTGCTTATAAGTTTAAAATTACTATAACTGCTAATTATTATAAATACAATACAATAAACATGAAAAAATAGGAAATATGTACATTGGTAAGGTAGTTAAGTCAAAAAGATACCAGCACGCTCATACTTTGAATTGCCCGGCTTCGGTGAGCACGTTTTTTGTTTAGCGCCGTTTTCATTTTAGAGAAATACCTCAAACTATACGGTCATCGATTTTACTTTGGCTCGATTCTGGAACGGTCTTCAAGCTTTGAAAAAACCACAAAATATTTCAGTTCGACTGAAATAAATAATAAAAGAAGCAATTCTGAATAGAGTATAATTACATTACCGCATGTTGATTTCAAGTCGGCGCTCAAATGCTACCTCGTGTACTCCTATGGGTAAACCTATCCCACTTAGCACGGCTTTGCTTTACCCGGTCTTTTCCAGGAACCCATGTGCCGTGAAAAGCGAGGGATGGGTGCATTAGGATGTTGTTAAGATGGTTCCTACCTCACTTAATAAGGTCGCAACAAAGTCCTGGGTAGAGAAAAAATATCCCACAGAAAAATAGGAAATCGTCGGGCAAGGGCATTCACTTCTGGAATCTCTATATCGATCTGTGCCGAGTACTGATGTTCTTAATGGAAATTTTGCCAAAGATGCGGTAAGTGAATATTGTCAACACATATCACAAAATATCTACTGAGAAATGAAAAGTATCAGCACTTAACGGTTATATTGCACTAGCAATAAAAATTATTGAATTCAGCATTGTTTCATTAATATGCTTGAGACACAATAATTTACCTATCCCGATGCAGTTCCCTAGTCTAATTTCGCTAATAAAATATTTATTTTTGTTAGAGATAAAAACAACATCTTAAAAAATTACAGGAAATTATGCCCTCATTAGTGCCATGTTGACATAAGAATCGAAATGGACGGCCAATGAAATGAGCCTAAAGTACAAAAGCAAATAAATATATGTTGTGCGCAAATGGTTGACTAGTCTGAAATTCTTAAGGGAAAATCCAAGCTTCAGATAAATAAAAAAATGGGCGAAAAATCTGCCTTCAAATTTTTGATTAAAATATGGCACAGGGAATAATACAGATGATACTCTACACATGATGCGTCCCTGTAAAAATATAAACAATTTTTTAAGATACATAAGTACCTGTGTTGCAAATTTTTATCCGTGAGCTTATATGAAGACACAAATTACGTCAGCATTTTACTCGTAGGGTTGGCACGTATTTGAAAAACTGGCTATAAATGATACCTATCTTCACCACCGCCCTTTCCTTTTCTAAATACGCTCCTCTTGTAAAGATGCTTACATCTCTTACTCATTAACCAAATTTTAAATTATAATAGATGTACCTAAAATTTATAAAATACAAAATAAAATATAAGATAACCGTTTAATGATGTTTAATTCTACAAATACACTAATTACAAAACGAAATTAACGTTATCTTTTTTCATAAAATATAATCTATAAACTACTTCTAGAGATCTTTTTATATTGTCTGCAAAAATTTCTCTCCTTCCGTCTACTAATCAAGTAGCTTGTCAGCAGTTACAGACGCCAAAATAAAACGCTAGCGAAATTACCAACTAGTTTAACGCCCTTGTGTGACACGGCCGTTGATTGTGGCTCTATCTCCGACAAAAGATTTTAATCCTGAAATCGGCGTATGGTGGCTTCAGAGACGAAAACGGAAAATGTGAGAACATATGGCGGTCTTTCGATAAATTTTCTGCATAGTGACATATTAGAGAATAAGAAAAGCAGCCGTTCAAGCCTCGGCTTGGTTTTTCTTTCTCCCCTCCCCCTTCCCCTTTGTATGCGCGTGTGCATATACACACACACACATTAAATACGCATATTTATGAACCCTTTTATTTTTTCGAAAATTTACATAGTTTTGTATCTCAACCACAATATGTGAGATGTCGGAATTTTAGAAAAAGAAAGATTCAACACCACAGAAATTGATAAAGAAGAACTTAATCCTTCTGGATACTTATCCGGCGGTTTACCTCTAGGAAATGCTCATAAATAAAAGATTCACCAAATGAATATTTATGTTTTTATCTCCAGCACCGTGATGAATGAGAAAAAACACGGATTCGACGTTTAATTTGGTTGTGGTGGAAAACTCACTCCGGTCACAATCCAAAAGACTCGATTTTCCATCAAATTTCATCATAGGAATTATGGCCTTTTTAGGTGGATTAGCGGAGGGGTCGGTCCGATCAAGAACGTGTCAACATCAAGGATTGAAATGAAGAACCTCGCGAAAGCCTCCAGTATTTGCTGCCGTTTATGAAACAATTATGCCGGCATGCAGAGAAACTAATCATATCTGCTGACCTATATTTGACAGAAATCCCCCTTTCATTCTTGGCTTTTTCGCACAAATTAATGCCACAAAATTTACGAGAACAATTTTCTGTGAAATGTAGCCTTTAGCTCGTGTTAATAGTGCAACTAAATTCATTCAACTGAAAGAGTTGTGCCAAAAACTTTTCTGTTCGAGGACCTCGTAGCCAATTTCTTCACTCACCGCAGGCCTCATAGTCCACTTCCGCTCTCTTCTCGGGGCACACCCAATCAAAACAGAATAGTTGAAAAATAATTTTAAGAAACTAATGAGAATGAAATTATACATGAGAATAAATGGGTAAAGACAAAATATACTGTTTATTATATATATATATATATATATATATATATATATATATATACATATTCACTTTGTTACATTTGTCCTTTAATTGTGAAACTCACGACGACTCGGAAGAAGACACTGGGCGGGCCTGATGTGGCCGGCGGACATTAGTTTGAGCACCACTAAATTGAAGCATTTATGGAATTGATCTGATAAGATACAAGAGAGCTTAAGTATTTCATTTGGGTGTAAAAGAAAATAAATGCCTTTTTTAATGCTTTAGCATAGTAAGACCACTTTTGTGGGCGCAAATCGTAAATTGGAATCTACAATAGCATGGAACGTAAACTGCTTGAATGTGCAAATCGACTGATCTGAGCACTCATTTCTCCCATCCAAACTCCACAGCCGTTTCCCTAACGAAGCCATAGCAACGAATGATGAAGAGGCGATTAATTAATTCCTCTTCCTCTTCAAACTGTGAAGATCACGAAGATCACATCAAAGGCGCTACATGTTAATGAGCTCGCATTACTAATTTTGAAAGATGATTACGTCACTTAAAGGGAAGCAAAGGGACCCCTCAATTATATATCATATCATATCAGAAAGCTGGCCTAATACTTTTTAAAGTTTAATTGTCAGATTTTCAATTCTTGCGAATATTTCTGCAATTAAAATAAAGTCTGGTTTCTCTATCTACCCATTCCGATCATGGAAACGAAAAACAAATCCGGCCACTGTGATATCATTCTCAAAAAATAGAAAACAAGAGGACGTACATTGGCGAAGTTATGCATTTTTTACGCTTTAAAGGAGAAATTTTACTCTCAGTATTCATAGAATTTTATTAAACGAAATAGCGATAGTAAGTTCACAAGCTGCTCAAGAATAGAATTCCAACTCCGAAGAAGTCCGTTTTATTTTAAATATATACCAACATGCGTAAATTCCGCGACAAGCATGTCAAAGGGACCCTCCCTTACTGTCCTTCCTCGTCCAATATAATCGCGGAAAGCTCGCAATTTATGTGTTAAAAGGGCGGACAAGAGGCAGAGGAAATGGAAAACACAAGAAGAAGGTGCTTCTTGGAGATGTCTCCCGTAGCTATTGTGCCCCCTCGAGGCGTTGGTATTCGATTACTCTTATGTTTCGCCTCTTTCCTCTGAGTTCCTTCCCATTCTCGTTTAAAACATCCCCACTGCCTCGTGAGGCGAAAATGGTCGACATCGGAATAATATGTACTTTTGTTTCGGAACTTAGGCGGAATTAATCACGGCCTTTCGCCCATTTTTAGGCTGATTTTCAAAGGAAACAGACTTATGAAATGGTCTTGTGTGTATGTCTGTCCCTCACTAACAACTTTTGCATCAATAGACCGATTTTCATGAAACTTGGTGCCAAGGTCCACCTCCGGGCTATATTTTATTTGGCGAAGATTGAAGTCTCGGGTTATTCCAGGAACGTTTTTTTCCTATTCGATTTACATTGGAAGTCTTAAATCCATCGTCCAGAGATTTTGTCTTTAATACTTTGTAATATTTTAAAATTGTAATATCAGAGCGAAATTTGAGGGGAAAAGAATGTAGGTTATCACAGAAATTTGATAATTGACCGTATTTTCTTGAATTTCTACTAAAACATCGTTTTTACGTTTTATCCCCCGGATAATTATTTTGTAGTTCTATGAAACCTGACTGCATCAGAAATCTATGAACGAATTTACGAACTTAATAGTTTTCATATCCCATATGCCAAAATGTTATGCGAGTACAAGGCAGGGAAGGCCTTGTGGAATGTAAAACCCGTAATTTACGATATATACGCTCGCGCTGCTGTAGGTACAGCGACGGACACCTGTCAGCTAAAAAACGGAACGAATTTATTAGAGTAATACAAAGCTTAGCTACGATGTCTTTTTGGCAATAAAATCCCAATATTAAACAATTTCCATGGTTATTATAGAAAAGATCCTATTAACGATGAAAGGTAATTAAATAGAAGACGTTACCCATCGTACCACCTGCAAAGATATGAAAAAAATTATAAAAGTGACGGTATGCGTTAGAAATATTTTTAAATGTCATATTTTGAGGAATTTTAATTTTTACATCTCTTTTTATAATAATTTGACCGCTAAAATCAGGCAGCTAATATTTAAATTCGCGCAGTGCAAGGTAAAGAAAATAAGCAAATGGGTAAAAAAAAACCTTTTACGGAAAAAAAACATTCCACATTTAAGTAACCATAGGAAACGATCTAAAAATGATCGTGCAATTCTTGCCTTATTATTCCGTATATTTGGAGGGACGAGATCGCGAAAGGCACGTAATATGTAAACGTTGGATTTTATTCATTTTTAATGTCAATTAGAACGTCCTCCGATGAATGAACTTTTTCATTCAGGCAAATCCAACTTTCAAATAAAATCTGCGAAATTAGACGCAGAAATTACTCTGGACTGAAAAAAAATGATAAGATATACGGTTTTCAAGAAACGCGCAGCGACCGGAAAAAACGAATCGCGCCAATGCGTGAGACATTTGGGAAGAATTCGTAAATCTGCAGCAAAAATACCTAATTACAAGTACATCTCCAGCATCGGCGATGAAAACTGTCAAAGAAGTTATGATTTTACACAATCAATCTAAATTCACCGAACCAGTCGTCGATGACGCGAACGATTTATGATGTTTGAGAAAGAGGCATAAACGAGAGAGACTTAGCCGAACTAACTGTGGAAACGGCACAGAATATTGACTCAGGAATTCTGCAAGTCGCAACTAACGCAAAGTTCCTGAATGCTTTATCTGTTTGCGAGAGTTGGAGTCGTACGTCAATCCGTTACATCAGAGAATTCGGCAGCAAACCATGAGGTTTTGGATTCAGAAAGATTTTTTCTCAGAATTTAATTAGCTTTGTAAATGATAAACCATGGATTTACATATTAAAATAAATAAGAAGGTTCCTATGGGTAATTTCTTGCTTTAAGTAATCCCAAATAAAACGAATTTTATTTTGGTAATAAATGGACACATTAAAAATGAATGTTTCATCCACACAAACACATGCTCATGTTACAACAAAGTATTTTTGTGTCGACCACTCTTTTAATTGATTAAAAAATGTTGGTATAAACAACTTTCTTACACGACAAAGTTTTAATCCAAATATTTTTATTTTTTACCCACGAGTAATTCCTTGAATTAAACTAAACGTTGAATGAAGATATGTGATATTTGGCATTTGTCCGATTGCTAGTACTATATGCCTTAGGTCAATCATTTATTTTATGGATATATATTTGAATTTTTGTCCAACTAAACGACGAAGTAAATTTCAATTGCATCATAAAACGTTTTTATACAATATTAACTTTAATTTAATAATTGTATACTTTCTACTATAATTTACAAATATTAAACATTGGTAAAAATTAAATTAATACTTTATCGCAGCTTTTACACTTCTTCAGATGAATGTTCCAATAAAATTACTTACGAGTTGAATATAAAAGTGGGCAGGTATATGTGTCAAACCAACTACTAACGAAGGACTTATAAAAAAGAGGTTGAGAAAACGCACGTAAATGCTACCAGAAGACTTCTCGACTATGTTCATGCATTCTTGTTTATGCAAAAAATGTTTCCATGACTACGGGAATTCTAAGCCAGAACGAGAAGCAATGGCTGTTGTAGAGCGGGAACGTTAGGTCGGATGGCGGAGGAAAGAAGAAGGCGATTGATGAAGGTAAAGGATTCCAGGGGCCGTAAATTATCTGATCCTGGCATAGCGGAAAGAGATGGGAACTTCGGTGGAATCGTATAAAGGAATTTTCTCTCGGCGTCCACGCCGACGCTTTATTCGTGGAAGGAGAAAGAGAGAGAAAGCGAGAGAGAGAGAAAGCGAGAGAGAGAGAAAGAATGAGAGAGAAATATAGAGAGAAATTAAGAGAGAGAAGTAAAGAGAGAGAGAGAAAGAGAGAGAGAGAAAGAGAGAGAGAGAGAGAGAGAAAGAGAGAGAGAGAGAAAGAGAGAGAGGGAGAGAGAGAAAGAGAGAGAGAGGGAGAGAAAGAGAGAGAGAAAGGGAATCGTTCCCTTGGTGGAAAGCCAGTTAAAAAGGACAATTTTGCTTAGACCCGTGTGTCGTACTGATTTATTCAAAAAAGAAACTTTCCATGGGTGTTGATCCTTCAATGTTATCGGGAGCGTCTTTCACACTATCGCTCACATGGTTAATACGTAATCTATAAATCAAAAAAATAAGTAGTGGAAATTGTGTCTGTCTTACGCAATTAAATCTGGAATCAAGTAGAGGTTTTATCGCATCACATTCCTCGTTAATATTTGCTTATGTGCTCGCAGATGCGAGAAAGCCAAAATACACAAAGCGTACATCGCTTTTCCCAAAATATCATTTTCCACGCTAAAATTGTACTCCATCAAAAGAGTGCTCGGTATGCGGCTTAACCACAAATCTCCAAACGCAATTCTCAGTGCTATCCATAAGAGTTTGATATGAGATCATTTCTAATTCGCCTTACAAAAAATTAACACTCGAATTCAAGGAAAAATATTTGTCTGTCCTGATGGGAAATTCATTTAGTCTATTGTAAGGTGGTTCACCCAAACATTGCCCAGTCGTTTAATTCCACTTCATGACTCCTTTCTATTCTAATCCATGCATAATTCATATTTTTAAAACAACCTACTTCGTCATTTAAAGGTTTTATAGTGAAGCTATCATACAGCAAACAAAATGAACAAATCTGAGCTGAGAGATGAAATAGATTCGTATTTAGTATGTTTCCTGTTCAAATGCCACGGCATTGAGTGTAAGGTTCACTGTGACTATAGATGAGGGCAAAGATATGGAGATTTATTCTGTACTCTATTTTTCAATCGCAAAAAAAACTTCAATTTGGTGAAAATAAACATCTATAGGGTAAAAGTAAATTTAGAAATTCCTAACACACAAAATTGAATGATGCTGAATTCTGTCATCCTAAAACACAAATATTCTCTTAAAATTAGTTTTGTGGTTTGGCTGAAAAGAGATACTTGTAATCAAAATGATTTTATTCAAACATGATTATTTTAAACCTTTCATTGCTACTTAAATAAATATTTTTGCTGATTCATTAAAGAGACTTTTCCTGCTGTAATTTCAAACTATAAAATGCAAATTCTCAAATTTAGAGCTTTTTAGTTAAAAAAGTCTTTTTCTCTATATCTCCCTCTCAAATGATAGTTCGGACAGAAAAATCGTCACGTTTAAAGGAGCTGAAAATGTCTTTTTGTGACCTATGGATCTAGGCCACTGAAAGACGTCCTTCTGTTCTCGCTTTCAATGATGAGCAAGCTCAAAATAATTTAAGTCTAAACTGTCTTTCGAGAACATTAGCTTAGAAATAGGATCCGATTAATTACAGTAATTAAGTTACATTCAGCCACTACACATTAACTAGTTACAAATAAAAATCAACTCACTACCAATCCATTTTTTTAATATTATAAATTTTGTCATCACCTAATGCATTTTGAATCGAATCGCGCGTAATTATTCCCGAAATCTTTCAATTTTCAAAGATTCCGCTTTTTATTCATCCTCCTCGTTTAAGAGGATCAGCTTCATCATTAAATCTTCATCTGCTTCGCTAAAATCTCTTGAAATTCCTCCGCATCACTGAAACAGACTAATTGAATGCCCGTAAACCCCTTTCACTTAAATATCCGAGGAATCCCTGTTGGAAGCAGATTCTATTTCACAAACCTCATATCGAGGCTAATGAGATCCACCAGTTTTCAGGAGACTTTCGCAAGAGAACGCGTAAACGCGATTTTCCGTATGGCAAAGTGGCAGGTTCAAGACCGTACGTAACCCATCTCAAACGTATAATCTAACTAAGGTGTAATTCTTCAAATGAATGGTCTCCGTCGTAATTTAGCACTTCGCCCGAAATGAATTCACCAGTAATTTCGATCAATTCCGCTCTGCCGTGACCTGTCCCCGGCACGGATTTATACCCGAAAGAAACAGACGGAAAACGGTAGGAGACGTGCTAGATTTTCATTTTTACATAGCATAAGATCGAGAAGCAAACTCGACGATTGGAAGAATGTAATTATACAGGTAATCAATATTAATTGAACTGCGGAATCGTTTGAACGCGTGAAGGATATAACTAGCCTTAAAATGGTTTTACAGAGAGAAAAAATATAATTAATTTTTATTTCATAAAGCCTCACGATTGGAGCAGGCGCAGCGAAAAAATATAGAATGAAACCTAATTTTTTCTTAGCGTCCATAAATCCAAACGAAACGTCTTGCTATTTTTAGCTGGAACAATTTTCCCTCGTGATTCAAGTTAGATGCACTCTCTCTCAACAAAACATCCCGCCCCTTCAATTCGGGCTTTTTTATTGGTATTCTACTGCCGTTCGAAAAAAAAGAATTATTTAAGCGTACGTAATAATAGCAGAATTCGCCATATTCACTTTCACAAATCTGATGCAAGTTATTCTTTAAAATTTCACCCGATAGTTAAAATAGATATTCTTCATCTCTGGGATAGTCTCTCCCAGGTAGAGATACGAAAAAAGTATCGATACTTTACTCATATCGGTAATTTCCCTTCGATACTAAGTACTTTTGTACTCGATTCTTTTCTTTCGATTTGCTAGTGATATCGGCACTTTCGGTCCGATACTTTTGTGGTATCGATACTTTTCATGCGACATAACATATGAGTAAGGTATCGATACTTTCGTTTCGATTTCGTATCCTTAGATACGAAAAAAGTATCGATACTTTACTCACATCGGTAATTTCCTTTCGATACCAAGTACTTTTGTACTCGATTATTTTCTTTCGATTTTCTAGTGACATCGGTACTTTCGGCCCAATACTTTTGTGGTATCGATACTTTTCATTCGATACACCTTTTGATTACGGTATCGATACTTTCGTTTCGATATCGTATCCCTACTCCCAGGTGTAGCGTGGAATTTAAAAAAGAATGCCATCGGTTTTTACTGGCTCGGAATTTATCGCACAACTATATGCTACCGCGCGCAAATTTCACGCTCCCCGCTCAATGCCTTTAACTCGTCATCTGATGAAATTTAATAAGATAGGTTCACTGCATAAAATAGAAGTTGCAGCTCAAAATTTAATCAATCTACAAACTCCAAACTTTACTAAATATATCTTTTATTTCTTAATGAATGGAGGAAAGGTAAACTCTTTGAATTTACTAGTGTTAGTAGAAATGAAATAATTTTTATTAGATTCTCGACGATTATATTGCCAGAGAATTTTTTGAGCTTTACCTACAACCTCTAATTAATCAGGAGTTTCAGCGTTGGATGATAAAGAATATCGGCGAAAAATCTAATCTCGAGCATCAAAAGATATTTCGAATGGAAATGAAGTCTTGGATTACGCACAACTGAGTCTAGACGAGTTATTGTCTCCATTCGTGCCAAGGAAAAAACTCTCAGGAATCATTCAAGTAGTTCCTTTTGAGAAATATAGTATGGAAATTTTCAAATTGACATCGCAAAAGAATTTGATTTTTTATTCAGCGTGGGTAAATTGGTATTTCCTAAAACTTCATTTTTAGAGAATATTTTTAGGATATTACTAAGAGAAGAATTTTATGATGAATAAATGCACTTTCGCGCACAATTCTTTTTCTATGACGTAGTATTTATGTAAATAATTTGAGATATTCCACGCACACCAAATAATTAATAACTTGAGTGAATTAATTAATGTCACACCAGTGGTGCGTAACCTTTTTAAATGGCTGGCCGCATCAGTGGTTACGAATCCTTCAGCGAAGCACATTAGAAGTTACCAATAATTACGCGGGCCGGATTCGAGTTTAAATTGGAAGTAATGTATATGTTCTGAAGTGCCATATAAGCGGAAATCAATTCAAATAAAGTTTTTATGGTTATGTTTTCAATATTAAATGTTTTATCATCAAAATTTTCCTTATGCATGAATTTGTCTGTTAAATTTATCGAATTGCTTTTTCCTCATAGCATCGCGGGCCGAACAAAAACCGTTAGCGGGCCGTAGGTTGGGCACCACTGTCTTACACAATAGCGCTCGGCAGCAAAGCAGTTCAGAGAAAAGTGATTTACCCATCATGCCCATGATATACAATCGATGATCGGTTAATAATTGCTATTTGGTAGCCGAAATGGCCATCTTGTTCTACAAGTGGCGTTATGGCTTTTGGAGTTACCTCGACTATCGCTTCCAGTCAGTGGCGGATCCAAGGGGAGGGGGGGGAGCGATGGGGGGGGGGGGCGATGGGGGCAAGCGGCCTTCCATTGGACGACCCAATTCCCTATAGTTGGTGCATTCTTAAATTCATTCCGCGCAATATTCCTTGATCTACACCGAAGATTAAGACTGTATGACGAGGGAAAGATAGATTCTGATGGGGATAGAGATTTTCAAAATGTGTGGTCGTCGACAGATGGGGAATCAAGAAGGAGGGCGGCAATTGTGGCGATCGCACCCTTTTGGGAATTTTCTGGATCCGCCCTTGCTTCCAGTCATTACTTGAATTCTATAGTTGATTCTTTGGAATAAGAAGTGTTTTTTAAAATGTCTGTATTAATTAAAAAGTTTTACATTTTTAAGCTTCCAATGCTTTAACTGATATTCAAGATGACATATATTTTTCTCCATAGCTCTAAATATAGTAGATTAATAAAATTTACAGCGGTGTGCGTAACCTTGGAGAATTTTTCCATGATGAAGAATTAAAATGAAAACTTTGTATATTCCACAGCTTTTAATATTCCAATATGAGCGGGGTTTCGATGTGATGCATCATCTTAAGGCCGTAATGAATTATTAAAAGCTCTGAAAAATACCGTTTTCATTTTATTTGTTCATCATATTTGATTTAATTAAATTTGTAGTAAAGGCTACAGAATCATTTCTTTCGACATAATGAGAATGGGAACTGAAATTTTTAATTTCGCTCGACTCTCGACTAATCATTGAATGCGCATCTCTCAGAATTAAAAAATATAGTCCACTTTTTTAGAATAATTTACTTATCTGGAAATAGATAAGCTTCGGCTAATTCCTTTAAAAAGTTTCTAGAAGGTCGTTTAAAATTGCGAGATAATATATTTTAACCTCAACATTTTGAATTCTTTCGTTCATTAAAAGTTTTATCTTAAAAATTTAAAATCTGGATAAATCATTTCATTATTCCCACTTCCTTACATAGAACTTCAGTCAGTGTCGTAGCGAGATGGGATCCAAAAGGCTAGTCGCGGGTCAATATTTGTTTATAAATATTTTTAAAAAATATTATTTTTAATCAAACTTTTTGTATAATTGGTAATAAATGCAATATTTTTCTAATCTGATTCTCAATTGAAATTATTATTTTTATCTTTGTAGAATTTCGAGGGCGTTTTATTTCCAATCTTGCCTCGGGCGCCAAACTTTCCCGCTACGACACTGCTTAAGTGCAACCATTATGGAATTATAATTTTTGTTCTTTTATATAAAGGTAAAGAAGGATTTTAGAATTAATGTAAGGCTGTACAATGTCTTCAAATGAAGAGTTAAAACGGCAAAATTTAAATGTGACAATGAAAATGCCAAAAGAATAGGATAAAAATTGCATTTAAAAAATTCTATTTTCGCAGAGCGCATTAGCGTGAAAAATCTTGGACAAATCTGTGAGAAATTATTTAAAAACCCAAAAGTAATTGTGTCTAAGTATTATTCAAGTCGCAAAAAAGCATTCATACAATTTTTTCTTGCTCGACAAAAATTGTACCAACCTCATCTCTGTTCAACAAAGAAGGCAACGGGTTATTTAAGAACCTATTCTACAATATCTCATAAACAAAACACAAAAAGGATCAACGGCAGAGTTTTCTTTTTTTAAGTCTTTATACGAATTCAGTTTTGCCTTCGATAAATGCGTTTTGAATTCAAATAAAATTGTAAGTTCCCATCGTCGGATGACGTTAATTCCATTGCTGCTAAATAAAATTTTATCCTGTATTCTGCTATTTCTTATCAAAATGTGTTAAAGGCCATTCTTTCCTAGAGTGGATATCTTCCCTTTTGTCGGTAGCGACAAGATTTCACAAAGAACTTATTTTCGGAACGCGAGATAATTGTGTCGTAGAATGAAATTCTATGAATAAATAGAAGCGAGTGTAAATTTAATCAACGGCAATAAAGGTTAAGTACGCCCAAGAAGGGATTAATTTTTTTTTCAGATCTAACGGAAAAAGTTTGTAGATATATGAGGAATGAGAGAAAATATTTATGCAAAAAAGCAATTGCTGGAAACAACAGATTGCGGAGATCATTATAAGAAAAGCAGCAGAGTACGCTAAAACTTAAAAAATCATTGCTTAACTTTTTCAGTGAAGGGAAATATATTTCAACCAGGGTTGTCAACCTACGGCTTTAGGGCCGGAGATCTCCGGGTCATCACCGTAATCTCCGGTCTCCGAGTGAGTAGCTCAAACCTCCGGTTCAATTTCGATTGCAGTGGAAAGCCCTTTTTATGAATTTTTTGCCTTTTTATTAATGATTTGAATTATGATAGTTTGAGTTTTAATTTCGATTGTATTTTGTTTTATACAAAAATCTTGAAACCCTTGCGTATTTGTCCATAACTTTATATCTGGATCAGCAATATAACACAACTACGACGTTCAGTAGAGCGCTGCAAAATATATGAAAATCACCAGCGGAGTTGTGGAATAGTGTAATCTATTTTTATGCTTTCTTTTCTTCAATTTTATTATTCGGAAAATCGGAAGATAGAGTCTTATTCCATGAGACTCCAAGCGAAGTAGGGAAAATTGGTATGCCATGATGCTGATGTCATTAAAGTACTTTGCTTTGGTCCTACAACATACTCCAATGTTCAATGATTTGATTATACTGCTCAGTTACTTATTTTCATTCGTGGAATTAATCAGAATTTGAGATAATAAAAGAACTAGCAGCATTGAAGGGTTTGAAGGACACTACCACCAGTGAAAATATATTTTTGAGTCTATAAGAAACAATTGATGAACTAGAATTGAATTGAAAAATGCTTACTTGTGTGACTACAGATGGCGCAAAAAACATGGTCGGTTCTAATGTTGGATTAATTGGACGCATTAACAAATTATTTGAAAGTAAAAGTATTCAGAAACCAATGCAGTTACATTGTATCATTCATTAACAGTCACTAGGTGGAAAAGTTCTTGATTTGAAGTCTGTAGTGTCCACTGTTGTTTCCACAGTAAATTATATAAGAAAAGCTTGATTGAATGATCGTCAGTTTAAAAGTTTTCTAGAAGATATTGAATCTGAATGTAGTGATTTGCTGTACGACAGTTAAGTACGGTGGTTCAGTCGCAGCAAAGTGTTGAAACGTTTTTTTTTTTGAGCTTCGAAATGAAATTGACATATTTAGGAGGGAAAAATTGAAACCCGTACCAGAAATTTCTGAACCCACTTGGCTGTAGAATCTTGCATTTTTTAACCGATATAAATGAACATCTCAACTGTCTCAATGTAAAACTACAAAGAAATGGATAACTTGTGCATGAACTCTTTTCTGATTCCCAACGAAAGAAAAAACTTTTCAAGAAACAGATACAACAAAATATTTTCTCACATTTTTAGTGCCGTGATTATTTGTGAGAAAATATGTCGACTACATTTAATTTTTGTGTTAAACTTTGTTGACAAAATTATTCTGTTACAAAATTAACTAAATAAGCGCTTTAATGATTTTTACAAAAACGAAAAATCCTTTATTTTGTTTCAAAATCCCTTTGATGTTGTTGTTGGTGACGTTGACGCAAATATACAATTAGAGTTAACAGATTTGCAATCAGATAATACACTGAAATCATTATTTAAAAATGAAAACTTAATTAAGTTCCATTCTTTGTTGCCAGAAAGTAATTATAGCAATATTAAGAATTTTGCAAGGAAAATGATCTCCATATTCGGAAGCACTTTTATTTGCAAGCAGTCATTCTCCAGAATTAAATATATTAAATCTAAAAAACGCTCAAAATTAATTGATAACCATTTGAAAGATATTTTAAAAATTAGTGTTTCGAACTTAACACCAAATATTGATCAAGTAATTCAGACATCAACAAAGCAGGCGCGTTGTTCACATTAATACTTTTTCAATATTGGGTCATTGGCTAACCTTGATTCTTGAGGTATTTTTTGATTTAGTTAAAAAATTCTTACATTTATTCGTGCTTAATTATTCCCATCTTTACAGCTTATGCCTGTCTGCATAGGATCTTCGGATCATATTATTCCATCAATTAATTATTGTGGCGTATATATTTCTGACCTCCTTGGTTCCCATTATTTTATTTAAAAAAACTCAAATTTATTCATGTTTAATTACAGTATTTTATGCTTAATTATAGTTATAAGCTGCATATGTAAATAAAGAAAAAAATATCTTTGTTTTCCATTGCCTATTTCCTTACGAAAAACACCTCACTTATCCATGTTTAATTATTGTTGCGCATATTTAGCTGACTTCTTCGCTTTCTGTTATTTCCTTTAAAAAAATTCTTTTATTTATTCATGTTTAACTATATGTTATATATAACTATAGGAAAATGTCTTTTTTTGATCCGGCGCGCCTAGCAATTTCAGTATTCTTATGTGGCCCTCCTCTCACAAAGTTTGGGGACCCCTGTTCTAAAGTATCCAGGTTACAAGCAAACTCCGTTTCATGAATGTCTTAAAGTAGGTAACCCTTAACACAATCCTCGGTTCATGAAGATCTAAAAGTTGGCTACCCTATATGCAACACAGTTTTGCAAGTCATGATTTTTGAGCACGTGTGAAAAGATGCCAGGATGAAAATTAACCAAATGCTGGCGGATTTTAAATGATGATTTTCCCACGCCGCTTTGTCGAGATAATATGAAATTAAGAATAGGAAACATGCATTATCTCTTATTAGAAGATTAAAGACGTCTCACGGTCTAAAGAAACTCAATGTGATTAGCAAGTAATCGCATTTTATTCCATGTAATTCTATGTGGTAAGTTAATATAATAGTAACTGTTCTTCAATCCCCAGTTACATTAATAAACATCCTCTTGTCAATTAGAATCTACTGTCAAAACAACATTAGATGATTCCTTCTCCAAAGTTGAGGACTTTTAATAATATTCCAAAAAGATCTTATGGAATAATCCGAGCCTGGAAATATAGCATCGATACTCGCTTTTATGTACAGTGCTCAACCCCTCATCCGGAAAGCTAGGGACCAGAGGGTGTCCAGATTTTGGAATTTTACAGATTTCAAGTTAAAAGGTCTAGCACGTATATGCAGTATTTAAAAATAAATTAAACTAAGTTAGCATCTAGGGAGCGGCTGCTAGCAGCGAGAACAGCCACAGAAACGCGTATTTGACGGCATACAAATACAGGCCTGACGGCGTAAAATGTAATTTAACATTCAAACGTGCGTGATCGCAGAATTTTCTAAGTGATTCTTTAAAAAATGATGGCAATAAATGAGATTTCATGTATACATCGCAATGCCAAGTGAACAGTTGCTAGTTCTAGTCCGTGATAGTGCGGCATAGTGCAATTAGTTAGAGTACGTCAGGGTTGAATCGGATGAGTATGTGAAATAGCCTTCCCTAAGGCGCTCAAAGTAAACTGAAGCAGTATCAATCATTAGAACAGCATTAGCTATTGAAGAGTCCAGGTCATTACACGTTGTTTTGGAGTTGCATATAACAAATAAAATGAGCTGTCTGAGGTAAGTTGACGAAAGACTTATTTTTTTAAATACAGATAACTTTTTTCGTAGAATCTAATTTTGGAAGTCTTCCATCATGATTAGTCCAAATCAGCGCAGTGTTAATGGAATGCCAAGGAATGCACGGGGATTGCATGGGTGCCCAGGGCAAGAAACTTGCATTTATGGGAAATATTCCGTTAGAAATTGAAGTAGGCTGTGTAGTAGATGAAATTCGTCGAATCAGAAATTTTAATTCTGGCTTGTGAATAAGATATAGTACGAGAAAGATTGCAAATTTCTGTATTGACACTATTCACCTAACCTCATTATAGTGTAGGGTCATGTAATCGGTTGACTTAAAAAGCTTGCTACAACTGAGTGCAATTATAACAATTTCTATTGTTTTAATAGATTTCTCAGCGCGTCACAATATCCACAAGACCTCAGAGAAATATTAAACAGTAAACAGCAGTTTCAAACGTTTCATTTTTTTTAACCGATTCACTCTGGATTACCCTATATGACAGTTACAGTTGGCAGTGATTCAGTTGAATGCGTTATTTAAATTTCTTGTCGTCCGTACCTGTTTTTACGTATATTAATCATGAGTCGGAGACAAATAGGTGGCTCCCACATAAAGCGCCAAGAACAAGAATTAATCACGAGTCGGATTTTTAAAAACTCCGGGATTTCAGGTGAATCCGGTTTTTGGAATTACTGTATCCATTTTTTTAGAGACGAGGAAACGGAGGTTACCTTTCTTTTCTCCTCAAAAAAGTAACCATATCTCTCTTGACCGAACCATAATTGAATCTTCGTACAAAATAGAGAGAATAGGGCATTTAGCCCGAATAAGTGCGAATTTATTCTTTTGTAAAAAGCATTATTAAATTCAAGGAACGTGATCGGCAGAATGTATCAATCACATTATTACAAGTATTTGGACCGTATCAAGAATCCGCGGGCCCCAGGACGAGACGTCAGACGTGGGGCCTTCTCTACCCCACACACAGAAAATTGATATCGTATTATTTAATTATATTATGATTATTTTTATTTGTAGGTAATTTTTGCATTTCTAAAAATAGAGCAATAAAACAAGTATGACCAAAAAAGCATTAAATACATCCGAATATAAAATTCAGATAATAAAATAATTTAACACTGAAGTCTTAAAACAGTAAATGATTGTTAACTTTCACCTTGTTTTTTCACGTTATTTGCACGTTATGTCTTTCCACTAAGAGTAGTAAGTAAGAGTCTTGGGTGACTGCTCTCCCAGCTTCTCCCTCTCTCCCCTTAAAACGTCCCTGGTGAGCATTATTTATTAGTGGGCATAGCATTTACCTTTGAACCCGACTTTTGTGCGGTTCTTGAAAATTAACTCGCTAAGATCGTCCATTATTTCCGATCAAAAGGTTTTGAGCTTATTTTTTTAATGCCGTTAGACAAGAAGCATCGTGGCTATTACGCGGTAGCGCAATTTTAGATAAAAAGGGGAAAATCGCGTTCATACAAGCCCACATAAAGGGAATGGCTAATCAAAGCTTCTGTTTCTGAGAGTACAAGACGATGAGTTTATTCCTAAACATTGCCTGGCATTGAAGAAATTGAGACCAATTGGCCCCTGAGATCAAGGATTTCTGGAATCCTATCGCGCAAAGAAAATCTCGATTGCCTTAGGATAGAAGACCCTATCTTCTTCTACACGAAAGTCTCTTCCTCCATCTTGATTGGTTCAGCCGGTGGCTCCGCCACCAGGAGGAAGGCTGTGACTATGACGTAAACCAATTACACCAAACGCGAGTAGAACACGCCTCGCCGAATCTGGGATACCAGCGCTTCCTAAGAGAACAAACTCGATCAGTGGTTCAACTTGCTTGCTGCCATGGAAACAGCCCAAAAGGGCCTACCTCTGAAGATCGTTCCATTTATTTGCGTTTTAGCAGTACTGCCATTTCCGCTTCATAAATAAACGGGACTGCAAACACAGTAAAAACGCTGAAATTAAGGCGTGCGTTTTAAAACGAAATATCGAAGTTCCCATCGCTTAACAACGGTTAGTCTAATGAATTTAACAACAATTTTTTTAACTAATAAAATTTATATTGCTTAAAGATACGCCTATTTACTTTTAACTACACGAAATTAAAGAAATTATAAATACTAGGGAGGCAGTTACAGTTCTCACTCTCATTTACTACAGGCCAAAGAATAGGATACTTATACTATTTCGATATTATTAAAGCGTAGTCACGTCCAAAACATTATAAAAACCTGGGATTAACTTAAAAACACACCATAGACTTCCGATATTGAATATAGTCACGAAGCTCCAACAATTCAGAAAAAAAATGAGCGTTACCAAGACGTAACCATGCGTGCAGTGTTACAACAGTCACCAGCAGGTAGTGTGGCGGTGACAACTAAAAGATTAATTCTAAAAATATCTCTTAAACAATATTTTATATGGGAAAATAGTTCGAACAAAAATTGTAGAAAATTAAATTTCCTACAACTTTGATTCTAATACTTTTTCCATTTATCAAATTATAAAGCAAATATAAAAAGAAACGAAGAAGTGACAAGAGAAAACAGCCACATTAGGTTGACCGATTTTTACCAAAAACTAATCGGTTCTTGTTCCATTAACAAAAATATCGAGTATAGAATATCGCATTGACCTAATTACATAATAGTTTTTGAGTTACTGGTTCCACAAAATTCCTAACGCATACACACACACTCATACTCACACACAGATATAATCGAGAAAATGGTCGAAACGTGTTCAGGGGACCTAAAAACGTGTAATTAGAGTTGTTAAAAAATTGTTTTTTTTTCATCCCAAACTTCTATAAGAAAGCAGTCGCTACCGCACACGTAAAACTCCAATACGACGCCACGCCATCATCGCATTTCAAATCCTATTCGACAAACGCACCGCGTTTCATCCTCCCTCAGCGGTTTCAGTCCTCCCAAAACAGTCCTCCATCATCCGTGCTTTCCTCGCGTGTCCTCGACTACATCCAACCGCCTCCTCGCATCTCCCCGAGTTAATTTTGCAGCCGGAAAAAACCTCATAGGCTCATAGGAAAAGGAGTCTCGGGAGATCGAATGACAGATGAGGGCGGGAATGTGCTCGCAGGAGATGGAGAAAATGGAAGGTTTCGAAGGATAAAAAGTTGAGAGCGAGATGATAAAATCAATGGCGAGGGGATAAGAAGAGATTTTTAGGTATTTGAATAGTTTAAGGATCCGATTGAGGTCTATGATTCCGCTTTGTACCCAAGACCAGAAAATTGGAATGCAATCATCACCACGGGAAAGACTTTCCACCAAATACGCGAATTTCCCTTCCCACCCTCTCTCCCGCCTCTGTATTTTCCGCGGGAGGGGAAACTAGACGGCTTTCCGTGTAACAGGTAAGCACCTGCTGGCTGAGTATTTTTTTTTATTATTCCATATTCCTATTGAGTTGTGATCCTCGAGTTCGTGATTCTTCGGGAAATCAAAAGGGCGAATTATATTTATTCCGTGGTGTGCATGTTTCTTAGTTGAGTTCTGGCTCTATAAAAACAAGATTAAAAAGTATACTCCATTAATGGAATGCTTAAAGATTTCAAAGGCGTTCTTTATGGGAAATACGTATAAAACGGTACTTATCGAAATATTAAGCGGTTCTTGAGTTTTAATCTCCGAAACTAAAAGTGGTAATAAGGTGGCCTCGCGGACTTTTTTTCTGGCAAATGTTATCCTGCATTCGCGTTCCACTACTGCTGCTTCGCTGGAAAACTACGCATAAAAACCGACTTTTAAATGTGAAAGTAAGTAAAAAAAACTTCATTAATGTTAAGATACCGTTATCCTAGTAATGGCTGCAAACAATGCTTTTGGAGTTGTTTCCTATTTTTTCGGTAGATGGTGCATATGGCAAAAACAAAAGCTCTATGTAAACAAAAAAACATGAATGCAAACCATTCCGTGCGGCAACAATGGCAGGAGCAAGAGTAATCAAATTTACCGCTATAAAACGACTGAAAAATTGCCATTTATAAGCATTTTAAGCTAATTATTTGTTGATTGTATCAAAAGAATCTGAAAGCCTTCACGTTTTTTTTAATATTTACTCAGAAAATACTTACTTCTAAATCGGAAAGCAGCCAAAAATGAAACTGTAACAGAATAGTGTTCTCACCACCAAAAGAAAATTTTCCAATTTAAAGAAAAACTGTAGATTTTTTTAATAAGTGTAAATTTATAAACACCAACTTAATATATTAATGAGATGTTCAATCATAAAATAAAATCCGTCAAACCTCCTCATTAGTTTCCATACTTACTTTACATTGGAATATAAATGCCAATTATCTTTACAGTTTTAAAGTAAAGCAAACGTTTTAAAGTATAAACGTTACGCTGGTTTCACTGTAATTTTCAATTGCGACTAACGGACATTCGAAATGCAAATCTCCATTTTAGATATATCAATTTTTAATGTAATAATTTAATCGGCCACGGCCTTCTACAGCTAATTGAAATAGGATTGCTCTTTCCGAGTTCGGTGGAGGAAAATAAATTGCAATGGAGGAAAAGAAGATATGATGCTTACGAAGCAATGAGCGTATCTCTGACAGCAAAAGAAAATAACTTCCTTCGCTTTTATTACTTTAAGCGGATTTTTGAACCTCAATGCTGCTACGTTATTTTTTGCAAACGTTCCCGAAAACTGAATCAAATTTCCAACTAATATTTTAAAACGTCTTCGAAGAAAATTATCTAAAAGTACGGAAAAGTAGGTTCCTCTTCATTTAACAAGCGACTCGTTCGTTTTTTTAAATAATACCATTATCACATTTATAAGGTTCCCACGAATTGCTTCCGTTTGAATGGCTAATTACGCTGATAAAAATATAACTGACCTAAATAACAGCCTTTTATGAAACTTCACTAGCAATATTAATGCAATTACACATGCGCATTGCGTGAAATTTAACAAAAAAAAACAAAGTTCCATATAAAGCATTGGCTATCCTATGAAATACCAACAGGGATAGTGATGCAATATGTTTGAAAATTATGTCTTGAATACGACCATAAATTAACACCCGGAAGCTATTAACTCTACATCGTTGACATTTTTATATTTCAAACCATAACCGATAATTATATAAAACAATCAGGCTTTGATTGAAAATAAATCATAATTTTAATACCATTCTTAATTAAAATAACATGCAAGAACCCAAGATTAAAGCCTTCTATTTAAAATAAAATTCAGTCCTATTGTCATAACGCCATCCGCGTCATTTATTCGACGGAGTATCTGTAGCGTGAATAATACAATTAGCCACGTCGGTGAACAGAGAAATTTTATCCAATCCCTCGGTCGGAAAGTGTCAGCAGGAAACACATTAACAGAGCACCGAAATTCATTTTTTTAAATCGCTCGTGTGAAACATTAACGTTCCTTCGCAGTGACAGTCATTCCAACCTTTCCCAAGTTTCAATCACGTCATATCCTTGTTCAAACAACTTATTTTCCACTCTTTCATCGTTCGAAGTAATTTACGCAGCATTCAGATATAAACAGAGCCATTATGGCCTTAAAACGACGTGATATATTTTCCCAGTACTATTGAATATGCGCGTGAAATCGGTAGGTGGAAGAAGTGCCTAATGCGTTATTTAATATGCCGTCATCTTCACGTCACGAGGCAGAGCTAATTACAGCATATTGAACGATGATGATTGATAGCTGTGCGATGCAGGAATGATTAATGACGGTCAAATCATGCACCCAAAAGGAATATTGCTCCTACTCGTAGCACTGATATGATGATCGAAATGAAACCGACAATATTATCACGAGATTGTTTTGGGAAAAAAGGATCAAGAGAACGATCGAAATTATCAGGTGAATATTAATCACATTTATACGAGTGAACCTTATAAAGAAAATTCAAACGCAACGAGTTTTCTCTTTAAGCACGAGGAAGGAGGTCAAAGCATTAATTATTCCGATAGCACTTTTCGAAATGAAATGTATTCAACAGATTCACTCTTCATTGGCTACATCTACATAATACCTTGCAAATAACCTGAATGGTGGATGGCAAAGGGTGAAATGCACCAAACGCCCCTAGCAATTTCCATTTATTGTTTTCCCATTGTAATTCGTTAATCGTATTGAAGAAGAAAGATCCCTTGTATCGCTCCGCTCTACAACAGATCTCGATAATCTTATCCTCATTATCGTGCCTTTCGAAATATGTTGGATTCCTGACAACATTCACAACTATTGACATATACTTTTCTATCAACTTAAGTCTAGTCTGTAATCCGCATTCCCATAACGACGCCCATTTCAAATCTTCTGTAGCAATGTGACGCTCTGTTTATTATCATTATTATACGCTGTAGTATCCCACCTAAGAAAAGTTTTATTCAAACTTGGAAGTATCCGAATGGCATGCCGTGTCATCCTTTCGTATTCGTCCACGAAAGACTATATTTTCTGTTTCAGTCGAGGCCATTACTAGTGAGATGATTTAAAAGAACTTTTTATGAGTTAATTAGTAATGATACAAAAATTAAAAATATTAAATAAATTAAAAGTTTTTCTTACATTCAGAGACGATATTAAAAAGCGATATTTATGCACTCGCGTTCTAAAAATTTCTAACTGCGATAATAGTAACGAATTCCAGACTATAAGCATCCTCGCAGCCATCTTTCTTCAACGGTGTGCTGCTGATGATAATTGTACTTTTTGATCGAATCACTCATTAAAGACGATCTAAGCTCGAAACTTCTGGGACGAACTCATTAAAACACTCCAGCCTGAAGCACTTCTTGGACTTCCATCGACGCTTCTTCTGGTCAAGTAGGTATTATTCTGCCAGGTACGTTAGCATACAAAAAGTAGAAATAGGACAAAACTGATCTTCATTATGCCCGAAGCCATGGTCAAAGTACTGAAAACCATCATTAAAGGTAAATTTTACAAAAGTAATTTATCTAAATTTTAAAATCCACAATTACTTCACGATAAGATTTTCTTCGCTAATTTGGACTAAATTTCATCGTTCCATTGCTGGCATAATGTAATTAAAACGAATACGCTGATAAAATCATCACATAACAAGAGTGGAAAGATGCACATATGATGGGTGCATACATGCGAGGCAGAGGCGTTCTTTACGATTTATGAAATCATGCCAAAAACGACAAATATTTATGTCTTAGTATACATAATGTATACGAACAGAAATGCCAGTAGTGATGCGAAAGAAATATCGAATTTTTGATTCACCGACTAATTTCCCAATCGGTTGTAATTAATAAAACAATCGACAACTATTTAAAACTCACCGCACTCGAATAATAGTAACATAATCTTCATTTTCACGTTCATTCCTTAGTCGTAAATTAGCCATTTCTATTCATTTAAAAACGCTGTGTAGACGTAAAGGAAATTGACGTATTTACGTTCATCTTCGTCGTAGACAATCCATTTCCATTTATTTTCAAAATGTTGTGTGCGCACGAAAGAAAATTAAAGTAACTAGTGTGCACTAGTATTGCACTACAAATGACGGCACGTTTTGAAAAAGGGCGCCAGGAGGCCCAAGGATATGACACCCAGAGCGGGAGGCGCTGAAAACACGACGATTACGCTCGTCATCGCGGGAGAGAGTTTTCCTCGGGAGTGCGATGGTTTCGGCGGCCAGATGGCTCCTTTCGGTGGTTAAGAAAAGGTGGTTCAGACTCACCTTCAGTGTGAATATGTCATTTAGGTTCTGGACTGGACTTGTTGGACTGTGAACTGCAATGGGGGGCTTGTTGGATTTTGTATGTATTGTAAATTTATTATATTACTCTATACATCTTTGTTATTAAATGAGATTAGCGGAATAGCGAGTTATTAACCCACGGAACGTTTCACTAGGCATCCGCAAAAACTTTTGCGAAGCCTGAAATCTGCATGTTTATAAGTAATAACAGCCCATTTATCCTTATAAAATTAGACCGCTGACATTCTGAATTTCATGGTTGTTTTTATAATTTATATGTGCAATTTAATTGCTTCTCCTATACGAAAATGTAACATTTCAGTATCTATTGAAATAAAGATTTTTTTCTTTTGGGCAGTCGTTAAAAGTGCCCACAGTCCACGCGCAGTTTACTGAATAATCTGCAATTATTAACTTTGCAATCTATTACGTTTGATGTTGCTAAAATTTTAATTTCGATGCTTCATAAAAAGCGCGAAGGGAATGACGCAATTCTTTCGTCTATTTGAAGGCTCAATAGACGCTCATTCAATCGAAGACAACAATGCTGGTCGCCTTGGCAACATACGGGAAGAGTACGAAAAAGCCATAAATTTTCAAAAAGATACGCGTGTTTCGCACAGATTCTTCCATGTAACATCTAAACATTGCAATAATAAGACATTCTATAGTTTTAGCCGTCAAATAAAGCAAAAAAGGAGAAATTCGGTCCACATTTACCTATTTTTATGAATGGCGGAAATAAACCTAGCACCCTGAAAAATTGAAACTCCTGTGTAAACATATTGGAAAATATAATCACCTCCTGAAGTATAACCTGGGACACTTCCGTAAACAAAAATAGTTTTCCTATGGTCTTTTAGGTGGCAGAAACAAAATGACGTTTACAGCCGTTCTCTATGACGAACTGTTCAAGAGATAAAATGGGGACGGACAGACATTGAGTAATTATAGGTATATAAAGATTGTGTGAAGAGCGAAGATGCAAAACAAGTTAAATGCATTTTTAACGCAATCTGGACTAAACATGGCAATCGATTATAGATGTAGGCCTTTGTGAAGTGCTGCGGTGTTTGGTTCAAAATAAGTCATATCCCAGGTTGGACAAGCCAAAGAAAATAATTTTTTTTTCAAAACAAGTTATATCCAGATTCGTGTTTTATGCAAACTGCATTAAATCCAAAACATCTACGAGTGGTGAGGTTATTATCGATGACAGTGGTTCTCAACCATTTGCATCTTGCGTCCCACCTACCATTCTGTCGAAAAACCTTGGTCCCACAATTATAAAAACAAACCCCATCTTTTCCAAAAAGTGAATTTATATGTCAACTGCATTTCAGAACCATATTAATCCTTATGGAGATTTTTAAATACTTTAAATATTGGAGTAATTTAGTTGAGAAAAAGCTATACATTATTACATTACCGTCGAATCTTCCCACCGGTTCAGAAACACTGTTCTATGACCCACTGCGCATGCGTGCATCCAAAGATGTACCCAGGATGGGATTCGGGCCGCCCCTCCCCCCCCCCCCCCCCCGGGTGCACGACATTTGAGATATCTGCGATAACCAATCACGCTACAAACTCGCTACCTTGACTCTTGCTATGCTGACACTTGCTAAGTTGAGTTATGAGAACTTAAAACGTTATAAAAGTTTATATTATTTGAATACGACATTTATTAATCAATTGGTGGAAATTTATTTTCGGCCTCAGACCCTCCCCTTCCTCGAAGTACATTTCTTGGTGCGTGTATGCGTGCTTCTATTACGTGTTGTTTATTTCCATCAGTTGTCGGTATCAACGTTACTTGTTAGGTCAGTAAAGGTGGATTCACATGTGGTACAATGTTCTAGTGAAACTTTAGAGACTGTGAGTGAAGCTATCATAGGTACAAGAAAGCGCAAGAAGAAAAAAACGGTTCGAGAGAAAAGAAAGAAAACTTGATACAGTGATTCCTATGGAAAAACATTTCCTGCAATCATGGTATTGTAAACAAGAAGTCAGTGTACCAGTGTTCTTCAATTACAGAAAGTGACGTAATAAGCTTTCGCGAAAAACTACTTGAAAAAAATTTATATATATAATATTAAATCACTTCAAACAAATTACATCCAAGATTTAATGCAAAATAAGTTGGCCAAAATTTAAATTACAATAATAAGGGTTAGGTTGAAAATTGAAGTATGAAATTTTTCATAAAAATCTACACAGCATGTATTCATTAAAACAATAATGTAAGTGTAACCTAGCAACTTTTCCGTCGGTTGTTTTTTCTATTTTTCCAAATGTTTACTTAAGAGGATTTAGCTTGTGTTGCATATTTGCTCTTCATATATACAGATTATGTATTTATAGCAGATATTGTTTACATCAGTTGTCACGAAGATTGTTTTCGTTGGCAACAAGTAAAAAATACGGAAAAACTTTTTCAAGTCCAAAGTAAATTACGACTTTCTCGTTTAACTATCTTGAAATCGGTTACTCCACCGATAAAAATGTGCTGAACAAAACAAGGTATTTTACTAGTTCTACAGAATCGTTTGAAGAATTTTTTGTTATAAGTGATACTAGGGGCCCGTTGCTGTAATTCCTTCAAACATTTAGGGAACCTTGCGTGAAGTGGCCCAATATGACAGTTGCTATTACAAAAATTGTTAGTGTTTTTAGTTGAACCACTTTTATTGCCCCTCTCAAAATAATCATATATCTCACATAATTTTTATAATTAAAAACACTCACCTACATTTTTATATTGACGCGAAACTTTTCATATAAATTTTCCATCGGTTATTGTCCTTGATGCGTTGGTTTCATTTTAAGCATAGTGCAAATATATTTGAAAGCCCGAGTCCAACAATGCAAAAATCCGAGATCAACAATTGAAATGTTGAAAAATCGGAGAGAATCGCATATAAACAAAATATGAGCAAATATGAATTAAACAACAGTATCGACGGCCAGAATAAAAATCTTCATTTCTTTCTACGTGAAATAATGTAAATATCGAGTCAAAGTCTCAACCGTAAGATATTTTAAAATGTTAAATACTAAAGGTCTACACATCGTATACCAGCCGATTATTTGTTAATCTAATGCAAAAACGAAACATTATGTCCTAAATATCAAACTTCATCAATATCCGCCTAATAGTTTCTGAGATGAAACATGCGGACAAACGGACGGACGGACACGACCTGACCATAAGGCGTTCTTTTTTACTTTTGTAGAGAACGCCTAAAAAGCAAAAATCAAGGACGAGTAAATATGTATAAATAATCAACATTATTTGTTAAACTACTGTTACACGTTAAACATATTTGAAAAAACACTTAAATGATTTATATATAAGCCTCAATTTCTCTACGCGATTCGATTTTGTCATCCTTGCGATCTGAAGACTAGTAGCACGTGATAATTCCATTAGTGTTTTCAATTTTCTATCAAGTCCTAAGTACTACAGAGAGAGCGCTTTATTCCCCACATCTCTTGAAGTAGAAACCTGTGTCCACAAAGCCGTAATTCACTCTGATTAAAGAGACATTTCTTTTATATGATTTAAACTATGATTTTAGTATACCTTCCATTTTAAATCTGTGAATGGCAACCAAAAATAAAACAGATTTGTGGAAGACTATTAAACGCACGTGTGAAAAGAAATACAAATAAAAAATACTGTTGTTATAATGTGAGCAGTTAAACTGCTTAAAAAGTTTCCTCCCTATGCATTTTTTCCATCAACTTTTTTTATGAAACTTATTAATCCCATTCGTATTTTCTCTACTGACATAAACGAATTAAAGCGAACTATATTATGCATTGAAGGCTTAATGTCTCACTATAATTGGTTGAATTTTTCAGATTTTTTATTCCCAGGTTAAATATTTTAAGACTCCCTTTTGTTAAACGTTATGCTTCCAACACGTGTTTCACTTTACCTCCTTTTTAACTTCGAATAATATCAAATTCGGATTTAAACGAAAACTGCTTCGTGAATGATTTGCACATTTCCAGTATTTACGTAAGGCATTCACGAGCACAATTGGACCACTGCATCGGCTATAAATTCTTTCGCTTTTGGTTGAATTATTTTGTCCTTTGTTGAGAGCCATACGTCACCTTGATAGCAGTGGCAAAAAACATTTCCTTGCATGCTTCTGATAGAGTGTGCTTCTAACGGAGCCAGTTCAAGACGACGAACAAGACACTTGCCCACACACAGCGATGCGACCCACGGACGGAAAATAAAAGAGCGAGTCACGTTGGAAGCACAACAAAGCTTCTGTTCGGCCCTGAACCTTTTTAACACTTTACTATTCCTCTGCAGCTGGACAAAAGAACGGATTTGACCGCCATGCCTCTGTTGTGTAACTAATTGGAACGATATCCGCCTAGCGGGCAACATGTGGTCCGCAAGTTATGGATTGGACAGGTCAGCTTTAACACCTTATGATTACTCTATAAAAATATAAGTATTAGATATAAGTTCATGAAAGGTTAATCTTTTAAGACAATGATTTCAATGCGATTCATAAGAAACTTTGAGATTTCGACGACTTTAAATAGTTAATCACGATGGCTTAAGTCTTGATTAATTACAGTCCGAAAAACTTTTATCGAACTAGGAATGACGAAATTATTTCATCAGTTTTTCTTTTCTATTTGTGAGAACTAATAAACACTGAAAAATATCTTAACCACAACATAACTTAAATTCTCTCTTTATAATAGCAAAATCTCTAGTATGAATCTTAATAAAAAATAAACTATCATTGGCCTAAACTCAAAATTCGTTCTCTCGACTTATAAATAACATTTTTAATTGAACTTCAATTATCGTTAAACCGAAGAGGAGCATCCACTGCCTTTCCATTAACGGTGGAAGTTATATAATGATTCGATTCTCTTTTATTCCTCCAGAGTTCTTAACCGAATTAAGGGACAATTTATTTTGTCCTAAAAAAATATTTCCAGTCACTATATCAGAGAAGTAGCAAGTTTGTCGTTTAATGAAGCGAGGAAAACTTTACGATAATTACATTTTTAAGAAAAATTCTAATTCCTCAATTTAAAGCCAGTATAATCAAATAGGTTTTCACTGCCTACGTTAAAGTTCGTTGACATTAATTCATCTGCGTAAACTGCTACATCCCATGAAATAGATTACAGCTATGTGTTGGAATGGTGATTGGCGTTTGAATTGAGTACTGAGCCCACAGCAGAGCTCTAACAGCTGATTTTGATAATAGTGTTTTAAGAACTGTCAAAACATGATGCCCGTAGCTATATGCCTACTGATATGATAATGCGGAGCTATCATTTTTCTGACACTAAAAATTGCCATTCCACATATGATATACAACCATTATTTTAAGTTTTTATCTATTTTGAGCACCCAAGACAAATTAACTCGATTCTTATGTTATTATTTCGTAAGATTACTAAGGGAATATAAACGAAAAACACTTTGAATTATCCTTAATACAATAACAACAGCAGGAGCTCAAAGTAGCCTATCTAAATAAAATTTGCAACGAAATCTTTCATTCTTTAAATAAACATTGGTGGAATGATATTCTCTTCTCTCTAGGATAGCGACCTTCGAGAAAGTTTTCAATTTTTTATCTACTCCGTTCTACGTAATCACATGAATTGCTGATAACTCTTGATTATTTCTATTGAATTTAATCTCTTTAGAAGATTTATTCATTCTGACCCTTTCATTTCTGTGGTCACCCGACCGTTTCAAAATAATCGTCGAGAATCCCCTTAATTCTGGAATCATTTGGAATTCACCATGAAAATTTTCCACCGCGCCGAATCCGTCCACGCCGAGGAGATTGGACTGCTCTTTCCTCTAAAAACAGAAGATTTATCCTCGGTTATTTGGTGTGGCCCGAAGAGAAAATTGGCGGAGAATGAATTGAGCGAAATTTAGATTCAATGTTCGTGATTAGGCAAGGCCCATGGAGTGAGAAATATCCTCTCAAGAAAACTTCTCCACTTAAAATTCGAATCTCTTCTGGAACGAAGAGCGCAGACCGAGTGTTGAAATTACTGATAAATTCAAGCATCTGTGCTGAACGAGAGGAGACGGTTTGCGGGTGATTATAGGAAATTGAATAATTTTTGGAGAAACGCAACAATTATTCTTTATAATGGTAAATATGGAAAGAAAATGACAGAAAAAACATTTCAAAAGAATTAGATGATAAAAACAGAGAGAGGTTGTAATTTAGAACAAAAAGAACCTTATCATTTCTGAAACTTATTGTTAGAAGAAAAAAGTTGAAGATTGGCGAATATTCTATTGTGACACACATCGAATATTCAGTTTTCATTTTCGTCCATCTTCTACACTTTATAAGAAATGAGTCTGATTTTTAACTATAACTCTTGTTTATTTTTGCTTGAGTTTTGCACTAATATATATTAATTTTCAGTACACTTGGTAAATAAATCAAATAACTGATTTAAAAATTACTTGCCCATGAAACTCAACTTGAAAGTTTCGATGAAGTTTTTAAATGCAGTGATGGAAATTTTGGGCGATTTCAGAATTTACGTCTGCTTCTCTAGCTCTAATCAGGTAGCGCATAACTGTTTTGAGAACGGAAACACGCAGCTTTCTCGGAATCTACCGCGTATGACTTACTTTTATTAGAGTTGATTTTTGTCGTACCTTGGAACATATTTATTTAATACATTTTTATTACGTAAAAAAGACTACCTATATTATCCGTCAAACGTCCTCCTAACGCTTTCGGAATAAAAATTAAAATACCTAGACATTTTGGAGATTATAAATTCCCTCCCGGGCTCCATACCGTTGTAGATTCTCATATAATGATAAGTGGGAAGCAATTATTTTAGCGTAATCGGAGAGGATACGGTCAACGCCATAGGTAACAAACTCCCTTCATGCAAAAATAATCACGCATCCAATTAATCCCAATTATTTCTTCCACACCCTCTCTCGTGAACTGAAAATTCCACACATCTTCATTTAGGATCCTCTCTTTTTTTATTTCGCCACTTTTACCTTTTCCAGTCGCAATTTGTTCTCGTCAAACTTTTTTCCCATTATCTACAGCCTCCCAAATTGACCAATACTGCTTTTTCTCTCTCTCTCTCTCCCCCTCGACTCATCCCCCTCTTCCTCTCCCGCTCTCCCCAATTCAATTCAGGCTTCCCCCTCCTTTCTCTCCTCCCACTTCAACTCCATCTCTAGAACGCGTCTCCGAACTCCTAAACGCCCACACTCGGAGCATTCATCATTCCCGAACTACTTGCCGAGAGGTGGCCACCAAATCGCCCCTCCCAGTCCCTCCGAGGCGCTCAAAGAGCGCGAGAAAGTGGGAGATGGAGGGATCAGTGGGGCGTGGTTATACAGAGAACCTTTTTACGAAAGTGTCGAGAACAAAAAACGGGGTAATTCGAAGCGTAATAGGGCGCCGATTAAAGCAAGCCTCTCCCATTCCCGCCGCCGCACACCCCTCCCCATCCCCTCCTATTAACCTAAAAGGCTTGGAATAATAATCGGGACAGGTCAATAATATTTTTTCGAGAATTAAATTGCGAAGTCACCTTTATTCCTAAAATTTTTAACTGACCAGCTATTCATTGCACTACCTCTCAGATACCCATTGCTCGTAGGCCAGAGGGAATCAGCGGGTCGTAAAAAAATCTCTTTTTTAGGGTACCCGTTTGTGAGGCAGCGACAGTGAAAAACGTAAAAGTTTAAAGGAATTGCAACTTGATTTCTTTCTTCAACTCTCATTTTTTGTTAACTTTCTTCTTTTTCTTTGTGCCTTTCCCTCAATTTTATCTCCTTTCCTCGACATGATTGCCTCTCTACTCCAAAGCCCTTCTCCTCCGTTCTCTGATACGGATCGAGCGTCTCAGATGGAGCTGTCGAAAAAACCCAAAACTTTTCGAAACAAAGCACAGTATTCTATTTCGCCCTACCATTCCGAAATTCTACAAGCGACATTTTTGGTCTTCGTCCCACCTTTTCTCGAAAGACGTGCTTTATTGATCAAAGGATCGGTAACCCTGTGACCAGAGGGCAAAATTCGGGCAGCTAAGCTTAAAATAATAAAGCAATTGGTAAAATTAAAAAACAATTTCATATGTTTCAATAATTTGCATTTAGGGGTAAATCAACGGGAAGTCACCTTTCTTCCTAAAAATTTTTAAACTGACCAGCTATTCATTGCACTACCTCTTAGATACCATTGCGCGTGGGCAAGAGGGAATCAGCAGGTCGTAAAAAAAATATTTGAAAAATAATAATAATTATCGCGACAGACCTTTTCCTGTGATGTTTCTACGCTACTGTATTAATTTTGACTCGATTCTCACTAATATGATACCACAGAATCTACCGAAAATGTCAATGTTAAATTCGGCCCACTGAGCGTTCGTAACTACGGGCGCGGTCAGTTGTATCGAAAAGTTTGCCTTCCCGGCTTTCGAGCGTTAGTTCACATTATTAGTAACTAGCATAAAAGCCCGTCAATATGACGGGACGGAAAATATTATCTATATATTAGTAAATAGTAATAGTTACCTGCTCGTCAAAAATGCCAGGTAGTCATGACTAAAGAATTATAGTAAAACTTCTCCCCCCCCCCTCTTTTAGAAACAACAGCAAATAAAAGCATACAACACTATTGCCCAAATATTTTAGATCAAATAGTAAAGGGCTTAGGATATTTTTTTATCATTTCGAAAACAAGCATTTCCGATAAATAATAAAAACGGAATGTTGGTGTACTTATACTCTCTTATGCTGATAGTAATAAAAAGAAGAATGATTTACCACAAAAAATCCCACCTCTTAATGTATATTTACTGAGATTTAGATCCCTTTGATATATATACTATGTTAATATCCTCTTCCTTCTGCAGAATACTTATGGACATCATTAAAGTAGATCTTACATAGACTGCATGATTTCATTGCCCGAGATCTCAGTCCTCAAGTTGCTGGAAATCAAATACTCAACCTCGATTACTGTAGAACCCTTCTTCGCAAAATTCCAATAATGAGAAATGAAAGGTACTGATGCTGTGTCTAAAACATATTGATTCAATAGACGCAATGGGAATTGTTAGTTCTTTCATTATGGACTCAATCATCCACAGCATGTATACACATCCAATATGGTCTAATGGCTAGGATATTTGGTTTTCACCCACAAGGCCTGGGTTCGATTCCCGGCAAAGAAAAAATTTTTTGACGTCCTTCTTATTAGAATGGTCTTCGTTTCCAATTACCAATACATTCGTATCGTTGTTACTGTAAATATGCTCATTTAGAAAGTGTAGATGAACCAGACAAAGTAATTAAAATATCTTTTAATCCAGTATATAAGCATCTTAAATTACCTCTCACAGAATTATCGACCGCATTTCGCTTACTGACTGTATCTCATTGGTAATCATGTTTTAAGTTGATATCCCTGCCTAAAATTAATTCTATTGTTGGGATCTTGTTGAAAAACTAATATTGAATTTGGCGTAGGTATAAGGTACACACTAGGGATTGCAAATTTACCGACTTTTTCAATTACCGGTAATTCAGTAAATATTTTCATAAATACCGGTTTACCGGTAATTTAATGGTAACTTTCGACATTTTTAAAACATGATAAATTTTAAAATTGAACGATAAATATAAATAAATAAAAAAATTATTTACACAACATACAAAACACAACATAAACTTGAAAAAAAATCGTAAATAAACCTTTGATTAAATAAACATGAAAAAATAAATTCTGAAGATAAGTACCTACTTGAAGGAAAACAAAATATAAACTTTAAACAAAAATCGTAAATAAACATGAAATAAACTCTAAGGACTAAAGTATTTGGGGGAAAAACAACATAAACTTTAAACAAAAATCGTAAATAAACCTTCGATTAAAACTCTAAAGATAAGTACTTTAAGGAAAACACAACAAACTTTTTAAAAAATTGTAAATAAACCTTTGATTTATAAACATGAAATAAACTCTAAAATTATATTTTAAAACAAAAGTTATTGCAGCTCATTCTTTTTCATTTGTTGTCTCTTTGATTGTTCGAAGAAAACAATTTATCCAGACTTTGTTCTCCTAACTGCGAATGATTTTTGTGCATATCAACCCTACTGTAGAAAACGCTCTTTCTGATTCGACACTCGTTGGTCGAACGGTCATTAGGAAATTGAAAGCCATTTTTAAATATTTTTCATTTAATTATTCTTCTTAAAAATACGTCATTTCCTTTCTAACGGCATGTGCTAGGCCTTTCGTGTTTTTTTTTTTTTGTTTTTGAGTTAGATCTTCATAGGCTAGATCAGTTTTTTTCTTTATCGCCATTTGAAGTTTTTCCTTCATCGACAACGCAGCCGATGTCGAAGGAACTGAAGTTGTAACTTTCTCGGAATCGGAACCAATGACTTCAGTTAACTTAATTGTATTATTTGTTTCCTTTTTATTAGAAACGCCTTCAAATAACTCCACAATTATCTTTGTTATGGTGGATTTGTTGGTTTTATTAAAAATTCCGGAATCTCCATCATTCCATTTCGTGGCATCATAAAGGTACTATAGCGCGCGTGAACCATTGTGCTGCTAGGTTTGTTCAAAAAAGGGAATATTATTTATATTCTGCTATTTAATTACTATCTGTTAAAATATATCAGGGTAAAAATAAAATAGTTCTAAATAAATAAGGTGTGTAATTAAATTTTTGTTCATATTAATAAAAGTATGACGTGTAAACCGGTTTACCGGCATTGCAATCCCTAGTACACGCTAATTATATGCGTATGTATCAATAGCGGATTTACATTAAGGCGGGAATAGGTAGTGCCTACTGGCGCAAACGATTAAGGAGACTCATATTTTTTTTATTTTATATTTATTACTTGAATTGTAAAAAATATGATTAAAACTATTATATTCGTGATGTTTATTTAGAAGCATAAAAAAAAATTAATTATAAAAATTCATAAAAAACAGCTTTTATTTTAACTACAAAAATTAAAAAGGGAGAGGACGTTATTCTCTAAATACCTAAAGGCGCAAGATTTGTAAATCCGCTACTGCTATATATATTCACGCACACAAGCGTTCCGCGTGCGTGCGTGTTCGTCCATGCATGTCCACATCTTTTCCTTATTTTTGTTCGAAAATGCTCGTAAATATATCGCGTCATTTTATGTGACAAAACAAACGCATTGCGGTATGCGTGGTTTCGTAATCCGCCTAGCTGGGGAACCACCTGATCCCAATAAATGCCTGATAATCTTTTTGTATTTTTTTATGGCGACGGCTTTAAAGCCATTATTTTTACTGCTTATTTAAAGTATCAATTATAATTATGGTTTTATTTATGCCAGTAAAAATGCATAGAAATCGTCTGTCTAAAATGAGCATGGGCTACATTTTACGAATTAAACGGTAAAGGCGAGAAAAAAGAATCCGATTCTCAAGAGACTGGAAACTGATATGGATGTCTATGACGTTTACTAGGATCGAATAAAAGTTCAAACTTACCCAGGAGAAGGGGCGCTTTATCCAATAGCCTGTGGTGAGCAAGAGGTTCTACTTCTGTTGCGCGCTAGATCGGGATTCCTGAAATTAAAAGAAGATAACGTCATTTCCTTTACTGTTTCCGATGATAATCTGAGATTTAAGAATTGATCTTCTATATCAATTTAACTATTTCAATTAAACTTGAGAGAAGAAACTAAAATAGCCTTAAATTAAGAATAATTCTTATTATCGTTTAAAATACGATGTATTCGTCAAGGATGGTATTACCTATGATTCAGATTATAAATAGACGAAAACATAGCAGATCCTTAGTCATGCGTTATACCTACAGCCGTGGAAATGATCTGGGTCGTTTGGTATGCAACGAGCCGAAATCGCTTAATAGGCTTCGAATTAATTTATGCCTATTTTAAAAATTATTTTTTTGGTGGATGATGTTCTCAGAACGATATTAACGCCAAATATAACTGAGCAAAATAAAAAGGTGTCGTTTTATTACCAATGGATTAATTCTCTAGAAAGAAATCAACCCTAACCATTTCTACGATCATTTCGTTGCTCCACAGTTGAAATATAGCTGGGATTTAAAATAATGATCTCAAACTTTTATTTTATTTACGTCGATATATCGGTTTAACTTGTGAATTTTGAATGAATTAATGAATTGGTTTGAAAGTGAAGGATTTAGTTGGCGAATGATTATAAGGGAACCTTGTCATGTCTGATGTCTCGGGTGCCCGAAAGTTCCATCCGACATATACTAACAATAAGTATCGCTCTCCCTATTCTCTTCCACCAATGTTTACTCATCATATATCGACTTCTAAAAATCAATCGTTTTGTTGCCTCGTGAGCCATTTCCACAGCATACAAAATCTGCTCATCGTAACATTTGCTGATTCGCAAGCACACACGCTTGCCAAAAAGTTTTCTCATCCATGGAACTTACATATCATCAAAGATAACGCCTACGACTCACAGACTCTAATTCAAAAAATATGCTGTAACTTACAACAAAAAATTTACAAACCCGATATAGACAAGTTGGTGGAGTTGAAATTGCACCAGAGACTGCATTACAGACAACATTTATTATTATCATATCCTCATATTCACTTATTGCATGTTTAAACTAAGTGGCGAATCGACACTTTGGAACTGGAAGAATCTCGCACGATAAGTACAAGTTTTGTAACTAGTGCCCTAGATTGAAGTGCCGGTATTCCAGAGAAATAGTAACGATAGCGATCATTTCTCTACCAATAGTTGGTTCTTTAAGAGAGAATTATCGAGCACGTCTTATGGCTGAAACCAACCTCACTATACGAAAATGAATTATATATGCCTCTCCAAAAACCATAATCAATTTTTCAAAAAACTGATATCCATTTCGGATACAAAGCCGCCGCCATCTGTGGTGGTCCATTTGTAATGTTACATAATCCTTGAATCCACAACAGACGAATCGCCGCTGATGACTGGTGCTTTATATCCGAAGCGTGCATCTGAGTTTCTAACTTTTCATAGCTATTGGAGAGACAGTTTTTCAACGGTGGGCTCTGATAAGGCTAGAATGATTACTCCAGTTCCTTCTCCTCAACTGATTATGACTCCATTACTCTGCCCTGCCGACACCTCCTCCCCCTTCCTCCATTTCTTTATCCTCTATCATTTACCGGACCATTACGTCCTCTTCATCCATCACTCATTCCTTTCTCCCTGCCTTTATTCCCTCATTATCACCTCTTGAATTCTCTATCCCTCGTTTTCCCACCCATTCTCCTCAGCTCCTCCCCATGTCGTCCTTTCCCCATATAATTGTTTCCCTCCCTAACTACCTCTCTCCCTTTCCTTTGTTCACCCCTACTGCACTTCCTTCCTCATTTCCACCTTCACTATCTATCCTTCACTTTGCCCCTCCTTTCTCTCACCCTTCTCTCACTCTACCTCTCTCCCTATCTCCTCCATTCTCAACCTCTTTCTCTCCCACTCTCTCTCTCTCTCGCCCACTGCATCCTTTACTCCCTCTCTCCGTTTCCCCTCTCTCTCCTTCCCCCTCTTTTCTATCCCTCACTCAGTAATTCCCTTTCTCTTTCTCTCTCTCTACCTCCCTCTCCTTACTCCTCTCCCCCTTTGCCTTTACGCCATATCCTATCCCTCACCCTCCATCCAATGAGAGTGCGTCAGCCGCTTAGGCACCCGGGTATCAAAGTTTTACGAGGCCATCAAATTCGTCGGGGTCGCAAATTTCACTTCACATACGACTCGCAGCCGCATACGAAACTTGCGTCCTGCATTTTTACGCGGGGGCATAAAAATTTTGATATTGTAGGCGGGGCGGACAACCGCATTGTCTCCTCACCGTGGCGCGCATTACCCTTTCAAAACTTCCGCTCGACAACTAACAGCTGATTTTTCTGTGGTCGAGACAGGATATTTATTCCCGGACTAGCATCACTTAATTGAGTTGAAAGGAAGGATAGGCGAAGAGCAACGCCCGCAATACCGTGGAACGGTTTTATTCGTTTACTGCAATTTTTGCTGTCAATCAGATACAAAGAGGATCAATTCTTATTAACCATTTTCCTTTATCGATTATTCTACACTCGCAACAAAAATATAGTAATCCAAAAGTTCTTGAGCAAATAGAAAGTAAAATTAAACAATTCAAATATCCTTGTTAAAGCAGGAGATTGAAGCATGTTTTCTTAGAATTTTTCAGGGTTCTTGTTTTCCTCCTTTAATGTATTGGAGAACCCGCAACGTTGGAATGCAGATCTTTGATAATATTTTCCCACCCTCTAGATTCAGTAGTTTATATACAAAACAATACTTCAAAATTTGGAATTCTCCAAATTTAAAAGCACCTAGCGGAATCTGTACGAACTAGAGTGAAAATGTAATCAGCGGAAACTTAATGGATTGATAATACCTATCTAATTCGCAAAGAATTTTCCTAACATCTCTTAAATCAAAAAAATTGATTGTACGCGGACGGACAGGCAGATTGATCACATAAGCACGTTTTTTCTTTTAAGAAAACGTGCCAAAAATAACATTCCATAGCAGAGACACATTCTTTATCCCATTAGATAGAACATTTCAAAAAGCTTTATACGTTATAATCATCGCTTTGTTTCGTTTGATAGACCAATTTAAAAACTTTCATGCTGTACAAACATCGTTAGATAGCAACGGGGAGGCAGTCGCTGCTACAGTGTTTGAGCAACGCAACAACAAATTTTCGTTGCCCAGCAACCGTACTCGCTCTGCATCAATTCCGTATCAGCTCGGCAACAAACGTCTCTTATACTTGTGGGGATATGTCAAGGACATTGCATTTAAGTCAAAGATGAAGGATATTGTTGAGCTTAAGAGGGGTATCACGGAAGCCATTGCATCAATTGACAAAGGCATGATGGTGCGGACATGGCAGGAACTGGTGTACCGGTTATATGTTCTTCGTGCAACAAAAGGTCCGCACATTGCACTATATTGATGTTTTTTATTAAACTTCTCGAGTTTATCCATCAAATAAAATAAAACGTTTCTTTGCTATACACAGTTATCCTTTTTTTATATTTTTAATTTGTTCAAAGACTTCTGTACTACCCTGTATATTGCATATATGCAAAACACACCTTAATGGATCAGTGTGAAAAATTTGACTTTCGTTGGTATCTTTAACAAGTTGCTTACTTTCGATTTTTTTCTCCATAAAGACAACTGTTCTTCAATAAGATTAATAACAACATCAAGCATAAATTATTAAAATTACATATATAATATATGCAAAGGAATTCATAAAATGTTAGTATTTTATATATAAACCCAAATTCAGAAACAAATAACACGAAAATCTTCAAAACTAATTCCATTACCAAGGTTTTCTCTAAATGAAATTGACGAATTTTCTTTTGTAGGAAACAAGATGAATCTGTATATTCTTGGGAAAGCAAAAGAAAAATGTTCTTTTCTCTGGACATGCAAAGTTTCGTAAAATGTCATAAAATAAAGGATAGATTATATAAAATATAACTTGAACGTAAAATGAGATAGGTTTTATGAATAAATAAAAAATAAAATGCTATAAATGCAGCGAAAGTAATAAAGGCAAATTAAAAAATTAATGACATCAACAATTAGAAAATAAATAATATCAAGAACATTCTTAAATAAACCCAATCTTATTAATAAGAACTCTGTCTAAGTACAAATCATAAAGTAGAAAATTGCTCACGGCACTAAAACCTTCAAAAAATTAAGGCTGGAATAAACATAAGGTCATAATATGCTTTAATATTATTTAAACTGGAATGAAAACAAATTTGTTTAGTTTTCAGTTTTACTAGATTTGCATAATGCTCACTCACATTTTCAAATCTCCCAACGCAATTTTCATGATTATTCTAAATAATCTCAGATAACTTTGATGTTTATTGAGATATGTTAAAAGGTGAACGTAAACGCACCTAGGATGCTTGCGAGAGAAAGGTCTTTACCGTGTAAAAATAGAAAACCTCCCCAAGTATTTCATGCACCGGTAGATGAATACGCGGAGAAAGGTGATGTTACGGCCAATGAAGGCCTTTGTCGCTGCCATGATGTTTCGATGAGCGCCAAAGAGAGATCTCCTGTTTTCGCCGCCATATCGCTATTAAACGACTTGTTACCAGCTGTGCGGATGATTTTCCTTACCGTCATATCTACGCTTGGCCTCTTTGATCTTTTCCGACCCATCCAAAGCAGCTCTGATGCCGCCTCTTTGAAATATCGCCAGACCTATTCCACTCGGAAATTCCATTTTTAGCATGCTGAACACTCACGTTTGTGCTGCAGTGTTTCCTTTGCCGGCCCTCCATTTCATATCTTTCGAATTGCTCAGCAACGGCGCGTAACAGGCCATGTGCGTAGATATTTGAATAATTTAAATTTACTGAATGTGAAAGACATACCAGCGATAGAGATCATGCCACCGACGTTTGGAAGGCAGTTTTTACCTAGTCTTATTATGAACACTACATACGCCCGAGTGTTCAAAATATTGCGTATCTGCGTAGGTACAGTCACTTTCAAAAGTCGATCGACAAACTGAGCGGCTTGCGCCCTTTCCAGAAATCGTACTTCAACTCTCGCATAGCTTGAATATTCCATGACGGCCGGGAATTACAAATACACTCAATCTTCATATTATCCTAAAGTCTTGAAGTGCTTTCAAACATTAGGTTTCACGCGCTTAAAGATATCACAAATTGAGGAAATTCACGTTTCAATCTTAGTCGCCATATGTAGTTATTGTCGTTTGTATTAAATACATTTTAACTTTTCGAAGACAATGACCGGTACTACTGTGGCCGTATCCAGTTCGAATCTTATGACAGCTCGCCAGAGCTGCGAAGTTGAAGTTGGTATAGAAAGCTTATTAATTCGCAGAAAATCTTTAAGCATCCCCTTCAAATAATAATCAGGCTCCGGTGTTCGAATTCTGGTGCAATATTAATATTGGCTTTTAACAGAAAGTTCGTGAGTGGATAAAATAAGTAGGGAATTCGCGGAATCTTATAGAAATATCGATGACGCATTCTGGGACGTCGTTGTATTTTCCGACGAGAAAACTTTTAGAAGTAATTAGCTAGGTAAATTGGAACTCATTACTAGTACATGTAGTGCAAATGTTTAGGTTAAAATTTTCCAATATAATATTTCTATTGTGTATTTTTAAAGATACGAACAGCGCCACATTATCCAAAAAAATAACCCTGGGCATAACAACATGGGGTTCTGGGGAGCGATGTCGGCAGCTGGTCCAGGGCCATTGGTTCGACAATAATTCAAAATTTAGTAAGCTCCATGGAGGCAAGAATTATGTCTGTGATTGAAAACGATGGCAACCCTACAAAATATTAAAATATTATGATTTAATATTTGTATCTTCATTTCTAAATCCAGAGTTCCTCACCATTCCTGAATCCTTGGATACAAAAAAAATTATATTTACGAGAAGTTATCATATTAATTTCTGTTTACATACTTCAATGAGTATCATTCTCTCTGCGGTACCAATTCCATTTTGAGAGTAAGCGCCAATTGAATTTTCTTCTCCCAAAAATCCCGTTATTTTTTATCCTCGGAAGGAAATGAATTGACGAGTTATTCCTGGTAGTTCTCAGGGTGAAGATGATGATCCGAGAAAGCCAATACATTCAGATCCACCATTTGACTCTAGCCCACGGTTCTACCACAGGATGTGTGTTAGCGCTATCTTTCCAAGTAGGATATTGTAAAGATCGCGCGTACGGACACCACCAAGATTTCCCTTTAGAAACTGAGGTGAAAATATTCTTTAGTATAATGCCGACGTGAAGTTTATTTCGCATAGAATGAAATTGAATATACTACCTACTAGTAAATTATTACATATACATAAAAGCCGATTCCGTATGTCCGTTTCCGGGCTCTAGACCTTTTCCCCGACCTCCTAAAAAGTCGGTCATTTTCAAGATGTAGGAGCCTCTCCTCTCCTAAGCAAAAATCTTAAAACTTGAAAATTCAAGTTCAAGGGTCCACAAAATAATAAAAATATCATTTCACTGCTGTAGATATTAAAATATATATATATACGGTTTCTTAGAATGTGAATCAAAACTTTCAATTGGTGTAGCGGTTAGCGTCCTTGATGCGGGACACCAGGTATCGGGTCTCTCTTGAGGCGATTTTAATTTCATCATTTTTATTTTTACTTTACTTTAGAGATAATAAAACTTCACATGAAGTTATTCATCCGAAGTATTGGATGTTTTTCTCACTATCTCATCCATATATATTTTCCGTCATTTGACGGGTTAACACCTAGTCATTACATAAACAGTAAGCAGTTCTCCGAAACCAAAAAAAACACGCACACGCTTCTAGAGAGATTTATACCAAAGTTTCCTTTAGGAAGTGGGTTGAGTCACATTTGGTCTTACCTCCAGACCTTAGCATTAGGAAGACGACTGGTCTTCATTCGATTTCGGTCTACGGCCAAGCGAAGGATTCTTCTCCCCCCCCTCATACGCTTGAGTTTTCAAAACAACTACCCAAACGCCCTTCCTCATACTCACTCCAAGTCTAATATTTCCGACATAAATATAAATAGACGGAATTTTCCCGGTTTTACCCACAAATCTAGATAAATGAAATGAACGCCGAAAGAGCCTCCGTGTGAGACGCGTAACACAAACAAAAACATCGGGACTCTTGGGAGCTCCAATGGGATTTGAACCCGGGGCTACCACGTCGTGGACCCATTCGATAGCCTCTGTCTTCTCCTACCACCTGTGGTTGTATTAAGTTTTACATGTGAACTTGGTTTGAAATATATTTATGGTAGCTGCAATTGTAAGTGCTTATTAATAAAAATATGGTTGTTCGTACAAGAAATTTGAACACGATTGTTTGATTATTCGCGAAGACGGAAATTTGTGGAAGACGGTTTACCTAGAGATTTCTCCGTAAAATTAAATTGCATGGGATGTAAAATAAGCACAAAATGCACGCAGAAAAAATGACCAGGATCGTAGTACCCTGGCCTGCAGGAAAATGAAAGCATTATTTTTTTTACTCTCAAAAAGGCGACATGCTATAAGCACAAATTAAGATTTGGTCATAAAGGTTTCTTATTACAGGTATTTTCTTTTCATATTCATTCACTGAAAAACTATGAAACTGAGTATTCAATATCCGTTTATATTTATGCCGCTTAATAAATTGTCACGTTGGTCTAATTTCTTCGCTTCTTTAGGTCTAAATAGGTATATATTGCGTAATACACAAAAACCTTCGAACTACGCAGCGCAATTTTTTAACTCATTGCTTTTCCGATTTATTTAAAAAGGTTGAACGAAGGTTCTTGCTGTTGCATTTCTTAAAATTTACCACATTACTATTTGAATTTCCCTCGTGACAGTCGTGACCCAAGAGTCCAATACAAACAGATACGAAGTTAAATTCTCCTAAGTCCCGAAAGTGGCGCCGTTCCGTTTGTCGATCGACTTTTGAAAGTGACTGTACGTGTATCCGTGATCGCTTTTCTGTATTTTTAGGCACGCGAAAGCAGCGATATACAAATTGAAATCCATTGCATATACACATTCCGTGCGTCAGTGCAGAATTCTCATCAATTGAATACCTCTCATATCACTTGAATCTCAAGAGAAGCGAGTTTAATAATATCTATCGCTCTAAACTCCTTAAATACTGTATTTACTCGAACGCAAGACGACCCCGAATTTATGACGACCACCATTCCAAATTTAAGACTGCCTATGAAAAAAATATTACCAAAGTCCATGTGATTCCTACTAACAATGAAAAGTTAAACAAAATATGTTTTTCCTTAGGTTTATCGAGTCTCGTATTTTTCTTTTAGATCATAAATTCCAGTCTTCATCACTCACTATCACTCTCTCCACCATTTTCCTTATCTACCATTATCAACCCCAACTTCATCCACTGACTCATAAAGCATCATCCTCATTTTCAGCACTCGAGTTAGATTAGCAGCGCTTCTTCAATTCAATCAAAATTAATTCTGCATTTTTCCGCTGCAATGTCTTGATTCATTGGCAGATAATTGTAACATTAGGTTTCTTTAGCTTTACCTTTAGAGTTAAAGTATGATCAACAGCCAAAAACCATTATGAATACAAAGCCTTCAAATTATTTTTAAAAGGCTTGTTGAGAGTAACATTGAGGATTTGAATTGGTGATGTTATCCCTCCGGTATTCATTTTCCCAAACGAAATTTTAAATTAAGGAGTGTCCTTTGAACGGATACAGTACAAGCATCCCAATTTTTCTTAAGTGTGCCTCTGGTCCTCTCTTCCAGACAACATGCAACCAATGTCTCATAAGTTCTTTTGATAACGATCCCCTATCATGACATCTATTATTCCAGTAGGCAGTTTTTTCTTGAGCATTATTCTTTATAAATTACAACTGGTGTCCCACAGTCAATCTTTCTATAACTCGAATTCGTTCGTTACCACTAGATTTTTCATTTAGAAGGAAACTGATTTTCGACGGCGTTACCTATTTGATTAGTAGATAATTGTTAGCATATTAAGTACATTTACATGCTTCAAATAGGTAAGAAATTTCTTGCTGGAGACATTTTTGGCATGATGAAGTTCTTTGACCTAGGTAACCGAGTCACTCAGTTGAATCATACGCGCTCTGCCGCCATTATTGGCCTTGATCTACCATCGCAGGATTTTTAGTTCTCTTACAATTTCTTGTGCTTAGTGTTTAATAGTTTCACTTTGTATTCTGTATCTAAGTATGTATGCGCAAACGTAACAACTTGTTTTTATACACCATGGAAGCGACCAATGAATGATTCATGCGAAAATTGAACATTTTTAAGTTTCTGTTTTGAGGGCCTACATATACGCACGTTTGCCTCCGTGGTTGGATATTCTACCAACCTCGCGGTTATTAATTTGTTCTCTTAATTTATTACTACCAGTTTAAAACTTACAGCTTATCTTTGCCTTATTCCTTTTTAAATCTTTCCCTTAGCAATCGCACATCTTATCTTTACACGATCTGCCGTTTCGAAATTGAGAGTGGATTATTCAAAACGAAAATAAGATCGCATAACTACAATTTGAGAGGAGACGGCTACCAGTTCTGAATGTGCGAATCCCGATGATATACATTGTGTAATATTTGTTGTGATATTGTCGCGGACAAACCGCAAAACCCTATCAACCGTTGTGAAAGCTGTATTATGCCGTGGCATTCCATGAAAAATGTAACGCGACCAAATTCTGACTATGATTCGTCTAAACCTGGATAGCAAGTCGGTTACTAAAAACTGTGGTACATAACAGTATTTTATATTGCGTTTCATACGTCGTAAATGCGTCGATTTGATGCGTTATTTTACTTTGTAGTCGAATTTAAGATACTATTCCTCGATTTTTTTATATCTGAAATTTTTAAGAAAAAAAAACTGCAAAACGTCTGAATTAGAACTTGGAAAATGTGTAGAAATCGGATATATAGAGAATGCGAGATTGAGATAGAAAGCGAGATTGAGGGATGGAGTTGGGGAGAGAGAAAATTAAGTTACAGAGAGAAATGGATGTAGGAGGGAAAGAGAAACGGAAACAAGATTGGGAATGAAAGAGAAAAAGAGTTGTTACAGATAGAGGAAGGAAGGGAAACACAAACATAAAAATACGTGCAAAAAGGGTTAGGAGTGGCAGGTAGGGAAGAAGAGAGATAGAGAGGAACATGGAAGGATTGTGACGTTCGTTTGGCTTTGAGTTCCCATTACGGTGACGGCTCAATATCTCCGGCAAAGTCGTCCATCATCCAGGATTCGCCCATTCATACGCCCAAACAGAATACGCCGTTCCCGTCAGCGAAACACGAGGTATAGATGTTTTCCAGAACACAAACTACGCGAAATACAACCGATCGAACAGGAGCTGCTATCTCACGCTAATCCGTTCTCTCTGTGCGTGCTGCTAAGTTCCCCAGTCGTTTACCACTTTTTCCTCGCATTATCCCCACAAAGATCCCTCCTATACAGAAACAAAAAACGCATTCGAAGCTCGGTGTCTTGGATAAAGCAGCTCTAAAACCTTCCGTTTACGTTAAATTCTGTTGTTCTTACAACGGAATGTACGACAAATGTATGTACTCAAAATTCATAACGGGCACATAAGTATCTGGAATGAGATAAGGGTAATAAAAAGATAAAGGCTAAGGGAAGAAAATAAATACGGAATAGTCTTGAGTAAAGCTTTTAAAACTCAATGAGAACAATAGGAGAATATATTTAAATAATCTAATTAAGATGATTGAAGTAAACGTTGAGTGGCAGTATTAGATAAAAGCAAATGAATCATTTAACTTAGTTTAAAATTGCCTTTTGAATTGAAGTTCTATTATATAAAAACGAGGATAGTAGATATAGATTAGCGGCAACATTATACAGTCAGTGCTATTTTTTTAATATAAAATTAAATGAATGCATAAACACCCGCAAAGCAGGTGGGAATAAAAAATGGCAATTAAAAAATATTATGCTTTTGACCGCAACAAAGAACCGGGGATTAACTTATTCCAAACGCAGTATGAATAAAACTACCTTCTCTATGTAAATCCCTTTGAATCGCGTGTTAGACTGATAAAGAAAGAGAAGGATTAAAAATAAGATATTTTCTGCTGAGTTGCACACTTTCCCACATATAATATCGCAAACTTCACGCTATACGACCATGATGACACTTGAGGTAAACCTTAAAAAGTCACAAAGGCACAAATCCATTCATTTTTAGGATAGGATTTTGGAGAATTTTGTTTTAAAAACGGTAAACTCCTTGCATTTTATCCATTTTCCGCATTAACCTAACGGCTGGTTCGCAGAAAGAGAGACGCTTTGTGTACGCGCACTTTTCGTATAATCCCCGCCGCAGAAGTGGCTCTCTGCTCATCATTTCCTCGAGGGTGTCCGGGCTTATCAGACCGTCGACCCTCTTTGCCATCGCCAGGTCGCAAAGACGCATATAAATCATCCAGGATGAAACAGCGCGGGATTTTCTGGATCAAGATTTGAAAAGCGCTCCCGTGAGCGAAATGACATCACTCCGAGGACCGTTCAGCTTCCCGAGAAAATTTGTCGCAGATGTGTTTAGAAACAGCGAAAAGAATGAGATATGGACGGCGGAGAGTTAAGGTCTTCTTTTATGATTTTCTCTCTGATTTGTGCCGATAAACCCGACCGTGCTTTTACGCATCTGAAAATCGAACGATATGAACCAAGTTTTAGGCGAATTGTCGTTCTCACGATAAGCAACCAAGGGAGACGTTGACATAAATGGCCATGAATTTCGAGACAAATGTGTGGTAAGGATATACAATCCATGGCCATCTAGTTTTCGTGAATTTCTAAACAATATTCTTCGCATGAACTCCAAATAATTTACAAATCATTAGTCGTTAAAATCCCACGTTCTAGCGCCACATTTAAAAATCGTGTTTTTGGAGCATAATTCCGCAAAGGAAATGTTATTCCTATATAAGACATGGTTTTATTTTTGTGATTTATTTAGCTTTTTGGATACCCAATCTAAACGGCCATAATTAAAAAAAATAATCCTTTTGCCGTTTCAACGACTTAATGCAAATTATAAAACGTGAAATTTGTATTGCGAGTCGGCTCGCACAATGTGCGTATTATAGAAAAAAAATTATCATAAATGATGACCTTCGATAACATTTCACGACCACCCATGAAAGCATTAAAAAAATTCAAATGCGCCACTGCAACACATTTTTCCCATTTTTTGTATAGAAGTTATAAAAGTTTCATTAAAAATTTATGTTTCTGTTTGCCACATACAGAACGAACGTGAAACTGCGTCACGTTCGGCGTCGTTACGATAAATATATCAGAAATAACGACTACCACGATGACAAGGAAATAGATATGAACGTTAAATTTTCATAAAAGTGGTTCTCACTTGGATATCTGTAAACGCAAGAAATACTGAAATTGTTATTTAATCGACTGAATACAACTTAGGTGGGAAACTTTGTGTGTAAATATGAAGAAACAATTTTTTTAGACAATGAGTCTATTCATGATTTTTAAAATTAATCCGCAGCCATTTAAAATAACAATTTATATATGTACTCTCAAACTGAGTAGAGCCTTCTACGTCATTAACTTCTCAAGTTGACAAAAACGAAGAATATTTTTTTCCAAAATAACACAACTTTTGGAATTTTTTAAAACTTCATTATTACGCCCTCACCTAAGTAGAATGGGCACAATGCCGAGCTATTTTTCAATCCTAACGTGCTCGCAAACATCCTAAACGATGTCTCACGCTTTGTCCCCTTCCAACCGACTACTAAATAACTCATTTTGCAAAAGCTAAGTCATTCAAACTGACTATTTCACAAAGAAGATTCAACCACCCGCTTGAAGAGGGATCTGAATCAAACGACTCGCAGGCAAGACAGTAAAGGTGAGTTGTTCGGAGGGCTTTGCGGAAGCGTCTGACAGAAGTGGGGACGCAAATATGAAGGACAAGAGAAGGGTACGGGCTAGGCGACAGGGAAGGGAGTTGGAGAGAGTGAGAGAGAAACACAGATGAAGAAGTAATGACAGGCTGATATGTGAGCGCATTACAACGGAAATGAGGAGGAATAGAGAAGAAGATAGAGAATGAATATAACGGAAGGAAATAAAAGGAGAAAAGGAAGAGTGAAGACCTGATAGAACGGAGTTATTAAAGAATGAATACAATCATTTCCATGCGAATCTCTTGGTTACCCTATCGACAAAAGCCCTCGTTCAGAAATTTTCGATTGTAGCCACATCCATATTTCAATAAATCAATTAAAGAATGCATTTCTATAGAGATTCTTTCGTTTTCTAACCAAACATCCTCCAATAAAACATCGTAATTTGGTCGGCATCTATTTACACGAAACATTCACCTTACGAATGCCTCAGTTGCATTTCATCTCAAGTGAATGTGTATCACACGTTTTGAACTTTCGTGAAAATTATTTATTGTGTATTTGACAAAATTCAACACTTGAATTTATTGAATTTCTAACAAAGAAACAAAACGATGCCGAGGAGATTCAAAAAGAAAAATTAGAAATTCGCTAATAGATTTCACCAATCAAAACTTCGAGTCTGATCGCGTCTTTCCCATAAATATATGTATTTAAATAACTTAAAACTCTTTTGACATTACGCGTGGATCCCACCTCATTATACATGGCCTTGGAGTCGCATAGAGCTTTTCAGTATATCCCGCTAATGTAGGGGGCGAAATTATATATCATCAAATCTAACTTTTGCGTTTCTAAAATTATTCCATTTATGTAAAAAATGCATGGAAATCGTAAAAATCGCCAATATAGTGTGATCCTACAGTTTTTATTACTCTACCAGATAAAGTATAGGAAACATTTTATTTAAAAACGTTTTATTTATTTGCTTTCAAATCTATAGCCTCTAATCTATAGCAACTGCATATTGCTACAAGTTAATGCACATTTACCTTTTACGAACATTCAAGGAATAAAACCACGTTTAGAGCTAGGAATAATATTCAAGATACAAAACGTATTAGATATAATAAATAGTTATAAATACTTTTATGGAAGACTTCTTCTTTTGCATGTACTGTTTAAAGATAAAAATTACCTATAAATGAATGTAGCGTATTTTTACACATTTATATATTAATTTCGTAATCAACGAATGTCCAATCTTTTCGTGATATAGTTGATAATTACAACGTTCGTTAACTACTAGTTTTATATGAATTGTTCGACGAGATAATAGCCGAAATGAATAACTAGAGTCTCTGCATTATTTTATTAAATATTTCCTGAGCTATATCTGTAAGAACAACTGAATTTTTAAAACAAGAATGTGTAAAATTTTAATTTCAACCATTTTTGAAAATACCTTACGAATGACTTCGAATGATTTCGGAGGTGATTAACTTTTCATCCGATGTCGACATACAAATTTAAACCAACTGAAAAGGAATATTATATAAACAGAAAATATAATTACATCACTTCGGTTCACGTTTGGATAGCCGAATGGAAATTACAACTGTGACGCAAAGCGCTATTGTGAGCATTAGGTTAATTAAGAAGTGTTATCTTGTTTGGTAAAGGGCATGGAGAAATATTTTGGGACCAATATTTCAGATCTTATAGCAATAATGCCCGATATACAAATTCCAAACATTATAGAAAATAAGGGCGTATAAATTCTAAAGGGATTCCAACTACCCCAGAATTCCTAGAATACCAGTAGCTCTCAATTTAAAGATCAGAGAAAATTTAACGGTGTCCTCGTAATCGCGAGTGAACACGTCCAGGTTGCGGTCATAGAGAGAAGAAGAGCAGAAATATTTATGGAGTATACATACAGAATCAAAATGGAGGTAAATATATACTTAGAAAAGAAAATATGTAGAGAAGAAGAGAATGGAGAATGGGAGAAAGAGAACGAAGTCTTTAATAATATAATAGAGACATTAATGAGAAAGAGAGCAAGAAAAAATTGTGGTTGATGAAATATTATGGGAGGCAGAATTATAAGAGTGAAAACTCGGATAAGAAGCGGACAGGGGAGAGGCATGGAAAGTAAAAAGCAAGTTTAAAGAGATAGAGGCTACAATGATAGGAAATAAAGAGATTGAAGTGAATAAGAAATAGGAATATAAAGAGGGAGAGACAGACAGACAGACAAACGATTTTATTTATGGCGAAAATAAGATTATACAGTCCCTTCTTACATATAACCCTTTTGTCCTATAGTTAAAATATATAAATATTAAAAATAAATTAATTACATGTGAATTACAATAAAATACATAGTAGCTACAAGTTAATTATATATTGGTTAATATATAATATAGAATTACCAAAGAATATTGTTAGTTTTGTGGGTCGAAAAAACTGTGTATCAGCTGCTTAAGCACAAAAAAATGTCCCACTGCGGAAAACACCTACTAAGAGAAGAGAGGTGTAGAAAACAGCAAAAAATTTCTAAACAGTTCAGAGAAAAAACAATAATTAGAAAGAACGAGAAAAAACATAAGTACATACATATGTACATAAATATGTCAACACATTAATATCGATATAAGAGAGGGGGTAGGAGGGGAATATGCAGTGTAAGATAAGAATTTCCTGGGTGAATACAGAATAATTATACATCCAAGATAGGTGAAAGAGCAAGTAAAATAACTAAGCGAAGGTGAGATAGGAGTGACAGAGGAAATAGAAGTCAATAAGAAAGGAAACGGAAAGAGGGAGGGAGTGAGAAAAGGAGGATGAGATGGAAAGTAAATAAAGTGAAAACGAGAAAGGAGTAGCGAAGAGATAAGAAAAAGGCAGAAACACTAAGAAAGAAGAAAAGAAAGATGGAAAGGGTAAATGAGGAAAAAATAGAAGGGAAAAGAGAGATGGAATTACGTGTGTGGTGAAAGGGAGAGACGTGTGGAGAAAGGGAGAGACGTGTGGAGGGATGGAGAGACGTGTGCAAGGAGGAAGAAAGGGGGGAGAGAGAAGGGTGGAGGGGAGAGAGAGGGGTTGAAAGGAGTGGGAGATAGAGGGAGGAAATATTGGTGGAGGAAGGAAAATAGGGAGTGTGAGGGAAAGGAGAGAAATGGTGAGTGAGAAAGTGTGAGGTGAGAAAGAGAGGGGAGTGAAAAAGAGAGCGGGAGTAGGGAGGTAGGCGGGAGTGGGGACGTCGGCGGGAGTGGGAAGGTGGGCAGGAGAGGGTAGGTGGGCGAGAGTGAGGAGGTGGGCGGGAATGAGGAGGAGGGCGGGAATGAAAAGGTGGGCGGGAGTGGGGAGATGGGCGGGAATGAGGAGGTGTGCCGAAGTGAGGACGTGGGCCGCAGTGAGAAAGAAAGTTGGAATGAGGAGGTGGGCGGGAGTGAGGAGGTGGGAGGGAGTCAGGAGGTTGGCGGAAGTGAGGAGGTTGGAGGGAGTCAGGAGGTGGGCAGGAGTGAGGAAGTGGGCATGAGTGAGGTGGTGAGCGGAAGTGAGGAGGTGGGCGGGAGTGAGGAGGTTAGCGGGAGTCAGGAGGTGGGCAGGAGTGAGGAAGTGGGCATGAGTGAGGTGGTGGGCGGAAGTGAGGAGGTGGGCGGGATTGTGGAGGTGGGCGGGAATGAGGAGTGGGCCAAAGTGGGGAGGTGGGCAAGAGTGGGGAGGTGTGTGGCAGTGGGGAGTTTGTTGGGACTGAGGAGGTGGGCAGGAGTGAATAGGTGATTAGGAGTGAGGAGTTGGGTGGAAGTGAGGATGTGGGATGAAGGGTGAGGTGGGTGTGGGAGGGAGGAGAGTTGGAGAGGGCTGTGGGTTGGAGCGGGAGGTTAGAGCGCGAGTGAGGTGGGTGGGCGGGGGAGATGGGTGGGAGAATGAGGTGAGTGGGAGAAGGAGGTGGCTGGGAGAAGAAGGTGGGTAGGAGAAGGTGGTGGGTGGGACGGTTTGGAGAGGGACGGTGGTGGGAGGTCGGGGTGGGTGGGAGAGAGAGTTTCTTGGGAGAGTCAGTTGGGTTGGAGTGGGAGGTTGGTGCGCGAGTGAGGTGAATGGGAGAGGGAGGTGGGTGGAAGAGGGATGTTGTTGGGAGAGGGAGGTTGGTGGGTGTAAGAGGTGGGTGAGAGAGGGAGCTAGGTGGTAGAGGGAGGAGGGTGGGAGAGGGAGGTGGGTGGGAGAGGGAGGTGGGTGGGAGAGAGAGGTGGGTAAGAGAGTATGGTGGGTGGAAGATGGAGATGGGTGGGAGAAGGTGGTGGTGGGATGGTTTGGAGAGAGACGGAGGTGGGAGATTAGGGTGGGTGGAAGAGGGATGTTGGTGAGAGTGTGAGGTGGGTGGGAGAGAGAGTTTCTTTGGAGAATCAGTTGGGTTGGAGTGGGAGGTTGGCGCACGAGTGAGGTGGAGGTGAGTGGGAGAGAGAAATGGTTGGGTGAGGGAGGTGGGTGGGAGAGGGAGGTGGGTGGGAAAGGGAGGTTGGTGGGAGAGGGAGGTGGGTGGGAGAGGGAGGTGGGTGGGAGAGGGAGGTGGTGGGAATGTATGGTGTGTGGGAGATGGAGGTGGGTGGGAGAGGGAGGTGGGTGGGAGTGGGAGGTTGGTGTGGGAGGGAGATGCGTTGTAGGGTAAGGTGTGTGGGAGATGGAGGTTTGTGGGAGATGGAGGTTGGTGGGAGAGGGAGGTGGGTGGGAGAGGGAGGTTCTTGCGAGTGAGGTGGTTTGTAGAGGGGGTCGGTGGGAGAAGGAGATGATGTGGGAGTGCGGTTGGTGGGAGAAGGAGTTTGGTTGGAGAGGGAGGATGGTGGGAGAGTGAGGTGGGTGGGAGAGGGAGGTTGGTGGGGGAGTGAGGTGGGTGGGAGAGGAAGTTTGATGGAAGAGGGAGGATGGTGGGAATGGGAGATTGGTGGGTGAGGGAGGTTGGTGGTTGAGGGGGGTTGGTGGGAGAGGGAGGTGGGTCTGAGGGGGAGGTTGGTGGAAGAGGGAGGTGTTTGGGAGAGTTGGAGTTTGTAGTGGGAAATGTGAGAGTGAGAGAGGGAGTTGGACAGAAATTGGCTAGAGGAAGACAGTGAAAGAGATGGAGAAGGAGAGAGATTGAGGAATAGACGGGAGGTATTATGGAGTAGAAGTTAAAGTGGTTTTATGAAAGAAGCAAACCGCTCGGATGCCTGCACTCTCCAAGAAGGAATAGGGGCCCAAGCTAAATAGCTCTTCTTTGCTTTTTTATGAACACTCCGCATCTCCGTCTAAGCAAGCACCGCGCTGGAATTCCGGTTAAAACCGGCAAAATGAAAGAAGGCAGGAAGGAAGCTTTCATTTGGAATGCCAGTTAAGGAGGCGTGACCTACTCGCGAAGAACTTCTCGAAGTTATTTTTCTTACATGCCGCACCGCGCATGGGAGTTGGAGAAGAGAGAAGAATATTTTTTGGGAGAGAATGATCAATACTTTTTTAAATTGTTTTTTTTATGATGTTGCACTTCAACCAGAATTCGCACCGCCAGTAGATTTAAAAAGGCTCTAGGGGCCAATGGTGGAAGACGAGACCCTGACAGAAAAGGATATTATTGTAATTTGGATAAATGTTTATCAAAAACTCATTTTAATTCTCCAGTCCAATTTTACATTGACTCCGAATTTGGGAAAATAATAAACTCATTGTGAAAATTTAACATATATATTTCTCACTATACGAATTGTTATTTTAATTCAAAACAGGCAAGTGAGTAAGACGAAATGTACATTTCAGTTTTTTATCGAAAACACGACTGGAATTAGGAAAGGGTTTACAACAGACTCGGCATTTGTTTCATTTTTACTTCAAATTACACACCTATGCTATTTTTCCAACTTTCAACAGAAAGCATTAGAGTCGTCTTTTATTTTCTATTTTAGCGTAGTATTTTATACTCGCATATATCTTTCCCAGGGACGCAAATTAATTACAGAAACCAAACATTTTCAGATAAAAGCATAGCCACGCAATAAAATATAGCTACTCCAAATGTTGTCGCAAAGTTTTCCAAATAAATTTACGTAACAAACTGCTTAACATGTGACACCCAGCAAAGGCATATTTTCCTATAAAATATTCGTTAGCTCTCGTTGATAAAATAGTCAACTTTTTGATAATTGCAACGGTGTTTTTGTTACTGGCGCCATGAATAAATTTCTTAGTTCAAAACCTCATTACTATGTTTACGAGAGAATATACCGTCGTCTCCTATTCCAGACACTATTTATGTATCTTCAAATAACAGACGATCCAGCAAAATATAACATCAGATAACCTCTGTAGCTGTCATTGAAAAAAATCCAATTGCTAAACAGGTAAATCTAACCATATTTTCCAATTTCTGCGGATAAAAATGTGTGATATCAGCCTATTTAGAAGAGTCATGGACGACTGAAAATTTGGGGTAAAATTGGATTATTGGTATTATTTTGAGGTGTGTTACCGTTGAATAATTATTTCACAATTCCGCGAGGAGCGTAATTCAACCATACGACCATGTAACGCTGTGTAGACTAAGGGATATCCATACGATTACCTCTCCATCTGAAATTCACATTTATTCGTGAATGCGTCATATGGATGAATTAATATTCTCAAAGTCGATTTCGGAGCTAGAAATTCAATTTAACAAATCCAACCCAATATTTCTATTTTACCTTTTTATTGCTTAAAATTACTTTTGTAACGATAGAAATGGCATTCTAATGAACTAGATTAGGAAATACACATTTAAAGTGATGATATGTATTTGGAACTAATGTAATGACCAAATAATTGACATTCGTGGAGATCCCTGCAATTATCTTTTTGCGTATCGCAATGTGCTCTGAATATGTCATTTCACCTGCGGTAAACTGGCGCGGATCTATTATCGCCGCCTTTTACCTTTGACACCTTGGTTGTTCATACAAATCGAATGAGATGCTAGAAATTCGTTATATGGACACCGATACGCTTACACAAACACACGATTACAATTGCACCACGGCCTAGATTTATTGCTCAAAATGATAAATGATGACACACGGATGAATAACAACGACCAAAATATGGTCATTTCATCTATCTGTGATCCGGAAGTTGGTCAAATGGGGAAATGTATTAATATATGACTGCCCGTATTTATGAATGCTAAAAATGCTTAAAACATCATAGGTTTTACGGGAAATGACTATTCTTTATACTGAAACAAGATTCCACGATGGCAAACTTTACTTGGCTAGATTTTTATCCGGGTCATTCTCGTAATAACAAACGAAAATTCAACTTTTTTAGGACTTTTCACATTTTTCTTCTCAAACTACTTATGAAATCGAATAAGAAGCTATATCGTTGATCATTATGCTAAATTTCACTGCTTAGAATATTTATTGCCAATATCTCGAATCTAATTAAAAATAAACATTTAGTTGCGTCGAAAATGATTGTGAGAATAGTATTTTTAGGGAAATATTAATTATATCTTATTAGGCGTTCTTAACCAGCGAAGTGATAATAGCGGAACTCCTTATGGGCACGTCTGGTCCGTCCGTCCGTCGTAACTTTCATCTCCTAAACAACTGGACGGATTTTAATTTAATTGAGTATGAGTAACCGTTATTAAAACTTATCGCCCAATTGTGATTTTCAACTGAATCTGTAAATTAGAACTTCCACATTACATAATTACTTGAATAAACTTATAATCGTATCTCGTTACATGAAATCCGTCAAGCAACAATGAAATACCAAACGTTTCTCTCCCTAGCTCTTATATGATCAGTAAGGTATATATTAAAAAATTTATTCAGATAGAGAACAATATTTGCTACAGGAAAGTCCACGAGACCACATAATTACGATTTATAGTTTCGGAAATAGACATTCTAGAAAAACCCGCGAAAAACATCGCATATTTTGTTTACAACGATCGCGAAGACGGTTCTCTCGGCAAACAATAATTAAAATCCATGTTTTTCTCTCCCACGCCCTTCTATGATCTGTAAGGTATAGTTTCAAAACGTTATTCGGATAGAGGAAAACATTTACTATAAGATAGTCCCTTAGACCATGTAATTACGACTAATGACTTTGGAGATAAAACTTCGAGAAAATCCTAAGCAAAACATCGCATATTTTGTTTACATCGGTGGTGAAGACGGTTTTATCAGCAAACAACGATTAAAAATCCACATATCTCTCTTTCATTCTCTTATATGATCTGTGAGGTATAGATTAAAAAAATTATTTGTATAGAGAACCTCATTTACTACAAGATAATTCCCAAGACCATATAATTACGACTTATAGTTTCGGAGATAAAAATTCGAGAATCACCCAATCTTTAGATACCGTATCATAGGTATTTCCCATTAAGAATGTCTTTAAAATCTCTGTGTATTCCATTTATGGAGTTTACTTTTCCATATTGTTATAATAAAAAATACACTTAATCCCTTCACTTTTAGATTCCATCTCATACAACTATGAGACAAGTTCATAACATAAAAATAATAAAACAAAAGCGCAATGGAATTAAATATCATCCCTTAGGTCACGTTCTAAGAAAATTTCGTCGAACTGGATGAATAGCAATATAAATGTGTTCTACGTTAACTTTTCTTCATTTATCTATATATATTTAATAATTTGTGTGCGTGAAGACGGACAAATGGTGGTCACTGGCGATAATTATTTTCTCGCAAACCAAGGTATTATACGCACGTGAGAAGTGCATGTGGCGTGACTGCGGGATCCCTGGAGAGAAGTAACGTCTCGTAAACCTATGCGTGTTTAGAGTGTGTGAGTATTATTCATTTTTTACGACAACTGTATTCCCTCGTTTTCAACACTTTGAACCCAAAACAAGCATTCATTTAATTTACTGAAGCTCACCCGTGCTATAAAAAAATATATTTTTAAACAGTAAAATAAATAGAACAAATTTTATGAAGGAAATGACGGCAACTTGGGCACATTTGCCTCGAAATGTCAATAACCTCGACATGTCGAATAAAAAACATGAGCACCATGAGGCAAAAAATCAACCTGTATTTACGAAATAAATATCAACTACATAGATTCCTGAATTAATATAAATTAAAAGGAGGCGCGAGAGAGAAAGGATGGTAGCACCCAAACATAAAACATCTAAGATTGCATGCCACGAAGGTGTGCTTATTCGGGGTATTTTCAAAAGATAAAGAAAGATGCGATAAAAGATAAGGAGCTGGCCGTGCGAGGAAGTCGACCATTTTGGAGACAATCTTAAGGTTATTGGAAAATAATATAAAAAAATCCGCATCCCCATAGAGCTTCCCGGACCAACCGGAAGGAAAAAATAGAGTGAAAGTTCATCATTCCCTCCCTGCACAATTCCCAGTTTTACGACGGTGGCCTCTTCCTTCCACACACAAGAAATTCACTGCCCTCCGCCCACACCGCCTCCTCTCATCAAATTCTTTCCCTTCAACTTGACAACGGAGGCAATGATGGAGGATTAAAGGGTTTGAACGCTTTTATTCCGGTTACTAAGAGGAATACTATTGTATGTGGCATGCTCCACTTTTGCTTCGTTATGGGCGCTGGCGATTTCATGGGGTTATATACGAGGTTAAATCCCCGAAAATAAAAGGGGTGGTCTGAGAAGCGACGCGGAAGAATGGACGGAAATAAAATGAAGAGAGAGAGGTTCAGAGATAGAGAGAGGAGAAATGATTTTAACGAGACTGTTGGAAACAAAATTCCTTTTTAGACATTAAGATCGCTTTGCTATTAAAGATGACAATATGGTTAACTTTTATTGTAAATGCCCTTAACCATTATTGCCACCAATCCCATTGTTATAGATGTTCAACTACATTATTGTTATAAATCTTGACGCATATTGTAGACACAAGAGTGTCTTGGAAATATGTTGAAATGTGTGTAGTCTACAACCTAATTATATAGTGAAGGAATTGCTTAAGTGTACGAAATTAATTTGCAATTTAAAAATATACATTTCCCCAATAAAATTTCTAACTTATAGGATTAATTCTGAAAAAAACGACATGTTATATCAACTCCGCCAAGCTACAGCCTCCATGCAATGGACATCAAATTGACATATACTGAATTAAAGAATATCAGACAAAAATATCTCTCATTATGTTTAAGCTGCGAAAAATTATTCCTCACTCCGTTAAAAATATCAATATACCATGATAATGTTAACCGCGTAAACAAAGAGACTAGGAAGGATTTGATTTGAATCGATAAATGTCGATAAACATCGAATTCACAAAAATTTCAAATTCGATTAATTAAATTAATTGTCGTCGATAATTGTCGACTTTTTACTATTTCCTTTTCTACGAAATTATTCGTCATTATTTTTTAATTTGACTTACCGCACTCCAGCAATATATTTTTTGCGCCAAATATCCAAAATGGAGGAGAAAGTCTATATTTAACATACCAGACTGCCGCAGTTCATTCGGAATTTCCTACACTTAGCTTTATGAGGTTCGATAAGTCATAGACCAATGGTTATTAATCTTTTTCGTCTCGCGCCCTCCTGATCTTCTAAAACTCCCACGTTCCCTTCCCTACCCCAGCAAATTTTCTTTTGTGGTTTTTAGAGTATTTATCAAAAAAATATTAATAATATAAACCAATTTTTATAATATAGGTTTATATCTGCTTACCTAAACGCACGATCTGAGTTGACTATGTGTGTTTATTTAGTGAATTCTAATGTTTCATATTGGTTTCTACCCAAAACTCACAGCTAACAATCTAGCATCATTTTGGGCGGTTGGAAATAAGTTGACATTGCCTATAATAATCTATGTAATTTTCATATACCGCATTTTCCTAATTATAAGGCGATGTTTTTTTTCTAAAATGTAAGCTGAAAATTTCATATTCGCCTTATAATCGCTACCTAAGATGTCTTCTACTTCTCCTCTCCCTCTTACCTTCTCTAAAATTCAATCCTCTATGTTCAATAGTCTATTCTATCTTTAGAAGACAGTATTAAGCAGATGGATCGCGCAGTTGCCAATTTTCCTACTACATCAGAGCCAGTATTTATGCCTTCGTCCCGCATTAAACGATTTACGACATAAAACTAATTATTTATTGTAGATCACTGGAAGCCAATAAATGTACGTTTTATCGTAATTATTCGTTAATCTCATCGAATAATTATATTTGTACTAAAAATTAAGTGTAGCCGATCAGGTACTTGGCAATAAAAATTTAGTATATATAACTTGCAAGTTTTTTTTCCTATTGCGTGGCTTCTGAAATCAGGGGTCGCCTTATATTCAAGGTCACCCTTTAATCGAGCATTTACGGTATTACTTCAACACAGTAAATCCATTCGTCTGCACTACATCTGTTATGGAGGTGACAAGTTGACAGAGCATTATATTACATCAGAACAAGACATCATCTAAATAGTTATTAAAGAAATTAAAAAATATTAAAGCGGGTAAATTGGGCAGCATTATAAACACGAGGTAGGAATTTGAGGCAATACTGATTTTGGTCCAAAATGCTCCGCGCCCTTCTGGATTCCTCATACGCCCCCCTAGAGGGGTTGCGCCACACAGGTTAAGAACCATAGATTAAGGACTCCTACTGAACTACTGCGGAATCTAAAATAAATGGCACGGGACAATAGAATATGATCGATTTCAGTTAGAGCACCCACAAAAAAGCTATCACAGATATCATTGAGAAAATGGGCAAAAGGTGTTCAGGGGACCTCAAAACGTGCATTTCCGTTGAAATCTCTAAGTCGATTTTTTTCATGAAAACAATACTTTCCCCTATATATACGTATATGGAGAAAGCAAAAATGGGCACAGATCGCTAGATGTCCATATGGTGTTTTCACGAAGAAGCTGTAATAAAATTTATATATTTAGGAGTCATATCTACAATACATCCTCCAATGTGAGCTCCTCGTGCTTAGTTTCTCTTGCATTGCTGTAAAATGGGCATCGTTCCCCGCTCGCATTCCGAACGTTTTTTCTAAATTCATCGCCTTTCCTCAGCAAGGTAAAAATTTGTACATTTGGCTGTACGTTATATTTGCATCAAACTGATTTTGTTATTGAATAGCCACGATTTCGTGAATTTAGGAGCGCGTTTTAACGATTAAAAAATACTTTCTGTTTCGAGTTGGTGGTCGAAGTCAACAAAAATACACCAAATATCATATAAAGGTTAAGCTGGATATATTCTTCTACTGCACATAAATATTTTAAACGGTTCAATAAAAACGACCAAATTTCACAAACACCTAAGAAAAAAGTTTTGATATGGTAAAAAATTCTTAACTGCAGATTATATGTAATGCAGACGTTAAATCCCTAAATTAAAACAAACTATGACATAAGTAAGCTCGCAGTAACCTAGATTCCTTCCCGATGTTGGAATAACGAAAAGCACTTTTTAAACTGCTTCACCCGATTGTGACTTCATGATTTATGAAGTTGTGAACGCCAAACGTCTTAAGTACTAATTTCTATCTACTCGTTTTTCCGCGCGGAGATTTTCTATTCTAACGCAGTCTAATATTAATTCCTGGGATGGATTGCCTTTTTATACCGAGCACATGCCCGAACCGAATTGTACTTTTACGATCGGTTGTCTCCGTATGGATACATATGCGGTTTTTTCCTAACTTTTACCCTTTTATTTTCATTCGCTCAAAAGTACAAACATCCATGGAAGGTTTACGTTGAAAGATTATTATTTGGTAGCAAATAACAACTGGTTTATTGAGCTTGAATGAACAAATTTGGAATGTGGTCTATTTCCATTATTTTCTTTAATTTAAACGATACAAAATCATTCCATAAAGATTTAAAAGCGCAAGAAAATATTATAAGACAGGGATAATTTTTTTTTAAGTTATTAAAGCTCGTCACCTACATGGAATTTAATTTTTTACTATTACTTAGTAAAAAATGTTTAACAAATATATCGATCCTCAATTTATTAAAACACATTTTGAACTTCGTTTTCACAGTTGGCCTAATAAATAACGTAAGTTCCTAAGCGATCTTTTTTAAGGAATCCATACGATAACTTGTATATTCAAGGAAGTTTCTCTAATCAATTATCAGAAGAATCGTTTTGACTTGAAAGTCCAAAAAACGAAGTTTTGTGTATTGAAAGCGTTCGATAAAAAACTTTACTTATAGAGATAAGCGTCAAAACAGAGCGCAAACAGCAGGATGATATTTTCATAAATAATAAAATATATGCAGTGTAATAATGATTACGCTGAAGCAGCAACTAAGAAAAGTAGAAGTGACCAAAAACAAAATATTGTAAAACGATGCAATTAATAGTTAATTTTGAAAAACTATAACACTGGTAACTTGGATCTATCTCTAGGTTTAATTTTTATTAATCTAATATAAATAAAAGTATTGCTGAACACTATAAAATGCATTTTTAGAAAATATTCTCTATTTTGAGACTATTAGTCATTTACGAGCGCTAACAATATGTATTTTATCTGTCGAAATTCGTCAGTTATAATACTAAAAACACCTTTTTATGTTATGCAGAAAAATTTTCATCCCATTTTGGCGGATTTAATGAAATATCAGACAATGCTTCGCATCATATGGAAAACGGATGTAATTATTATCTGAATAAAGAGAATCGATCCGCCTGACGGTTTTCATTTATTTCACATTTAAAAATAAAAACATTACATTCACCGCCTACAAGCAAATAAAAGAAAGGTTTTTTTGGAGGAAACGGAATTTGATCCTATTCATCCAACTGAAATAAAAACAACCGAGAAAAACTTCTTCCTGATAGAAAGCAAACACCACGGAAATTTTTTAATGCCCACAGGAAAAGAAAAAAAACATAAACGGGTTCTTTACATCGTAAAAATTGTTCAGATAGTGCAGATTTACGTTTAAGACGAGATGATATTTTCATTGGCATAAAAGCAGATACTCCGAATGAAACGGATTTTATTTCGGTATCTTCGCCGTACGAGGTAGCGATCTGCGAAGCCTGCTCTCTTTTAGAAGATACTTTAGTCGTTTATAAAAGAAACGTTACCAGCTTAATAATCACCTTTTGAAAACTGATAGCAGAGAGATTGAGCTCATCGACCTTTCTGACCAATAACAATGAATGAAGATGTAACATTCGATGTTATCACATTCCAAGAAAACATCTGGATCGCGAATATCCCATGGAGATTTTATAGCACGCATATTACGAACAAAAAGCCATCAGTACCAATTTTTGCGATCTATATTAACACAAATTTCAAAGGTATTTTTTTAATAAACATAGAAATAGTTGCTATCTCTTGATTCCGTCTTTATTTCGCTTTCGTTTAAATCATTACGTACCTAATATATATATATTGCAATTTAAACAACGGAGATTTATATTTCTACCTATTTATCAATTATTTTTTTTAAACGTACGAATAGCTATCTCTCTCTTCCGTCTTTTTTTTACTTCCTTTAAATGTTTATATACAGAATACGAAGATCGATTTTTTAAAACGAGGAGATGATTCTTCCGATTAAAAATAATCGAAAACATTTTCAGTTGAAATTCTTCCATCTTAGCTAACTTTCCGGCAAAAAATTCGTTTAATAACTGATAAAAAACAAATGAGATAATTTTCATCAACAAGTGTACGTAATAACACCCGTAAAAATAGTTCGCACCTCATTCGTGTAATCTTTATGCTTGTTATACTTTGAAATATTATCCCAACAAAATGATAAAGAGTAAGCAAAAGAGATGGATGCGACATTGTTCAGGTGAAGAGAGAGTGGAAAATGGGAGGGATTAAACGAAGAAAAGGCCTTGCAAAACGAGGGTGAATTGTGAGGGAGATCGAGAGATGAAAAATGAAAACGGCAGGAGAGAGAGAGAGAGATGAAGAAATATGCGAGTAGAAATAGAGATTGTGGAAGAAAAAGTGTGAGGCTCGCACGAGAAGAAGAAGAGTAGTAAACAAAGAGATATATATATATATATATATATATATATATATATATATATATATAAAGAGAAATGATGAATGGATAAGAAAGCGCTTAGTTCCCCTGCGTTCATGGATTTAGGACGCCTGCGTGGAAGTCTAGAAATTTTTGGATGACGTCATCTTGGTCCAAATAAAAAGATAAAACGGCAGAGAATATTCTCGAAAAGACATGGAAAAAACATAGGAATAAAGGAGAGGATTCGTGGTTTTTTTATCAAGGGAGTAAGCAGTTCGACTTCTGTTGGAACGGTTGAGCGGAAGAAGAGATTTTTTTGTATGGGTGCACTATAAGTGCATCCATCATGCGATAAAGGTTATTTTAGCCGTCGTTAGGATTTTATCTAGTTTTAGTCACGACTTCTCAGTGCTTTAGAAGTTTTCTTTTAGGAAGAGAAGGATTATCGGTAAAAAAAGGAATTATTTCGGACGATTGCACTCGCTCGCTTCATTTCTCAATTCTTTTACGATCGGTGATAAAGCGAAAAATGTTTAACGAACTGCTTGGCGAAGTATTGATGCAATGGATACTATAATAGTACTGAGCTTGATAGGAAATGAGATTATTTTGCGAGGAGAGTTAGTCGTGTAATCATTATTCCTCGGTGATTTACCCAATCGGAAATCTTCAACTTCTAAATTTATTTTTCTCATTGGTCACAGCTTCTGCAGCCTCCATCTTCATTTAAACAGATACTGGCCTAATAATGACAAAAGAACTTATAAGCCTAGTATTTGACCATTTATTTAGCGTCGATATAAGGCAGGAGTTCCCGATCTGGTGCTCGCGAGCACCGATGTGCTCTTGAATAGTCTGACTGTACTATTCTACGATGCTTAAAATTGTGTACGTATATTAGTTTTATTTTATTAATGCTTATTTCAATTTTTGCTAAAGTACTGCAGTGCTCGCTTGATATTATAAAAAATTACTCTTGTGCTCGCAGCAATGAAACGGTAGAGAACCGCTGATCAAAGGTTTCACTATACTATGTATTATACTACTATACTTCTACTATACTATACTATATCCTATTCAAATATTCCACACCTATTCACATGATATGAGTATTAAAACGTCAATATAAACAAATTTAAGTGTAGAATATTTTAGAATCTTTCATGAAAAGGTACGACTCTTCTACATATAGTATATTTAACGTTAAATAACGACAAATTACACTTTTGAGTGAATAATTAAATTATAAAATTAATAATATCCAATAACAGGCATAGCATTCAACATATGCACTCGTATTTCCTATAAAATGTATTTCATATCATTGTTAGATATTTTAAAATTTAAGTCCTTCGCAAAATTATATTTTATTCCTTATGGATTTACTCATAAAAAGAGTTAATCCATTTTCAGTTCATTCCACCTCCAGGAGAATACATTTTTAATACAATGTAGTCTGAATATGTTCATCGTAAAATTTCTTCGCGTGTATTAATCGTGCGTAACATTAATTCCATGCGATGGAATAACTAACAAAGCACCTTACCCGAGATTTTCCAGAAAACAGATAGGTACAGAATTACGGTTCAATTCAAACCCAAACTCTCACATTGCTAAACTTTAAAAGCCTTTGGAAAGTTACTGTATAAAATATGTACTCCATGTGGAAATACAACTTCCAAGTACAGGAATTTTCCAGAACCTCCCTCTGTATAAAATCGCAAGGGTAAAAAATTGAAACAAGGGATTAAAATAGGGGTGCTGAGCATGGATGATTCTAAGCCAGAACTTTCCAAAACAATTATTTTTTTAGGTAAACCTTGCTCCTTGAGGAGGAATGTCATTTTTGCTAGACTGTGAACCTAACGAGGCTTAGATCTTGTTTTGCTCCTTGCTGATTCCATTAGAATTTGTTTCGGTCCATGAAATCAGTCGCGTAGTCAAACATCAAGTTGTCCTACCTGCTCGAGGGTTTTTTGAGCGTTTTTTATTTTTTGGCCCAAAGATACTCCATAATACATATATAAATAAATGTATAAAGACATTCCTGTAATGTTACACTTTCAAAAAAACAATCTATTATGTAACAGAAAGAATTTTAGCAAATAAAACAAAAAATTAAATCTATTCCTTTGGTCTTACATAAGTTTAAGATCGCAGTTTTAATAAAAAAGGTAAAAGTGAAATTCATTCATTTATTCAAGGGCAGTAAAATTGTATACCAAAATATACATCTATAATAAACGTGTGAAAACTCCTAATAGCATTCAAATGAGCACTTTCCGTTCTAATTTAAAATAATTTCGTTTTCCCATCATTTTAAAAATTTATGAAACACTCCCTTTAAAATATTTCTTTAAAGCTTCGGATGGGAAATATCATAGCTTTTGGACCGCTACGTAGCTAAGGTGTGCCAATTGAGCATTCCTAACAAAAAAGCCTCTCTAGTCCAGTGGCGTAACTATAGCTTTTGGGTACCTAGCAAAAAATCTCTCAGGGCCCCACTTAAAAATTGAATATTTGTTAGTGTGTTCTGAGCGTAATGGATATTAATAGAAATAACATAAATATAGAATTTTGATAAACATAGTATTTATATTTATTATGTATAATTAAATTTATAAATTATTATAAATAATGGATGCAAGGGTGAGGGCCCCCTTGGTCTTGGGCCCTTACGCGATCGCGTAACTTGCGTACACATATTTACGCCACTGCTCTAGTCTGTTAACAAAATAATGGAAAGACTTTTTCCTTAATAATATCAACAGCAGATTTTCTTCGAGCTTTTTACAATATGTAGCTTTTATGCGTCCACTTTAATTTCCGACCTTGAAGCGGTCATGGCCTCGACCTATTATTTGTGGTCTCTATTCCATCCCGACGCCTCCGCATCTCATGCCTTCCTTTGGCCGGTGTCCAACAAGGCCAAAATAAATAATACCATTTATTTCTCATAATGCCGCAATTGTCTCCTATCTGAGCCCGAGTCCCCGCAAGTCCAAATTAGCCACTTAAATCTCTCCATGCCTTCCTCTGCCTCTCCCTTCCTCTTTTCCTCTCTGTTTCAAACCTCAGTCGAGTCAGTTTGCATTTTCATCTGTTAACAGCTGCGGTGCGGCATGTTATAAATGCGCTGCTCGCTCTTAGGTTGTATCCCAAAAAGACTATTCGGCGAAATTCGTTCTGCCTTCACCCACACCCTTGAGGTATGGGAACATCCCATAACCTACTTCATCAACGCGTTTCTGTTCCATAAACCTCTACAGTCAGGACCCGTTTTAGTGCAACCGTTTGTTCATCACTGGCATTGGTGTTAAAGCGGGGATGGCGGTAAACCGAGGTATAGGCTTGCTCTATGTAATCATAACATGGAAGTTCTGTTCACAACTATTCAATGGCGGTATGCGGGGGTGGTGCTATATAGGGAGACGCTAATTCGGGGTTTGACTGCACTTATAAGCAGATAAATGTTAACCAAACTCCATATCCTTGAAGAAAACACCAGATATGATGAAAAGAAGAAATTTTCCTTGTTATGAAAAGGAAAATTTGATGATATCGAACGCTTTTCGGAAAATTAATTTACATTCCACTTGAATCGATGCTTGATAATCGTAGATGCAAGTATAATATGTACTGTAAATTAATCAATCAAGTAAACCAAAAACCAAGTTGCGCAGAGACAAGCATTCAAACGAGTATAAAAATGCAATTACAAATACCTATCACCAAGATCCTTCAAGTCTTAATTTGCATGAGCGGTGTGGTAGGTAGGATTTCATGAAAGAGGGGTCCATGACCGGTGTTGGAGGAGGAGGATAATTTGAAACCTTGCCCTCAACCTAATTATATTGGTCAAACGTCTTGTCTATAGCGCATGTTACATGCGACTGGATAAACAGCTTTTTGCGGAATATAAACCAGGTCCACATCACATTCCCCGGACAGTCGCTCTTCCAAGTATTGAATAACCTAAGTGCTGCTTAGATATCTCTAATAACGGAAATTCTCAACACTGACATTACGGGATATTTTCCTATGAATGCTTAATGGGGAGTTTATAAATCTCTATTAATAAAAGCATTATTCTGTGCCAAACGCTGACGTCACCCAATGGCACTTTTTAACTCTTTTTTAACAAACTTCACGATTAGGTGGAAGATTATAATTTCGTAGGAATGTTTCATTTAGATATAAAAATTTAATGACAAAAAATACGAAAAAACCGGGTACTACTCTTGGGGGGCAATTTTCCTTTCCCGTAAGATAACACGTAAAAAGCGACTTTTGAAAGTGCAGGTTTTTATTCTTTTGGAAATTCCAATCAGAAAAAATTGACGTACGATTTTCAAATTTGAACAGTTTTAGGAAAATTAATGAAGTTTCTTATTCTATTCTTCTTTTTCCACCTACCGTTAGAAAGCTTTCAATTTAAACATTTAAATCACATATTTTGGGAAAATATTGGATTTTAAACGAGATGTTGCCTTGCCGACCACGTCATTGTTGAACATCAAGAATCAATTGTTGTCTCAACCCGCATAAGTGTAATATATTTATACGAGTAGATAGATTGCCTTAAATTATCGTAGGATTATTCGCGAAATTACTTAATCCTAATGGGACTGGGATTTAGTTTGGATTCTTTTGCTTATCTAAACGACTCTATAAATGTAGAGTAAGAGAGAGGGGGATGTGGGGAGGGAGATAGGAAGGAAGGGATATAGAATGAAAGACACATAGAGAGTAAGGGAGGTATAGAATTAGAAAAGGACGAGAGGAAAGAGATAAACACGGAGACGGAGAAAAAGAGGGCGAGCTATGGATTGGGATTGGAGTGAATGAGAGAGGGGTGAGGTGGGAGAAAAGAGGCAGAGACAGAGAGGGAAGGAAAGAGAGAGGAAGGGAGACAGAGGGAGGGACACAGAGGGAGGGAGACAGAGGGAGGGAGACAGAGGGAGGGAGACAGAGGAAGGGAGACAGAGGGAGGGACACAGAGGGAGGGACACAGAGGGAGGGAGACAGAGGGAGGGAGACAGAGGGAGGGAGACAGAGGGAGGGAGACAGAGGAACGGCGAGTGGGGGGGAGGGAATATTATTATTTATTTATTATTATTACTTCGTTTTTGACAAGGGGCTCATAATTGGAGAAAATCTTATAAGCCTACTTTCCAAAAAAATGGGAAGTAGTCCTATGAGATTTCCCGGGTGTCCGTTTGTGTGTATGAGTGTGTGTGTATGTGTGTGTGTGTGTTCCCCCTAACATCTTCTTCATGAATGAACCCGTTTCAACTAAATTTAGTACATAGAATATGCACATACATTAATGATCAAATTGACATATTTGGACCGAATGGATACAACAGGGGTGCCACAATTGCAAAGTAAAACGTTTCGGTAATTATGAATTTGGAAGGAATTGGCTAAACCGATTTTAACGAAATTTTGTATGAAGTAGGAGTGCAACATAAAATAACAAAATCAAAATGTTTAGTATAGATATAGAAAGCAGGGCTGACACAAAACAAGGAATAAAACAAAATTATTTTCACACGTATTTCTGTTGAACTCTCCACACTAATTTTAACCAAATTTAATACTTATAATATAAACTTATATACAAAACTATATTAACATTTTAACCAAATCAGCCAATCGGGGCTGCCACAATTACAAATTAAACTCTTTTAGTAATTAAAGATTTGGATGGATTTGGCTGAACAGATTTCAAATAATTGTGTATTTTGTGTATTTGTACAACATACCATATTGAAATCAAGATGATTAAAGTGGAGCTAAGGTGCAGGACTACCACAGTAAAAAGTTAAATAATATTTATTTTACAAGTATTTCTAGAGAACTGAACTAATGGATTTTAACCAAATATAGTATATTTAATCTTCATATAAATAAATTACCAACATATTCTATTTAAGCCGGGTCGACTATACAGGGCTGTCACAATATCAACGTTAGAATTTTTCTGTAGCTATGAATTTGGAAGGTATTGGCTGAACGGATTTCAAAGAAATTTCGTTTATAGAATGGCAAAACTAAACGAATATATTTAGAACGGATCAAAAAAGCAGGACTACTTTTCCAATATGAGGAAAAATAATTTTCTGATTTCAAAGCAAATACATTACTATACGATTTCACTACGGCGAATTTGACGAAAAGCACTCCTGTACCACGGGAAACCTGTATAAATCCCTACATGTGATATATTAAAATTGTATTTAAAGAAAAGTAGGCGGATTGGTTCTTTCCAGAAGTACTTGTTTTTATATAATCTAACAATATTGAATATAATGGTAAAGCGACACTAGGATACATTTCAAATACTATAAAATTACATTAAAAGATATCGAAATGTGTTAATTAGTTTGTTAATTGGGATTCAGGCCGGTGTTTTTGTTTTTCTGATATGGCGACCCTATGCGTAACTGCCTGCGAGCGAGCAGTTGGATGGACACAGCGAGGCAAATGGGCATCGGAACAATTAAAAAATCGATTTAATTACTTAGAGCTCTTTCCGCTGGATTGTCATAATTCCCACTATACTATGGTAAACAAGATGGGAGCCTCGGAAACAACTAGATTAATAATCTTCCAATAAAATCTGTGAAATTACCACGGTTGTAAAAATTAAACTACGTCTAATTTCAATCGATTTATGTAAATCGGAAGATTTTTTACCACATCTTTTGTGATAACAGCGCTTAACCCGAGTATTATACTATCACCAAAACTGTATCTTAAAAAAATATTGACTAATGGCTGTTATGCCCTGAAAGTTAATTATATTTAATATCATATCATCAAATAGTGCGATTAAAATTAACTTCACCTCTCATTGAGGGGCTGAAACAGAATAAAATTTCTCGGAGGAGAAAAGCTAGGCAAACTTGAATAATGATAAAGCGACGAAGAGACCCATAAAAAAAATCGCACATCGAATTTAAGAGTGAAGAATTTTCAAAAAGTCTTCCCAGTAGTTTTTTCGTCCATTTACTTGCGTAATTACGCTTCATCTAATGGAAAAAGTTTTAATAACGCGATTACCCAAATCAAATTCGCTTAAAATATGGAAGGTTGCCGTTATGATTCTTTAAGAACTAATTCTCATTTGGTTACACCGTAATCTGAGGCGATCATAAATCGTATACTCAAAGTAAACGATGATTGCAAACTCACATTCAAACCATAAAAAACTTTTATGCGCACAATAAATGTGGGTAGATAACTCTGATTAAGTTAATATTATCTTATTTGCCGCAGGAGTTGCAAAATGAGTTTTTCCTTCAATCCGATTAAATTCCGTTTTTATAATTCTACGACCATTACTGCTTTTAAAAATTAAGTGCCATTTTTTTATTTTTAAGCGTGTTTTGTTTCCTAAGTAAGCGACTTATAGCTTATTTCTGTCCGTCCGTAGGCATGTTCGTTCTCGGCTTCTACGGAACGGATTTTCATGAAATTCCGTATTTATAACTTGTAATCAAAGACAAAAAGAAAATTACATAAGTAGTTTAATTAACCTAATCAGGGGCATTACTTTACAATAAACTAAAACCAACTTTCCGTCATATCTCGTAAAATATTACTCATATCGAAAATGACTTCAGATAAAATTTGTAGAATCAGCCAAAATATTTTTTTCGGTACATTTTTATCGTAAGAGTAGCCTTCATCAATAAAATCAAACAGGAATGTCGTAATTCGCTTTGGATTTAGAAAAACTCATGCATGAATACCTAAAGGGCTCCATAAATATATACGCTGGCCAACTCACCACAGGCGAGTCAAGAAGGAAGTTGGCGAGAAGATTTGTAGCCTAACCCGCAAAGAAATGAATTATGGGCGAGTGGATTTTTTTCTAGTGGAAAGTAGATTTTAGCTGAATATTTTGAGCCCTGAATACCAAATTCTCGTCAACGTAAACAATTTTCGCAGTCTCTACGTAAATATGATCTGCTGTAAACAAGAAAATGACTTTAATAACGTTACGTGTGAATGAAGCATTTTATACGCGGATTATCTACGACCAAGAAACGAATGCAAACTTAAATATTACAACTACTTAACTCAATTGAGATGTTTAAAATGGTATTTGATTGTTTGACTAATTGCAATATATTAGAAAAAATTAGTAAATAAAAAATTTGATATTTCCCTACCATCATTTCTGATATCGTTTTGGAGTATTTAGTCATTAAAATTAAGTAAATATGTTTATTAATGCACCAACATACGGGGGGAAGAAATATTTAGTGGGTAGAGAGAGATAATCGGGCTGTGGCGTTTAGCTATTTTATGTTTTGCGCTCGTTCAAAATAGGTATATCGTTTACTTTCAAATTCTCCATCGCACGAAACGCGTCTACTTGTGAAAGTATGTACACCAGCGGTACTTTTTTCTAAAACAGCCACACGTGAAACTTTTAAAAGTGTGTAGAATGAAAAATGATTTGCCATGTTACTGTTAATATATTTATTACAGCATTAATTCAATAAAACATAATACAGGAATGCTACAAATCAATGTGACTGGTGGAACAGAAATATTCTGAATAACATTCTGCAGGTCAAGCTATCATTCAGAAATAGGTATCTGTATCATATTATCGACCTGCATATTAGTAAGTTGGGACCGGTACAAGTTCTTAATATATTTCAACTTGGAGAAAGACGCTTCGCACAAATATGTAGAACAAAATAAGGACTGCATGAAATTAGCAAATACTTAATTGAGTACCTCTCTCTTTCCAAAATTCAGCATATTTTCGTGTCTTGGATATACTCAGTAAAAATAGCTTTCAGTTCATTGTCCGAGTCATTTTTTAGATCAGTAAATTCATTCATCACAGAAACTCGACTGAATCCAAAACATTCAAGCTGTTTTACATAGTCGTATGTCACGGATTTTCAACCAGTCTTGTAGCTCATCGTATAGACTTGACATACTGAAATCTTATTCCCATTAAGCCGCAAACTGTGCAAAAATATCTTCCATAATCTCATATATATAAGTCTTGACATCAGATTCTTTCTGCATTACAGCTACTGTTGGGAAGTTGATCCAGTCACCTTCTTTAAGCTCACTTTCATACATTATCATTTGCTCTTCAAAAACTGACACTGTTGCATATTTGACTTAAGATTTTATTTTCCCACTGTAAATCTAGCTTAAATTATTTGAATTTGATTGTGCTATCAACCTAAAATGTAACAAAATCATTACTTTCAAGATCCGGATATTTTTGTCCCTTTTTACTCAAAAAACAAATGATTTCATGATGAAGTTTGAAGTATTTTTTTAAAATTGAGAATCATTTAATCGTGAAGTCACTTTTGAAAGTTACATGTCAATCCATTCGTGTGTACTAAATGTCAAAATATCATTAACTGGCATAGCGCCGCATTCTATTGATTCTGCGAAAAAGGATAAAGATTTCTTTATAGATTTCGGTTATTTGCATGTCTAATTATAGTCAGTAGATCACCCATCTAAATACAACGTTTCAAAAATGTTTTTTACCCTGACTTAAAGTTATAAAAAATCCAAGACTGAGATATAAATACCATTACTGTTCATTTATCATTACTCGAAAATAGCACATCTACATACATATATAAAATTTCTGCATGCGTCTTTTTTCTTTATAAACTCCTAGAGTATTTGAAACGATTTTAGGAAGCTATCACTCACTTGAATTTTTCCTCTTTCATTTGTGAGAAATAAAGAGAAATTTGTGCAGGTCCTTTTAATCGTCATTTTAACCACGATGCAAAGTTTAATACGATATAGTTAATTTTTGTTGAAAATATATATATATATATATATATATATATATATATATATATATATATATATATATATAATCTTACACAAATGAAACGTTGTTCTGTTTACAGAGTTTTTATGGTTACTAATAACAGTGTAGTAATGTTAGTGAATAAACTTTCATATTTGGTTCGTTTAAGAGTTAACACATTGAAGCTTCACTTATAAATCGGTAAGAATTAAAATCACAATTCTTTTAATAAATCGGAAAGTAAAGAAAGCATCAATGCATACAAAATGCTATATTAATCTCAGTTAGTATTTAAACGAAAGACTTACGTTATAATATTAAATAAAATTAATATAGATGGTGTATACGTAGAAGTTTCATTCAATTATCTGTAATTAAATATTTAATTTCGATTTTATTCCAATTAATGTTACAATACGTACTATCAAGTTCAATGAATCTGAAAGAGAAAATTATGATTTAACCCTAGTTCCGAATGTACGATTATTTAACGTGAATAAGAGGCACGTAGTGCGGATTATGATTGGAAAATGTAAGAGAGAATGAGTTATTGATTAATTAAATGTGATTAATAATTAATTAATTATTGGAAGTCATCACTTGTTCTATGGCTGAAATCATTCACTTTCTCCCACGTATAAAAATTGACATGTCAAATGATCCAGCAATTCCTTTTAACATGCATCATATACAATTCGCGATCAAGCTGTCTTATGCCATGACAATATATTTATATATAAAAATAAAAATTTATAAATAAATCGCAAAGCCAAACCATAGCCAAAGTTGGTATTTTTATGCCTGAACCTTGCTTTACACATGGAAATATGTAGGGTGTTCAGGAATTCGAAATAAAATTTTTTTTAAATTCAAATTATACCAGGTCTTAAGCAACAGCCAACTGTCACAAACCACATTGTGTATAGAGAAGTTTTGTAAATAGAATAAAACACACTAAAAGAAAAGGCCCCGTAACACTAAATTGTATATAAAGAAATTTTGCAAATTAAATAATAACACAGAATTGAAATAGGCCCTTAGTGAAATATTAATAACGAATCAGCGCATGAGATATTTTGAACGAAAAGAGATTTTTTCATATCACTAACACAAATAAAAACTTCAAAATAAGTTATTGCTATTAGAGCGTACAGCTTTTACCCCAACATCTTTCACTGCATTTTATATGTTTAATTTTTAAAAAGCTATCTCTCCGTAAGTCTCAAAGTCAAAAAGAAGATACTGCATTTATCCTAAACAATTGAATGAATGCACACAATCAATTGCTGGATGTAAAAATGATACTTGCGCAATTTTCTTTCCTTAACTTGGTAACTGAATAGAGAGTGGGAGGGAGAGAAAAGAGGAAGATGAAGGGAGAGATAGGGAAGGTGAAGGAAAAGAGGAATGGGGAGGGATAAACCGCTTAACTACGGAGGCAAACTACCGAGAAACCGCCGATACTGCAGAGTGAGAATTAGTCTACCTCGGCAAGTCAGTGGTTAGAATATCCGCTCGGACAGTGGAAGACCCGTATTCAATTCCCGGTCAAGATAAATTTTTTCTCCGACTTTTTCAGGGAATTATATTTAACCAAAAAAATCTGGAATTCAAGGCAATATACTATCTTCATTTAGAGAAAGACGCATTTCGACGCATAGCATGGTGGATTCCTCGAGGGTAGAATTGCGTTCGCAAGATACGAGATGGATAACATGGGACGTTTGTCCAACCGCAGGGCCTTTTCTCTATGGTGCTCCTCAGCCAGAATTCGAGACAAGGCTGGAATTGAATGCAATCCAAGTAAAGTAACAGCTCTCGGAGCGCCGTTAACACTTAAAATTTCGTTCGTGAGCAGAAATAGAAATGAAAGGGTCGATTACCCAAAGAAAATAACGTCGAGATGAGAGGGCGTTAAACGCGCATGTTGAGTACTTCAAACGTGTGCTGTAAATAAAACAAGAGAGAAAGAGAATCAGTCTTTTATGCCTGCTCAGGCATTTAAGCGAGGAATTTTGAAGGATAAAAAGACGATAAAAACGCGACTAAACTCTACGATAGACGAAATATACAGACTAGGCCATAGATAGGGGGAAACATATGGTTCGCGTAGATGCTATGCACTTCCCTTAGGTAAATGCGTTTCGTAAAAAGTAAAAATGGTCACCATATTGATTTTGCTGATGCTACGGAATGTCAGTTTTTTTACGAAATCTCCCAAATTTGATGATCAATCGGCCGAGAAACCTATCGCCGATTTACTTCCAATCGATGGCGTAGCAAATTAGCAAACGTTTGAAAGTAGTCCCGCGGTTTGCGTTCCTGGTAAAGGCAAAAATTTTTCCCGGCTTCTTCATAAATATTCATTCTGCATACAAACTTTGCCAAAAATTTCATTTGTGTTTAAATGTAGCAGTTTAAGAAATGAAAACCACGGAAAACTTCCAATGGAAAGCTGGTAGACGAGTAATTACCAGTAGCGTTGGAAAATGATTCACCCGAGCTTCAATAGATGGAATTGATTGCCAAAAAGCAAAGAACCAGTTTCAGCAATTCTCTCGAAGGCGCTAAATATAAGGCAATATGAATAATTGGCAACCCCACTCAGGTGATTGCATTTGGTTCCATTAACTTATGAGCCACCAACAGCGATTTTTACGTAGAATATCGGGAGACCGACTCGGGATCACAGAAGCGGTTTGACGCTAAGTAAAGACTTTTCTTCGAGAAAATCTCAAGCGACCGCGAAGCGTAAAATAATCCAAGTTTGTGAAAGAAGAACGCGGATAATTAAGGAAAGAGCCGGTTTTTAACGGTATGCTTTCAAATTAGAAGTAGCTATCAAATGTGGCGACAAAGAATGGAGTCGGAGAAACTTTCGAGGATTATTTTAAAAGATCAGAAGTGGGGCTGAGTTATGATGGGGTAGAAATTTGGAAAAGGTGTTTCAGAAGGCATTAAAAAGTATTAGTGGAGGGTCAATGGATGGAATAGGCAATCAACTCGGTATCTGCTTGTAAGTTCATATAGGCTAAGTGGGTAACATTTTCAAACCAAACCCCTCTAAATCTGGAGATTCTAACTGGTCGTAGGCTAATGAGTCACCCCTATCTCTCACAGACGAAATAAAAATGAACATTTGTAAATAAGACGGGGCTCCACAACTAGACCAACCGAAATTACGTCAGCAACATTCCAAAGTTCCATTGTTTTGAAAAAGACCCAAGTATGCTTTTAAAAAATTAACAGAAAAATGTTGGATTTTTGCTTCTTTAAAATTATTCTTGTGCATCCTTAACTGGTATAATATTGAAGATTACTTTCAAAACATTCAGTGATTTAATTTTGTCTTCCTGCAGTAAGCCATATGTATAATAGGAGAGAACGTGGAATAGTATCTACGTGTTATTCTAGTGGTCAACGTAATGCGACTGCTAAGGACATTGGGTTCAATATTTTGTTTCTGTAAAGGCAACGATTTATTAGAACTGAAAATTCAATGGAATTAGCTTACTTTAATTATTCAGACGGTATAAATTAAATTTTTGCACTTTAAGTGATAAATGGTAAATGCTACATTAGGCGAAAATTAAACCAACCATGCCATAATTTTTAAATATTGACTTCAGGTATGGAGCAATATTATCAACTTTTTCGCATAAATATCTCCACCATGAATGTTCCCATTTCGTAAATACTTGAAAAAATTCCGAAAATCTTCACAATATGTTTCAACATTTTTAGGATCCAGTTTTTCTTATCGTTCATAATGTGAGTTCAGTATCGCCTAGATTTATCATTTGCTGCGGAGGTTCGAAATGCCTAAGAATGCCCGTCGGAATAATAAATATCGTGTTATTCGTTGCTAGGGAGTGGACGGTAACAGGATTGTTCAGCCGGATGGAATGGCTTTATCCCAGTTGGTTAGGAGAGCGACCAGCTGGTAGCGATGAGGGTCTCCGGTAAAAATAGACGTGCATAGGAAGTTAAAAGTTAAGAGGGTTATCCCGTTTCAGGAAATGCCTTCTGGGAAGCTGAGACCCAATTCTCCTTAAAAACAAAACAAAGCAGGAGGAGAAAAGGAAACCTTTTCCGGCGCCGCCGAGAGAAATTCTTTCTCCTTCTGAAGGGAAAGCGTGAGGTTACGGCGAATATGCAGAATTGGGGCATGCGCACAATTGTTGGAGTGCTGCAAGTGTTTAAGCGCTAGTTACTCGGGTCAATACGCATTGCAAATATAATTGCAACTGTCGTTGAATGCCAAAAACAGGTAATTTAGACAGTGCATCCGTGCCCAAAACGTTAGGCGTGTGGTTGGTTATTGTTTGATTTAATCTTTTCCATCATTATTATTCTGAGATTAACAGAACAAAGAGAGAAAAAAAGTGATTTGTTTCGAAGTTTTATATACCGCATTCATCACAAACGTTTTTAGATCCGTACGTTAAACAAACTGTTGTCATCTCAAAACTCCAGAATTGGCGAATGAATTTGCAAACGCTCCATCAAAATTTTAAAACGCGCGTATATTTTGAAACATTCACACTAGTCTTACAAGTTGCCAAAACTAGTGTCAGGTTCAAGAACGCCTAACGAGGACCAAAACTGAAACACGATACACATGCCTCAACACGGGCTATATATCCTCTCTGGAAAACAAGCGTTTTATGTCACAAAAGTCACCCTGGAGAACTGCGGGAGTTTGAGGGAAGCGTTCGGCGATTATGACCGAATTACCCGCGCTACGTATCGTGAGAGCGGTGGATGGAAGGAGTCAAATTTCGACCGAAGTTGATTGTTTTCCACTCGGAAACTCCTCAAGGGCAGCAATTAACTCCAGCTATTGGAGAAGACCGCCGAGGTCCTTGCTAAAGACCGAATCGAATTACACAAAGACACGGTTGATGATCAACGCCAAGTCACGAGGAAACGATGGAAGTCCCCTTTCTTCTAAAATTATAAGCTGTGGAAAGTTGAGGACTAGACGGTTTCGCCTGGAGACTTGTTAAAAGAGGAAAAGATTCAAGGTGAATTCAGACAGCGTAGCTCCCTTGAGCTTTGTAAATAAATAAATTGCAAATTCAAGGAAAATTTTGCAGATGCACAACAGAGAAAGGAGGACTAAAACAAATCCTGCAAAATACAAGTCGAGATGCTCCGGATTTATTAATGAGGAAGAAGTATACAGAGACAAGAATGAATGTGTACATTAACAAAAGTTGCATTCTTAAAGAGCTTTCCTAAATTGTTTGATCTCGGACAAGAAGCATTTTTCAGCACACAATCCTGTCGCGTAATCCAGAATATATATATATATATATATATATATATATATAATATATATATGTTATTTTACGTGTGTCGCTTCGACATCCCTGGGGCCTCGCTAACCTGAAGTCGTCTGATTGGTGAGTGCTCACTGGGTTTCCTCATCCCAACACCTTGTTGACATCCATATATATATATATATATATATATATATATATATATATATATATATCCAATTACAAAAACATCCCAGATATAAAATATTTTTATATTTTTCTAGGTGCAAAAAAATTTACAAAGTTAAACCATATAAGTAAGGGAATTAAACTGGTAACTCTGACGAACAAGCACATTTGGAAACTCGCGATTACGTCTCTTTTAATAAAAAAAGTTGAAAACTTCAAATCTAACGGAGGTTGGGAGGGAAAAACCGAACCAGACATCGAAAAATCGATTTCTAAAAGTATTGGCATTTGCGATATCAGAATCGGATTTCATCCGAAATTTTTCTCAGTCTTCGGAGCATATCACGATCGGAGCGACCTCAGAACGATTCTTAACACAAAAAAATTCAGCGAGGAACAGCTTAGCCCAATGCTTTTCAAACTTTTTTTTCGCGTACCTATTTCGTATGTGCGCGCCAACAACTTTCTGGAGAGGAATCTTGAACACTATCAACGGAATTGATTATTATCGGAATTTAATTTAGTTTTCCTTTCATTTAACTACAACTCAGAACACGGGGGCGTAACTAAGAGAGGACCTGAGGAAGAGTTCTGGTCCCCTATAATAAGTCCTCGCCCATTCTGCTGAATCCTATATTTTAAAATATGAATTAATGAAGTATTTTGTTCTGTTCTTGATAAAAAATAACTTTCATTTGTGTGACAACTGTTAAACTGTTAAAACGATTCTTTTCGTATTAATATTTTTATTGTATTTTTTTATTTTGGTGTGCCCCTCTAAATATTGTGACTGCCAATCTGGCCCCCTCCACCTCGAATTGGGACGCTGGTTACGTTCTTGACAGAACATAGTTCACCACGAAAGTACTCTCCAATGAGGAAGTATCAAAGAAAGAATTATAGAAGCATTTGTAAAAAATCTGGTGTGGCCACCACATGACTTTCTCCATACTTATTTCTAAAAATTCCAAATAGGATAAATGATAATAGACATTTTAAGGAATTGCGAGAAAAAATTTAGACTTTACAAAGAACAGAAATAGACTCATACCGTAGCCTTCTGATACTGGATATAGCCAGGAATCTCCAACAATTACGAAAATAAAAAGGAGCGTTACTAAGAAGTAACTAAGCGTCAAGTGTTTACAAAACTCGCCGGTAAGTGGTGGCAGCTAAAATATTAGTTTTTAAAATATCTCTTAAACAATGCATTATATGGGAAAATGTTTCAAACAAAGGTTGTAGAAAATTACATTTCCTACAACATTTATTCCATTTTTTTACATTAATCAAATATTAACTATAGTAAACACCCACTTTCTGTTGACCAAAACTAATCAGTTCTTGTGACTCTCATAAAAATGTTAAATATAAAATTTCGCGTTGGCCCGATTAATAGTTTTTGGGGGGTTGCCTGTGGTGTAGTGGTTAGGACGCTGGCTGCTACTCGCCCGATGCTTGAAAAAGTCATCGGGTACGAATCCTGCGCGAGTAGGATTTTTCTCAAGGTCACCCGGCCCCCTGTTTGCGTAGTTTGAGGAGACCGCGCAAATTCAGCTGTTCCGTCCTTCGGAAAGGACGTTAAGCTGTTGGCCCCCCTGGTGCTCTTCGTAAGAGCAGGCAAATGCCGGCACCGGGTTCCCCTCCTCCCTCCCCGGTTATTCATTGCACTAACTCTGAGATACCCATTTGTGCTGTAAGAGAGGCGAATTGACTGGGCATTCAAACAAACAATAGTTTTAGAGTTAGAGCACCCACAAAAAACTGTCGCACACACACATACATCAAGAAAATGGAAAAAACGTGTTCAGGAGACCCCAAAACGTGTATTTCAGCCTTGGTAGAGGGGTGGTTAGCGTGTCTGGCTCCCAATGCTAGGGTCACGGGTTCGAATCCTGCCGAGGGCATGGTTGTATGTGTTCGTCTTTGTTAACGTTATTGCGCTCATTGTAAAAGGCCGTTAACGGCTGTTTATGAGCTAATATAAAATAAATAAATAAAAAAACCTCGAAATCGATTTTTTCATGAAAAGGATACTTTCTCCGATACTACGTATGGAGAAAGTAAAAATTTAACTCTATTCTTCAAAAAGTTCAGTTTTTTCAGACTAGTTTTTCAATTCCTTAAGAAACGATATTAACAAAAAATGCATCGTTTGTTTCTTACCATTAATAGATTCACTGTAAATAAATGTTTATCTCTGATAACGTCCTTGCGTCACCTGACGACGCATGGCTTGCCACTAAAAGAGGAAGCTGTACCATCGGTTGAATGGCATTGGCTTAGATTTTTCGGAAGAATTAAAACGGGCTAACTGGCCTTAATGGCCCGGTATGGAACACGAATCGTCTTTCTTTCCAGAAACTACACGCCATGATCCCGCGGCCTTAATCGTTTTTATCACCACCTCCGATAGGTTACTCGATCGTCCGAACGGTGACGACTCGGCTATTTCAATTAGATTGTAAGGATAAGACCGGTCGTAATTAACGGCCTTGATGCCGCCGACAATGCTAAATCGATAAATCACGGTCGGGCAAAAAAATCCAATCTTTAAAGTGGTTCTTAGAATGAAGAGGCCTATAAAAGATCGGCCATTACTTTAAGAAGGGCAACGATTTCGCGTAAAAACCATAAATGGAAAAAAAATTCCGTCACTATTTTCAAGGGCGAGTAATTCTTATCAACTTATACTTTCTGAAGACCTATTACACATTTTGTTAAAATAGCTTCAATTAGTGAAACACTTAGTGATCTACATAACATGAATTTATGAAAATTTTCCTCTAAAGCCTCAAAAAATAACTTTTCCTCTTTCATGGACCTATTTTCTGGAAATTGAAAAAGATCCCATTTCACGATCAAACCCTACGTTCTAACATCAAATATACTGATAAATCATACAATTTCAAATTTTTTAAGAACTCAATCATGTACCTACACATCAACAACGATACAAATAATGGAAGGTGTCATATTCGCCGAATACGCTCGGGATTTTCTCTATTCTTCCAGCATTCTAAGCTGATGTACTGAAATATTTTTGGCTGATATCGTTTTCTCTTGCACCAGCACAATATTTATAAATTGGTTCATTAATCAAAGAAAAAGCGCTTTTTATAATAAACTTCTCAATCCTAACAACCCGGTTACATTAAATCGGAGAAAAATGCAGAAATATAAATATATGAATAATCAACTTAGCCGGGAAAAATACAAAAAATCCGTCATTCGAGTAATAGACCTAGGAATTCCAAATATTCGATGCTCTTCCCATGGTTTGATTCATTTCAACGGCTAAGAAATTTGACAGCAAGAACCCATCCCAGATCATAAATAGTTAAAAAGAAACTTTCTTCCCTTCGGGGCCAGTCGCACCGACATCCGCAAAAAAAAAGAGCATCGTACCTTTCCTCGAATAAAAAAGTGGCAATCAAAACGGCTAAAGGATAGAGAAGTGGGTGGATGGGGTAGGAGGGAGGGGCAGGAGGGAGGGGCAGGAGGGAGGGGCAGGAGGGAGGGGCAGGAGGGAGGGGCAGGAGGGAGATAAGGTCAAAGGCCATCTTGGAGCGGACAGAGAGGGATAAAAAGGGATTGGGGCGGGGATAGGGCCGGGCGGAGGCAGAGCGTAGGCGAGGAAGAAACTCCCGCAACACTCGAGACACAAGGAATACAAAACCACGCTTGGATCTCCAAACCCTTTCACTTTATATTCTCTGAGGAAGAGGATTCCAAGTTGAGAAAGGGAAGAGGCGGATGGAGAAAGAGAAGGGTCGCATACTCAAGACTCCACTTCGTTTTAATTTATATAAGCTGGAAGAGGAGGAAAGATATAAACATTATTTTCAGTTTTCTTTTGACCACCTAACCGTGTTCGTTGTTTTTATTTAATGTCCTTCGTACATCAAAATTTCGCTTTTACGGAGTGGCTTGGGACCGAGTTCTTTCTGTTTAAAAGGGTTTTCCGTAAAATCGGTGTTGGTTAATGTATCCGCAGAATGTTAGTGAAACACAAAAATATCAATAACCGCAGAAAGTGACGATTGTTCCATTATGATGATAAATTTATAATTACCAACAGCGCATAAAACAATATAAAATTATTGCACATATATTTTATGATTAAAGTGCCAGCGCCGCGCGGGGACAAATTTTGAAAAAAAAAATGGGATTTTGGCGCACATACTTTTGAATAATAAAAACCTTAAAAATATAAAAATGCCCACACAAGAGCACAGTAACACCCAAGTAATAAACTGAAAATCTCAAAGGTGTGAAATTGCAGAATTGATTATAATAACAAGTCCGCTGGAGGAAATTTCACAGAAAAATGCTAATAATCTTCATTGTCGTGAAAGTCGACAGACGAACATCTAAAACTTCAACGCCTGAAGGGGAATTTCCTTATCATTAGAACGAAATCTTTTCCTGTTAATGCTCCTACACGTAGAATTTAAATTTTACAGCCCTCAATACATCGAATAATTTTCGTCTACCCCCATTGTTGCTTTCTACTTCTCGTTTAAGTGCGAATAAATAATACAGTTTTTTCGAAAGCTAATTCCGATTTCTGACGCGATCTTGCGTCAAACCGTCTTCCTTATGTGAGGTCAAGAAAATTATCAGGTAGATAATCGCGTCCGCCTTAATTGCTTCAACTTTCTCTTTGGCTTCCATTAGTTATCTTGTTAACTCACATTTTAATAAAATGTTATCCAATCCCCTCTTCCGCTCTCGACTACAAACCCATACGTAAAATTCATTCACTTCGTTTACACACAAAAACAGTCACTTGTGTCTAGGACAGAGATTGACAAATTTTCTAAAAATCTAGGCGCCAGCTCCAAAACCTAAGAACTAGCGCAGACGCTGCATAAATTTGGCGAATATATTTTATCATCGTAAGAAATATAAATGTGTAATAATTTAGACACGAATCCGCTGCAATAATTAAGCCGTGCACATTTTGTCAAAAAATAATAAAATGAGCCTTATGCATCTGAAACAGCCTAATGATATTCTGAACAAGAATAAAATTTTGCACTTTTTTTTAGGAACTTGAATGCTTCCGACCGATATATATATTTTGCTGCTCCTACTGCTGAGCCTGGAAATACAATATGACTACAGCACGTGACTACAGTATAATCAAAACTTAACTACAGCACACACATACCATATCTAGGCGTCAGCATGAAAATCTTAGGAGCCATGGCGACCTAGCGCCCTGGAATTTTTGAACCCTGGTCTACGGAAACATTTCAAATGCATTTAATTGAGTATCCTTGTGTTTATTCCAATTTAATATACAGGTTTATAAATATTTTGTTTTGCGTGAAAAAATAAACAATATTTACTGAAGTGTTCCTTTTCCTATAATAAAATCTGCAGTGATATTTTCGGGTCAAATGACCAGATCAGCAAATATTTAAATTCATTTAAGATTCACTTTCTAATTATCTGATTAAAAAAACCAATGACAATTCGACATGGCCCCTTCTTCCATTATACTGCATTCATTATTGATCAAAAATGCAATACATTATGCCATAAAAATAAAGCAAGCAAGAAGAAATTCCATCGTGAAACGAGTAGACGAAAACCTTTTTATTTATCCACTGATCATTCCCCTAAAGTGTGTAATTTGTTGAATCACTTTATTACAGCCAAGGTCTCTGCGATTTTCATATTTCGAGGCCCTTCCAATCTGCCACCTATTTAATTTTAGCGTAGTAATCATGTATGTAACAACAGACGGACGGCCACACAAGATGAAATGTAAACATCATCATTATACCCATTCAATCATCTCTCCATGCCATCCATTTTAGCTAAAGTATCAACTAGAGTAAATATGCAAAGAACGGAAGCGAAGGTGAAAAAATAAGTCATTAATGAGAAGGCTAAAATATATATTTTTTTAATTCAACTCAGTTCATCTCGCCGTTTACCTCTGAGTTAGGTGGACGAGAAATCCCCAAAAGACATCCGTAACGAGATGAAAATCTAGCGCTTCAAACGGTGTACGTGTAAATGGGTTCCATTAATTATTGATGCACTCGGCGAGAAAGAAAGAGAGAAAGAAAGTGGCTGAGAAGAAAAACAGTTTCGATTACTCGGTGAATGATTAAGGATATATATTTTTCCCCTCTCTCCTCTGAGTTGACCTTTTTCCTTTCCCCCTCTTCCCGAACTGGTGTTAAGAGGACAGCGGGATGGAATAAAGGATGGAAGCGGTGGGATAAAAAGGGACAGAGGGAGAGACGATTTTGTTCCGAACTCGAGCGGTGAGCGGATGAGTGAAAGGCATAGTGGAAAGGCAGGAAGGAAAAAGAAAAGAAGAGGTGCGACTACCTCAAGAAAGTGTTCGTTCAGTTGTCGACAGTCGACGTGATCTATTCTGTATCGATCGATTTATCGATAGCATGTGTGGACGATATTAAAGCAAACATACTTTTCTTTAAAGATATCGACCAATCGATTGGAAAAAACCGGATGTTTGTGTTATTTTTTCTAAAATTGATTGTACAATTATAGCACTTCTCTTCATTTACGAATACAAAAAGATCATTAGCGAGTGAAGTCAAAACTTAAGAGAGTTTAACAAATCGTATTGAGTGTTTACAGCTTTGAAATAAACTCCCTTGCTTTGGTGAAACAGGTTGCACACAAGGTTTGGAACTAAAAAAAATAAGTATTCCTCTTCTCTACAACATAAAAGCTGCAACAATCCATTCGCTGGTACACTCCAATATCTAACCACCAATCATTAATTATTATTTAGCAATTAATAATTTTTATTTTTGATAACGCAATTTTTTTTCATTCTACTTTCTCATACATATCTCATGAATTTGCATAAAACACTCGTGGAAGTAGAACTGTCGAAAAATTGGTTTTATGGGAGCATATCTTAAACTAAATTTTTGATGATTAGGGAATGACAAAGTTAGTTGTGAGGATGGTAATAATTTTATATCAAATTAAGGCATACTACGTTGGTCAAAAAAATTGAGCGATTTTTGTTTCAGTTTTAAAGAGGCAATCTCACCATAGTGCTTTGACTTCAGTTTATTCAACACCTGACCATATTTTTCATCATCTCAAAGATAGTAAAAAATTACTTATTTCATTCTATGACAAACAAAATTTGTGTCTTTAGTTACATACAACGAATCAAAAAATAAGAAATTGACATTGTTCTCAGTGTAATAGTAATGAAATTTTTAATAGTTTTACCATTTATTTTCATGAGATAAATCTCAATTGAATTTATCTTACAATTAGACTCAAACTAGCAACATTTTCAAAGTTTAAATTTTTTCAGATATTTATTTTTAGCGCGTTTTTATAGTTTCACTTTGGTCTCTGACTGACTGACTTTCTGTGCACTTGCTTAAATTAACATAGTGACGAAACCGTAAACGATAGAGAGCTGAAACATAGAGGGTAGATTTCTCTACCGCTGCCATTTGTAGATTTTAATTTTAAAAATATAAAATTTCTCATCGAGGCCCATTTAAAACGTTGTATTTTTGATATTTCCCGAGGTGTAAAAGAAGTAAATCTTAGCGTACATAACCACATTAATGCCACTTATTCTTTAAAAGTTTGAAAAACATCCATCAAGAAAGTAGTAATTTATTTCGAACTTAGAAAATTTCTTACTCAGTTTTATTAATTGTTTCCAACGAAAAACAATTATTTTAACAACCGAAGCAAACAAGATAAACTACAAATACATAAATATGTTTAATTTCCTTTAGTGTGTACGCAGTGAAAGGAAATGGATTATCTACGACAAAGAAATGAACGTAAATAAGTTAATTTTCCTTTCGTGCGCAAAAAGCGCTTTGCAAATGAAAATGAATGGACAGTATACCACAAAGGAATGAACTTGAACATAAAGGTTAGGTTAGAGTTAGTCAACCGAGGTACGTCTTAAATAACTTTCGATATTTTTTAATACATCTCCGAAGACATAAAAGGTGGAAACCTGAAACTTTGAGCGTAAATTTCATATTGATGTCGCTTATTCTTGAAAAGTTTGAGTTTTGAAAAATCTATAGAAGCGGATATAAAAACTCAAAATTTTAATAAAAAATTGATTAGATTCAAAACTTGAATGACATTTCGGAAGTATCAATTATCCAAAAAAATACATTTTTACGCAAAATATAGATTTATTTAGAATGATGATGCGCAATACACACTAACTTAGCTATTAAGTCACTCTCAACTTTTTATGTTACCATTCGTTATAAAAAATGAGGCTCTAGTGACTTAATATGAAGCGGTATAACCAAAAATAATAAAAACGCGCTAATTTTTTCCATTTTCTACTTGTTTTACTATACGAAACGATTCCGCAAAGAAAAATCATGCATCCAATAGAAAATCATTTATAAGTCGCATTCTCCAGTTGCCTAACGGTTAAATTTATTCCTGAAAATCAGCGTAAAATAGATAATTTACAACAGTAAAATGAAGTTTCAAAAACAGAAATCATATACGTATATTTATATATATTATATATGATATATATATATTTTTTTTTTCATTGACTAAATTCCAACTTCTACTAGGTAATGCAGGCAGTCACACACAAGAAGTCGGTACATTCGCCTCTTAGGCAATTCCGTTTCTACCTTGCTAATAAGTGTTGTCGCTTATATGCTCTCCGATTTAAGGTTCACCCTACCCTTCTCCTCCCCCACATCTGTCGATAAAAGGACAACTTACATTTCCTTACCCTAAAAGTCACAATTTTTCCAACTTAAGGTAGATTTTGATTTTGACCGATGCTTATATGCCACACGATAAATTAATTCAAGTCGTGAAATGCTTATGAATAGCGTTGGAAAGCTTTAGAGCTCATCCTGTTACCATTATAATAAGATGTTTGGTACAGTAATACAAAATATTTTTAAATTCATTATCAGACTTCAGTATGATGTATTTCTAGCAATCAGGATAATTGGTTTCAATGATATTAAAGAGGCCTTAATTGGAATAAAGATTTTTCAATGACAAGGTATTCTGCCAAACGCAAATCAGAAGTGTTAACAAAGCTTTTTAAGAAATATAACTTTGTTTTAATCAACGTGACTTGGAATAAGTTACTGTAACGCATTAATGAAACAGGAGAAAGTTTGCAGGATTCAAACTTTAACTTAATAAAAATAGAAGCGTTGTTACTGTCGCTACTAATTTCGTACGAGAAAAAAGAAACAATTATGAATTAACAGAAGAGAATACCAAACCACTAATTTAAGATAAGACACTCTGTTAAAAGAAGTCGTGCAAGAAAACGAAATAAATATTAATATATGACACGATAATTATAGAATTGAACTCAAGAATATTATTGTACAAAAATATATTGATTAAATTTAAAATGCATTTTCATTTCAACCTAAGTAATTCCAGTAAAGAGGAAAATAATAATAATAGTGGTTTTCACAATCCAATGTTTTTTTCTATTTACAACTTTCTTATTCTTTATAAATGTACATAAGTGCCAGGGTCGCGCCTGGGGTGTCTGGCGCCCGGGTGCAAGATATTTCTGTGGTGCCCCATGCTAGCAAATTTTGCAGTATGAACAAATACGACTTTTTTCATCGATAGAGAGTGCAGACAAGCTGATGGATTTCTGTCGATGTATCCCAAAACGAACTTATTGAAATAATTCGTTGCATAAATATAAAGATAAACATATAATATAATATCTGCTTGAACGAAACTTATAAAACGCCGCACATTTGTTTAAAAGTCAATACTCTGTGCCCTTACCTTATTGAACAATCAGAAATTCCAATATTTTTGGGGGTTTTGTTAATTTACAAGCCTAATTTGATGCGATATTTATTTCGCCTATAAGTAAATAAAACTTCAATTATTTATGCATTTCTACGTCAAAGTCCCGACTTCGTATTTTCATTTTAAGATATTTAAAAATCCAATGAGGGAGTAAATGTCAATAATTCGATTATTATTTGGAGAAATTGTTATGGAATTTTAATTCGATACATCTACATACGATCACCAAAATACAGCATGTGGCAAAATTCACGCAATATCATGTTATATTAATTTTGCGTTTCGGTGTTTGACATTACTAAAATTATAGTTTAATAATAAAATAAAATTATTACTTTAATAGAAAATAGTATAGATAAATGTATGAATAAATTAATATACATGTAACTATAAAACAAAAAATTGTAAGACTAAGATGATAAAGAAGAGAAAAAAAAATAAACTAATAATTTGCATTATATCTGAAAAATTCCATTTACCAGATTTTATTGATTTTTCCATCGTATTTCAATTATACCCACCTATGGCAATTGTACTTTATTTGGTTTTTTGTCATAAAAGATCTTGATTAATTTTCTAGTTATTGAATAGAACTTAAACATCCATTGCGTTTAATTTTATTTATTGAATTTTATTAAAGTATTTTTAAAAACTGTTTAGAACAATCCTCAAACTCGCGCTCCTGCCAAAGCACTTGACTCATTCCCCACCTTTTAATAATACTTACCAGAACATATATTTAATCTTATTTAGCAATCCACCCTTAAAGACATTTTCGACCTACCTCTCGAACTTTTATAACTTTCTGAGTATTAGCAAACCATCGCGGATCTATATGATGTACAAATAAGTGCGAAACCAAACGTAACCCAATATACACACACTTATTAGGAAAGTTGTTAATAATAATAACTTCCACTAGTAAAACTAGTCTACATTATCTTCTATATGGATATAATTAACACATAAAGAGCCGTGCGAATACAAAAACACTGGCGCCAGGCTTACGACAAAATGATCCTCCTGCTTTTCCACTGATCCTCGTTCTTCTAAATAAAGGAATCCTTCTTTCGTATTCAACAGTTATCTTGTGTATATAAATCGATAAATTTATGTGTACTCGATACAAGGACCGAATACAGGATTACATTATTGTACACTCACTTTTCAAAAATGAGTGAACATAATAGTTAAAATTGTTATGATGTTATAATTATGACAGATTTAGCTGCCTATTGAAGCTATTGAAGCTATAACTACTTACTTACATTTTTATAAAAAACTCAAAACAACTGAGGACTTATGAGCGGAAAGCAATAATAGAATTTTCGAGTAGAAACTGAAACGCGTTATATGAAATACCTCCTCGATTAAATAAAGAAAATAAACACTACGTATGTGCAGTGTTCCTCTGCATGAACGATGATCTCCTCAGCTCCAAAAAGAAATTTTTTTTCGCTGAACGAAGTATCTTCCTATCTTCAAGTATGATACTCTTCTGTTCACAAACCGTTGAGGAAAAGCGATCATTCTCCAACGAAAGCTCAAGAGATTTAAGAGTTTTGTGCAATTTCGAAATGAATATGAGCGTTAACGTAGGAGGGGGATCGTAAAGGACTAAGAAAAGCTAGTTTTTGGAAAAGCTATTCCAAATCAATTTAAAACAGATTTGGGATTTTCAAGACTCGGTAAGAGGGAGAATTTAAAAAATGGTAGACATCTGGTATTCTTCCAGCGAAAGGATTTATGGTAAAGGTCGATGGTACTCAGGGGCGGTCCAAGGTATTTTGAAGTCCCGGGCAATAAAGTGCTCCAGCGATCCCGTCCGTAAATTTTTGTATAGATATTTTTAGAAGAACTTGCTCATTTATCCATTGCTCTGTAAGATAATTGATAATGAAAAGAAATAGGAATTCCATGTAGATTTGATGTAAATTTGTTTCCAAATTGTATTCACTTGCAAGTAATATATACATTGATGATCGATTTAGTGCCCACAATACATTGGCGTCCCAAGCAGCCGACCTGCTCGCCCCTACCTCGGGCCGGCCCTGATGGTACTTTGCGAAAGGATCGCCGCCTTAGTTGGAGCTCCTTGCTAGGGTCGGAATAGCAATTAACAGAGTAGCGCCCCCACCTCCTGGCAACACCTACGGTGAACCCTGTTTTGGTCGCCACTGATACATGTTCTAGCGTCCTTAAGTCACGCGACCGCGTATCGCAAGGGATCGGAAAAATTTTGCTTATAAAATTTCGAGTCATTTTAGTATCTCCCACTTTCCCTTTTCACTCGGACCAAGGAGGAAACATTCCCAAACAGAATGCACAACACGAATAGCAACAATATATAGATACAAATACCTTTAATGGGAAGGCGCCCCGGCAAGTCGACACCCGGGTGCAATGCACCCACTGCACCCCGGGTAGGCGCGCCCCTGATAAGGGCAGCGCCGTACCAAGAGAAATTGGCGCCTATGGCAAGATTTGCAGACGCGCATTAAGCTGAATATCATAATAAGAGTAAATGTATTAATTAGTGACCATATTTTGATAGGTTAAATTTAGATGGAATTGATGGATCACAGGCATAAGCTAGAATGTTGAGAAATTTGGAATCAAAATAAAAAAATTTGCTATGACCGGGAATCGAACCCGGATTTTCAAACGCCTTTATCCAAAACTTTGTCGTAGCCACTCTTAAAGATTTAAAAAATTTCCTTTGACGATTAATTACAAAAATAAGATTAAAAATCGATCGTTCATTAACATCTGTTATCTAGAGATGTATAGCAAAAGTTATTTGAATACAAGAAAAAAGTTATATAGCTATTTAAGATAGTAAAATTAACGCTGGCGATTTGCATCCTCTGAACTGTGCGCCCGTGTGCGATCCACACTCTGCACACACCCGAGGCACAGCTCTGCTAATAAGTAAATTAATTAACTACAATGGATAATAAAAAGGTTGAGAAAACGAAATGCGCATTTTGTCTACAAAGCAGCCGTCCTCCATGGTTATTCACCGAGAGTATAATCTATTTTCAAGTCTACTGTCGATGAGTCGCCAGTTGACGGCCGCCTTGCATCCGAAATGCTCATTTCTCCAGCCTTTTTAGAGCTATTCAATTTATCAACTGTATACCAATTACAAAACGTGCTCGATAATTCTAATTTAAGCAAAACTATCTTGACTTTCTTTGCGAAGGTGGCAATGAAATCAGAGACGTAGCTGGCAGATATGGCGCCTATGGTATTTTGGGAAATACCTTAGTTATGTAAAAATCATTTTCTTGCGTTCCAATATATCATGACAGAATATTCTATTTATAATAACTTTACCAACTGGGTATTAAATTAATACTTATTTATAGTGAAATATACTTTTGTAATTTTTTGTGAGAATGTTTCGCGCCATATTTAAGAGCCGCTTATGGCAAATGCCACCTTCGCCATACACTAGTTGCGGCACCGCATAGGGGCACCCTATAAACACTTGCGCCTAGGCCCCAAAATCCTAATTTCGCCACTGCATCCAACCAAGGCGTACTTGAAAATCGACTATAGAAAGATGAATTTTTGTTCTTTTGGAACGCTCTTCGGTTCAATTCCCAAGGCTGTACGACTTTTTTCAGTAATTTTAAAGTGAAAATCAAAACATAAGCTGCACCAATACCCATGCAACTCAAATGGAGATATTAAACGGTCCTGGAACCCAAATAGGACCGTTATATTATACGGTGATTACCCATAAGCATCTTTAGGTGTGTTTCTGTTTAAAACTGAAAGAACGATCAAATAGTTTAAGCCGGTTTCAAGTAATTCTACATTCTTTGGGATTTGAATGCAATAGCAGAAATATACAAATTATCAAATATAAGTTAACATAAAGTTATTAAAAATGTTAACCGTTTTGCTCGATTTTTTTCAGACGATTTTTATCTTGAGAAATTATCTAAATATTTCTAACGACACTTCCTTGCGCGAAATTTACTTCGCCGATGACAATTTGCTCTATTCCGCTTATTTATAGCTTAAAAAGTCATTAACAAACTTTATATCATTCTGAATTCAACAATAAATTCCTACGTGTTGTACGCAGTGGATGACGAATGTGGTTCTCGGATATTTCAAACCGGCAACGCTCGCTCACTTCTCCGATAGCATCCATTTCTCCGAAACAAGCAGTAGAACGAATATCTAGTCATCGAATACTATTTCACCGTGGTATGCGGCGGACGTAACTCGATACCCCCTCCCATGGCCGTCGAAGCCCGACGTTGAGCGCGACCAACATGGTGGTCTTGGTTTGGAATCTTCAGTTTGACCTTGACTACCGAATTTCATTCCTTTCCGTCAGACTGGGAAAAAAACTTACAATCATCAAAATTTGCGAAAAACTGCAAAATGATTTCTTTTAATTTCGAAATAAACTCATTTATACTCTCATATTAACACAAAAATGAAAACTTCTTCAAGTCGAGACTATCTTCTATAGAGGTCCCCGAGCATTGAATCGATGCTAAGATGGGTTAGCATCTAAGTTTCATAATTTAGATTCTAAATACTAAAATTATTCTCTCCTACCCTCAAACAAAGAAAACGGCTTTAGTTCATTAAGTTTTTGAGAATAACAAAAAAAAACTTAAATTTGAATTAATTTAACTCATTTTCACCCTTATGAGAAACATTACAAATGAAGCATTAAAGATAATTGCACAAAATGAAGTGGAATGATGCACCGCCACCTTAGTGTGATTGCGTTGCGTATAATACTAATCTAACTAATCTTTCAAATGTTTGTTTCATATATTAGCCGGATATAATTATCGTGGTATTTTCAATGAAACTTTAACGACTTATTCATATCAATTTCCTCGAATAATCCCATATTTTTTACAATTAGGTTTCCTTCGAAACATAAATCACTTTCATATTTTTGAACGTTAATTTACGCTTTTTTGCGAGTGTCGTTTCTTTGCTGAGTCACTTTTCACCACAAATTCATTCGCCAAAAGAAATAACACAGACTTATCGAAATTCAGGACGCAAGGCTGCTTCAAGCTCCTCCATTTCTCACCTTTGCCGTTCAGACTTGGGGGAAGAAGGTACGAGACGGGGTAAACTAGACACATTTGAATAAGCGTTAATGGAATTCATTTTACTACTCACAAGATACAGGATGAATAAGTGCAAAAATTTACTTACAATAAATCTTCCCTTAGCCGAATTATCCTCGTAACTTCGACTAATTCCGCACGTCAAAATCCATCTCTATCCTTAATGAACTGCATCGCGCTGCATGACGGGGAAAAATAAGATAATTTCGGAAGTAAAAAATTAATAGTCTGATCCAACCTCGGCAGGTGTCGCCACCTTATTGTTCCAGTCCTAAGTGTTGTAATCTGTAATTCACCCAGCATACTTCCTTGCTCGTGGGTAATCTTCATTTCGATCAAAGTGTGAAACTTTGAGTAGATGTCAGTTTCTAAGTAAAGAGAAGACGTCCGAGGAATAAGTGTAAGTGATTTTCATTCTTAATTGATTTTATAAACTTCAATCGTCACGAATCTACCACCAGCTTTTTGTTGTCAACATCGGCCCCCGGTAACTATATCGAAAAGTGGATAAATTAACTATAATTAATTATAAAAACTTTCATTTAACATATATACCCAGAAAATGATTTATATAAATATAATTTCTAATTTCAAAGTTTACTAGATCAACCATTTAGCATAGTAGTATTCGTGCATCTCTCTTTATTAGTAACTACTGTTGTTCAGATTCAATAACTGAAGCCAGGAAACGTTTGTCCATCTCTGTTTTACCGTGGTGCATTTTGTCAGTTTCAACTGTGGCTGTCGTGAACCGGTACTAGTGATTTCAACGGGTGTCGTCGCGGGAGTGAAGATACCTTCCGCCGCTGGACACAATTCTCCGGCAGCAAAGGTAAGCTTATAGCGTTCTGACGAACAAAATTCTCCCTTTTACTCGCATGTTTCCTTTGAACAGTGCATGGGCAATGTCTAGACATGACCCCGATCTGAAACAAACGTTACAGACGACCGTGCAAGCAATCAGGAAATTAGGGTGTGTAAATTTGTGAGAATTGTTTTATAAACAACGGTGCTGATAAGAGGTAAAAAAGCTCGGTTGCGAAAATATCCAATGTCTTATTTACTGAAGCAGGCATTGTGATATTTTCTAGAGCAGTGTTTCTCAACCGATGGGTCGCGACCCCTTTAGGGGGTCGTGAGAGGATTTTAGGTAGGTCGCAAGCACTCTTTGCTAAGGCAAGTAATTTTATTCGACTTTTAAGTGTCCTGCAGGTTTTAATTTATCGACGTTATGTTAAAAATAAAGAAATATCTATATTACCAACGTACGAAAACATTTTTAACAAATGAGTTATTTTTATGTAATAAAAACAAGCAAGAAATTATATCTCAATAGTGATTATTACTTAAAAAATTAAACTATACACCACATAATGTATGAATGTTTTTAATACTCATACCTAGTTGTATATAAAACAATTTTAGTGCAAACCTTGTATTTATAAGGAACACAACATTAAAACTCTCTTATTACGGAGAAAACTGGTTGTTTTGCACCTCGAATATTCTCGGGGGGTCGCGACGACCAAATATCTGGACGAAGGGGTCGCCTGACGAATCTGCCTGAGAACCACTGATCTAGAGACTTGTGCGAATGATTATTCATCCCTTGGGTCGTCCATTGAAACGTTCTAGTGCTAGTTAATGATACGGCCGCTAGATGGTATAGGGTGGGCTGTCTGAGTGCAATAGCATGTTGCTTTATTCTCAGACCAAGGTATTCGCAGCATTGTGTTGAAGAACTGGCGTCGGCTTTCAGCCTGACTTCATCCCTGAAGATACACATCTGTAACGGGTGCGAAACTTCGGAGACAATGGTCCACCAGACGTCGTAAAGCCAACGCCAGTTCTTCATGTTGCTTATTTCTTAGCTTAGTTTATTTTCTGCTGAGGAAGAGGCTCGCATGGAGGGCATTTTCAGTTTTCCAAAGCCTATCTCTAATTGTTATGATATTTGAAGATTACTCTTAATTTTTTCAAGCGATTTAGCTCTCCGATTATTCGATCCTTCCTTCTATCTATCGATGGTAAGAGCATATAAGTCTTAAAATTATATTCAGAATTTGGAATTTTTTCTATATAAATTGTTTTTAAATTTCCTCACAGACATTGCAATATTTTCAAATTAATAAAAATATCTGTTTAAAGTAAACCGTAGAGAATAAAATCTGGAACCTTGTAATGAAATTTCCTTATAATATTAAATAGAAAAAATGTGGTAATTCATCTTGATTGCATGCATAATTTTGGTAACATAGTAATAAGTAATTGTAAATGAAATGAGAATATTAGTTCGAAATAAATATCAATTTCAGGATCTTGTTCCCATAATAATAATTAGACCGGTATTATTTGATTTTAAGGAAGAATGATATATAAAGGTTCATTGTATTTAATGGAAGAGATAAGGAAAGGAATTAAATATGTGGCGCGATTTTTCCAAAATTAATATAAACTTTTAAAATCCAAATATTAGAATTATTAGAATCGAAAATTTTTCATAATATTATTGAGGATCTACTAAATCTACAAATACCATAAATTACATATTCGCGTAAATCAGTCATGCAAATATTCAGGCAGCCAGTCACCCATGGAGACCATAAATTCTTTGCGGGTTTTTAAATTGAGCAATATTTCTATTTTCTGCCAAATAAATTAAAAATTTTACAAAGCGGCCCACCAGATATTCTTGCGGATCAGCAATGTTTAAATCCTTGTTTGCATGGATGCCGTAAATATATATCATCTTTATAGGCAATCTGCACGTTGACAGGTCCGCGATTATTACTGGATTCTCCGCTTAGACACATTTTCCGCAATCTTCTTCATTTCTTAGTCGATCTCTTTACATTTAAAGTCGTCTATCAGCTGAAACCTTTTCCTTCGTCTTTATCCATTTAACTTCCCTTCTAAAACATCTTTAAACATGCTCTCTCTCTCTCTCTCTCTCTCTCTCTCTCTCTCTCTCTCTCTCTCTCTCTCTCTCTCTAAGGTTATGCCCCCCTTCCTCCTCCTTATAGTCTACATAACCATGCGCCTTTCGCCTATTCTTTGTATTTCCTCGTTTTTCTTTCTGTCCATTTTATCTTCAGTAGTCCTCTCTATATCCACATTTCGAAGCTTTTCAAGTATTTTATATCATTTTTCCTGAGTGCACATTTTCTGCTCCATGCAAAGCGATATTCCAAATAGCATTTTATTAATTTCTTGCGTGTATCTTCCTTCATATTTCCGTTAGTAGTGTCTTTCTTTTGAAAGGGGCTTTTACTTTCGTCGATCTAGTTCTTATTTCATGGGCACATTTTTCTTCTCCCGTTACAATGCTTCCAAGATATTTATATACTGAAACTTGCTCTAATGGCTTTCCACCAATACTTATCTTCAAGTTTTATTATTTACCCGATATCCGCATGATCTTGGATTTATCTTTATTTTCATTCCGTATTTTCTACATTTTATTACCAATCTATTTATCACGTTCTGTATTCCTTTTTCCTTTCTTGATAGAAGTAGTTGGTTATCAGCATATTTTATTCGTTATAATCCTTCCTCCAATATTGAAGTCTCTTGTGCCTTCTAGCGCATTTTGCATTAATCTTTCTCCTTATACATTGAATCGGATCGACGATAGGCAACAGCTCGGCCTTACTCCTTTGCCGATATTCACTCTGCTGGTATTAGCATTCTCCAATGTGACCTTCGCAACTTGGTTAACGTATAGATTCCTGATCAGTCTCCTGTCCTTCCAATCTACACATACACCCAGCCCTCGATTTACATGGGGGATGCGTTCTCGAAAATCGCCGTGTAAATAAAAACCGTGTAAATCGAAACTAACACTTCATATATAATTGTGGGTTAGGTTCCTATTAATTTTAAAATAAAGCATATTTTGGAAACACTTGCTTTATAAGGACATTTTATCAGAAATTTGAATTCAGATATAATAATAATATAAGCATTATATAAATGAACCTTCACATTAAATAAAAAATACAATCATAAAATAAATTTGAACCAAGAAGTAATGATATAGTAAACATTAGAGACAAAACAAAAACTTCACACGATCTGGGAAATTCAGCATTGAAGGAATAAAAAAATTGTTTAACAAGGAATGGCATTTAATTATAAAATTGAAAAAACTAACTTAACGAAAACTTCAATAAAATTCTTCTCAATCATCAATCTTCATCTTCATTGCCATAAACAAATTTAAAAACAGAGATCCAGTGTAAATCGAGAAATGTTCGCATTTTCTTGACTGTAAAACCGAAACCGTGTACATTAGTCCGTGTAAATCGAGGGTTAGTCCCGTTTTCTTGGCCGTGTAAAACCGAAACCGTGTAAATCAAAGTACCGTGTAAATCAAGGGATAGGTGTATATCCTTTAATATTCTCATCAGCATTACCCAATTTACTCGATCGAAGGCCTTCTGCCAGTTGACGAAACATACGCAGCAATCTTGGCTACATTCTATTGCCCTCTCTGATACGATTCTCACTTTTCGGATAGTATTATTTGTTTTCTCGTACTTTTTTTACAATCGATCTTCCTCTAGCATTTCTTTTCCCCTGGCCTTTTAGTTAGTATAAGTTCTTGTGATGGTCTTCGATATGCGCGACGGCAGGTTTATCCTTTCTTCAGCTCTTGAATTGCTTTCTCTAACACACGGTACGAAGTTTTCTTCAATGCCGTTCATCTTCTTCCACTTCTATTTGGTGCTCTAATCTTGTCTGCTTGTTGTATATTTCCTTATTGTATTTTTCCCATCTTTTTGATACATCCTCCGTTTCTGTGGCAATCCTTTTCCACAGATGCCGTCAGGCATCCTTATCTTCTAATTCCCACGCCCTATCATACATCATTTCGCATCCCAATAACTTTTCCATCTGTTGTATTAATTAGCATTTTTCCTTTAACCTGTTTCCACTAGCTTTATCTGTCACCTTTCTCAACTCGTGCATACATATCGTATATGCATGCTCGCACGCGCACACACGCCACGCACTAGCACAAACACAAATTCACACACACATACATACATACATATACAAACATATATATATATATATATATATATATATATATATATATATATATATATATATATATATACACATGCATACAAACAACCGTATTTTTCGGCATATAAATCGCAGAGGGTTATAGAACGCAATCCGGTTTTTAGATGATTTTTTGGGGAAAAAAATATTTTCGTTCACCAAGGCATTTAGGGCGGACAACCTTGTGTATCATTTCCTGCCGTGATTAAGTCCGTATCGGGCAACATTTACAGAAAATATTACGTTGCGATAGCATTAAAATATAACGTTTTAAATAAACTTAATTCGTAAAATAAATAGGGATGATCTAAAACAATTAGCAATTGCTTCGAGGCTTGTATTGCTAAATCCAGATTCATCGGCGACATATTTATTTATACACCAGAATCACTATGATACGAAATCGAATTATACAAAATGGTCGGTTATAGGAATTGTGTTTCACCCTTTGCTTATTTCAACCGTTTTGTTATTATAAGACAAAAATTAAATTTCCTTTAAGTTTGTACATAAGAGGTTGTATTGTATATATCGTATAGCAATTGTCATGTTTTAAATTCATTAAAGGTATGGTGTTGGTATTGACGCAAACTAACACTCAACATTTTCTTCCATGTGTTGATCATCTCGATTTCTAATTTAATACCATAAAAATAACAAAAGGCCGTATACCAATGGAAATTCGTGCTATCAAACCAATTAAAAAATACTTGGAGCGTTTTATCTATTCTTAAGGCACTCTTATAACCATCAGCGTAGACCGCTATTCGAACGGCGGCTATTGTGTCATATTCTTCAGTGAAAATTCGTATGCGGTCCCTCTCATCTCACGTAAAAATTACATCTCAAAAGGGAATTCTAAACTCACCACCCAGAACTTTTAAAAAAATTGTGTCAATTACTTTCACCAACCTCTTTTCAACCCACCCTAAATTCAAGCAACGAAACACATAACGAGGTTAAAATATAGTCCATTTCTTTCTTCGGTACAAAAGAAGCTTGTCAAAATTGACACAATACGTACGTGCGGCATCGAAGGCTTTTCTTTTTTTGTATGGCACCTTCGGGAGAATTCAGTGGATGATTTTTTATGGACGAAACGGTTTTTCCCCATCGTTATTACGGAGTCACTTCCCCCACGCAATCGTCCTAACCGGTTTGCAGCCAGAATTCCGTATGGAGCAATTTCATACGTGGCTTGACTCGGTTCACTTTCCGAATGTCCTTTTTCTGTTTTTCCTCTCTCTATTCGGCCCCAAAATTCCTCCTACCCTTCTCTTTTTCTAACTTCAGGTCTGTTCTCACCCTCTCCCCTCTACCCTCACCCTTAAATTCACCTCTCCAATCCCCTCCTCTCCTCCCACACTACCCTCCCCTCTTCCCCATCGCCCTACCCTCCTTCCCCCACCACTCTCCCACACGTCCTCCCTTCTGCCTCTTACCCAAGTAACTAACTCTCTTCGAACATCCCCTCCCTCCTTCGCCCCACCCCCCAACCCCCTGTTATAGACAATTTCTCCTTCAACCCGTACCTCTATTTCCTCGGAAACGGACGGCCGGAAAAAAAGAAGACGGAGATCGAAATAAAGTGAGAGAAAGACAAAAGAAAAGAGAAAAAATTCGGGAGGGATGAGATGATCCGGAAAATCAGGCTTCCGTCTTAACCGCGGGTGGTTCTGTAAGCCGAAAATTGGGTTTGGTGACTTCCTCCGAACGGAGACCTCTTCCTTCCTGTGTCTGACAGGTTTCCTCTCGATATTTCGGCGTTTTTATGTTCTTCTTTTATTCGATCCCTTAAATTATCCCGAACTCGACATAAAGTCATACTTTTCGAATAGCTCGGGAATCGGATATGGCGTTGAATTCGTTTTGCACTCTGGTGATTTCTTTCCTCCCCTAACGAAGGAATGATAGGGTTTGTAGTGTATATGAGGCGTAAGGCGAGTAGCAAAGTTGAGAGCAATCATACGAGCAAATACGACATCTCAAGACAAAAAAATTTCTTACGAGACAGGGATTTCGACGTAAAATTAGACTTCCGTGATTCCAACAAAATTTTTCAAATCTTTTCGGATTAAACTAACTGGTAACTAAGTAATAAGAGTCTACGCGTCTTGGTTGGAGTGTTTTTGACTCGGAATTTGTCCCAGTTTTTTTTTCAATTTTTTGTTGTTTATGAGATTACCGTGGTCAGTGGCGCAGCCAAAAATTTGATTTAATAATTTACAATACATATAAGCTCTTGTTTGTTGATTTATCTGCAAGAACCTTTGTGTAACGATAGAACCTAATTAATAAAGGTGCTGATTCTAATTTGGACACCTTCGATCTACTCCATTTCCATCTGATGCTCGCATACTCGATACTTTTGTTAAGATTACATCCTGTATCGGGGAGGGGGACAAATGCCCAGTTGCTACACCCCCTCCCTGGCTGCGCCACTGGCCGTGGTACCATGCAATTAATACTAGCCAATAAATAGGAACGAGTGAAGTGTTCTGTCTTTAACTAGAGCGAAAAGTCAAGAAAAATGATGCTTCCGTAAGATACTTGGCACGTAGCAGACTTATTACGCCGAAATTTAACGATGCTGCAGGATTAACTTAAGGTTAAGAATTAATTAATTATTAAGAATTTATTTATATGAAGATTATTACTATAATAAAAGCCTAGATAGTGGTTTGTGTATAACGTTGACGTCATCAATGACACATTTTAACGCGATTTTAACAAACTTCCCGATTAGGTGGCAGGAATGTTTGATGCAGATATAAAAATTAAATGAGAAAAATAACTCAATAAAAAGGGGGGATGGGTGATTTCCGTTTCCTGTAAGATAACACGTAAAAATCTACTTTTTAAAGTCTTTTGGAAATTTAAATTAGAAAAAATTGACGTACGATCTTCAAATTTAAACTATGTTTTAGGAACAATAATGAAGTTTCTTATTCTATTCATCCTTTTCCAACTACCGTTCGAAATCTCTCATATTAAACATTTAAATCATCTTTTTTGGGAAAATATCGGCTCTTAATCGGGATGTTGCCTTGCCGACCACGTCATTGTTAAACTTCGAGAATCAATTGTTGTCTCAACCAGCATAAGTGTAATATATTCATACGAGTGAATAGATTGCCTTAACTTGTCGTAGGATTTTTCGCGAAATTACTTAATCCTAATGGGACTGGGATTTAGTTTGGATTCTTTTGCTTAGCTAAACGGCTATGTAAATGTAGAGCAAGAGAGAGGGGGATGTGGGGAGGAAAATAGAAAGGAAGGGATATAGAATGGAAGGAACATAGTAAGGGCTCGCGCACACGGGGATAGTAGAGAGGAGAGTCAAGTAGGCAAGTAACTTGACCCTGGCTATTATCCCCGTATGGACAACAACTTTCCTTGAATCCAGGGTCAAAGCCAGTAGTGGAAATAGTTGGGAAGACAAGCAAGTGAATAGGGAAGAGGGATACGGAGAAAAAGGAGAACTATGGATTGGGACAGGAGAAATTAGAGAAGGATGTGGAAGAAAAGAGACGAAGAGAGAGAGAGAGGGAGGGAGGGAGGGAGGGAGAGAGAGAGAGTGGGAAGGAAAGAGAGGATGGGAGGAATACAGAGGGAGGGAGAGACGGACGGCGAGAGGGGGGTAGGGAATATTATTATCTATTTATTTAAAAGAGAGGAGGGAAAGAGGGACGGCGAGAGGGAGGGAGGGAATATTATTATTTATCCGTCATATGACGGGGAATACACTTGTGTACCACATTTGATTAAAATCCATAAGGTCAGTTCTCTAGAAATGTGTGAATAAATATTATTTTATTTTTTACTGCGATATTCCCTGCTCTTTAGCACCGCTTTAAACATTTTGATTTAATCATGGTATGTTGTACAAGTCTTATATAAAAAATTTAATTGAAATCCGTTCAGCCAATTCCTTCCAAATCCTTAATTGCTGAAAGAGTTTAATTTGTAATTGTGGTATCCCTGTTTGGCTGATCCGGTCCAAATATACTACTTTCGTTTTTTATTTAAGTATGCATTACATATATTGAATTTGGCTAAAATTTATGAGGACAATTGAACACAAATACGTGTAAAAAGAAAATTTTCTATTCCTTGGATTGTGGCAGCCCTGCTTTTTATATCTATACTAATAATATTGATTTTGTCTTTTTTATGTTGCACGCCTCCTCACAAAATTTTGTTGAAATCAGTTCTGTCAATCCCTTCCAAATTCATAATAACCGAAATTTTTAACTTGGCAATTGTGTGTGAATATTCTATGTACTAAATTTGATTGAAATCGTTTCAGGCAATTCTTGCGTGATACATGCGTACGGACAGACATAACGACGATAATAGTGCTTTTCAGCAACGACAGAAAGCACTAACAAGCATGGGGATACGCAGTTGTTACGCTACCAGCATCGAAACGCAAGGTATAGGCCGCCCCTTTGTATTGTGATAGAGGCAGCAGCGCGTGCAGTGACCAGATACTCCATGCACAAGCGCAGGGAAAATTCCTGATAAACGATCCTCTGAATTACTCCTTGGATACAATCGAGCTCGTTAAAGATCGGAAACTATTCAATAACCAAATATTTTATTTTATTTTATCTGAATTTATGAGAAATTTTTAATTATTATCGATAGTTATCCTCCCTATAGGATTCTACTTTAGTATCATACTTATTGGTATTCGCGAGAAAATGTTTTCCATGCGTGAAATGTGGGCATCCCTCACTTGACGGAATTTCGCTGAAAAGGGAAGTGTCCATTTATGAGACTTTCACGTAGCTGAATGGTATTTTCAGCATAATGGACTTTGTCATCAAAATATAAGCCAGTATGGCGGGAGAGGCAGTAAAAATAGCCTCTTTTAGTTCAGCATAAAGTTTTTCACCGAATGCAATAATAGGCAGGGAAATCTCACTTTAAATAAATTGTTTCAACCACTGATTTTCCGAGATACTGTTTTCCGTTAAGAGAGGGAAATATGGATGAAGTAATAAGCACCAAAACTATTAAGATATATCAACAAATGATAAGCGTTCAATTGCGCACAAAACGCGAAATATGTTTAATCATTCCATTTTTAATGTACATTCTAAGAGAAAACTTGTGTATCTCCTTTAAAATGCCACTATCGGTATCAAACAAAGAAAACTTTCTACGTGAATAAAAACTGCATCTCGCCGAAACTCTCCTTAGCTTCGCGATTTCAGCACAATGGGATTGGCTCATAATATATGATGGATGTTAGACTAATGCGCATCGGATTTCGCGAACGTTTCAGCGGGCCGCATGGGAGCATACATCGAAAGATATGCATGCCTATAGATTCTGTGGTAACATGCAACCAAAAACATTTTTTGGCGTTAAATTTTAACACAAGGTTTTTATGCTATATTTGCAATTGGGCGATATGAAATTGCCCATGTAAAATTTTACGGATCGCTTTTTCGTGATACCTTTGCTTGCTCGCATAAAACACACCCTACGGCCGCACGCAGTCCACTGGCCCTAGTTCGACGACCATTTCCTACGACATTAATTCAAGCTTTAATCCGCCGTGCTACTGAATATAACTTTCGTTAAATCATTCCGAATACATATTCAACGTGCCACAAAAAATCAAAAGATCCTTTTTACATCACACTCAAATAAAAGAGACGAAACATTTTTTTTATAAAGCGTGCCTCGAATTAAATTTCATGGTCACTAATCTTCAACGTTTCCCAGCCCATTCACACTTATACATAACTATAAATTCTTATATTACGACGGTGTTATTAATGCACACGATCTCCGTTTAATTACCTGCAAATTCCGTCCAGATATTTTATGGAAAAACTTCCTTCGTTACCTAAGTTTCCATTCGGAAATTACTTACACGCTGATTTTTGTTGCCATTAGGATAAAAAGATATTCTGCAGGTCAGTTAATAGGCCAGGCGATAACAATATAAAAAATACGCAATTTACGGAATGATGTATACAATTACACAAAAACGCTACTACATTTTGCGTTCTAGTTGCAGTAAAGATTTTTTTCTTCTATTTATATCCGAAATTAATCACAACTACTTAAGGAATAGAACGAAGAAGAGGTTATCAGCACTTTCGTGATCTCTCGGGGAGTTGCAACGCGGGTCATAACACGAAGACCGGTGAGAAGCCTTCGGTACAGATAATTTTTCAAGGGTGCTGCGACCCTATTGTAGACGTAGGGAAATTAACCCATTAACGCCTAGCGTGCTCATATGAACACGGCAAACATCGCGACATTTAAATCGTGCTACTGTCTTTATTTTAGATACATTGTATTTATTTTTTAGCATATACCTTCTCAAAGGTTAGGTTATACTTTTTGTATTGTTGCATATTTACTTTAAAGTATAGTTTTTGACTTGTGAAAACATGAATTTGACGCATGCCATTAATCCGCTTCGAAGCTATGTAACACTTTATTACATAGCTTATAGCATGTACATTTTTTGTTCTTTTGCATAATCTTTGCCACACACACACACACACACACACACACATATATATATATATATATATATATATATATATATTACCTATATGATGTTTTAACTGCAATACAAGTAACTTTGTTGTATTGTAGTATTTGTGACATATGTATCACAGAGCTTTCCCGCGTGATCACATGGACACGCTAGGCGGAACCCTTAGCAATGTCATCCCTTCATACGTTGATGGGTAAGGCAATCCACAAGTCGCCTAAACTGATTGTGTAGATGTTTAGACATGTGCTCTATAAGAAGTGATGAATAGGTAAATTGGGTGAAATTTAATATAGCTTGACAGAAACCAGACATCAGTAAACAAAGTGGTAGATATTAGAAGTAATTGTTTATATTTTACGACGAGACAAGCGGAGATAATTAGCGTGATCCCTTGAAAACTTCGGTATGAAACAGAAACCTTTTGAAGACTGTTTTTGACATTTCTTGCTACAAGGCGCTACAGGGATTTAGTTTTCAAATTTCTTCTTCCGATTTCTTCTTGTTTCCGTATATGCAGCTGAATTGAGAAGTTAATCATCACGATCTCCATAAAACTACTACGTTTTGCAGTAATTTTATATTGGCACTGATTATGAATACTACTAAGTATGTTTTCTAGCCTAAAAACAAAGAGTGAAGAAGACTGGATTCTTATTACCAGATGGGTTGATAATTCGATAGTTACTGTAGCGACCACTTGTCACAGTGTTGAACCAATTACCATGGTTTCATGGTATTTTCAATCGTAGAAAAAAATGCGTATTTCTCGAACATTCGTGACAAAGAGAGACACGTAAATAAACACGCACACAGATAAAACGCAAGCTTATCGGGCCTATGTATGCCCTTTTTCAGCGAAAGAGTAAGAGTAATACCGTAAAGTGACACACTGGGCGGGGACTGACAGGGTGATGTGGTAAGGTTGATGATTGGAGGAGGCGGGGAGTAGGAAATATATACATACATATATATGCATGTGGGAGGAACAGACAGAATGGATGCAAATGTGTCTTATTATAGGATCGGAATTCGAGGGGGGAAATGGTGGTTGTGCTTATTTACGTGGTTATTAGACGTGTCCTTACACGATGCGTGAATTCTTCATAAAAAGTCAGGGGCTGAAGTCTCACAATTAGACTTTCATCGTAGCATAGTTAAAATCTATCTAACTCGGTATAAAAATCCTTCTAATGCAACTGGGCGGTCGTCAGTGTAAAAGGTTAGCACTTTGCAGGTCCGAGTCAGTGACGAAATTCGTCTTGATGGAGTATCCAAATACTTGATTATGTTAGGAAACAGACGCCATTGTGCTAGTGAAAGATGTTCTAGTACTGTGCGCACATTTTCCATAAAATGTGATGCAGGATTCTGTATTACACGCCTTTCGAAATTTCATAAACGTTAATCATTTTTCTGCCTAATATTTTATTTATCTATTATAAATTTACTCTATTATAAAAATACAAAATCATATCTGTGAAATGAATCTAATATGCTAAACATTGACTTTTTTATTAAATTCAAGAGATAGCATGATGGTATTGCTTGGGATTCGGCGTTTCCTTGGAAATAAACGGTAAGAAGATGGGGATGGAATTGATAATGGATCCGCCTAGCGTGATCATAGGAACACGGCACTTTTCGCGAGAACCGTTGCAGGTGTATTCTTGTAATTTTAACTATAACGTTTACATATAATTAGAACCTATATTTTTAAATATGAACAAAATCGAAAAAATAAATAAAACTCTGGAGTTATTGACCGCATAAGGAAGAAATCAGTGAGAAAAGAGAGGGAGGAGATAAAGAGACGGGAGTAAGAGTACAATATGAGTTTTTGAGCGTCCATTGAGTCATAGGTGAAGCGGGAGAGAAAAGGTGATGGAGGATGGATGAGAGGGAGAGAAAAGGAGGTCGTTCAGAGGCTTTATTGCTCCTCAAGAGTTAGATGAGATGAGAGCAAACCAGGCGGAGGCGTGCCCGGGGATGATCACATGAAGGTGGAGGGAAATCCTTACGACCTTGATATTTAAGAGGGACGACGCGGGAGAAATATCCTTGCTTTTAGATTACTTTCCAGAATGGAAATAGGCTTATAATTTCATCGTTGTGTCCGTCTGTCTGGTCGACTGTCTGTCTGTCCTCCCCTATTAGGTTTTGAACCAATAGACCGATTTTCATGACATTTGATGTAAATTTCTTGCTACTTGGGCCTAGCTCCCGAGGATAGTTTTTGCTGCGAAGATAGAAAGTCTCGGGTTCGATTCCAGTAACTACCCTTCCCATTTGTTTTACATGGGAAATCTGAAATCCATCGCGGAGAGTAATTTTTTCTTGCACATTAAAATATCGAAGAATTGTAATGTTGGTGCGGGATTTGTACTATTCTCTGAGGAAATGAACGAAGATTCTAATTGTTTTCGTAGATTTTGCTTATCGATCGTATTTCTTCGATTTTCGCGTAAATACCGGCGTTTTAGAAGTTTTTATCACTCATTGCGAGAGTGTTGTCATCGCAACGACTATTGTTGAACTCAGATTCGGTATATTCATGTGCAGGGATTTCAAACTTTTTTTTTCTGCGGTCCAGTGAAATGCGAAAATATATGTTGCGGCCCACAAAAATTTTTATTTATAAATTAACACATGTAAATTAATAATTAGTAAATCTGCGACACGAAACAGCGTAAATTATTTAAATCCTTCATACATGGTGTTCAAAAAGTAATATTTCATACAAACCAGAAATGCAGTACTGAATTTACAACTTAAAAATCTGATGTAGCCACCACATGACTTTCTCCATACCTGTAATATTTCCAAAATTCTAAATAGGTTACATGATAATTATTAGTTAAAGGAACTGCGAGAAAAATTTAAAGACTTGACAAAGAACAGAGATAAACTCAAACCTTAGCCTTCTGATATTGGATATAGCCAGGAAGCTCCAACAATTAAGAAAAACGAAGCTTTACTAAGACAACTAAGCGTAAAGTGTTCACAATAGTCGCCGGTAGATGGTAGAAGCTAAAAAATATAGTTTTTAAGATATCTGTTAAACAATGCATTATATGGGGAAATGATTCGAATAAATGTTGTAGAAAATAAAATTTTCTACAATTTTTATACCAAAACGTTTTTACATTAATCAAATATTAAAGCAAATGTCTAAAAATAGCGGATAAGTGACAAGAGTAAACACCCGCTATCGGTTGACCGATTTTTTCAAAAACTAATCAACTTTATAACTCACATAAAAATGTCAAATTATAAAATTTCGCGTTGACCTTATTAAAAGTTACTGAGTTAGAACACCCACAAAAAATCTGTCACATACACAGACAATCGAGAAAATGATCAAAACGCGTTCAGCGGACCTCAAAACGTGCATTTTCTTTGAAATCTTGAAATCGATTTTTTCATGAAAACAACTTTACCCTATACTACGTGTGGAGAAAGTAAAAAATCATTTTACTATTTCTTGAGATGTGAGTAAGGTCCGTTTTCAAGTATCTGTTCAACTTTATCAAAATAATCATGCTGTTTCATGACACGATGACAACGGAATTTCCTTTATTGGCTTTTAAATTAAGTCTTAATTTTAATTTTTGACGAGTGTGTAATCCGGACTGAGAAGGTGATTTATAGTGTTGTTTTTATACTATGTTCCAGTTGTATTTTTCAAGTAGCTCTTAAGTGATTTTTGGTAGTATCATTCAGGTTTTTAATGCATGATTCAATGCCTATAATATCATCCAAAGGAGATTCTTTGTGAGGGAGACAAAAGTTAAGTCGTTTACTCAAGAGTTTAAGTTCTTGTTTAGTAAATGTCTCTTCAGAGAAGTTATGGACAATATCGATATCATCCAAGTGTTTCATGTGGTCACTAAAGGATTTTATGTTTCGTGCGTGTGCGAGAAAAAGTCTCTAACATTGAGTAGTTTTCTCCTAAAGTCGGAGTGTGTGGGAGATTGCGTGTGCTAGGTCCCTCGCATGAAGTAATTTCTCCTAAACCGGCATGTGATTGCCTCTTTTTATTATTTTTATGATTATTAGAAGGTTTCTCCATTTTGCATAAGTGTTTAATTAACCATAGGGCTCTGATATTACTTTCTCTTTGAACTAAAGATTGGTTTCTGGAAATATACATTCAAGGCACTTTATCCTCAGATATAAGATTATCGATAATGAAACTTCGGAAAATACGCTTTGCATTTTTCAGAAATATAATTGGTGAGAAAGCAGATGGTGCTCCCTTGCTACGGGAGGGTCCTGCAGCAGATCAGTTTTTGAGAAAGGCACAGGACAGTGACAAGTGCCCTCAGAGCGGGAATGGGTGGGAAATTTTGTAAGGAAGGTATTCGGCTGATTTGGTAATAACCATTTTACCTATCGAGGCACTATAAGAACTATAAGCCGATATGAGGCCACAAAAATCATCGTTAGACAAGATGAAGCAGCGTTTGTTTACAAATTTTCTTTTAAAATCCACGTTTGACAATATTACATGCTTTTTACAGTTAGATAACCACCTTCTCAATAGATCGAGGGCGTAAATTAGATAAACCAATGACTGTGGATTTGGTAACATGAGGTATAGAATAGCACTAATTTTTACGGTAGAGGCTGCTGAGACAATTAAGAGAACATGGCGAAATGAATGAACAGATGGAAGTAATTGAAAAGCTTTAATGGATATCGGTAAGGGAAGACGGACATAAAGCCCTTTTGAAAGAGCTAACAAAACTATTATAAATTTTGAACTCATTCGACTACTCCAGTGATGGCAAACGTATGGCACGCCACAAAATGGGATAAGAAATAACAAATGCCACTCGCTAATACAGCAACGTGACAAAAATTATCCCAGAAATCTAATAAATGTAGGTATTGAAAGGATGCAAAATAGAGGCTTGGTTTACCAGAGGTAGCGCTGTAACTAGCTATTTTAGCACATGGAGCAAACTACCAAATATTCGCTCTCTCCATAAAAAATTATCTAATACATATATCAATTTATGGCGAATAATTAATAAATAAAAATAAACTATAAATGATATAATTTCTTACTATAAATGTACATAATTTAAATACAGAAAGTATAAATATTTTAATATTAAGGAGTTATTCTATGTAAATAAGTAAAGATGGAGACTACGGCGGAAATGATGTTAAATAGAATTAACTCCTTAACCGTAATTTTAATGCAGCAAACTCATCAATAGCATCATCAAAATTTATAGTTTCTGCTATGCGTAATGTCTGGAACAAGTATAGTAGTGAAATCTCCCCTGTCCTTGTGACATGCACAACTTGCCTTTAGCAATGTTTGCGCCCCCTCATTAGTTAAGCCCGGGGCAGATGCCCCGCTTGCCCCTCCCTAGTTACGGCGCTGACCAGAGGTACCATTGGTTATATTATGATTACATGCCGGCGGCCCAATATGCCCCTGGGATCTCCACAAAATTTAGTATTTGACATTTTTATTGTATGGTTAATATAAGTTTTTAATTGGAATTTTTCAAACGGAAATTGAGAGGCCTTGGATCACTCCGTTCATGTCATACATCTTCTTCATTACTTCATTTACGTCATATTTTAAATCGTTTTTACGTATAATGATTTTTCATTAGATAAATATTTTTTCTTCTAAATAGAGAGCGCCACCTCCACTAAAATAACATTCTCCATTAACGTAACCTATTTTTCGTTGGCGTTTAATAATATTTGTAAAGTCTTGAAGAATTCAATAGATAACGAAAAAACTAAATTTCTTACTTTGTTTTCCATATATCATTTTAATTAATTTCTTCGTGTGTGGGAAGACATACCATATGCTATACTCTACGAAAAGACACAGATTAGATTTTTTATGATACTGGCACGCCAACAGGCAAATTTTCTCTTATTAAGGTAATTTGGGCACTCAAACTTTTCGGGAACAGATACTTGGAAAGAACGCCTCGAAAGGAACGGATTTCTCTCGCTTTCGAGGTTTACTCCATTTCCTATATTTCGCTAACATTTCTTTCGTTTCTAAAGTCCTTTAACCACTGAGGTTTATCCTCCATATGTGCAGTGAACACGGGCCCTCGAGTAAAAGGGAGCCCTCACGTAATAATTGCTTAAACTTTCGTCACGTCGTGTGTATGCACAAAGGAGGCCTTGCGCCAGCTTTTGTGTTATTCTTATCTAAATTTAATAAAACCCTTATTCTCTTGGTCATTCTGTCTGTAACGCTCAATATCTCAGCCGTTTCTTCAGTCAGTTCAGCTAAATTTGGTAGGATTGCTATGCTATAATTTTATAATAAAACGGTTTAATTTGTTTTTATATAAGCCCGTTTTATACGGGCTAATTCATCTAGTATATATGATTGTGTTCCGGTTATGTGGGAGGAGGGACCTTGACGCTACACTCGCATCCGGATCCACTGCATTCAGGATACGCCTCTGTTCAACTCGTCAAATTATTATTCTTTCCTTCGAATTCTTTTCATGCCTCGTCAGTCACCAAACGTCCTGCACCATTATTCCCTACGATCGTTATGGTTGTTTGTGTGTGTGTCTCTATGTGTGTTCTATCACAAGTACATATTATTTATTCATATATTTTATTTTTGTTTTTTGCTTTATAAGGTTTTACATTTCCATTTAACCTCACACCAAAGGCAGGTCGTATAATTATTTTTACATTTTTAAATATATTTTCCTGATAAAATATGTATATTAAAGAGCTGAGACAATTCTTTCTGTTCTGTGGCACACCGGAACGTCGTGAGCGATCGTTGGGTGTTTCAAGGAAAATGTTTCCAAGCAAATAAATAAGTTATGTCCTTGGTGACGGCATTTTATGAAATTAAGAAAATATTATGGTTGTGGGGACTTTCTGTCGAATCCAAAATTAGGGATGCCTTACAAATTATCGCTATAACAAGCCTCTCCTAGTAGCTCGTGCTTGTCATTGCAGACTTTTAATATAATTTGACTTAAAATACTGTGGGGGGTGTATTAAACGTAATGCGTCCTTGACTGCAATACCCTTTCCATGTGCTAATATTACATTTTTGGCGTTAGGTACTACCATTTTGTTTTAGATATATGAAAGAGGAAAGCGGGACAATGCGTGCTAATTAACGCAGGCATACAGTAAAATCAAGTGAAAATTTTTCTTAAAAAATTGTTTTATTCTTCTGGCTGGAACTAATCTGATTATTTCTTGAAAGAAAGTAAGATATAATCTGCAGCAGGAGTTTTCAAGCGGGGATACATGCATCCCTCTCGAGTACAACGAGAGTTTCGAAGGAGTACGCCAGAGTATTAAAAATTATCATTTTTCTTCTTACTTCGTCTTTTACGCATTACTTCGGAATCAAACTTTATGATGTTGCAACCGAGAATAACGTTAACAGAAAATACACCAAAAACCGTGAATTGTAGTGTTATAAAGATGCGTTATCTCTTTTAATACAAATGTTATTCATTTCGTTATCTCTTTAAATTGTACTAAGGAGTAAGCGACCAATAAAAAGATGCTCAATGGAGTACGTCAGCAAATTAAGTTGAAGAGCCCTAATCTTTACCTTTTCCACCTGTTGTTTAGAAAATGGTGGACACATTCTGAGGTGATGGATACCAAGACTAAGGGTAGTATCACTTTAAATTTATAGCTACTGAATTTTTAAACACTAAACAAGGAATTAAACTTCCCTATAAATGGAGAAAAGAAAATAATAATGACTTTAGCTCAACATGATATAGGCCAGGAATATTGCACCTAATATAATTGCTGAAAGACATTTAACGAGAGTGAGGAAAGTTCTAGCATAATTACTTAACAAGGTCAAGTTCTACATCTTATAATTTTCCCAAAGAATAAAACATGATTGCGATTGCGTCCTTGGATAAAAGGATTCATTATAAAATAGATACCTGAAATTACTTCAATGTTTTATATTTCGCATTGTAGTATCTATAGGCTAAAACTAATTATTTAGAGATAATTTAGATAGGAAGAGAAGAGAGAAAAACAAAGATTTTCAGGCCTAAATATTGTTTCCGAAGAGCGAAATTCCAAAGGCAAAAATAAATTTTTCGATCTTCAAAGAGAAGAACAAATATTACCGTCACCCGAATCTGATATAAGTAGAGAGAAGTTTTAAACCCAAACCAACAAACTAAGTGTTTGCCGCTCATTTGTGTCGAAAACGCTTTATGGAATAAGGAGTATATAGAGAGAAAGATAGAGAAAGTTCTCTTGTCACCGCAGGCCTTTCAAAACTTCCCCGAGTTTTCGAGAAGAATAACCCTCTCTTTCTCCCACTTTCTCTCCTCACCAACGCACTCCTACTTTTCCTTTAAACCAGGGGTCTGCAATCTGGTACTCGCGAGCACCGCGGTGCTCTTTAGCTCTTACTTCTACGATGCTAAAAATCGTCTTTCGTAGTACAAATAATTTGATTTGTTAGCTTGTTTTCTTTCTAAACGTACGAAAGGATATTTTCAACCACTTTCACGTTGATTTGATTTTATTTTTGATCATTTATACTTTTAAAAAAGTATAGGGGTGCTCACTGGGTGCTCTAGAATGTATGTTGGTGCTCGCTACATTGAAAAGGTTGCAGACGCCTGCTTTAAACCGTACCCACATAACTGCATTGCTTCTCAGAAACCTAGGATTATTATCTCGAGAACGCTTTCATTCCTGAAAAGATAGACTGCTAAAGAGAGAAAAAAGTGAAATAAATGGAAGCGAAAAGACAGAAATGAAGGAATGAGAAGAAAAGATAGAATTGCATTAAACAGTCACAAATTTAGTGAATGCAAAAAATTGCATTTTCTCTAATATAACGATACCATATTTTGGAAAAGTTTGAAATTTTAAACCAAAAATTTATTTTCTTGGGTGAATATTTGAATTTTCACCGCGCCACATGACTTTCTTGGATCTTCAAAATAAAATTCAGGAATCGAATTAACAATTCCATTAAGATAAAAACTTATCCAACTTAAATTCACCATCCTAACAGCAAAACACCACGACCCGATTATATCGTTGTCTATTCAAAATTTCTTCTCCCCCCTTAGTTGGTGTATCAATATATATTACGTAATTTTAATGAATAAATACTGCAAAAGGATATATCATAAATGTTGTCAGGGAGATGTTTAATTTTTATTTACCGATTTATTTTCTAATCGGTTTTAATCAACCAAACAATCGAAAATTATTTAAAACACACCTCACTTGAGTTCAGTAGTTGTAATATTTACGTGTACGTTCTTTTCTTCCCCGTAGATCAGAGGTGCCCAAGTTACGGCCCACCTTGATTTTGAAAATTTAAAGACTAACTTCAAACGGAAGCATTTGCAAAAACAATCTATTTTGTCTTTATCCCTTAATTCCCATTATAGATAAATACACTTAAATTAATAAGGTAATATATCCCCACAAGTAAACAGTTGAGCTTCCTTGATATGACTCTACAATTCTATTTTCGACTGGGTGTGGCCCACGAAGAGGCATTAAGTGGGCTATGCGGCCCCCGATGAGTGAAGAAATGAGTTATGTGGCCCGCGGGCCAAAAGGTTTTGGCACCACTGCCGTAGATAATCCATTTCCTTCCGCTTCCAAAATCTCTCATGCACGCGTAAATAATTAAATGTATTTTGTGAGGATGTGCCCAACTGAATCCCGGAGTCGACACTCTCGATTCTTTTGACTCCGAATACTGGAGTCGACTCCGACGCGAAATGTCGATTCCGAGCTGACGTCATGCGTCTGCGCTGAACCGCATGATATGAATTACCGAAACAAGGTTTTCCTCTTAATTGATAAAAATCTTATGCGACCACCACATGAATTTCTCCATATTTATAATATTTCTAAAAATTCCAAATAGGTTACATAGTAATAAATATTTTAAGAAACTGCGAGAAAATTATAGACTTTACAAAGAACAGATATAAACTCAAACCATAGCCTTCTAATATGTCTCGATGTGTGTTGAACTGTTCATATCAATTTTAACCAAAATTAATACTTATAATATAAACATATATACAAAACCATATTATCATATTTTAACTGAATCAGCCAAACAGGGGTGTCACAATTACAAATTAAATTCTTTTCGTAATTAAGGATTTTGAAGGAATTAGCTGAACGGGTTTCAATAAATTTTGTATATAAGATTTGTACAACATTTCATAATTAAATAAAGATGTTTAAAGCAGAGCTAAAGAACAGGACTACCACAATAAAAGTTAAATAATATTTTTGCACGTATTTCTAGAGAACTGACTCAATGGATTTTAACCAAATATGATGTATATAATCTTTATATAAATAAACAACAAAATTATCATATTTCAACCGGGTAGACTAAACAGGGCTACCATAATATCAAGTTAGAATTTTTCTGTAACTATGAATTTGGAAGGTATTGGCTGAACGGATTTCAAAGAAATTTCGTTTATAGAATGGCAAAACTAAACGAATATATTTAGAACGGATCAACAAAGCAGGACTACTACAATATGAGGAAAAATAATTTTCTGATTTCAAAGCAAATACATTACAATTATACTACGACGAATTTTACGAAAAGCACTCCTGTACCACGGGAAACCTGTATACATCCCTACTTGTGATATATTAAAATTGTATTAAAACAAAAGTAGGCGGATTAGTTCTTTCCTGAAGACAGATAACCCACCGAAAGTTAAATGTAAAATGTAAATTCATTTAATATGAGTTCATTGTTTAAATTTTTACTGCTGTTCTTTTATAACCGAGTTTCGTGTCACGCAGCGAAAGGGGAGACAACTGAACCCTAAATTACTTTTTCAGTTAGTTATTTAAAATTATCTAAATAACAATGAAGACAAAAAATACAATACTGAGAATATTTGTACACAAATTTTGCGCGTGGAAAATTAATTATGTACCGCATGCATTAAAAGCTTGATGGAATAAAGCGATCTAAAGATCCTATGCAGACAGGCATAAGCTGTAATATTGTGAATAATTTTGAAACGAGAAAAAAGTCTGCTATGACCGGGAATCGAACCCAGGTCTTCCACTTGCCGGGCGGATATTCTACCACTAAACTATCTTAGCAGATCATTTTTCTCATTTCTTAACGCGGATGTTTTCTTGGTTGGGACGGAACTAGCCAAGCTAGTATCAAACTGCCCCAACGGGAGGATTTTCTTCGGTGTATCTCTTTGAGGACATCCGTTGGGGCAGTTTGATACTAGCTTGGCTAGTTCCGTCCCAACCAAGAAAACATCCGCGTTAAGAAATGAGAAACTTGATCTGCTAAGATAGTTCAGTGGTGGAATATCCGCCCGGCAAGTGGAAGACCCGGGTTCGATTCCCGATCATAGCAGACTTTTTTCTCGTTTCAAAATTATTCCCATTAAAAGCTTGTTAAAATGAAAGTCAAAAATACCTTTTTACGCTTGGAATATTTTTTTAGTCATCTCTAAATGCATGATAAAATTGAGTCTCTCAAGGTCTCTGCATATGAAGCGCTGGGAAGCCTCCCGCTTGTTATCTGGAGAGCTGTCAACCTTTGCATTTTGGATATGGACCAGAAACAAACACAGACAAGTGGAATCCATTTGCGATTTGTTTGTAAGTCGATACCGTATTTTCAAGATTATAAGGCGATGTTTTTTCTAAAATATAAGCCGAACGCGCAACTGCCAAAATCCTCCTGCTTATTCTTCTCCCTTATTAAACGTTTTAAGAATAAAAAACTAATAATTTAATGTAGATCACTGGAAACAATTAGCAGTACATGTTTTATCGTAATTATTCGTTACTCTTCTCGCATAATTTTATTTACACTGGAAATTAAGTATAACTGATCGGGTATTTTGAAATGAAAAATAGTTTCAATACCTCAAAAAAAAAATTCTGAAATAGGGGATCGCCTTTATATTCGAGGTCGCCCTATAATCGGGAAAATGCGGCAATACCTGAGCAATCGAGCGAACCTCCAAAAAATACAATTTTTGGTCAATTGGATTATTATAGCCATAGCTCCTTTAACACCGAACACAATCGCAAGAGAGGAGGGAAACCCGGTGCCGGCATTAGCCTACTCTTAACGAAGAACACCAAGGGGGCGGACGGCTTAACGTCCTTTCCGAAGGACGGAACGCTGAATTTGCGCGCGGTCTCCTCAAACCACACAAACAGAGGGCTGGGCGACCTGAACATTTTCGTGTCTGTAATCAGTTCGATTTTTAAAAAACTATATGGTATTGTATGAACTATTAAAAAATTGGTTAAAAATCAAACTAGCTTCATTATTGTGCATATCAGTACTATTTGCGAAGATAAAAGTCTTTGTCGGATATTTTATAATACTAATAGAATTGCTTTAGTCATTTGATCATAATGAGATATCCCGTAATTTGATTCTACGATGACTCGCACATCACCTCTATAATTATTTAATACTTCGATGGAATTGGGAGGAAAATTGCTACCCGGAGAAAATGTATACATTTAAACTCCATTGCATTCGTAATAAATAATCTAGCACTATAAATTCTTAAAAGTCACCGAAAATTCATCTTTGGGGATAAAATCAACTGAAATCATACGTCGAATCCAGTCGTATAGGACATGGTACTGGTTTTGTAGTACCATGGTATAGGGTAAAGCGAGGAGAGAAGACAGGTAGGAGAGATGACGCATCTCTAGTTTATATAGTCATAGACAGGGGGCAGCAACGGCGTGCCGCCTGGAAATTGATAATTTAAACCGATAAATTTTGCTCTTAAAGGAAATTTTCGAGCGATTTAGCATGTAATACGACAAAACTTGAACAGAATTTAAATATTCAGTCTTATGTGCGTAAAATTAGTTATTTCCCGTGATCGTATGTTAATATTTAGGTATATTTATATGCACATCAGTGAAGGGGTGCATGGCATTTTGGAGCTTCTCCACACCATTTCCCATGCGTCCTTATGGAAATCGTATTTTGTTGACCCCATAGGGTATAAGAGACTTCACGGTCTGCAAATGTAGACCAAGTTCTTCCTTTGTTCCATAGGATAGCCCGTGAAACTTTTGAATTCGATAGCTTCCACAGTGTAAAAATGTAAAAAGAACACACATACATACACACACACTAAAATATTTATAAAACTAGGGGCTCCTCCCCTGGCGCCTATGGTGCCCAACCTCGTGTCTTGCTGATTCATATCTTGCCTACGCGCAATGGGTATCTAAGAGCTAGTGCAATGAATAGCCGGATAGGAAGGGAGGAGAGAAACCTGGTGCCGGCTTTTAGCCTGCTCTTAACAAAGAGCACCTAGGGGGCCAACGGCTTAACATCCCTTCCGAAGGACGGAGTGTTCATTTGAGCGCGTTCCTCATGACTCTTTTTCTCATTGGCTCGTCCTCGTCTCCTTAGTCACCACAAGCACAAATAGGGGGCCGGGCGTCCTCGGAAAAAATCCTACAGGATTCGAGCCGGGTGTCGCTTTAGCTGGCTCGAACCACTACACCACCGGCTCCCCGCAACCTGTGAGATTTTCCATCCCATTGTCAGTAAGGATTAACAGAAACCGCTGTTTCAATTATTGTTTTATTCACTCTCCCCATTGGGAATTCCTTGCCAGCTAACGTTTTTTGATCGTTTTCGGTCCCTACACTCCACCATGCATCCCACCTCCTTCCCCGATCGACCTTTTACTAAAGGTCGCTAATTAACCTGTCGAGCGGACAAACAAACGCGGCCACCTTTTCCACTCGTGCGGCCGGGAAAGCAGTCGCGCCAACACTGCAACACAGGTTTTTTCAACCGGTGTTCCGCTGGAATTGCCTAAGTGTTCCGCGAAATATCCCAGCGAAAATAATTTTTCTGTAAATTTAGATTTAGTAATGAATTAAAAAATATAAAGTATTTTAATTTTGCTCTCACACCGTAAGTCCATTTATCGGGGAAGCAGAACGTAGCAGGTTACAATTTCTAACCTGCTGCAGTACGCATGCGCGTTCCCACAGCCATGGTAAATATACAATATACAGGTATATATGTGTTCAGAAATATTTGCGTACGTTTATTTGTAAGCGTGGGTAAGAACGTTACTAATAACTATTATCCCAACTGTTGATGGCGTAATTTTGTGGAATAATTCCATAATATGAAATAAAACAATGTAATTTTAATTTTATTTCATATAACTAGTAACGTTGACGTTGGTTTCACTTTAATATTTATGATCTTTATTTTTATCACACAATTATTATGGTGCTCGCTCGATATTTTAGGATATAGCTTTGTGCTCGTTTGATATACCAGAAAATACTGTGTTGGGAACCCCTGCCTAAAGGGTTAAGAGTCCGACGCGGCCTATCGAACCATCTGAGAATTTAAACGTGGCCTATCGAACGACTTTACAAGGTTGCACGAGCTATTCCCACCCCATGCCGTTGCCAACCATACTGTCCATGGTTAATAACTTCTCCCTCTTTTAGTGAAGTGTCTACCGGTATAGCGTCTCAATACTTTTTCTGAATAGAGATAGAGAGAGATTATTAAATATCTTGGAGGACTTTCTTACTAAAGTTAACATATCGGTAAACCAAAAAAATACTGCATGCACTAATATTTAACTGAATCAGCTAAAACATTTCCTACCAATGCCTTTCGTAATCTTCATCTACGCATATTAGAATGACTCAATGACAACATTTTAAGGCATGAGGTATGAATACGCGGATGTAATCATCTGCCACTTCATAAAGTAAGACGTTACCGTACGTATTTCACGAGACAGTAGACGGGAATTAGGTTAAAGCCGTACATAAACTTAAGGAGAGGAGATATAAAAAGGCAGGATCATCAAAGAAATGGACTTGACACACAAACGCAGAGATACAGTGCCGATCTGACGATAGGCTCAGCAAGTAAAAGATAATTAACACATTTCTTTCGCGCTCGAGTGTGATGCGAATGTTTTTCTTCGAGCGGAAGCCGTGACCGATGGATATCGCTTAAATTTTGAGCGATTAAGGAGTGACTGCGGCTGCCTCAGAATTGGCGCGAGCGATTAAAGGCCGGTTATGATCGCGGAAGTGTTCGCGATATCTTTTCGCCTGAAGAGATTTACGACCGCTGTCTAATTTTACGAACTCCGAAAAACATTTTTGGTAAAAAAATAAAATTTTGTTCGATTAGAATTGTTTGCATTCATATTTCACGTGAAATAAAATACTGCGATTACGGCGTAAAGTTTAATCTGTTACTATGTATGCAAATAGGTTTTTAAATTATTTTCTCGAATGTCGAAAAGTATAGCCTTCGGAATATTTCGGAGAAATCAGCGGATGGAAAAATAACATTGTAACTGAATTAATTAAAATTTTCTCCCTGTCACTATGATCCCTAATACGGAGAGAGACCGCTGAAGTTCGATTACCATCTGCCAGATGCAGGACTCGGTATTAACTATAATAATCATAGAGAAACAAGCGTACAAGGAGATTCGGGAAAATATTTCTAACGCAAACTCCAATTCTTCAGTGAGGATAGGAGGGGATGCCATTAAATCCTTAATAAATACATACATTTGGACTGAAGAGACATGTAAATTTCACCTTGGGTTACGGAATGGGTAGAAGAATATTATCTCCGCTTACCGTTAGCGACCGATTCCCAAATTTCCCTCCGCGTCATGACCCGATTTCGTTTTGAGAGGAAGACATACATGCAAAATTCCCTCTGCTCTACAGAAGGCCTCGGATGCATTCCTCGTGCCAACGAAGCATTTCCCTTTGTACTAGAGAGCACGCTATGCATGCGGGAAAATGGCGTTTCCCAGCCCACATTTACATTAACTCCTTTCCCTCCTTCATTTACTATTTACACCAGCCATGCCAAACTGGCGGGCCGCATGTGGTCCTTTGTGTACTTTACTGCGGCCCGGATGATAACTTTTGTCTTAACTAAATCGCTCAATATTTTATGTAAATACTTAATTTTTGTGAAAAGGAGATAGAATTCTGTCATTGATACACAAATACACATTGAGACACAATAAATCGCGTTTTCTCAATTATTGTTTTTAAAAATAAAATAAACGTCCGATCTTTTAGAAAAGTCTGTTTTCCCAACTTTGGCCCTTATTGAACAACAGTATTACTAATGCAGCATTTCTATAACATCCATCGCTTCAATGAGGCACTGATGCCTCTTCGAGTTTAACATGCCTGATTTACACAATGCATGCTGGATCTGACGTAAAAACTGAACTACAATAAATTAGAGAAATGTCCCTCCGGGAGCATGAAAATTCAACGGTCTCGATTTGGAGTTCTTTCCTAACATAATAGAATGTTTTCGATTAGAAAAGAAAAGCGCACAATAAATGGGACGCATTTTAGATGCGTTTCCCTCTTCAATCGAAAAATCCTGAATTAGGAAAAAAATTGTAACTTGAAATCAATAACACATGTTTTTTCACCGCCTATTTTTCATATCGAACCCCGCATTGTAGCACTGCAATTAAACATTGTTAAACACAGTACCTTTTTGGTCCGGCGCCCTTGGGAAATAGTCTATGCCAGACTATGGAATCTTCCAGACTACGGGAGTTAGCCATAATGAAGGGAAAACAAAATCTTTGCAATGATTTTGTATGGTGCGCTAAATTGTAGTTGTTTACGATGTATTACTAACTAATTACCTTAACATAATTTTTCTCACGAATACATTCCCTTCAGAGTCTTAATAACATTTCATAAGAGATGAGTGCCCTGAAGCAAAATGTGCAGCATGAGGAGAGGGTTAGATTTGCCAATTAAGTTTGCTATCATCGTGAAGAAACAGGTTACAGGTGTTCACAATAGATAAATTTATTTTGCCACAATTTATTATTCTGCGAGACATTTCAAATTGCCTATTATATCAATTGCGATTCACAATTTTTTTAGGTTACGGTATCCATTCGGATGGGAAATTGTTGAAGCAGAGAGAAAAAGGGAGAAAATGAAACTATTGGTGAATTGATATTTAAGTGATTAGGTCTTAGTTTTCGCCTTCCTATTCAGAGAGGGAGTTTATTAGCTATATGATATAAGTATGTATAAAAGGATATTGTGAATTAATTATCTAAACGCACCGATGTCAGAGCGACGGTGTGGGAAAAAATTTCACGATTTGTTCCAAACTACGGGAGCTTCCGGATTACGGAAAAACGGATTAAACAGTTTGCACTGTATTATGATAACGATTGATTATTGGAGGTAAAAATTTATCACAAATATTTTTTCATTCGTATAGGGCAGGTAGTTCTCAATGCTTATTCTGTATAAAGATGGGAACCTATCCCAATACGATGTTGGAGCTACAATACTCACCGTTTTGGTTCAGTGATCAATAATCCTGTCATGTTTACAACAGGCGATTCATAATTATACTTTTAGATTGCTATTTCGGTTTATTTAGCAATATTTTCCCAAGGAAAGATCTGGAAATTTTGATTAAAATTTTCATATAATCCAAAACAACTTTCTACAGAGCGGTCCAAAAGATTATAATAATAATCTGTCATTATTGAGGGCGATATTTAGACAATCATGTCCATTCTTACATATAACCCTGATATGACAAACACAAACATTCATGTCCTGGGCAAGATTCGAACCCGCGACCTTTTTATCCGTTGAGAGAAACTCTAACAATCCGTTTACCAAAGCCAACGCGATGAGAGTAACAATATAATAAACGTAGAATATTGTGTGCGTTTCCTCGCATGTTTGGAAAATTTGTAATCCCACCAAATCTAAATTTATACAGTTCACCCTTCGAACCAAACCCATCCCTTCAGTTTATTTATACTCCGCCCAACCCATACCCGAAGTTTCCTCACACAGTGACCTTGGAGTGCTCTTCGATTCCAAGCTCACCTTCACCTCACATATAAGAAAAATTTCATCCAAAGCCATGTCCCTTGTTGGCCTGTTGTACAGATTCACAGAAATCAACAACCTTCAGGCATTAAAATCAGTTTTTTTCCGGTTGTGTCCTACCACTACTTGAATATTGCTCTCCTATATGGTCCACGGCATCTCCCACCAACCTTAAACTCCTAAATCCCCCTCTAAATTTCTTCCTAGCAATCGTGCGCCATCGAGTCCCCACTTACCGTAACTTGTCTCTCGAGGAATTGCTATCAGTGATGGGTATTTCCTCCCTGCAATTGCGTCGGAAAACATCAGACCTAAAATTTCTCCATGGAATAATGAATGGTAAATACCGACCAAATGAACTTCTTACCTACTTCTCTCTTCACGTCCCCCCTCGTCCCACCCGCAATCCCAACCCCTTACACTTACCCAAATGCCGACTCTCCATCACCAAAAGATCTCTCTTCTATCGATTGCCCCAAACATTTAATTCCCTGGTTCGTTTGTTCCCTCTTATTGATATGTTTTCCCCCATCTCATCCTTCTCTGCACTTGCTCGGTCACCCCCATAATTCTTATTGTCTAAACGCTTTTGAATATGTTTCTGTTTTTGCATTTTCCTGTTTGGAAAAATTTAATATCTGTTCCACGATTGTTAATTTAATTTATTTTATTTGTTATTTTATGTTGTTATATTACGGATCCATTGTAAAAGGCCAAAATTTGACTGTTTATGGACCTTTTTAATTAAATAAAATAAAATCTTTCTGCATAAAATAATAAATTCCCAATCTACTTTTGATTATAGTAAGATCGATAGAGTTTAGATAGTCATCTTGTAAATTAATGCGAATTTTAGTATTATTATCTTTTCAATTCTAGATGTCGAAGTCGCTCGACAAAGGAAGTGATATTTTTTCATTGACATTACGGCAGTGTAATTGTACCTGCACCATTAACCTTACTGATAATTTTAACTCGAGGAGTAGGTAATGCATTCGCTCAATTTATGTAGCTTATACTTTTATGGTATACACATGCTACTGCAATAAATATAAAACCTTATAATTCCAATAAAATAAAATGCAGAATTTTGTAAACTCGATTCTGAATCCTAGCCCACGGACATGATATAGCTTTATTGGTTCATACCTCCAACTTTGAATTACATAGTACGTATCGGTCCACCAATTAGTAAAACGTACGGAGATATGAAGACACCTCGCGTTCGATAAACGGTAGGGCAGGGCAGAAATCACCACTGTTAGGAAAGGAATAGTTTCCCCAAAATAAATTAGATCCCGACTAGGGTCTGTAAAAAAAGGATGGTAAAAAAAGCTAAACGAAATTGGGGGATCGTTAAAAACAAACAAAACACCCTCGAAAGGTTAGGACGAGAGAGTTGTGCCCGGATCCCAGCGCGGTGGCCGTCCCCGGAGAAGATCAATCCTCCCGACGCCTGCAAGATCTTTTAAAGAGGGAAGGAGGGAGGGGCCAGTTCTCCAGAGATGGGTGGCTAATCAGCGCCATTAAAGCGGAGGGAGGTTGGAAATATGGATAAGGAGGAAACGAAACGAGGAACGCCACAAAAAAGAATGGGACGAGTGGGAGGAAACCGAAGGGAACAGGAAAGATAAAAGAAACGTATGTTGTAAGGGTAAGATGGAGAAGTGAAAATGATGATGGTGAAGAGAGCAGATAGAGGGTAGAAAATGAGGATGAAGGCAATTAAATTAGGTACAAGAAGAGAGACAAATAAGAAAGATGAAAGAAACAAGAGGGCATATTATGTCGCATAGAGAGATAGAAAAGAGCGAGGAGGAAAGGAAAAAACTAAAGCAAGAAAGAATAAGAAATAAACAAATGAAATATGCGGGGAAGAGAGGAGACAAAAAAGACAGCGAGGAATTGGCAGCGAGAAGAAATGGAACAAATGAATGGGCAAGAACAATAAGTGGAAGACTGAATGGAATAAGAGGGAAAGGAAGAAGAATAAGGGATCAATAAAATGACAAGAACTAAGAAGAGAAGATAAAAGGTTGCGAAGAGAATGGAATTGAATAGAAGCATTGATGCGAGAGTAATAAGCGGACGATTATATGGACGAGAAAGAACTAGGCAAGAATTTGATCAAAATAAGACAGAAACCATGAATGAAAGGTAGAATGCAGTAAAGATTGAGTAGAAAGCGTTGGTAAAGAGGATGAATGAGGATCTATAAAGTAAAATAGAGAATGGAGAGAAACAACTGATGAAAAATAGGCGGAAAAAAAGGGGGAGGGCAGCAGTAAGCTGATAAGAAATAAAGGGTTAAACGAAAGGGCAGTGAAGCACCCCAGAAGCGTAATACGTACCAGGATGTAAACAAGAAAACGAAAAAATAATAATGCGAAGGGGGAGAAAAAATTAATAAAAAATGAAGAAATTGGAGAGGAAATTAAGGATGATTGAGGAGTAAAACGAATCTAGGAAGTTAATGAGAGAAGACAAAATGAAACAATAAGAAGGTTTGGAATGCGGAAGGGCAACGAGGGACTCGACAAAGATTTCTTGCGGAATGGATTCGGATTGAAACAGAAAAGGCGTTTCTCCCGCTGAATTAAATAATACCTTTCAAAAAAAATTTCTCGGTACTCAAAATGTAAGAATTTTCAACCTTTCAAGTAGGTAATTAGACCTCGCAGTCCTTTTTGAAAAAAATCGAGCCAATTTGATGAAATCTCTTTTATGTAAGTGATGGCATAAGAACGTGAGATCTCAGCCGTGAAACCCAAACTTACTTAAGGGAAATGAGGAAACTTTTTTCTACCTATTTTTTTCGAGAACATCAAACCACAAGCGGGCATAGATGAACAACAAATCAAAGTCATAAATTAGTTCTCACAAATTTTTCGCCAATTTACCGTTAACGATTTTATTATTTCGCGCCCCCTAAATTTATTTTCATAAGGTAACACAATAATAATCGCAAAGATTTAATCCAGTTAGTTAGCATCTATGGTGAAACTATTAGCTTGTTTCCCGTTGAACTCTGATTAGAATGGATATCTCCAGCTAATCAAAGGTGGTTCCAAATGTAAATTTGCCGGTGACACGCCGCTGTTTGTATTTGAATCTTTTACAATAAAAAACTGGCTTATGAGTTAGAAAATAATTACGCAAAATCATCGATAAGACTTTTTATGCAATTCGCCGATCTTTGATTGTAACGATTCTTTATAGAATCGACAATCAGCGGGCTACTATCGACGGAAAATAGAGTACAGTTACAATTCACATTATTGCAGTCAGCCTCTTCATAAATTTATACGTAATTTATTTGACGTAAAAAGTCTTTTTATTTTGTATTTTATTGGAGTAAACTTGTAACCTCTTGCCGAAAAATTACTACTTCTAAAATTACGAACCTAAACTTATATCGTTTAAATTTAATTACGCGATTCCTTGGATCAAATGTTTAGGAAAACAGTAGAATATAATTTAGACAAAAGAATATGCAAGTTTCCGTGTCATCGACCAAACGCCTTCGTGTCTAAGTAATACATATTCGCGAATCACCCGTCATTTTTCGTCTTGAGAGTCGGCCGCGATCGAAATGCAGCAGGGAGAATTTACGAACATTTTCTCTCCATCCGTAATCCCCTTCCCAAGTAACGTCTAAAAATTTAACGTAGGAAAGTGTAATTCCCCAATGACACGAACTTAAACGTCCTTATGGGCGCGCGAAATAAATTTACATAAAGATAATTGATCACTTTCTCTCGACCCATGACTTTCCTTTCGCGGTTCACTTATATTTTTTGCCATATTTTTCCCTCCACTTCCCCTTTAAGCGATAGTTTTCATAGCACTGTAATCCTTTCGTTGGCATGGATAAAAATCCCAACCCGGATGTTGCCATTTCCTTCGCATTCCTGTCTATACCACACCCCGTGCGAAAACGTGCATTTATTATTTATTCTTTTAAATCTCGAAATGGCAATTTTGGACGTCTGCTAGCATTCAAATGCAAGAATCTATATTACCTTTTTAAGCGAGCTGTGTCAAACATATTCTCAATGTCTTTTTGTACTTCTAATCAAAATATCTCGAAGTAGTGTTTCGGAAATATCTACAGTGCATTAATTTTTATTCCAAGTCCTTTTTAAGTTAATCATTTTAAAACTCATTAATTTCTCTTGTATTGAGATAGAAAACGTGATTCTAAATGCAATTTTACCCATATATTCTAGTTTTGTAATATCACTGTTGTTCAAGAGACCGATTTTCTCCTTAAAGGGAACACTCCAAATTTATCTGTACACACCCATTATTAGAGTATTTTTAACTTCATCGAAAATAAATAGATGCAGTTATGTGATTTACAATGATTCTATCTGTAAATTCAATTATCGCGGATTATGTTTTTAATCATATTTCACTGAAAGAACTTATTTTTAATCAACATTAAGATACTTCTGATTTAAATGAATAACTCCCGCTGCCCTATTTAAATGCACCCCGTACATTTACATAAGCTCAAACTTCATCTCCTTCCGATTTTGTACATATTATCGGTCTATTTAAATGGCAAAGATAAGCGTTGAAGTAAAGAAAAACAATAATAAAATAATTTTAGCATCGATGGAGGCATATTGGACCCTGTGTTTTTATTCCTTCTTCGAATGAGACACGCCGTCGTAAAATGCATCAAAGTGCGAAACTCGCCGACGCAGTTCCATTTGCTCACGTTCTATCCAATCTGTGAATTTTATCACAGCGCCAACCAGCTGTAATTATCGTATCTGCGTCAGTTTCTTGGGATAAAATGCGTTCACGTCTTATAAAAACTCAACTGCCCTGATATTCTCACGTCTGACTCTTAACTTTCTTTTTCTATAAGTATATTATTTTGTAGACATTGCAACAACTAATGATATGCAAAGTAGTAAAATACATTTTTCTAAATATATAGAATTATATGTAAAAATATTGCGCGACTAAAATTAAGCGGATAATGTGCGAATGTTTGAATTCCTTTATGAAATAAAACACAATTAGAAAAGTTTAAAGCTATAGTAATTAAACATAGTGGTTAGGTTTGGTTAAGACTACCAAGAGCATAAATAAAATCATTGTCATCACTGAATCAACAGGTGTGCGAAGAAGCATCGAGTATCCAGACTCAATAGACAAACGCTAAATTAATCGTATTTTTCATTACAATTTTCTTAAATTAACACCCGTATCAATTTTGATTCGAGAGATAGCATTAAACCAAAATAATTCCAACCGTTTTGGATTTTTTATTTCATGTCCGATAAAGGTCTCTTTCTTCCGTCCAAAAACCAATCATACCTCCTAGCTAAGCCAAAAAATCTAAGCTACCTTAGGTTTTAATTGCATAAACTCTATAAACTCCATTGGTGAGGATATAAACTTCTAGGTGTCATTTATGGACTCAGACGAGATATTTCTTTGCGCTCAAATCACTAAACTTGACGCTGAATAATCTCGAGTAACGATTGTCAAGACTTTTTATAGATGCTTGCTTTTGTATAAAAAAATACGGAAATGTTCGTGGGCTATATTGGTCAAATTACTAAAATTCAGAGTCTAAAGATCGCCATGCAAAACGCCGACTGCGCTTTCTCTCGCATAGTAGCAAATGCGACGAGGCCTTTAAAACCTTTCGAGTAACTGACGGAACCATTCTTTAAAATTTTACCTCGTGTACCCAAAAGGATCCCAGACAAATTTAGATATAAATTTTACTTGAACGGCGCTATTACTTTTCTCTAAACAAATTAAAAGTGCACATAAGGATTTTAAGAAAACTTTTCGACACGGCATCATTGCTTCAACGAGAAAACGCTCGTTTCCCATTAAAGTTTGATCGCCTCTTTATCGGCCTTAAAGAAACGATCTTGGCACACAATTTTTGCGTCATCCAATGCGAGAGCCCTTATCTCACGAAGAGCACGCTCATAAGCGCCTTTCAATAGACCTCTGTCCTTCATTTTTATATGCGCTTCAGATGACCTGCGTTTTATTGCCGACACTTTCCGCGTTTCCTCATCGGCCACGATAACTTTGGCAGTAAATCCTCCGAAATCTCGGAAAAACTCGGAAAAACATGGAAAACAACGAGCGAGAAGAAAATAAAGCAATTTTTCCTTACCTTATTTTTACTTTTTCTTCTTCCCGGCAGAGTCTTGAAAAAACTTTCCTTTATTTCGAAACCCAAAGCCGCGCGAGAAGATTTTTACGACCACCTTGGCGAAAAAATGGCTCGACTAAATTTTTTTAAGAAGCAAAAATAAAGCAATTAAGATTCACGGAAGAAAAAGTCGCGTCATTACTTGACGGACATCTTCCTCTCCGTGTAATCTTAATATTCTATTAATTTTATCCAATTGGGATTCCATTCGCCGCGAGGCAAAACAACCTAAAGTGAAATTTTCCCGAAAGATTTTTACACGAATTGTTCAACTTCTTCCGTTTTTCTAATCATTTTACGGCAAATCCTGCTTTGGTTTTCACCAAAAAACGGACAGAAATTTTATTCGTAGTTTTTCCCCCTGAGCGAATGATACCCCAGGAATGAATTCCGCGAATCGCGATGTCCCGAAAAGGAAACGAAATCGGCGGTCCGATATCCCGACGCGGTTGCTCCGTTCCCCAAGCCTTCGCTTCGCTCTCCGAACGAAGACTGCTCCAGCGAGCGTTGGAGAGGCTCTGGGTGCAAAGATATTCCCTCCCCCCCTCAGCCTCCCCCTCCCTCTCCATTTCCCACCACTCTCCGATATTCCCCAGCCCTAGTGCGCATTCTCGCCGAATGGCGCTTCTTCCCCTATCTACCCTCCTTACCATCTCCTGTCTCCTCTCACTCCATCCTTTCCTCACTTCCTCTCTTTCTCTCTCCCTTTACTCCTCTCCCTCTCTTCAGCCCTACTCAACTTCAATCCCGAGCGCCCTCACACGTTGAGACGGGTGACCCGCACTTGGAGGCATACCCGGTCTCCCAGTTCGTATCTTTTTGATGGCGACTACTTCTACTCCGAAAACCATCCTTTTTTGTCCGCGGAATCGATTGTCCGGGGTCTTTCGGATGTTCCTACGGAGCTTTCCACGCGCCCTCGGATGTTTCCGACAGCCCCCCTTAAATCGCTTGGAGGAGGGGGTTTTGAGATATTAACCGCGCGGTTGAACCCTTTTAAAGGAGATGGGAGGTGATTTTTTGCTACGCGAACTCAAGAGGGCGATCGGAGATTTCGTCGGATATCTCGAAAATCCGGTGTGCATTTAGGTCGAGTAATTCTCTTGAATATATGTTCATTTTAAGAGGAGTACCGAATTAAATTCGCTTAATTCGTGGAATATGATTTCTGATCCCTCTATTAAATATAAATTTAGGTGAGATTGTTTTTTTTTACCAGACGCCAAGTAATATATTTTGGATCTCTGAAATTCTGTTTTTATGTCGGAGGTTCGAGATCAAAAAAAAATTATTAATTTTTTAAAGTCGCCCTTACGAAAAAATATTAGGAAATGGTTTAAAATGTGAGACGGGGAGTTACAATATTTCCTTCCTTATCACGTTCTTCCAAGCGATTAGGAATTGGATATTGTTTAATAGAGGGTATTCAATATATTACATCAAAGTGAAGATGCGAAGTTAGTAATCGATGTTTTTATGCTAAAGTTTGGATTAGCATAATATATGGAAACGATTTTTATCATACTATCAATTAAAAGTAAAATTAAATAAAAAATCTGATAATCATACTATACGAAAGTATATAAAACTACGGACAAAAAAATCATAATTACAGGTTCTTGCTTTATAGCAAAATCTTTACTATTTTATTATTTACTGCGGAATTTTAAGCGGACCTACCAGCTTATCATTGCTTGACAAATAACAACACGAATATTCTTGCGTTCGTCTGATACCATTTTTTTTGTCTGAACCATTTCAGAATTATGGAAAATATTTGTTTTTATCCTTAAGAGATATCCAATGAATTAATTTTAAAGCCACAGAACACTCGGGTAAAAATTTTTAAGATAATGCAACAGTTTTAAAAAGTTTTAAAATGCTCAATCGGAATTCATATTGAATTCTGCACAGTGTAACAGACACCATCTCCCCTTCACTTTCACGAAGTTTATGTGCATTTGTTTATCTTCTTGGTATGCTCACCTCACTGGTCTACATTGGATAGTATCCTACTAGTCTTGCGAGCGATGAATAATAATTATCCAAAGAACAAACTTACTTCCCTAATCTGTAAACACACTTATAACATTGCGGTAGTTCGGTTGAGTCGGTTTCATGGTTGAAAAGCAAATCTCGAAACACTAACAAAGTGCACGAAAGTGAAGCAGTTTATTTGTCTAAGCATAAACATTTCCAAGAAGAATTTCGTAACATCAAAATATGCCGGTCTGTTTTCGTCACGAACGTCGTTTATTAATATTCGCTGGATTAAATCACGCCTGTTTTAGCGATGCTATGATTATATTGCAACTGATCAAAGCAACCAACCAATGTATATTTAAAAGATTTTGTTACCATAGCGTTATTATATCCTTTTTTAGTTGTATGTATCACCGAATATTTTTCTCGGAGGGTATTTTTTAAGAAATCGTCACCCTTGATCTTAATTTCTTCGTTCTCATTTCCTAATTAAAGCGGAACTCTCGTTACTCTAATGTAGTGGTCTTCAACGTGGGCGTTAGTGCCCACTAGTGGGTGTTTTAGGGTTTTTGGTGGTCGCTTAAATAAAGTACCAAATGCTATTCTAATTTTATTATTGAAAAATGAAATTATATGAGAATGTTTAATGATACGCGCACATATTCTCAAACGAGACATCATGACAAAATATCGTAATCTAGGAGACACCAAGCTTTTTACTAAAAGAGCCTGAGGCTTTTATGTAACACAGTACGGGGCACATACGGCCTTTAAAATTACTGATCGGGTCGTGCGTAAATTTCAACGAGCTTATTCTGAGAAATTTTTAATCGTATAATGTGCAACACCCATACATTAAAATTGCATAGCATCCAAATGATAGATAAATTTCGTTTAGATTTCATTTATGATGTCTAATGATACCGCCTCCTGGTAAATATGCATTTCTTAGAGAAATTTATGAGATAAAGCGAGCCGGATTCAGTGGTTTAGTTTGTAGATAAAATATTTAAAGCCTGCAATATTGAATGGAGTTAAAACTCCGAGTGAAATCCGACTTACGCATATTCTTTTGTTCTCTCTATTTGGAAATGCTGGATTTCAGACGCAGCATGACTACGTTTTGCTCTAGGCCGTAAACTAATTGGGAATTTAGAAAACAACGAATATATTTTTAAAATTTGCTTAACCCTTCATTAGGCGCGTGGATTACATATGTAATCCAACCTATTCCTTTTTCGCGGCTTCCTTGTTCAAGCATTTTGTGTAGGCACGGTTTACAGCAGCTGTTTATCAGGTTTTGTTTTACTCGGTCAGTTCATACGCCAGTTTTTGGGTGATTCATATGCCTGATATTTGCTATCTAACTCTAGTGGACTACAAGTGTATGCCACACGTCTGTGTAATTTTTTCATATTTTTATTTTCTTCTTTTTGATTTACTGCCACAAATTTTTTATGACTAAGTGACTTTTTATAGCTAAATCTGTCAGTTCACACTGCAGTGTTTGGGTGACCCAGGTTCCTGCTATTTGCTCTCGAACTCTAGTGGATTACAAGCGTATGCCACGCGATGGTTGAGTTTCACTATTCTTACTCAGGTATTTTTATCGGCTTTTATTATTATTGTTATATGTTTAGTTACGAGTGTAACAAAAAATGTCATTCAAAATAGGTCAGTTTTGTTCCCTGCAAATATGTATACGAAAGAGTAAACAGCGTTTTTCCACAACTTATTCTTGTGTTTACTAATATCAAGACCCTAGTAATATTTAAGGGCACTAAACCCTTTCGTAGCTTTCAGTGTATCGTAAACCAGTACCTATTACCTTTCTCTACACAAGGTAAAATGTGGTGCAAGAAATAACAAAACAAAAATAGATTACAAGAGTAATCCACGCGCCTAAACGTTTAATAAAAATTACGCGTCTACTGGAGGGTTAAGCAGAACGAACTAATTTTCCAACTCATGCTAAATTTTCGCCAGGGAAGTAGCTTTATTGCCATATCAAAGAAGCTTTTTATAAAATGACAGTATATTGCCCGTCAAAAATTATTGCTTCAAATTAATAAAAAAAAAGGAAAATGATGAATAGAATAAGTGACTTTATTAATTTTTCTTTAAAATAGTTAAAGTAGATGAATCTATGGTCAGTTTTTTTCTAATTGTAATTTCCAAAAGATAAAAAGCCTGCACGTCTAAAATTCCATTTTTATATGTTACCTTATGAGAAATAGAAATAATCCCCTGGAGTCGAACACGGGTCGTTTTCCCAAATATTTTTGTCAATCACTTTTTATATGCGAATCAAGTATTCCTGGGAAATTTCTGATCATTATCTCTTACTGTCTTCGAGATATAAACGAGTTCAATGATTACCAACCAACATTGTCGATTATTATAGATATTCATGTATTTCATTTATTATTTTTGTGCATCGCGATTGGAATTCATGGTTGTAATTTTATTGATGTATCTAAAGCAAAAAAAAACTTTAAATTAAGATATGAAGGTATGACGGTATTTTCTTAATAACTGTCTAAGCGTAAAAATGCCGATATCGTGAATAACTACGATATTGAGTAAATGCCTGTTGAAATTTCATAGAATAATAAACGTAATATTAATCACTTTTTACGTTTTTCAATAAAATACACAATATCTATCATTACATTCAAACAAATTATCCTAAATGTTATGAATTAAAAAAGCTACTTACCGAGTTCATTCGTCGTTAATATAAACAAAGCAAAAAACTAACTAAAATATTAGCAGTTGTATGTTCGCTCGCATTTCTTCCACGCCTTAGAAATGGCACTGCAGTAAATGATCGTCAACCAGCAATGCTTATTATGTATATGAGATTCGGCATATCGTCAGTTGAAATCTGTTAATCCGAGATGGCTGTGGAAGATTGCGATAATTTCTCCAAATGTGTCTTCCAAAATGGGTGCCGCAGCACGATGTGGCGTCGCAGTTGATTTTTAAGGGTGACTCTAATAACTTCATTGTATAAATTTTAATCAATGATATGGATCTTTCTATAGGTCAATAGGGCAATAAATTTTGCTCCAGCAAATTGATTTTAGTGTTGTACCAACAAATGGGTGCATCCGAGATTTTCGATACGTAAAAATATAAAATCTTGTTTCACGGTGGGGGTGCCGGAAAACCTGTTTATCTTCGAAGTGGTGCGTGCCTACAAAAAAGTTGCGGAAACACTGCCCTAAATGAGTCGCGAACTTTCTCAATTTCCGTATTTTGATTAGGATATGCGCGGTTTCCGTGTCAACTTTAGAGTAAAAACCACTCTACCACCAACCATTGTTGATGCTTACCGAACGAGTACATATTTAATTTCCGTTAAGCATTACGCAGTAAATGAAACACGCAACGCCATACATTTCGTGATGTGTGAAAATCCCCCCTTCTCGACTAGGATATCCAACACGGCCTTAATCTCCAGACGGACGAGGCAGAAAGCAAACATGTCGGATTATCACGCACGCCTACAGGCTAATCATCGCGAAAACGAAGCGCATAATGGCGCCCTCGGCCTAATGGGCGAAGAGATCAAACAAAGAATTCCTTATTTTTCCTTTGGCGCTATGGCTCATAGGCAGAATAACGGCCGCGTCTTATTCTTAATCCATCCCATCCGAGCCGTGTTACACGGAAAGTTCATTTCTCTAACAATATTGGCTATTTTTTTAGAGAGACTACGACCACCAGACCTCGCTGAGGTTGAATGACGATATTTGGATGGAATTTTAGGAATTCGACACTGTGTGTCGACATCATAATTAATTCCAGGATGATTACCGAATGCTAAGAAAGCGCAATTTTACAATTTAAGGATATTTACCGGGTGTTTACTTCAAAACATTTGTTTACACTCCTTGCAGTCGACCCGAAATGAGACATTTTTCTCGCCTCTTCATGGAGTATTGAATTACATTCTGCGAATTTTGGAGGAGACAAAGCATGATGTTTTGTAAGACAGTTGGAGATCGACCGCGCAAAAATTTATAACCAAAGACTTCACCGAGTAGGAATAATACAATAATTTCGATGCAGGTAGACGATCCAGTTTCATCGTACGAAATTTATTTTGTTTTTTATTTAAGCTTCGCGTCACCGAGAAAAACAGCTTGCCAGGCCATTCTAGTTTCGTCCTATCCTCACAGAAAAACAGCATAGGAAGACTATGGCTTGTCCAATAGAATTTCTTCTTAACCCGGGAAGGGTACGCTGGGGCACTGAGTACCCCACGGATTTATATTTGGCGTGCAAGTGAGAGATGGTTATGCATATTAACTTGTCACTTTTAGAGTTCCTTTAGGCTCACTTAAAAATGATGTTGATAATTTTTTTGTTTGTCATCACTCGTTTTTGTGCTTTCTGTGGCGTCTTTGGGGCATTGAATACCCCAGTGTACCGGAATGGTATGTTTTTTTGAACCTGATTTAGTGAACTTTATTATTCACCGTAATTTACAAATCCGACGCAAACTATAACTCCACCGATCAGATTAGTACAAAATGCAACATTGAGACACGTTTTTATACATTGCATCGATCCTAAAACTTTTGCCACGGATGCCGATATAGCTGTTTGCCTCTCGGAGTGGATAAACTAGAATATGGCCTCTTGCTATCTTTTATAAGTTGTTAAATGCTGCAGCTGCTGCATTTTGTCACACAATATTGGCATGAAAGGCAAATCTAAGCTGTCTAAGCATTCTTTCTTGATGAACTTGGGAGAAGCTATGATCAGGCCACAGCTCCAAGAACGCCTCCAAATTACAGCTTTGAGAACTTCCCTCCTTAAGTCCATAGCTTCACAACTTCGACTGCTAGAGGTTTCAACAAGTACCGCAATAAATTTGGAGTCGAGTGGAAGATGCGACCGCAGCAAGGACTGCAAAACTACAGCACGCTGCAAGAGCTGTCAGGAGTTTACTTTCCGAAATAATTCGGATATTATTTGCAAGAAATGTTTTAAATAATTTCAAAAACTTTTTCTTTTAAATTTTTGTTTATAAATTAAAAAATAAACGCATTTGTTTGCTAACAGTTAATTGCTAAATACATATTTTCTTCATGGGATACTCAGTGCCCCAGTGTACCTGAATAAGTTGCTAAAACCTAGTGCACCTTATCAGGGTTAAGCGTAAGAGGGAAAACCTTCGCGATCTTGCTTCCCTCCCAATCTGGGTTGCCCTTTAAGAGATGCACTCATTGAGCATGTTGGCAGAATATTAGCTCTTTAAAGACGAGAAATTTTATTTCAACTATTAGCATTTACATGAAACCCCTATTCAAGCTCTAGTTAAGTATACCTAGTAAAGATGATGTAACCATATCATCGGACTTAAGAAATAAGCGCATATAGGAGAATTCGCGTCCGTCCCTTCTCCCTTCCGATGCTAAATAGTCGCTTCGACGATTTTCAGAAGATTTGGATATCTGCGCTAAAATTAGTCGAAGAGATTCATTTTGGCCAATATTAGGTTTCGCCGTAAATGCAGAATCCTTGCAAGATTCACGTAACACTCTTCTTTGAGAAGACCTAATATCTGAGTTCTACACAACCGATCGTTGCCTCGCCTGAAACCAATAAGCGTCGGAGAAATTTTAAATCGAAATTTCGATAGGAGGCGCTTTTATCTGCATCTCGGAGGGGCTTAAGTTCTAAAGTTGTCCGGCAAGGAAGACGAACGACTGAAATCGGATTGTCGGTGAAGGAAGCAAGATAATATTTCCGTCCGAAAGACGTAGGAAACAGGTTAGGCCCTAGCCTCTATAAATCGATCCTATACGAACTCGAATTTTCGATATCTCGAAGAATATATTTTTACCGCGAGCATTCATATTATTATCATTAAAATATACAATTCGATTTGGCTCTAGGCCTGGTGGCAAGATCAATACAATAATAAGGATATATAAGCGATATTTAAGTAAATATCTTAAATAACACATAGGGACAAATTTTAACCACAGAAGGGCTATTAGATTCCCGAGTTGAGAGTTTTCGAGTTTCAAGGTATGCCTTCACGGCTACCGTAGCGGTCACGGGGCCCTCAAAATCCTCACCGTACATCACTCTACCATGCAATCCTACTACTTCCTCCCATCTCAGTCGTATTTTGTCCTTGCCATATATACAGGGGTTTAGACGCAATTGAGTTACAGATGTGACATTTACATTACGGCGATATACATATTAATGCCTCGGCTTGAAATTTCCCTCAAATTCTTTTATTGTATTTGCCAAGGTATTTTCATCGCAAGATCTCGGTTGTAGAATGTGTGCAAAAAATAAAGAAAAATTCTTCGCCTGAATTTTAAAGAGCAATGATGAGAAGTGATTGAATAATGACGAACTAGAAATTGGATCCCTGTCGAAGGGAAATAAAAAGCGTTATATTAAATTAGGTACATAATTAAATCATTGCAGATTGCTGTGCGTTGTCCTGCTTTGTTTTCCAACGTCTCTTGAAACAATAAATGTCCCGGATAACGACCGCCTACGCCGAGAGACCCAATCACGTCCGAACCAAGCACTTCCCTTAATGCAGTTTCCATCGCTAAAACTGACGGAAATCGATTATTGCCGCGATAAAAGTGTCGGTCCACATAATCACTCAAGTCTCATATTGAATTTTAAATAGATTTTTAACTTCGTTGCTCACCGCTCTTCCTTGTTTACGGCGAAAAAAACGCGTCCATTGGATTACACGGTGGCTCGGATTCCGCGAAGTACGAATTCATGGAGCATGACGCGATTTTTAATTTTTTTCTAACCGGGAGTTAGTTTCCTGTCAGGGGTGCAATTTAATCCACCGGGCAGTATTCAATTTTTCAGCGAAAAATAAATGCAAGGATTATCGAGTTCTATCTAATGAATCGAAGGATCTCGAGGAAAAAGGAGACGCTTCAATATTTTTTCTTTTCCATTTGTTAAATATCATTCGCTTGTTTTATTGGCAATATGACAGCGTTCCTGTTCTCGAATTCATCTTTTCCCCAAAACATAATTAAACATTAAAAGTTTCGATAAAAAATTTCAATCGCCACCGCCATATGATCTATAATGAGTGATTATGTTTAAATAAATATATTATTATGAAATAATTTATTATACAAACTCTCGATTTGATATTTACTTTGTGATTGCGTTCAAATAAAAAAAACACTATCATTAAAGGGAGATTTTGACTAAAACACGTCGTTTTATGAGCAATTTTATCGAACTGAGATTGTTTGCTATTAGAGTTGTTTATTTTATTTTTCGTGAGCCATTTGAAGCACTTCTCATGTGTAATCCATGAATATGGTTACCGTGGAAACTCCGCAGAAGTTACAATAATCTCCACAAATTTTGATAAGAACCGTAGGTCATGTGTCAGCATTGCAATCACAAATTATTCAAACGTACTGACTATTATCTTCTTGTCATACTAATTAGTTTCACTGGAGAATTATTGAGCTCGTCTTATAGCTGAAAACAAATTCATGAACAAGGCCTGGAGCATCAAAAATTGGAAAAATAAGTACTCATCTTAGGCATCTAAACGTTGTTATGGCTATCGAAGATACTTAGGTCAGGTACAGCAGAACGTCGATTAACCGGGTTAATTATAGAGGCGGGGGCACTATTAATTGAAAACACGAATAATCCATACGAATTTATTTAAAGTTGCTAACACCTTGTTATAACACCAATGAGACACCATAAAAATCATATAGACACATTACATGCAAAAATACAAAATAGTGATCAATGTATGGATATAACTAAATTTTTAATCACTTGTAAGCTTGCAATTTTAGTTTTTTTCATTGCTGCCACTCTGTTATTTAATTCCTCTGATTTACCGTTGAATGTTTACAAGGGGGTGTGATTGCGGAATACAAGGCATATTCAAGAATGGTCCCTTAGCCTCTCCACCTTAACTCCACTCTCATCTACACGTGGCGGACCCTGTTACATCGTGTAACTTGTATTAAGGTTCGGCGATTCAGGTCAATAAGCTAACGAGAGCCATTCAGAAATTCCGCCCAAGGGTATGTCAGACTGGTTATGATCGGTATCAAGATCATGACCTAGGTTCGGCGGCAGATGAATTATCTAGCATGATCAACGGCGACGAACTAAGTCTAGCTAATACCTGGTCATAATGACTTTAACGTCTATGGTACCTCGGTGTAGAAGGCAGCAGTAGACTATTTTCCTTAGTAATGCAGCCATGGATACAAGTAACATAGAGGTTTCGGAAAAAATAAGTAGCGTATACGAAGCTTGTAAAACAAAGAGTCGCGCCCGGCAGAGGAAGAAATAAGAAGGCTTCCTCGGTCGTAATCATTCGAATTGCCTCAAATCTCTTCGGAACTTGGAATGTAAGAACTCCTAAAGAAATAAGAAAATTAGAAAACGAAATTAGAAATGAAAAGACTTAATCTAACGATATTAGCAATCGGTGAAATGAGATGGCCTGAACCCGAAGACTTTTGGAGTGACTGTAGAATAATACATTTATAAAATGAACAAGGTGATCCAAACGGAGCTTATGATTCTTACTTTCCATTTACTCATTTATTTATTACTTATATTGCCTTTAATAGCTTAATAATCACCGCGGATATGTTGCTCTTTGCGTTCCCAAATTTCATGATATAGCGTTATTAAATAATACAAATACATTCGAACGGAATATTAAGATAATCATGCGTATTTGTGTGACAAAAATAACGCGTGTATGTATTAGAATTAGACTATACTCAATCCAAGTCCAACAATAGTTGTTTTTACTGCAACACTCTCGTAATGAGTGATAAAAATTGAAAAAACGAGAAATTCGAAGAAATGCAATCGATAAGCAAATTTCACGATAAAAATTAGAATTCTCATTTTTTTCCTCAGTAAATAGTACAAATCCCGCTCCAATATTACAATTACAAGACATTTTAATGTGCAAGAGAAAATAACCCTGCACGATGAATTTCGGATTCCTCATGTACATCAAATGGGAAGAATAGTTCCTGGTTTCGAATCAATGACTTCAATCTTCTCAACAAAACCTATCGTCGGATGCTCGGCACAAGTAGCAAGAGATTTCCACAAAGTATCACGAAAATCGGTCAATTGGTTCTAAGGTTAATAGGGAGGGACGGACAGACAGACAAAACGACGAAACTATAAGCCTATTTCCATTCTGGAAAGTAGGCTAAAAATGCAATACGGTAGTAGATGTAATAGTGCAAAAAGATTGGGGCAAAAACCTGAAAGGCTACATACAGATGAATGAAAAAATAATCATGGTGAATACAGAAGAAACAAATGATATAGTATTGATACAGGTCTAAATGTCAACTTCAGTTAGTAATATTGAAGAGTTAGAAGAAATAAGAAAACTTGGATAATTAATTTACTAGAGCTAATCAAAGAAAAAATAACCTTACCATGACGGGCGTTTTGAACTCGATAGCAGGAGAAGGTAAGGATGCACATTATGTTCGCAAATATGGATTAGGCCAAAGGAATGAAAGAGGACAAAGAGCAGTGGATTTCTTGCAAGCAGCATAATTTAATAACAGCTATTATACTCTTCCAAATACATGTGAGAAAAAGATACACATTAAAAATATACTTCACTTTCTTTAAATATTCGATACGTACTTATTCTTGAATTTACCTGTCAGACTTCAAGACGATGGTCGTGGTGTCTAACGACAAGACTTTCTCGACACGCAAACAAGCCTAAAAGGCGGCATAAGCCCGTTTGACCACGCTACTCGTTAACACCGGTGTTATCGACTGCGTTTAGGCTGAGTTTGTTAAGTAGTTGAATAAAAGAAGCTAGGCCACGAAACAGGAAAACATGTAATTCCGTGCAGTTTGTGCCTATATGATAAATATTTAACCAGCCAGAGTTAGAGTGTTTGATAATGTATTCTCATTTCGCTGTACAGCCGTTCGATTTATTAATTATTATTATCAATTAAAGACTGTAGTAAAGACCCTACCTAAATGCCATAGTTTAAAATAGTTATTTTGGAAATTGACCCCACTCTCATCCAACAAGGGTTTCGATATCCAGATATTGAGCTTCAAATACTGATTTGACATCGATTTACAAACAAACCATTAATATCTATCCTTTAAAAAAATATTAAATGCATTTTTAAAGTTTTTTATCATTGCTGCTTGAATAGTATGGCCAACTAGTAACATTTACAGTTTATACACATGCGACATATACTTCTTAATAAGTTCAGGCTCCACTTTGTGGAATTTGCTTATAAGTAATACAAACGTAAATCAGCTCTGTATCTTCAACGGAATTTTAATATAACCCGACTGGTTTCGCCACGATCGTAGCATCCTCAGGATCGTAGCAAAATCTGTCGTGTTCTATTAGAATTTCGTGGAAGATACAGTTGATATTCATTTGTATACTGACATAAACTCCTTTTAATTTCCTCTGAAATTACCCCAAAAAGTTAAGAAAATCGGAACACCGATAAATCCGTTGGTGTTCTGCGCAAATAAATGTGCATCCACCGAGGAGAGCCGTTTACCGATAAATTTAACTCATTCCCCTGCGTTTCCCTTGAATGGACGCTGATGCAATAGCCACGAACGCGATTAGCGATCCCAGCGGTACGCTCAGCTCCAAATTAACGCCTATCACTAATGAAGTTTCGCTAAACTCTCCGATGCGTCTTTAAATTGCATATAGGCTTATTACGACCAAAAACGCACATAAACCTTTGAAAATAGAGCTTAACAGACAGTCACAATTTAAAATGCCGGAATTATTCATTCTTCAAAGTTTTTTTCGGATGCTTTTTTTAAAGGCGTGAAACTCTGTCCCAATAAGTACACGACAATTACTGAAAAATGAAGAAAAGCAGTGTTTTCGTCAACGTCACTACAGAATAAGATAACTTATGCTACGCGGCGTTTAATCAGCATATTGCCGTTAATTATCTATTTAAATGCATATTACACGATAAAATAAGAACAACATTAGTAACTATTATATTGATTAACCTTTTATTTCATAATTGATATACCAAATACTTGTTACTCATTTGTAATCTAATATATGAAGGAGAGTGTCTGTCTGTCATCTATGTATTCAGACGGCGAGAGAACTAGCGTTAATTAAATTTTGCATTGAACCCGTTTCTATTCAGGGGAAGGTCAAGGGATATACGACGTATTTGCATCCAATTTCAAGGTTCGAGTTGATTCCAAAAGCTTTCTTTTTCGCATTAGTGCAGTACGGAAATGAACGCAGCGCATTTTTATCTGGCATTTTAAATTTACTTATATTCATCGTAGAAACTCGAGGCTTGAACCAAAAAACGGTTAAAAAATAGATTCTCGAATCTAATCGATAGGCAAATTTGTTTTGATCCAAAAATATCGACGATTTTGAGCTGAAAATCTGGCGCTCACGGTGGCCACTAGATAGGCGAAAATTTGATAGCGTTTGATAGTTCTAGAAGAAGAGCGATGAAGCAATTCATTTTCTCCTTAGAGTCCAGGCGCAATTTTTTCTTCGTTTGCGTGTGAATCAATCTTGGGACATTCCTGAATTTTTATCTCAGAATACATTTTTTAATTGGTATCTCACAAATCATTTAAGATCCAAGGAGAGGAAAAGATGGTTTTCTAATTCTTCTCACAAACAAAATCTTTGTGTCAACAGATTTAGACAAAATACCAATGGCATGTTTGGTATTTTCTATCTCCGAACCTATAAATTCAATTGTGTGCTGTCGCTGGCATTTTTGCGGCAAATGTTGATTATTCTCCGGACGAATTTTTTAATCGCCGTTTCACAGATCACAGAAAAACTGGGGAGCTTGTAATACAGGGTATTCATGAAAGGACTATTTTATTTTAAATAACTTTTATTGAGGTTTTACATTGATAAAAATAGCTTCATAGAAAGTTAGTGGAGCATAGGGTGTTTTCTATAAGATATGGTAACCCTACCTAACGCAGCGTTAGTTGTCAGTATGGCGTTATACAGCTATGTACATGGATTTACCACGGCAGTGCCGGATACATCAGCTGGTCTATCTCTAAATGAATGTATTGACGAGCGATAGTGCTGCACAGTTTAACCTAAAATTACAGTAATACCCCGTGTAACGATGCCCCGTACAACGCTGATTTTTTATAAAACGCTCTTTGTTCTCGAACCAATTTTTACTTTATCCGTACGTTTTTGTGGGCGCTCTAACACAAAAACTAATTATCTAATCATCACCAAATTTCATATTTAACACTTTAATTATAGGGCTGATTATTTACCAAAAGTTAAGGTTTATTTGTGTCATTCTTTCATTTTTCTCAAATATACATTATTAATAGTTTTGTTTAAATATCTCACGAAATTGGACAACTATTGGTGGTATTGGGCGCTGATTATAAGGTGTGTGAAATGTTACAGTGTGATAAAATGACAAAAAAAGCTGCGACAATTATTATATTGCAGGATTTCTGGTATGTAGCAGATCTGCTGCATTGCGCATTTAAAGATTAATTATTTACATTCCAGTTGTAGAGTATCGAAGAGAAGGGTGTGCGGAAATTTGTTCGCCAACATTTGTTCGATGGAAATTTGTTCCAAAAATATTTTTTCGAACAGAAATTTGTTCGACCATCTCTTGTTCACGTGGCCGGACGTTTCGTCGACGAACGTTTCGCCGACTGGACGATTGGCGGGCAGGGAGTTTCGCCGACAGGGAGTTTCGCCGACAGGGAGTTTCACCGACAGAACGATAATATTATTTGTATACCTTCCAGTTTTATTAACTGAATCTTTGCAAGTAATCTAATTGCATGACACTTGCGAGTTGTTATAAAATGCATGCAGGACTTCATGTAAAGTGTTCTTCATTAATGTCCGATTTACACCACATTTAAAATCGGTAAAGAGATTTTAGCAAAACTCAGTAATACCAAATTTCATCAAAATCTGTCCTGCGGTTCCCTAATTGAAACACGCGGACGGACGGATGCGACCTCCCCTATAAATATGCGTTCACACCGTGCTCTTTGTGCAAAGAACGCATAAAAATGAGAGCTTAAGAATGGAATTGATATAATTTGAGTAATCATGACTTTGATATCAACATATGGGATTTCAAAGATTTAAAAAAATATGAAACGTTTTAGCGAAATTTATTGTTTGTTTATGATATTTTAAAGGAAAAGGTACCTGATAAATTTTAAATTCCGTATGAAACATTTTATGTAAAACACTTGAATCGAATTAATTAGATTATTTCTTGAGTTGCGAATGGTAATTATCTAATTAACTCCTAAACTAAGTAAGAAACATATAATGTAATTTGAATATAGCTGTTCCCGAAGACGGTTAATTAGATTACCTGCAAAGATTCAATTAAGAAAACTGGATGGTATACAAATTATATTATCGTCCTGTCGGCGAAATATCCTGTTGGCGAAACGTCCGTCGGCAAAACGTCTGTCGGCGAATCGTCCTGTTGACGAATCGCCCTCTCCGCTAAACGTCTGTCAGCTAATCATCCTGTCGGCGAATAGTCCAGTCGGCGAAACGTCCTGTCGGCGATTCGTCCTGTCGGCGAACCGTCCTGTCGACGAAACGTCCGTTGACGAATTGTCTGTCGGCGAAACGTCCCCGTACCCTTGTTCGACGAACATTTGCTCGACCAACATTTCTTCGAAAAATTAAGTAGTCAGTCATCAGTTGTGCGTGTACCTTTGCAGTGAACGTAACAACCCCTATGTTTATAATGAAAAGGCGTTAGAATTTGTGAATAGTTCTAAAGGCAAACCAAAACTATTTTTAGACGGTTACTTGTATGGGTAGTTCTTCATTTATACTGGTGCGTCGACATCGAGGGTCATTTTGCACCTTCGTCAAAGGGTTAATATTTACAATTTAATGATTATATATACATATACACACAAATATATATAAATAAATAATAAAATAAAAATAGAAAAGAATAGAAGTTAAAATCGTTGGAAAAGTCCAGCCTCCGTTAAAAATAATAAAACTTCATTCATCCTAGTTGTGTCATCACCTAGGATGTCCCTTATACATCCCCTGATATTGCATTTCCTACGCAACTCAAGGTATCTTTGGCATTCTGTCAGGAGGTGTCTTATGGTAAGAAAAGTGTCGCAGTCATCACATCGAGGTTGTACCCGTGGGGTGGTAAAAAGGTACGAGTGGGTTAAGGCACAGTGGCCTATCCTCAATCGCGTGATGACCACCTCCTCCCTTCTACTATTCCTGACAGATGATTGCCATGCACCGGTACTGACCTTGATTGTGCGTAATTTGTTATTTTCGAGGTTTTGCCATGAGGCTTGCCACTCCTTCTGCAGTGCGACACAAAACATCGCACGAAGGTCTCTCCAAGGCACGAGATCCATTTGCACCTCTGGGTTTCCCAGGGCATCCTTAGCAGCGACATCAGCTGCCTCATTGCCTGCTATACCTACGTGGCTCGGCACCCACACGAACTTAATTTGCACACCTCGACTCTTCAAGATGATGAGGGAGGAGTGCACATCCTGGACCAAAGGATGTACTGGATTATAGCAGGCAATGGAATGTAATGCGCTCATTGAGTCGGAACATATCAAGTGAGATATATTCCGACGTTCAATGCTCTCCACGGCCAGCTTAATAGCTGTGAGCTCCGCAGTGTGGACACACATAACGGATTAAGCTTGAACCCGGAGGATGTGTGCAGGGATACAAAGGCGCATGCGCATTCTGTTGAGGACTTCGACCCATCCGTGAAGATAGGTGCGAATCCTGGACAGCGTGACAGGATTTCGGCGAATGCAACCTCGTGTTCTGCAGGAGGACACTCATTCTTGGACCTTCGAGCTAAATCAAATAAGATTTCTGACCTCGGGGTATTCCAAGGAGGGTTACGCGGAACTTGCAATCTATAAATCTGGGGTAAAGTTAAATTATTGCCTATAATATAATTATAAAAACGAATACCAAGGGGCTTCAGGGCCCGGGGTCTTCTGTTAAAAACGTCCATTAAACTACGGTTAAAAACAATTTTAAAACACGGGTGCGAAGGAAGGGCTAAAAATTTGCTGACATAACTGCACATCAGGACATTCCTCCTGATTTCCAACGGTGGCTCTCCAGCATCACAATAAATGCTGGGGATGGGACTGGTTCGAAAGGCACCAGTCGCCAACCGTAGTCCGGCATTGTGCAGTGATGTCAGTGCACGCAGATAAGATTCCCGGGCAGCACCGTATATAAAACAGCCGTAGTCGAGCTTGGACCGAACCAATGCCCTGTAAAGGAGAAGCATTGATGTTCGGTCCGTACCCCACGAGCGGCCAGTCAACGCTCGTAATACACTGAGCGACATCCGGCACTTCACCTTAAGGGATTGAATATGGCTTCGCCAATTTAGCCGCTTGTCAAACAGAACACCCAGGAAACGCACCGAGTCCACAAAATTCAACTGGTGGTTGCCCAGCCGAAGTATAGGTTTGGGGAATATGCCCCTGCGCCTATTAAAATGGACACAACATGTTTTCTCTTCCGAAAAAGGGAAGCCATTTCGGCGGGACCACTCGTGGAGACGATTGAGCGTAATTTGTAGCTGCCTCTCAGCCAGTGCTACCCTTGACGATCGACAAAATATTGCCAGGTCGTTAACAAACAGAGAGGCTTCCACAGGTGGTGTGATGGAATTTACTACGTCATTGATCGCTATTGCAAACAGCGTTACGCTTAATATGGACCCTTGCGGAATTCCATTTTCCTGAGGATATGTGTTGGAAAATGAGTTGCCAATACGGACCTTAAAAACTCTATCCGACAAAAAATTTGGATTAAAGTAGGCAGATTGCCTTTAAAACCCCACGACCTAAGACACTTTAAAATTATAAAACGCCATGTCATGTCGTAGGCCTTCTCCAGGTCAAAGAAGACCCCCACAACATGCTGGCGATGGACGAATGCCTCTTGGATGAAGCTGTCAATCCTTACCAAGTGGTCGACAGTACTCCTATGCTTCCTGAAGCCACACTGGATGTTGGAGAGAAGATTACGGTTCTCAAGACACCAAACTAGCCTTCGGTTCACCATTCTCTCCATTAGCTTGCACAGGCAGGAGGTCAGAGAAATTGGCCTGTAGTTCCCGAGGAGAGTCTTGTTCTTTCCCTGTTTAGGGATCGGGACTACTATTGACTCTCTCCAACTCTTGGGAAAATCTCCATCTTGCCAGACTTTATTAAATGCATTCAATATCTCTCCTAAGATAGAGTTCGGCACACATCGCAGGAAGGCATTGTGGACACGGTCCATTCCTGGAGCGGTGTTTCTCAGATCAGCAATGGCTGACTCCAGCTCCCACAGTGTGAAGGGGTCATTGTAGCTAGCTCCGGCCAGGCCTGGTTCGAAGGGGCGGAAGCCTCCTTCTTCACGACGCTTATGCGACGCGAAGGCCAGATCGTAGTTGGCCGAGCTACTTATGGAAGCATAGTGATTTCCAAAAGCCTCAGCTACTGTGGCTGGCTCCATCACAATGGACCCATTCACAACAACAGATGGGGTGCCTGGGAGATGATAAACACCGGAGATACATTTCACTTTCCTCCAAACCTGTGCAATAGGTGTTCGGTGGGTGATCGAACTGACATACTTCATCCAAGAGTTCCTTTTTGCAGTTTTCACCACCTGACGAGCCTTCGCTCGCAGGCGCCGGAATGCCGCTAGATTCATACATGTAGGGTACTTGTTGAAAATGCGTAGGGCCTTCTTTCGTTTCCTGATTGCTTCAGCACATTCATCGTTCCACCAAGGCACTGGTGGACGACTTGCCTTGACAGCTGAAACAGGAATGCTCTTCTCAGCAGCATGCACTACCGCATTACGAAGGTCCTCTACGTTTTCAACGCCACTACGGGTCGATTTAAAATTAAAATCAAGGTTCTTTTTAAAATCCTCCCAGTTGGCTTTCTTCAAAAGCCATTTCTGGTGGCTGTTAAAATTTTTACAAAAAAAATTTTTACGGATAAGAAGGGGGAAGTGGTCACTTTCACAGAGATCATCATGGACTTGGAGTTTAAAACGGGGAGCAATACTACTGCTGCAAATCAATAGATCTATTGAGGAGTATTCTCCTGTAAAAGAGTTAAAACGAGTCTTTTCTTTTTTATTAATTAAAATAAGATTAAAATTTGTTAAAAACTTTTCTAAAACACGCCCTCGCCGATTAGAACCACTCACAGTTTCTCCCCAAAGGGTGCTATGAGCATTAAAATCGCCCAAAAGGACGAATGGCTTGGGTAATTGCTCCACCAGATCCTGCAGGATCCTCATGGTGACTGGAGCCCACTCCGGAAGGTATACATTACAGAATGTAACCCTCTCCAGTACAGCTACCGTCACAGCTAGGGCCTGCAAGGGTGTCTGCAAGTCTATCCGGGAGGTGTATAGGGTCTCCCGGACAGCAACAGCAACACCACCTTGCGCTCGTCGACCGCTAAGGTCATCTAGCCGCAGGATGCTGTACCCCTTCAATTTAGGCGTGTCGGTAACCTTAAAATGAGTTTCTTGTAAGAAAATACAGGACGGGTTAAAATGTGCAATTGAAACCTTCAACTCCTTTAGATGTTTAAAATAGCCATTCAAATTCCATTGAATGGCAAACATAAATATATATTTAAAATGAAAAAAGTAAGAGACTCGCGATTAAAACCCATCTCTGTGGAAGGGAAGCTTATCGCTTAAGCTTCAACTTCCTACCCTTCTTCTGGTTCAGGAGGAGGATTTTGAGTTGGTCCTCCTCCAACTCGCCTTCCTCCATCTCCTCCTCGCTCAGTGCCATCGCATCACGAGGAGGAGATTGTGGTGGAGTTATCTCACGTCTCAGGACGTGAGCTTTTGTCTCTGTTTCATTTTCCTTTGGAGTAGTCTTCTTGGAAGATATCACACAGATGGTTTTATTCGCATCCATGGATGTGGCAGTATTTTTCCCTGTTTTTCCTAAAGATTCCTCTACCTTTTTTTCCATTTTTTTCCTTGGTTGCTGTCTCTGATTCTCTGTCTGTATTCCTATGCTGGCCGTTTTAATAGGAGTTGATGGTGTTGCTGCCGTTGCCGCATAGGACCTCAAAAATGTTGGGGCTACGAGCACCTTATACTTCTTCCGGGCCTCAAAATATGGGATCTTCTCCGTCACCTTGATCTCCATGATCTTCCTTTCTTCCTGCAGCTTTGGGCAATCCCGCGAGTAGACTGGATGTGGTCCACCGCAATTGCCACAAAGAGCAGGAGAGGCACAAAAATCCCCATCGTGCTTATTCTTGGCACATTTTGGGCAGATAGAATCGCCCTTGCACCGAGGTGCAATGTGGCCAAATCTTTGGCACTGATAGCAACGCATGGGGTTCGGAATGAAGGGTCGGACTGGGCAAGACTCGTACCCAACGAAAACTTTTTCAGGAAGTTTGTCACGTGCAAAGGTGAGTACCACCGAAGTGGTATTGATGGTCTCACCATTACGTTTAGTCGTGAGTCTACGACAGGAGATGACCCCTTGCGAAGCCATCTCCTTCGTTATCTCGTCGACTTCAACGTATAAGAGGTCGTAACAAGAAATTACGCCTCGGCACGTGTTAAGGGTCTTATGCGGCTCAACGGTGATTTCTATGTCGTGAAGCTTCGTCATCGACAGCAACTTCTGGCTCTGCTTCTCTTCAGACGTTTCTATCAGCAGAGTACCGTCACGCAACTTTTTAACATTAATAGACCCAGGAACAGCATTGGTCAAAACTTTATGAATTAAGAAGGGAGATACCTTGGTGAGGTTCTCTCCCTCCTTCTTACATTTTATTAACAAATACTTGCGGCATGTGCCGACAACCATATCTCGCCCATCCGTTTCCGGACGGGGTCTTTTAGGAGGAGGTAGTCCTTGCATAATAAGGAAAATTTTTCATCTCTTGGTCTCCCCACCCACCACGGAGCCACACATATGGGACGCCACACCGCAAACCGGTATGGTCGCCAGGGCTAACCAAGGGATATAGCACCCGCAGCTAGGCTGCCTGCTTCAGGTTAGGTCTCAGCACCCACTCCACCCACCATACATGGGCCTCCAACCCCATGCACTTTCGACCCCCCTCCACAGACCTCCATAGCCCCAAGCACTCGCCACCGGAACGCCGAAACGTGACGGAAGCCGATTGGCCAGGTGTGGCTAGCACCTGACCGCCCGTCTACAGTGAATCTGGGGCCTAAGTGGTGTATTACTCCATGGCCCTTCCAAGGCATCCGACCTCTTCCGGAACCAAGGAGCTCCACCACCAGGATCCCCTTCTCCCCCTTACGGGCCGCCGTGCACGGCAAACACACGGGTGGATTCTTAGCCAGATGTTGTGGCTTTATGCACAGATAGTGAACCCACCTACTATCTGGACACTGCCCTTGGCAGAAACTGGGGGTTTTTTAACGAGGTCTGCTCCTCGCCTCATTGGTCGCCTCTTACGACCAGCAGAGAGGCTGCGGGAGTATTCTCAATCCCCCTACCCGCAGGGGGGTTACTTGTATGTAAACGATAAACAGCACGAAAATAAATTTTACTGGAAGTGTGAAATTTTCAAGAAGACGTTTTGTAAATGTCGTTTAACTACCGTAAATAATGATGTGAGTAAGCCGATGCAACTATATAATCATGCCGGCGATGGTGCACAAATTGATGCAAATAGAATATTGAACAAAGTAAGAGAAGATGCAAGAAATACTCGCAATGCACCCCATTACATTTTGTCCAGTGCATCTAAGAGTATTAGTCAAGCCGTAAGTGCAGAATTACCTTCAGTAGATACGATGAAAAGGACTATAATAAATATTAGAACAAAGAACAATGATGCTCCAGCCATTCCAAGTCACAGAAGAAATATTGTTCCCAGATAATTATACCGCTACTGAAAACGGTGAACAGTTTTTATTGTTAGATTCTGGGTCTGTTGAAGACAGAATGTTAACATTTTCTCCCAGAAAAAATCTGCGGCACCTGACAAGATCGGATCACTGGTACGCAGATGGTACCTTCTAAATCGTTCCACCGCCTTTTGAGCAACTCTACACTATACATGGGTTATGTGGACACGTTTCTCTGCCATTAATATACGTGTTACTTCCCAGCTAAAGTCCACTTTTAAGAAAAATAAAAAATTTGGACCTAGCTGCAAACCAGAAGAAAATTATGGCTGATTTCGAACATGCAATGGTTAACGCGATAAACATTGAATTTCCCGAAACAGTTCATCGTGGTTGCTTTTTTCACTTCTGCCAGTGTATTTATAGAAATAAACAATTAAATGGTCTTAAGCTAGAATACGACACCGATCCGGATTTTGCCTTAGAACTTGAAATGATATCTGCACTTGCATTTGTTCCCAGACCACATTTGGAGGATTATTTTGATGCACTTTGAGATCTAAACATTTAGCCTCCTCATGCACAAATGGTGGTAGATTATTTTGAGGACACTTGGATCGTTCGCCCAGATCGACGCCACCGCCCGCCACGTTTTTCCCATCAGATATGGAACTGTTATGATACCGTTCAACAGGGTTTACCGAAAACCAATAATTCTATAGAAGGTTGGCATCGAGAATTTCAAAATCAAATTTCACGTGAGCATCCAAATATATGGAAATTCACTATCGCAATTAAGAAGGAACAAAGTTTAAACGAGCTTCGCATAGATCAATATATCAGTGGACAGGAACCTCCCATTGGAAGTAAAAAATATAAACACTGCGCCGAGGGGCTTGCGCGTGTTGTTAGTACTTTTGTACCTAATATTGACGTAGCAGATTATTTACGTGGCGTGGCGCACAATATTAGCTATTAATAGTTGAAATAAAATTAGTAAAACTTTATGTTACTTTGTGTGTATTTCGCTATTACCGATGTTAATTTTTAAAATTTTTATTCGATATCATTTCGTTGACTGTGTATAATAATATATTATATATTACACATTATGTACCGTAATCATATTATTTTATGCTTCAATCATTTTGCATTGTTTTCAAAATTACTTACATAAAAACATTGAAAGTATTTTTAGTATCTACCTGTTTATTTTATTCATTTATTTTTAATGTAATTTATGGAATAAATTTGTTCGAACAAATGCGAGTCCATTACCGTTCTTCTCGATCAAATTACCACGGTGCCAAATTTCCGTTCGAACAAGTGCTTTTGAAAAAATTTCCGTCGTACAAAGGTTGTCGAATTAATTTCCTAAAACCGTCTATCGTTTGGGAAATACACTTATAATAATACGTAATGAATCATCAGATGGTACCTTTAAAACAGTTCACAGCTCATTTTAAAATACTACGACATATTGCATTAGAGCCCATTAAAGTTAATTTTTAAAACTGATATGAAATTTTTTATGATAGATATAAATAGAGCGGCAGAGAGGGGAATAATATGGAGATGAATGGAGAAAAGACAAGCGAAGGAAGAATTGCAAAGCAAATTACATGTGGTGCTTTCTCCTCGTTTTGTGGTTATGGGGTTATAATAATTATACATCATTGGTCGAGATCTACGGCGTAATCTATAAATTCCCTTTAAAAGCATTATATCAACGCCATGTAATAATATGTTTTCCATTTAAAAGCAGTAGACTCGTTGGTATGGCAGTTATTATTTCTCGTTGTTAAAAATGGGAAAATTTTCTCTTTTTTTAATTAAAAACAATTGTTTGCTCTCATTAGACACGGATATGAATTACTGTTATCAAATAATATAAACCTCAGTCTTTCAATTATGGAACTGTTTACGTACCGAGAACCTATCTTAATTTTTATCTAATTTTAACATGCTAGTCTATAATGCCCTGGACCGATATTATGCTTTTCTTATGGATGGTAAAAATGAAACTAAGGGGTTGAAAGAAGACATCGATTACTCCTCTGCAGCTCATCCTATATCCACCAAATTTGTACTATGTGGAGCCCTTGTATAGCCCATCCTATCCTGGAAATTTGGCTTCTCTAAGTTGCAGGATTCCAAAACTATCTCCCGAAGAGGCGGACAGACAAACAAACCAAATACATAAGCGATGTTTTCTTTATTAAAATCGCTAAAAATTAAAATGAGTGATGGAAAAGCGTGGCAGGGTTTGGTAGGAAGAGGGAGATGACAGAGAAAGAAAAATGGCGAGGGATGGGGGAAAAGGAGAGGCTTAAAAGAGGAAAGAGGAATGAGGTGATAAAGGTAGTGTGTGCCGCGGCACCCAATTTGAGAACCACTGATCTATATCGTCTACCATCTAACCACATTTACAACGGTCATATACCCTGATATGAGAAAATAATATCACGTTGGAATCCTGCCAGCTGCTTCGTATCAAAGCGCGTTGTGAACACAACGAAAATAAACTCCCTTAGACACATTCACGACTTCAAATAATAATAAAAATGTGGTAGAATTTCTCGATTCATTAGAAAATAACTGGATCCTAGATAAACATTTGAACATGAAACTGGACGAATGAGAAGTAGCACATTGTAACCTGAGCAGCATTGGAATGTCGACGTCTGTCTGTAGTTCCATATAACAGGAATTCTGAATGGACAATCGACAGAGTTTTTTCTTTTATACAATTCTTATTCTTGCTAATATAAAAAACACGTCAGTGTAAAATTTTACTATGAATCGCGAACAATATACGCAATTTTTCCCCGAAAAGATGAAAAAGCATAAAAATTAAACATTTTTATACTTTGCAACACGAGTCTACAAAAAACGCGAAACAAAAACCTTTTCTTGTTACCACATAAAATAATTATTTCTGTAATAAATCTAAACGTTTCCGTTTCAATTCATCATTGCAAAAGAACGTTTTTATTTAGTGATTTCGCGTTTTTATTTTTTTTATTTATGAAATCCTAACAGTCGTCATTATTTGGATAGAGTAAACTCTGAAATTGATGCGTGTAATTTAAAATTGGACATCTACAAAGCTGAGAAAGTTACAAAAAGAAAACTAAAAGATTTTCTTTTAACTATTAAATAAGAACTTCAAGTACAGAATCATTATGTGATCGAGAAATGATACTCCTCCATTTTACAGTAAAAATATGATCGTGGTTCATTGAAATTTATAAATATTGAAAACTCTTCATTAAAAATTCTTCTTGATATATTTCCCTAGTTACGGCACTAACAAACATTTTACAAGTGAATCGAAGTTTAAAAATAAAGGCCTTATAAAGAAAAATAGTATTATTGGTTTGCTTTAATGGGAAACACCAGCTTTTTCTTCAGCTGTTTTAAACGATGCTGTTTGTTTTAGCCAAATCGGGAGCATCTCGGTTGAAAACTCAGTGCCATGAAATTATTTTTACTACAGAGTAATAGAAATCGCATTTATATTTGCGTGGCATTGTCTTAATAGGATAAAAGACACCATTTAAATCTCAATTATATGCAAATAAATGTTGTCCTGACCAATAATCTCAACCACGCATTACGTTTTCTTAATAGACGACGAATATCTTTTAGGGTTATCTCCTTCGAAGGCGCGAAAAATTATCGAGAAAAAAATCTTTATTTGTTGAAACTAGATAATTCGACGTAAACTATATGTATATACATATTTCACTCAGATATCGGGTCTAAAAATCATTCAGTAATAGGCGTAAAATTCAAAGTTAAAATTTCAAACAAAAATACACGGCTATGATCTTTTGATGGTTTAAAGGTAAATCTGTCCAATAAAAAAACTACTGCAATGTTCTATCAGAAAAAATATTTGCTGCTACCTAATGCTAACACAGTTCAAAGTCATTTAACAAAATTCTCGTTCTCGAGGAACTCGATGGATCCAATCTTAAAAATAATCGTTTCTCCTCCAGAAACTTTTCTCCAATCGATTACTCCGAACGGAGAGGTACGCGCGTAGAGACTCGCGTCACCATGGTAACATCCCCTTTAACTCATCCAAACGTAAAGCGTGAACATCTCCCCCAACACAAACTGAGGCTCCTCAAAATTTGATTTCTCGTGTTCCGCTGACGTGTCGCCATCTGTTCCGTTCCCTAGGGAGCAGTGGAATTGCTGTTTCTGGGCGACAAGCCAGGTGCTGGTTGCGGATGCGCGCTTGGCTGAGAGTGGAGCGAGTCTCGTTTATTCTGCAATTTTACGGCTACGCCATCTTAGATTATATCAGCCAACCGACAACTAAGGCGGAATAATCTAGAGACAACGCGTAGTTTCAATAAATTCACATTTTCAAGTAAGTTTGAAGGTTGATGTTTTTAAATGGCCTGTCTCGTTTGTTGTTCTTACTTGAAGCTTCGCTCATCACAAATTTCCCGCATGTGAACTAAAATTTAGATTATATATGGCTGTACGGCCACCATTTGGTTGGTATGATCGAGTCGGATGTCTCCGATAGAAATGAACTGAAAAATTCCATCGGTAAATACGAATCAAAATATCTCCCGGACTAATTTTCATATTAAAAAGATATCTACGGCTATATTTATGGAGCTACTTAGCATACATCCATCACTCGCGAAATTGTCGTTCAAAATTATTTTACTGCATTCTTAATATTTTAAAGCCGAGAAACAATTTCAGTCAATTCTTGGAGGATATGTATTAGTGTAATCAATCTCATATGATTTTCCCACTCCAGTTCAACATAAAAAGTGTCAAAAGAAGTTATTTTAATTCAATAGTATGCCTTAGATGCAACCATCAACCTATTAAAACGCTTCATTTAAGCGTTGCTTTTCGAACAACTTTCTGTGTCAAACTTTGCATAGATTTCTTTCGGGTCTAAGGGAGATTTTCTAACCCTGCAGTTTCTACAGCAACAAATCTAGTTTCGAATTCAATCTTTAGTAGTATAGTACATTTTGGCTATAATTAACTAACATACAATCTATATTTTCATTTTAAATATCCCTATACTAAACATTTTTTGGTTTATGTAAACATGAAATATAAATAATAAAACATTTTTTCGGTTTTAAAAGTTTAAAAGTAATTGCTAATATACATCAGATTCTGTATATGATAATATAGCCGTAAAAATATTTGATTTGATTTGAAACTTCTTTGCTATACATGAGGTTTGTGAAAAAATTGACAACTTTGAATTCGTGTTGACTAATATATCATTTTATCGATGCTACTGACAAAATTTCTTAAAATCAAAGGGTCACGCGGAAAATTGAATGGCCATCTCAGATATCAAACAAATCAATTATTCTTAATTTTTTTAGCGACAAAGAAGAACGTCGTTTTCTTTGGTGACTATAAATGTCACATAAATTTATAACCGTTTGGTTTTAACTTCGATGAAAACTCACATGGCAGAAAATCGTTCCAAGTGTTCTAAATATCCGTTGGAACGAGTTAAAAGCCCCATACATATTCAGCTCCAAAACCAGCTAATTGGGTCCTCCATTGCATTAATTGAATGGCCATCTGTTCTAGGGTCCAGGGGATTCTAAACATGGTTCAATGACGGCACGGATGAGCATCACCAGCTTTTGGTCGAACGATTCGTGGAATTTCGCATAGCACGTTCCTATGAAACATTCGCACGCATATTTAACGAGATGATGATAATGAAACCGTTAATGGCTCTAACTCGACAAAAAACTGAAGTGGTTAAATATTCGAATAAATGTCGCATATCCTTGGAGACAATTGCTTTGTGTGCAAATCGCGTGCATATCCTCATGTGGAGTCTTTTGAAACTTATAAAAGAAAAGTACGGTGTCCTAAGTCGATAATTAGCAGATTAATTATAAAAGACCACCTGCTGAGAATTTTCTCGATGACTTCTGGTCGCCAAGAGTATAATAGTATAATTTTAGATACCATTATTAAGAAACATAAATTAATCAATCGCAGGTAATTTACGTTATAATTTCGACGAAATATATATGCTATAGGTAGATATAGAAATTTCGATCATCATTTCTACTTTCTCATATACGTAGTATATTGAGAAAGCACTGTAATCGTGAAATGATTCGACTTCGAGAATTTGATGGAAATACACCTTTTAGGTGTCCCTGAGTCCATAAAAGCGATTTTCGCCATGCCGTCTGTCTGTTTGTCTGTCAGTTCGTTGTTCTCGAGCCCAGACGCGTACATAAAATCGAATTTTATCCGGTATTCATGCAATATATCATATTTTGTAGACCTTTCATAAAAATGATATTGAACAAAAATAAAGGGTAGTTTATTCTAGGCGATTTTTAGAAACAATTGATTTACTCAAAAATGACTCCCGAGAATTTGATTAAAATCAATCCAATTGTAGAACCTGATGTAACAAATAATACTGCGTAAGATATTTGTATCTAAAAATCACTATATGGCGTCCAGTGACATTAAAATGTATGCTAAGCTACCTTACCTAAGCCCTAAGATCCACTCAAAATCTTACTACAGACTACACGGTAAAATTAAATCGAATGATATCTCATATTTGTGGGTAATATCATTCATAAAATACATTCTGAAGAGAAGAACGATATTGCGCAACAATTAAGAGTACCTACTTTATTCTTGGATATTCTAAAACAAAATTCGATTAGCTCAAAAATGGCTGTAAGGATTTTGATTAAAATCCATCCAATCGAACCGCTTGATGTCACAAATAATACTAACTAAGCTATATGTCCCAAAAAATTGCTATATATCGTCCAGTGGCATTATTTCTGTACAAGAAGCTCAGCGCACGCGTCAGAGGGGAGGGGAAACCCGGGGGATTCCCTAGTCTAAAAATGCGTACTTCTTCGTTAACGCCACGCGCTTGTTAGTGAGAAGCATTAAAAGTGCGAGGTTGATGGTGTCAGTCATTTTGGTTCTGTTGCTACACATTGTTAACATAATTGGCAGTGAATTGCCAAGCACACAGTTAATTTCGAGGCAAAGAGTGTAGTGAGACCAAACGTTTGTGCAATGTATATTGCGCCGTTTATTTTCTTTTGTGCCGCAGACTTGAGAAGAAAAGATATACCTTACAAAGGTCTATCTATCCATCCTTGAATAATTTCTTCAAATGTTATTTGGCCTTTGTTGCAACCACCTGTGTAATGCTCTTTCTCTTTAAGATCTGCCAATGTTTGGATTGTAGATCTACTTGTGTTTTCAGATCTGCTTCAACTAATTCTGAAGCCGCTTTGAATTTTTCTATATTTAATACTTGAGCCCAATAAAAATTTAGCCAATGAAATATATTTATCGCTGAATACGATAACAAATAGGATCATATACATTTATTCATTAGATTTAGGAGTCTTTATGGAAATGTTGTCTTGGGGTAAATAGGTGTTAAATTTAAGCAGTTATTCAATTCAGTCTTCGTAAATGTAAAATTATGGTTTAGAAGAGATTTACAACAGCATATTCATTAAATAATGAGACAATGCAGCATACATATGTATCTATCTACCAAGATAAAATAAAAATGATGCCCAACAGATTTAATGTACGCTTCTCATTTTTGTACATACAAGTTCATTCGGTTAACAAATTTGTTTTCCGCGTTATTTTTTATAATTCTAGTCCCCATTAATACTTATCTCTAATATAATTTACCTAATTTTAAATAAAAGCAGCTCAAAGGAAATTCGATACGGGTCTGGAATAAGATTAATGTAGCCATTTATTCTTGAGAAAGCTATTGAATGATGAAATTGCGCGAAAATTCTCTCTGAAGAGAAATTTACAGGCATTTCTCCTTCAATATATGCTATTTTCCGCCACATCCAGAGGCTATTTTTCATAGTGAGGTAATTTTTTCAAATCGTCAGAAGTTAAAAAAAAAACGAATCATAATAAAAGTTTCCTCGAATTGTAGAACAGGTTCTTTCGACTCAATGACCTTTTTGCAAATAAAATTAAATATCCAGGCAAAAAGAGAATTTCTTTATTTTTTGGATCAAAGAATATAAAATATCCGTTTTTCCAACAAATGAATTCATGAAATTTTATTTTCATGTTTTTGCGGATGGGTGATTTGAACGCAGACATTGATAAAATTTCTGGGAAGTAATTAATCATAGAAATGCATAGAAAATGGCGTTGGGTGTCTTCCTAAATGCATTCATATCTTTCACTATTTATAAAAATGCGCAGAAACTACGCTGGAAGGAACATTTATAACCAAGTTTCAGTAAATGTGAAAAAAATATTTAATTACGTATAATTAACCAAACAAATCGCTACTTATCACTAAGACTGGTGAAAGATATCTAACAAGATTCCATAACCATTTCGTTGTATTGATTTTAAAGAGAAAACCTTCGGAACGCCTGGATTACGTGCGATACGGAGGAATTTCCCATGTTCCTTCCAATATTGGAGTATCTCCCGGGATACATAAATTCCCTTATGTCGATAAGGGAATGGACTTATATATTTTTTTGAAGGTCTCACTTGCCTCGCTATCTAAGGCTGCAGCACGGGATAAGAATAGAAATACATGACAGGATGATGTTCGAAGGAAAGTTAGCGTGCTCCAAGACCGCCTTGGTCGCTATAAAGACAACGCGTACTCCGATAAGCCTTCGTGTCTTGCGGCTGTCTTTCATGAACGCTTATGCATTGTCTTTGTATTTCATGTGAAACCATGTCTTCATGAGAGTGTATGGCATTCGCTGCCATCTAGAATATACCGATTAAGATTTTAAATATAATATTTAGGGCACCTTAAATCCTACGATTAAGTGCTACGCAATGGCGGATTCAAGAAGGAGGGTCGATCACCTCCTCTTGAGGACGACGCAGTTTTCCTTCACTGGCTGCATTCTTAAATTAATTCCGCGCAAAATTTCTAGTTTCTACACCGCAGATTTTCTGAATGGCATGGTAAAGAAATAAACTGATAGGGGTAGAGATTTTCAAAATATAGGGACGTAGACAGAGGCAGATTCAAGAGGGGTGAGAGGTTATCACCCCTACCCCCTTTAGGAAGTTTCTAGATCCGTCCCTGGTGCTATAGAAATTGAATCGAGAAAATATCAATAAAATGCCTCATAAAGGTAAAAAACTGCCTATAAAATATGTATTAGTTCTATTTTAAGTACTCTAAAGTACTAATTTATTTTAAAGGTTAAGATATTTTTGTGAGAATGATAACGGAGAATATTAAAACTACGGCTGGCATTAATTTTGGATTTTAAAACATACAATTTTCAACCTCCTCTAATTCAGAGGTTTTCGAAGAAAGGGCCGAGGTCTATCGGTGTACCGCGAAACGATCAAAATATGCCTCAAAATAGGGCTTTCTCAAGATATTTTGGGCCTAAGCGCTTTCAATATTAATTTAAATTAATATATCAGATTTTTAAAGCAACAAATTACGGCTACGTCTTTGGATAAACTCAGCTTTTGGAGTAAAATTCATCGAAACACATTACTTGTTTATAGTATGATTTTATATACCAGTACACGATACAGTAAGTATATAGTATATACCAGGGGTGGCCAAACTTAAACTCGGAGCCGCATACGATAATCTTTATAAGTTCGAGAGCCGCATGTTACACACGCTTTACTCAAATTTACGAGAAGCAAAATATAACCCGTATCCAAAGCAATTCATAAGTAATGCATGTCCCTTAGGCATCCTCAACACGTCTAAAGTTACACTACGTCATTGTGTTCTGTAGTGAAAACAGCTAACATGCCTCGGAATGAACATTTAAAAGAGCCGCATGTAGCTCGCGAGCCGTGGTTTGGCCACCCCTGTACTATAGTATTTTTCACAGACCGGAGATAAGAAAAAATAAAAATCTGAGATCCAATGAACATTATGAATGCGTGGCAGTCACACACGCCTCTTTGAATTCGGCGCACATTTGTACCGATCGCATTAAATGGTAATGGTAATTCTGAGATGCGATTCATTCTCAGTCATTCTGAATTAAATCAAGTGGATAAGGCGCAACTTTGTGGAGCTCCATCTTAAGACTTGGCTGGTGCAGTTTGAAAACACACCGAATCAAAATACGCTTAGTAAACTTCCTACAGAATAGCTTAATGCGACTGGTTTCAAGTAATGATCGTCATCATCAGACCTTATAACTATTCTGTGGAAAATTTACTAAAAATTTATTTAACTAGTGAGTCATTTTGCATTACTTCAGCCCAAAAACGCTCACGCTTCCGATGAAATATTACAAGTAAAATTTAAATAAAACTGTGTTTGGTTGGGTTAATATTCTTATTAATAGTAATTATATAAGATAGTTTAAAGGACGCTTATGATCAGTGCGGCAGATAGAATGTATTGCCGAGTTGCTTTTGTGTAAGTTACCAATAACGAGAAATAGCTTGAACCACTTTTGCTAACTAGATGGAATGATGCCCCTCGAATGTGAATATAATCACATGTTTTCGCTAATCCGTCCTATCGTTAAGTACTGCTGCGCAATCTGAGACCCTTTCGAGGAGGGTCTAACAACAGACCTCTAAATGTACCAGCGTAGAGCGGTTCGGTTTGCATAAGGCGAGTATAGACATGAAATTGCAGGCCATAAAGTATTGAAGAATTGGATACAAGCGGAAACAGTTCGAAAAGTTTAATAGCTCCGAATTCATTAAGTAAGTAAGTGGCATAGTTAGTCCCATTGATGCTAAAGAGCTTAGGGCATGATCATAGTATAGCTCAAAATACGACGATGCATCTTTCACTATATGATACCCTGAAAGTCACCTTTTTGGTGGACGCCTAGAACCGATAGATACAAAAGAGCATTGTTCCGCGATTTAATGAGATCGGTCAATAGAGACTTTTGCAAGAGAGTAATGTTTGATGAATAGCACCCCATGCCAGTCGCCATTGGCGTCTGTCAGAGTGATAATGTAAGCGTGTATTTTCTCCAGGCTTGGTCGAGACTCGCGAGGAAAGGCCTAGTGATAGTATCTGCAGGGGTCGGCCACCTTTCTCACAATAAGACCCACATTTTCAAATTATGTATAGCACGAAACATAAGAAGAGCCGCTGCCATTGGCGGATCCACAAGGACGTGATATTCCCCTTATTTAACCTTGCCGTTGTTTTACTTTTTAAGGTATCCCTGTCAAAAAAAAACATATTTTCGAATAATACATTCATAATTCTATTTTTCTGAAATTTCTATTAAAATAATTTACGAAGCCAATTCCGTTCGGGGAGATTTTACGTGTTTTAACAGGAGATTTCCTCTCTGGAACCGCAGGGATCCGATCCCTAGTCTACTGGGACGTCAGTTAGTTGAGTATAGTGTTACTGCGGAAGAGCCTCGGAGAAAGTTTTAAACAATATTTTACATCTAGTGCACGAGTTTTCGTCCCTTATTAAAACCAGGGAGTGGCGGTGTAGGAGAAAAACACTGTGTTGCTAATTTTTCGGGGCACATATCTTCATTGAAATCTACATCCTTCGCCCTATCAAAACTCTAATCCAAGACAATGTCCTCCAGGTGCGAGTTTTTTGTAAGAAATTCTCCTGTGCAACTTAAAATCTCTTAAGGCGCGGGAGGGAACGTCAAAATGGATAGCTGGTACTACTAGCTGAAGAACTTCTCAAGAACCGCGAAATGGCCATGCAGGAATAAAGAATAACATCATAATTTATAAGAGAAGAGAGAGGTGACTTCTAACTGAAATCGATTGTAAGACGGGGCGATATAGAGGATTGTTTTTCCCTAGGACGATAAGAGAACATAATAGGAAAAGGTAACGTAGTAAAACGAGGGACTTTTTGTTCACTGCACCCCCTGCCATCCAACAAAAAGGTAAGAATTGCTGAGTATTATGTAGATATAGATATAATAATTTTTATTTGAATGCAAGCAGTAAGATTGTTTCTTATTTTTCTTAAAAAAAGATAATGTGGTACTTTATCTATCGTGCAACATGGACAAAACATTGACTGCGATAACAAGATTGAAATGGCGACTTTCTCCATTTCTAATAAGGAATGCGTAAAAATTGAAGAAAAATATTTTGCAAATATCGTTCGGTCATGCTGTTAGAAGTGAATGCCGGTGATGTAGTGGATAGGACGTTGGCTGCTACTCGCCTGCTGCTCGAAAGGGCAGCGGGTACGAATCCCGCGAAAGTAGGATTTTTTCCAAAGTCGCCCGGCCCCGTTTGAGTAGTTTGAGGAGACCGCGCAAAGTCATCGTTCCCTCCTTCGGAAGGGAGGTTAAGCAGTCTTGGTGCTCTTCGTTAAAAGTAGGCTAACGCCGGCACCTGGTTTCTCTCCTCCCTTGTGAGTATATATAGTGTGGAAGGAGCTATGGCTATAATAATCCAAAAGGTTGATTAACCAAATACACACACACACACAATATGTTAGAAAAGTAATTTTAGGTGATATTTGACGGAGTGTCCATGAAGTGAATTCGAAACTTGTGGTCAATCAACAATCTCGCAAAAATGTTCTAGTATCATATTTACATCATCTGTATGCTATAAATACTTATAGATATTTATATTAATTAAAAATTTTATAACGTTTCAATCAGCTTCATGCCTTTCAGATAAGATATGTGAGATAACGTTTTCTGCCGCGCCGCCAATAATGCTATTCAGAATTAAAGAAGGCGTAACCACGCCCAGGATAACTTTTCCTTATTTGAAAGTAATAAAGATTATAGATACCGAATAATAGACATTCCGGGAGATATCTAATAACAAGTATAAAATGATGAAAATAATCCTAAGATTTTCGTGTTTCGCAAATAAACAGTTAATTGAAATTTCTTATATTTAAATTTTATAAAAACGCATCACAATTTAAATATTAGGCTAAAATGAAATACCGTTTATCTACTGGCTCTTAATAATGGGCTCCTGAGGACGATGTCAATCGCAACTCAATATCTTCGAATAAATAATAACTACTTTTTCAATGCCATTGAGACTTGTTTTCTCCCATTATCGTTTTATCTGATCGTCGGCATCATTTAGAATATACAACCGTTTCTTTGTGCTGGGACTTTTCACACTCAACGTATTCATTTCTGCCCCCTCGAGCACTAAGTTCCTGTCTTTGTTAACACCTACATTCTATCCGGACGCCTACGTCACCTGGCCATAGAGCCATCTTCTGAGACTGATGAAAAACTCTGTAACTTCTATATAAACAATGACGATCAGTTTATTACACTCACCAGGATAAAATATCCAATCTGTGACGAAAACGTATTAGCTTTATCCCTTGTTCTATTTTTGACAGCTGCTAGAGGTATATTTGTATTATATATGTAAGCCATCCACCAGAAAAATATTTGGTGGATTCTCGTCGTAATTCAGCTATTTTTATCATTTCGCATAATGCCATAATAGTACTGCGTCGTGATTTTTAGCTTACTTTCCAGAACAGAAATAGGCTTATAGTTTTGTCGTTGTGTCTGTTTGTCTGTACGTCTCTATGTCTGTCCTCCCCCCCCCCTTTTAACTTTTGAACCAATCGATCGATTTTCATGAAACCTGGTGGAAATCTCCTGCTACTGGAGCCGAGCTCCCGAGGATAGTTTTTGTTGCGAATATTGAAAGTCTCGTGTTCGATTCAAGGAATTATCCTTCCATTTGATTTACATGGAAAATCTGAAAACCATCGAGCAGGGTAATTTTCTCTTGCACATTAAAATATCTTAGAATTATAATATCGGTGCGGGATTTGTACTGTTCTTTGAGGAAAAGAATAGATATTCTAATTTCTATCGTTGACCTTTGCATATGGATCGCATTTATTCCAATTTTGAATAAATACTTGCGTTTTTGTAGTTTTTACCAATCAGTGCGAGAGTGTTGCCATAGCAATGACTATTGTTTTGCTCGGATTCGGTATATTCTAATACATACGCGCGTTATTTTTGCCGCGCAAATACGTGTGATCAATTTTATATTCCTTTTGAATGTTAGTAATATTTTGTAAAGGTAAATTACAAAATTTGGAAAAACAAAGAGCAACATATTCGCGGTGATTTTAAAGCTATTAAAGCCAATATATGTAAGTATTAAATAAATGATTAAATGTAAAGTAGGCATAATAAGTTCCGTTTGAATCATCTTGTTATATCTATCAAATACAGGATACACTCCATAATGCATAGCTGACATTTGGTATTCCTTTAATGGAGATCGCATAAAGGTTTTTTTACGAAACATTTAACTTCGCCTGAGCTATACTCCATTCCATCTTGAGTTGACAGTATTGCGCTTATGGCGCGCGCATTGGCCAAATTTCCCGTAAATTAGATTTAGCGCCTATACCTTTAAACTTCCTGCTTGATCCAGATTCCATGCTGATTCATATGATTTCACAACAAGTGAATTTAAATATTTTCGAACTTCTACCTACAACAAAAAATAATTTATAAGATACGCTGACTCAAAAACAAAAACAGAAAACAGTTAATTGAGGGCAATAGCTAGCTTGGAAAAAATCACGCTATGTCACGCTATATTAATACAGTATATATGTCACGGTAAAGGTACGTAATCGGGAAATGTGTACATTTACCGGTAAATGTGCTCATTTACCACCAAGCTCGGTAAATGTAAGTTTAAGTTCCAGAAATACATCCGTACATTTCCCGGTAAATGTGCACTTTTACCGATGTTCCTTGTTAAATGTGGGAATAAGTAAGAATTAGAAATGCTACACTTTAATAATTTCGATAATTTATAATAGAAATCATCCAGGGTTCGGATCCACTGGCAGTATATATTAAGATGAACGCTTCCCAACCCGAGGTGGGAACACAGTGAACGTGAGGAGGAACCAAAAACATTTCGACTAACCTACTTGCCCAACCCGGTGGGGCCGAGTAAAATTTGCCTTCATGTTCAAATTTAGTTTAGTTAGGCACATTTACCACGAAATTTACACATTTACCGGAAAACGCACATTTACCGTACTTCTAAACTGCAACAGATGTTCGCGACGCCGCCAAGTTGTGGCCTGTGTTGCGACGTTTATCCACATTTACCCGTGTCTCTAGGTAAATGTGTACATTTCCCCAATCCAATAGGTAAAAGTATGTTATACTTACATTTACCGAACTTGGTGATAGATGTGCACATTAACCGGGATATGTACACATTACTACGCACATTTACCGTAACATATATATCACCAACAATCTGCAAGGCGCACTGAATCATATAATTACGCATCAAACAACCACTTGCCATGAACTCTGGTGCAAAACTGTTTCATTGTATCAAACATTGGGTCCTTCTCCATCGGGAAAAATCTTCGACACGTGTCTCGTCGGGTTAGTCCCTTCCTTCCATCATAAAACGCACATTTTACAGAGGAACCAAAAAGCAGGCACCTATTGACCGACTCCTTAGAAATATCTAGGTGCAAACCTCTCGTCTATCACTAAAGGGTCATAAACCCTCCCTGTTGAGGATTTCCAAAAGAATGGGTTTGTGTTTACCTCTTTCTTCATAGCTTGAGATGTTTTTATAATTTTTTGCGTCATTTCTTCGAGGTATTTTTGAGGCTTCAAAACTGCTTTTGAGAATAAGGAGGAGGAACCCAAAAACCAGTATTGTGAAGCTTAAACAATAAAATATGATTTTATAAACCCTGAACAAGGTCTTACGTAATCTTTTTTAGAAAAATCTTTTGATTTTGCTCCAGATTGCAATACTAATTTTCGTGGAATCCGATTTTTTTATTTATTCATTTATTTTAAATTAATTCATTAACCAAATTATACCTAATGAATTGCAAATGAGCTTTATATTACAATTTTCATTTATACGTTCATTTGCGTAATACTTATTTATTATTACAAATGTCAATGCGTGACCGAAAATGTACGAACGGACAGAAACTTTTTATATAAATTTGACGTCATTTTCTAATGAAATTATTAAAATTACTAAGATTCGGCTTTTATTAGTTAAATTATAAAGCAAGGAAATTTATTCATGATGAATGCTTCTCACTTCAATTTTTATTTACTTTTGGTGGTGGGTATCACGACATATGTTGATTGGTTTTATAGTCTTTAAAAAAAGTTTGGGAGTTACGTAACAATATCTCGATCTGGAGCAGCGTCTCGGTCGCCGCGGCCGGTCCGTTTCTTGGCGCTGTATCGCGCTTTTGTTTAAATGTCCGTATCATAAGAACTACAAATGCTATTGGATTGGAGTCTTTTTCAAAAATAAATTTCAACATTTTTGCACATTTCATTTGATTAATGTATCCTCTAAATTAATTGAAGAAAAAGTTTCCCACAGATCGACTTTTTCATGTCCCAAGAAATGATTTTGGAGAAATAACAATATTATTAATTTTTTAAAAGACGTTTGATAATTATTATATATTTATCATTTATATAATCGTGATAAACAATTATTCAAGAGGCATGAAAAAAGAAATTGACCTTTTTGGATCAGTAGAAGCCGAGATATGACGTTTTATGTATACATAAAAAACTTACCGTGTTCACATTTTTAGATTTCTTATTTTTGATAACCCTCGAATTTTTATAAAATTAAGATATACATAATAAGGTTTAACGTAAAATTTACTACGTTTGAGCGTCGTAATTTTACTTAAACGACAATATCACATAAATCGCAACAAATTTGGCAATTGAGCGGGATTAGATAGTGCGATAGGAAAAAGCAATGGAAAAGAGAGAGATAGCGATAGCCCATAAGCCACCACACTGTCAACTAATTGTGGAATGCGTTATAGATATGTCGGCTTTCATCCGCCATGGAGACGTTTTCATCCGAAATATAACGGAGAGAAAGAACATCGCTTTTTCGTCCGAATGAAAGTTTCAACAAGTGTTATTTTTTTAATCGAGCGTCTCCATGGCGCGGCATACGGAGCACGAAACCAACAGGCGAGATTAAAAAGCATTCCATCTGCGCGAGAAAGCAAACAGAAAAAGTAAACGTCATGAGGGAATCGGCCGCTCCGTCCGCATGAGAGATCGAAAGGACCTCAAAAAGAATAAAGCGGCCACTGTTTCGAGCCAACGCGTCCCTTTTAATTATTCCGCCGACATTCTGTATCCAGAAACGTTTCGAGCCCCTTTTCTCTCTATGTAAATTCTGGGATCGCGTTAAATTTTCACACGACGAATAAAATTTAGACCAGCGAAGTTAAAATATCCTCGCACGTTATACTCTTTTAGATGGCTTATGAATAATTATGTGAATATTGATGCAACATATATCTTCGGATATCGATTAAGAATGAGAATTGAGAAATACGCAAAAATATGCGAAATTTTATTTGCATGGATTATTGTGCATTGATTCTCCTAAAGCCGTACATGTACTTATAGCTGTAGTGAGAAGTAAATTCTTATATTAATTTTTCCACTATTGCTTCACCCGCTGGTCAATTCTTACTCGAAAGACGTGGAGATGATTACGCTAGCCATGCAATCAAGGGAAATTCCTAATCAGCGGATAGGCGCGCCAACAAAGTCAAGAGGGCTCTTCAAAGAAGCAGGAAGGTCCTCTTAATTCCAGTCAATCTCCATAGGATGTGGGATAAGAGTTCGAATGTTACTCATCCGTAAAACCCTCTCTCTGGCTAGGTGACCTAGCTCAAGACCGTCCGTGGTGCTGATAAAACAGAGCGAAGAAGTTATGTATTGGGAGTAAGAAAGGGGGAAGCAGGTAATCTTTCCGTGAAATGGAAACATATAGAGATAACTGGCAAGCGAAGTGGTGGCGAGAGATTCTTTCTTCCCCTCGGCTGTTTGGTCGGTGCAGGTAGTCACATAAAAAAACCGGCCAAGGACATGGATATGGGTTTCATGGTTTTTAAGATTCTCGCGATACTAACGGCGGGATATTTCGATATTTCGTGGAAATATAGAGGAATGGCCGCCACAGATGACCTTTGCTACGCGTTCCGCACGAAGAAGATATGGTAAAAAATAAGGAATTTCTGGCGATAAGGTGTCGCTGGATTTAATGGAACTTACGGGGTATTACACTATTATTTTTTCGGCAGAGGACGGCAAGTGCATTTTGACAGAAATAAGCGGCGTTTCCTTTTAGGAGAGGACTGAGCGACGGGTGAATGAGTGTAACAAAATATGGCGAGAATTTTCGGGCGCCGAACGAAAGGCTTTTACTCGAAGCATGCTTGGAAAAATGTGGTCTGGTAATAAAATGTTGGGAGGGAATGTTTCGCTTGACACTTCGTAAACACAGTGATAGGGAAAATTCAAGCCTAAAAATGTACGGTTCTGTTTGCGTTGTTTTATTTCATAAGAAGCAATCAAGTCGGTAAATAAACTCCGGGGCAAAAATTAAAATTAATGAAAATGAATTTCGAGGTAGAATTTTACCTGATGAACAGCCGTCGTCACGGTGACGTCTGCCTATGATTTTAATTCGGTCGATTGAAATTGCTTAGTCAAAAACAAAACCTTTGAAATTAGGTACACAAAGTGTGCCAAAGCAAATCGCTCTGAATTATCATCTTACTATAATTCGCTAGAGAATTATCAAGTTCGTCTTACGACTGAAAAATCCATGAGTATGCTCTTCAGTTTTTAATACTGAGCAGCTTCTTGAATGATCCCTGAAGGAGGATGATACGCTTGGCATTTCTTATAGTATAATAGATCAAAATACATTTCATTAAAATGTAATTTTTCCTTTAAGGTTTCTTTCGAGCTCTATACGAAAATAGAGGGACTCCTTTATCGCCATGCAGATAATCGATTTTATCTCGGAGAAGAATAATGGGAATACATAATAAAAAGTCCACTTTATTAATTAAGAACGGAAGACCGGTTTCGACTAACAGTCATCATCGTCATTGATTTTCAGCATCTGAGTTTAAGGTTCAAAGCGATTTTCCAGTGTAATCAACCGATTTGGTAATATCAGTGACATACACGACACTATTATACCCGTAAAGTCCAGTTAATTACTATTTTTTTAGATGCTAGCTAATCGAAAATTGCAACGCAGCACTTGTCCACCGTCACCGTTTTAGTCTCATATCCCTGCGTCGTTGCATCCAACTGTGACATAGTGCGACCACATGCCTCGAATGCTTCATTTACTTACGGTAAAAGAAGCAAAGCGATAAAGATGAGTTACTAAAAGCCATACGAGTACGAAATATGTCGGGTATTTCTTTTTCCGTATGACGTTCCCCGTTAAAAACAAAAAGAACGTGGAACTGAATTACGGTATGGTTTGATTATGCAAACGGCAATGACGACGGGAAATTCGTCCAGCGATTTCTCTTCCTAAAATCGCGTTCAAATGAAAAAAACGCCAGAGCCCGGTAATCCAAGAGGTTCCGAAAACAACTGCGTCCAATACATGTGCGCAGTGGTACGTGCAGACGTTCGATTGCGCCTTCCTCTCATTTTGCCGCACGATATTCTCCCAACTCCCACTCTCTCCCCCCCCTCTCTTACCCTAACCTCTTTTCCAGGAGGTTGCTATGCGCCCTAACACGCAGTCGTATGAGCCCTCTATTTTATGGAGCAATACGAGGGTCAAATAGCAACTTGGTGAATGCCTTCCTGCCGGCCATTCCGAATGTATGCTACCCAATCCTCCGCCTAACCCACCACCCCATTCCCTCTCCACCTCCACTCCTCTCTGCGAGGAAACTGCATAATACAGGGAAGGCGGACCTATCCTCGATTAAGAGTTCCACTGTAGTTGGAACCATGCGGTAAAATACGTTTACGTGCCCAACAACTTAATTTATCCTTTAGACCAGGGGTCGGCAAACTTTTCTGCATGGCAGGCCACATTCGTAATTTGAATGCTCCGGAGGGCCGCATTGAAATTCACGAGAGCTTCGGCGGGCCGGATTGGTGTTTACATCCGAAGTTATCCGGAGATTCTCTGGTCTCATATTCGTAAAAATCTGATGTGGCCACCACATGACTTGCTCCATATCCGTAATATTTCTAAAAATTCCAAATAGGTTATATAACAATAAATATTTTAAGAAACCGAGAAAATTTTATACTTTACAAAGAGAAATAAACTCAAACCATAGCCTTCTGATATTTCATATAGCCACAAAGCGCCAACAATGAAGAAAAGAAAAAGGAGCGTTACTAAGATGTAACTAAGCGTCAATTGTTAACAATAGTCGTCGGTAGGTGGCGTGGTGGTGGCAGCTAAAAATATAAGATATCGCTTAAACAGTGCATTATATGGGAAAATGTTTCAAGCAAAGGTTGTAGAAAATTAAATGTTCTATAACATTTATTGCGATATATTTTTACATTTATCAAATATTAAAGAAAATATTTCAAAATAACTGATAAGTGACAAGAGTAAACACCCACTTTAGGTTGACCGATTTTTACCAAAAACTAATCGATTCTTGTGACTTGTATAAAAATGTTAAATATAAAGTTTCGTGATGATTTGATTAATAGTTTTTGAGTTATAGCAACCACAAAAAGCTATCACATACACACACACACATCATCAATAAAATGGTCAAAACGTGTTCAGGGGACCTCAACACGTGTATTTTCCGTTGAAATCTCGAAGTCGATTTCTTTTAAGAAAACACTTTCCCCTATACTACGTATGGAGATAGTAAAAATATCTAAATAATTTACTGGCGTTAAATATTCATCAGAAAATGTTTTGAGGCGAATATTTTACTTAAAAATACGAAAGTTGCTGTTAAATTGTACCGATAACTTTTTCATTGTGGCTTAGCGGGCCGCATAAAGCGCTATCATGGGCCGCATCCGACCCGCGGGCCGTATGTTGCCGTTCTCTGAGTTAGACGATCGGGAAAAAAACGAGTATGCAAGTCATTTGAAAAAAATTAAATTCGGTGAGCAACCTCGCCTAATCGTTTGATTTTGATAAGTTATAAATGTAACTGAAATAATAATAACATCGTCCAAGTGTGGATTCTTAGTATTGTAGCGCAAACTACCCTGTAACGTTGCATAAAGATATGTGGAAAAATCACTGAGAGGGTTGTTTAGAACAGGATTCGGCAGCCTACTCTGCGTGGTGGGCCACATTCGTTGTTGTGAATGCTACGGAGGGCCACATAGGAAGTCACGAGAGTCTCGGAAATCACCTGTAGGTTCTTTGCTCCCATAGTAGTGAAGATAGTCTAAATAATTAATTTGGGTTAAAACTTCATCAAAAAATCTTTCTTTCTTTCTTTTTCGTCGTATATTTGAGGGCCTCATGGGGGCCCCGAGAATGCTTCGCGCGTGCGAGCTTAGATATTTCGCATTTGCTGGGAAAATCTGGACATGGCCAAACCTGAGACGCAGGAAATCGATCTACGCTAAGGTAAAAGTTTTTTCAGTGGAAAAGATTGAGTAGTCAGCAGACCACGCCGATTTCAATAAAGCAAGAGAAAGCCAAGATCAATTTCGAGTCTAATTAAGAGTAATTTTGCAAGTTGACGAGAAACGTAAAGACGACCAATCTGTTTCGCCACACTACTAACTTGCGATAAGTGGATAATGGTACACATACATACCTTCAAAATCTGCCATTTGCTTCACTCTGATGTCACTCCCCCGAGTCAGCCACTCTCCGCTCGATTGGAAAGGTTAATGAAGAAAATATAAAATTAATAGGTTTTAAATACCTGCGACCTTCCGTGCAGTGCCGTCTTCGCTTCATAAAGCACATCGCCACGGCTTCGACAAGCGAACATGGCCAAGGCTCAAATAGAAATGCGAGATGGTTGTGAAAAATCCCGACATGCCGAAGAAGTCGGGGGTTTTCTCATTTGGAGCTTAGGGATTGGCTGAAAGGCACTGTTAGAGGTAAAAGAGGAAATGTTTTTTTCCCGACGCTCCTTAATTTTTCCGCTTCAAATACGGTCAAGTCGGCCTTCACAAAGGAGACCTTTAACTAGTGAGGTGCCGCCTGTGAAACTCCTCTTAAGTTATAGTGTCAAATTATCCCTCAACTTTCCAACACTGTGCATTCTACAAATAAATTGAGTGAATATTACCCCCTATCCGGTATGGCGAAAGAAGGCGCCGTATTTAAAAATTCTATATCAATTAACAATTTTGTTTTTTTAACCAAAAGCTTTATCTAATGCGTTATGTGCACTCTTTTTCAAGGGATAAAACTCATTGCATTAGTTTAAAAGTAATTTTAGTTGAATTAGGTAATAAAAAACTGAAGTCGTCTGCTAAGATATGTATTTCAATTAAAAAGTTATTATTAGCATTATATGAAAAGATACCTCAAATCGTCTTCATTCTTAAATTCTCCGGCATTTTTTTAATTCTCCCAAACAAAAAAATATAAACAATTATCGAAAGCATAAAAACCAACAAAAACGTTTGTGTAGGAATTTTACAAAATAGAAATTGGCTTATCTCGCTCTGATTGGTCGGCACAAACGTCCATACAATTCTCTATTACAACAATTATTACAGCTCTAACTATTACAGTGATTGTTATCGTCAAATAGTTTCGTAACAAAATTATTCATTATAAGCATTTAGTTTTAGTTTTTATAAAACATAGTAAGCAGTGGTTGCATTCTGCAAGGATTTCAGCCTACTTTGACATTACATAAAAAGTTAATATGATTAATATGCGTTCTTTGCACGAAGTGAACGCATATAGGGGTGGTCATTTCCGTCCGCCCGTCCGTCTGTTAAAACTCGGAAACCGCTGGACATATTATGATAAAATTTGGCATTGGGGACTTATGCTAAAATTTATAGACCGATTTCAATTTTGGTCAAACTCGGACAACAATGATGACCACTTTACATGAAGACCTACAATGTTCCTTCGTTTCAACTCGGGAACCGTTGGGCGTATTTTGATGAAATTTGGTATTGGGGAGTTTTGCTAAAATCAGTCAACCGATTCCAATTTTGGTTAAAATCGGACAACAATTACGACCACTTTACATGACCTACAAGTAGTTGACAATGTTCCTTTGTTTCAACTAGGGAACCGCTTGATGTATTTTGATGAAATTTGGTATTGGGGAGTTTTGCTAAAATCGGTATGTAATGTAATGTAATTTACAATGTTCATTTGTTTCAACTCGGGAACCGCTTGACATAAAATATTAAGAACATTGTGAAATCTCAAAGAATGCATTTGGAAACTGTGTACTCCGACATGGAGTACATCTTTCCAATCTTGTTACTAAATGTTATTAACGCACAAGTTTATTAATCTGCAGCGAATTACGTGATTTATTTGTGGAGGAATTTTATGACAAAAAGGTTACTCTTATGGTATGGTGGGATCAAATCTGACCCAAAAGAGTACCTGGGAGGGGGGGGGAGAGAGGTGGGGAAACGAATTAAGATATAACAGTAAAAGTTCCTCTAAAATGTATTTCAGGCTAGCAAATAAGATTATAATGATACTTTGAAGGTCTAGAATTGGCCATGGTGAATATTTTTTAATTTAAATGCGCCTGGGGTCACTCCTGACCCCACTATACCAGTTAAGGGTTAACTTTTTTTAACTACCTCGTAAATTTCATAATAGATTATTAAACGCGGAAAATCCCACTTTAGATATGCCTAATGAATAAATAACAATAAGAACAAGATGATCCAAACAGAACTTATGATGCCTAGTTACCATTTAATCATTTATTTAATACTTATATTGGCTTTAATACCTTTAAAGTCATCGCGGATATGTAGCTCTTTGTGTTCATAATTAAGCGTTATAAAATACTACAAATACATTCGAACGAAATATTAAATTGATCACGCGTATTTGTGCGGCAAATAAACGCGTGTACGTATTAGAATATACCGAGTCTGAATCCAACAATAGTTGTTGCTATGGAGACACTCTCGTAATGAGTGATAAAAACTGCAAAATCGCCAGTATTTACGAAAAATTCTAAGAAATTCAATCGATAAGCAAAATTCTACGATAAAAATTAGAATTGTCATTCCTTTCCTCATAGAGCAGTACAAATCTCGCTCCGATATTACAATTCTAATATATTTTAATGTGCAAGAGAAAATTACCCTGGACAATGGAATTCAGATTTCCCATATAAACCAAATGGGAAGGGTAATTCCTGGAATCGAACCAGGGACTTCAACCTTCGCAACAAAAACTATCTTCAGGAGCTCGGCTCATGCAGCAAGAGATCTCCACCAAGTTTCATAAAATCGGTTTATTGATTCAAAGGTTAATAGGAAGGGGACGGACAGACAGACAGACACGACGACAAAACTATAAGCCTGAAGTAGGCTAACAAAGGCGGTCTGAGAGACTGCAGCTCGGTTACAATGCGTTCAAAATTTCTCTAGTTTAAACGTTAGGCAGGATTAAAATCAGATTTTTTTCGCGAAAGAAGAATGAATTACTTATTATGGGTTTAGTTATATTACTGGAGATTCTGTAACGATTCGTTTTCACATTAAGTTGATTTTGATTTTTAAAATAAATTTGTAAATATAAATGTAAATGTTTTCCTGGCATAATTCCTGATATACGTATCATTTTGGATTATTTAGTCATTAAAATTACGTAATATGTTTATTGATGCACCAACTAATGGGGGAGAAGAAATTTTTAGTTGACAGAGATATAATCGGGTGGTGGTGTTTTGCTGGTTTATGGTATTCGTTCCTTCAAATAGTATCGCTTATTTTCAAATACTCCATCGCACGAAACGCGCCTATTCGTGGTACGCTGTACACTTTCCTGACTTGTTTTATATTAATCCAATCAGATATTTTACGTAAGGCGCCTCAAACACAGTCATAAGATACAAAGAATTGATTGTGGTACGGACAGACAAATGAAATAATTTTTTCTAAGATAATAAGAGAGATTAACAGTAAAATAACAAAATAGGTCGGTGATATTCTCTCCCTACCATGAACCCATTGCGGCGGCTTGCAGGGTATTTATTTAGGTTCACAAACTTGATAAAGAGGCGAAGTCGTAGATGAAAGGTCCCTTGGTGTAATGGTTAGCGCTCTGGACTTAGAATCCAGCTATCTGAATTTAAATCTACGCGGGACTGTGTATTTTTATATTTATCGATTCAGAAATGAGAATGAAGTTTTAGGATAGAGCAAAGTAGCTCATGTGAGGACCTATGATGTATTGGTTAGCAGTCTGAATCCAGCGATCTGAGTTCGAATCTCTGTGGGACATGCTTTCTATATTTATCCACTTAACATGAGAAACAAGTTTTCGAAATAGGTGCGTCCGTTCTTGAGAGGTCCCATGGTGTAATGGTTAGTACTCTGGACTCTGAATCCAGCGATCCAAGCTCAAATCTCGGTGGGATCTTATTTTTTTATATTGATCGACTCAGAAATTGGTAAGTAATTTTAGAAGGAGGCAAATCCGTCGATGCAAGGCCCCATGGTGTAATGGTTAGCACTCTGGACTCTGAATCCAGCGATCCGAGTTCAAATCTCGGTGGGACCTTATCTTTTATATTGATCGACTCATAAATTGGTAAACTGTTTTAGAAGAAGGCAAAGAAGTTGATTAAAGGTTCCATGGTTTAATGGTTAGCACTCTGGACTTTGAATCGAGCGATCCGAGTTGAAATCTCGGTGGGACCTTATTTTTTTTATATTGATCGACTCAGAAATTGGTACGTAATTTTAGAAGGAGGCAAAGGCGTTTTTACAAGGTCCAATGGTGTAATGGTTAGAACTCTGGACTCGGGACTCTGAATCCAGCGATCCGAGTTCAAATCTCGGTGGGACCTTATTTTTTTATATTGATCGACTCAGAAATTGGTAAGCTGTTTTAGAAGAAGGTAACGATGTTGATTCAAGGTCCCATGGTGTAATGGTTAGCACTCTGGACTTTGAATCCAGCGATCCGAGTTCAAATCTCGGTGGGACCTTTTTTTTATGTTGATCTACTCAGAAATTGATAAGTAGTTTTAGAAGAAGGCAAAGACCTTGTTGCGACGTCCCAAGGTGTAATGTTTAGCACTTTCGACTCTGAATCTAGCGATCCGATTATCAAACCAGGGCGGGACCTGATATTTATATTTACGGCCTAAGTAATCAGCAATTTTGTTTTAATGACAGCCATAAATGCGTTTCATGCCACTATGTAATAATTCGCTTTCTTAACTTTTCGTACTACATACAATTTTTATGTACTCATACTTATCTCCTGTATATTTTGCTTTATGAAAAATCTGTCTTCTGTTTCAAACAAGGAATTGACTTAATTATTCTAAATCCAAATAAAAATGGAGACGAAAGTGATGTTTAAACAGTTACTTCGTAATGGTTCCTTTAATCATAAATATTTTGTTTAAATCGCTAACCACTATTCCTAACTGATTTCTTTGTTGCATATACGCATTCTTTAACCGTAAAATAGTTATTTACTGTGATAATGAATATTTTTCATTATCGATGGATTTGCTAGAACAAATTACTATGATCTTTGTGTAAACACGTTAATTGTAAATAATATTTATTAGCTCATTTATTTATATGCCAATGCATAGATACTGCAGCTTGAGATTTGGTTATGAAATGATATCAACCTTAAATAGTATAAAATTAATTTACTTCATTGGATGTTTTGATACACATTTTATGTTTTTCAGCTGACATAAGTGCTCATAAATATAGTTTTCACAAATTATTGGAAATGCAATTCAGTGAAACTGTTCGTTGCTCTATAAATAAGAGAACATTTTATGAGGCTTTGCTATTGCTAAATCAATAGTTCTAAATGTTGAATGCAATCTAGGTCTATAAGAACTTAGAGCGATGAAATCAATCAATACCCTTTGAATCATAGTTATTGTGATGTAAAAACGTAAGGTGACGATTGATAATTTGTTTAATAGCGCAAGTATTTTTTTTAAATTGTTTGCCTGTCAGTAAACGGTTTACCATAATTTTGTAAGTAATTTTGTTTCTTCCTTTTTTGTACATGTCTCGATTTGTGCGGTTAATGCGTTCCAGAAAACTACCATGTAAATCAGCGTAAAACGAGAAAAATTTTCCCATATAAAATAATTGATATGTCCAGGTTAGGGGGAGTACGTTCCTGTATTAGCCTACCCAACATCACCGAAATTTCAAATTGCAATACACGACCTTTTCGAACTTTGCGATTCATTGGTTCCGGAAAACTGACGCGAAATGAAAATTCGCGAAGAGCAAATCCTATTTTCCCATAAGTTGCTATGTAAAAATAGCAGTACGGCTCCAAGTCAGCCTAAAACATTCGCTCTTTATCATAAATAATGCAGTTTAACAGAAAATGAAAGGAAACGTATCAGCAAATGAAAACCTAGCATCATAAAGTGAAAAATTTTAATTATCTTCAAAACGCGTAATAGCAAAGGAAACCCCAACATTACAGAGCGATTACACTTCTTTCGGGACTTGTGCAATCTACTTCCAGCGCATTTTTGCATGCGATTTTCGAACTTATTTTTTTCATTCCAAGGAAATCCTTTAATTTAAATTGATGAACTACTGAAATGAAATGTTAAGTACGTGATGCGCAAATGTATTCTTGGTTTTAGCAACAAACACTTGCATGCCGCAAAAAACACTAACATTAAAAAGTGGTAACATTTCTTTTATTAATTACGTTCGAAATGCGTAGCAGAAAGTCAAACCTAGCGTATGAAAGTGATAACATTTCTTTTAATTGTTCAAAATACGTCACAATCAATAATAACGAAGCATTAAAGAGGCAACGTTTCTTTTAGAAATCGCGTTCAAGATACGCGGCAGAAAATCTTACGTATACAAGAAGTTAGCAATTCGTAGATTTAGATTAAAAATTCGTAATTTAAACTAAAGCCCTAACAATACAAAACAACATTTCATTAAATTATGTTCAAAATATGTGTAAATATAATAGCAAATGAAATACTTACATTCCAAAATGATAGCGTTTCTTTAAATTTTAAACTAAAGTTTCAGCAACGCAAAAAGTCGGCGTTGGCGATGAATTCCAAACAGCTACAGAATAATCAAGTTGAGAATTATCATGTCTGTTTACTTCTAAAACTGCTAATAATGAGCATTATAATATAATATACTATAATATAACATAACATAGCATAGTAAAGCAAAGCATAACATAACATAAGATAACATAACATAATAATATAATATAATTTTATACATATAATATTCTTATTCTGTCCGTCCGTTGGTCTGTTTGTCTGTTGGTCCGTTGACCCGTCCGTTGGTTGATCCGTCCGCCGGAACGCTCTATACAAATCCCCATAAGAGAACACTTAAAAATACCTTTTTTCACTTGCGGGCTTTTTTTCTTTCGCAAAATAAAATTAGAAGTAATGGTCATAATAGTAGGTCATACTGTCTTTGTACAGGGACCATTTTAAAGAAAGATAAACAGATTATTATTCTTATCATTGATTTTTGCCTTCGGCTCGAAATCGCTGAGGTAATTCGTTTAAAATACATTTATTGGCAAAATTGAATCCTTTTAACGATATGTTGCCTTGCCTACCGTTATTTTTTTAAACCCCGACATTGTATTGTCGTCCTTATACTACATACGTAAAAGCCTGCTTCGAATGCTTTAGTACGAGAGAGAAGGCGAACGAATTATTTATAATTAAAATCCTGTTTTTCATTAATTTCTTTTCAGTTAACTTCACATTGAAATTTTTTGTAATTAACTATATTTATAGTTATTTTCATAGTTTTTGTTGCAGCGCATCTTATAATTTACCATAGTTATAAATTCACATCGCACATATGAATATGAATAAATTACTTGACATGCCGACTTTTTCGTTAAAATTTTGAAATATTTCAAGGATGAGGTATTTAACTTATTTATGCGAAGAGAAATATTTAAATCTCATTCGTAAATATCCAAAAATTACGTTTTAATACGATTTTTCCACGTTTTCAGGCATTTTATTTATATTGGGCCACTATTGTCTCAAGTCTTGAATTCTATTCTTGGCCTCATATGCTTAAAAATGCACCATTTTAGTGCTTTAATACGGATCACACTTTTATTCGCGGGTATAACATATTAACTTAAACCATTGAGTTGTTAAGGGGAGGAAGGAAAAGAGAATGGGAATGAGGAGAAATGGAGAAAAAGAAAGAGGACGTAGAATTTGTATAGGAATATAAGGAGCTGCAGTGCAAAAATAACAAAAGTAAATTATAATTGATTATAAAAAATTTTATTCTATCGAATCATGCGCCATTGCCAAATGGTGGGAATTCATGAAACTAAATATAGGTAACGTAATCTTCAATGGATTTCTTTAAATCAGCGGTGCCCAAACTTTTCTAATGGCGGGCCGCATTGGAAGTTGTCAATTCTTCGGCGGGCCGGATTACAGTTTAAATCGGAAATTTTCTATATATTCTAAGATGCCATTAAGTGAAAAACATGTCTAAATAAGGTTTTCATGTCTAACATTTCAATATTTAGAGTTCTATTATGAAAATTTTTAAAAAATGTATGAATTTGTGTGTTAAATTTTTCGAATTAATTTTTCGCCTTAGCTTCGCGGGCCGAACAAAAACCCTTCGCGGGCCGCATTTGGCCCGCGGGCCGTAGTTTGGGCACCGCTGCTTTAAATGATAATACAGCAAATATTTCGAACAGAAATTCTGATAGGATTGAAAAAAACATTTTATGACTTTTATTTAAATTTCTTTAAATAAAGCCGATTTTCAGAAAAAAATCAAAGCTACTACTCGTATATGTAGTTAAAAGAAAATTGCGATCTTAAATATAGTTTAAACTCATTGCAGTTCATGTAAGTATTTAGTTCATAATAAGTTATTAAACATTTTTCCTTTGATGGTAAATTGACTGTTCATTCACATTTTATCCTTTTTTACGCGTTAATAAGAGTAAGATAATTCGATCATTAAGTTAAATTGTATACGTTTTAAATAACTTATAATTTGCTCAAATATTTCAAGTAAATTTTTGCAAATTCGGAGGAAAAGTTGTTTTGATGGGACGTGACTTTCGACAGCTCCTACCAGCTATTCCTAGAGCCTCGAGAGGGAAAATTATAGGAAGTTGTTTAAACAAAAGCAGTATATGACCCAAATTAAAGATATTTAAACTAAAAGAAAATATGAGAGCAGCACCCAACGAAAAAGTGTTTGCAGATTGGCTTCTTAAACTAGGGGATGGAAAACTGGGAGATTCGATTGAAATCCCTGAAAATTGTTTCTCCGAAGAGTCTAATTATGTTGATTTCTTATTTGGCGAAAGCATTGATTCACAAGATACAACTTATTATTCGAAAGCTATTCTTTGTGCTAAAAACGAAATTTCACTAGAACTGAACGAAAAGGTTTTAGAAAAACTGTCAGGCGAATTAAAAGAATACCTCAGTGTCGAATCTATAGACGAAGAAGATTGCAACAATCTATACCCTCTATAGTTTCTACATAGTCTAAATCCGATAGGTATGCCGCCGCACAAACTTACAATTAGACTCAAAGAAGGAGCAATTATAATGTTGCTACGGAACTTGAGTCCCAAACAAGGTCTTTTTAATAGAACAAGATTGGTAGTTTCTTCATTGATAAACGTTGAAATTATAACAGGAAGATTCAGAGGAAATAATAGTGTTTATTCGTCGAATAGCGTTGGCCCCATCAGACGTGTAAACCTGCCTTTTCAACTCAGAAGAAAACAGTTCCCAATTAAGATTCCTTACTCTATGACTATAAACAAGTCACAAGGTCAGACATTTGATGAAATTTTATATATATTCCTAAACCTCTTTTTACGCATGGACAGCATTATGTGGCTTTTTTCCAGAGTAAGAAGTTTTAATTCTGTTCAAGTCTTAACTAAAAACCCTCTATTTAAAGAAGTATTTTTGGAATAAAGTTTTAATTTAATCGCAAATATTTTGCGGGTTTCAGCTAGTATAATAATAATGTCCTTTTCTAGGGCGTCAATGTTTAAACTGAACTTCGAAACAAAAAGGTAGAGAGAGTTCACGCTTGTTCTCATCGCAAACGCACGTTTCAATCCGCGTAAATGTAAATTTTTGGACCGCGCCAATTGAGAACATGCCTAAATTAATAAACCGTGTACATCCAAATTCGCGTGAATAAAAATCGCGCAAAACAAGAACTGCCTGTACTAGGTACTACTATTCTCTCTTCCTCCTGCCAACCTTCTTTTTTTACTTAACGCGCCTGTGATTTATTTACCTCCCTCTTTCCATCAACGGAGCATCTTAACAACAAAATCTCTTCCCTCCATCCCTCTCGAATGCCGTTTCTCTAACACTTCCCTTTTCTTCGACTCGTCGGTTTTATATAGCCGCCGTCGGGTGAACCGTTTTCCGTCGGAAAACCGTCCACTGCGTCTGAAAATGGTATTCCTTGGAGAGGAGAGAGGTAGGATTTACATCTTGCGCCGTACGGATTTGGGGGAACAAAAGTTTAATTTTTTTCTCTCCTTTATCCCCAAGGGTGAAGTGAGGATCTTTTTCTCTTAGCCCCGTCTAGTCGTTTTCACGGGAACTCCACAGTTTTTGTCGAGGACCTTTGTGTTTTGCGCGCCACTCCCAAGGGAGATATCTCTCTCTCTCCTTCTCTCTCGATCCTCCGTCATTGCATCTGAGGTGAATTTTCCGTCTTCCATTTTTTTTTCATTATTGTGACCATCAGTCCCTCAGCGCAGTCACACATTTCCGGATGAGGAATTTTCTTCTCTGGTTTTTTGAAACTTCTTTGAGATAGAGAATATTTTTCTTAATCCAAGGATCTGTTTTTTAATCAGGAGTTTCATAAAGAAAACATCGAAATGTCCCGGGGTCACCGTTAGCCTCTTCCGCTCTTGAGTTTTTGAACGTATGGGTCGCTTGGGAAGTTCTCGCGAGGAAGTAATGACTTTTAGAGAACGTCGGAGATGGTCTGTTGATTTTCATTTTTCATTTTACGTTTTGAAAAGATTCAGCTGAATGAGAAAAATACGTTTTTCTCGGAATTTTTGGATTGTAGTGATTAAAACTAGATGCCAAGGTTTCGTGTCGAATTTAATTTACTGACTGTTTCTAGTAATTTTGATTATAAAGTTAAATTAAAGCATAAGAACCACTCTTTTATTCTACTGTTATTAAATTTCCAGTATATCCGTAATAAAATAATCAACCAGCCGAATCCCGCTTGACCTTTAAAGTAAAAGAACATTGGTATGTTAAAAGGTGTATAACCTGATCAAAGCTTTAAGATGTATTGATAAATTACTTGCGGAAGGAGGTATTCAGATATTTTTATCTCAATAAAGCAGGGCGAAAGAAGTTACACTCTATAGCAACACTGAAATATTTCTATCATTTCGATGAAAAAATATTCAATTTCTTCTCATTCACCTTCATCCCACCTAAAAAGATAAATAATTATATCAATAATTACAGTTTTCTGAGGAGGAAAACGGAAAGAGAGGACCAAAACGTTTGCGTATAATTATTGTACGCCGTACATAAAAGCTTTTGTTCTTTAATAATAAAATACATCATGTTATTACGTTAAATGTGGATTTCTATGAAAAGTAGATCTTACACCAAAATCCATATAGAAATTGGGTTAACTTAAAATTTTATATATAATTCAATAAGTAAGAATTTTTACCAAAATCTGACCACTCGGTAAGGAGACTACTATGTTTATATTTCCAATATTATTTCTTTTACAAATTGAAAAATATAAGGCGCTAAATTACTCGTAAGTGACAGTGCAGAATATTTCACGGTTATAGGCATAAAAATCGTTCATTTTTATAAGCCCGTGTAGAAATAATTACTGCTATAGTTCGTAAATTTCTCGTCATATTTCTCTTGATTTCATTAATTAATCGCTGTGACGATCAATTAATATCATCAATAGTCATTAAAAAAGAGATTGATTTAATTCAAAGTAAAACCTCACTTAACGTTTGTGAGGGTATCAAGTAATATAAATAAATAAAATGGAGAAAAATATGAAAGTAAGAAACTTTATATTTATTCATTTTCTCCTCGCCATTGACAGTGGAATTTGCAGCCTACTTTCTAGAATGGAAATTGGCTAGTTGCATCGTTGTGTCAGCCTGTCTCCCCCCTATTAACCTTTGAACCAATAGACCAATTTTAATGACACTTGATGGAAATCTCTTGCTTCTAAGGCCGAGCTTTTGAGGATAGTTTTTGTTGCGAAGATTGAAAGTCCCGGGTTCGATTACAGGAACAATCCTTCCTATTTTATTTACATGAGAAACCTGAAATCCACTGTGCAGGATAATTTTCTATTGCACATTAAAATATCTTAGAATTGTAATATTTGAGCGGGATATATAGTATTTCCTGAGAAAAGAAATGGAGATTCTAATATTTATCGTAGAAAGCCGAGAGGCAGAATTACATATGATGATGATGATGACTAGAGTGTTGCCATCGCAATGACTACATATTGTTGGACTCGGATTCGGTATAGTCTAGTTCTAGTACGTAACACACGTTATTTTTTCCGTACAAATACGCGTGATCAAATAAGTTTTCCGTTCGAATGAACTTGTGATATTTTATAGCGTTAAATTAGGAAATTTGGTGATTTTTTTAAAGCTATTAAAGCCAATATAAGTAATTTCTAAGCCACATTTTAATTAAAATAATTATGTGGAAAGTAGGCATCATAAATTTCATTTGGATCATCTTGTTTTAACAATAAATTGGGAACATCGCATGCGCTAGCAGTTCAAAATGTATTGAAAAATATTGCCTCCCTGGGTATTTCATTTTCGATTTTCTTACAGAACACCATAATACTCTCACCAGGGGCGGCCCGAGGAATTTTGGCGCCCCGGGCAAGATAGTACTACAGCGCCCCCCTCTGTTAATGTTTTTTGGGATATTTACAAAGTACATGTTAATTTATTCATCACTCTATAAAAGTTATTCATAATGAAAATTTTAAAGGAATGCCATCAAGATTCTAGCCTGCTCGTCGATATAAATTGGTATCCAATATTAAGTCACTTGCAAGTAATCCATAGATAAATGATCGGGATAGCGCCCCCAAAACTTTGGCACACGGGGCAGCCGCCCGGCTCGCCCGTAGCTCGGGCCGGCCCTGACTCTCACGTCTAAAATCCTTTTTAAAAATACACGCATCCGCAACACATCTCTAACTTCAGTAGCGTCGTAACTAATTCATGAGCAAAGTTACTCCGGCAGTCGTAAAGAGGTTGTTCGATTCAAGAGGCAGGATGATCCCGATGATTTATTTTCGAATTATTCGACGTTATATAAAACTTCGACGTCTTCTTCCTTTTCCTACCAAAAATACATCCAACACCTGTTCTGACGTCACGGGAGCATATCAGAAGTTTTTAAGAGATGCAACTTACAACTCCACGGAGCGTGAAATACGACTTAGGGCGCTATGCCTTCTGGACTGCTCATGTATAAACTCTCCGAAAGCGGAAGACCCAGGAAGAATGCTTAACCCCTCACGACCACGCCTCCTTTCTTGCGTACCATTCATCCTGCCGCTGTTCTCGGCCGTTCGCTTGTGGGGAAAAGCGTTCGTCGACCGCCTCCCGGCAAAGAGGGAAGGATGGCGCGAGCGCGTTTGTTATGCGATGGCAAAGAGGGAATTGTGAGAGAGAGTCGAGGAAAATGGGTCACTCCATAGAGCTGTCCGATGACGGAAGTGTCCCATATTATTCTCTACATCTTCCGCACGCTCCTCGAGAACTCACTCGAGCTTTTGCTAAGACAACAAATCTCCGCTCTCTCTCTCTCTACTCTACTCTTTCTTCCCCTCCCAACATCCTCAATGCCATATTCTGCGAAGCGGTGTGCGTGAGTCGTTGCCGGTATAAAAACAACGGCTGATAGGTGGGGTACAAGTTCTGTCGTTGAAATTAGGGGGAAATGGCATAAAGACTTCCAAACGTACGCAGCTTTGTTATACACGGTTGCTAAAATAAAATTGGCTTAATTATTCGTGACATGTATTACTTTATCGTCGCGGGGAAACGTCTCGCCATTTAGGTTTGGAAAGTTAATAAAAAGGGTGGCTTACCCGTGCGTCTTTAGATTTTCCGAGACCAGTCGACAGCTTGAAAATATATATTTATTTATTTAAATTAGATGTGGAATTTTGGAAAAGGGATTTTCGTGGAATCTTGAGAAGTGTATTTTCCTACGTAGATTTATGTATTTATATAAACCTAGTTTATTGCCCGTCAAATGACGGGTGTCAGTTACTATATGGGTGAAAAACACGTCGCAAGTAACAAGTAAGTAATCGTAACTCATTATTATGGACAATCACAAAATTAGGTTATCTTTCTTATAAATGGATAATAACACTTGTAATTATTGAGTAAGAGCCGGTATAAAATTTGCCAAAATAGAGATCCGGGAGAATTTCTTTCTCATTCTTGTTTTCTCCAATGATGAGGCATTTGTCAAAAATGAAGAAATACTAATAAATAAATAATAATATTCCCTCCCTCACTCTTGCCCTCCCTCTCTCCCCCTCCTTTACTCTCTCTTTCCTTCCCCCTCTCTCTCTCCTTCCCTCCCTCTCTGCCTCTCTTTTCTCCCACCTCTCTCATTCCCCCGTCCCAATCCATAGCTCCCCCTCTTTATCTCTTTTCTCCCGCCCTTTTCTCATTCTATACCGCCCTTAGGGCTCGTACACACGAGGATAGTAGAGAGGGCAGTCAAGTAGGCAAGTTAACATGTCCGATTTTTTGTAAGACAGTGGCGTAAGCAAGTGCTGTCTACACGAGGGAAAGTATTTCAAGACAGTTACGTAGTTACCATGAATCTCCGTCATAAGAAACGAGTGATTAGAAATGTTTCTAAATTATTGTATGCTGAGATTTTGGAGATACTTGAGGATGAGATTAGCAAAAGAAAGAGAAAGACCTGGATTAGGAAATGAATAGCAAGAAGAAATACGAACGGAGGTTCTGCTTTGCTTATGAGAGAACTTAATTTGGAAGTGAAGTTGATAGTCTTAAGCGTAACTTTGTTGAACGATTCCATATTTATAAATCAGGGAAACGGAAGAACAACGTATTGATTTATTTGTATGATCCAGCTGAGTAGAGAGTGTGCTGGAGGATGTCACGAATAACTTTTGATACCCTACTAAATTTAATTACTCCTGAAATTCAACGCCCAGGCACTGTAATAAGAGAAGCATGTTTCTATATTTCAAATAACTTGACAAATTATCGCGTTAGAAAAACAGGGCGGAAGCATTAAAAACATGCAGCAGTTGAATGGCATTTGTCAACGCGTCCCAATGAGAAAATTAAAGGGACCAGTGACGTGCCAGCACACAATTTAATGGTGGGGGGAGGCAAGTCGCCAGAAAAATGGAACTGCATACTATTCACTTGCGTGTCTTCCCAACTATTCCCACTACTGGCTTTGGCCCAGGATTCAAGCAAAGTTGTTGTCCACACGGGGATAGTAGCGAGAGGCAAGTAACTTGCCTACTTGACTGTCCTCTTTACTATCCCCGTGTGCACGAGCCCTTACTCTCCATGTAACTTCCATTCTATATCCCTTCCTTCCTATCTCCCTCCCCACATCCCCCTCTCTCTTACTCTACATCTATATAGTCGTTTAGATAAGCAAAAGAATCCTAACTAAATCCTAGTCCCATGAGGATTACAAAGTTTCGCAAAAAATCCTACGATAATTTAATTAATCTATGAACTCGTATATATTACTCGTATGCGGGTTGAGACAACAATTGGTTCTCGAAGTTTAACAATGACGTGGTCGGCAAGGCAACATCCCGTTTAAGAGCCGATATTTTCCCAAAAAAGGCGATTTAAATGTTTAATATGACAGATTTCGAACGGCAGGCGGAAAAGATGAATAGAATAAGAAACTTAATTATTGTTCCTAAAACATAGTTTAAATTTGAAGATCGTACGTCAATTCTTTCTAATTTTAATTTCAAAAAAAATAAAAGCCTGCCCTTGAAAAAGTTGCTTTTTACGCGTTATCTTACGAAAATAGAAATCGCCCCCTGGAGTCGAACACGGGTCTTTTTTGTATTTTTTTCGTCAGTTAATTTTTATATCTGAGTCAAACATCCCTGTCCCATGGTGTAATAGTTAGCACTCTGGACTCTGGATCCAGCGATCGGAGTTTAAATCTCGGTGGTAACGCTTTTTTTATTGACCAACAGAGAAATGAGCGATAAGTTTGAATAGAAGGAATGCACGTTTATGTTAGGTCCCATGGTGTAATGGTTAGCACTCTGGACTTTGAATCCAGCGATCCGAGTTCAAATCTCGGTGGGACCTTCCTTTTTACTTTCTCTATACGTAGTATAGGAGATAGTATTGTTTTCATGAAAAAAATCGATTTAGAGATTTCAATGGAAATACACGTTTTGAGGTCTCCTGACCACGTTTGACCATTTTCTCTCAAAAAATATTAATCAAATCACCCAGAAATTTTATATTAAAACTTTTTTAAAGGGACAAGAGTTGATTAGTTTTTGGTAAAAATCGGTCAACTGGATGTGGGTGTTCACATTTGTCACATCCGTTTTACTTTCTCATATACGTAGGTGTCCCTCAGTCCATAAAAGTGGTTTTCTCCACCGTCTGTCTGTTTGTTCGCGGTTCTAGTGCCCGAACGCGTATATAAAATCAAAACATATCTCGTATTTACGCAATATATCATTTTTTGCAGACACTTTCTTTTGATAAAAATTATATTGCACAAAAATAAGTGTAGTTTATTCTTGGTGATTTCTAGAAAATTATGATTTACTCAAAAATGGCTCAAGGAAATTTGATTAAAATCAATCCAATTGTAGTGCCTGATGTCACAAATAATGCTGCGTAAGCTATGTCTCAAAAAATCACTATATGGTGTCCGGTGATCTTATAATGTGCGCTAAGCTACCTTACCTAAGCCCTATGACGTCACGCCTTCGCCGCGATCCACTCAAAATAATATTAAATCCTAGACGGTTAAACTAAATTGAATGATATCTTATGTTTGTGGATAACATCATTCATAATAGACTCACTGAAGAGATTAACGATATTGAGCAGCAATTAAGAGTAATTTATTCTTGGATATTTTTAAACAAAATTCGATTTACCCAAAAATGTCTCTAAGGATTTAGATTTAAATCCATCCAATCGTACAGCCTGATGTCACACATAATACTAACTAAGTTATATGTCTCAAATAATTACTATATATCGTCCAGTTGCATTTAAATATACGCTAAACTACGATTAACTTTGATTATAACCGTTTTTCATTTATAAGCGTATACAGTCGACCAAATGTACGATATATACCTATATTAGAAACTTTTTGCAATGCTCATTCTGCCGTTTATTTATATTTGCTTTAATACTTGATCCATGTAAAAAATTACAGGAATAAAAGTTGTAGGCAAGTTAATTTTCTAGAACCTTTATACGAAACATATTCCCATATAATGAATTTTTTAAGAGATACTTAAAAAATTATATTTTGTAGCTGTTACAACCACACCACCACTTGACGCATATTTACGTCTTAGTATCGATTCATTTTATGTTTAACTGTTGGAGTTTCGTGGCAATATCAAATATCATAAAGCTACAGTATAAGTTTATGTCTGTTTTTTGTAAGGTCCTTGAATTTTTCTCACTGTTCCTTAAATTATTTATTACAATTTAAACTATTTGGAATTTGTAGAAATATTACAGGCATGGAGAAAGTCATGTGGTGGCCATAAAAGATTTTTTATTGACCGAAAGAGAAATGAGGAATAGGTTTGAGAAGAGGGCATACCCGTTTATGTTAGGTCCCATGGTGTAATGGTTAGCACTCTGGACTCTGAATCCAGCGATCCGAGTTCAAATCTCGGTGGGACCTTGCGTTTTTTTATTGACCGATAGAGAAATGAGGGAAGTTTGAGGAGGCATACACGTTTATGTTAAGTCCCATGGTGTAATGGTTAGCAGTCTGGACTCAGAATCCAGAGATCCGGGTTTAAATCTCGGTGGGGCCTTACTTTTTCATTGACCGACAGACAAATGAGAAATAAGTTTGAGAAGAAGGCATACACGTTTATGCTAGGTCCCATGGTGTAATGGTTAGCAGTCTGGACTCTGAATCCAGCGATCCGAGTTCAACCTTGTTTTTTTATTGATTGATAGATAAATGAGTAGTAAATTTGAGAAGATGGTATACACGTCTATGTAAAGTCTCATGTTGTAATGGTTAGAACTCTGGACTCTGAATCCAGCGATTCGAGTTTAAATGTCGCTGGGACCTTGTTTTTTTTATTGACTGATAGAGAAATGAGGAATAAATTTTAGAAGATGGTATACACGTTTATGTAAAGTCTCATGTTGTAATGGTTAGAACTCTGGACTCTGAATCCAGCGATTCGAGTTCAAATGTCGCTGGGACCTTGTTTTTTTTATTGACTGATAGAGAAATGAGGAATAAATTTGAGAAGATGATATACACGTATATGTAAAATCTCATGTTGTAATGGTTAGCACTCTGGACTCGGAATCCAACGATCCGAGTTCAAATGTCGCTGGGACCTTTTTATGTTGAACAACTCAGAGACGAGGAAGGTGGTTTAGAAGGCAAAATATACGGGCCTATTGTGTAATAGTTAGCCCACTGCACCTTTAATCCATTGATCTGAGTTCAAATATTGGTGGCGCCTTTATTTTTATATTGATCTGCTCAGAAATGAGGAAAAAGTTTTTTAAAAGCAAATGGTTTAATGTGAGGTTCCACGGCGTAATGTTTGCACATTAGACTTTGAATCAAGAGATCAGAGTTAAAGTTTCGGTGGTACCTTTTTTATATTCATAGGCTCAGAGGTGAGGAAAAGGTTCTTGAGAAAAAGCAATGTCATTCATTTGGGGTAGGTACCGTGGTTAGCTCATTGTACTTTGAATCTAGCCATCTTTGTTCAAATTTCGGTGAGACATTCTATTGTTATTTATAGACTCAGAAATGAGGTTATCTTGCTCAAACGTCAAACGAAGTTCCGCCATTTTAATTAAAAAGGGTTTTCTCTGGGTACAGAGACCTGGGGGATATGGCGCCCCTGGGAAAGACTTATGAAATGCTTTATTTATGCAGAATATTATTATTTCCTACGTTTTATAGTGTATATTAGCATTTTATAAAATGCAAATGTAACATTTTAGTACTAAAATAATACATATTTATCGGGGAAAATGACTTTTGGCATGTTTGAGGGAACGTTAGGCGCCAATAGAAAATGCCACCTTCGCCAAACCCTAGTTACGGAAATTTCTGGATGAAACAATATTAAAGAGAACAAGTAGTTCTGGAAAGAACTAATCCGCCTACTTTCCCTTCAATTCAGTTTTAATATATAACAAGTAGGGGTGTATAAAGGTTTCCCGTGGTAAGGAAGTGCCTTTCGTCAAATTCGCCGTAGTATAACCGTATACAAATGTATTTGCCTTAAAATCAGAAAATTATTTTTTTCTATATATTGGTAGCCCTGCTTTTTTTATCTAAACATATTCGCCACATTTTCACATTATATACTCGCCCTAGAAAAGAAATTTCTTTGAAATCCGTTCAACCATTACCGTCCACATTCATAGTGACAGAAAATTCTAACCTTGATATTGTGGTAGCCCTGTTTATTCAACTCGGTTTAAATATGATATTTTTGTTATTTATTTATATGAAGATTAAATAGGTATACTTCAAAATCCATGCGGACAGTTCTGTAGAAATACTTGTAAAATATTATTTAACTTTTTACTGTGGCAGCCCTGCTCTTCAGCTCCGCTTTAAACATTTTTATTTAATTATGGTATGTTGTACAAATGTCATATATAAAATTTAATTGAAATCATTTCAGCCAATTCCTTCAAAATCCTTAATTACTGAAAGAGTTTAATATGTAATTGTGACACCCCTGTTTGGCTGGTTCGGTTTAAATATGCTAACATGGTTTTGTACCTATGTGTGTATTATAAGTATTAATTTTGGTTAAAACTGATATGAACAGTTCAACACAAATACGTGTAAAAAGAATTTTTTTATTCCTTGTATTGTGGCAACCCTACTTTCTATATCTATACTGAACATTTTGATTTTGTTATTTTATGTTGCACGCCTACTTCATACAAAATTTAGTTGAAATCGTTGCGCCAATTCCTTCCAAATTCATAATTAACTTTGTAATTGTGGAACCCCTGCTGAGTCGATCCGGTCCAAATATGTTATTTTAGTCATGAATTTATGTGCGTATTCTATGTACCAAATTTAGTTGAAATCGGTTAATTCAGGAAGAAGATGTTAGTGGGACACACGGACACCACGGCTATCTCATAAGACTACTTTCCATTTTTTTGGAAAGTAGGCTAAAAATAATGTCATCTACTAGTAGGTCTAGCACATGCATTATTACATACCGCTTTAGTATATGTATTATTAATGTCAAATTTATGAATACATTTTTTGGAACACCCTGTATATTTGTTGTCAAGTGATCAAATATCAAAAACATTTGACTCTTCTTTACAACAATGTGCTCAAAAATATTTTAATTTATTTAATAAACAAATGAGTGTGAATACAATAAATAATTACATGAGATTTAATGTTGAGATATACTTCTTTTTATAGTGACGTTTATTTACTACTTTTTGAATTGCTTTCATTGAATGACTTTGAGTTTAAAACATTTCCTATGATTTTTAGGCGCGTTTGTCCGTCCGTATGTTTGTTATTGGCTTCTACCGAACGGATTTTTATGAAATTTGGTATTAAGGACTTACAGTCAAAGAAAATAAGAGAATCACAAAAATAAATCACGTAAGCCAATCAGGGGTACCACTTGACTGGTGACAAAAAATGAACTTTCCTTTATATCTCGTAAACGTTTGGTCAAATTAAAATAATTTTCGAATAATCTTGTAGAAATAGTAACGTAGAGTATTTATTTTCCCATACATTTTTATGGTAGGAGTAGCCGTTATCAAGAAAGTTGCACAAGAATGTCATAATTCGCTTCGAACTTAAAAAATTTCTTGCATAGCTGCTTAATTGTTGTCAACGTAAATAATCATATTGGTTGCTGAAGTAAATAAGATCTGATAAGATCCGCTATAATTACAAAATACATTTAATGACAGATTTTGTAAGCGAAAGGAAATGAATTATCTACGGCGAAAAAAAGAACATAAACGTAAATATTACAACCAGAGCCGTCTGAAGGGGGGGGGGGGGGCTGAGTGGGCAGTCGCCCAGGGCCCCGCGCCTATGAGGGCCCTGCGGGTCTTAGAGACGGCTCTGATTACAACTACTGTACTCAAATGAGGCGTGTTTTAAATAATTTTCGATTTTTTGGTTGATTAAAACTGAGAAGAAAATATAAATATATAAATATATATAAATATAATATAAATATATAAATATAAATTGAATATTCCCTGGAATCATTTCCGATATATCGTTTTGCAGTATTAGTCATTAAAATTACGTAATATGTTTATTGATGCACCAACTAAGGGGGGAGAAGAAATTTTTAGTTGACAGAAAAGAAAGGCGGCCAGATACGTGTTGGGTAGGCACGGGAAAACGGATAGCGTGACGGAGATGCTAGAAATACTGGGCTGGGAGAGCTTGCAAAGGAGAAGGAAACGGAGTAGACTCTGTGGTTTTTTTAATGTAATAAATATGGAGGCAGCATGGAGTGAGTTACACAAGGGGGTGGAAGAACCATCTTTTAAAGGGAAAAATTATCACAAATACAAATTTAAGTGTAGAAAACAAAAAACAAATATAAAAAATATTCATATTTAAACAGAACTATTGTTGACTGGAATGAGTTGCCTGCTGAGCTATTTGAGCCCTTCCCAAAGAGTGCAAATGTTTTTAGGAATAGATGTATAGCTGTTTTGTGATTTTTCTGTGATTTTGTGATTCTTTTGTGATTTTTTTTTATTATTTCTCCTTCCTTTTTGAAACTTTTGAATTTTCTTGTTTGCAGTGATATTTCTTATGAGTAATATTTTTGTTATGTCATTACTATAGATCTTTTTATTGCTGTCTTATTGTTTGTCTTTAGATTTCGTTGTTGGAAGTGTGAGAGACCTACGAGGTTTCTTTATGTTACCACCTGGCAGATCGCCAACTTGTAGCACTAAGTTTTAAATAAAAATATATAAATATAATCGGGTCGTGGTGTTCTACTGTTTTATGGTGCGCGTTCGTTCAAATTATATCGTATAGTTTCAAGTACTCCATCGCACGAAACGTACAGTGTACACACTGTACACTTTCCTAACTTGTTTCAGTATATATGGAATATAGATCATTTATATAAGCTTTAATGGAATACAAAATTGACCTGGAAGCAACGATGCTCTAGAAATCGTTAGAGGTGTCATAATTTCCTCCTCAATAATTTATTTCATTTTCAATTCAGCGAAGTTCTATGGATGTGGATAATATTTTTTAGAATTATGTGCAACGATTTTTAGCGCAGGCTTGGTTTTCTTTGGAGACCTGCTTTTCATTAAATTTTAATCAGTATACATCATGGTGTCGTAGGTTTCTAGATTCCGCCAAGAGAAGAACGTTTTTAATGTACGGCACATTCGTGTTACACAAAGTATTCCTGAAGAAGCTAAACGTCGAACGTTAGAAATAATCTAAAGGTGAAGGAAATTGGAAACCTCCCTAAGCATTCGCGCCAACTGCGAAAATCTCCATCACGCCGTACATAACATATTCGTTCGGTTTCAGTAAAATAAATTTTCTTACAGTAACATTGAACGACAGCCTTTAATTTAATTTTAATGTGTTAACTAACCTTTAATTATTACTTCCAATGCTCATTTTATATTTTTCATTTAATTCAAAATGCACATCTTTTCTTGCAATTATATAAATATTGTATATATACATATGCGAAGAAGTTCAGTTGTCGAAAATTATATAACTTTATCATTCAAAGACTAATGCGATTCGTGGAATACCAGCCAGCCACGTCCAAATGTTTATTTTGGAATATTTGCCCCATTGTCATCTTTAAGCATCCACCGGGAGATATATATCAAGTTGCTATTGATTATGTCGAAATTTCAAATTTCTACGTGTCTGAATTGAGTCGTTTCCATGAAATCGGCAATTTCATTTCTAAATTATAAATATAAAAAAGGAATTTATGGAATAATATCCTACTGAATTACTTTGCAGCGCATAGCTTGTAAAATATCCTTTCGTCAAATATAAAGATTTTGTTGCTTTGTTTTCTTTGAGAGGATAAAGTCATCTCTCGAAGTAAAATATATTGGTCTGAGTGGTTGCGTCATTTTTCAAGAGGCGTGTTCATTCGCGGAGAAGATTAAAAACGGAACGCCATCGCTACAGCGAACACGTCACTTAAGGTTAGCAAAGCGTGCATTTCATTCGATACAGAGATCGAACTGTCGAGACGTGAAAACATTTTCAGAAATAAATAAAACATTATCCGTTTGAATTCCGATTCGATCGATTGCTAAATGAGCTCGTCTTAAATAATTCTAAAGGTGAGAAATCTAGATTTTCTTGCCTGAGGCGTGAAACTTGTCACTTGATAGAGATTGGTTAACGTGGCTGGCTGCAAATTTGATTTTTTGGAATTGGAGATTTCAATAGTATTGAATGGCTCAGTTGCTTTAACTTTTTAAAGCATTATTTTTCCAGCTCTTACCCAAAAACTACAGCATCTCCGATTTGAAAAAGACCTCATTTAGTTAATGTGATAAACTGGCGAGAAACCTCATTATTTTCTGGCGAATATTCATTTTAACTCTTATTTTTTTAGGATCGGGATCGTGGGCGACCTCGTAAATATATCTTGGTTCCATAAAACCTCGATAACAAGCCTGTGCACAAAGCCGTTAAATTCGATCAACAGATGGCGCGATTGCTTTCCCGGCCGCACGAGTTGAAAAGGTGGCCGCGTTTGTTTATCCGCTCGACAGGTTAATTAGCGACCTCTATTAAAAGGTCGATCGGGGAAGGAGGTGGGATGCGTTTGGGAGTGTGTGTGTGCGCTAGCAAGGAATTACCAATGGAGTGAGCGAATAAAACAATAATTGAAGCAGCGGTTTCTGTTAATCCTTAATGAGATGGAAAATCGGACAGGTTATGACTACTAGAAAACTCATTCGCAACGGATCACCGAATACGCAATTCTCTGGATAAAATTTGTTTCCGACGTTTCAAGCGTTTGGCTCACAAAAATATCTTGACAATTGAATACATTTATTAACCATTTCAGCATCGAGCAAATAACTTCTTTTTACAACGAATTTATAGCTTAGAATTTTGGGTAGTGTATGACTACCTTTGCCGAATATCAAATTGTGAGATATTTGCGCGTTATTTCCCTTAGATTGTAGGTCTTTGGCTTCCGAACATTCACGACGTATTTTTAGCGAACGACTACAGAAAAAACCGCAAATGATTTAATTGTCAAGTTTTAGAAACCTAATACAAAGGTTTTGCTTTTAGATTTTATTTTACGTTTGTAAGAAACACTCAATTGAATAAAACTTAAGCGCGGCGTTTAATCGAAACCTGTAAATTTAAAGTAAAAGCAAACCATATTTACGAGTATTATGTTTACAGATATTCAGTTTTCCTTCTTTGAAAATAAAAATTATCAAGTAAATTATTTTTGGATTGTAAGAATTGCTTTATGAACCTATCTTGGCATCCGTAAGGTTTAACCATAGCCTCAAAAATGTTCTTATCATAACATTCTCGACTTCATGAAGCCAAAAATGAACAATTCCTTCTCAGTCAGGTTGAGGCTTACGTGAGATTTCACCTGAAATTTCAGATTTCCGTCGCTATTAAGGAATCTTTAGTCAATTATTATTTTGCTAAGTAAAATTATGCTTCTCAAATTCTTGGTGCATATTCCATCGACTTGACTTTAAAATCAATGTATACAATAATGAAATAGTATTACAAAGTCATTGGAACCTCTCTCTGTTTATCTACCCTAATTTCTTGGATTGATCATGAAACAATCCGTTTGTGATCCTGGTCAAACAAATGACCTAGATTCCTGGATGATCTCGCGACTATTAGATTGCATTTAAAATTATGTCAAAACAGATGCGTAGCAACCGTCATTCACTCTCATCGATTTGAAGTGGATGTAACTAGGCGTATATGTATAACAATAATGTCTCTTGCCCTGAGTAAAATTTCTTAAATTTATATATCAGGGGTGGCCAAACGCACCTATCCTCGGAGCCGCATACGATAATCCTCAGAAATTCTAGAGCCACATGACACATTCTGTGCTCATAAATTAATGAACAGTAAAACATAATCTGTATCCGAAGCTATTAATATACATTGCATGTCTCTTAGGCATCCCAAACACGTCTCAAATCGCACGACGTCGTTGTGTTCGTTAGTGAAAAGCGTTCACACGACTCTGAATGGTAATTTAAAAGAGACGCATACTAAGTTAAAAGAGCCGCATGCGGCTCACGAGCCGCGGTTTGGCCACCCCTGTTGTATATCAATGATAGGGGAGGACTGGCCATATAACCTTTCGGTGCAATCACCGGGTGGGTAAGGCGAATGGTCGGTCTCCTGAAACAAGTATATTAATTTTTTATCCATTAGTAATTCTTTTCCATGAGAAACATTTATCTCCACTATATTACTTGATTTTAAATAAGATTTGATCCACTCTTCGCTAATAGTGCGATGGGAGGGAGGTTTACCGCGTGTTCTTCACAAATACCTGTCAGTCCGCCCCTGTTATATCATCCTAAACTGTCCCTTCTACGAATAAATTTTCCCTCACTTAAGACTGGCAAAATTGTTACACGTTTAGGTGCCGTTGTCTTTCTTTCGAATGATTTCTATGGTTTAAATACAGGATTTACATAAGCGCGAACGCCAAAAGTGAAATATAACCAAGACTATGCTGCAGTGATATTTAAATAAAGTTTTCCATACCTCATTTTTTCATAAATGGATTGTATAAATCAGGCGCAGGAGATATGGCGTTCCTCTTAAAGTTGATATCTCTAAATCTTTGGACTGCCCGTGAAACAATTTGGCAAGGATTCATACTTAAGAATTTGGAGAGTCCCCTGGTTTGGGTGTCGCCCGTAAATTAATCCATGATTCGGTAACTGGTTCACTGCAGTGGCGCGAATTCAATAACTTTTCTTTGCTTTTACAAAATAAAGTATGTGAACCATGAGGATACTTGTATATTTTAATGCTAGTTATGAGGTTATTTTAAAATAAAATGTCCTTCGGCACATTTATACACTAATAATGTATTCATCGCTCAGGAAGGTGCCATTCATAAAAGTTTTATATATATTTATAATCATAGTAAATTCCAGGTATTCGCATTAATATTTACATTTTGTATTGTTTCCTAAACAAATCAGTTCAAATTCTGAGGTTTTTGTTCGGTGACCGATAAGCTATTTGCCGCCCTTAAAATCTCATATAAACGGCGCAATATACATTGCACAAACTTTCTCGGATACGTATATACGTTTGATCTCACTACACTCTTTGCCCCGAAATTAACTCTGTGTGCTTGACATTTCACTGCCAATTATGTTAATAATACGCAGCAACAGAACCAAAGTGACACACCATCAACCTCTCACGTCTAAAATATCGCTTTTCAATCTTGCCATTGGCTCCTCCCGCTCATTCGTTTATTTCATTTAGACGATAATTTAAGAACATTTTTAATGAAGTTTTTTTAACTAATTTTTCCTGTTTAAGACAATTTTTCGAACACAAATCATCGCGTAAAAAAGCTTTCAAGGAGTCATATTCAAAATATATTATCTTACTAATGACATTAGACATCATACATTGGAAATAACATCATATACAATCTAAAAACGCAAATGTTGTTTTAATGCAATGATCTCTCATATGCAAAATTGAACGTAACGTCGGAATGTGTATTATCATAAATGTTTACGACCCTTTCCAAAATTTGAACCAAAACTCTTATGATCCGTTGCTGACAATATTGCATCATCGACCAAAAATCGAAGGCGTTCCTCTCGCGTCGCAGGAGAGCATTGCATCTCTGGAAAACTAATGCTTTCGCGCAGGTATTTTCGTAAGTATCTGTTTCTAAAGGATACCAATACCTTCCATCAATTCAATATGGCGCATCACATTTTTCGTTATTCAATCTTTGGTCAGTGAGATCGGGTAGCAGTGACAACCATAGGATAATTCCCTACGCGCAACCGCTTTGTAAAGAATATCGTCTGAAGAAAATGTCTCCTGGACCGATTCCGTAATATCAATGAAAATATTTGGAGTTGGTCATGTTGGCTCTGTTTTTACGTTAACCACAGACATACTCTAATGCAGGGTCGGCTCAACCACCCAACCGGTATGGAATCTTTGGGGCGACATATTTTAGTTTCAGAAATATTACGTAAAGGTCGAGGTTTACTCGTTCTATTTTAGTCGATATTGTTTACTGCTCCACAAAAAGTCGCCAAAAATATGGCTGAGAACGAATATTCAAAGTGCAATAACCGCGGCAAAATCTTAATTTCAAAAGATAGGTATATGATACTGTCATTTATACAAAATATTGGGGAAAACATGGGCATAGAGCAAATTCACCGAATCTCGATAGTAAAAAAACAACCGGTTGCTATCTTTCCATCGAATTAAAGAAAATTGTACCGAGTATTGCCTATACATATTTGTTGCAGCAAGTCTTTTTCAGCGAATTTTTCCCGATTATTCCCTAGTAATTGAGCCTAGATCCACCAAAATTTTCGCATTATATAGACCAATCTATCCTTAAAATTTGGCAGAATTTTGAGGATTTCAGAGATACTGGCCAAACAGACAGCAGACTGACGAACGGACTGACAAACCGAATACATTTTTAGCAATTTTTTATGAAAATAAAGCGCTGAAATGGCATAGAGATGACTCGATGTAATTTTCTTGACATTTCAATTGAAAATCGGGTTCCGTAAAATCAATAGCAATGGAGAAAGTTAAAATTGCATTTATTTTTTGAGCCGACTTTGTTGCCGTATTGGTGTTTTGCTGATTTCTCAAAATTTCTTTGCCCTCTGGGATTACTTATAAAGCGATTAAACCCATTTTCATTATTTGTATCGTAAATTAATTGGATACCAACGAAATGAATTTACATACAAAATCAGCACGTACCATAATTTTAATATGAAGTGATATATTCAAATTGGAAATAAAACACTAGTCGTTTGTTCTTAAAAGGATAATATAGTCGTAACTCTGCTCTTCAACCCCGTTTGATTTAATATATATTTTCAGTAACGCCTTCTCAAAATAATACTAAAACCGCTCTATTCTCTCTGGCATAATTTATGTGACTCAGTCGCCATTACAAAAATTATCGAAGACCTACAAAAGATTTTATAGTAAAACGAAAAATATGAGGGAAGACATTGCTTCAGCTTTCTGATGTCAAACCAAACTTTGGGATTCCCATTAAATTAAAAGCCGGCGACTTCGGTCTCTCATCACGAAGTCGAAACACCGGAAAATTCTCGTAGAAAATCGATCAAAATTCCTAGCATATCGTGATATCGAGGATAGCAAAAAGGCACACATCTAACAAACGACGGACTCTGCATCGAATCGAGGTCGAATCAAATTCCGTGACGCATTCGGTCGCATTGGACGCCGCATCCATTGGGACCACCCGCTACCTCACGGATTCAAACTCACCTTTCCACACCCCTGGGAAGCAAGGGTTGGGACATGGGCTAATCGGGTCATGGCATCGCTTTACCTGGAGTGTCCCTCTCTTTCCTTCTTAGGAAACGCTTTTCGTTCACTCCTTCCCCTACCTCCCCCTCTTACCCTTTCCCCCCACCCTTTCTCTCCCTACTCCTTTCCCCCTACCCTTTCTCCCACCCTTTTCCCTCTACCCTTACCCTTTACCCTCTACCCTTTCCCAGCTTCCCTTTCCCCCTTCCCTTCCCCCAACTCTTTCCTACCTACCCTTTCCCCCTACCATTTCTTCCCTACCCTTTCCCCCTCTTACACTTCCCCCCCCCCATTGCCACCAGTCGCGTCCGACGTAATTTCCAAGAATTTCCGTCTCTCTTCCTGGAAAGTGCGAGTTCCTTGCCACTCTTAGATCACGTATCGGTCGTCGCTCCTCGCAAATGCCCTTCGCAACAGAGTGTAAGTATTCGAACCGCGCCATTCGGTCGACTGGGTTGCACAATCGTCGCCTAATTAGGATTCCTTGCATCGGAAGGGAACGCGTTTCTCCTCAACGTGTCAATCACCTTCCCAATGCACGCGTTTTCCACTGCGTACGTAAGAGAGAAGAGGTGGAGAGAGGTTCTGAATTGAAATTCAAAAGACACGCTTTTTAAAGAATCTCTTCATGATGCGAACTGCGTCACGAAGCGGCATGAAAGAAATCTTAAACGATGCAGAAAAAATTTATTAGTGTTTTTAAAAGTCTCATATACTTGGTCATCCTATAACACAGATTCCATGCAACGCGATTCGTTTTGAATACCAACAAAATTACATAACGCGGTATATAGGTCGCATTAACTCTGTTTGGCCTGACTTTGAATGTGGGATTCAAGATTGCTAAGCGAGAAAGAGACGTGTTGGAGAGATAGAGTGCTTTGTTTATAAGCTTATAAATGAGACATCAACACTTTGTTAGTGGAGTAAACCATGCAACAGGACTTCGGTCTACGAGTCCGGAGTAACTGACGCATTTGACACTAGAGTATAAAAGAGTTTGTTGTCTTATTAAATGAACAGAAATACGAACTACTAGTTAATGTTGGTCTGATTCAAGAATGTTAATTCTACTAAGATGTTCAAATTTCTTCATTCTTCATTCAAAGTATCGCAGGCTGTTAAATAACTTGTTACGGGATAACCAACACTGCCCTCGTGGTTTTCGCAGTGAAAGATTGTGTTCGAGCTCTCGCTTTCCTTAAATTTTAGTCTATTTTGTCAATATTCGTGCATTCACTTCTTAATTACTTTTACGCGCAACATGATTGCCCCATAGAGACATCCTGGACTGAACTAACTCTACAATCAAAGGTTGATATCCAACGGTTTGATTTGGGAGAGGCTGCTGCGTTGTTTTGGCGATTATTATAGCATGAACGAATCAAGAATAATAAAGAACGCTGAAAAAATATTAGATCTATACCTCATCCATGACCAGGAAGATTGGAACGCAACCCATATTTCACAGTGTAAAACTGCAATAGATTCAAATAATAAGAATTCGCATTACACGGTACTGTTTCAGAACGCTACTCCAGTGTTATAGGAGGTCCGGGCATATTCTGTAAAAAAGTCCTTTCATAAAATGTATGCATTATTTGGATGTGGAATAATGTGCTAATAATAAAATAATATGAGAGAACAGAAAAATAAGACTGTTTTTAGAGCTTTTTTTGAAAAAACTGCTTGTTTGTCTGTCCGTCCGTCTGGTCGAGCAATATCTTGGGAATCCTGCAACTTAAAGAAACCAGATTTTCAGCACAGAGTGCTCTACATAAGGGCTAGATTTGTTATAAATTTGGTGGATCTAGAATAATCCGCAGAGGAGTAATCGGTGTTTTTTTCTAATCTCTTTGTTTCAATACTACCACCAATAAAAAAGCATGGTATCGGTGCAGGGCAGTATAAATTTGCATTTTTCAATTAGTTGAAATTATGTTAAGAGCTCGGGACATTCTCTAGCTGAAAGACCGAGGTTTATATAAAAAAACGGAATTAAAATCCCTGTCGAATGAGAGCGAACAAATGTTTTTAATCCAAAAAAGAGACCGATTTTTTAAAATAGGAAATAAAAATGCCATAGCTTTTAAATGTGAAACGTATCATTCCGTGGCATTGATATAATGCTTTTAAAGAGAATTTATAGACTATATTACGACCAAAGATGTAAACTTACGATGACGTCATAAAAATGCGCCATATGTAATTTGCTCAGCAATTCGTCCCTCACTTGTATTTTATTCGATTTGAAGTTTGACTATCATCCGCGCTGACATGTGAGGCAGCAGATGTTCTTGCCTCTTGAACTTTCGCGAGTTAATGTGAGAGAGAAAGAGAGAGAAAGCAACGCTTTCCCCCAAAACCGCCAGGCCAGGGGAAAATAACAGACGCCACATTGCTCGTAGACGAGGACGTGACATTGCTAACCGGCTGGGGAGGAGTGGAGGTGGTGGGGAGGAGTGGTGGTGGTGGGGAAAAGTGGTGGGAGTGGGGAGGAGTGGTGGTGGTGGGGAGGAGGGTGAAGAGGGTTGAGAGACGGTCTTTGAAAAGTAGGGAGCTCTCTCGGATCTGCATTGGTGCAGATATGGGCAATCTCTAAAATAAATACGGCATAAAAAAGTAAGAGACGGAGGGTTCCAATATTCCGAGTTCCCGTTTTATTATACTAACGAGGGTCTTATGCCGAAATATACCCCTAGAGAGGAATATAATCTTTCATATAATGGGTTAAAAAAAAAAGATTTTTACATCGACATAAATGAAGACGTTCTTTCAGGAAAAGAAATCAATGTCCGTTGTAATTGATTTTTGCTGTTTTCGTGCTGAATTCTAAACCTTTCACGGCCGAAATAATAATTGTGGGTCATTTCATTCAAAAAAATTCCTATTTACTTTTAAAATTAATTATGAATAATGAATCTTAGTGAGTTGCGTTTTCAATGTGATGTGATGTAGGTATATCAAAAACGTTATAGCTATTTATTCCAATAAACTAAGAACAACAACTTATTTAATTCAACAGCGAACTATTGAACTCGTCTTGTGGCTGAAAAAATATTCAAGAACAAGTATTTAAGAAATACATGCTTCAAGTATCTCCAATAGCCACAACAAGCTTATCAAACTCTATTGTTTTTTATAATCTTGTTGCGGCTATTGGGGATACCTGAGGGATGTATTTTTTAAAAGCTTGTTCTTGAACAACATATTTGAAAAATAATTGAAGTTTGGAGAATTTACTAAAAATGATAGGAAAAACGATAAATCAGATTAAAAATCGGAGTATTTTCATTTATATGATAAATTCAAAGAATTCTTTTGATAAAAAATCGAGAAAAATTCAAAATAAAAACTTGTTCGCCGTAATAACTGTTCAGCAGAATTAAATATTTGAGTGATATTTTAACTTCTATTTTCCACTTTCCTAAACGTTCCTTTCGGGTTACAGTATACGTAATGTGGGAATTATATCACCCAGTAATCCTAAGGGTGTGAATAATTTAGCGTGAAGTAATTATATATTGTCCAATTAATACGAAAGGACTCAAAATAGAAAAGTTTTTAAAATTATTAACATTGCTAATACTGCCATTTAATAAACGCATCAGTTATCAGAGGTGAATTTTAATTTCGTGCCACGGACCCTGTTATTGCAAAGTTTAGTAGCACCCATGTAACCACCATAATTTATGTGCGTTTACCCGCCGCCTTGCCCGCTTAGATGACGTTGTCTTGAAAAGCAATATCTTTCACTTAAAGTGGAATCCTAGAACGAAGGGAGCACTGCGTGTCTTCCTTTGCATAGGAACGCCTTTGTTGTACGAAACAGCTTGGGTCTTAAGCAAGCCGCCTTGCACCACAAATCCACGCGTGCCTCCATTGTCCTGTATTTCCCTGCAGAATACTGCATTCCGGAGACATATGAATAAGTTGGAGAAAATTATGAAGCAGAGACGCACCGAAAGATCTTTTTTTTAAATTATACTTGGCAAGGAAAAATACTATGCATGTGAAGATTTAAGGACGGGGTATTTTTCTTCTAACGAGCATGGCAGGTTAAGAAATGAAAAAATAATTTTAACTATTAGTAACTAGATCAATGTGATGTTATATTACTGGAATCTATAAACTTTAAATGAGGCTTGAGTAAGTTTCTGAAATTCTTCTTCTCATAACAGCTTTCTTTCTGGGAAAGCTTTCCGTTTAGATAAGTTCATCTTTCTTGAAGTCGGGGAAAATTGTAACCATTTGAGACATTTTTAGAAATGGCCAGCTTAAATCTACACTACCTGACTTTCCGTTCGATTTAAACTAATTCCAACTCCTAAATGGTACCTTTTCTAAAAAAAAGTGAAAATAGAAAAATCTGCATAATTCGGAAATTTGCCAATCCGTATTTGGAAATATTATAATGACAAGGAGGTTCAAATAAATTTTACTTAGAAAACTCTTATATAGAAATGCAAGTCCATACAAATAAAACTGTGTTATCAGCGAACATTAGATAATAGTGCAAACATACGTGGACCATAAGTTTTTGCGAAAAATTTTCAAAGAAACGTCCCGTCGCAATAACACTAGATGATTTTTCAAAATGGTATTCAATATACAAATTAAAAATTTTAACATTTATAATAAGTATTCAAGCAAAAGTTGCTCTTTCAAGATTCTTTAACACATTGTCGTTAATTATTCGAATCCATATTATTAAAATCTCTTACTTAATTTTCATAGAATTTAATGGAATTGAAAATAATTATGTATAAAGAGACTACCCAAACTAAAGAGAGCCGGCTTAAATAATTAGGCTAGAAAGAAAACGCCCGTTAAATTATTACGAGTTTGTTTTAAATACGGCAAGACCATATCGCTAACCTCGATTTTATACGTGTCGTTAAAATCAAAACATTTCTTCATTATTAGATATTGAATATTCATCAAAGATCCATGTAGTTACTGAATTGAGCCGCAAGGGCCTTGTGATTTTAACAAATTATTACTTCATATAAAGACAAGGAAACAATTATGAGTCACTCGAGCACAATTTATTTATTATAACAAGCGTTTTCTTTTTTGTTCTTTTGGAATTAATGGAATGGAGAGTGCTATTTGAAGTTGCAAATAAAAATATAAAATTTCAAGTGAGGAAAAGGAAAAGAAGAGAGAGAGAGCTATGAAAGACAAATTGTTTGTGTTTAGGAATATCCTTTGCGAAATTTATAATAGTTTTCCATCCATAAAATAAAAATTAGAACTTACGTTATTTATTAAAAGAATAGCTATGAAAGCTCCGATGAGGAACCTACGTTCGGCGGCTTCAATGGCCTCGAGGATTCCCACAACAACGAGCGAAGGAGGGGAAGAAGACACGCGTAAAATACCGAGGGGAAAGTAGTTTTTCAACAGAGAAAGAATATGCTGCTCTTATACATGTTTCGTAGCATCGGTGGTTCAGTGGTAGAATGCTCGCCTGCCACGCGGGCGGCCCGGGTTCGATTCCCGGCCGATGCAATTCTATTTTCCATAAAATATATTTATATGCGGCATATGGAAAACATGCAGCAAACAGCTCAAAGCAATAAATATAATATTCGTGCCGCTCCAATCTTTTTTTCTTAAATATGGTATGTTTTTTCTATAATTAGAGATTAAAAACTGTATGAAGGCCGCGCACAATATAAACATCTATATAAACTTTTCCAAAGCATTTTACTACAAAAATACAATATGGGTAATATTATACCAGAAGTGACCATGGTATCAAAATATAGAGAATGCATTTTTGCAAGAACATATAGATTACGATTTATGCAGCAAAATCACATAATTATTTGTCACAGACAATTCAAAAATGTTGAAAAAGAGCATAGGTGAATAAAGTTACAAATGAAACAGGTTAATAAAATGAAGCGTAGGCTCGGATACGTAAAATTTTGCTAATTATTATCTACATAATCCAAAGCAAAAATGGGAACATGTTATTCAGCTTATAAATTATTCAGGGTAACGAATTCCCACGTAAAATGCATAAATTTCATGAAAAAAATGCCGACAAAGGATTAGGATGATAATCATAAAAACGGAAAATTTCTAAAGTTATGTATAACTTGAATATTGCTCAACTATACGCTACACTAACAGATAACATTGGTATTTTCCTAGTCACAAGTTTTAAAAATATTGCCTGATTCTTTTCTTGAATGCCTATTAGTTTCATTTCGATCATAGCGTATGTTCAAATCTCCGAAAAACAATTTGGTGTTTAGAAACTGTTTATTTTGAAGACGCCTTAATTGATAGGTTGTATAATACAGCAATCAATGCAAATTTCCTGTGGATAATTTTGAAATTTTTATAGGAAATGAAATTGCCGTCATATATTTCATTTTACACACAAAAACACAGTGAGTGAAAATATCTCGTTTGAAATAGTTCGGCTTTCTGGCGCTGAGCGCTGCAAGCAGAGCCAAGCGAAAATCCCGAGCATTTGAAAGATCGTTCGAATCCACTCGATGATGAAAATGTTATTATCAAATGTTTATTATATTAGGATACTGCCAATCTCATGTTTTACAAGTTAAAACATAATAGGGTCTTAAGATTAGTGCACACGCATTCCACTTTATTAAATATCTTTCAAAAAGAAATTGTCGTTCATCGGCCAAGAATTGAACCCGGACCGCCCGCGCGGCAGGCGAGCATTCTACCACTGAACCACCGATGGTGCATATAATACGTGCAATACGAGAACCTTTGTTCAAGGAAAGGAACTACTTTTCGCCCGTTCAATCGAGTGCATCAACCACTCGCCTTACTTTCCCTTGCACGTGGAAGGCACCTTGGCATTTCCTAAAGAAGGTCGTGATTGAAAGATCTCGCTTGCTAGTTGCTTTTTCCTAATCTCCGTGAAAGGTCTTCTCAACTTATATCGTAGAACCCTGTAATGACTGCTTTCGATTAATTCTGGCTTGACCAATAATTATTCCAGATGACGACAGAAGTGTGACTGTCTCTTTGGTATCTAAGTAAGTGAATCCTAAAGCACAATATTTTCCCATATTTAGCTTATCTTGATTTAATATTTTCTAACCTCTTTAGTTTGCATAAAAGTTTTGGCTCAATTTTGGTAAATAATTTGCGAGTTGTTCTGAATGTTTTTCGTCCTTTTATGATAAAACTCCGTAATTACAAATTCCCATTAACTATGAAATAAAAAATGCATACGTTTGCCGATAATCTTAGATATAGAAAGATTAAAACAGATTTTCCTCCGCGATTTCCTGTATTGCTTATTGAGTGGTTTCATAGTCTGTTTATATTTGGTCCATATGATTGAAGTATCGCGAAAAATATATTTCTACCCAAATTTTGGCATTAAAATAAATATCGATACATTATTTATGTAATCAAAGCTCCAATGCTAGGTTTTTAATTCTACATATTTCTCTAAGGACGTAATGAAAAAATATCTATCGCCCTTTCAAATATAAATTCAGTATTTGTATTAAAGACATAACGCGGAGTTAACCTATTTTATAGTATGCCCTATTTTTCGAAATCACAGATAAACCAACAATTACAATTCGTCTAGTGTCCGAAGTATCATGCAATAATTTTGATGTTTCACAAATAAAACGATTGCATAGGCCTGGAATAGAACCCTGGCCGCCTGCGTGTCCGGCCAGCATTCTGCCACTACACCGTCTATGCTTGGTTTTCTTTTACAATAAAGTGATTTAAATTAACGTAAACACTTTGGTTCGCACACTATGACTGTCTTCAGATTCTTTCTCTAGTTAACCACAGTCAAACCCCGTTTAATTGCCCCCTATATATTTCCACCCTCGCTTACCGTCCATGAATCTTAGTGAACAGAACTTCTATCTAATGATTACAAGGAGCAAGCATATATCTCGATTTACCGCCAATGTCAGTGATTGGCAAACGGTCGCGCTAAATAGTAGTTTGACTGTACCTTTGAGATCGATGGAACGGTGAATGTGCTTTTAAAACTAACTACTACTGCAGTAATATTTTTAGGCCACTAAAAATTGATCTATTTTCACATTCCGTTGGCTGTGTCAGAAGAGATTCCCAAGGAATTTCGCTAGAAGAGAGGAGTAAACAGTTTTCAGATGCTATTAAATGTCTTCAACATAAATTCAAGTAATTTCGGAAGTTTCCTATACTTGGTATTGTTTTTTCATAAAGGAACTGCATTTGTATTGTATTTTTCGCGGAATTGCTTTATGGATGAGCAAACGTGAAATATATTTAGGTTTTACAAGAAATGTACATATAAACGATACTAATCAATGAAAAAACATACTTTTGTTTTATTCTAAGTGAATCAGTATTACTCAAGGCACTTGATTCGTATAATGTTCAATGTTTTTCTACCATAGAGACCTTTCTCTATTTAAAATTTCGCTTGTCTTCAATTTATTTATACTCTCATCACGAAGAAATCACGTCTTTGTACCTCAAGAGAGAAGTAACTCCGTTTATAACATGCAAAGCATTCCTTGAGCCACTACAGGTACACTCCGGATAATCTTTCTGTCCTGCCGCTAATGCTCCATTACGAAAAGTTGGTACAGGCAAGAGGTTCTTTCAAACACCGCCAGGGAGCACCGCTTCCTCCCTTCCTTACGTAGTAACTCGATTGCTTTCATCCGTCAAGAAGAGAATTCCTTCTTCAGCGCGCTCAAAACTGCGAAATCTTGTTAATGAAGAGCATTTCCCTACTGGAGAGCCTTCAGGGAACCATTTTTTTCGATTTTATTAATATTTAAATAAGTGTTTCATTCATTCGATTTCATCTAGTTTTTCACGATATTACTCGGTCATGCAATAGGTATGATAGGCTTCATATTTTCTCGTATTTATAAGAACAGACGTTAGTTTCTTCAATTGTATTGGCGACATGGTGATATCTTATACTTAATCATATCTTTTTTCTGGGGGTAAGACATCAATAACTTTAATGAACAGAATAAAATTATATATTATTATTTAAATAACATACTTTTGTTTCGCTTCTTCGTTCGTTTCTGTAAATAACAGAAATTTAAATAATGGAGTTGTTTTATTCTTTATTTACATACGATAGGCTATTTATTTTGTGTGATTATCTAATCAGTTTTTTATTGTCGATTGCGGCAATAATATTATATTTTTCAAAGCATTTCTGTCTCTGCAACTCTTGTGATTCCCATAGAATTTTATTGGCGATACTTTTTCAATTATATGACCTCTCATTCATTCTTTTGAAGTAGGAATATGCGAGAGTACACTAGAAAGTTCCACGTTCCATCAACATTTCTAATGTGCTTTAAATAATTCAAGCGGCGTCTGAATTTCCGCATGAGATGCTTACACGAAAAGGAGGAATTGTACGTAAATGCATTTAGAGAAATTAAAAGAAACTCTCCAGCAATCATTCGCTTCCATTGGTACATATTACTTCATTCAGGGTTATATAATACTTCTTGCATCTTCCAAAGAAGCTTCTGTCTCCAATGATAGATGGTATATACTAACTACCAATTGAATTTTGCTCTCTTCTAAGTCACGATTATTGTGATGCAGATCCGATTTACAATTCACGCACTGATAATTCAACAGTTCATATTAATAGTATATTGGAGAAAAAATCCCGAGGCTGTGCTGTTTTTGTATTAAGAAATGTAACATGGTCAAAATTTGAAAACGAAACTAAGAAACTAACAAACAAATAAAAGAAAATCAAATATATTTTGATAAAATATTTTGAAAGCAATGCCTAGAACCTTGAAGATACACTGTAGACCAGATATAACGCGAAAGTTGGGGTCCAAGATATTTGACCGCGTTATAATTGAATCTGCGTTATATCGCATTTACCCATTTATAATTACATGCAGTGACAGCCGACCCCATAAACCTACCAGTCAGAAATAACATTGCGGTAACCATTATCCGCGCACAAACGGGCAAAAACGATAGAAAAGAATACAGCAGTTAAAAGTATTTTGTTTTAAATTTTTGAAATAAATATTTTATTTTTTATTGTGTTCCACGCTTTCCTTTTTCTTCTTTTTCGCGATTTCTATAATCGATAATGGGGTGATGGCTGGTTTGACGCGACGCTAGACTTGTCTATTTGGTTATATTTGTAATGCGCTAATACGCGATAATTTAGGATAATACGCGATCATTTAGGATAGACTCTATGTCTATAACCAAAGATGTTTGTGGAGAATTTGAGTGAAAACTATGTAATTACAAAAGAAAAAGACAGGGTCCAACCATTGCCCGCGTTATAAGCGATCCCGCGTTGTATCAAGCCGCGTTATATCGGGTCTACAATGTATTATACCGTTTCGGTTTGCTGAAATAAAGACCTTTAAAAGTTTAAAATCCTTCGTCGGCAGATAAACGATTACACATCAGTTGAACGTACACTTACGATAAATTACCTATATATATATATATATATATATATATATATATATATATATATATATATATATATATATATATATATATATAGTTATCTATAAATAAACATTTCACATTCTTTCTGAGTGTACCATTCCTATTTATTCAACACATTTTTTACACTAACAAAAATTCAAATATATCTACTTTTAAAATTATATTATAACTTTGCACATAACAATAAAAGACTTCCATCATTAACAAAAATTACACGAAATGTCACATTACCTAAACTATATTCAGTAACCATGAATGAAAATTAAAAAAAAAAAAACAATATAAAATACATTACAAAAAACTTAATATTTAGTAACAGAAATTAAAATTCAGAAATAGTTTTACAATTATCGAGGCATACTTTGGTCATACGCTAATGTATTAAGTCCATTAGCAACACAAACTTTCGTCTCAAATGTTTTAGCTAAATAATAGAATACATGACACTACAGTATTAAAATTATATACATAGCCCATATTTAACATAAATTTACAAGTTGAAATAAAGATAAAGCAGCAGAAAACATAATAAAAATCATTTAATCTTATCAATGGTATTTCTTAATCTTCGAAAGCTAAAATGTATAAAATATTCATACAACAAAAATAAATTATTTCAACACGATAAACTTTGAAAAAACAAAACACTAACAGCCATAAAAGTTTTCAAAGAGGTAAACAGTTTTGGTGACAAAGCTATCCTCCTAAGTTGCAATAAGAAAGTTTTTTCTTGTAAACATGACTAGACAACGTCGAAAACTCCCGAATTCTGATTCACATTTTTATCTCAGCAGCGATACCCTCGCTCAAACGGGCCTTACAATCGAATCCTTTTCGTGTTCGCCATCTTCGCCTTCTGCAGCATCTTTTCGGGGACCGTGAACTTCTTAACCATCGCCTTGTGCCTCGCTCCGCTCTTCACCCTTCTAATCTTATCCTTGGAAGAATCAAGCGGAGTGCAGAATACGGGGGTTGCTAACTTTTGGAAGGAACGCGCCATCGAGGAGAATCCAGAAGATGGCGAATCGCCTCTCACGTTGCTCGCGTCCAGTAGCCTCCTGTTGGGGACCCTCTTAGGAGTGGATTCGGAGGCCGTGCCCGCGGACTTGAAGGGGTCGCTTGGCGATGTGGCGGGCGGCGTCCTGTCCAATACGGACGAAACCTCCCACTCGAGCAACTGCCTCATGTTGGTCGCCTTGGGAACGAGCGGCGTCGACGTGAAGATGGGCAGTTGTGACGTCAACATCTCCCACCCCGATGGCCTGATGGGCGTCCTCTTCCCGCCATAAGGAGATGAATTTCTCGAATAATAACCACCTTCCATTTTCGATGAGCTGGGGGTGAAAGATATATCCGCGAAGGTCAAAAATCGTGAAATAATAAATAAAATATAACATCGACTTCAGAAAAGATTGATACTAAATCACGGCTCTGTTTCGATAAATCTCGGTAGTAATTTTATCTTTTTAATTATTTCTAGTCACGTATTTCAGAAAGAAAAGCAAACGATAAATGCGTTTAAATGCACGGCATCTACAGCGGGCGTACATGATATACCTAATTGGTGGATGGCAGGGGGTGCAATTCAACAAAAGCTCCTAGTTTTCCTACGTTATCTTTTCCTATTATGTTCTCTTATCGCCCTAGGGAAAAACGATCTTCTATATCGCTCCGCCCTACACCCCTCTGTTTATCGGAAGATTGATTCATTCGTCAATAAACGTCACCGGCATTCAAATAGCCGAAGGCTAACTTGTCTTATCTGCTGGTAGGATTCACTGCATCATTAAATGAATTAATGACGGAACGCAGGGAAAATATATCCCGAAAACCATGTAATCCAGTATAATATTTTCTATAAGATTACTGAAAATGAGAGTAACTTAAATGGCAAAATTAATCTTAATATGATAATTTTAAACTCGAGGTTATGTTAGCGAAAATCTAGGACTAAGCTCTTTATAGATTATGTAACAAAATCTTCTATAATACGCACAGCTATATTTCTCTAAAGATACCTGCACTTTAGGAAAAGGAAGTTTTTTAATGAAAAACGTCAATCAAGTGACGCTTAAGCCGTTTAGATAATTATGCATATGTATTATACAATTTTATTCACCCTTGGTTAACCGATTATTCAAATATTATTAAACCTAAGACAAATCGTATTTTAGCTTAGAAAATTATTGCCCGGTGTTAATATTTATTGCCTATATATAACTTTAAAATAATAAATCGATTAATTTTAAGATAAGACGAAGCAACAAAAATAAATTTGGACGAAAATAAATACCGGGTGTTAGGAAGCTTGGACAGAACAATTGTGAACTTTTACTATTGATGATGTCATTTTAAAATTACGTCCTCGGAAACATTATATCGACACATCACTGTTATTTAATTAATTCTTAAAACTGTAATTAAGTTTCTATTGCCGGACGTCTATCGACAGAACCTTTGCAAATCCCTCGACAATATTATTCGTCGATAAAAGACCCGATAAAACACGCATGAAAAACAAAACCATCACGCACACACTCTTTAGGTTTTTCGGCGCCAATGTCAACTCAAACGAAACACAATTGCGATAACATAATAAGCCGACGTTGCATTTAGCGTAACCAATCACTTTCAACTGCCTAAAGAACAAGTTCACTGAATGGATCACGCACCTTAGAAAGAAATTCAAAACAGTAAGAAAGAATCACACGAGACGTACCTTCTCATTATCCGAGAGAAACAGGGCCGATATCCACTGACAAGCGAGCAGCGACAGATACGTACGCACCCTTCCCTTGAGCGCGCAACGACAGGAACGACCGAGGAGAAATGACAGTGGGAACGCCTGTCGCAGGATCATTTATAGAATTAGTCCGTACGAGCCTATCTCCTTCATCCTCCTCCCTTTCTCTCCGTACTTTCCCCCAAAAGTCTGCGTCAGTCCGCGGTGCCAGGGTTTATTACTCCTTTTGGCCCAGACGCGCCCCCTTATCCCGTAGGAATCAGCCGATACTATTCCAGGAACTCTTATGACTAGCAGTTGCCTAAGGGAAGGTTGGATCGTTGACCTCACGGACCAGTGAAATGGGTTCGCTTCTGTTGCATCACGTGCATTTTCCGAAAACCCCTTTTCCCACGAACTCGAAAACTACCATATCTCTCTTTCTCTCCCCTCCTTTTCTGCCCCTTCCATTCTCTTCCCCTCCTTCCCTCAAACAGGCCCACTCCTCCGACTCGTCGCTACTCGTAACCATGCCTCCCTCTCCTCTTTCCAACCCCCTTCCCTCCCCTCCCATCCAATGATTATCCGCCCGGCAATTTGGAAGGTGTTGGAAAACAGACGAGTTTGGCGTCGCGTTCTTGCCAGGACAAGACCTCCTAAAGAGGAACTGGGATTAGCGAAAGAGGAGCCATTTAGTTTTCGGTCTCACGGCGCCCACGTGGGTGAAGGGCAGTGGCGCAACCAAGATTTTAATCATAAAATTATGGAAAGTCTTTCAGTTTTCCACAATATTATATTAACTACCGTAGCAACGACTCCAATGCCTTTCATTGGGAATTGATTTTCCATACTTCAAGAGCTTAGACTGCATTATAATCCGTTTGATTTCAGCCAACGACGTATACATATGACGACGTGATAATTTTAAATTAATTTTTTTATTCAGATACGTACTAAATGGCACGGGTGATGAGACCATAATCCGAACACACAAAATATCCTAATTGTAACATAAATTTTAGTGTAACATGTAAGCTATTGTCTTACTGATGATTATAGTTATTGCTTAAAAAGGGTGATCTGAGCCATGAAACTTGAAATTGGAAAACATGGACGGGAAGCCGATTGCCAGAGAATTTAGAAATTCTGGATACATGACTTAATTTTGCAGAAAATGAAAATTATTTTCCTACTTATATATTATTATGCCATTGATTTTAAACTAAGATGTAAACATAGGATGACGTCATTATACTAACACATGAAATTTAGTAAAACGTAAAAAGTATTTTAATGTTGTGTTTCGTAGTTTTTTGAGAAATTTTAACTTTTCAATTGTTAAATATAAGAGCATCATACCTTTTTCGAGATTTTTTATCCAAATGCGTGCTAAAGGCATGGATGATGATGCGATAATCTTAACACAAAATATCCTAATTTTTCCATAAATTTAGTGTAATAGGGTAGTGTCTGAATGATGATTATTCATATTACTCATGCAGGACGATCTGAGACATGAAACTTGAAATACGAAAATTTGGATAAGAGCTGATTGCCAGGGAATTTGGAAATTACGGATAGGTGCCTTAATTACGCGGAAAATAATAAATACTTTGTTATAAATCGTGGAATTTATTATCTAATACATGTAGGCTCCACGTGACTGAAGTGCTGTTGCCCTGGAGATCGCGTTGGTTTATTTACAAGTTTAGATCTTGGTGTATAGTGATATTTTTTAAGCGCTTGCAGTATGCAAGCACCGAAAACAAACTCCTATTCAAAAGAGCATTGCATTACAGTAACTAAAAACATCTTCCAATTCTTCCATCTCTCCTTGCTCTCTTAAACACAAGCATGATTCCCTCCATTATTTGGAGAAATTTCTCTATACGGTAATTTTCGAGAAATTCACAAGAACATTTTGCATTGATGCGAATTCCGTTCGTGAAGTCAATAATGATTTGCCAAACAATTTTTTCAGCAATGGAAGATAAAATTGAGTTTTATAACAAATTCATAACAGCTGGAAAATATCCAGTTAGCTTTAAAAGCTGTTAGTCTTTACGGAAGTTCGGAATCTACGTAAAGCTTTTTTACATCAACATTTGCAAAAATACAACATACAAATTTGGAAAATCAATTAAGAATTGCGGAATCCAAAATTGATGCCTACCTGGAATATCTCAGGTGAAGTATGGAAAACCAAAATTTTCATTAGCATATCCATATGCAATGGAACTTCCAAAACTCGAACTTCTATAACTCGAAGTGAATTAATTTTACCGGGCAAAATCCCTATAAGAATATTTTTTGTTTCCCTTTAAGTTCGACTTGTGGAAGTTCCAATGCATTGATTTCTTTTTTTCAGTGAATTTTTTTCTGTGGCTCCTTAAAAAATATATTTTTTCAAGTATCTCTTTACTTGACTTGAGTTGCCCGGCCCTGAGTTAGACCGTTCGTTCAATACGCTTCAAGTATTTGGGATTCGTACGAGAAAGGCTACAGTGAGAAAGAGCACACGCAGAGCAGCTGGATTCATGAAAGAAAACAAACGGCCATAAACAAAGCTATGAAAGAATAAATTAGATATCGCTGAAGAATCGGAGGATGAGCACCAGGTTAAGAAGAATAGGTTTTAGGAATATTTGAAGCACCAACCTATGTACATACATTGGGAGACACGATCATGACGATAGAATACGTCAGACCGAATGTAGGACAGAGCTATATCGAGGCTCGTTTATTCCAAGGACAATCAGAGATCTTAAAACACGTATAAGTAATAAACTCCCTTATGAAATTCTTGAAGAGGTTGAAATAATGAAGAAATGAAATTTTTCAGTAAGAGCAACATTCGCCTATGTTCTGACCGAGGTGTAAACGAATTAGATAAATACGCTCATCAATAAAAAACAAATTAAGCGTTTAATAAATAAAGAAATATAATCAGTTTTTGAAGAGTCAAAAAAATGGAGCCCTGCGAAAAAATCATTCGTTTTTGCAGGTGAAATTTTGGGAATCCATACCAATTAAATCTTGAATATTGCATACTTCCTCGAATGAAATAAGTGAAATGCATTCATGAACTTTCACCACTCGTTCCAAATAAATTTTCTGTCGGCAATTATATTTATTTAAATCGAATTAGACTCAAATATTAAATGCTTTTCAAACCATTCCCATAAAAATTTAGTTGCTGTTTTTTGGATTTTAATTGAGGTAAATATTATGCGGTATTTTTTCCTCGCTAAAAAATCACAAATCGGTAGAATTGGTAGTTTTAATTTGACAAATTAAATTATTTTTGGTTCAAAAGATATTTTAGATAGTCAAGCGGGAAGCGAATACCAAATTTTTGCAACAGTTATATTTTTAAGCATGCGATATGATCTGCCTCCGGCATGGATCACAATAGGATTTATTTTAATTAATCAAACTCGAAGACGGTACATCTACAAGTTACCCTGCAATTCACCAAGTTGGTGGGTGGCAGGGGGTGCAATGCACCAAATCCTACCTAAAGATTGTCTAACGCAATTCGAAATTTCCTATTGTGATCTCGTATTGTCCTCGGAAAAAATGAGCCTAGATAACGCTCCGTCCTACAATCGATCTCACGTATTTTATCGTCTCGATCATTTCTACCTATATACGTTGGTGCCACAATTATTCCCACTACCTCCTCTTTTAGACATTCCGATCTATATTTCTCTAGAAGTTTCAACCTTGAGTCCAATCTACGGTCCTCCAGTGATACCCAGTTCAAATCGCTCAATAAAGAGGTGACGCTTTCCTTATGTTCGTACTTTTGTTTTACAAATCTGGCTGCTCTGCGCTGTACTCTTTCTAGTTGAATTATGTGTCCCTTCTCGTACGGATCCCATATGCTCGCTGCGCATTCCACTTGCGGTCTTACCAGTGATAAGTAGCATGTTTCACGTACTTTCTCTGTAGTGTTTCGTACTATTCTACCAATGAATGCCAGTTTCTTGTTGGCCGCGCCTATAACTCGACGAATGTGCATGTCCCACGAAAGATCTCGACAAATGGTTACTCCTAAATATTTTACGGTAGTAGTAGTAGTTTGTAAAATTATTTAATATTTCAAACGTTTTACTGCTGTGTTTATATTTATTGAAATTAGATAGCTTTTTTAGATTTATCTCCATAAAATATATAGAAGTAATGCATTCAACACGATACCGAAATATAGCAAGCACATTTGGTGTAACGTCAGTTTATTCTAACGGATAATTTTTCGTATCTGATATGGATTGTTAACAAATAGAATAAATTTGTGGGAATTTCAGATACCTACTACTTCATCAGTTTTCTCCTTGTTTCCCATGTCACCTTATCATTCCACTTCTTCTCTGTCTTCGGTCATCCGTTACCTCCGCCAGCTTCAAATGTCTTATTGCGAGGAATTTAAATAATCAGATATAATTTCTAAGAAATTATACTTGAGCTCACGCAATTTAAACACTCCATTTTTTACAGATTGATGGACACTTTGAATCCATTATTTGCATCGGCAAATAATATAAAAACTGGTTATGGTCAGAGACTGCGCAAGGTTTGGGCGAGTGAGACACCAGCCCTGGACGCTAAATTGAAAAGGCTCCAGATAAATTTAGATACAATATGGACGCTTCTGAAATATTACCCCCCAAGCATTGTAGGAAAGCTAGGGACTTTTGGTGCACTGCACCCCCAGCCATTCACCAATAAACCAACTTGCATTATCATGTAGATGTAGAACCACCGAAGCAGCCTAACACTAGCGAAATTTATTGCCATACATATTTCTTATTGCAAGAAACGTTTATTAGTTTCTTTCGTTGCAGCGTATGATTCTATCTTCTGTGTTTCGTCCAATTACAGTGATTTGTCCGTCTTTCTTTCTTCGGTGAAGAATAATTCTTGTGATTCGATTCCCGTAAGTAATGTTCTTGGGAAGGGGAAGATAAATATGAAACTATTGATATTTGGGTTTGATAAAAAATTCTAATGTTTTCTGTATAACGAAGAATGTGGTTCCGAGCCAAAATCGTTGTTAAGTAGTATAGATTCTGAAAACATCCATGCTTTCTAGTCCGTTTTTTTCTCGGTGTACGGATTTTATTCACTGCATGTTGTCATTGATGTTATTTGGATCTGCGAAACTTGCATTGTATTTTAAGTTCTTGTAAGGGTGTTTTAATTCCATTCTTTATCTCTTGAACTGCTACAGATGGATAATGACTCTTGTGAAACTGCGATGAGGAAAGCAAGGGGAAATAACCTCATTATATTTCCCATGATAGGCTGAAAAGCTGAAAATACCTCTATGGATCTTTCTGGGGTAAAATATTCCGGATGTAAAATAGTCCTCCAATCGGATCTCCGGGTGGAAACTAACCTAGGGGATGCACAGAGGAAATGTAACATTAATAAGAAGAAAGCAAGTAGTGAGAAAGTAAGAATAGGCACATGGTATGTTAGGACTATGAATTCAGGGGGTAAACTAGAGAACTTAAAAAGGGAAATGAGAAGGAATAATGTAGGTGTAGTAGGTCTTAGTGAAGTTCGGTGGGAAGGAGAAGGCGAGATAAATTCAGACGAATTTAAGATTATTTACTCGGGAGGGGAGAAAAAGGAAAGGGGAGTGGGGATTATAATGAGAAAAGAGATAGGTGAAATAATTAGCAAGGTAGTGACAGTTAATGATAGATTAATAGCCGCAAAACTTCAGATGGAGCCAGTGGAAATGCTTATAATTCAAGTGTATATGCCAGCAGCTAATGCTGGTGACGACGAAGTAGATGAAATGTATTAACAGATTACGGAGATATTGGAGGAGGAGGAAAAAGAAAGGATCACCGCCATAGTGATGGTAAACTGGAACAGTGTAGTCGGAGAGGGACAGGAAGATATCATAGTGGTAAAATATGCATTAGAGAAGAGAAATGAAAGAGGGGAGAAACTTGTGGAATTCGGCCATAGAAATAGATTGATTTTAACTAATACATGCTTTAAGCATGACCAGCGGAGACTTTACACATGGAGAAGCCCAGGAGACCAAAGACGATACCAGATAGATTACATACTAGTCAATGAAAGATTTAGAAATAGCATTCAAAATGTAAAAACACTACCAGGGGCAGATATCGATTCCGACCACCTTTTGGCGGCAAATACACAATGTAGACTGAAGAGCGTTAAGAGAAATATAAGAGTTAACAAGAAATGGAACTTAGAGGAACTCTTTAAGAACAAAGAGGCTATCATGACTGAGCTGGAGGAAAGGCTGGGAGAGAGAGCTGAAGAAAATGGGGACAATGTAGATGAGGAGTGAAAATACATACATAGCAACATTAAAGATGTAATGGAAAAGAAGGTAGGAAAGATAACGGGTGAAAGAAACAAAAAACCCTGGGTCACAGCAGCCATGCTGCAAAAAATGGAAGAGAGGAGAAAGTGGAAGAATATAAACACTGAAGAAGGCCAAAAAAGTACAAAGAGTTAAATAATGCTTTAAGAAGGGAACAGTGGATAAATGAGAAATGCGAGGAAATTGTCAATTGTGAAAGAGTTTGTAGAAAAGACCTCATGTATAGCAAAGCAAGGGAACTATTCAAGAAAAAGGCAAGAAAGATAGGACGTAAAGGAATCATGAACAAAAGTGGTAAAATAGTCTCGGAGCCAGACAATGTAAAGAATGTCTGGAAAGAATATACTGAGGTGCTGTAGGACAAAAAAGGATGGACAAGAAATATTGAATTAAATGAAAAAGTGGATGTGGAAAAATACCAGCTAGGACCAAGTATTCTCGAGTCTGAAGTTAAAAGAGCAATTGATGACATGAAAAAAAGGAAGGCTGTTGGGAGTGATGATATACCCGTGGACGTTCTTAAGGTTTTGGGGTCTAAAGCGGTTAAGCAACTCACAAAATTTTTTAACCAAGTATATGATACTGGCATATGGCCTGAAGATTTTTTAGATGTTGTTGGAGAAAAAGAACAATGCAAAATGTTCTAAGGATTACAGAACTATTAGTTTAATTTCTCATACAGTTAAAGTTCTAACCAGAATAATGACCAAAAGAATTGGAGTTAAAATAGAAAAGGAGCTGCAAGATAATCAGTTTGGTTTCAGAAGAGAAAGAGGGACTAGAGATTCTATAGGATATGACAATGATGATAGAAAGAGCGCTAGAAGTCAATAAAGGTATGAATTTTTGTTTTGTAGATTGGGAGAAAGCTTTTGACCGGGTGAAATGGGATAAAATGTTGGGTATTTTAAATAAAATAGAAATAAATTGGAAAGATAAAAGACTGCTTAAAAACCTTTACTTTGATCAAAAGATTAGAGTCAGGGTTGAAGGAGAAGAAACAGAAAGTACTTCAATAGGGAGGGGAGTGAGGTAGGGATGTCCTATTTTACCAGCGATATTTTATTAATATTTATGCAGAAACAATAACAGAAGAAGCGTTGATGGAAGTGAAAGGATTTAAGATAGGAGGTGAAAGTATTACCACCATTAAATATGCGGATGATCAGGGATTAATAGCAGAAGACGAGAAAGAACTTCAGAGGATGACAGACAGACTAGTGGAGGTTGGTCAACAATATGGAATGAAGATCAATGCCGAAAAAACGAAAGTCATGGTGGTTTCAAAGGAACATAAAGAATTAATTATAATGGTAAATGGCCAAAAACTGGAACAAGAAAGTAGTTTCAAATATCTTGACAGTATTTTAGCGCAGGATGGATTTAGTTCACAGGACATCAGAAGTAGGATTGCAATGGCAAAAGCAGCATTTAACGAAAAGATTGGAACTTCTCACAAACTAGAAAATAAATTTAGAAACAAGAAAGAAATTAGCAAAATGCTACATATGAAGTATAGCTCTTTATGGTGCAGAGACGTGGACGGTAAGGAGAAAGGAGGAAAAGTATTTAGAAAGTTTTGAGATGTGGGTATGGAGGAAGATGATGAAGGGGAAATGGACAGAGAGGAAGAGAAACGAAGAAATATTAGAAATGGTGGGAGAAGAATGGATGCTAATAAAAACAATCAGGAAAAGAAAAGCAAATTGGATAGGGCACATATTGAGAAGACAGTTTTTACAAAGGACGATCTTAGAAGGCAAAATTAGTGGAAGAAGAGGAAGAGGGAGAAAAAGAATAGAAATATTAGAGAATATAAAGCAGGGATATAGTACTTATAGAAGTATAAATGAGGCTTCTAGGGAGAGAGAAAGATGGAGGCAGCGATTTATCTAAAACCTGCCTTCGGACAGCAGCTTGATGATGATGAAGGAAGAAAATCGCAGAATCACCATTGAGATTGGCTACTTTGCTGCCAAGATGCGCCCCTGGATTTCCCAACTGTTATGTGGCTACTTGAGTTTCCATGAATTGGAATTTAGTCGTACAGTTAGTTCGGTATTCCAGTTTCTTTGAGAAAATTATGATGTCGAATTCATTCTTAATCGGCTGCATTTACGTCGGGATACACGATGTTATATCTATCACATTAGTTTTAACCGAGCCATTTGAGGCCATTCAAAGTTTTCTTGTAAGATTTTATGCTTGTACTGAAGGACCAAATATATCATCTGAGGTGTATAAATTAAAAAAATCTAATCTTTATAATTGTATGTGAACCTAGTAAGTATTTTTAGAATTAATTCTAGTTTTAAAATATCAGATTTCAGAGTCCATAAAAATTTTGTTTTTCTCTCACTAGGAAAAGTAGAATGCGGTAAAATGTCGGCCGTTAGGCAAATTATTTTTCAATGTAAAATTTCAAAGGCCATCGACAACAGTATGGGCGCAATTCCATTTGTTGTATTTTAAATTACTAAGTAGATTTAAATCATGTGGCATTCGGTATTTACATTATACATTAGCGTGCATTAATTTAACAGGTAATTTTAAGTAGATTGTCGAAGAAGAATATCCTTTTTTTACTGTTTCTGCTTGGTTAGACAATTTTTATGAGATCTTTTAATAAAATAGTTTATTTATCTCATCACTAATGCAAAGAGTCATTTATAGGGTGATTTTGAATTTGTAATATGGAAAGTATTAAATAATGGTCAAGTTCTCTCATTTTGTACATTAATACTTTTACAGCATTTATTAACTCTCATCGTATTATGTGTCATTACAATTTTATATAAACAAAAAAATTAATTATATCAATTCATTGAGTAAAACGCTAAGAATTAGATACTTATAAATTTTCATTACTTATTTAAAGATATGGTATATTTTAATTTAAGACAAATATAACATCAAAATATGATATATATTTTTAACTTATTTCAAATTTACAAGGTCCATTTCACGATAAGGGATAGTAAATGAGCAAATATTAGCATATGACAAAGAATATAGGTAACTCGAGGTAAAAAGAGGAGATAAAAAGAATGAACAAACTTAAATATGAAAATACGAGCAAAAAAATTGAATTCATAACTGAAAGTAGGGGGGGAGGGAGGAAAGACAACGGGAAACGTTCGTACATATCCTGTTAATGCTTAAGTCGTTGTGGAAACAGCACTATCTTAATCTCTATAGCAACTAGGCAAACAGTTTCAATCCGTTGAACAAATAAACGGCGTTAAAAAAACAGGAAATCTTCTTGTGTCAGCGGTTCCTAACCTTTTTCTGGCTCACGGATCCCTTTTACATTTCGGAGATTTTCATCGACTTTCCTCACGGGCCAATTTTTTTTATAGCGTCGTTGACCCTTCTACAATGGCACCGCGAACCGCAGGCTCGAACTATAATATTCTTATCTTTCCTTCTCAAACCGATTAAAATTCTTATTTATTACTGAGCGCTTGCTTTATTCTCCATGGTTTTTTTAGGCGCAGTCATTCAGCAATGAAATATTTTTCGCGTGGAATAGCGAGCTTCTGTTGGGAAAAAATAGAGAAGTGGCGCCAGAAATCCGAATACTTGAAATATGCACCGCGCACGGAACTCGAGGAATACATAACGGTAAAATACCTTTGAATTAAATTAAACGCGTTCCTCGAGGCAGAAAAAAGCTATACGTATCCACTGTAGAAAATGGTGTCATCACCACATCCTTCGGTGTTCTCTCCTTGAATTGTACTCGCAACCGGGACTCCCACTTCGTTTACGTTTATCCAAGATTATTCATCGGGCACTGTCTCCCAAACATTTTATAAGATGATTGCTGAAGTAATTTCATTCTATTTTTAAAATCTTCGAAAACTAAGTCAGCAGCTGCTAACATGGCTTCTTTTACAATCTCGCCATCTTCAAAAGGCTTTTTTCTCTTGGCCAAATAATGCAAAATTTTAAGTGATGCAATCGTTGCTCTTTTTTATTGCTGCACTGGTTTGGTAAAATGCTCTGCTGTTTAGTTAAAATAGATTTCATATCAGAAATTTTCTTTTTCGTGATCTCAGAGTTTAACGAATAACTAGTATTAAAATTTCCGTGGACCGTATTAAAATGTCCTTCAACATTATTTTTCTTTGAAAGTGCGACACAAGCATTGCACAATAAACAAACACACTTTCCTTTCAAATTAATAAAACAGAATTGTTCTTCCTCTTATTACTCATATTGGGGATGAAATTTTCTACAAATGAATTAATAAACACAACGCACTGAATATCGGGAAAATATGAAATATTGTGAACTGTTTGTCAATTTAAATTGATTTATGTTTAACCAATTAAGAGGGAAATGAGCTATCACTGGCTGATATTGTAAGAGACGAAGAAAAATCTCCAAAACTTCTGTACTTTGTATAATAAACGAAGAACGAAACTTCGAAACCAACGACTTACGACAATAACTCGAGACAAGTTATGCTACCAGACGGATAACAAGACTTCGAAACCAAAGACTTTCGACAACAACTTGGGGTATCACCCGAAATAGGGAAATAGTTTTCCCGTATCGGGCGCTGTGAAGGATGTATTTATATTATGGCAGAGTAGGGAGAAGGGAAAGGGACGTGGATAAGCAAGAGAGGGGTAACGGATGAGTCATTATGAAAAGAACTCTGTTAATGACAACAATGTCTTTATCCAACAATGCATGTCCCCAGTTCGCTTATAAGTCCTGATCTTGACGATGTTATGACGATTCGGCTCTTTATGATGTAAGATGTTGATTACAAAGTTCTATTCTCCATCTTGTTCCGCAACTTATTTCTCTTCTGAGAGTTTTCCGTAATTGTTTAACCTGAGTTCTCTTTTTGACTTGCGGGCGACACAAATGTCTTGCGTGCACCTCGTTGCCGACCTCTGACATAAATTAATTGAGATAATATTTTGAAGAAGATTGATCATCTCCCTTAAGTGGGGTATTTACCTTATTGCCCCCACTTTGTATCCGCCACTGTTCCTACGTGTGGCATCTATCCACGTGGGCGGTTTGCGCCGTTCTTATTCCGTTCAATATATTTGCCTTTCCTCGGGAAATTCATTAAAGCAAAAAATTATCTAATCTTCCTAATGGAACTAACGATTAGTTTGCTATGAAAATGAAAAGACTTATTGTTGGCGTTATTTAAAAGTATTCACAACAAAAACATTTAGCACTTAAAACAATCGAAATGTGATTATTTGAAAATCAAAACAAAATCTTCTGAGATGAATCCGATTCCGCGATCTAAGCATCTACTCCGGAACCGCCGAGATGTTCCCGCCAAACACGCCTTTCTCCCTCACTCGCTTTCAACACATATAAAAATCACTATAAAATATTTCGTTCATTTCAGGCTTATGAAATTAATAGATTCGTAATACAGAGCCCAAGACGACGCATTGCATGTCCCACAGCCTTATAGTTGCGGAGTTAACACGATTTCATTAACTGAATAAAATGTTGTAAAAAATAAATCTAGAGATTTGATATCTTGTACACTAAATAATAAGACTATGACTCACCTTCTGTTAAAATTTAACTGGAATCGTGCAAGCTGTTTTGTAATTATGAACTGGCAAAGTGATGTCTTCCGTCTCAGTGCCCTAAAAAGGGGTCTTTTTTCATTCTCACCCCAAAAACGTCTTCAAAAAACCCAAAAATACACATCTACCCTCATTCAAAGCGGAATTAAATATGCTATATGCTGATCTGCCTCACACTAAAATCCATGGAGCTGTTCTTGAGATATTTAGCCTCAAATTTGAGTCTACATACTTTTGGCGACGATTAGTAAAGCAATAGTGGGCCTACTACGGCCCGCGGGCCATACCAGGCATTTTATGCGCCTCACGATGCCATTACGAAAGCTAACCGTGAAACTTGATAATGAAAATGTTAGAAATTTTGGTTGATATTACGGCGGTAAAACCTTTTTTTAATGAAGTTATGACGCTGAAATATTGTTATTGATTTAAACCACCTACCTGATTCGTATCCTTAGCATCAGAGACGCATCTGGGAGACATGGTGCTTATGGAAAAATTTAAGGAAGCATCTAAGTTATGCAGATTATTATTTTTCCCTGCATTTTAATATGGAATAGTAGCGTTTTATTGAAGATAACTTGAACATCCGAGCATTAAATTAATACTTATTATGAGAAAATAAACTTTTGACATTTTTTGCGGGAACCTTGGACGCATTTTGCAGGCGGCACCTATGGCAAATGCCACCTTCGCCGTACCCTAGTTACGGCACTGCTTAGCATTCTCTTCCGACGTGAATCCTAATGCGGCCTGCCAAAACACTTCCATCTCTCTATGTGGCTCGCCTAAACACCCGCAGCTGCTAAAATGCTTTAAAAGTTTGCCCGTCCCGATCTAAGGACAAATATTCGATCCCACCGCATACTGAGGTTTACAACCATGCATAGGGCGACCATTTCACACTATTAAAACTTTGGTGAGTTGCGACGAAATAAGAACGATAATAATGGCAGGCAATAACAAACAACACACGCTTCGGGAACGTTGCGATGCGACGGAGGCGACGATAGATGGCAGTCAAAGACTGATGAAGTGAACGTCCTCTGGAAAAGGAAGAGCTGGATGTTGATGACAACGAGCGAATGCCCGATGAGGGATTTTGGTCGGAAAAATGCAACGGAAAAGTACAAATATAAGGGGAGAGAGGGAGAAGGAGAAAATATAAAAATCGGATGGAATAATTCGGCGTGGAACACAAGAGTAAATCTGGAAAAAAATATTATTAATAAGACTGAAATTATTTCTAAATGTTTAAAGCGGAGATAAAGAGCAGGGCTGCCATAATAAAAAGTTAAATAATATTTATTTTACACCTATTTCTAGAGAACTGACTTAATGGATTTTAACAAAATATAGTATATTAAATCGCCATATAAATAAATAACGAAAATATATTTCAATCGGGTCGACTAAACAGGGCTACGCAATATTAAGATTAGAATTTTTCTGTAACTATTATATTAGTTTATAAACTTTTGGCTGAACGGATTGTTCCTGTTATGGCTATGGTCCGAGGTAGTGAGTGTGCTCGAGAAAGTACTTTTCTTTAAAATTCTCGTTTCTCGAGCAATTTTCGTCTCCAAAATACGAAAATCTCTAGTCTCGAAAAAATTTTCTCGAGAATTTTTTTCGTTTTAAACCATGAATCATTTTACATTTTTCGGCGTATTTTCCGTAGGATGTCTGTTTGTGTGACCTTTTTTGTGATAAGTTCATAATGACGTAGCAGTGCAATCTCTAGCAGTTTATATATTTCCACAATCTCACAGCTTTGTTTCTTTTGCGGTCTGATTCTTCACTTATCTCGCGCCATTCTCGGCGTTGTTATTACGTTGTTTATACACATTGATTCTTTGTGTGTGTTGTGAACAGAATAGAGCCCACCATTTTGTCACGGCCACTCATTCTATTCGATGCGTTTTTGCGAAAATTGGCGGCGAGATATCACCCGCCTCTTTCCATCAGCAAACTCAACTCGTTTGTTTTCACCTTCCTCTGGACGCTCGCCTTCTATGAATTTAACAATAGGAACCTTTGATTCTTCTTAAGGCGTCTATTTTCACCGATAGCACTCTCCCTCAATTCAGAAGTAGTCATTATCTGAGGGACATGATTGAAAATTTTAATCAACGAGCTATGAGCTAACGACCAATGTTTTGCTTACAGAGAGTGTAAAAAGACTTGCTACGAACAAGTGGCTCATATTTCATACAGACAATGCAGTTTCTCCCATGAGATTCCGGGCTCTTTGGCCAAGGATGAGACATAAGAAGCCATTCCGGTGTGGATTTTTAATGAGACAGGCAAGGGGCAATAAGGCCCATTCCTTTCTCATTTGTCCTATAGGTACAATCAGCGGCGGAGTTATGTTCCGTGGGACCCTGACCGCAGTCCTTTTTTTGGGGACCTATTCATTCACTAGGGAAAAAGAAGAGTGGCAACAACGCATCACACACAATATATTATTTACAGTCACAGCTCTGTTTTTATCGGCAGAGATGAAATCAAAAGTTGTAATAACTGCCGTTTTTATTGGAATCCACAGAGTTGAATAAAGGTCGACAAAGTCAAAATAAATATTTGTTAACTTTGGTACTAGGGGTCACCTCAGCCCCACGGGGCTCTACTTCTGCGCTTACTGCGCATACCTATAAATCCGCCTTTGTATTCTATCTACATTTAAAAGGAAAATATAGTTCACTTTTGTACGAGAAATATTAATCAAAATCAATTTTAAAATATTTTAGCATCCTTACATCCCAATACTACTTTTTAAGAAAAAGATATTTAATAAAAATTCTCACACGGCAATTTTTTCATTCTCAAGAAGGCAAGATAAATTCTAGAAAAAAAATCGCGAAAAAAGAAAAATCTCGAGAGCAGATAAAAGTCGAGAAATCACAATCACTAGTCCGAGGTAATGATGTGCCGGGTGGATGACAATGGCGGTTTTCCGACAAATTATGCATACAATGCTCTCATATATATATATATATATATATATATATATATATATATATATATATATATATATATATATATATATATTCATTTATTTATTCGGAAAAAAATCAACACTTTGAACAAGCTAATGAAATAAATTCCGACTAATGCTCCAGAACCCATCTGCGCCTTCCCTAGCTGGTTTACAAATCACTTAACTGCCCACGAATTTCTTTTAGCATGCACTTATTGCAAAGGCAAAGAAAAATAAATACCAAATAAAAACCCGATCACGAGCTTTTGGCAGTCGTGAATTCAAACAGCTCGGGGAGTCCCAAGCGGGAGGAAATCCCATCCGTTTGCTCAAGCGAAAGCTGAGATGACAAAGCTTTCATTCCATCACCCGGTCCGAATATTTCTTTCTTCCTGCCATTACGGCACGCGAATCTGATTCAACTCGGTATCATCATCATAGGTAGTCTGTCCGTAGACAGGTCCGTGATTATTCATGGTTAAACCTGGTTCTCCATATACTCCTATTTTCCGCTGTCCTCTTTATATCTTGATAACTCTCTTTCCCTTTCAAATCGTCTATCAGCTGAAACCTTTTCCTACCTCTTTCCCTTTTCCCATCTAGTTTTCCTTCTAACACGTCTTTAATCATACTCTCTCTCCTCAGGTAATGTCCAACCCAGTTAGCCTTCCTCTTTCTGATAGTCTGTATAATCATTCGCTTCTCTCCTATTCTTCGTAGCACTTCATCGTTTTTCATCCTATCTGTCCATTTTATCTTCAGCATTCTCCTCCAAGTCCACATTTCAAAGCTTTCCAAGTATTTTATGTCATTTTTCCTTAGCGTCCATGTTTCTGCCTCATACAATGCCATACTCCATACGTAGCATTTTATCAACTTCTTGCGGATATCTTCCCTTATATTCCCTGTAAGTAGTTGTTTCTTTCTCCTGAAAGCCGCTTTTGCTTTTCCTATTCTAGTTTTGATCTCATCCGTACATTTTGCCTCTCGTGTTATGATACTTCCAAGGTATTTATATTCTGAAACTTGTTCTAATGGCTTTCCCCCAATAGTTATGTTCAGATTCTCTTCTTTACCCGATATTCGAACGCGGTATATGGTCTTTCAATTAGGATTCTTCGTATCTCTCGCAATATTTGATCCTTGGGCGAGAGCTGGTTTTTCCCCCAAGCAATACGTGCGGGATTCGCCTCTGCTTTTATTTCAATCTCGCGCTCGGGAAAACCCTCCCGCCGCGACGAGTTTTGGAAAACACAACACATTCGCGCAGCCCATAAACAACCACACGCCCACGCTGTTAAGTTTCTGAGCTAACATTAGAAAATGGAAATAAAAACACGATGTCAAAATCATCCATAAAACGGTGAATTTTACACGGTGACTTAATTTCGGATTCGTCTTACGAAGTTACGGGAAAAACAATCGATCGTTATGTGGGCCAAGATGAAACTTTGACCGGAATGTATATCGATGGATCGGTCTTCAAGAATTAAAGCTTTCCGGTGAAAATTAAATTCAAAAGAGTTAGTATAAAGTTTTTGTTTTTTAAATTTTGACATTTTATCCTCATCTATGGCTTGATATGCACTGACACAGAGCTGGTACAAGGGCTAGGCGAGTGAGGCACCCGCCTAGGGCGTAACACGTTTAGAAGCGTGACAAATGGCAATTAGAACTTTTAAATGCAACATTTTATGTTATAAAATATATTTTATATATATATTATTTTACCCCTAAATTGTAAATAAACTATTATTTTGAGAGGTAAAATTGTGCACTCACGTAATGTGTATCTTTACTTTTAAACGTTTTGAAGATTTTACCAATGATTTCACTAACTAATTGATAAAAATTTTATAAATTTTGCAACTCTCCGCTCAGAGAATATCGTAGGCGCACTGAAATTCTCCATAAATGGCAACAGAAACAAAAAGATGCAATATGACCGAAAACAATCACTCCTAAGGGAATATAAGCAAAACAATATATCTGAGGAAATCACACAACATTTCCAAGGCTACCCATGCTACCCGCAAGATTGGTGAATTGCAGGATAACATATAGAAGAGAAAAAAGATGAGAATTTCAGCCAGTTATGTTACTTTAAAAATGTTTTCCTATTTGCGATTTTTTCATTTAGTTAAATCGCTTCCTTTTTTGCAAAATATAAAAATAATGATAATAGCATCGGCAAAAATCGACGAATGTCTCTTGTTTATATTTTCTTTCATACATTTTTCCAATTGGTTATCTTCTATGCATCCGAAAAATACTTATTTCCATCTTCTTCACGCTATATTTTCGTCTTCACTGTTATGCTGCGTTTCACCATGTGATTAAACTAGAAAATTTCCACGCGTTTAGCGATAAGCGATTTCTCAGCAACTTAATCACTTCGTTAGCGGTTTATCCTAGTTCCGCCTCGCGTTTAAAATTTTGATCCGATTAACCGCCCATCGGACGTTGCGGAGGTGACCAGGAAGATGAGATAATCGCGGTATGGCCTGACCTTCGACGTTTGAAGATCCAAGGCGCCGTGACCTAGTTTGTCGCTAATGGCACCTAACACGCAGAAGCGGACAATAACGGCGGCCATTAACGAAGGCGGAGGTGCATCAGCGCCATCGCTTGAAGTGCGGCTTAAAACATCAGACGCCGGCGAAATTGCATTTCGCGTTTAATGGGCGTGAACATCGTACGTCACGGTCGATTCGATATAAAGCCGCAAACATAATATTCGAACGTCGAATTTCCTCCAGACTCCTCTGTAATCCAATGTTACATACTACTTAAATATCGTGACTTTAGTTTTTTAAAAAGTCGAACCAAATCGCCTATGATTCGATTATACGATAGTGTTTAAGACTGGTTACTTTTCATTTTTGCTGGAATAAAATGTCGATTTTCACGTTTTTTTTTCAAATTTGTGAAAAACAAAATTGAAGATTTTAATGCTAATTTTGATTGACGTTAATGCCACCTAAGCGACAATGGCGTCTTAAATTATCGCATAATTATTGCTTGCCATTTAAATCTCATATTCATTTGCGTCGATATAAAATGTTCATTTTTTGTTGCCTAAGAAAAACGAAAAGCATAAAGAAATGCAAACAACTTTTTTGTTTTATTTTTTATTGAAATATATGTCATTTAGACATTTTGCTAAAGGCCCAGTGTAAACCAAACTGAATACAAAAGGTGAAATTTAATTATAAAATAGCGTTTCTATAGAGATTAATCTGTTGGAGAATTTCGTAAATATATTTCACTTCTTTGGCGAAGATTTGAGGGATATGTGTAAATAAACAATAAAGCTGGCAAAGATAACCCTATTAGTTGAGATTGATAAGAAAACATTCTGATCATACTTACGTTCCAATGCCACGGTCATAGATTCCTTTGATGCGTAGATGGAGTTGCCATCGAACTCTCCTGCGTCGTATTCCACATCGGCGAGGTCAAAAACTTTCACCTGACCGAAAGTGATCGGAGGCAGGCGGATGTCCTCAACAGGTTGTTGTCGCCAGGTATGACAGGAAGCATTGGAGGGAGAAGAAATGTTTTGTTTTTTTTGGTTCAGACTCGAAAATTTCTCCTATGGAGGTAGGAAAGTTGTTTCTTAGAATCAACCTATGTGAACGTCCTCAAATTGGTCAATATCTAGGCTCAACAGGATATTATTACGTATATTTTTTAAATAAAATCAAAGCGTCTGGATGCACATACTTAAGAATAACACTTGATTGGAAAAGGATTGTGATTAGGTAATGAAGGTATTTTGATAACTCAACCTTTACTGAATATGATGGTGTTGATAGTGTTATTGAGCTGTTAATCGAGATATAACTCTTTCGAAATCATCTTTTTCAAACACATTGTATCTAAGGCAGTGGTTTCCAAACTGTGGGGCGCGCCCCATTTGGGGGTGGCGCAAAGGATTTCTCATATGTTTACTGTCCGTTTAACCATCCTAATCTTTAGACCTACAATATGCAGCAGCCTAATTCTAAGCCTCAATTGGCTAGGACGTATCGTTTTCATCCATGTTTTTCCTTAATATAGTTTTATTAATGGTAATTGTATGTCCAGTGGGTATTGTTTATGAACTGTAATTGAAATTGGTATAGAGGGAGGCGCGAAGACAGTTCTCTTAGGATGGGGGGGGGGCTTTGTAATGTTTGAAAACCCAAGGTAAATAATATACCATATGTACGCATATTACTATCTTTTCTAGCAGCGTAAGAGTTCATCTTACATCCACGCAAATCCCGTCCATATGCATATTGTAACATTTAGAGAATGAGAATAAAAATTTCTTCGTAAAGTTCAACTTTCATCAAACACGCCTCGTATCCCTAACGAGACAAGTCCTAAACAACTTCTTCCATTGACATTTATTCCGCAAAGTATTTGCATTTTCGCGCATGGCACCAGAAACAGTTGTTTAAATAAATACGTCCTGTGTACATCAACAACCAATATCCTCATTTTATAAAAACTTGTAAATCGACGTCAGTCCCAAGGAATACTAATTGTATTTTATTCCCAGATCAAAGTTTCAACAGTGTACTACTATCGCGCCCGAAAGCGAAGAAACTAATTCAAACTGCGGATAAAATTTTTCCTCCTTCTACCCGGTATATTCAAGGTCGGGGCCTCGTTGTCGTCGGCCTAACTCCCGGACATGCGTAGTCGTTGAATTTGTTCAAAATAAAAGGTAAAAATAAAAAAATCAAGGCATGACTGATTCGCGATCAGTTTTTCGCTGCGGGATAGGTGGCTTCTTCTGTCTTCTCCACCTCGTCGCGTTTTAACACAAACCCTCCAAGAGAATGTCGTATAACGAATTCGGCACCTTTGAGAAAAGTGATCGCTTGGCAAAGCAGGTTTGGCAGCTTACGTCGCTCAAAAACCGTCTTCTCGTTATTTCTCACTGACCTAGATAATAAATCGCTTCAGTTTATTACGACTTCCCAGGCATGTATGATTCATCGGAGCCTCTTATTTTCGAACAATTCTCACGATGGTAAAGTTAGATATAATTAGGTAGATACAATCACAGAGTGGCACGGCTTTGAAAAGTAAATATTACCAACTAGTGTATTGCCCGTCATATGACGGGTGTCAGTTACTATATGGTTGAAGAATCCTCACGCCGTCCCTCTGTCTCCCTTCCTCTATCTTTCATTCCTTCTCTCGTCCTCCCTCTCTCCCCCTCACTCTCTATCGCTCCCACCCACTCTCTCCCTCTCTCTCTCTGCCTCTCTTTTCTCCCACCTCCCCTCTCTCTCATTCCCTCCTGTCCCACTCCATAGCTCTCCCTCTTGCTTCCCTATCTCTCTTTATCTCTTTCATCCCGTCCTTTTCTAATTATATACCTCCCTTACTCTCTATGTATGTACCTTCCATTCTATATCTCTTCCTTCCTATCTCCCTCCCCGCATCTCCTCTCTCTTATTCTACATCTATATAGTCGTTTAGATAACCAAAAGAATACAAACTAAATCCTAGTCCCATTAGGATTACACAATTTCGCGAAAAATCCTACGATAATTTAAGGCAATCTATGCACTCGTATATATTACTCGTATGCGGGTTGAGAGAACAATTGATTCTCGAAGTTTCACAATGACATGTTCGCCAAGGCAACATCCCGTTTAAGAGCCGATATTTTCCCAAAATATGTGATTTAAATGTTTAATATGAAATATTTCTAGGTGTAGGCGGAAAAAGATGAATAGAATAAGAAACCTCATTTATTTTCCTAAAAAATAGTTTAAATTCGAAGTTTGTACGTCAATTATTTTTAATTTTTATTTCCAAAAGAATAAAAGCCTGCACTTTAAAAAGTCACATTTTACATGCTATTTTGCGGTAAATGGAAATCGCCCCCCTGGAGTCGAACCCAGGTCTTTTTTCGTATTTTTTCGTCAATTAATTATTATATCTGAATCCAAAATTCCTGTGAAATTTCAACCTTCCACCTAATCGGGAAGTTTGTTAAAAACGCGTTAAAAAGTGTCATTGATGACGTCAGCGTTATACACAACAAACACCTAGTCTTTTATTATAAGAATTCTCGTGTTATTTAGTCTACTCTTGACTATGCTAAATCCGCATCAGGCAGTGCAAAAAGAGTAATGATTGGGATTTGCAAACGGCAGAATTTGCGCTCGTGGGCATCGGCACAACCTAAATTTCACACGGACCTGATGATTACGAGTTATCATGTGATATTCTTCCCTTTCTGATCATCTCGTGAAAACCTTGCGCATAAATTTTCCATTCGACTGTCTAGGATAATTAAATTTTCAAAATGGAGCATATTCTTATGGTTTCGTGTCACTGGAATAAGTTCATACAATCATCGAAACAACTATAATTAAATATTTTCTTTACGCGGTTAAACTTGCAAACTTAAAGCAACTTTCGAGCGTGCTGCAAAAACCTTCATGTCCTGTTATTTATATTGTATCATTCTGTATATTTTACTATGCTAAAGAATGTGAAAATTCGTACAAGAAGAAGAAGCTAAATCTTGTTAGGCATTCCTGGATTACATGATATTAGTGAAAAATATACCTTTTTCCATATTCATTCATTCTAGTGTTCTGTCTTGCGACAGTTCCTACTAATCCATTAATTGGTTTTGACTAGGAAATATACATATATTGTGTGGTGGTTTCCCGCTGCCTTTCACACCGGGCACACACACAGAAGGGAGGAGGGAAACCCGGTGCCGGCATTTGCCTACTCTTTCCAAAGAGTAAAAAGGGGGACAACCGATTTACGTCCCTTCCGAAGGACGGAGCGTTGACTTTTGCGCTGTCTCCTCAAAACGCTCAAGTAGGGGAACGGGCTACCTGGGGAAAAATCCCACTTTCGCAGGATTCGTGTCCAGTGCCGCTTAGCATAGCAGGCTAACGCCCTTACCACAACACCGCCGACACAGCCGTAATAAAGAATTACACTCGTACCTCGAACTGCACGGTTTCGGTTTACACGCTTTCGGCTCGGCTCGGCTCGGCTCGGCACGGTTTACGTTTTAGAGTACTATCTCGAATTGCACGGCTATCAATTACCCTTTGGTATGGCTATGAAACGGTATTCCAGCATTGAAAAAACATAAAATACTCGACATGTAGGTTGTAAGAGAGGATAAAAGGAAGCAGGGCTGAATATAGTGTGATTCACTTTACACAATCTTAACTATGAACACTCGAATAGTGCAAAGCTGAGGTTGGCCTAGTTATTTTAATGGTTAAAAATTAATTAAGAAACTTTTTAATATACTTAATATAGTTCGCATTTTACACATACTTCGGAGATTGCTCATTTAAAGCACTGGCGATATAACTAATTGTAAGTCGCAGAGTATTCCACAAACTTAAGCTCAAGTCTGAAATCAATACAAATAATAGTTTATTTGTAATTTAACTTTTATTTGTGGTAACACTCGATACATTGTTTCATAGCATAATTTACTAAGTGAGATACAAAATTTTCCCTGTATGTATGTATGTATGCCCAGTCAATTCGCCTCTCTTACAGCACAAATGGGTATCTCAGAGGTAGTGCAATGAATAACCGGGGAGGGAGGAGGGAAACCAGGTGCCGGCATTTGCCTGCTCTTACGAAGAACACCAGGGGGGCCAACAGCTTAACGTCCCTTCCGAAGGACGGAACAGCTGAATTTGCGCGGTATCCTCAAACTACGCAAACAGGGGGCCGTGTGACCTTGAGAAAAATCCTACTCGCGCAGGATTCGTACCCGATGACTTTTTTAAGCATCGGGCGAGTAGCAGCCAGCGTCCTAACCACTACACCACCGGCACCCCCACAAAATTTTCCCTAAAATATTTTGTCAGCTGTTTTTCAAATTTGTGCAATCCCGGTTAATACAAGGTACACGAGCGGGTTTCGTTGAATACCGGGAACAAAACAAATACAATCACACGACCGATGACACTGCAATACTTCAAAAGTATAAACGTCGAATCCTACGTCATATCGATGTTAAAACCGGAAAATTCGCTCCTATTCCCTCAAGATCCGTAACACCCCGAGTCTTTATGTTTACTCTCGCCACCTGCGGAGTGTTTGTCCTATGAGTGGAATATGGTTCACAGCGATTCCATTTATGAGAAGAGGGTAATATCTCCAGGCGAGAACAAGTTTTGCAAATACGAAATATAAACAGCTGGAGTAATATTCCACCACGTTTTCATTTTCCTGGTATTTCAAACCCTCGTGTGCCATCTTTCTACCGCCACACTCGCTCTTTCTCTCTCACCCTCCCACTCTCCATCCCACTCCCTCTTTCTACTACTCTCTCTCCCTCCCTCCCACTCTCTCTCTCCCTCCCACTCTCTCTCTCCCTCCCACTCCATCTCCCTCCCACTCTATCTCCCTCCCTCCCTCATCCTATTTCTACCTTTCCCTCTTTCTCCCTCCCACTCTCTCTCCCTTCCACTCTCCCTCCCCTCTCCCTCCCACTCTCTCTTCCTCCCACTCTATCTCCATCCCTATCTCATTCTATTTCTCTCATCCTCTCTTTTTCCCTCCCACTTTCTCCCTCTCATTCTATCTCCCTCCCTCTCTCATTCTTCAATTTCTCTCTTTCCCTCTTTCTCCCTCCCATTCTCATTTCCTCCCACTCTCACTCTCTCCAGCTCTGTCTCGTTCTATTCATCCCATCCCCTTTTTCTCTCTCCCACTCTTCCCCCACTCTCCCTTCCACTCTCCCCTCCACCCTCTCTCTCCTTCCCCCTCTATCTACCTCTCACTCTCCCTTACACTCTCCCTCCCAATTTCCCTCCCACTCTCCCTCCTTTCTCCCTCCCACTCTATCTCCATCCATGTCTCATTCTATTTCTCTCATCCTCTCCTTTTCCCTCCCACTCCTACTTCCTCCCACTCTCTCTCCCTCCCACTCTCTCTCCCTCCCACTCTCTCTCCCTCCCACTCTATCTCTCTCCCACTCTCTCTCCCTCCCACTCTCTCTCCCTCTCTCTCTCCCTCCCACTCCTACTTCCTCCCACTCTCTCTCCCTCCCACTCTCTCTCCCTCCCACTCTCTCTCCCTCCCACTCTATCTCTCTCCCACTCTCTCTCCCTCCCACTCTCTCTCCCTCTCTCTCTCCCTCCCACTCTCTCTCCCTATTTCCTTCTCTATCTCTCTCTCTATCTCCCTCCCTATCTCCCTCCCTCTCTTATTCTTTTATTGCTCCCTTCCCCTCTTTCTCTCTACCACTCTACCCACCCTCTCTCTTCCACTTTCTCCCTTCTTTACTTCTTTCTCTTGCTTCCTCTAACACTGCGTACAATCTTCCTCTACGAACGCACGCACATGCGCCTATAGACATACACACTCACTCGCCTTCTCATTTTCCGATAAATTAAGTCAGACTGTATGCGAATACATGTGTTCTCTATTTTTATTTTTTTCTTTCGCCTACTAAAGACGCCTTTCTCTAGGTGACCGTCGCACAAGTGCGATCTCCTTGGATGGATTGTTACGCGCATAGGAAGATAGTCGTACAAACACTAGGAGGTGAAATTGCGACCCATTTAAGAAAAATGTACTTATTCGTTGCAAAGCGTGCTTAATCTCTCCTTTTCCTTTTCGAGAGTATCTGTTTGCCTGCCGAGATTCAAAAAGATTAAATCCTTGTTTACTTTAGTCATTCTTTTTCTTAAATCTGTGAATTCATTTACTTGCCCTTATTTAGGAATATTAATATGATATTTTTGAGAACTTTAGTTTTGGATTTTACACAAGTGAAATTTTTATGCAAGAAAATAATTTCTTACATCCCGCCTTTATAATTGTTGGTAACTGAGAAAGAATGTTGCTAATTAAAAGTTTTAACTACTTTAAGGTGAGCGATATTTGAAACGCATAATTTGAATTGAAAAATAAACTAACCAGTTAAATATAACTGAAGGGGCTCAACTTTTTATATTTTCCTTATAATCGATCAATAACACTGATTAAAAATAATATTAACTGAGGAAAGAAATGAGCGCTCAAAAATATTTCCTGAAGCAAAATTGACGAAGAAAATGAAAGATGATCAGGAAACGGCTGATCACTCAATCCTTAAGGAATGAATGATATTCACTTCGTGTTCTTCAGAATAATAAAAAACCAAAGCTGTAACTGATGCTGAATGTCGTTTTAATTAAATTTAAATGCCATCAATACTATTAACTGTTAATATAATGTAGGATCATATTAAAATTCGTATTTAAAAACGTAATTTAAATGTCTGGAAAAAACAATACGGCGAATGCAGACCAAGACGTAGATTCAACGCAAGAAATAATAAATTACTCAGGGTAGAATTTTATCACCTTACATTTACCCGATTTTTAATCCAATGTGAACCTCGTAGACACATTCCGTGAACGAAAAATACCACGCGCCGAAAAGCATATAAGACACTTTTTTGGGCTAAATATATTCTCTAAGAATGCTGAATAATATGTAACCCTGTAAATTTCATAACATCTTTAGCAGTTTCTTCGTCATTTTTAGGCTGGTTTCCAAAGGAAACATAGCCTTATGAAATGGTCCTGTCTGTGTGTATGTGTGACCCCTACGAGCTACTTTTGAACCAATCATGAAACTTGGTATGCGGCTCGTGCTGCCATGGCCCATCTCTGGGTTGTATTTTATTTGTCGAAGATTGAAGTCCAGGGTTCGATTCCAAGAACTTTTTCCCTATTTGTTTTACATAGGAAATCTCAAATCCATCGTGCAAAGATGTTTTCTTTAATAAGTTAAAATATCTTAAAATTGTGATATGGGAGCGAGGTTTGTACTGTACTAACGGCAAAAGAATTTAAATTCCAATTCTTATCGCAGAATGTTCATAATTGATCGCATTTTCTTGAATTTCTACTAAAACACTTTTTTGCGTTTTAAATCGCATTTTATCGGATTGTTGCCATGGAGACGATTATTGCCGAACTCGAGTTGAGCATAGACAATTGAACATATGGGTTATTTTTAGCCTACTTTCCAGAATAAAAATAGGCTTACAGTTTTGTCGTTATGTCTGTCTGTCTCTGTCTGCCCGTCACTCCTATTAACTTTTGAACCAATTGACCGATTTTCATGAAACTTGGTGGAAATCTCTTGCTACATGGGCCGAGCTTCTTAGAATAGTTTTTGCTGCAATGATTGAAGTTCCGGGTTCGACTCCAGGAATTATCCTTCCCATTTTATTTACATGGTTAATCTGAAATCCATCGTGAGTGGTAATTTTCTCTTGCACATTAAAATATCTTAGAATTGTAATATAGGAACGCGTTCTGTACTATTCTCTGAAGAAGGAAATGAAGATTATAATTTTTATTGTAGAATTTTGTTTATCGATTGTATTTCTTAGAATTTTGCATAAATACTGGCGACTTTGCAGTTTTTATTATTCATCACAAAAGTGTTGCCATGGCAACAACTATTGTTAAACTCGGATTAGATATATTCTAATACGTACACGCGTTATATTTGCCGCACCAATACGCGTGATAAATTTAATTTTCCGTTCGAATGTATTTGTAGTATTTTATAACGTTAAATTATAAAATTTGGGAACACAAAGAGCAACATATCCGCGGTGATTTTAAAGCTTTTAAAGCCAATATATGTAAGTAATAAGTAAAGGATTAAATGGAAAGTAGACATCATAAGTTCTTATTGGATCATCTTGTTTCCACTCGACTACCCTTCAGCAATGTACAGTTGACCCGTACATATTGGCATATAAACAGTAACATTTATTAAATTCGTTTATTTAGAAAAATACATGCAAAATATAACGTCAGAAAGAGATTTCGACATTGCTTTTAGTATTTTAAACCTGATAATGCTCTATTAATTTGTTTTCCAATTTTTCTCCGTCATTGATAAAATATAGTTTACAAAGGTTCGTTTTATCACCTTTTCTTTAAAAGCAAAAACGTGCTAATGTGGTCAATCTGTCTGTGAACAACCATCTTTATTGTTTTAAGAGATATTTAGAAATTGTTTTTTAATTAGACAGCTCCTATCAAGCTATGAATTTTCAACCGATGTGATTTTCCAGGTACATACATACACAGTTCATAGATTTTCCGTAAAGTGGCTTCAAATTTGGAAAATTTTAAACTTTGAAACGGCGTTGCTGCCAAACTATTAAATCTAGACGAATGAAGCTTTCACCGATGAAAAGGTCGATCAAGGAACTACGTTTCAAAGGTTGCTCCCTCCCCACACGTGGAGGAAAACTAGAACCCTATAGATTTTTAAGGATAGGTGCTTCCACCTCTTTCTTTAGCAAGGGTACCTTGCTTGTTTACTTTTCGGGAAGAATATCTAATAATTGTACTCGTATAGCAACTCTGATAGAAGGAGTAGATTAAGTTTTCCTCACAAATAGAAAAGTTAAGAAAACGAACGAGAAATTAGTAGCTGGGTTTACGTCGAAGACGCCCTAGGGTGACATTATCGCACACAAGCGCCCTCCCACTCCACCTCTTCCCCCTTCACTCGCCCATAAAACCCGCCCTTTCCATCGCACGGATCTCATTATCTAGATGAGCCACTTTTCCTCCACCCGCCATGGCCATGGAAAGTTTCTGGGCGTGGAATTCTCGGAAGGAAACTGGAATATGGTTCGAAGTGGAGAATGAATCCGATACTGATGAGGAAAAAAGAGGTAAACATTTCGCCCTCCGCGCCTTTCTTTTTCTCCCCTTTCGACCGCAGCGCCTCTGACGCCCCCTGCTCTAATCTCTTACGCCGTCTGCGGTCAAACAATAGAAGGGAAGGTTGATGGAATAAAGCGATCCGAAGATCCTATGCAGACAGGAATAAGCTGTAAAATTAGGAATAATTTTGAAACGAGAAAAAAGTCTGCTACGACCGAGAATCGAACCCGGGAAAAAGAAAAACATCCGCGTTCAGAAACGAGAAAATTGATCTCTTACGATAGTTCAGTGGTAGAATATCCGCCCGGCAAGTGGAAGACCCGGGTTATATTCCCTGTCATAGCAGACTTTTTTTCTCGTTTCAAAATTATTCCTAATAGAAGGGAGCTCAAGCACAGAATTTACTCAATTTTTTCTCTCTCCCGTTGATTAAAAAACCTACGTGCTTGTGGCCTGTGTGTGAGAGCGCGCCTAGTGACCCACATTCCTGTCTTTCTCTTGGGCGCTTATAATGGTAGGCGACGACTGGGGGTACTAAAGTGAACATTAGTTGCATTCCAAGATATCTTGGCCAATATGGCCGAGGCCGCTGCGTGGGATTACGAGGATGGGCTAGATTATCTCTCATGCGTATGCTTTCTATAGCCGAGACTATTTAGTGAAAGGGGAGTACAAAACTTCAAAATCATTTGTCCAAGATAGGAATCCATGTGCCATATAAATAAAAACGACATGAAATCAGAAAACAATTTTCTAAGTTAATGTCGTGAGCGACAACGAGTCAACTAATTCACACACAATTATCAAAGAACCCTCTAAAATATGTAAGCACCGTCAGTGACTGAGCAGCAATTTTCAAGCATATCCTCGGAATTACACTGCAAATTGGTATTACTCATCATTTGTGTGACAACTGTCAACATTTTCTTTAAAACAATAAACATTTCCATGACGACAACAGAAGAAATAAAGCACCAGGCGAGCATAAATAGTTTTATGTATGGCATACTCTATCACATACCCCATCTAGCTGATTGCAGTGTCATTTGTAGTTTTATGAATAGATGCAATATCGATGAAGAAATAAGCAAGAAATAATGCGTTTTATGCTTTCGGGCACTTCAAGGAGAAGTCAGAGATAATATATGCGATCTTTATTATCGTTTATGATAGAATACGATAAAAAAATAAGCGTTAGAGATCATTAGTCCGAAAGGAGGAATTGACTAGTATGAAAATTAAATTTGTTGAAAACCTGTATCCATAATTGAACCATATCTTCATTTTAAAATAAGTTTTTCGCTGATATATGCAAAATGTGCCCTTTGCTTGGCCTCTTAGCCTTTCTTTGGTTCATTATATACATACACATGCATAAATACATATGCATACATATCCATGAAAAACCGAGATGAAAAATTTTACTTTTATTGAGGTGTAACCTTTATTAAAATTTTTAAATTTCACAGACAACGATACTGCAGGTGGATCGGAGAAAGGCCGCCGTGTAGTATCATTTAAACCTTTAAGCACGAGGTGCATCTCGTTAAACAGTAACCTCATTTATTAAGGGAACAGTTTGGCACATATGCCAGAAGAAATCCCTCTCACAAAAAGACCAGACCTCATCCCATTAAGGAATTTGTCATTCCATCATAAACAAGGTTAACAAACACCGTTATTAAGCCTTAAGAAGATATTGAATCTTACATTAATAATTAACAAGAAGAATAGAATCAAACGATAAGGCATAAGTTGTGGATTAAAATGTTCTAACAAAAAACTGTGAGTATTACTACGAATTTTTTACGCAATTAATAACTCTTCGCAAAAAGTTAAATTAAATTTCCGCCGCTAATCGGAGTAGCTTGCGAGTGTTAAAGGGAAAATTATGTGTATTTATAATAATAATTTATTATGTTAAGGAGGAATCCTTGCTGAAAATCGCCCATTTCCTCTGAGAATCGGGTTGCTAAGATGAGCGTTAGTGGTATCGGGACCCTTTTCTGCTGAAACGAGAAAAAAACTGCTGGACCCATTTCCCACGGTCTCGGCGAAACTTGAAAACAATTTTGTTGCTAAGAGCCTTGCTTAATCTCCTCAATTGGCCAAAAAATCTCCTTTGTCGCACTTTCTTGTTGTGATACAGTTGATTGAAATGTTTTTTATTGTTATAATTTAAAAAGGAGAAAAAATCTTGTACTTGAGAGGGAATCAAACCCGGGTCCCCCACTTGCCACCAATCTGTTTTCCAAGGTCAGCATGCAGCACTCAGAATCATTTTTTTATGCTCTTTTGCTAAAATTAGATTACTGAAAGAGATTACTTGAAAGAGTACCTTTAACTGTAATGAAACAACAAGGAATTTACACCGGTTTCCTGTGCTACTCAAGTGCTATTCGTCAAATTTGCTATAGCATAATCGTATACTAATGTATTTACTTTGAAATAAGAAAATTATTTTTCCACATATTGTGGTGGCTCTACTTTATAGCTCCGTTCTAAACATGTTCATTTCGTTTTGCCATTCTACACTCGACCTACAAACGAAAAATATTTTTGAAATCCGTTCAGCCAACGCCTTCAAAATTCATAGTTACAGAAAATTTCTAACCTTGTTATTATGGTAGCCCTGTTTAGTCGACCCGTTTGAAATATACAATTTTGGTTATTTATTTATATAAAGATTATATATACAATATTTGGTTAAAATCCATTGGATCATTTCTCTAGAAAAACTTGTAAAATAATATTATTTTACTTTTTATTGTAATAGCCCTGCTCTTTAACTCCGCTTTAAAAATTTTGATTTTATTATGGTATGCAGTTCAAATCTTGTATTAAAAAATTTAATTGAAATCCGTTTAGCCAATTCCTTCCAAATCCATTATGACTGAAAGAGTTTAATTTCTAATTGTGGCACCCCTGTTGGTCTGAACCGGTTTAAATATGCTATTCTGGTTTTGTATACTATATGTGTAAATTTAAAATATTAAATTTGACTAAAATTGATGTGGACAGTTCAACACAAATACGTAAAAAGAATTTTTTATTACTTGTATTCTGGCAACCTTGCTTTCCCTACCTATACTAAACATCATGATGTTGTTTTATTATGTTGCACACTTCCTTCATACAAAGTGTCCTTGAAATAGGTTCTGCCAATTCCTTCCAAATTTATAATTAACGAAAAGTTTGATTTTTCAATTTAGGCACCCCTGCTGAGTCTATCCCGTCCAAATATATCATTTTGGTTTTGTATTTATGTGAAGATTCTGTGTGCCAAATTTTATTGAAATTGGTTTAGCCAATTCTTCCTTGATATATGCGTACGGACGGACGGACATCACGAAGATAATAGTGCTTTTCAGCAATGATGAAAAGCACTACAAATGCGGTATTTTACATCGGTAAACTTTTATTTAAAAACCAATCGTATCTATATTTATAATAAGGACTTTTAATTTCTCGGTCCTTTTGTACAAATTCCATTTATTCGATGGCGGACGGGCAACATACCGGCACCACTTTCGCATACGTGACTCGTGTTAATTACTTTAAAAATGTTCACACTTTTAAATTTGATTCCGCACGTTAACACCGAGAAGGGCCAAAATCCATTCGGCAATAGTTGTTTAAAACGATTCTGCTGTAATTTGATTCACTCTTCAAATTCAGTAGAAACCACTTAACACGAAATCGAATAGCACGAAATGCATGCTCCGTCCGTTCCGGTGCCTACATTTTTCAGTGAATAATTATTCGCTTAACGCTAAGTACCGTTTAACATGAAAATTATTATCGGATCCAAAAATACGATTTTATGTTAATTCCTTCTGATAACACGAATTGATATTTGAGAGGGCCTTTTTCTCTCAACTGCCATTTCATATAGTCAACTCATCAATTTTAATAAACAGCGACATTGTGAAATCTGCTAGACCGGATTCAGTAGCCGATATTGAAAACGATTAAGCTGATGACTGTAATATCGAAGTGATGTCGACAGCAAGTGCTGAGGATATCCGTGTGGTGCCCAAATGTGTATCCCGTGTTTTAGAGGTTCAACCGGATGAAGAAAAAAATGTATACATTTGTGAACGAGTTGGAAAAGTTTGCAGTATATAAAATTATTATCAACCCATTGCAGAAAAAAATTACGGATGTTGCTCATAAAAAGTAGAGACTAAAAATAATTTAATGAATCATGTAGCTCATTTTCAAATAAACATATCATTTTTTCTACATATTAGACATTAATATTATCATTAAAATAATATGTATCTAATAAATCAATTAACTGAAATAATGTAATTAGTCACAGCAAATTGACCCATCATTGACATGTATCATGAATTAGCCTATGTGCCTACTTCTATATTTTCAAATGAAAATTTTACCATCAAAACTTCTAACATGTAATTCGGTTAACACGAAATGTTAGTGCCGGTTAACCGGGTTCCACTGTACACATTCTCAAGCAATTATAGTTTAAGACATGAAATTTATTGTCATATTCCTTTTCATGTTGATTATCTTTTTATTCTTTCATTAGTTTGATACTTTTGAATTTATTATTACAGTAAAATCTCGAGATAACGAGAATTTATAAAATTCATGAAAACTCCTTTTAACGAGCATTCGTAATATTCGAAAATTATATTACGTATGTGTAACGTTAAGATATTGGCGGTGACAGTGTTTTAGCTCGCTATAATGAAGGTCTCGTTATAGACCGTACTTGTTCCATTGATACGCCGTATTTAATTTGTTATGTTGTACCTCAATTTTATGATTATTTTCAATAGCAAATTAAAGGGAAAGTTACGATTCATGTGATTCACTTGAGCATTTTTCTCGTTTCAAATGTGCGTCCCTCGCTGCGCAGTGAATTATCATAGGTGGAGCACTCGGCGCACATTTGATAATTAAATATAGTCCACTTACTTTAAAACAGGGGTCCCCTAACTACGGCCCGCGGGCCACATCCGGCCCGCGCAGTGATTTGATCCGGCCCGCCTTATCAGAAACAGCATTCAATAGATATCATTTATGATATCTAATCGACATTTTCCGAGTACTTGAGTGAGATGTACTTTTAATATAAGCGAATTACATATTACAGAATCGAAAAATATTCTCAAAACTTGCGCTTTGAAATTTTCACATGGCCCGATCAGTCATTTGAAATGCCGTATGTGGCCCGCACAGTGGATCATGAAGGTTCATGTGGCCCTTTCAGTAAAAGGTTTGGTGACCCCTGCTCTAAAAGGTTGGGGACCATTGTTCTAGAAGGCAAGAGTTGCGCCACATTCCTCCCGTTGGATGATGGCTATTTATGGTAGGGATTACAAACCGCCATATCAGTCACTAAACAGACGGTTGAAGGACTCTATCATGAAAGCATTTTTAATTTTCATTCCTGTACGTGTACCCCTTATCAACGTCGATTTAATCCTGTTTGTTACGCGTGATATACACTCCCTAATCGAAAGATTATTTATCAACTTCGAAAAAAATAAACGGCGCAATATACATTGCACAAACTTTTTCATATACGTATATGCAACTAAAGTTAAGACGTATAAGGAATCCCGCGCTAAAGCAAGAACTACTATGCGCGAGGCTTTTACTAACTTCCGGAATAAGGTATTAAATAATTATTTGAAGGAGGACCCTAAAGCGTTTTGGTCCTATGTGAGAGAGGTCCAAGGTAGAGGCCCTACAATACCTTCCCTGCGTAATGACTCGGGTGACGTTATTCATGATAGCGTAGAGAAAGCCAACCTGTTAAACGGTCATTTTGTAAAAGCATTCACAGCCGTCAGCGACCATTGCGTACATTATGCACCCGCAATAAGGGGGGACCTGATGGACGATATAGTATTTTCTGAGGTGGGAATAGCAAAGCAATTAAGTTCCATCAGACATAACAAAGCTACTGGCCCCGAAGAAATTCCTGCTCGCGTTTTAAAAGAATTAGCTGAAGAAATAGCACCTTTTCTTCTGATAATCTTCGAGAAATCCATTTCTCGCGCAGAGGTCCCTAGCGACTGGAGGTTAGCGCACGTTACCCCAATTCATAAGGGCGGCGACAAGGAGAACCCAGAAAATTACAGGCCGACTTCTTTAACTTCGATATCGTGTAAGATTATCGAACATATACTCGTTAGCAACATAATGCGATTTCTTGATAGTAATTTATTGTTAGATGATTGTCAACACGGCTTCAGGAAAGGTAGGTCATGTGATACTCAGCTCGGTCTTTTTGTTAATTGCTGAGAAGCGGAGAAAAGAATACGCAGGTCGATGCCATCTTCTTAGATTTTAGGAAAGCTTTTGATAAGGTACCTCACAGGAAGTTAATAACGAAATTAGAAACCTTAGGCGTTAATTCTAAAATCGTTAGTTGGATCCGTGAATTTTTAAATCATAGGAAGCAGATGGTTGTTATAGATGGGAAAACTTCGAACTTAGTGGAGGTTGTCTCTGGCGTTCCACAGGGTAGTGTAATTGGTCCGTTATTATTTCTAATTTATATAAACGATATCAGCTCAGTAGTCAGAAGTAAAATTAGGCTTTTCGCGGACGACACCGTCATCTATAGAGAAATAAGCAATCCGGAAGACCACCAGTATCTCCAAAATGACCTAGAAGCTATTTCTGCATGGTGTGAGGAATGGCAGTTAGAGATAAACCAAAAGAAAAGCTGCGTCATCAACTTCTGGAGAACCAAGAGTATCTCGTTGGATAATAATTATTCGTTGGACGGAGTAGAGATTCCAGTTTCAGACTCGATTAAATACCTCGGAGTCACGATCAATCGTGATCTCTCGTGGGACACCCACATTCGCCGATTGATAGGTGCCGCTAACAAAAAGCTGGCCTTTATAGGGAGAATAGTTCGAAATAGCTCCGAAAAAGTGAAAGAATTATGCTATTTATCCTTGGTTCGACCGCAGGTCGAATATGCTTCAGCTGTGTGGGATCCTTACGAAAAGGGACTCACTAACGAGATAGAAAAGGTTCAGCGCAGGGCAGCTAGATTTGTAAAGAGGAATTACGATAGTAAACAAAGCGTAACATCATTAATAGAAAATCTGAAATGGACATCGTTAGAGGAACGTAGGCTGCAGGCTAGAATTAAACTACTGGAAAAATTTATGTCGGAGGGACTAGCGAATGAGGTAGTAGGACTTATCAGAAGCCCGACGTATTTCGGAAGGCAGGACAGTGAGGATAAGATTCGCGAGATTGACTGCAGAACGGAGCGATATAGAGGATCGTTTTTCCCTAGGACGATAAGAGACCATAATAGGAAAAGATAACGTAGGAAAACTATGGACCCTTGGTGCACTGCACCCCCTGCCATCCACCGAAAAGGTGACTTGCAGGGTATAATGTAGATGTAGATGTAGATGTATACGTTTGATCTCACTACACGTTTTGCCCCGAAATTAACTCTCCCCTCTGACGAGTGCGCTGAGCGTCTTGTACAGAAATAATGCCACTGAACGATATATAGTAACTTTTTGGGACCTATGGCTTAGTTAGTATTATTTGTGACATCAGGCTGTACGTTTGGATGGATTTTAATCGAAATCCTTAGAGCCATTTTTGAGTAAATCGAATTTTGTTTCAAAATATCCAAGAATGAAGTACCCTTAATTGTTGCGCAATATCGTTTATCTCTTCAGAATGTCTTTTATGAATGATATTATCCATAAATATGATATATAATTTAATTTAGTATAACCGTAAGGCTGTAGTAAGAGTTTTAATGGATCGCGGCGAAGGCGTGACGTCATAAGTCTTAGGTAAGGTAGCTTAACGTACATTGTAATGTCACTGGACGCTATATAGTGATTTTAAGAGATATATGGCTTACGTAGTATTATTTGTGACATCAGGCTCTACAATTGGAATGGTTTTAATCAAATTCTCTGGAGCCATTTTTGAGTAAAATCGCCAAGTATAAACTACCCTTAATTTTTGCGCAATATCATTTTTATGAAAAAGGGGTCGGTAAAAGATGATATATTGCACAAATACGAAATATCATTCGATTTCATTTACGCGTTTGGGCCCTAGATCGGCGAACAGACAGGCAGACGGCATGGTGAAAACCACTTATGGATTCAGGGGCACCTAAAAGATGTATTTCCATCAAAATCTCGCAGTCGATTTTTTTCACGATAACAATACTTTCTCAATATACTACGTACATGAGAAAGTAAAAAATCGGCCCACTGGTTGAAAATATACTTTCCGCACTTGGTATAAGGGTGGTTAGAGTGTCCGGCTCCCAATGATAGGGTCGGGTGTTCGAATTTTGCCGAGTGTTTGATCGTTTGCGGTCGTCTTTATTATCGTTATTACGCTCACTGTAAAAAAGCCGATAACGGCTCTTTGTGTGCTTTTTAATACAATTACCAAATAAGTCTCTTTATTTCTACAATATGAAGAAATTCCACAAAGTGACGCCTGAAACCATTAACTAAATAAATGAAAGTGTGAGGGAATTAAATCTGCGAGCAAAAAATTTGTTCGGTACTGATACCAATATGCTTGGTAATTTATATTAAACGCAATGTTTTTTAATTACGTATTTAAATATTTTAAAGAGCGCCCATGTTTATATTTAGAGTGCCAAGTCCAAACATCAGCAACCTTGGGATTTAAGAGGCTGTCGTTTCTTTTATATTTCCGGTTTATGGGCGATGTAATTATGTATATAACCTGACCAAGAATTATCATATTACATTCTTACAGAATAAGGAAAACAAATTATACATTTCGTATAGAATAATGTTTTTAATTAACGTATTGAAATTTATTCTTCTTAACCGTTTACAAATTAAGATATGCAGACAAGGACTGGGTGAAGGTAATTTACTTCTCCTCGTCGGAGGTTTAGCTTCTAGCGATTCGATTTTCGAGAGGAAGTCTTTTTCACTAACATCATTCCGTTTTACTTTCTCATATGCGTAGTATATTGAGAAAGCATAGTATTCGTGAAAAAATTCGACTGCGAGATTTTGATTATTATTCAATTAAATGCTAAAATCATCATTCTTTTAAGTATTTTAAAACTTTATTAACTGAAAGAATCTATATTTAAAATATTTTATTGAGGTAAATAAAATAAATATTAAAATCGAATCAATAAAATCTTCCTGTTCTTCCAATGCTGACATATTCACGGGTAATGGTCGACAAAATAAAAAGTATAGATAATCAAGCAGCGAATAAGTGAATTAAAAATAATAATGGAAAGTTTTGGTAAATCTTTCAAAATTAAAAATAAAAGATCACTTGTACAAAACTTACACCTTATTCCCGACAGGTGGGATCTGTAGACCTGTATTGAAACAACACATTAAAAATGTGGGTTAAACGCACAATGTTCAAATGAGGACTACGAAGTCGACCGAGGCTGAGACTAAACTGAAAAGTTATATATCAGTAAACGTTCGTGGATTTGTGTCACCTTTGTTTTAAACATTTGAAGTCGGAGTGGAATCTGTGAGACCCCACCGGCCTGTTCTCTAAAAATGGTTTTCTCTCCCATCTTTGACATGTACGATAATTAGTGCAGATAAAGGTAAAAAGCCTATGGCAGTGACAAGTAAAAGAAGATGGGAAAAATGTGCCCCAATGTAAAAGTAAAATTGTAACATGCGTTCTTTGCTATTTTGGAAATTTCTCATAAAGAAATCTACTGTCGATAACGGTCTAAGCCGGGAAGATAAATTTATACCCTTTCGGAAATTCGTAATAAGAAGCTTGACATTATCATAGAATCCTGCGGCCTCACATCCTGATGAAAATAATTATTCATCGAAACCGTTCGCTGTTATATAGCAGGAATGGGCAAGCTTTTCTACTTTCTCATATACGTAGTATATTGAGAAAGTAATGTAATCGTGAAAAAAATCGACTTCGAGATTTGATGGAAATACACGTTTTAGGTGTTCACGAGTCCATAAAAGTTGTTTTCGCCACGCCGTCTGTCTGTCTGTTCGCCGTTCTAGGACACAAACGAGTACATTAAATCGAATGATATCTCGCATATGTGCAATATATCATCTTATGCAGACCCCTTTTCTTGAAAATGATATTGCACAAAAATAAAGAATCTACATCTACATTATACCCTGCAAGTCACCTTTTTGGTGGATGGCAGGGGGTGCAGTGCACCAAGGGTCCATAGTTTTCCTACGTTATCTTTTTCTATTATGGTCTCTTATCGTCCTAGGGAAAAACGATCCTCTATATCGCTCCGTTCTACAGTCGATCTCGCGAATCTTATCCTCACTGTCCTGCCTTCCGATATACGTCGGGCTTCTGATAAGTCCTACTACCTCATTCGCTAGTCCCTCCGACATAAATTTTTCCAGTAGTTTAATTCTAGCCTGCAACCTACGTTCCTCTAACGATGTCCATTTCAGATTTTCTATTAATGATGTTACGCTTTGTTTACTATCGTAATTCCTCTTTACAAATCTAGCTGCCCTGCGCTGAACCTTTTCTATCTCGTTAGTGAGTCCCTTTTCGTCAGGATCCCACACTGCTGAAGCATATTCGACCTGCGGTCGAACCAAGGATAAATAACATAATTCTTTCACTTTTTCGGAGATATTTCGAACTATTCTCCCTATAAAGGCAAGCTTTTTGTTAGCGGCACCTATCAATCGGCGAATGTGGGTGTCCCACTAGAGATCACGATGGATCGTGACTCCGAGGTATTTAATCGAGTCTGAAACTGGAATCTCTACTCCGTCCAACGAATAATTATTATTCAACGAGATACTCTTGGTTCTCCAGAAGTTGATGACGCAGCTTTTCTTTTGGTTTATCTCTAACTGCCATTCCTTACACCATGCAGAAATAGCTTCTAGGTCATTTTGGAGATACTGGTGGTCTTCCGGATTGCTTATTTCTCTATAGATGACGGTGTCGTCCGCGAAAAGCCTAATTTTACTTCTGACTACTGAGCTGATATCGTTTATATAAATTAGAAATAATAACGGACCAATTACACTACCCTGTGGAACGCCAGAGACAACCTCCACTAAGTTCGAAGATTTCCCATCTATAACAACCATCTGCTTCCTATGTTTTAAAAATTCACGGATCCAACTAACGATTTTAGAATTAACGCCTAAGGTTTCTAATTTCGTTATTAACTTCCTGTGAGGTACCTTATCAAAAGCTTTCCTAAAATCTAAGAAGATGGCATCGACCTGCGTATTCTTTTCTCCGCTTCTCAGCAAACAATTAACAAAAAGACCGAGCTGAGTATCACATGACCTACCTTTCCTGAAGCCGTGTTGACAATCATCTAACAATAAATTACTATCAAGAAATCGCATTATGTTGCTAACGAGTATATGCTCGAGAATCTTACACGATATCGAAGTTAAAGAAGTCGGCCTGTAATTTTCTGGGTTCTCCTTGTCGCCGCCCTTATGAATTGGTGTAACGTGCGCTAACCTCCAGTCGCTAGGGACCTCTGCGCGAGAAATGGATTTCTCGAAGATTATCAGAAGAAAAGGTGCTATTTCTTCAGCTAATTCTTTTAAAACGCGAGCAGGAATTTCTTCGGGGCCAGTAGCTTTGTTATGTCTGATGAAACTTAATTGCTTTGCTATTCCCACCTCAGAAAATACTATATCGTCCATCAGGTCCCCCCTTATTGCGGGTGCATAATGTACGCAATGGTCGCTGACGGCTGTGAATGCTTTTACAAAATGACCGTTTAACAGGTTGACTTTCTCTACGCTATCATGAATAACGGCACCCGAGTCATTACGCAGGGAAGGTATTGTATGCTATATAGTTTATTCCTGGCGATAATTTGAAAAATTTGGTTTAGTCAAAAATGGCTTCAGAGAATTTGATTAAAATCAATCCAATTGTAGATCCTAATGTCACAAATATTACTGCATAAGCCATATGCCTCTTTAAATCACTATATGGTGTCCAGTGACATTTAAATGTACGCTAAGCTACCATATGACGTCACGCCTCTGCCGCGATCCATTTAACTCTTACTGCAGCCTTAGGTTAAACTAAATCAAATTATATATCATATTTATTGATAATATCATTCATAAAAGACATTCTGAAGAGATAAACGATATTGCGCTACAATTAAGGGTACTTTCTTCTTGGATATTTTTAAACAAAATTCGATTTATCAAAAATGGCTCTAAAGATTTCGATTAAAATCCATCCAAACGTACAGCCTGATGTCACAAATAATACTAACTAAGCCAAAATCCCAAAAATTTACTATATATCGTTCAGTGGCATTATTTCTGTACAAGATGCTCAGCGCACGCGTCAGAGTGGAGGGGGAACCCGGGGATTCCCTAGTCTAAAATTCCGTACTTCTCTGTTAACGCCTCGCGCTTATTAGTGAGAGGTGTTAGACGTGTGGGGTTGATTGTGCCAGTCACTTTGGTTCTGTTGCTACTCATCATTAACATAATTGGCAGCGAATTGCCAAGCACAGAGTTAATTTCGGGGCAAAGAGTGTAGTGAGGCCAAACGTATATACGTCTATGAGAAAGTTTGTGCAATGTATGTTGCGCCGTTTATTTTATATTGATTTCTGCGTCTTTTCTCGCAAACATTTGCGAGTGCGCTTACTATTTACAGTAAATTGAAAGAAGTTCATTTGTGCCTTAATGTAAATTTCGGTGTAGACCGAAATAAACCTCGCTGGACTAATCTTATTGCTAGTGCAGATCCCCAAAACCATGCAACGTAAAAACTAGCTAAGTTTTTTAGGAGATGAGAAAGATAAGTACAAAAAGATACGACCTGTTTTATACGCGTTCACTTCGTGCTCTGAGTGCAAAAAAAACCGCAATTATCCACAGTCTCCTAAAGATCAAGAACAACCCGTCACAGGTGCCAATTAGATACCGTCCCTCCTAATTCTAAGTAAATCCATTTATTGCATACTACGCAGTCAACTCGTTAAATTAAAATAGTATCGGTAAAAAGGAGCTCTTCTTGCATTGGATGGATTGTTTCTACTGGAAGCCCGAGAATGGCTGCAACGAGAAATCCAGCCAACTGCTATGTCATGCGGTAAGGATTTGTAAATAATAAACTTAAACTACCCGTCAGTCATTATACTACTATTCAAATAGCCGCCATTTTTCGTTTCCTAAAGATATAAAATATATTTCACCACTTATTTCAACGTCATTTTCATATATGCTGCGGTGTGCAATTCTAATCGAAAATATTAACCAAGTAACAACTGTAGGCAGGTAACATGACTGATTTTCTTCTTCATCTCATACCGGAAAACCTTCAATTTTACATTGTTTCTCCCGAGCGTTAAGCGAATATCATAGCAGTCCGTTCAAGAGCTTCGCAACGCTTCCTTTTGGGGTCGCTAATCGAACCGCTCTCCACCTTCCGTTTCTTCTCGATTCATCGGTTAGCGTAAAATTGCCTCCATTTTCGCAGAGAAGCACGTGGAAATCGCTTCTTGTATCCAGGCAACGTTTCTCCTTCAACCCGAGTCACCTTGCGAGCTCCAACTATTCCACCCTCCCCCATTCCCCTCCCTCGCCCTCCCCTCCAACCCTCCTCCTTTCCCCTCTCTCTCCACCTCTTGCGAATTCCCGCTTGAGTGCGGATTCCAGCTGAAAGTAAACACAATGAAGAACATAAAGGCATCGTTTTGAGCGGCAACCGTTTGATACGGAAGTATGGCGACCACGTAACAGTGGAGCGTGGCAGAATGGTAAAAAGGGGAGATTAAATTTTTCAGTGTGCTAATAATCGCCTCGATAGCATTTACTTTCTCGCTCTACCTCAACGGCGAGGGAAAAAACAAAGCCGCAGTAACTGAAGGAGGACCTCCTCCTCTTTAAAATGACTGTGAATCACGCGAACGCTCGTGAGCGACCATCTCGAATCGTTATTCCAGGGATATGCTTTTATTACTCCTCCATAGTGAGACATAGCGCGCCTCCGTTTCGACAGGAAGTATCACCGAATTTCGAAATTTTCTACTTTGGAATGACGTCATCTGAGACATTATCTTTTTCCTTTTCCGCGAATGAGTTGAGATATTCTGAATTTCGCACAAGAAATAAAACCACATCTCTCTTCTCTATGAGCTCATTTGTAATAAAATGCCGCGTTCGCGAAGAGCTCACGAATAAACTCTCTCAAATGGAGGTATGCAGACAATACATCTCTCCTACTAATGCCAAATGCTTGAGAGAGTGTTTCCTGTTCATAATAGCGCGACCGAATCTAGATTAAATACTTTATTTAAAAGTTGGAATTTATGATTAAAGAAGTTAAATAAGCATATAACCCTCCAAAAAATAAATTCTACGCGTGAATAAAATGGTTTCATAGCGGAATAGAGGGAATTATATATCACATTTTCACGAACACATACTGGCATGTAATTCAAGTCATATCCTTGAAATTTTCCATCATTTTTAGAAAAACGTTCAAGTGAGATTGCATAAAATTGTGAAGATTTTGAGCGCATCAATAAGGTTTTATGCTGCTGAAGAGTTGTCTAACTTCATAAAACTAAATGATAAAGTAAACATAACAACCGCATTGTTTTTGTTACTGAGAGAATTCCATCTATTATGGACTGAGAGATAAATAGCGCGTAGTTACTCCGGAATGTATCAAAATAAATTTTAACAGTCGAAACAGAAATTAGTCGAGGGTCAATTTGTTCATGCCCTGTTAAAAAAGTATAATCGTCTCGTATCCGTGCAATTAAAGTTAATAGAGAAATTACGCAATTCGGAACTGAATGAGCTTGAAATGGATGCATGAATTCAAATGAAATTTTTTCAGTTATATTCAAAATATAATAGTAAAAATTCGATTTAAATCCCGTGGTAATTTATCTCATTTGTCCAATTGTAAATGGCACTATTGTTATGGACGACGTTCCGAGAATAAGATGAATAATTCACATTAACATCCCATGATAATAAAATCTTCTTTTTAGTTTAGCAAATACACGTTTTCTGCATTCATAAACGCTTTTACTTTATCAACGCAAGTAAATATAATTTCAAGAGGTAGTTTACGAAGTTTTTTTTTTCAGTTTCCGAAAAATTACTCATCTTTCGTGATGAGGATGGAGTAAAAAATCTGTTCAAAATATCCTGCGAGCGCACGCCCTTCAGAATCGTTCCCTTGTGGTGTTCATTAACTACTTCGCCTTTATTATCTCCTTTGTTTTACTTTCCTTTGTTTCCGCGCCTCGCTTGGTTTCTCTCACGACTTTCTTCTCGGATAAATGAAAAAATCGCTTATTTATATTATTTTTCAATGTCAAGTAAGGACATTGTGCCAAGAACGTTGCGGAAGGAAGCAGTTTTAAAATTGACAAAATTACCCTTAAAGTGTTTCTCTTTGTTTACTTGACGACTTATTAATGATATTAGCTTAAAGTTTTGGCGAGTTTTGAAAATATTTTACAACTTTCATCCGTGGTGCACAGTGGGCCAGGGTTGGATTTTAGCGGGACAAAAAGCAAATTTGTTAATGTTATAAAACTGATGATTACTTTTAAATTCTTGTTATTGCATACCCATATGGTATATATTTGCGCTCAGAACGCAACGTAACGCTAATACAATGTGGCAAGCTTGCAAATCCGCTCGACTTAATAGCGGGCGGCATAACCGCGCGTCAGTACAGTTCGTGCGCCCACTTTGAACAGTCATATGTGTAGTTTTTATAGTTATAAATATTCACTTTACAATAAATATTATAATGCTAAGTATGTACTTTATTTTTACCTATTTATTTAATGCAAACTCTTATCGGTAAATTTTCTATTCATATAATTAATGACCCTAAAATAATTATGGTTTTTTTACTTTTATTCTTTTTTACATACGGCTTTTAAAACATATCTTACGTTGCTGTGCCGAAATAAAATCTTATGTATGTCCCGTTGTTTTTTCTCTTTAATTTTCCATATGATTTAACTGAGTCCGAGTGCGTCTGTAATAATAATATATTTTTTACAAAACATTGGCGGCTCGGAAGGGACTGTACGAGTTGTCGCGTGCAAAATGCAACACAAGTTTATTAAGCGGTGAATGTGGACAAATTCTATTATCAAAGAACAGATGAATATTGAACACTGTGGTGAAAATTTGCATACATCGAAAATTTGACAACTGTCTTTGTTTATAAGTGATTTTTCTAGGCGGTGGAAAAGTTGTCACAGAAATTCGAAGCAATTCATTATACACTACGGAAAGTGGCATGACAAGGAGCTACTTTTTGCTGGTACGGAGATTCAATCAACACTATCGAAATCCACTTAAGCGAATCCACTTTACGGCCGTCCTAAAAAGACATTTTCAGAAAGTAGTGACAAAACTAAACGGAGGAAATTTGAAAGTTGATTGCAATCATGCAGTATACAAGAACTGTCTTTTGCAGCGCATGCAAGCTTGAGCGCTGTAGGACGTCGGAATACAGCAGAAGATATAGAAAAGGCTACTCTCAATACTACTCGCCACATATCAAAAGTGAAAAAGATATCTCGTGCATCTCGTTCATGGCTCAGAGGTGATCATTTCAGAAATTTTGCCCATTGGGCAGTTATCAAAGGAAGCTTTGGAGACACGCAATATGGAATTTAAAAACATAGATCAGGACACACCCTAAAGTCATCACGAAAAAATAAAAACGAGGATCTGTTAATATTCTGATCCAATTATTTCGATTCTTGGTCCACTTCCTAGAAAGAAAACTCGCAAATTTTCTACTTAGATTTTGTAATTATTATTCGCACCAAATGTAAAGCCTAATACAATGGCTTCTCCAGGTTCATACAGCGATACCACTAGCGATAGTGAATAGAGTTTTATTGTAATACCCAACTTATTACATTATTGTTATTAATTTCCACACAATTACTGAAAAGTTTAGGAGAAATTCATTATGGAAAAGTACATAGTGATTTAATTTAGAATGTTAGTATTAATTTTTAATATTATTATTGGTTACAGTATTAATATTGTTATTAAGTATGGAAATTAAGTAGATAACAAGAAGGGGTGTACACGGGTTTCCCGTGGTACAGAAGTGCTTTTCGTCAAATTCGCCGTAGTATAATCGTATGCTAATGTATTTTATTTGAAATCAGAAAATTATTTTTCCTTACATGGTCGTAGCTCTGCTTTTTAGATCCGTTGTAAACATGTTCATTTCGTTTTGCCATTCTACGTATACTAGCTCTACAAACGAAATTACTTTTTGAAATCGGTTCAGTCAATACCTTCGAAATTCATATCTACAGAAAATTTCTAACCTTGATATTGTGTTTAGTCGACCCAGTTAAAATATGATAATTTGGTTATTTATTTATATAAAGATTACATCTATCATGATAAATGTAATATAATTTCACATCAGAAAGGATCCAGTACACCAACAAAATATATCCGATGTTTATGCATGATAATTTCCCAATTCTTTTGAAAATGTAGCTTTCTCGTAAAATTGTTACGAAGCAGAAATTTAAAACGGCGAGTTCCCAGACAACATTACAGTGCAGCAAAGCCATGCCGGTGTCAAAGAGTTCACTTGCGCAACTGTGACATAGCTAGTTGAATTTTTACACTTATTCAGTTAAAAAAAGTTGGAAACAGGAAAATAAAAACATCATTTTTGACAACTTCACTGTAATGCCGCTTTAATTACAACCTGCGTTTCACTGCATAGCAACATCATCAGACACGATATTATTAGACTAAAATTATTGGAGGGTGTATTCTTGTTTTCCCCTTTTGAAACGAATCAGTTAGTACATCATGGTGAGTCTTACTATGTTAAAACATTCTAGTATAAAGTTATAAAGTTCACGATAAACCCCTTATAAACTCCAATTCTACCTGAAATAAGGTGTCAAAGTTAAGACTCTGTTCAAGAACAATTGATATCTCGCCACTACGAGTTTAGTTTTACGGTATATGCAGGCCTGCTTCTAGAAGATAATTCGTACATGACGATTAGGCATTTTGAAAATTCATGCAACAAAACCATACGTTCACAAAATATCATTTTACGATCTGCTATACTATTTGAGACCTGTCGTTTCAAGCACGCTCTTTTAAGTCATTGTACTCCAGGTATGAACTAGATTGTGTGATTAATGAGTGTGCATGAGACATGATAATAACGTAGAGCGTTTCCCGAAACAATCATTTTCTACTAAAACTCATTATAGAAAAGGCGACCGCCTCAATTTAAACGAGGTCGATAACATTTCCTTCCCCTCGCCTAAAAATCACGCAATTCGCAGGCGCGCCAATTTTTCCTCTTAGGGAAAAATGAGAAAAAGGGCGGAAATAAAAATAACGCCCGTTGCGAAAACGGAGGGACAGAGAGAGAAAAGGGCTCCGCTTTCTTGCCCAGAAAGTGAAAAAAAATTCGCGAAAACTAATTAAGTATTTTATTTATTTCGTTTCCAAATGACCGAATAACAATCCCCCCGTCTCTCTCATTTTTACCACGCATTCCCCAACCAAAATAAATTGCGAAAGCTTCGTTAAGTAGTAGGTAGACCTAAGGCGATTTTCCTTTCCTCATCTTAGCAGTACCCGAAGTTCTAAATATGCTACAGTGGATGGCTTAAAGAGTGCAGTTTGAAAAGGAGATGCCAAACACAACTTAAATATGACCTGTAAAGATTTTTTATGAGAAGATTAAAAATGATAAAAATTTGATTAAAGCAAAAGTACTTTAAAATATGACTGAAAACATCATTGGCTCCAAAAATGTTTTCTTATAATACTGCTTAATTATTCATGAAATATGTAATTTTATTAGTTATTGCACTTAATAAAAGTTTGCTTTTTCTTTCGTAAACATATTCATTTGAAATTTAGAGTATACAATAAATTAATATCAAAATCCTCACTGTCTCGGTTTTTTTGGAAAATGTCCCGGATTTTCATTTTCAAAGCTCATTTTGTCCTGGTTGTGACCATTGGCATCTGGTCACCCTAGACCATTGTTTCTCAACCTTTTTTTGTTTGCGTCACCCCATTTCAGTTCTGCGTCACCCCGTTTACTGTTCCATTTCCTTCAAGTCATCTTTAAAGATAAATTAGGCTTTATCTACAACATAAAGACCAACATTTATGCATTCAAAGAAGCAGAGGCAGGTATTCTTCTGGTTTTATTTATTTTTATAAGCCAGAATATGATACACTGAATTTATCAAATATTTGCGTCACCCTTCAATAATTCTCGCGTCACCCTGGGGTGTGATACCACCCCGGTTGAGAAACACTGCCCTAGACTTTTGTGTCGACTCATTAGTGTGAGAGTGGATTTTCAACATTGAGGATATTAAAGTCTAACAATAAGTGTAGATCGCTGTTGACCGAAGCTCATCACAATGATCCAGGAATATGAAATATTGGCAGATAACATTCAATGTCAAACATCGCTTTAAAACCGCATTGATTGAAAATTAACGTGGCAGCTTAACCTTTTGAGACATATTAGACCTTGAGACTCGATGTGATATAAGGAACTATTAAAATTTTTGTCGTATGTGTTTCATGTAGCAAAATTTTAGTATCATAATTTTTATGCAAATAAAGATATTAACTATATAAAAGTGGTTATAAAAATTCATTTTTATATCACTTGTTCATAAATTAATCGAGAAAACTCCGCGCAATTATTGCGCGGATCTCAGCTAGTAGTATTATAATTACATTAATGAAACTTTAAAGTTATTTATACTAAATGTTTTATAATTTTTGGTATATGCTTATCATTGTTAGTGTCATGCCTTTCTAATGCTTTATATGTGGTTTGCCTGATATTTTTAATATCAGATGTGACTCACGGTCAGGAAAAGATTGGGGACACCTGGAATAAGGCAATACTCTGTTACTAATGAGAAAAAACAAAAAAACAGTCATATGTATTTAATTTAAAATATTACTATAATTCGCGCAAGAGCATATCCGTGAGAGATCTTGTAAACATTTCAGATAAAAGTTTTCTGACACTCAATGAAGTTGATCTTGCTCATTACACATTTTCCACGGAAATATGGATGAAACACGTAAAATTTCTTTTTTAAAAGCTAATTTTGTCAAATATTTGACTACAATATTTTTCTGAAGAAAAAGGTTTCTATTCATATCTGAAGACAATGGGCTATGACGAACTCCTTGCACCGTGCATATCCGCGCAAAACGTAGCTCGCGTTATAATTGAACTTGCACTCAGAATTAGGCATGCCTGCAATTACACATGGAATCTGAAATCCGAAAATCTATCACTTACAGAAGCATTTCCATTCCAAATAAGGCACGTGCATATAATATGGTTTACTTCTAACCATTCCTTTCATTGACTTAGTACTCCAAAAAATAGTTTATTTTTATCATTTGAATTTCAGTCTATTGATAGCAAAAGTCAGAGTTTAATGTCCTTCATTTAAATAGGAAATGTTATAAACTCACATTTATATTATTTTTAAGCAAATAATGACCTTTCAACTGGCATCAAAAAGTATTCAAGAAGGAAAATGGTATTTCAGGATCTTATACAACTTAAGCAACAACATTTTCCATTACAAGTCTAATCGGAATATAGGCTTTCTATAATAGTTGCTGATAGACAATTTTATTCTTAAATTTTGGTGGCTTGAGGATGAACATATTGCGATGTTGCACATGATAAATTCTCCAAATTGTTGGATTGGTATAACGCTCCTTTCAACTAATACTTTCCATATCAATGTGGTAACAATGAAAATCTTAAGAGGATATTCCTTCCATCTAAAAAAATTAGCGCTACCAACAGAAAATAATTAACATGTTAACACGAATCCCTTTCAAGTGAAGTTTAATTTGGCAAACACCTTTTTCCGCGAGAAAGTTCGCAGAGAAAATGTCATCACCTTTGAGGCTGGAATCGAACCGATGGGATCAATGCCAATGAGCAGTTGATCGACCGTCAAGGTCACACTTTGCTAAATACCATAATCATCCCATATTGTGCATAGGCAGCATTGGTGCAATTGTGAAACTGAATGCTATCGGAAGTGCAACGGTACGGCAGTCGGTCGGAGAGGTCACACAATTTACTGTTTTATTTTAATGACTAGATTATCGATCTTCAACCTATTTTGATTCACCGCCCATTTTTACTCTATTTTGTTACTTGCAATAATTTCACCGCCCACTTTTCGCATCAACTTAATAGTAAAAGCGCCCACCAAAAACCTTAAAACGCTCATCTAGCCGAAAATTACTTCAATCTAGCTCCTCCTTAAGTTAATATCCCATTCAATTGACCAAATTACTACCGATATGAACTAATACGCCTGCATTTATTTATTACAATCAATATAACCCAAACTTCCATTCGTGGCTTATTTCTTAGAAAGAATTACGTAGCAGCGTTATCCATTTATTCGAAAAATATTTCAACGAAATATTTCCTTTATCTATCAGAGTAAGCTAATTTAAATTACATAAAAATACGTTATCGCCAGAATTGCAAAAAAGCGAATTTAAAAGGGCACTGATAATAAATATAAGTTGGACTGGATGTGCATGATACAAAAAATTATGTGGTTAAGAAATTCGCTTGGCGAAAAGCTCTTTCCTTGATAAAAAGTGAGATTATGCAAATAATCCTGTTAGAACAGAAATATATGACAGATAGTCTTTCGTCTAATGAGAAATTCATATTACGTCTTCCTCTCATTTCCCAGATAATTCGCCGTCAGAAACAACTCATTCCTCCGTACTCCTCCAGTTTAAAACACCTGCAAAAGACGACACTCGATAATAAAAAATTTCCGCATAATCCCCCATCAATCACCACCGGACCGTGCGAGGCCGACGCAAAAGCGACAAAAGAGGTAAACGTCATACGGAAGGCGCTTCAAAGGTGTGGGGCTAGATGGCCTCCGAACAGAAGAAGAGCGAAAAGCGAACGGGAAGAGAGTGCTCGCTGGTCTCGATGTCAAGGGGGAGGGGGAGACGGCGAGTCAAATGGTGGGGAGGTGAAGAGATCGGAGAGCGAGCGAGAGGGAGGAGTGATAAGGGGGAGGGAGAGAGAGATCCTGTCCCTACGTCATCAGCTGTTGAGGCCAGCCTCGGCGTCTGCAAAGAGAACACCTTCAGTACCCGCCGCGCGTTTAGGAGGTCACAACCAACAGCCAAGCGGCGTCGCTCAGCAACCAGGTACTTCCATAACATCGCCGCCGCGAGACACACTTACCGGGAGGAACTAGCGGCTGTTGGAATAATATAAAGAAAAAGGTTGTCTCCCGGCAAAGGGGGCCGCAATCACCGCGGCGGTGAACTCCTGGCTGCGGATATCAGAAGAAGTCGTCTTCTCCTCGCGGTTCTTGAAAAACAAAGTGCGCGTGATAAAAAAAGAGGAGATTAAAAGAATCCCGGTGGAGGATTTATCCCGCCTGGAGGAATTTGCGAGGGAGGGAGCGATCTGCTAAGCGGCGCATTAATTTCCGGAAAGGCGAGATTTCAACGGGCGTTGGAGAGCGGGAGAAATGGAGGAGCAGTCCAAATCGCAGAACGGGTCAGTAGTCGAAAGTAAGCACGGGGCGAAAATGACGAAAATCCTCCGTGATAAAACTGGTAAATGAATAAGGAAATCTGTGCGATCGCTGCGAACGGACGTTTCGTTCGCGAAATACAGCACTAGCTCCGAACGGAACGGAGTCGTTTTCCCTCGAAGACGTTCGAATTTCTCGGACGCCGCCGGGGAAAATTATTTTGCCTCGTGAGATTTTTGCACTCTTAAAACCTAAAATAAATCTGTTAAAAAATATACATTCGAAACGGTGGTGTTTTTTCAGTAGGTCGATTTGTGATGCCCCGCGGTATTTTCCGAGTTCAGAGAATAATAGCTGCCTTCCAACGCAAAAGGTCGCGTGTTTTCATCTCGTCGAGGATAAAAACACTCGTTCTTGCGTTGTTTAAGATGAACATCATCATTACTGTTAGCTTTCCACCGTGAAAATGAGTGATGAAGACCGTAAAAATATTTAATCAAAGACATTCGTGTAGCGGTCGTTGTTGTTAAGTCAATCGATCTCTTCTAATTCTTCACGCGAAAATGTTTAGCATATAACCGTTGACGAGACCAACGCTTAGGCACCGGGATGATGTAGCAGAGAGATTTCACGTGAGAAGACATATACATCGCAGTTTCAGAAATAAGTATCGAGAGGAAAAACCGCTTTGCTACTCAACGATGCAACAGGTCTGCGACCTTATCCGCGAGGTTTAAGGACGCAAAAGAGTGTTCCAGTTGTCCTAGCAGTGCGTTAGTTCTTCCAGGAAAACAGAGTGGGACGCATTTACGAAATCCAGACGCCGTTAATACTTGGATAGAGAAAGTATTTAACCCTGCGTATGAATATAAGTTAAAAAATTATTTGTAGTTTAGTGCCGAAGTTCAAAAAAGTAGTAAAATGATTTTAAATTGAATATCAGCGTTAGCTTAATTCAATAATCAATATCTCCTTTTCGGTTTTGTGAAAACAATTTGGATCTATTTATATGATTACGTTAATCGGCTGATCACAATGACTTCAGAAATGGATTTTTTAATATTTTGCTCGTACATGATTACAATAGGCGGAAGATAAAAGTAACCGACGTTAAAAATGAACGAGATATGCTTTATCTCTTCACTGTATCACTTTTAAAATGTTACTCGAATATAAATTTTTAATTGTGTTCTTAGGACATTTTCCGTAAATTATGACATTCAATTGAGGAAACTTGGAAAAAAACGCTTCGGGTGATGAGAGTTTTTTATGAAATGGTCGCATGGGATTTGTTAGTGTCTCGTCGAAGAGCCTTTCCTAACTGTGTTTGTAGATCCAAGTCGAGAAACCCGCTCTTTCCCTCCCTCTCTGCCTCCTTCCACCTCTCCTGAGTAGATTATGTAACGCGGCGATCGCCTGATATCCACTGGCTGCCCAGCGCTCATTCAACCTATCTCCGTAGTAAAAACAATGCATCGTGAATGTTTTATCTCGGAAGAAATTAAACGAGCATCGGCAGAGAAATTCGTCCCAAAACAAAGTCGGCCTTCATAAATTTTGCGCCATTCTTATGTTCCCTAGAAGGAATTTATATCAGTTTGAAACAGCTTTAAGTCAGTTTGGCCAGTCATGAGAGTTTAAAAGGCGACATCGCTTGTCTGGTTCATTGCGAACATAAATAAAGAATAGTCCAAAATATCATAGATGAATACAAGAGTTAGTTCCATATTTACGGTAGATTTAATTTACGCATTTGTAAAAAACGCTACGTAAAATATTCATATGTTATTTGTTATCCTTGATTAGTTTAATTCGGATAATTGCCGACATAATCATTTCACAAGCCTTTTAAAATCCATTAATTTGAATGTACCTATATTAATATAGATGCCAAAAACGCTATCATTCAGTAACTTCCATCGGAACTTGGTAAAATATACAAATCGAAGTTATTATGTAAGTGGAATCACTTCCTTTGACATTGCCTTCAAAATTTTAATAATTAACTAAGTTTTCCTTCGTTTATTTGTTTAGCTAACTTTGGACTAACATCCTCCTTATTGATTCAAAATTAGTCGTTCTTTATCTTCGCTTTTACCTTTTGGGATATCTCCGGAGTTCCTGGTTAAAAAACGTTTTGTATACTTTTGAAGTTTCAAATAGGTACCAAAAGTAATTTACAATGATAACTTATCTCGTTTTCTTACATTTTAAATCCCCTAGGGAAACGTACCACTGTTAAAATATGTTGGAGCTTAAGCTTAGATAAATGACCCTTTAACTACAGTGTTATGAGTCGTTTGTTTCAATTCTCTAGGGTTTTTAGCGCCTACTTCAAATGGGTTGGCTATTCCGAAACACTTTCGGATCCTTCGGAAAGGGCCAGATCCGACGTCCAACCTCTGCACATACCTTTACGTAAAGATTACATAAATAAATCATTTGAGAGGATGATAGTAATTCCTGATGAGATGGGCAGAGCAGCTATAGAAATACGTGCAAAGAATTCTAATACAACTTACTCGTAATATAATTTCAATAAGATTGAAGCGGTACGTTAACTAGATTCCAAATTATTCAAGTACTTTTGTGTCTGCGGATTAAAATTTGGTCTCGATTCTTGTTTTTAAAAAACAAAATTTAATAGCTTAAAATACGTTGTTAAAATAATTGACGAATTAGAGAAGGAAGGAAACATCCTCTCAGAGAATAATATACCAAACTGTCTATATCTGTGAGTATCCTATGTTCCTGCGATACACTTATTTCGATTATTTCTGAGTTGGTATATCTCCTCTGTAATACATTAATTTATTGGATCGTGTGATAGTGGCATCATTGAAAAAACTGAAGTTCGCCATTTGATATTGTCATAAGGTGACATTACTTTTGTAATACCACTATTAAGGGCCAACGAGTAGAGTATTAGACACAAACAAAGATAAAATTAGCGTGTTTTTTATTTTTCATATGGTTATACCGCAGCGTCTTCAGTCATTAGAGTCTCGTTTGTTTTATAACGGAGGTAGCACGTGAAGGTGAGGTTAGCGTTTAAATGAGAGTAATAGCGAAGTTAGCTTTGTACTGCGCATCATCATTCTACATAAACATATATTTTACATAAAACTATGCTTTTTTGGATAATTGATACTTCCAAAATGACATTTAAGTATATAACGGAATGATTTTTTTATTAAAAGTTTTAACGTTTTCTCGTCCGCTTCTGTAAAGTTTTCAAAACTCAAACTTTTCACGAATAAGTTGCATTAATATAGAAATGTACACTCAAAGTGACAGCTTTCCATCTCTTATACTTTCGGAGATATAAGTAAAACAATCGAAAAATATTTATAACCCCTCACTTTAATTGTAACGTAAAAAAACAACAAACTTTAAAATGGGTTCCAAACCGAAATGGTATATTTTTCAAAACGGATATCAAAGGAAAAGTAAATGGCAGCAGTACAAAAACCTGCCCTCCAAATTTCAGTACTCTATCGTTTACGATTTCGTCATAATTTTAATTTAAGCAAGTGTACAGACAGACGACAAAGTGAAACTATAAGCGCATTTAAAAAAACGCGCAAAAGATTATTATTTTGTATTACAGATAACGGATTTGAATATATTCTTGTAAATGTTAAATATGAAGCTGTCTAAAAATTTTAAGATAGTAAAATGTTGCTTTCACTCCTCAATTGTCGATTTAACGTTTTGGAAATTTTAAAATTTTACTAAAGTGAAATTACTGCCTGCTCTAATTTTAAGGGATTGATTAAGTAAACATAACACTGCCATTTACCTTTCCTAGTGAACTTTGTCAATTTCGGAACAATTTGATAGGACAATAGATATATTTCAAAGAATATTTAATCACCTAATCTTTCTCATCAAACATGGTGATTCACAGACATAAAAGAAGGTCAGTGCTCATGAGTAATTAACTGATTCGCAATAACAGTATTAAAAATATAGGAACCTTGATATGACGTATGCCTATTGAGGTGAAGGCGGTAATATAAAGCTAATTATTATGATTTACAATGGCATGTTTATATAGGCAATTGAAAGTATAAAGCATTAAAAATGTCAACCTATCATGAGCATTAAGTACGCTTTAGAAATTTCAAGGGAATCTCCTCTTTTCAAGACACATCATACTTTTTATGGCACTTTACATCCTATCTGACAAAAGTTATTGCACTATTAGATGCGTCAATATTTTCTGCTTCCAAGATGAGGCCCGTATTAAATATTTCAACCTTCGTTAATATCTGTTTTCCGTGAGGATAGGATGAAAATGCTGTCAGTGTATTTTATTCACAGGGAATCATTTTTGGCATATTATTTTAGATTCTTACTCTTTTTAATATAGTTATACGCTTATAAGAAATCTCAACAGACCTATCCTTTTCTTTCGTAAAAAATATATTTCTCAATTATTTAATATAGTTCATTTATTAAATGAAAAGTAAAATTTATATAAGGTACAAAAGAGATATGATTTCTTTCGATAAATTATGCGTAGAATTAGATGCGCTTAATTTTCACCTATCTAACAAAACACACCAGAGATAACCTAAGAATTCTTATAATATGAGAAATTTTTATTCATTTCGTGTACATCTCAGTCATTACCAAATTGAAATCAACCAGTTAACCAGCAGGTAGGATGTCTTATTTTTACAATTTTATATGCAAGTCTGATGCTTAATATTCAATAAATTTTAGCATAATCTGCAAGTAATAAAACTTGATAATTTTAACATGTTATTTTATCTTATAAGGTATAAGCCTAATAACATTTTCATAATCAAATATTTCAATGCAAGAGGGAATTGAGAATCTCGCTGTAAATAGGAGATTGTATAATTAAAACAAATATTTTACCAAAACTTTCCACGTTTTACAGCCATTTCCTGTGTTTGGACGTAGATAATTTGCCGCGAGAGTCTTCTGTCTCTTCCGCATTTATTCATGCCCATATTTGCCTTTCCTTTTCTGTGTTCAATGTTTTAGTTAATTTTATCTTCTATTTTGGTCTTCTCTCGCCGACTGCCATTTCATTTGCGTTTTCCTACTTACCGTCTCTTCCGACTACGTTACGGCGCATTTAAAAATTCACAGAGTCGAACCCCGATTTAGCGCCTCCCGTATATAGTGCCACCCCCGCATGCCTCCCATGATTATTATGATTACATAGAGCAGGCATATACGTACCTCGATTTACCTCCACCCCCGCATTACCACCAATGTCAGCGTGGGACAAACTGTGGCGCTAAATCGGGATTTGACTTTACTTAATAAGAACATACTTCTATTACCACTTCCACATTTCTTCTAAATCTGTCATATTACCATCTAGAATTTTTAGGAGCGATAAAAGAAGCATTTCTTAGATCTTCTTAATGCCTGAAACGCGTTTTTAGCAAACGTTTTCTGATAGGTTGAACCTAAAAATTCTACGCGATTCACTTTGCAAAACAAGCGACAAACTTGCCCATAGACGCCATCATTATCATCAAAAGAAACTTTTGCATAATTTCACGAACTCAAAAGTTATAGGGAGACAAATGTGATCATAAATGGCTCCGATCATTTTAATGTAAATTCGGTGAAACGCGAGGGGATTTTTTTGCGTCCTACTTGAAAGATTTTATTCGGATGTGGGCCGTTTCCTCTCCATCTCTCTCTCTCTCTGCATGCAAGTCTATCTCTCTATCTCTCTACATATCTCCCCAGGTGCGACCTTCTTTGCTAGTATGTCTCCCTCGTGAGAAAGATTAACCCATTGGGGCGTGGATATTCCTGGTCTTCGAGTCGCGGAAGGGTGAATCTTAATGCCTTTAAAACCTTTTCCCGCAAGAGCGTGAGGAGATAAATCCTCAAGATTTGTGGGTCGATCGACGGAAAAAAGAGAATAGAAAAATCTTTTTTTTCCTCATCCACCTCACATTAGCTCAAAATATTTTCGCATCCGAGTTAATGGGAGTATTGAGAGCCGATATTGGCGAAACCGTGGCTTCATCAATGAATTGGATTTAGGAATAGATTGGAACGGGATGGAATGGGTAAGGCGATACAGAGAGATAGGAAAATAATTCGCCCCATTAACGACTTAATAAAAAAAACATAGATTACCCACACAGATGTCCTTTTTTCCCAGATAACATGTGATACACTGACAAAATTATTTTTTTTACAGGCACTTCCGATAAAATATGCAATAGGTACTGTTACACCTCATTTTCCTCACTTGCTTCAAATGTCGCGTACTTAAAAATATTAATTGGTGCACGATGTGGCCACGTTGCTGATCTGTGATTGGCTGGAGTTCTTTTTGAGGGCATCCCCACTGATTTTTTCTTTTTGTTTGTTTGTATGGAATTTTTGCTATGTAAATAGAGAAAAACGCCATGATGAAAAAGTGACATGTTTACTTCTCACATAGTAACTGTGTGATCAACTCTTCATTAATATTAAGTTTTTCGGCCATTGATTAAATTTAAATTTTTCCATCATGAAATATTAGAATTGGTAAATAAGCTGAAAAAATTCATCTGTACTAATAAATGCTCATACAGCGAAAGATGAGAGAGGAGAAAAAATTAAAATGTCCTGAAAAAGGTCACATTTGAAGGCATAAACACAGGAGTGTCAAATAAAAAGCCTTTCATTTGAAATTACACAAAGCTTCAAAAAATCTAGAAAGTTAAAATGACTCATCTTCTTAAAAAAAATTAGGCTCGATTGTGCATAGCTGCATCAATCACCCAAAGAAACTTTGAAAGGAGAGCGCAGAATTCATGCTCAAGGATAATTTCCTTCCACGTCTCAACAGCGACGCAAACTTCTTAAAATATCAGAGCGGAAAAAAGTGAGATTGAAAAACCCAATTGAAATTCAAATCCATGGCACGAGCACAAAACAAAAGAAGCGCTCTGTTTTCCATCTGAATTTCGAATTTCATAGTCGGGTTTTCGCGTAAGGTCGGGTACGTTCCCCGTAACTACGATTATAAACCCATGAAACGAAAATGTTGTCGCGTCTCACCGCTCGACACCGAATCCTTTTTTAAAAGACGCGAGGGACGGGAAACCCACGCACCGCTCACGCATGCGCAAAAAAATATTTTCGATGTTTTTTTTCTCAAGGGTTATGCGCCTCGATGCTCGACCAGATTGTTGATTTAGAGGGCCCTAATTTTTCGCTCGTTACCGCATGGACGTGCTAAAGGGTCGTTTGCCAGTTTCAAAAATATCCAGCCGGTCGAAATTACTGCTTCTATCTCGAGCGCTCGATCAACTGCCGAGCGACTGACAACAAATCACGGCGTCCATTCCGCAAGGATTGACGGGAGAATTAAAGCCCCATAGCGCAACAACTCTCTTCCTCTTTCAAAACTGCGTCGTCGGTCAATTTGAGTGGACCTTCGGACACGAAACTTCCATCACAGTAGTAAATTAAATCCTTCCGCGCAGAAGGCAAAATAGGGGTTAAAGAAAAATATCTTCCGAAAATTGATCAATAAAAAAACACATTTTATTGCACCTGGCCCTCCTATAATACGGGGAGGGCATTCTGAAAAAGTTTCGTGTAATGCGAATCCGTGTTATGTGAACCTGTCTCTACATAGTGAAAGAAGAGGCTTGCGTTCCGTATCACTTCAGGCAACTTCCTCCGATCCTGAAATTCCCAAACCTCACTTTGTCGCATGAATTTATTCAAAAGTCACCAAATGTTTGTGAAAACCAAATGGGCACTTCGGCAGCATCGGTGGTAATTCGCCTATAGTAGATTCTATTGGCGAACTACCACTGATTCCGGCCGACTTGTAGCTTATATCCCCATTTGGTTTGCACAGCCAGAATTCTGATTTATCACTTTGGTCTTACCAATAAGAAGAGCTCCATAATTCTTTGAAATAAAGTGTTGTTTTCGATTATCTAAGCTTATTAACAAAGCACTCGATCCCTCCAATACGTCTCTTATTCTTTAATTTATTATGCTACATACCAGATCCGACCAAACCGCGTTAATGCGAACCATTACCTGCTTTGCATGAACTTCTTGTATTAGCCCTTTCATTTGTGAATTTTATTGGGAGACTTTTTAATGCAATATAATTATGAATAATTTAGTAAATCCATCATTAAATGTGTATGTAATAGGCTATATATGTATTTTCTATCCACCATTGTTCCTACGATATGCTTCATAATTTATGAAAATGACTGAATCGAATATCCATAAAAACTGACATGGAGAATGAAAGGGTTTTTTAAAAACGTGTAGTGGCGAATCCGTGTTAAGTGAACCCGCCTTTGAGAAGGGCCAGGTGTACTAGAGAACAAAACCTAGGAGCGATGCGAGTCATCTTTTGTCATTTAAGCAAGACCCGTCGTCCTTGGGGATAGCATTCTTGGATTGAAGAAGCGCCGTTCCCATTACGGATCTGCGGAGGCGATGAGAGGAATTGAAGGATAAGAGAGAATGGGAGGAATAGAGGATTCTAAACGCCTCTCGGAGGATAGCTACAACGGTTCCGCGTTTAATGCGTCTCCGCTGGCTCTTAGGCGGAGGCAATGGCGCGAAAGAGTCTATGCGTTCCATCTCCATGGTCTTATCTTTCGGTTGAAGCGGAATCGGACCGTCCAGATGAGGAGCGAGACGCGCGATAAAATCCCGTTCGCAGCGCGAGGAGATTTTCGCGCGTTGCTTTCTTCCATTGTTTTTTTATTCCGACGCAGTATAGAGGCGCCTGCGGGAAGATGCTGCGTCACGCGTCTCAAAGACCCATTTCGCTCAGTCACTAGGGAGAAAATCTTTCGCCTCGATTAATTCACTGCATCGCAGAGAATAAAGTCTTTTAACGGTCTCTCTCTTTCCTCATTGGGTTCAAGAACTGGATAAAGGAATAAATTGACCGTTCAGTACCGTACGTGAGGGCCCGTTCCTCTCGTTTAGACTGCCCGCGTGACGTAGATCTACGTAGAAAGTCTGTTCCTCTAGTTCCACCGCTCATATCTAAGGTATTTAATGATCTGCATATATATATATATATATATATATATATATATATATATTCTGTTTATGTATTTATCAGAATTTGATTAATGGGATAAATAGCAACCGCATTTCATAGGATTTGATTCGTGCGTTATAATCAAGGACTAGCCACGAATATTTGTGGTGCGCTTTCACCAGGACAATGGCCTATTGTGCTGAAGAGAGAGAGTCTGCATTCTATATTCTATCGCCACAGGAAAGTAAGAATAATTTAGCCACAAGACATATTTCACCAGACCAGCCAATACTTTGCCTTCGTGCTGCTCAATTACTCAATCATTCAGATGTCCAACTTTCTTCACACACAACAAAGATGCTAATGCACCATTTTCTTGTTTTGTTTTGATTTGCTTTGGTTTGTTTGTTTTTCTGGTTAATCAGCCTCTTGAACTATTATAGCCAAAGCATCGGATACACACAAAAAGAGGAGGGAAACCCGGTGCCGGCGTTAGCTTACTCTCTACGAAGGGTACCAAGGGGGCCACCTGATTAACGCCCCTCCTAAGGACGGAGCTCCGACTTGCGCGTTCTCCTCAAACCCCACAAGTAGGGGATGGGACGGAAAATATCCGACTGCCGGATTTTAACCCGAAACCGCTGCGTGGAAGGCCAACGCTCTAGCCATTCCACTACCTCAACTCCCTTGCTTTGATTTGAAAATATAGCTTTAAATGACCTGTCGGGGATATCATTTTTTTGTTATATCTACAATGTTGAAGTTTAGACATAGCAGATCAAAGCTGCAAAAATAAGCATTTTATTTGTTGTATCTAAGTGGTAACTTCGTACAGGCTACTGTTGTCTTCATTCAGTACAAATTTTTTTAATTTGGTTTCAGTGTTCTGCATCTTAATCGTTATTGCACACTTGAGAAAAAATTCTTTAGCTGGAAGCTGCGTATGGAGTTGATGTCGCAATAACAAATATGTCGGCAAAAGTAAACATTCCTGGATGTGTAGGCCAGCTGATGAGTGGAAGGTCAACACGCTTAGAGGACACACTGCAAAAACCTCGAATTTCGTTGAAATGGGAAAGCGGTAGCGATAAAATACAATTTGGGCATTCAAAAACACATTGGTAAATCTTAAACTGATGTTCAACAGAGAGATGTTGCACTCAGTGCAGCGTTGCGAAAATCAAACGGTGAATTCAAAGTTATCGATTCGCTTAATACAAAACTAAATTGCATATATTCTTTCACCCAATTTACATGATGGAATCGTTTTATTCGTGTTATTGATTTGTCCCACGATTTATACTATGAATGTTGTATTTTTTTGTCTGAACGAATAATAAGTTTTAGAAGGGCCGGTATTTTTTAGGCGTCCTGATTTATCTAAATTAAAATAAACAAATGTAACAAACTAGTAGCAATTATTTCCTTTTTCTGATTAAAGCGTATGAATAACATTTCCATTAGGTTTGATTGACGGTTGATTTTTAAAAAACGTTAAACATTTTACTGCGAAATTGCGGAGACATTTTTTAGTTCTCGAAGAAGAAGGTGGACGTTCTTGATGAGGTATGTGACTGGGGTTGGTGAAGGCCATGTGTTTTCGATCTGGTCGATTCTCCTGCTCCTTTCCTTCAAATGCGTCACCGTCATAATGTACGATTTCTATGCAAGTTAATATAGCCAGAAAATGAAATCGCTAATGATCATTTTAAAGACCCTCTCCTCCACTTTCCTTTGTCCTTTCATCCTTCCATCGATTCCGCACGCTCACTGTAACGCGGAGGAAGACAGAGGGGTGAAAGAATGAAATGTGACTCTATCTTCCTAAGCTTCGTCAATCTCTCGCAATCCTAAAAGCCGTTTATTAAGTGACCTCCAAATCCTCCTCCTCCGAGTGCGAGCGACCTCGCCGTCGCCGAGATCTCGACGCTCACTCCATGGTTACACGCGGATCCGTGGTGGGGAAGCCGCGCGGTTACGACCGCCACCTATGCGGAAGGGTGGGCAAGATCGCGATTGTCGCTTCGAGTGTGGTTGGCGCAGATGAAGAAAAAAGACCGAACGGGACAAGATGATATACAGCGGAGGAGAAACTGAGGAAATCGATTTACAAATCGCAGAGCGATAAACGGAATACTTGATTTATTTATTTTTATATGCATATAATTCCACAAACAGTGCAAGCCATTTTACAGTGAAATATGTACTATAACGAAATAAATCAATAATACATACATAAAAACAAATAATAATATATAATAATATATAATAATTCAGTGGGAGAACAAAGTAAAAAAGGCGAATGAAGGCGAACTAAAATTGAGTTTTGAAGGATGAGATAAATGTCCGAAGTGACAGAGAAAGCATCCGAGTTCTGGGGCATGGAATCAAGGTGGGATGGGAAGCAGTAAAAGAAAGAGCGCTATATCACTGAAAGTCTTGGAATATTAACATACTGTAGAGAGGAGTTTTGTTCACATTCGTGATTATTTGTCGCATCAATGGAAACAAAATTACCAGGACATGAATTTTTTTCCTTGCCTTAATGGAAGAAACGGGCATTTCTAAGGTTGGCGGCATAGGTTGTTGACCTTTCGACGCGCTTTGGTAACATCTTTGTTCAGTGTTAATCCGCTACGTTGGGAGGGCCAACAAAAACAACATTTTTGTCATATACTTCCGGTTTCTCATTGTGCGTCCATCCGTCTATTTTAGCCAACTCATTTGTTTGAATGTAAAATTCTGTGGAAGCACTCCCATCAATTCGAACGTTTGCACAATAATGGACTGCCAAAAGAGCATTGTGATACACGAGAGTCTTACCTTGTTCCACAAACAAAATTGCTTATCTTTTTGACATCGAATTATTGTTTGTTTTTAATGGAAGATTCCATTTCCGAGTTTTTCAGAATATTCTGAAACCTGTGGATCCTGCAATACTGAGTCATGTGGTTGGATATCTTATCAGTTTTTCTAATCCGCAGAAAAAAGCACTTAAATGATCGTAATTCTAAGTTTTATTATTCAAGCGATTATAAAATTTTCATTGTCTTATGTGATTCATCAACAGAAATTTCAATCTATGGATCTAGAATTATACTTATTTTATTATAAACCAATTGCTCTGAGGCATAAAATTCATAATTACTCGAATAGTTATAAATAAAGACGCATGCTCTGTAATAACGAACAGAGGTTTTTCGGCAGACAAGGCTGCTCGTATTTAAATTCCTCGATGTATTTATCGATGGTATTTATCAGAGATGACAGTTATCTGATAGCGTTAGGCCGTTCACGCGCAGGTAATTGCTCGGAACCATTCTCTTTCGAAGCACGCGTGCATTAAAATCGTTTTCCCTTCTACCAAGTACAGCCGAGTTACCGAGTTTCATTCGTCTTAATCGCCCCGATCCCCATGCAGTCCGCTCTTTCCCTCTCATTCCATCCCCGCGACATCTCTCCATTGTGTCCGCGTGTCTCTTCACCCTCTCTATTTCCCGCGTGCGATCAACTTCTTTACATGCGCTGCCCTCGATTCTCCCTCAACGCCCCTTAAAGGGATGGATCCCGCGCCTTACAAAGCGTTTCCGTACCTGCCTATCGCTTGTCAATCGAAGCAATTCTTGGTGTCGCAATGGCATGTTTACTTCCTCCGATATCCACACTCATTTCCGTCTTGGACTTCCACCCATCCTCCCGCCTATCACCCTTCGGCAAAGGATCAAAGGTCATTACCGGACCGTGGGTATTTTGGCGCTCCGGAGAAAGGATATATCCCAGCGCTTTATTCAGTAAAAACGTTTACGAAGACGTTTCAGTTCATTAAAATAGCGATTAAAATAGAAACACGACGAGAGATGATAGTTTAAGAAACGCTGTTGTAGATACCTGCCCGTCAAAGCGACATCCATTTCTTGTCAAATTTTTTCTACTTTGGAAATACCTGAATATGTAGAGAAATAGTAGAGGAAGCGCCATCTGAATTTTGGCTCCTGTGGCAGCCGCTCGTGACTCCTGCCAGAAGTGGTAAGTTGCTACGGCTCATTCCCCGAGAGATTACGAATTCTCGACCACTCGTAAAAGTTAAATTGAACATATTCTCATATTGACCAAATTTTTTGACTGTACTATTTGTGTTTTTCCACCTGGGACTGTATTATTAATTATTCTCGCAGTAAATATAGATTTTTGTCTACTTCTTCCATCGTTTTAACTTCGCCGCTATGAACAAATATAGTGGGTTTTTTTTTAAATATAATCGTATAATTGATCGTGACAACAGCCACGAGTGATGCATAGGTTAGTCGTGAATATCTTAATTTCTACACGTCATCAAAGCGACAGGCATTATAATGGCATCTAGGATTAGGAAAAAGTACCTCGATAGCGTTAAGAAGCTATTGCACAATTAATCATCATCTAACCTCTAAAGCTTTAAATGTGTAAATAGCAGTATCTTCAATGAATTTGTAAATTTGTCGTCTTTGCCGGTAATTTCATGGAATATGGCGAATATTAGTTTTCAATCTATGACAACAATTAATTAAGAGGACCAGAATTCCATTTATTAGGGATGCAGTTGGCGTTTCTGCTTCCAATTCTATAATTGCAGGTTCGAATTTCGCCTAAGGTACGGTCGTTTATACCCGTCTTTTATATCGTTGTTTCGTTTATTCTAGAAGGCCGTTAAGTGGTGTTTATGAGCTGGTTCTAAATATATAAAAAAGTTCGAGGTTTCCGAGTTTTTCTTTTTGTTTATCGTTCGGATTTCCGCTTCATATTAAAATGCAAGTTCAAACTGAACTTCAGCAAATTTAATATTACTTCGGTTTTTTTACTTTTTTCCATTCACCCGAAAAGCACCGTTATCCTTAGACGCATTACGTATCTGACAAATGGCGGCCCTTAGAAGAGGCGCTTAACCTAAATTTAGCGAACGTTTCGAGCCTCCCGAAGGCGAGTCGGAAGGTTTGCACATTCGCGTGATGGATATGCGAAAGGCAGAGAGATGCCCCCGTTAAACAAACGACTCGCCGATCTATACGCCTTACCGCGAGATCCCATTTCTCAGTCTCGCACCTTGAACCTCGCCTTCAATCGCCTAGACATTAAATTCTCCGACGAACGCCCATTATATCAAGCTTCCGAGAACGTTTCACTTATTTTTTTACCAATTTCCAAAAATCTATCATTTCTCTATCCTCCCTCCACATTTTCTTCATTTGACTTTCGCTTATATATATACATATATATGACTGGCAGACACTCTTTCGCTGAAGAAGGGCATAGGCCCGATAAGCTTGCGTGTTTTTTTGTCTTTTTGTGTCCGTGTGTTTCACGTGTCTCTTCGACGCCCCCAGCAGCCTGCCAACTTGGTAAGTGTCCGCTGGGCTTCCCTCAACACCTTGTTGCCACCCTCATCACTACCTTTTCTTTTCCTTTAGTTAATATATATATAAATATATATATATATATATATATATATATATATATATTGGTAACTCTCGTTCAACGAACGTTCGCTGAGCGAATGTTCGCTTTCACGAGTGAATTGAAATTTATAGCTTTACTTTTTGTCGAAAGTTTTCTTCACTTTAACGAACTAAAGAACATGTATCCAACTCAGATCGAAGAAACTCAGATATTTACGAAAGCTCTTGAGTCACAAAGACCGTCTTGTTTACCCATAGATTCTTCGTGTGTCCAATTTATTACGCATTTATCCTATCGTCAGCATTTCTTAAGAGGCTTAATATGACGTCAGCGAACGTGCTGTTTGTTAATCAAAATATATTATTTACAAATATTCACTTGAAGGACCTCTTGTGTACCGATAAAGAGGAAGTGCACTACGCAGTCTTTCCCACAGCCATTCGATACTTAAGTCTGACTTCGGTCGCATTCGTTTTCTCGCGGTTCATACAATCATTAAACACGAGGATTTTTTTTCAAGCCATTGCAGTGGCCACATTTATCGTACTTGCTCGTATTTTTCTCATAACTGTACAAATTTTATTAATTATACTTCCTGAAGATGTTTAAATCACGAAGAATTTTTAATTCTTTATTAGCGGTGTTGGGAGGTTCAGTTCTTCATTCAAAAGTTGAAGTTTCTCGTATCATACAATAGATGGCACTATGCATAGGTCTATGTTCGATTGTTGTTGCTTCGGCTTTCTAGCTGATCCAATATTGTACTTGCGATGGCACATTTTAATAGCGAAGAATTATAAATTCAAGAATAAAAATCTTTCATCTGTAACGCATCTGGAGTTTTAACGGGGAAGTCAACGGAAAAATCACGATCGTTCAATGAATATCCCTTTTACGAACGCTTTTCAGGAACGCATGTCGATCGCTGAACGAGAGTCATATATATATATATATATATATATATATATATATATATATATATATATATATATATATAATAGATGCTTCTTACGGAAGATATATATATATATATATATAATATAAAACCTAAGGTATTTCTAGATATTCCACAGAGCTGAAATTTGGAAGGAACCATGGTCTTGGTCCAAAACTATCAGAGAAAATCAAAAATTCCAAAATGTTCCCTTACAACGGGGTCTTTTACACCCCAAAACGTTCATTTTCAAGTCCCATTAGAAAACCATTTAAGACCGTACAAGCCTTTTTATAATTGCATTTTTAAATTACTGTTCGTTAAGGTACAAACTTCGGAACTAAATTAGAAGACGGCAAATAGAACGAAGATTATTTTTCCTGAAAGTAGAACACGAATCCGTGACGAATTAGTCCAGTTATTCGATTTTTACTCCATAAAAACGGGATTTGATGCAATTTATAACAATGGCCCAATATTTCTGTCATGACTGCTACACAATGCTTTTCTTCGGGAATTTAATAAAACTGAACGACAGCTAATCGTTCTACAAATTTAAATTTTGGCAGAAATGTATTGCATTATTAACTCAATATGGAAAAATTATAATATTCCTAAAATTCCAAAAATTAGTGATTGTTTATATATATATATTAACTTAAGGAAATGAAAAGGTAGTGATGAGGGTTGGCAACAAGGTGTTGAAGGAAGCCCAGCGGACATTTACCAACTCGGGGACCAAGATGGCAGGCTGCTGGGGGCGTCGAAGAGACACGTTGAAAACACAAACACAAAAAACACGCAAGTTTATCGGGCCTATGCCCTTCTTCAGCGATATATATATAACGAAATATTTGTGAACGAGGAAACATTATACTCTGAGAATAAAAAGGTTTTTCGCAGTCTCTATGTAGTCTGCTCTCTGTGCCCGCCACTATGAGCTAAACAGTCCAAATAATCTGAGAACCGGAAAAGAAACCTTGTTGAAATGAGTTGTATCGTGAAACAATGGAGACTAGTTAATTCTAATAGATTTTCATAAAATGTCGATTTTCTCAAACATTTCCTCGAGAATATAAATTTAAATTCATCTAGTTGATGCCATAAAAATACTTGATACGCAGAATATCTAAAAACCACTAATTTATCTGTAGATTCAAGTGACATTATGGCATACCCAGTTCTGCGCCCAGCTACCGCCAAGCTCTCCTCATTTTAACATAGGTACTCTTACTACGAGTTAAAACTGCGAGAAAATATTTTCCGCTAGTCTTTATATATATTATAGACGATATTATTGTATGGACTGGAAGCGCACGGATTTGAGAAACTTTGCGATGCGTATGTTTTACCAGTTTTTTTTAACGACATTCAAATTTACTAGTTAAAACGAGTGTCCTAAACAAGTTTGCAATAAGAGGAAATTATAAACACAAAGCAGCGCAAATTTTTCTTTCTAATATTTGCCAATGAACTTTATTTATTGGCATATCACCGAATCTCCTCTTCTCGCTGTTTTTCCTTTAAACGAATTCGAGAAAAGAGGAAACGCTGATTGAGCGTGCGAAAACCACCAGCAATCTCAGGTCCCGCGTTCTTCTGAGAGAAATAATTGGGAATCCGGAAACTCGATATATTACATTCGCAGGCAACCGCAAAGATAATTCGCTTCCAAAAAAAAGTAAAACATCGCGAAAAACGGATTATCCGAAGTTTTCCATTTGTCCATTTTTCGCCTCTCGTCGTCAACAACGTCGGCGGAGATCCAATAACGAAGGGACGAAGAAGGAAAGAGAAGACGCCTAACGAAGCGCAATTGTTCTTTCCTTCGCGCGAGCGAATGAGAATTGCATTAGTAAGCGAGGCGATGAGAAGGGCCGTTTTGTTAACGGACGTGTTATTCTTTTTAATGCCGAGAGGGAGGATGGGAAAAAGGAGAGGGGAAATCCGGATAAATTCAGAAGCAGGCCTTATAAATAAATAATCACCATCTCTAGTTGTCCGTTTTTTCTTCTCAAAGTGTTTGCGTTGAGTGCATATTGCGCCACCGTTAGTATCGGCGAATGCGAATATCAAAAGTGGGTATACTTTGGAAAATATTCAAATATTTGTTTACGAAAATTGCCGAAGAAACCCGGCGATCTAAAAGCAAATAATAATACGACTCTTGAAATTGAAAGACATATGGAACACATTTTTCAATGTACATTTCATGAAAATTTTACTAAAAATCTTATAAGAAACAGAAATTTATTTAAAAGTAAAAACTTACCAGAATCAACAATATAAATCACCTTCTTTCTATTAGTCAAAATTTTTCTCGTTTATTTTAAAACTCCGTTAGGTATTCATATTGATCCACTTCTTTGTTAATAATTAGGACTGCGCATTCTTCGCTTCCACGATCCCCGATAGGGTAATAACGTACACCAGGCCATAAATATTGGTATTCATAGGTTAGGTAAACAAGAGAATAGAATGGATGAATTGGTGAACGGATGAACAGGGAATGAAGTAACGTTCGCATATGGATAAATGAGCGTCCCTCTTATTTACGCCGGTCGGTAGTCGTGTCCAAGGCCTGCGTAGAGTGTGCGTTCACCCGCGCGTGCTTCCGCTGCGAGGGGGAGCCATGGTCGGCACGAAACTCAACCCCGTGGATCTAAATACACATTCCTCGTTACACCTCCACAACTACCTGCATGGATACTCATTAGCACCGCCGACCGAAAATAAATATGGGTAAAACGCAAAAAATCGAACTTTTTCTCGTAAAAAAAGGGTAACCCTATACATGGGAATCGCCAGTTAAAGAAAAATATAAATGATTGTATTTTGGTTAAGGTTCTAAAGGCTTTGTAAAGATAGCGTAAACATTCCTGTTTTTATATGGGCCTTTTAAAAAGCGGAATGTTGACTGAAAGGCGATGAAAATAACAAGAATTCCTTAATTAACTTTCAGAACTTATTTTTGCCTGTGACCAGGGGCGTCCCTAGATTTGTGTCGGACCCTGGGCGGGATCCCTTTAGTATTGACCAGCAAATTAAGTTTGGATTTTCCTTGCCGTGATGTCGAAGCTTGAGGCGATCGCCTCGGTTCGCCTTGGCGTACGGACAGCCGCGCCTGTGATTAGATTTTTGCGATGGATTATGTTTTTGAAGTTTATATTTCAAAAAAGTTAATTTAAATAAAATTTAATAAAATATTTATATGATTTATAAGGTTATATCATTACTGATATTTTTGTTGCCACACCTTGCTGACTCCAAATATGTGCCCACATCCAGAAGTGACCAAAATCTTTCTTTTGAATTTCCTTGATATAAACAAACATTCGCTAATTACTTTTTCAGCCTTACTAGTGGGTTAGCATGTATATGAGCCATTTAGCAGCGTGAGTAAGCGGTAATCTCATTAGCTTACAATTCAGCGGATGCCGGATGCATTCATAAGGTAAAACATTTAATTATTCTACACACACCCACATTAAAATTATTCATCGAAACAGAAAAATAAAACACCGAGAAAAGGGATGATTTTCGGTCTCGACAATGAAACAATTTAAATTCGAGAGAAATTGTTTCTAAACGAGTGAAAAATGAAAGATCCTAAAAGGCCAAATCGATTTCCTTCATCGTTACATTTGTAGAATATTTTCCTAATAAGTGTGATGTTAATTTGATGTGAATGAATAATTTGAGAGGATGGATAGAGTATTACTTAAGTATTACGTCATAATTAGAGTAATATGTGCATCAACATATGACATTATAAAACCAATATTTTGATTTTATGACTTTGACTATTAGAAATCTCAAGCAGATACATTCAAACGATAACAATTTTGAGTGATTTTTTTACAGCTGGCGACTTCCGCGACATTTAAAAGCAACGACCGCATTAATCAGCAGCACTTACGGCCACTTCCCATATTAGACATTTTCTGTGAAAAAATATCTTCGGCCTTCAATAATAACCCTGCAAATATCAAAACATCAAACGAGGCCACGTCATAACATCGAGAATGAAGAAAACGACGCAAAAAAGGAGTTTATTTTTTGGCAGCGGTGCCAAGGAAACGTGAAGCAAGCAAGCGTCGACCCACTCGTCTCACGTGCAAGGTCAGAGGTATTTTCCGCAGAAGCATAATGACAAATGACGAGCGCTTCTCATCGGTGCGAGGGGCAACGGCGTCAATTTGCGACAATTGCGAGGAAGGGAGCTTCCTGTTCAAAAGTGACACTTTTCCTTCAGAATGGCAAGGAAGGAGACGTTTACGCCTCGCGAAAAATAAAGGCTTTCCCTCGTATTTCCTATTTTTTGCGAGAGATTCTACGAGCGTGAGAGAGTAAGAGAAGGTTTCCACGCACAAAACCTTGCCAGAAAATTAAGTTTGAATGAAAGGGTTCACGGTGAATGCGGAAGATAAGAGATTACGTGTTAGTGGTGATTTCTTAGCATAATGAAAGCTGCCGAGTTACACAAATTTTATCTTTGGCTCGGGTACTAAACAAAAAATTTGGAGTTAACACCAGAAAGGATAATTCAATTTGTCTTCGATTTTTTAGCTCTACGGCGAAGTTACTGCGAAAAAGATCGAAAGAAAACTTGTTCGTAGACATTTAAAGTAATAAAAGCATATAGTTCAGCCACCTGTACATAACATTCATGCCAGTGTGCGAGTAATAATTAAGTTATGGAATGATTCGTTTGTTAGTTTCGAAAGAAATATTTTAAGGTTGCAAAGATGAATAAATCAAAAAGCTTTTACTTGTTGACGCATTAATAATTCTATTTAAAAAACAACTACTCTTTCCAGAAAATTAACACAGATATGAACTTAAGAGTGTGAATTTTTCTCCAACTCTTCTTAATTCTCAGGTTTAAGGTTTGTACTGGGAAAATAATCTAATAATGTGATTAAGAAACAAAAGATAATTTATATTGAAAAATTTCCTATTTTTATCAGTGATTTGCTATAACAACAGTACTTGTGTTGCTGTAAAATCTTTCATATAAAACACACATTCAAACGTAAACGCTATGATTATTTTCATTTGAGTACCGTACAAAAATAACTTATATAACCATGATCAACACTAAAATCAGCTTCTCGGCACATAGTTAGTTTTGACGTGACAAATCTTAGCAAACATAATCTTGACGTTCATGTAAACATAAACTCTCCTAGGGAACGAAACTTCAGACACCGCTTTTGTTTCATCTTTTCCAAATCACTAGGGATGGGATGGTTTTTAAAAACCTTAGGTACTTTAAATTCCTTGCGTCGATTCTCTCTTGAAACTGTCCAATAGAAAAAGCATAATAAAATACCATAAAATCCCTGCCTCCCTGTAATCAGACAGATAATTTTTTAACATTCAATTCCATATAATGTAGATTATAAATTACGTTGCCTTTATTTAAAAAATAACAGGACATACGGATATATTTAATCATGTTTTGAATTAATGAATATATTAGTGCAAGATGTTTTTGTGAAATTAAACGAAAGTTATAATTCCGCAAGTTTTCTATCAAAAGCGACCAAGGATTCCATTTCGTTTAAAAAAAACTCCGCCATTCTACGTCTTATGTAATAAACTTATGACATTTTCAAAGTTACATTTCCCTTTTCAATTCTAGTTTTTAAAACCATAATGGATATTCCGGAAGAAAGTCCGCGGACACGCCTCTATCTCTATTTTGTGCTGTCTTATTTTTTCTGCTAGGCCCTGAGAAGTTTTTTCGCTGAAATTCACTTACCTGTTTATATGGAAAAACTCTGCAGATCTTAATATTTCCCTCATCGCGAGTCTTAACTTGCATATGATTTTATTCTGAGACAAAGGGAATGTTTTCGTGTACTTTTGCGTTGCATATTTTCCGAGAAAAGAGAGATAAAACGCAGATCTGAATAAATTAATTCCACGCGTTAGTATAAATCGAGATAAAGGGAGATGATTATGAATAATTGCGTATTTTTGTTCCCGAATTTGCCTTTCAATCACGTTTTTTGTAAACATTGCATCGCCAGTTTTTTCTGCTTCCTGTTCGTCCGACTAGAATTAGTTTTGAGATACTTTCCACAATTTTGTTTTCTTGTTATTCTAATGATAGGATTTTTCTGGAAGGCCCGTTATTTTTGCACCGTTTTTTAAATTTAAAAACTTCGAAACGATAATATGCAAAAAGTTTTAATACAAAAAGTCTCCTATTACCAAGAAAGGAAAAATGGTAGAAAAACTATGACTTGGTGATTTCTTGGGACGCTCGACGCCAATTTCGGGTGAAATGGAAAACCTAACTTCTTTGTTTTCCGACACGAGTCTGACATTCGTATCCGCGGTTTTGAGATCTTCAAAACGTAAAGGGTTTCGCACATTAGAATATAATAGATGTTTTATATTAAACCACATATCATTTAATAGAAGGTTAATCTATTGCTTCATTGCATTGTTCAATTGTCATACGAGTTAGTGTCCATGGCTCGAGTTCCACTTGAACTAACTTTGTCTCGATGCCACGTGCATCGTTGCACAATTAGCATCTTCAAAGACAAACGAAGCGTGTCAAGAGAAAAATACAGTTCGGAGCATCGTGAAATTACGAAATGCAAGCCAATTAACTACCGAAAAACTTTTTTCTGTAGTTCACCAGTCTGATTTTCTTTTTCTAACATTTCCTGGCGTAAATTCTGAAGATTTTTTAAGAACTTTGTAAATATGAACTGCACCTAATTTCGACATAGAAGTTTTAATATTTTTCAAAACTATCTAAAGGTATATTTTATAAGATTTAATCTCCTTAAAATCATCTTATTGCATGACTGCGTCTTCTATTTATTTGTAATCGCCAGTTGCAAAGATTTAATTATGCCAATTTATCTACATTTTTACGTATTTCTCACCAAAAGTTTGCTGAAAAATGTAACATAACTAACTGACTTAATAAAAAATTTTATTTAGACATTTATTACTCGCAGAAAAGCTATTACCATAATTTTTTTATTAAAGCGTCTTTCTTTCTAAATACGAAATATATATATATATACACGGTTAGGTTCAATCAAGATAATTAATTTCACATATCTGATCTGATATTTTAGAAAATAATGCATTATGGCAAGCCCGGAAAAAGAAACAAAAACCTGAAGAGCGTATCCACGCTCTATTTCCAAGACGTCTTCTTTTCTTCATCGGAATGAGAGAGGAAATGAAGAAACAGTTGATTAATGGCTAATACGCTTTCCAAATACGATTACTTTCCCGAGCAGAAGGTGAGACTGAAAATAAAATTCGCACGACATATTTCACGGAAGCTGCATCTTCGAAAATCGTTACGACAGAGAATCAAGGCAAGAAAGAAAAACAGATCAGCGACCTTATTTTCGCCGACGGCAATGGTAGAGCAAAACAAATGGACGCTGTTATTTTCAAACTCATCGCTTTTCGTTCTTCGGAGAACTGAGCCTTATAAAGTGTAATTGGATTTAGCGAGAATCACGGAACACAATTTATTTTCCGTCGTGTGGCCTTTGCAATAAATATCGCTCTCCTCTCTTAATGGCATTAAATGAAGCAAATCTGTTTCTGGAAATGGTATGGAGGTGTTTGAAGCGACATATGCTGCGGATCAGGGGAGGCACGAGGTATTTTGGCGCCCCGGGAGAAAAATCGCTCCCTAAAGTGTTGTTAAGATATTTTTAATAGAACTTGTTCATTTATTCATTGCTCCGTGAATAAATTTTGATGCGATTTCTTTCATCGGCGCTCGTCTATCTCTATCCGTTTACATTTTGATTTGAAATTGTTCTGATTCAAAATTCCATTTTTAAGACCCACGTTGCCTTGTTATCGATTACCTTTAAAAACAGGAATACCTTTTGACGATAAATCTCCGACAAAATCCGTATAAAATGCAGTTAAACTTCCGATTACAATTCAAATAGTGTAGTAATAACATATTTAAATTAAGTCGGCATGCATTCGCAATGATCGCTGGCTTAACCCAGACTGGTATTGAGCTTCACTCTTACGTAACGCAAAGCGGAAGTCCTTCAGAAGGACGTCGAGATGAATGCAGTGCAAAGTGGCATTTCTTCGTTTAAAATGACCCACCATTACGAATCGTAACACGCCGTTAGGAATTTAGTTGCCCAACCACAGCGCTATAAAACTCTTCCTTCAAATACCAATATCCGCATCTACTATAGGTCGACCGGATTCAAAAGACCCTTCTAGCAAAAGTGGGCGGAGCAAAGGAGGATGCCGGGAGCTCACTCGTTACCCCCACTCTTTCGGCTTCGGGGCTTCGGATAACTTCACACCTTACGGATGCTTACGCCTGACGAAATTCTCACGCGGGATAATCGATGAATTTTCTGTTTAATATTTCATGATTTCTGATAAATTATTTATCTGTTGTGTTTATGAAGTATTTTTGATTGCTGACTGATGGACTGTAACAAGTATCAAGTCATTTATTATAATAAATATGCATATTTTAATTTCTTAAGTCCAAGCAGACGAGTATACTTTTGCGAATTTACGCAGATATTATTCCATGAAATATCGGTTAAGTATTTTTTAATTACATTAGTAATAAAATTAATGCCACAATTAATAAAGAATTCATTCCCCATTACCAGGAGAAATTTGTATAAAATGAAAAAGACTTTTCGAAACACGTTTCGACGCTGCGTCCCAGATGTCCTCTGAACCCAAAAAGAAAAACCAATAAACTGCGAATTCTAAAAGGCTGAAACACGAGCCATTCTAGCTATTGAAAAGGAGGGGCCATAAACAAATAAACGAAAGAAACCCTGACGTACAGCATAGGCACAGGAGCCATGACCAGTTAAAATAGTGAAAAATATTTGCCATGAGAGAGAGGTTACATTGTGATGTGCGTGAATGTTCTCATATTTAGAACTTTTTCACAATCGGTACTTTTTAAAGATTATAAGGTGGCTCAGTTGAAGGGACTGAATCTCTTTTATATGGGAATAAAAGGATCGAATTTTGTGAATAACTCGATTAGAAATAAACTTAGAAGTCTGAAATACCTCAGAGTATCATTGTTAATGAATATCTGCGTAATGATCTAAAATAATTTCGTGAACGATCACAGGTTCAAATACAGAGGATGAGGATGAGAAAGTAGCCACTTTGTACACAATCTCCCGTGCTTGTCCTCTCAATGGTCTCCCGGAAACGGGCGTACTTCTTGATGAAGATGCCATTTCATTAAAAAACAACAATAACCACAAAAATAACAAATAAAGAAAACTAAATAAACAACGAAATGCCGAATAACAATAACAAATACTAACAACAATCAACAAAAACCCAAGAGCAAGATACCGGGGAGATCGAAACGTTCAAATGTGCGCGCTGAAACTGACTGAAGTTGCCGCTGTGGTGTGGAAAGGGGAAAAAAGAGGGGCTGCGCCAACTGGAGGGGTAAGCTACGGCGCAGGTTCTTTTGAGCCTGGTCGACCTATAGGCAAGTAGGCGAGGGTAATAAACCGCGTCAAATTTGGAGGGACAATTCCGTTCTTTTCATCACTCGTCCCACTTTTTTTAACTCTCCCAATTTTGTCTCGCTTTTTAAAAAATTCCAAAGTGTCATTTAAATACTCACTGGCCAAACCAGTTATCTGATGTCTATTGCATCTATCTTAAATATGCAATAAATGCACCATAAATACGCCGCTTCAACGTGTTCCTTCTTTCCCCCGGTAAACATTTTTAAATGTCTATCCTTAGCTTCCTGAAAAATGACCACCTTAATGTAGGCGGGCCGATATGGCCTCCAAAATTTGCCAAGAAAACTGACGAGAATATAGATAAGTTTACATTAATTCGAGCTCGCATTCGAAGTCCACTTGAATGCAAGCACGAATTTAGTGTAGACAGCGAATTCCTCGAATCCAAGTACTTCGAATTCGTGCTCGAATCCAATTCGATGGTTCCTGTAACTTTCCAACGCGTTGGTTAGTAGCTCGAAAGCATCGTTCGAGAAGTGACGTCTTGCGCCCACGCATACAATGGCTCGCTTCTCGGAAGCAGAAAACGTGATGTTCGTGGAGCTTTACGATTCTCACGAGTGTTTGTGGAATCCTTAAATCGTATCATATAAAAACAAGGATGCGCGTGAAAATGCCTATAAAGATATATTAAGCCAAATGAAGAAACCGGAATTAGTGACGACGAAGGAGGTCGCTAATAAAATTAAAAATATTCGGTCGACATACTACCAAGAGCTGAAAAAAGTGGATTCATCGAAGAGATCTGGTACATCGACGGAGAGCATTTACAAACCAAAAGTGGCATAGTTTGCTATCATGCATAATTTCCTGCAACCGCATGTCCATCAGAGGAGCAGTGAGACAAACATTGTTATATATACTGCAAGCCTCCAAAGCTGTCACCTGTCGCAAGATAGCGCAAGACGATGATTTCAAGTTTCACGCGCGCTGGAAGACTTTCTCGGCTCACAGAACTCCTTTGAATTGTATCTCTAACTTGATCTAAAAGATATTCAAACTGATCATTTTCCCTACCTAAGAAATTTCTATAACCGGTGGTATCTTCAATTCGTAATTCTTCGCAAATTGAAGAGGATGCGTCCAACTGATAGCGTCTCCTTATCCACTCACGGACCCAACATTTACGTTTTCTTCTCTTTTTTAGCTTTAGTAGATCAGATCGTAACATTTCACTAACAGTGAGAATACCTTCTTGAACAAATAAATCCATTTTAACTGCTAGGAGTGCTTACTTCGCGGCTGACTCATCTACAGCTGAGACCTCGGCTCGAATCACGTGGTTTGTTCTTCGAGTAATGTAAACACTAACTGGAATTCGAGCTTCAGCCGAGAACTCGTGCGACAATCGCATTCGAGTCAATCGACTTCGAGCTCGAATTAATGTAAATCTAGCCTATGGATGAGAGGCCTAAATGGCAGCACGTTATATGTTGATTCATAAGCTCGTGCGCAGTCATTCGCTAAAAATGATTCAAATTTAGTGTGTTGGATTCGATTTTAGGTACGTAATGCAACACATAGTTCATCACAGTTGATTGAAAGTATTTTACCAAATAAATGTCAATTAAATCAGTCTTCTGAGGAAAATTCACGAAATGATAGTCGTACAAACTAAATTTGAGGCAAATGAACCCGCCAAAGAAAAAAATTACGTTGCGCTCGCTCCACTTTCATTCGTTCGACAGTTATATACTACAAGAACGGAGGGGAGAAAGATCTAAAACAAATTATTTGTTAAGAACACCGCTTAAAAATATTTTTAAACGCACCTAAGTAATTCAATTATCAACAGCATGGCATATCACTTGTACTGACTGGTGAGCTTTTAATATATGCTCAATTTAATACGTCTTATTTTCCGAAACAAACCTAAATTCATGGTTAACAAGATTATCCAAACAAAACTTGATGCCTACTTTCAATTTAATCATTTAGTTAATACTTATATTGGCTTTAATAGCTTTAAAATCACCGCGGATATGTTGTTCTTTGTGTTCCAAAATTACATAATTTTGCGTTATAAAATATTACAAATGCATTCGAACGGAATATTAAATTGATCGTGCGTATTTGTGCGGCAAAAATAGCGCGTGTACCTATTAGAACTTACCGAATCCGAGTCCAACAATAGTTGTTGCCATGGCAACACGTAATGAGCGATAAAAACTGCAAAATCGCCAGTATTTACGCAAAATTCTAAGAAATACAATCGATAAACAAAATTCTACGATAAAAATTAGAATCTCCATTCCTTTCCTCAGAGAATAGTATTAAATTCGCTCCGATATTACAATTCTAAGATATTTTAATGTGCAAGAGATAATTACCCTTCACAATGGATTTCAGATTTCTCATGTAAATCCAATGGGATGGATAGTTCCTGGAGTCTAACCCGCAACAAAAACTACCCTTGGGAGCTCAGCTCATGTAGCAAGAGATTTCCACCAATTTCATGAAAATCGGTGTATTGGTTCAAAAATTAATAGGGGGGACGGGCAGACAGACAGACAAAACGACAAAACTATAAGCCTATTTCCATTCTGGAAAGTAGGCTAAAAATAGCGCTTGCTGGTTGATGAATCCCACATTATAGCAAGTGTTTTTAGGCGTTATTTACCAGCGAAGCGGTAGCAGCAGAACGCCTTATGAGCACGTCTCGTCCGTCCGTCCTTCCGTCGTAACTTTCATCTCCTAAACCGCAGGTCGGATTTTAATTAAATTTAGTGGGAGTGATTCTTATTAAAATCGATCGCCCATTTGTGATTGGAACTGCTTCCGTCAATTAGAACTTCCAATTTATATAAATACTTTAATAAATTTATACTCGTATCTCGTTAAATGCCATCCGTCAAGCAACAATTAAATACCATATTTTTCTTTCTCTAGCTCTTTTATGATCTGTAAGGTATACATTTAAAAAATTATTCGGATAGAGTAATTCATTTGCCACAAAAACGTCCGCAAGGCCACATAATTACGAGTTATAGTTTCGTTGATAAAAATTCGAGAATCGCCTAATCTTTCTATACCGTTAGATAGGTATTTCCCATATAAAACGCCTTTGAAACCTCTCGTTTATTCCATTTATGGAGTATACTTTTCCATCTTGCTTAAGGCTAAGGGAGCGACTTCAAACGACGCGGCCTTTTTCGTCGGCGCAACTATTGTATTTGTCGTGTCAATGAAAAAGCGATTGTGCCACAATTCGGCTTTTATGTCGAACGTGTCTAATCGATTGTCTTTTTTTCCCGTTCCATTTCGCAAAAAAAACGGTCTGTCCGCATTCGAATCGAACCTTCGCCAGTTGCACAACGCGCCCAATAAAGAGCTGTGGATGTGTATCCGATCGGATTAAATAAGAGGAGGAGGAAGGGAATGTGTGTTAAGTGTCTTCCCTGGCAAATGGACGCGGCCGTTCGATCGTTACAGCGACAGCAGGAAGAGATTTGTTCGCATTCACTTTTTTGTTTTTCTTTCGTTCTTCAGTTTTTTAAACGTTTTCGAAAAACGACTTTTTTGCATCGAAATTGTTTGCTTGTTTTTTTTAGAATGTCTGTTGGCATTTAGTGAGACCTTCCCTCAACTGTATTTTCTCCTTTTATATTCTCGAAACGTGTTCCGGAAAGGCAATGGGGCGTCACGCAAGAAAACAAAGGGAATTTCCAGCGCGAAAAAATAAAATAATCCTCTTTATGACGCAAGAGATGTCAGAAAAACAAAGATTTGCAGTTTAAGCACTTCCTGTTCGCCGTAGGAGCTCATTCGAAAGAGAAATAAAAATATTAACTTCGTTTTAATCTCTATTGAAACCCAGAGTTTCTTCAACTGCGGTCCGTGAGGGCATTTCAGAGGGCGTGTGAGCCATGCACGAAACTTCGCGGAAGTATTAATGCAATAAAACTCATCCATAAAATATTTTTTGAGCGTGATGCTAGTGATGAAACGCCATGAGAAGATTTTTAAATAACATGAGGGCTTTTGAGAACCGGGTTTGGTGATTCCGAATGTATACATTTCGTAACTTACTTTCGAGAAAGTTTTCGTATGGTGGATTCCGCTTGTTACAGCATCTCCAGTTGATTGAAATTACTTAATATACGGTATTGATGTGAAAAGGAGAAGGATGAGAGGACGGAGGAGGAAGAGGTATTGTACAAAGTTGATGGCGGCTAGAGTCTTAGGCAACTGCAGAGTTTTCGATGCAACTGTAACTGCGAAATTGGAGAGAAAAGCAAAAGCATTATAGATTGTTACGGAAATGGAAATATTCAGAAGAAAGGTTATAATAGGCCAGGAATTCATTTCGGGGATAATTTTAAATTAATCTCCAAAATGACACAACAGAAAAGACAAAACACATGAGATTTATTTGTATAGTACCTTGCCCGTACTAACTGAAATCATCTTGAAATCCGACGAAAGAACACACACTAGCCCACTTGAACGATTCCGTTGTGTGGTGTAGTTGTTATTTATTCCCTTGCTAACATATCGAATGAACAAGGTATAGATTTAGTGAGAGGCATTTTCAATATTAAATAAAAACGTTTTGACGGCGAGAATGTTTAAAGGATTTAGAACCTTACGATAAGGAAATCCGGTCTAAATAAAAGGCATCTCTGGATATCTGATCTCTTCACAAAACGACCGAAAACATCCAACGCTGGCTCGACGCCCTACCCGCATCTAATGTACGCGAAAACCGGCGTCATTCTACTAGGAAACCAATCAGCGGGATCTGACTAAGGTGTTAGTGAGTGGAAGAAAGGAGTGATCGAAGGATATTGGTAGTAAACAAGGTAGGTCTTTGGGATAACCTTCTAGCGGGCGGATGAGACTCGGTTAGTAACTTAGAGGATGTAAAAAACAGCTAAGTTTCCATCTACGGTACACCGGTTGGAAATGCCATCGGAATGAAGCAGTCGCTTCCTTACGTCTGTTAGAAGTGATACAGGTTACCCACGGCAACCTTATTTGTGGTGGGTTCCGGTTACTGGAATCACGAGGCGCAATGAAGATTTTATTCAATTTATTAAAGGACTGATTTCTTAGGAGACACTTCAGAGATGTCGAACTTCTGATTTTGAAATAAAGCATAAAAGTGTTTATGTGATGGCATGTCTACAGGCTAATCGTGGTAACTCAAGAGAGACTAGGAAAAGTACTTGGCCCACTCTGAAAGAGATTACAGAAGACAGGAAGTAGCAATAAAAATTCCCAGTAATTATCGCAGCGTTAAGCTCTTTGCACCGCGTTGGAAGAATTTCAAAAATTCACACTTTTCAGCCACACCCAAGTCCTTCCGCTGCAACATATAGGTAGCACATCAATATGTCGCCTCAAAATATCATTGTCCCCGGAAAATATAAAAATCACATTATTTTTAAATAGCAAGTCATTCGCCCAGAAATTCGCAGTTAAAGAGATTTGTTACGCACGGAACCAAGGAAACGAAATCACAGGAAAGATAACTTCTCAATACCATAACAGGAAAATTAAGGACTGGGGGGGCAAGTCTTGAAATTTTCGCTACAGTTCGATGAAATATTGTCCGTTTCGTTATTGACGAGATTTTGGTTAGCCCCATAACGAACGATCACTCTACCGAACTTTTTTGCGAGTCTTGAAATTTATCGTTACGACTGAATGTAAAATTTCGTTCATTGCTTTGCTAACGAAGGTAGAAAAAAATTAAACATCTGACATTCAGAAAGCACACGCGCCAATTCACGATAACAATTATATTGGAAATATTAAGGTTGAAGAGAAAGGTTCAAGGCTTCAAAATTACGGAAAGACAGCAGGAAATATTAATAGAGTATATGTCAAGCCACAAATAATTTTGTACGGACAAAATCACAGCTACCTTCTCTTCTAAAACGAAACAGAAATGCTGGAAGGAATTGGCAGCGATTATAAATAGCGACGGGAAAGGTCCTGCAAGAGATGTAGATAAGTGGAAGAATATTATAGTTAATGCGAAAAATATATTCCTTTATGTATCTTTATTGAACGAGCAAAGTTTTATATAATATCATTTTCTATTATGTAATTTTTTCCGAAATCACTTTAAGGATCATCAATGTAAAATGTTTTCAATAGATGTTATTCATATTGTACTAATTTACTATTCTAATTTCTATCAAGATGGTAGTATTTTATTCTTTAGTGAGCCATTTAGATTAGTAGGATTACTAATTGAAATTTGTTAGTGATTTAATGAGAAAGCTCAATATTAAGTTTCCTTCCTTACTCAATTAATTTTATATCAAAAAGCAGAAGTAAAAATCTTTGTGCTGCACAAATTACTTTTGGAGGATGTTAATTAAAATGTAACATAGGTACAATAATGAATTAGTTCATTTCTTCATCATGAACTTTCTTTAGGAACAAATAGTGTGGATGTTATAATAAGGAATTAATTGTGGATTTAGTATCTAGGAGTTTGTTTATAATTGGAAGGCATCTATTAATCGTGAGCCGAAATTTTAGTATATATATACTATTTAATAACAGTTTAAAGAATTGAATCACCAGTGTTTTTTTATATTCCCTCAGACTTGGGTTGAGTGAAAATGTGCCCCTAGGGCAAAATGTTTATAAGCATATGAGAGGCATGGGAGGTGAGGTAACACTTAATGAGAAATTGACATATTTAGAAGAAAGGCTAATGGAAATAATAGGAAATATTTCAATAATTCAATTGAAATTACTGAATGCTAGTTTTATTGGATTATAAAATTTGGTATTTTCTAAACAAAGGGATCAATACAACTTCTAACACCAGAGATTGAAGGAATTATTACGAATGAGCAATCTTTTATTCAAATGGGTTGGTATAGATAATCATATGTAGCTTTCAGTTGTAACATAAGTATAAAATTTTAAAGATTTTTATGGAGAATCTATTCATTAGAAGAAGATGATGGCCCACGGCCATAATATTCATGGCAAGTGTTACTTCACCCCACAATCTCCTTCCGTGCATGAAGAAATGGATGATGAGAATGACATCGTCCTGACCAATAAATCTCCTGACCCTCTTATTCCTTCTTCCAATGTTAGTTGCCAACTTTTTAAATCAAAAGGTAAATTTAAATGGCATATAACTGGTTATAAATCATTAATCTATAGCTAGTTTCCCAATAAATATACAAATATTTTATTTATATTAAATTAATTATATCGTTAAATTAAATTAATTACTGTCATATGGTGGAGCAGTCAGAAGAGTAACTCCATATGACAGGGCAATTGAAAAGTTTGCTAAATTAGAAGAAGAAAAAGCATAGGATTATGGAGGAGAAAAAATTTAAAATATTTTCAGGGATTAAAATTTTATTAGGGAACATTAATGAATCTGAATGGCAGAGAAGCAGGAAAATGCTACTGCTAAAATAGCAGAAACATTTGCAGATTTTACAAATAATTTATTTAAATAATTTTACAACATTATTAATTTTTAACAAAATATTTGTTTCATGATAGATCGTAATATTTATTTTAGAAATTTAGGAAAACCTTGCTCGTAGTATTTCATTCCTAATATTAACACCTTGGTTGAACCAGTTATCCCTGTTAACTCTCTGGCCTAAGTTTTCAATGGCATCTTCTGCATTATTTTATTCATTTGGCACAATGACATCAAAATCTGGCAAATTGAAATGTTTGCAGATATTATGAAACACTACACAAGAGTTTATACCTAATTAATGATGCCCTTTGAAGGCTATAATGCAAGCCCCTTTCCGATAAAAAGTACCTAAACCTGCTTTTTAACACTCTGTTACACCTTTCTATGCAATTATGAGCCATTGCATGGGCATCAGAAAAGCATTGCTCTGGGCTTCCTGGAGCTGCATTTAAAATGGGTGTCATCAGCCATGGCTGTAGTGGATATCCACTGTCCCTTTTCATGAACAGCATACACGAGTGAAGTGATTTGCTACAGACCGGCAATAAATACTTTGTGTATAACTATGCAACTAATCTAGGAGACATGTGTTAAGGTTTCCTGCAGTGTAATTTTTTCCAATGCCTCGTAAACATTAGAACTTATCCAAATAAAGGAGTCATACATAGCACCAGGGTATTTTGCATTTACATTTAAAATGCGTAATCCATAGTCGCATATTTGTGGTTTTAAAAAAATTAATAAACTTAAAACAGTTTTAACAATTGAAACACTATTTAAATAATCGTATTTACCAATTGCACATTAATTGCATGATAACCATGTCGGTTAACATATAGATGTTCCAGATGATTTCTGTCTGTTAAATTTGGAGCTTTAATTTTTACATGGGTGCACCAATTACCCCAGGAAAATCTTTTTCTATCATAAATCTTAAGTTGAAGAAAAAAATATTTATGAGAGGAAAACGAAAAATATGTTATATACACTAAAAGTAATTTTGTCCTCGCTTAGTTTTAATAGCTGTTTTTTCAGCCTGTGACATGGGAAAAATCACCCAATTTTTCAGCATGTATTTGTTTACTGCATTTGTCACCTCTATTAAACTTCTACTTACAGCCAAATTCAAATTCAGTCCAACTGACCTCTGGTAACTAAACTAAACTAAGTAGCTAAAAAGTTCAACGCTGTTAGGACCTTTCCAGAAATATGATAACAAATACTTAAACCAATGAAATGGTTTACTTATTTGGTTTACCCGAAATTATTAAAATTAAAAATATTTAAATGGCAGGTCATATTAACCAATCATAAAGAAAATGCTTTATAACCACGAATACTATTAATAAACACAATAGCTATTTACTATTAGTTCTACGGGCAGCGATGATTTCCTCGTAGCTTTTATATGCGCCCTTAATATATCGCAAACATACATCGCAGCTCCTTGATTGAGCCTAAATATTAAACGAAAATCTTCCTCGGGAAAATGGAATAGGTTTAGTCGGTCACGAAGAAATCGTTTCCTCCTTATTACCCTCCTTTCCTCTGCAGCGGCTCCCACAAGTAAATGCAAACGTGTGTACGCGGCCATTTTTAGTTACTAATTCGAAAAAATATTTATCGTTAACGTATTTAACGACAACCCATTGCTCATCGTTGCGCGTTCGATGATAATTTACCGTAGCAATAATGTCGTTATTAACGATAATTTTCAAGGCTCACTCATATAGTCGTACTAATAAAACTCATCGATTTACATCATCTTAACAACAAAAATTCATCGTTAATGCGTAACGAAAATTTCAAGACTTACCCCCCTGGACTCTTTGAACAATTATTCCTACAAACAAAATTAATGAAGCCTGTAATTGTAATCCTCAAAAAATATTTCAAAACACTATATGATCCCATAACATGCAATTCTAAATTTTATGTTGATATTTTAGAATTCTAAGAGAACTTAAAAATAGCATAAATACATAAATCGTCTCTAAAACTTTGAAATTTGCCGAAATTGTTTGCAAGGCAGTTTTCTTTGGTAAACTCTACAAGAAAGAGTGACTTGAATCTTTAAAAAATTATAGCTGTGATCTCGTCTTACGATGCAATACACAGTCTTTTGTATTCGTATACTATGAATGAGTTATATGCAAAAAATCTAATTTAAAGAGAATGTTTTATTTTTTAAATTACCATAACTCTGCATTAAATATCTTCAGTTAACAATAACTTTAGCATTTCTGACGAATAGGACATCAAATCCACAGTTTCTCAAACTTTTGCGACTTGTTCGATCATTCCGAAATGTAAAACTAATTTTTAATTGATGTGCCTTTTAATGCAACTACTCTCACTCGACAGGATGGAGTTCAACAAAATACGTTTCAATAGTCCTAGTCTAAATATTGACTTTACTCTTCCGGATTTATAAAAATTTTTAGGTCAGACTCGTGAAGCGGTGACGTCTTGCAACACTGCCTTATGCGACTGTTCATCGTTGTGGTGAGTCATGGTTATCGTAGGAATCGTGTCAAGGAGATTTAGAAAGGACGTCATCCCTGGTACCTGCATTTAGTAAATTAGCACTGTTAAATTGAATTTCCAGCATCTCCCGTAACTGACCATGGTTTTACGCTTCACCCGCCTCCAAAGAGTAAACTCAGGTACAAAGGGAATGACTCTTCAATTTCACAGCAACGAACCCGGAACTTATGAAGTACAGTAGAACTTCGATTAACCGTGAGCGGATTAACCCGGTGACTGCGTTTTCTGAAGCGAGTTTGAGTCTACGGGTTTATGTGAAAAATGTAGAAGACACAGATTTCGCTTCTTTATTAAACATTAGCTGATATTTCAGCTCTAACAAACAAAAGCTGCTTCAGCCAAAGAGACAAATTTGGGAGAGTTCTTTGTTAATAAAAATAATGTAAAATGATTTACCTGCCATTTTTCACTCGAAATGGAGCTAGGTTTACCATTTTGATTTAGAGATATCCTTATAAATCAATGATTAGCAACGTTAAATTAATCTATGGCTGAGTGAAGGCTTTAGTAGCATTTTAATCTTTCTGTCCTATAACGATGATCGGTTGGTCAGACTGAATAATCATTATCAAAAGCAAAATTTTTCATTCTTTGCTCATTAATTCGACCCTAATTATAGTTTCTGGTTCAATTGATATTTTTTTATTCATGGCATGTAACCTGTTTTTACTTAAATGCATCTGTGCAGTATTTTACGAATATTATACCAAATTTTGCTTTTAAAATGCAGATTATCAGTGTTCTTCAAATATCCGTGCCCACCCAAGTCCCTATTAACACGGATAATCGAGGCTTTGTTGTATATTTAGAATTATAATTATCTTAATTAAAATATGTTTGTATTTGTTTGCAATCTTATAATTTATTAACATAAATGTCTCCTCATCTATTGGTTTTATTTAAAATGTCATTCGGTTCTTATATCTCCAAAGCCTATATTTTCTTTTGAATTTTTCTTGTTTTCGTACATATGATAAGAAAATGGCCCTCTTTAACAAGTGTGTACGCTGTGAAGTGAAAATAACATAAGAAATACACAGAAACATAATACACGAGTTTCTAAGGTCGTATATGGGACGATACTTGGCTAGCAATTTTTCCGAGAATACTAAAGATATATTTTTGCCGATAGTTGCGCAGAACGCTTGAGGATAGGCTAAATGGGTTTCCATCAATCTCGTGCCTTGTTTTCAATTTCAAGCTGTCATATTAAAAATTGAACTTAGACAACCTGTTGTTTCAGGTTTCGCCATTTGCTTTCTTTGGGAGAATGGAGATTAATGGTTAATTGATTGACTCTCCTGAGACAAGCAATAATTATAATATTTCAACTTATTTCACTTAATAACTCTATTAAAAGTGGATGAAGTAAGGTTTGATTGACAACAATTAGGCATTTTCAGAAACCTTCGTATAGATCATTGACTTCCTAAGAGAAAATTAATGATACGTTGAACGATCATAATACAGGAGTACTCTTAACTGCCTACATATCAGCGATTATCGCTTTAATTTGTTATTTTGTTAAATTATTAATTACATATTATATAAATATATAGTTAATGAAATTTTATTGACAACCAAAATAATGATATCTTGCTCATAAATATTTAAATTAATTTATAAGTTATTGAATATTATTTGATATAAAACTCTAAATTTTTGGTCACATTGGAACTCTCTGATAAGATGCGAGTTTAAATTAAAGGAAGTACTAAAAATATTCAAAAATTAATTAAATTGTAGATTAAAACTATTTTTACGTTTTGAATATTGTAATGACCAAATCCGTGCGTATGATAATCTGCAGTCGTACGTAAATACTTGCTTATCGAATTGAAAACCTTTAACGGGATTATTATAAACTTAAATAATTGCGCACAATTATAATATGGAAATTATTACCCAAAAGTTATTTTTTTACGAATTCATTTAGGCAAATTGATCGCATTAAGCTTAACACATATAGTAATGTTGTAAACGGAGAAATTTTATCCTGGATCGTATAATTCGTACAATGGAACATTAGTGCGTTACTATAAAAGTTCAGATTATTGCGAGTTTAAATAAATTAGGTGGTGCCGTTGTTTTCTTTGAAACATCTAAAGTATTTTTTCTCTGTGGGAAATTGGACTTCAATATTCGCGAATGGAAAAGTAGGACAGCTTTGGATAAAATTAATAGTATTCGAATCAAAGCACATTTTTTTCTTTATATCTTTTCCATTCTTTTTTACATCTTTCAGATTAATTTATTTATCATCTCATTAAAGAAATAAAATTTAATTATTATAAAAACTATATCGTTTTCCTCGCAATTTTATGGCGGAAACATCTCTAATCTCAAGCATTTGAAGTTTCAATAAAATAAATCAGTGTCGGCCTTCGCGGTTTGTTTTGTAAATTTGCTTAATGATTAGTATATCCGTTTATTTTTTACGATCAATTAATTGTGTTCATTATTCACTGGTTGAGTAATAAGTAGAAATGCTGATTAATATGACGATTTCAGACAACATTTTTGGCAATAACGTCGCTATTTCTATTCCTATAGCTGATTGCAGGAATTCCAAAACGTCCCAATCGTATCCGTTGGATCAAGCGAGTAAGATGGGAGTGGACGGCATTGCCACGCCAAAATAATCGCCGTCGCCTTGGCGAACGAGAAGAAAACCCGTCAGTCGAGATCATAAATTAACGCATGCGCATAACAACAAGCAGTGATTCACAGAGAGAGAGGGAGAGAGAGTCGGCTCGTGGGTTGGGTTGTGCGAACGGGAAATTGAAGTGTAAAACGAGAAGTTTTTGGAATAATTTCGCAGAATTTCCATTTCACCCGAGAGAAGAGCGCTACAAGAGCAACTGGCAAACCCATGTATATTGGGAATTGAGAATTTTAAACTCAACGGAAATAAGTTCTTGGGATCGGAGATAACCCCTCGAAAACATTTCCTGGGATTCGTTTTATGGCTAAAATATACGCAAACGGTATAGTAATCTAAATTTGGAGACGCAATAACTCAGAATCTCATGAAGGTTTCAACGAAATGTGCAAGTTTTTCATTAGTTTCTAGAGAATTTACACGTAGGTATATTGAATCAGCAATCATAACACATCGAGTTTAAGTTTCAAAGTCAAAAACTCGGGCCAGCTGCGAGGTATATGATTACATTGGATCATTCGTGGAAAAACGACGGAAGTATATATATATAGACTTAAGGAAATGAAAAGGTAGTGATGAGGGTGGCAACAAGGTCTTGAAGGAAGCCCAGCGGACACTTACCAAGTCGGAGACCAAGTTGGCAGGCTGCTGGGGGCGTCGAAGAGACACGTTGAACACACGAACACAAAAACAAAAAACACGCAAGCTTATCGGGCCTATGCCCTTCTTATATATATATATATATATATATATATGTTCTCTCTCTGTAGCTGAAGAAGGAGTAGTTCCGAAAGCTTCTACGTTTGTGATGTTTCTGTGTTTTAGTGTTCTTTTACGTGTGTCGCTTCGACATCCCCGGTGCCTCGCCAACCTGAAGTCGTCTGATTGGTGAGTGTTCACTGGGTTTCCTCATCCCAACACCTTGTTGACATCCATATATTCATTTTACCTTTCCTTTTCCGTAAGCTGTTATATATATATATATCGTGGCTCATGGTAAAATATTGGTCAAAATATCCTCTGCGATTGGTGAATAAATAATATTTATGTATTTTAAATAGAAGAATTAGGATTTAATTCCAACTTTTCCTGTTCTAACGATGAACTGAAAAACAAGGAAGAAATCTTTGGTGTGAGATCGATTTCTATTTATGTCAAACGTGAAGGAAAATGTGTTTCAATTTTCTGTGGTCGTACTCCGCTGCCTGCTGTATCGTAGCTTACCACAAACGCCTTTAATCTCTGAGGTTGAAGAATTAGTTGTCACCGCAGCGCTACTTGCGGTCGCCACTGCATTAAAGAGACAATAGTTAACGCCGAGGACGTTGTTGCCAAAGCGCTAACACGCTTCTCCAATTTGCTTAACGTTCTTTTTAGTCCATTAAGAGAGGAATGCATAACAATCGGGATTTTTTAGACGCAGCTGCTTTTATTTCATCGTGGAAAATATTTCTAGGAGAAAGAGTTAATTAATGGCTGAATTAGTAGTTGAATTAATTGCTTTTACTCGGGAAAAGTACAGGTATGCAAGTTTATAAAGCCATTATCTAACCGAGAAAGAATTATATGAGAAATAGTTCCCTCTGTAAGTATGTTTTAATGAAAAACTTCAAGAGTATAATAATTCAAGAAGTTGATTAGCCAGAAAAACGAATAAAACAAAAAAATTCCAGAATAATCTGAATCGAAGCTCAAAATTACGAAATGTTGATGCATCAATACGTAAAATTATAAAATTAAATATTGAATGACTTCTTTATTTATTAAAGCTTTACACCTGTTTCTTCAGTACGACCTATGGATTAGTCTTATAACCTAAGCTATATACATACACCTTATATTCATCTGATAACTTCAGCTCAAGCTTTTAATCCTCTTTCGAAATCCCGTTGCATTTGTTTCTTGCATATGAATCACAAAATCACGCAGGCGAGCTCGTTTCAGTTATCGCAACGTAACCTCTTTATTTATGCATCCTTTTATTCGTAGATCTAGCACCTGAATTCGATGCGCAGGACAAATATCCCTCTATTAAACACGTGGACCTACATAGGACAAACTTAGGTGAGGGTTAACGGTAGTGCTGGTCCTTATTGCTCAGTAATCCACTAAGATAAGTCGCCTTAGGTTGGGAGACTTGTTTTTGTCAACTCCTTTTCATCAACAAACGAGAGCGGCGATTAACTTTCGCCACATTACGGCGGGTTGTTGGCCAGAAGAAATACGTGAAACACACGCCTCATGTCTCTATATGTTCGAGAAGAGCGCTTTCAAAGCCATGACCCAGCCAGACATACTGTATTCTACCTAAACTTGAAGAACCACTTACTTCCCGGTAGTGCTATTATCGGGAGGATCGATACCAAAATATTTTGGCCTTGGGATAAAATTTTGTTTATTTAATTTCTACTTCTTACATCTCCATATTAATAAATTGACCTTTAGCAGCTTTCTCTCCTTCACTGACAAACAGTGACGAAGAATTGGTGTTGAAACACCTAGTTGTGACATTGAAACCAATACCGTGAGTTATTTTTTAATAGTCTAAACGTAATTTGGCGAATATAATGGAATTCCTAAATTAGGATTTGCATCTTGCGATTACCTATCATTTTTATATTTGATTAAAATAGCAGACAATTCTGTCATTTAATGTTATTTTATTATAATAAATCATAATTTATCCTCACAATGTATTTTACAGCACGATTTCCTTTGCTTTTACCACCATTTTTTGCACGTTTTCTTGAAAGCAAAAACGTGTTATTGTGGTCATTCTGTCTGTCCTTCAGCCTGTGTGTGTAGAATCAACCTTTATTTTTTAGGAGATATTTGAAACATTAATTTGAATTAGATAATTCTTATCAATCTACGAATTCTCCACTGATTGGATTTTCTCGTTATTTCATAGATTTTTCGCTAGATTATTTCAAATTCGTAACTTTGAAATTTTATTGTAGCCAAACTATTAAAGCTAGAGCTGTGAAGTTTATACAGATGGGAAGGTCTACCAAGGAACTATATTCAAATGGTGTAGGTTGCCTCCTTCCAAAAGAGGGAGAAAAACTAGATTTCTGAAGGTTTTAAGAAAACGTGATTCCACCTTTTGCTTTATAAAGGGTATCTTACTTGTTTCTTTCATCACCATACAAATTATCCCATTAAATATAGAGCCAGACTCGAAACAGTTTTTCGATAGATTCCCAAAACTGACATTTTTATGTATTATAGGCAGGGGCGCCGAGAGCCAATACGGACCCCTGGACAAACAACTTGCTGTACTAACTTAATTCTCTCGTTTTGGCAACTGACGTAAACCTTGTCTTTTCTTACCACAATAGTGAATATTTTTCTTTCAAAAACAAAATCAAATGCAAATTGAATGACGTTACTCCGTTTTATTGTACATACATTCTGGTATTTAGACTATTATTATATATATAGCAACAGATTTTTCTTGCAACAATATTAATCTCATTTTAAATAAGTCTAGGCACAGCATGTGTGTTAAAATTCATAATAATTATTTATAGATGTTGAATTTTCTAATAAAGCGATTTTAGAATAGTAGTACCCAAACCTCTGGTTCTGGCCCCATGAGGGTCCTCAGGCCCCGAGGCAACAACCCCCACTGCCCCCTCCCTCTCGTCAGGCCTTATTATAGGTACATAGAAGCAGCTATATTTTTAGTATATAAAATATTTTTTCGGCTTTTACTATATTATGATAACCCAAACAAAAACAATAAAAAATAAAGTAAAAAATAAGTAAAAGATAAAATAGAAAATGTTTATTACAAATAATTATTTTGAGTGTGGCCTTTATAAATTCACAACACATACGGCAAAGGGTCATTTTTCTGGCCGAAATTTCCATAAAAATTTCCCAAGCGAGATTAACTTTGGCGTCCATTCAATCAAGGATGATAGATATCTATTTTAAATGGAACTGAGCGACTGTGGCGAGAATAATATCACTTTTTGTCAACGCCTACTGACATGACATGAAAGAACACAATGGAAAAACGCACAAAAGTTAGTAAACCGACGGGCTCAGCACGTTGAATGGGCTAACAGGCGGCGATTAGGAAAAAGCAAAGTGTTCTAAGAATGGCGATGGATGCCACACAGCGCCCTCCGTTTTATACAAAGCGGCTCCGCCTGTGGATAGCTGTTCTCGCGAATATCCGCTTCGGTTGCGTGTTCGGTTGGACGAGTGGTCCGACTACGATATATCGCCCGCCGTTGATTCCCGTCGGTCCGTCACTCCGCTGATCGGATCGCCGTGATCTTGAGACCTAGGAAAGCGATTTCAATCCAGTCACCTATGGCGTGATAGCATCATCGTATCGCAAATGTTACATTTAATATCTAACGATCGAAAAAATAGATAAAGTGATATTATAGAGATATGAATAAAAATTCTTGTTCTCATGTGCCCGACTGGCATCATCTTCGATAAAAATGAATGCGGTATTTTTCTTTCTGTTAGCTTTCATCTAATGCGCCCCCGACAGCGTGTATACGCGCTCTTTTAAGTGTACACACTCGTGGGTAGGTATGAACACATACCATAAGTGAGAGAATCTGTTTACAAGCATGTTTCCTTGCGGTATTGTATATATCTGCGAATGAATATTAACGTGAATGTGTATTCGTGTGCCCACGCTCGCATGCACGTGTGGGAACGCGTAGACTACTCTCTATCATCAGAGGGTGATTACCAAGGTACGACGATGCACAAAAATGTCTCACTCAATATCTCCGTGATGCTATAAACATGGTTTTACTTTAAAATCTCCAGGAAAAAATTTTCATCTTAAAATGCTTTCATTCAAGATCTGAATTTCGCCTGTTGAGTCAAATCGTGAGGAATTAAACTGGCTTTACTTTTAAAAAATCCATTTGGTAATTGTTGTTGTAGGCCCCATCGATTATGAAGAACAATAATATAACCTTTGTTTCCTCGAAACCGAATTTCTTTGGGCTATTTTACCATGCGTATAGTACAGCGGTGCCCAAACTTTTCTAATGGCGGACCACATCAATGGTTGCGAATCCCTTGGCATTGGAAGTTGTCAATTCTTCGGCGGGCCGGATTAGAGTTTAAAACGGAAAATTTCTATATATTCTGAGATGCCATTAAGTGAAAATCATGTCTAAATAAGGTTTTCATGGCTAACATTTCAATATTTAATGTTTTATTATGAAAATTTTCAAAAAATGTATGAATTTGTGTGTTAAATCTTTCGAATTTATTTTTCGCCTTAGCTTCGCGGGCCGAACAAAAACCCTTCGCGGGCCGTAGTTTGGGCACCGCTGGTCTAGTACATGGGCCATATAATTCAGTTAGAAAAGAGTACAGCGGAGAGCAGCCAGATTCGTTAAACAAAAGTACGAACACACGGAAAGCGCCACATCATTATTGAAGGAATTAAAATGGAGATCTCTGGAAGACCGTAGAAAGTGCTCAAGGTTAAGGCTCCTAGAGAAATATACGTCAGAATGTCTAGCAGAGGATCTAGGGGGAATAACTGAGGCTCCAACGTACATAGGTAGAAACGATCGTGAGATAAGATACGTGAGATAGATTGTAGGACGGAGCGTTGTAGAGACTCATTCTTCCCGAGAACAATACGAGACCATAATAAGACAGTCAAATCTTCGAGTAAAATCTGTTAGGTAGGCCTCGGTGCATTGCACCCCCAGCCACCCACCGGTTTGGTGAATTGCAGGGTAGCATGTAGATATAGACTCGATTGATGCTGGGTGTATATACCTCTTGTAGAAAAGGTCGAAAGAAAGAAATCCTACAGAATTGTGGAAAAAAACTTTCATTTTATCTCCAACGAAAAAATTTGTTTGGCTGCCTTTCTCATTTGTCCATTTTTCATACACGCGGAGCCAACGATCGTTAATAGAATTGCTATAAAACATCCACAAAATCGGTATCGGCAATAAAATATCGATTGGTGGCAAAATGATTGGTTGTTGTTTATTTACGTCCCCTTTAATTCTCCAGGGTCCGCCCGGAGGACAGCGGCGAGACTGCGACGAGCGACGGAGGCGCGGTCGTCGCCGCCAAAGAGGATCCTCCTAAGAAGGACGCGTCGGTGAAAGGGTTAGAGGAGAAGGGGGCTGACCATGGGGACCACTGGGAGACGAAGAAGACGATGAGGAGGGCGCTGCCACAGGTGAGTGAGCGAGTGATGGAGAAAATGCGTTCCGGACGAGGTCAACACGACATTTGAATACCTTGCCCCAGGCGTCGTCACGCTCATCTTCGTGGAAGTTGAGCATTCGCTCGACCTTAGGTCAAGCGCTTGAAAAACAAACATGACTTTCTAAGAGAAAGTGATGAATTTAATCATAAAATACATATGTAATAAAAATTTGCTTCTCGTTAAGCATGAATCCAAACAGTGATCACTGTTGCATACCATGTCTTTAAAACGGTTGAGTAAATCATAAGTTGTTACCGAACGCTATTTGAATATTCGGCTAAGAGTGGAGAATATCCTAAAGAACGAGTTTGAAAAAAATTAAACGTAAAGATTCTAGATTCTTGATGTGTAGATACGAAAAGGAGACAGAGACTGCAGGGCATCTATACAAGCGACCTTCAAACCTTGCGGAGAGTAGATGTAAAAACATTAAGCAATGAATTGTTACCCTCGGAAGCTAGATATTTGCTCGAGTCAATACAGCATCTACAGCAAAAGCTACGAGAACATTTCCTTACTACTTCGTAATTTTTTAACAGCAGCTTAATTGCATGGAATTGTTTAACCTTTATATATTGATTCTATATGATTTCACATACTAAGAGAAGTTACCCAAAAAGAATAAAATATTCAAACATTTTAAGAATATTATTTTGCAAATCGTTATTTAATTTATAATCTAGGTCAGGGCCCCTCAACCCGGCGCCCTTCATGAAATTCCTTGGCGCCCGCTACTAGGGCTATGGCAAGTCATTTGCAGGGGAGTTGCAATAAGATAGTACAGAAGAAGTACAAATTCAATTTTCTCATAAAAAATGTCAAGATTCACCTTCTTTATTATTAATAAATTTTGTATTCAAATCAAACTATTTTTCTGTTTGAAAATAAAAAAGATTCTAACACATTTTTTTAGATTTATTTTTCTGTGTACCCCCAATTGGCGCCCTCAATCCTCTGAATTCGCAAATGCGCTCTCAAGGCTGGAAAGGTCGCATGCCCCTGCAGAAATTGTAGAACGCTCCGTTTTTAGAGATCCATTATTACTACGATTCCTCAAAAAAATTACCGTATCACGAGTGAATATGATGATAAGAACCTTTTCCATGCACTGCCTTTAGTTGCTTCGCTGGTAAGATGCAAAAGTTGCCCTAACCTAGCACTCGTAGTTTTTTTTTTCTTTTACGAGGAAGAAAGCTGCATCCTATTTATTTCGCGGTTAATGGAAGAGAGATGATTGTTTCGCTTTAGCGGAAGTCCTCTTGACATCTGATCATAGGGATCCTCGTTATTTTCGAAAGGTTAGGTCGGTTGGGAGAAGGATGAAACCTCATGGGCGGTAAAGTTCGGGCCAAGGTCGCGATGATGTGCCATTGGCCTATTATAGAACACTTTCGAATTCCACCGCGATGGCCTAAAATAGATAGAAAATAAAAGAAGTAAGATATCCTTGCTAAAGGAAGAGGGAGAATCATATCTTTAAAATTTTCAGGATTCTGGTTTGCCTCCCCCTTTGGGGAAGGGATAACCCGCACAGTTATAATTTATATCCTCACTAGAACTTCCCATACGTGAACATTTCACTCTCTAGTTTCATTAGTCTGAATACAATACCATTTCAAATTTTCTATTTATCCAAATTTGAAGCCATATAGCGGAAAATCTATGAACTAGCGTGAAAATCCAATCGGTGGCAACTTAATGGAATCATAAGCGGCGTCTAATTAAAAAAGACTTCCAGATATATAAGTGCGCCAAATAAGGCCACCCTATTTCTAAGCCATATTTTTTTTAATCTAATCAATATAAATTCCTGTATAAATTTATATATTAACTTCAATGTATCCTGCGTTAATTCCTGGCTTCGAACGCAGCAAGCCTTTATTTGTTTTATCCTAAAAATTCTATTGAAAAAACTTACATTGTGGCCTTATTAGGCACACATGGTCCAAATTAGGCCAATGTGTGATAATTGATGAAAAGTATACGCATTTATTATCTAAACTGTTTTAAATGTACATTATAACTAAAATACGGTTTACTGATAAAAAAACACTTTATTTTACATAACAATACTATAGTTAGAATTTGATGCAATAAATCACTACGAAGATTATATTTGAAAAAAGAATTTATTTACTCAGAATCTGACAAACATGAAGGACATCTAAAAAACTTAGGCTTGTCTTTTTTGTGATGCTAATGCATTTATCATGAACATAGGTCTTACATGTAGTGGAAAGGATAATGTCTGCAATTTTGTCCTCTTTACAAACGCCACAAAACCATACCTGGCCTTATAGGGCTACACACGACGTTTAAAGAAATTTTGACATTGCTTTAAGTATTTTAAACCTGATAATACTGTATTAATTTGTTTTCCCATTTTTCTCTATCATTGATAAACTATGAATTACAAATGGAATTTATGGTATGAGAATTCCGTGGAATGATTAACAGATACTGAAACATTTCCTGTCAATATAAGTAATCAATTCGGGACGTCAACTTCGGGGAACCAGTCCTGGATTGAACTTCTTATTTCTTTTAAGAAAATGTGCCAATAAAAAGGCTTCATTAAGAAATATGTGATGTATTCAAGCAATCGAGGAGTTTAATGGAGGGGGATTAATAGAAAAAAGGTGTTTGGCGCCTATTATGGAGAGTAACAATGTTAAACAAGATGATCAAAACGGAACTTATCATACCTACTTTCCACATAATTATTCATTTAATACTTACATTTGCTTTAATGGCTTTAAAAATCACCGCGGATGAGTTCCTCTTTGTGTTCCCAAATTCCACAATTTAGAGTTATAAAATATTACAAATACATTCGAACGGAAAACGAATCCGAGTCCTACAATAGTCATTGCAATGACAACACTCTCTAATGGGTGATAAAGACGCCAGTATTTACGCATAATGCGATGAAATACGATCGATAACTAAAATTCTACGATAATAATTAAAATCTCCATAATTTTTCTCCGAGAATAGTACAAATTCCTCTCCGATATTATAATTCTAAGGTATTTTAATGTGCAAAAACAAATTACCCTGCACGATGGATTTCAGATTTCCCATATAAATCAAATGGGATGGATAGATGCTGGAATCGAACCCGAGACTTACAATCTTCGCAACAAAAACTATCCTCGAAAGCTCGGCTTCAGTAGCAGGAGGTTTCTATCAAGTATCATGAAAATCGGTCTTTTGGTTCAAAAGTTAAAAGAGGGGACAGACAGACACAACGAGGAAACTATAAGCCAATTTCCAAAGTTGGCTAAATATAGTTTATTGATGGTAGAAGGCCGCACCAAACGAATGATATACGCTACCGTATTACGTGATATCTTCAACCTTCTTAATATTACGGCCCACATAAACTTCAAGAAATTTCCCACCACCAACCTTCAAGCCCTATATCGTTAAAAAAAATTATGACGTATTTTGAACAAGAAAGGATTTTATTAATATATTACAATTATTTCGTCGATGATTAGCTTGCTTTTTGTAAGTTATTTCGTATTTTATATTTTCGCGGCAATAAAAAAAAATATTTTGTTAGCCGATTTTAAATATGTCACGACCAACCTCAAATTACTCTCCACGGCCCATTATCGGGTCACGGGCAGCCGGTTCATAAGGAAAGGATTAGGTTTTATAGGCTGATCAACAATTCTTGTCAATGGCGCTTGTGGATACAGGATTGGGATAGTTGCGTCATTGCGAATGGATGAGCCGTTAATTTATATATCTTGCTGTGCAAAATAACGAATAAAATATATCGAACTACAACGAAGATCAATTTTGTAGTGCTAAAAAATCTCATTTTTAATTAAGCCTGACTTGACAGGATCACGGACGAAAGCGGCTCCGTAATTTCGTGAGCGCAAGTGACGTCTAAAACCTTTTATGAAGTATCCGTCGAGATAACGAATCTGAAAATTCCCGTTTGTGGTTAACTGTGATCGTCGTCTAAGGCAGCGGTTTTCAAAGTACGCGTCGCGATCCAGTACTGGGTCGCGAGGCTCAGGAGGAAAATCTAATCACTCAATACATAACCAGCTGAAATGTATAGAAAGTGACAGGAAACTTAATACTCACATTACACAAACGCCAACCTTTTAGTATGAGTTGCTTTTTTATCGAGAGTTATTGAATGCTGAATTCAGAACATGTTTTTCTCCTTGTTGTCGTCCCTTCGACTGGCTCACGAGAAATTGCACCGGGTCGCGACACAAAAAGTTTGAAAAACACTGGTCTAAGGGAAGACTGAACTCTCAAAATAAAAAAAATCACTTTAAATCGAAAACGAGTGAACCTCATCATCTTTTATTCTCATTAGGAAGTTGTCTTGCGGTGATTCGCTCGCGAAAAATACGCATCCTCTTTCCAATTAACGAGTTCATTCTCGACCTGCAGCCTAATTTCAGTTTGCGCGCACCACTTCAGCGAACGAGGATCCCACTCTCGATGAGAAATATTCCTCCGAATAACGGACGCAATTTCCAGTCTTCTATTTTGCGTCAAGCTCTCTCGCTGCACTCGAGCCTTTGCGGAGCATTTTGAGAAGCAGAAAATTATTCACCTTCACGATCCCTTTCAACGGGGATCGAAAAATACAATTTTTTTTCTTTCGGCGTTATTCTCTGGAGGGAATGCGTGCCACGTCACCCGGATGCCTCAGCACGCACCCGCCCTCTTGTATTGCAACGATTCGCGGGAAACGTGGCGTAATGGACAAGTTGACGATGTTGACAATACTCTCTTTATTATTATGCGATTCAGTCTTTTATTCCGCGAAAGATTCCGGTCGGGTTCTTTTGTTTTCCATGCGTATTTTTCCGCGAGATTCACGAAGCAGTGGTGTCATAGGTATCTATAGAAGACTTATTTCGGTTTAATATATATTATTTCAGTTCTTTTTGGGTAATAATCTGCTTCCGATTGATTCCAAAAACTTCCTTAATTTTAATTTCGAGTGACGCTAAACAGTTTGATCAACTTTTAAGTGCCTCCCTTTAGAATAAAGATTTTAATTTTTGAACTTCTTTCCAAAAATTCGTAAAAACACTATCCACGCTTAAACTAATTGCAAACGGTATTTTTAAAAACACAAAAACTTCGTAGTTGCTATTTCAAATTATCTTTGTGTAGTGCAAAAAGCAAGAGGCTGAGTGCTTTAATTATTAACTGTATTCAACGCTCTCATACTTGGAACCATGAAAGAGAATAACTTCCATATGTCATCATTGACAGACGACGTATTAAAATTATTCAGAATCAAATGTTAATACATAAAATTTCCCCATTATCTTATGAAACACTTTCGTAATAAATCTTTTACGTGAAAATTTACTTATGTTTATCTTTTTCTGAAACGCTACAAAATGGAAAGTTCTTAATCGTAGATATTCATCGTGTTCATATTACGATCCACCATTTCACTATCCAGCTGGCGACCAGAATCCTACTGTAATCCATTTGCCGAGAATACAAATCCAAATTTGGGACAATCTTGTGAGAAAACAGTGGTCATATGTAGACCAAACACGCCATTTCTCCGACTACAGAGATAAACCCACGATAATGCTTCCATTAGCTCCCCATAGATAAACAATTCTCCTACTGCATTTGTCGTGGACTACGGCAACATGCTATCCAATTAAACCCTTCCGAATTTCTCAGTTTGTGACGAAATAGAAATTGCTGTACAAATTTTTGCTAATCTTTATTCTTTAAAACTATATGAATATTTGGTAAATATCTCAGTCGTTTTTAAACTTAAGGTATAAAAGGCGCGTTCAAAAATTCTTCTCCTTAAATATTAGTCCATTACTGTCAGCGCATCAGGAAATTGTTATATGAGCAACATTACAATTCTTAAACGTTTCGCTAGCCACATTACTTCAGCTTCACCAGATGATCTACTCCACATTTCCAAATAAGATTATCAAAAACTCCCGAGGTAACAAAAGAAGAAAACAATCCCTTTGAATTCCGATCTATAGAGATTACCTACGCGATTATTACTTTCGTAATGTTGAATGTTTTCCAAAAAAACTTTTAATCAAATTTTAAAGTAATAGAAGAAAAGAGGAAACTTTCGAGAATTGTTGAAATTGGCAATAGCACACTAACCTCACGAAATAAGGACTCGCAAAGTCGTGGTAAAGATGAATTGCGATCAAAGATATTTCACAAGGATACAAGTAATCTATTTGTGTTACTAAAGGAGCTCGAACGAAGAAAGGAATCAGTTTTAAACTAAGAGCGTGGTTTAAAATAACTACGTTTTGAAGAACCTCTAAAAATTACAGTATGTGTAAAAATGTCTCATTTGCGAGAATAAAAGCAGACAGAGAGGATTCTAACGGCGTTCTATCGATATTTGAAAGGAAGAAAAAAATTTGAAATGGCAATTAAATGTTGCTGGAAATATTTAGGCAAGTATAAGAAAGTTAGGAACGTTGTATTTTTCCCCCGCCGTTTAACGAAAAAAGTTTCTTTTATCTTTCACTTAATTTTAATGCAAATGAGCATCGTTACTTGGCATCGTTAATTAAAAGTACCACGCGTCAAAGAAAAAATAAAGCGAATGTTGCGAGAAAAGTGTTTAGAGTTGTAATGCAGATCTAAAAACAAATGCGGGAGTGTGGCCATTTCATTAAAAGTCCTATAAAGGCATCCATGGCCACTGTGTAACTTTAACCAGCGAGTTAAGGCCGTAATGAATTTCCAACCTCATGGGCCGTGGCAGAATTGCCGCTGGAGTCGGATATCTTCAAACTTGGTTCGACCCAACACTCCTCCTCATCCCCCGATTTGCCCCCCTCTCGCTACCTCCTCCTCATCCAACCCGCAGAGTGGGACGCGCATATTCATTTTGGGAGCGACTTGAAAAGAGCCGCGGTCGCCTCGATGCATTTTGCAAGAGCGAGCGAGCGAATGCCTTTCGGAATAAATGCACGAGTGAATTCCCCGGAGGACGACGGCGACCCGAGCGAGTTCTACAACCACGATTCCCGCCCGCAGGGTTTGTTAACCGTTGTATTTTAATAACGGGATCCGTGCGGGGATTAAATCTTCGAAATGATCACATTGGCGAATGACTTATAAGAAGCATACATTTTTTAAAAATTTGGTCTAATTACACTTGCTTCTCAGAAGACTAGTCAACAGAGCGTGTGAAATTGTGTTCCCGTTGTACGAAATAATTGCTGTGGCTATGCCCTTTAAATTAAGTGAATCTATTGAGAGATTTGAGAAGGAAGATTTAGGGAAATTTTTTTGCGAATACGTAAAGACAATAAAGCTAACCTGATCGACATGGCAAACATTGGTCATGAACATGTAGTTTTTAGCGCATAATGACGTGGCGAAAATTTTTCACTGGCTCCATATTATACAATCTCTTCCAAGTTACTGGAGCTCGATAGTCAACTTAGCAATTTTTCATATCTCTCTATAATAATAAGCATTCTTAACGCAATATCTTCTTAACTTGAACCGACACTTGAAATGCACTTAAGACTACTAACACAGTTTTATCACAAGCACTTGATTGAATTTGATTTATGATAACACTATAAATCGCTTCATGGGATAAACTTATTGATGGCCTCATGTCGTTTAGTTCGTTCCATGAATTTTGCGACGGTTTTGGACACGGAAACTTCCGTCGTGTTTGATGCAGTGCGTATAGATTAGATCAGTGGTTCCCAACCGGAGTGCCGTAAGACATGAATTGGTGTGAATTTTGGGAGAAGCGGAAGAACTACACCAGAGAATGGGGCATCGGTGTGCCACCAACGTTTTTTAATTTGTGTAAGTGTGCCGTGGAACGAAAACGGTTGGGAAGCATTGGGTTAGATCAGGGCTCTCCAAACCTTTTTAAAAGTGGGCCACTTGGTTGACAAACTTCAGGCCGCGAGCCCGAGTATCAACATGGAAAACTTTTTAAAAATATAGGCGCACAATATACAAATGTAAGCTATTTTCGTATTAAAAGGTGATTTTGTGAATTGGGTAATTACGATTTTTCCGAGAAATTGTCTACATTCCAATATAACTTTTATTTTTTCTTCATGAATCGAAATCAGACATAAATGGGGCACAACTTCGGTGGATCTCTGCCACGCTCTAGGACCAGACGATATGGCTGCACGTGGGGGCTAATATGACTGCTGAGGAAGGGAGAGAAAATAAATGGGATGGGAAACAAGGGACGAAATGTCACACAGTAGAAGCTTAAACATAACGAAATGACAATTTTTTTATTTTTCTTTACGTTTATCATTACATTTATTTTGAAAATTTCGTTAACGGTTTTCGTTGCGTTATTCAAAAAACATTTCGTTACGTTACGCATAACGTTTTCCAACACTGTTTCATTGTTATATCTCGTAAGAATTGGCAAAGACTTATTACAAACTCGAGGGCCACATTTGGCCTGCGGGTCATAGTATGGAGAGCCCTGGGTTAGATGATAGATGCCTTCCGCTTGCATCCGTGAGGGTTACACATCCATTTTTCTCCGAATCAATCACATGTTGGTATCGTTATAGTTCCTTTATATACCTACAAGCGGAGATACTGCAGGTGGATTTTTAAACTGTCCCGATTAGTCGTCAAAATTCGTAAATTTGATTTTTCAGTTTGACCAATGCTCCACCTCGAACAAATAATCTAATGTCACCTCGAAAATTTCCCTTGAGTTTCCTTCAAGAAATCAAATCAAAGCGTAAGATAGAGAGTGAACGAGAACAAAACACGTGGCAAATTAGAGAGGGAGAAAGAGGCTTCCACTAGTGACCCACCTTCTCCTCACGCGACGGCCATGGGAAGGAGGACGGGAAGAAGGAGCGGTGTTTGCGTGGGTGGGAGGTGGGGGGGACGCGGACCAAAGCCCCCCGTTTCACTCCGCGAACGTGACCGGAATGTGGGCCGGCGAGACTTTTTCCAATCCGCGCGGCGATCGAAGGTCCGAGCGATCACGAACGGACGCCCAACCGAATAGTCATCGGAAGCATCGCTCGGGGCGAACTCTCTCGGACGAAACCATAATTAAGGAACGGACAGGCGGTTCCTATCAACCGAAAGACGTGCTTGCGTGCGCGTGTGACCGTCGTGGATGACTCGGCAATCGTCCTATTTTTTATTACGAGCGTTCGCGTATCCTTCAGCAACCTCCTTTGCCGCGTTTCCCGCCTTCGCCGATGGTCAGCGATGAAAGAATGTGGATCGGGAGACTTAATAGGATGAAGACGTCAACGTCAGTTGGATTTTTCTTGATTTTTTTTCCATTTCGACTTTGGAGCGAAGGAAGAGGGAGAACGAGAGAGAGGGAGAGAGAGTGGTTAAATATGAGAAATTAATAAGTCGGAATACTCGTCCCATCGGAACCGTGGGATTCGATTCGCGATTGTTTCTCGTGGTCGCATAGGCGTGCTTCGTTCGCGCGCATGGTATTGTTGCGCCTGTCGCTAGGGCAATCATCTCTAATAGCGTGCTACTTTCGGATCCGCATTTTAAGATAGAGGCGTTAACCATATATTATGCGTCGCTATGGTTGCTTTTACATGCAAGCAAATTAAATGAAACCGCAATTCAGAATAAGTTGTGACATTCAATCATAAAATTTCGATTGCGATGCTAATTTTTCAATATAATAACGTTGCATTAACTCGCTTCTGTAAGTATTTATATGTAGCAAAAACTTTTATGTATATTTGGGAGTGCTCCTGCTTTACGATATGTTCTACCAGCTACGGTATCCATAATTTGCTAAAATTTATTGTGCGCTTGTAAATTTATTTGCAATGATCGTTGCGCACATTTATTTGGAATCAACGGTTAAAGAGATGCTTACGCCAATATAATTTTCGATGTAACTGTTAAATTCAAAGCCTAACTAATTTGACTTCAATTCCTTGAATTGTATTCTTCCGTCGGCACTCACAACGGAGTTTTAAATCCTGGACGACAAGGACTAAGCTATAATTCGGTAACTCACAGAAACTCCATGGTGCATCCCTCGCTTCAAATCGTCTTTATTTAATTGCGCTATATCATTTATTCAACCCAATGAGATATATATGCGCGACATACTTTTAACATGTCCACTCATTTTAAAGCTGTACCTAAAATTATCTGAGCTAGCGAGAGTTTTCAGTAAATTACGTTCGCTCACCGTGTTAGCTTTACGGTATTTCTCCCGAGTTCTGTTTATCTTTTTTCAAATGTCTGCTGGTGAATCTAAAAGGCCTCGGAATTACAAAGCAAGCAACACACGCAGCGACATACTCCACGGTAAAGGTGACTTCGAGGTTAACCTTAGGTGCACACGTAAATGCCCTTCGCGACAAAAACGATGAATAGGTGCGCTCATGATTCATGCGCGACAATAAAGCCACGTACCACGTAGTACAGATGATGGGTTGCCAGGAAACGGCGCCCCATTGTAGGAGAAAAAGAGAAAGAGAACGTAAATGTAAAATAAAAACAAATTGAAGCCCTTGCGTCCGAGAAAGATTGGATTTTCGAACTTTAGAGAACGACTTCCTGCTTTTTGACGAAGAGGATATTTTTCGATTCAGCTGCTGCGCCTGTATTCACGGGCCATGGAGTCTCGGGAAACTTTTATCCCAACCTTATGTAATATTTATTTTGAAGGAAGTTGTGGCACTGTACGGAAAAAAGTAGGAGGCGAGTGTTAAATTATTTTCGCAGTACTAATAAATATTTTTCTGTTTTTTGGACTTCGTCGAGCGAAATGCAAGCAGTGCAAGCGTAAAAATTTTAATTTCAAGAATTATAACAGATACAATTAAATTGATGCACTATCTCTTCTTATTTACATCTTTTATTTGTTCGATTAAAAATATCGATATTCTTATATCAAGAGAAATGGCCAAAATGACCACCACTCTGATTATAATTCACGGAATTTATATGGACATTTATTAGGCACTAAACGATTTATTTGACTTTAAAATATTTGAAATTCATTCATTCATCAAACTAAAGAGAATTCAGAAAAGAAAATATCACGAATAACTCCACAACGTCAGCCTAAGCCAATCTCTTTCAGAAGCAGGTCATACAGATCAATAACTTTTTTTTAAGTTGAAACATTTTTTGCTAATTACAAAAGGCTTTGCAATAACTGCATTGCTTTAGAAATGAGAGAAGGAGGTGCAGTTTAATCCCGAGGCAACGTGAAACTTACAAAACATGATAAGTGTTCATTGTTATACAACAAACCACCTCCTCCTTCCTAAAGGAAGGGAGTTGCACCCATTTTTTTAAGGTATACTATTTCTGTTTCTCCAGATGTAGAAGCGTTAATGCGTTGAATTCGCCAGAAAGTTTATATGGAGCTCCCAAACTTCCTGGAACACTTCTCTGTGGTGGAAACGGTTGAGAGAACGGAGGAATTCGCATCGCACGACCTGGTTTACGAACAACGGGAAGAACAGAGGAGCGCTCCAGCAATTTATCGATCGATGTTCTAATGTTTTCAAGCGCAAGATTGATGAATAGCGCACGTCGAGTAGAATGGCGAAATTTTCAACCTCGGCCATTACCATCAATCAAGAACCGGCCAATCATAATTAAGAAATTAATCTGGATCCGGTGGACAAAAAAAACGAATAATTAAGAGGCGTCAATTGGTCGGCAGATCGATTTCACACCCGGATCACCCAATCAAATTATCGCGTACCGGACGGACTTTTTATGTTCGGAAAAGTTACCCAAATTGCTAGAATTATAAGCATCCAGTCTCAATTTACTGTGGCGCAGGGATTCTCGACGCACAAATCTGCTCAAATTAGACAACGAAATGGTATTTTTATCAATTTCTCAGGGCCACCTGTCTAAATTGCACTTGTCACATTTTTCTCCATATGTTCTGACGACAGAGTTTTGAAAAGTTTTAAAGATTATACGGGACAAAAAATATTTTATGACAAAGTAAAACATCAAGTCCTTTTGAATAAGTAAATAATGAAGGTTATCATAGGGAAACTTTCTGTGATGATAGTAAGGTGTGGCGATTTTTTCCTCCCCCCCCCCCTTTACTCCCGCACTTATACGATAGCGGCGATATTCGAACTAGCGATATTCGTACTTGCATGTTCGTACATGCGATTCGCCGATATTCGTGATATCGCCGGACTGAACACCACGCCCACGGACGCCACGCCCTCCCGTGGTGCCTCTCTGCTTTATATACCCTAATTACCCCTCGCCTCTTTAACCTTCCCTCTTTCCCCTGGTTATGCAAGAACAGTGGAAATCGACCAATTACCGGGAATAATTCAACCATTTTGAATTACCCGCCTGACGTCATTACCTCCCTCCTTCACCACCGGCGTCACGTGACAGTCCATTCCGATAGTGGCCTTCCGAGCGACGAGACGCACAGGCGAGCAACGAGTGAAGTCGACGCAGTTGTCCCACTCTAGAGTCCCATCCTAACCGGCAGGAAAACATTGTGTGGAGTGGACATTGACCTACCGGGAGCCGGAAGAGGATAGTAACTATTGGATGTGATTTAACTGACTTTAACTAAGTTTCGTTTCGAATCGCCTTCACCTACGAGGTGTATTGCGTTTTGTGGTATTACTTAAATCTATTCAAATTCAACTGTTGGATTGTTATATGTCTATATTTCTATGTTCTATTTATAGTTTGTCATTAGCATTTAGCACATCAGTGGATGTTTTTGCACCGAAAATTATAGTTCGCTGCAAAGGAAAGTAGTTTTTTTTAACTTTGTCTTATTCTAACACTTTAAATACACGTACTCTGCGATGGTATTCAACGTCTTCAGGAGAATTAAAAACTGCTTTTGAAATACCATTTAAGAAACAACATAATGTTCCAACTGTCTTCTTGAAGCTCGTGATGAGGAAATATTAACTCAGTTTGAGTAGAGTTGAGGCCAAAAATTGGAAGAGTATTTAAATGGCGTGGAATTGATTGAAGAGTCTTCAAAAGTCACGTCCTAAACGAAGTAATTTCGTCGTAAGAGAAAGAGAGAGAGCACAGCCTAATGTGTCGTGATAATACGCAAAACTTTTCAGACGTAATAATTTATTCTGCAATCAAAATCTCTGAGAAGTCGTGAGAATATTGTAGCCATAAAACGCCTCTTTCAGTTTGTAGAACTTGATCCCTTTATTAGCTTGAATAATTCGTTAATTTTGCTCTGTCAAGTGATTTTGCATGAAAACCGCCGCGAAGTTTTAACGTATTTTGTTGAGCGTTCAAGTAATACATGCAATCTAACCTTGGTTACTGCAAACTAAACGAAAGATAAGAAAATTAACCATCTTTATAGCACTTAAGAGTTACTAAAATTTCTAATATATACAATTATATCCCTCCACCGCAACCGTCAGCATTGTTTCACGATTGAAATTGCGTCGCCAAGGGATCACATAATCGTTGGTTTACATCTACATAAACCGTCAACAGTTAATTGAAAGATGAAAAATTAAAAACATTATTCTAATTTTAAAAACCTACCATCATAAATTATGAGAAGCAAATGAAATGTGAAAAACACAGTGGATCCGTGTTTGCGAGGTTTAATTTTTTAGCGGTTTACGGTTAATCCGCCAATTATTTATTTATTTAACTTTAGTTATTTTTTATCCTTTTTAAGTTCAAAATGAAACCAATTATGAAAATAGTACAACAAAAAAGTTCCAATCATTGAAAATAAATTTACTTAGAATTTGCGAAAATTCTTGTTACGGACATGCGAGATTAGGCTTCGGTTTCGGCTTTTGATTTAGAACGGGTCGATATCAAAGCATATCGTGGTCGATCGCCCAGGACTTAACAAAAATTGAGAAATTAAAAAAATACATATCTATCATTGTGAACTTACTAAAAGTTTCGAATGTTCACATCGACAAAAGCAACAACAAACGATTTTAGCTCATCACTTTGCAATGTATCACATGAAAATATTGCTATAATAATTGTATTGTAAAAAAACGACATCGGAAAAAGTGGTCGACCTTGAGATCTCAATTTTTTTCAAGTAGCTTAAAATGATTTTAAAAGTGGCCGACCGATTTAGAAAATGGAAATCGTTTCGTGTCCATTTATTTTTATTTCTTCCGGAAGCAGTCAGTAGTCGGTAGTTTTTAACTTTCTATTTTCTTAAATGAATACATTATACGAAAATGTTGGAGTTCAAGAGGTACCTGTATAATACCGAGCCATACTTACGATACGGCCGACGTGTCAACAAAATGAGAATAACTTTCACAACATTATTTAACATCTAACTCATTAGTGTTATCATAACAATGATTAGTTTGCACAATTTCCTGTCGTGTTTAGGTTTTTGGTTAAGAATTCTAAACCTAAGCGATCGGAATCCTAACGCATGCCTTCAATTTAATTAGGTCTGATTAAAATCTGCTGCAAAATAAATTTTGAAACGAAATTTCTCCGCTTTTCATAGTTCGTTTTGGCTTTAAGATTCGCGTTTTCCTAGTGAATCAAACTCCCTTGCATTTTTCATTCATTTTCGTTCGGCGACCTTACCCAAGGCGATTTGAAAGTGTGCCACACGAAATGTTCCTTCTACTCTCTCCATGGCTGCGACCCCTCTCGCAAGCACTAAAACGCCACTTAAGAAATACATTTCTTTTCTTTTCTTACCACTTATTCCTGTCCCACACTCCCCCTTCTCCCTCACATCCCACTCTCTCCCTCTCCGTCTTAAGTTAAATACCTCTTTCCAAAAACGTTTCCTCTCGGAAATGTTTTTTTTTTATCTTTTTTAGGATGTCCTCTATGACAATCCCTGCCAATCTCGCTTTTTTACCTTCCTTTCTGCATCTCTACGCTTTTAATTATACTCATTTATATCTCTCGGTTTATTTTATTCCTCGACACTAATTTTTCTAAACAAATAAGCAGTAAAACAAAAAATTGCTAATCAGAAGAGAATATTATTATTGCTAAAGACTATATTATTACCTTCGTCTATTTATTTGGCTCATGGAAGACTCGTTTTGCCTATTTGTGGGAAAGTCATCGAAATTTTTTGTTTCGAGTTCTTTTAGGACACAAAATAAATAAAAAATGATGGTGACGTGTCAGTTTTCTCGTTTGTTCCCAAAAAATATTTACTTCATTCATGTTATTTTTTATTAATTGTAAAACGCTTTTTTGTCAAATAACTCGTTCACATTTTTGATCATTTTAAACAAATAGCGGAATAGCTAGATGCCATGGCAACCATGAAATGATCTTGCAAGTTCCCTTTAACGGAGGTTAAAAAGTCAAAAAATAAAGATCTTGTTCTAATTATGATACTTACTATTCTCGTTTGTGGAGATAATCTTTCCACGTCATATCTAGAGTGGTCGATTCCACAATTCCACATTTTGTAATTCCAGAATATTCCATAGAGTAATACGTTATCGAGTAATACGTTTCTTCTTTGATTAGGACGAAACTCGAGCGCTTTCAATGTGTTTATATTACTTTTCCGTTCTATCAGCTCTATTTATACTGTAGTTATTTCTTCCTGCCAAATCACACACACACACACATATACATGAGTTTTTTCGGAGGAATCATTTTCAAGAGGTAATCGGTTTTGATCTTCTTGTAGCATTGAATAAAAGACCCTGTATTCTCTGTGATATTTTTTTCGATTTAATCATTGTATTTGTGTAAAAAATCAATCTAATAATACTAATCTCTATATTATGTATTTAACAATCGTTAATTTTAATCATTCAATCATAGGCTTTGCATGACAAATATCAATTAAGGTCATATCATAGTGCATTCTTCCCAGTCACTCCCTCTGTGAAAGGCGAATAAATCCTCGATGTTGATCTAAAAAAGTTGGCCACTGTTGCCTATCAATATTCCACTCTCACGCAATTTCCCCACCTCAATACCCACACGAGCTTTCAATCGGATAAAGAGGTCGACAAAATCAAACCTATTGCGGGAGCTGCAATAAAAAAATGCATCAAGAAGCCGAAGGCTGTGAGAATATTGAACTTGGCAGATAGAGAAAAACAGGAGAACGCTCGACCACTCCCAGCTTGAAAAAAAAACATGGGGCCTATTTCATAAACTCCAACTTTATTCATCCAAATTGCGGAAAAAGCCTTAAATCAAACGCCAAAGTGAAAATTTCGGGCGGGTATTGTTCGGAGCGGATAATTTACGAGCCTAATTTTTTTCTTCCCCTCGGTTTGCTTTATTTTATTTCCAACTTTGCAATGTTTTTTATTCTTCGTCTGCATTCGCAAATGAGGAATTGAGCAGGGGAGTGAAGGAACAATTAAGGGGATTTTTTTAGTTCTCGGTATAATTTTGAGATGTCGATAATGGTACGGAAATTCTAATTATTCATAGACTCGGAAAACCGTCCGTTGCAATGGCAGTTGATCGCATCCCCGGACATCAATGACAAATGGAGAACTGGAGGGCAAAAAGGAAAGCCACGACTTCCTCCTCCGGCCCCCGCTCTCTTTCTACCATTCTCTCTAGCTGAAAAAAATCACAGAAATTTAAATTTGTAAATTCTGCCTCGATGCTTTACTAGACCCAGTGTCTACATTCAGGAAATCTCAAACTGAAACCATCCAATCGGTCCCATTGTTCCAGATTGCCAACATCGTGAGTTAAAAATTCACTTCCAGTAAGGAATATTTTTAAAACTTCAAAATTACTGATCATTAATGTCATTACAAAAAAATTAAATGCCAATATACTTTTTACAAAGTCGATCAATTTCCCCAGAGAGAAAATATTCCGTACATTAGGATAAATTGATAATTTTCAACAATACATTACTTATAACTTGTATAATTTCCTCTCTTTTTCATAGTATACAACGATAAGTATTTTGGGATACCTTTACAACGACATTGTGTTTCAATGGAAATTTTGAAAATTTTTGAAAAGAAAAAAACGGCTCCTTTAGTTTTTCACTGAATGGTAGTTGTCTTAACTTCAATCAGATGGTTCCTACCGAATAAACTATATTTTATTTAAGACTTGATTTAGAATATAGAGTGATTGCAACATTCTTGCAAAATACCGATCAACGATGGTTTAAACTAATAAAGCTTTAGCTTGTCTTCCGAAGTTATATTAAAAGAAATATTTTTGAAATTTTTAAAATAAAGGCATTTCTCAACTTCCAGAGACTCCACACATTTGAATTGGGACAACAAAAAAATTACCATTTTAAATATAAAAAAGAGGTAAAAGAGAAGCATTTCATGTTTTGATAGCCTTCGAGGTAGGATAAATTACACAAATGTATTTTTCAGAGAGCGTTAATTCCCTCAAATTTTCAGACACGACGTCTTAAAAAAAATATGGCAACGAGCGCACATTTTCCTTAATGCTCAAAAAAAAAACTTTCGGCTCCTTGATATCGCTGGATCGTGGAGCGTTTGAAAGTTTTGAAAACGAACCATTTATAAATTTCGTGCGAGTTTACGTAACACCTTCAAGTCCTTGGAACTCTTTTAAAGAACAAGGAAAAGAACTTTCCCGGTCTTATTCGCCATTTTTTTTTCATTGTGTGACCCCGATATTCGAACAAAAGTTTCACGACAGGTGTTAAAAAAAGAATAACGCCAATCTGTGGCCTCAAAAAACCTCACGATATTGGAATGATCGATAAAAGCTACCCGGTCTCTTCTCTGGAAAGAGGCCATTATCATGAACTTTGTCCTGCGATGCGCAAAAAGGGGAAAAAATCTAAAGCACGGCGACAAAATGACGATGAAAATCATATTGATGCGTCTTTTTGGGACGAAAAATCTTTAATGATTTTTTTGTAAGCTTATTCATGCACTCTTCCATGCTAGAACGCAATAATACGGGCGCCTTCCTTCAGACACATGATCAAACTTTACCATGTTTACATGCCAAATTTCATACAACGGGAAAATGCGAGGGTTGTCAACATCGTGTGATATAAAGCAGTGTGACGGGATGAACAAAGAAATCATAACTTCACAGGAAATAACAAAAAATTTGCTCATTAATATAGAGCCATGTTAAAGTCAGTGTTTAAAACTGTAGTTCTGCAGCAGTTCATTCTTTTGCAACAGCGAATCGAATAATTACTCAGAAGTTTTACATAAACCAGATATTGTGAAATATGAAGGTTGTGAAAATATTATGCAAGTAATCTATCGCTAACGTAGGCATATTATTCTCGAATTCAACTGTACTTCATCTAACAATAAGATTTTAAAAAGCTTTGTGCCATAACCTAAACATGGCTTCGAAGCACGCAAGGTGGAAGTCTTAAGCGTACGTTTCATTTCCACAGATCGTAGACTTAGAATACAGAACCTCAGAAGTGAAAGTCTTCATATCTCAACTTGTGCTCGGTCGCCGCCAGGCGTAAACACGTGAGCCGCGCGATGCGTTCACGCACGGCAGCGAAAACAATTAAATTGTTACTAGGAACTTCCGCGTCACCTTATGCTTTCTAAAAAAATCAAAATTTTCATGGCACCAACTCTCTAAAATTACTTTTGCAACGTTAGATGATCAAAGATGTTTTAAAAGATCAAACATTCCGGAAGTGTCCCGGTTCAAGAAAAAAATCAACGAAAAATTTCTGCTAGCATCGCTTTCGTTTGAAAAACGCGTGGCAAAGCTAAATAAGTCGTAGCATACCACAAGAGAAAATCCATATGTAAACACAAATTTCTCCACTTTTAAATGCGAGATGCTTTTAGTATCTTCACACGCACGACACTAAAAAACATTTGGCATATATTTTATCATTATTGACTACTTTGCCTTGCAGTTCTCTTTATTACGTTTACCTTACGGATTCTCTCCTAAATAAAAAAAACATCGTAAATAACTAATGCCAATAAAACCGTTGTAACGAGACCAGACCGATAACGGACTTTGCTCTTCATTTTATTTTGTTTTTGCGCGCAGCCAACAGGGTGCGCGTCAGTTCTCTCTTCTCTTGTGGAAGCTTACAGAGTGTAGTGTGCGCCCCAAGCGATTAAAGGTGTTTGTGTTATTACGTGTAACTTTCATTTGTGCCCTTTCCTCTCCGAGAAACCCTAGCCCGTCACACCGTCTAAAAAGATTCTGAATTGTAGCGCACGTTCTATTTGCCATTTTAATCGCCAACGAATTACATCCATGCGGACTTTCTTTGCTTAATATTCAAAGGAATAACATACTCTCATAAATCTCTTTGTGCTCGTAACGATACCTTTTTAAAATAAATAAATAAAAATTTTACGTAGGTTAGTCCTCACTTTTCATTACTTTTATGTTGTGAGAATGAATTTTCATAATGAAATCGAAAAGTTTTGAGAAGTTACCCTTTCACATAAAAATAAAGATCTAACAAAAAAAATGTTAAAGTATTAGTTTTGTTTACGCATTGTTTCTGAATTACTTAAAATGCCATCGAGCTTTGGGGTGGGGTGAAAATTTATATATCTTTTAATCGCACCTTGAGTTTCTACATTGAAATTCCTATTGAGAAAGAAATTAGAAATTCTACACCATGTAGCTCACTCTAATATCAATATTTACCAGTTTATGATGATTGTTCAATCGTATTAAAAATTGTAAAACTCATCGTCTATGTTAATTTCTTGGTTGCATTATCAAATTATCACAGTTGTCAAGATTGATAAATTTACAGCAGGCTATATTGTATATTTCAAGAAGCTTTTTCGTACAAAACTCATAAGCGCATCAATTGAAACGCTAGAATAGATGCAAGAACTATATCAATATAATGCTGAAAATTATGCATATTAACTGAACTCCTACGCAAGTTCTGGAAATTTCATTTACAGGAACCTATCAAATGCCTAAAATGGTTTTTCGTCTTACGCAGTATATTCTACCACTACCTATATCTTCGTAGATTATTCATTCTGTCCTCAACACTTGCTGCAGATACGCAGCAATTTGAAACTACGCTGGAGAAAAAAGGAGTGATCCGTGCTCGTGATAAAGAGAATAAATCACGAGCGCAGCATCAGCGAACCTAGATTTTTTTCTTCTTTCGCATGCCTTCAACGGCATGAATGTATTTCTTTTTAGTCTTAGCGTTTTAAAAATATTCGTGTCATGTGAATGCAATTTATCATCACTTCGAAGTGCAACTCTGACCCTGGCTTTAGGGCAATGTTGCTGATAGCGATAGCATTTCTCGTCATATTTTTGCGAATCCGAAGAGAAAACATTGCGAGTGAACCAGAAATGCGAGGACATAGCGATCAAATTAAACTGAGACGTGCGCAATCATAAATTATTATCCATCTGTATCTGTATAAAAAGTAAATTCCCAAGAAGTTTTCATATTTACATTAGTTTAAGGGAATCGTGCAAAATGGTATCTGAAAAAGTGTCTTATTGGCTTCATTTCGGGACGTCCAACAGATGATACGATCGCAACGCTCACCCGATGCGATAATCTATTCAGATTGCGTGATTCCGTATCCTAAATTCATAGAAATTGATCCCTTTAGTAATCCGTCTTATTTACTATGCGTTAATGATGGCGCAAGTGTTGATGGCGGGAGAAAAGTTCTGCCTTAGCCGGAAATCAAATCCGGGGCTTCCATTTGCTGTGCGGATATTCTACTCTGATGTATCGAGGCAGACTCAATTTTCAATTAATGATCCACATATTATTATTATCACTTATGTATTAAACCAGTATATCATATCTTACCAACTTGACCGCTTTACAAAATGATAATAACAATAATACTTAATAAGTGACGATTAGATTTTATATTGAATAAAATCTAATCGTCACTTATTAATTATCATTTTGTAAAGCGGTAAAGTTGGTAAGATATAATAATACTGGACCATCAAATCTACCCCTTCTTTGCATGATTCTTGGATTTCGCTACTGATCAAACAGTGAAATTTTGGTTGAAATAAATGGACACACGGACATAAATTCCATATGCACGGAAGATGTAGATAATATTTGGGTAAAAATTATTATAATGTTAATACGCACTATTCTATTGGGCCAAATTTGAATAAAATAATGCCTCTTTTTCTTAAACCGCATCGCATGCTATTAAAACGACCCAACGTTCATTTGTAGCATATATTTATCATGGCAAAGACATTATATCGATATAATAAAGCCTTTCTTATCTGCAAGTATTTAGTCGTACACGCATTACTGTAGTTCAACACACTGACTGACCTCTGGATGTATTCATATATTTTAATTTTCAATGTACCATTTCAATCACATATGCCAGGGGTGGGGAAGCTTTTCAAGACGCGACTCACTTTTTCCTTAATTCAGTTAGTTGCGACACCCTTCCTTCTATGCTAAATTACATGCTGGCCAAAATTCGATTAAGAAAATATAGTTCTACTATTACCAAGAAAACAAAGTATACATTTTTGTTACATTATTAAATTTAAAAAAATCATTAAAAATGGTTCTTACAAAAATAATTTTAAGTGATGATACAAATAATAAAATTTATTCTTAACGAAACGGATGAGCCTGTTCTCCAGTTGCGGATGCCCAGATCAGACGTTAGAGTGCACATATTATGAAAAATCTGATGTGGCCACCGCATGAATTTCTCCATATCTGTAATATTTCTAAAAATTCCAAATAAGTTACATAATAATAAATATTTTAAGAAACTGCGAGAGAATTTTAGGCTTTACAAAGAAAAGAAATAAACTCAAACCATAGACTTATGATATTGGATATAGCCACAAAGCTCCAACAATTAATAAAGAAAAAGGAGCGTTACTAAGACGTCACTAAGCGTCAATTGTTAACGATAGTCGGTAGGTGGCGTGGTGGTGGCAGCTAAAAATATAAGATATCTCTTAAATAATACATTATATGGAAATATATTTCTAACAAAATTTGTATAAAATTAAAATTCCTACAACTTTTATTCCAATACATGTTTACATTTATCAAATATTAAAGCAAATATTTCAAAATAACGGATAAGTGACAAGAGTAAACACACACTTCCGGTCGACCGATTTTTTCTAAAAACTAATCAGTTCTTTTGACTTTTATAAAAACGTTAAATATAAAATTTTGCGTTGACCTGATTAATAGTTTTTGAGTTAAGAGCACCCAGAAAAAAGCTATCACATACACACACACACACAACATCAAGAAAATGGTCAAAACGTGTTCAGGGATACTCAAAACGTGTATTTCCGTTGAAATCTCGAAGTCGATTTTTTTTCATGAATACTACATATATGAAGAAAGTCAAAATGCGCGACGAGCTGGCTGTGTCCAGTGCCATCTGTTAACAGTCAAGACAACTTTAAACGCAACTGAATTTTATTTTATTTTATAATAGATAATTTTGTGAATATGTATTTTTCAGTTCGCGACCCCAGTTTGAAACTTCGCGACTCCCTTGAGAGTCGCGACCCACAGTTTGCCCACCCCTGACTTTTGGTGCAGTAGACGTAGTCACGTATGGTGATCGATCGTTCTTCTCGACTTTCCCGTCTTCCCGTGGAATTTTACCCTAATTAAAGCTGATTTTTATGACGATGATCGATGGCAACTCACAATAGGGTTTTGAACCTGCCACCCCGTAGCCCCGAGGCAGGTGCTCCCACGACCACAGGAACCAAAAATGATATTAATCCACTTTGCCATCCAATGACGCACTTGGGCTAAGCCAAAACCGCGATATCTCCTCCGGCTGATGTATGCAAGTTTCATTTATCAGGTAAAAGGGCCTTACGGCTGAAAATATCTTTTGCGATTTTCTTAGAAAAAGAAGTGTTCACTTCGAGCAACCAACTCACCATCCGAGTAAACAGGATGAACTTTTTATCGGTTAATCAAGATTTTACAACCAATTGTGCCGTGACCAAGAAACGGCCATTTCATATAACTTTACAGTTTTTCCTATTTTTCATAATCTTGAAACTCGATAAACTTAATAATCAGAATGCTTTCGTTTTCTCTGCATTCCTGCTCTCTTTCTCTATCGTTCTGTGTTGATTTTAACACAAAATAGATTTGAATTGCTATAAAGATATTATGAAAAATCAAATATAATTGTGCGTGTCTGTATTTTTGGCTAATCAACCTCTTGGATTATTGTAGCCGTGATCAAATATAAGCGTATAAAATGAAAGAATTCCAATATATAGGTATAGCAGTAATTATTTCGCTCATTTTTTAAGCTAATTAAAAGACAGAAGCGTTTAAATTATCCTCCGCTGAACATTTTAACAAACTGTGCTAAATCGATTGCTTGCTTTAAGCGATGGATCTCATCAAATTCTATAGAATGGATTTAGTTTGCCTTTCGGTGTGTGAAATTAAAATTACCTTTTACCACAAGCGTTTTTATGCAAGTTTCTCTATAATAGACGCTCGTTCGCCACTATTTATCTTCAACATAAACTGATCGGTTCTATTCCTGAGAAATTGCTGCCTTTAATTTATGTTTCTTCTCCCACAATGACATCATAAAAACACTCGCACTGCGTAGGCTTCATCATCTCCTTTACTTGTGGAATAAATTTAAATTGCATTTCTATTCCGACAGCGCTCGCCGAACGCACAATGGCGCACTCGTAGTTCAACCGCATAGAATATTAAGGTCAAAGAATAAGAGAGAGTCGCCATAATTTTCTATATTGAGGACGAAATTAAACTCGGATGTTTCAGTTAACTCGCGGATGCTTCACGATCGCAAACTATGTAACAACTCCTTTAAAGAGTGACATGGAGAATTCTCTTAGGGATTTTCTCAATTCCGTCTTCGTTCATTTCAAGGTTTGAAACTTGGGACTAATTACTCGATCAATACTTCCCTGTAATAATTATTTATTTTTTGTGTTTTGTTTTAATGAAATCAAAGCATATTTTATGAGATGTAATGAAAAACTTTTTTACTTACGCAAAATTTAATAAAAACGACCGATTTCGCTACGATCGTAGCATCATCAGGTGAAAAGATGTATTAAACGGAGAAAGGAGAGAAAGGAGGGGTTACACAGAACCCCTCCTGTTTTATACACCTTTTCTCCTGATGATGCTATAATCGTAGCGAAACCGGTCGTTTCTATTAAATTGTGTGGAAAGGACAAAGTTTTTCATTACATCTCATAAGGAACAAATTCCACAAGGTTGAGCCTGACTTTATTAAAGCATATTTTAAAGCGGCTTTAGCTAATCAGCCGAAATGTTTTCCCTTGAGGACATTACATTTTCGGTACAATTCGGTATCCCGGACCCCTTATTAAAAATGCATAATAACACTATTTACTTTTCACAACAATACAGTTTACGTAGCTATAAATAATTGCTTTGTTTAAATTAATTCTATTTTCAACAAGTGTGGTGTAATTTTAGAGGTTGAAGTCGTGAGGGCCCCTGCGGTGGCCACAGGCAGCGTCCGCTTTACGTACGTCCGCTTAACGTACATCCTCTGATACGCACGTGACATATTGACACCATATTCCTCACCTAAGTACGTACTGTCCGCTGATAAGTGCATCGATTCTCGCGCACAGGGGTAAATAGAAGGGGTTGAGAAAGCTTAGGCCAAAGACTACCATCCCTAAAGAAAGACAGGTAAATTAATGCTATAGAGCGATGCCCAGGTTTTCACGTTCGGCGGGAAAATGTCTTTGGACAAGTTCTTTAAAAAACTAGAAATATATCCTGCAACCCACTCACCAACACGAAAATCACCACCAAAGACACCTTTAGACTCTCCATCTAAATCAATTTTAGTCAATAACAGTCCCTTTTCCAACGACCAATAACTCTTCTTCTACGTCATAATAACGCTTCAACAGCCGTTAGAAAATAGAGAAGATAATTTCAGGTAAGAAATATTTTTAAAATTGTTATTTTAAAATTTTATAATATCTATTTGTTTTAATATACTGTATGCCTGTATAAATGTAATGTTAGTTAATTTATAAATACAATGGTGCAATATTCCAACTTGGTTTTGAATGAAAAAATAATCGCTTTTCCATTTTGGGAACACATCTGCATTTATAACATTAGTTTATATGGAAAATAACCGTCCGCTTAACGTATATCCGCTTAACGTACGGGTTTTTAGGAACGTAACCTGTACGTTAAGCGGGCGCTGCCTGTAATTGAATTTTTAATAGGGATCCTGGATAAACTGTATTGTTGTGAAAAGTAAATAGTATTACTATGAAGGAGCGGAATTACCCGTTGAACATCAACGGGACTTTGTAGTGTTATTAAAATATATCTTCTGAGGTGTATGTGTAAAAACTTTTATATATATATATATATATATATAGTAAATGTAATTGTTTGATTAATTAATAAATTCCTGAAAATCATTTGAATTCTCCCAGAAAATGAAGCGCTTGAAATTTATTACATTCTGGCATCAATATACGACTTGATTTGCCACTCTTTGGCTCCGTTATTCTTCCTCGTCGTATGTTTACTGAATAATAATATTCTTCAGTTATTAACGTTGCAATCTATTAAGTTTGACATTGTGCGAAGCGAATAACACAATTCTTTCGTCTATTTGAAGGCTTAATAGACGCTAATTTATCGGAGGCAACAATGAGGTTCGCCTTGGTAACACCCGGAAAGAGTACGAAAAAGCCATAAATTTTCGAACAATTTTCTGACAAACTCCTCCGTGTAACACCTACACATTGCAATAATAAGATATCTTATAGTTTTAGCCATCGAATAAAATAAAAATGGAGAAATTCGGTCTTTATTTACATATTTGAATGAATGAAGGAAATAAACCTTGCGCCTTGAAAAATCGAAAATTCCAGGATTTTTTATTTTTCTAGAGATTACCTCATTGGGGTTTAACGATTGTGAAAGTTTCAGCTCTTAATTCCATTGTAAAATGTCCAAAAATACCGCGACAGACAGACGGACACTTGAAAATTATTATATAAGGATGTTTAACAGGGACCGGGATAATCGAATTATTCCATATTTTTTTGAAAATTACCGCAATTACGTAATGTCGTAGGAACATGTTATAAGGCAAAAGAAGCCGGAATATGCATGCTCTTAAAATAACGCACTATGAACCAAAGAATTAAGCCTCTTTGTCCCTAGATATCGCTGTGATTCGAACATTGTCCCTCATATTTAAAAGTCAACTACATACCTCGCCACGCGTGAACAGAGATCGAAAAATTCACAACGGCGTCCAATCACTCATAAACCGGTGGACCGGATCGCATCGACGCGCACTTTTTTTCAAAACATTCTCATGCGTGGATGCTTGATTTCATTCCGATGCCCAAATCCTTTCGGACGCAATATATCGATCGCGAGTCGAAAAAAAAACATAGGATCGCATCCACTCGATAAAAATTGAAGTGCCGCCACGAACGGAAATTTTTAAATTGATTCATTCGAATCTTCGTCGATAGGGACGTAGAAAATGAGAATACGACCCTCAATTTTTCTCCGCTCAAATTTTATTCGAGCGCTGCCAATTAACTCAATCAAGCGTCGGCAGAAATTAGATGGGTCGGATCCGATCGTCCTTTATTTTTGGGAACCGACCCGTAATATATTGGGGCGGATCCACAATCGAAAGACGTAATTTGATTCCCCGACGCCGGAGTTCTCACAAAAGTAGGCGTATAGAAGAGGAGGGGACGAAAAAAAAGTCCGGATGCCCATACGATCGATTCATCGCTGCAATACGTCTTAACGAAGACAAATGAGCGTCGAAATTCGGTCGCCCCGTTTCCGGAACGGAGTTCCGCAGGCGCGAAATGACTGTTCGGAGGAAAAAATGTATACGAACCATTAATCAAACGGAGCCGAGTTAAAATTTCTTTTTACCCCGCGAGAAACCGCGGAAATAACCGGCTTACGACATACGGCGATCGAACGTTAACCCAATTCTAGAAAGTTCCTTTAATAAAGTTCTCCTCCAGATCTCCGCAGAGGCCTTTAACACCGTTGGTATGGATGTTTTTTCGGTATGTGCGGAGCGCCATCTCTCAACTTCACTCGAAGTCGTGTTGCCCCGTGAGTTTTCATCTACAGTACGGCGGGAGAGGAGAGAGAGAGACGGGTAGGAGATAGGGAAGGGAAGAGGTAGAGAGATAAAAGGAGAAGTTAGAAGCGAATTTCTTCTGGACAAGGTTGGTTGATGGCTCTCCATTCTCGCGCCAAATTCTCGTATCTCGGTCTCCGAGAAATCGTCTTTTTTCCCCAGCGATTTGGAGAGAGACCCGCCGTATCTAGGTAACGCCTCGGAGATTGCGCTCACTAAACTGTAGCACAGTATCCTCGAGCGCGGTTTCACCCATACGCGATTTATAAAGTGTGATCCTGGTATGCTAGAGAGCGGGTTCACGTTGACGCGATTCTCAAAAACCTATCTCTCCGATTTTGAGAAGTGAATTTCTGACGCGAAGCAATGTTATGCAATTTGCCTTTTGTCATTGTTAAAGAGTACATTTTGTCTCTTTATTCCAGTACCGTATTCAATAATGAATCATATTACAGCATGTTCACTACGTGCAATTTATGTAATTTATATCCATTTATTAATTACATATATTAAACCAAATTTTGTATTGATACCGTTTATTTTTAAAAAATTGTATTATTTAGTCCCTATTTCGGTTCTACGCCAATTCCTCGAGACGAATTTGTATTACGACGAATTTGTCTTGCGACGAATGTGTCATGCAACTAATTTGTCTTGCGACGAATTGACGGTACACCCCCTATTTCAGACTTACGGTATCCTATAAATCAAGTTACTTATTAGACGGCGTTTTTTTTATCCCTCGCGTTATAGGAATGACGACTGTATTCCCTTTCTCTCTCACTCCCTCTAATTTCCTCCTCAACTGTTTTCTCCCTCCCACCATTCTCTATCCACCCTCTCCTCCCTTCAGAAAAAAACTCAAAAATGTTTGTCAGCGGTGTTTGCATTTTTTTCACTCACCGCTCATTACTAAATAACGAGAAAAAATTAACTATAGGATTGCCGAGATCGATTGTTGCGGTCCACTTCTAAATAGCACGTGTTTTGTTTCTCCCGTTACTTGCGTTTTGCGAAAGAGGGGAAATTAGCCGAGGGATGCGAAGTCAAAAGAGAAAGGGTTAAAAATTGCTTTTAAAACTAGGATGGTGCCATGTGAGTATCGCCTTGTATTGCATTCTGTAATTGCCTGTCGTGTTCAAAGTTTTAGGCTAAAATTGTTTCGTCACTTAAAAGCAAAAATATGACGTCTTTTGATACAATTTACTTAGAAGCAAATTGCGACTACTACTCGTAAGTTTGAAATTTTAAGGAGCCCCTTAAAGTGAATTCTGTTTATTTTTCCATAAATGGTCACATAATTTCAATAGAATAATCCCTGGACAGTGTTATAAAATACAAGAAAATATTTCTTTTTCATTTCTAGTCAATAGATTACTACATCTAATGAGACAAACCTTTTACATTGCTTAACACTATGCTGCCCAATTTTAACATGAAGTAACATGGGAAGGACGTTCATACTAATTTGATTACTTTTCCTTTCGTCCATAATTATGGAATGTTTATACTTTAGTTTTTCATAGGTCCCATTTAGACTCGCTAAGGATGGTAAACGGTCATTTTTAATAACAAAAATTGTGTAAAATATAATTTTTCAATGGTGGTAACTACGCTTGTTCGGGTATGAAATAGGATCGTTTTAACCGAAATACATACGTTTTTCGGCGTGTTATTTTCTATTTTATGCAAGTGGATATGCACGAAATTATTAGCTAGGGTTAAAGATAAAAACATTGTACTTCACAAAATGCTTTTCAAAATATTTGGGTATCTCATATAATTATTCAAATCATTTTTGCATAACTTAATGAAGTTTATTTATATACGAGTTGGAAATACGCGTTTTATGCCCTTAACTAGGAAACATTTTCTTTCCTCCATCGCTCGATAATTGTTGGTATCATAACAACCGTAATGTTTATGTAATTTTAAAGGCACGTGTCCGAAGTCGTATTAGGTTTACAGTAGCCAAATTTGTTCGTTTTTTATATTATACCTTAAAATTTTGACCTGACTATATAATTTCAATCACAATTAATTCATAAAAAACTTTATGAAATGCGCCACACAACAGAACCATATTTCCCAAGTGTTATTCACGATGTGTACAGGCGCATCTTCTCGACGATAAAATAAACACTGCATTCTACGCTAACGGTAATTGTAAAACTCCATTCAAGAACTCCTTCGTAAATGCGAGCATGCTCGTTTTCGTCCATTTGCCTAATTGAGCCGCGCAAACACCTCAGTGCCCCTTGAGATGATCATCTCAAAATACGAGAATGAAAAAGTTAATTCTCAAAACTCCATTCGCTGAATAAATGGGGAAAAAATCCCCAACGTTCTTCAAGATATCTCGCGGGAAACCTTCTTTAATGGATATTGAAATCGCGGAGGAGAGAACGCAAAATAAAACGGGCTATACGGTACTCAGTGACCCATCTCCTCCTCCTTCGATATTCCCATAAACACTATAGCCACACACTTCAGCAAAGTACTCTATTTTTTCCTCGGCGTTGTCTCTATTATTTTTTTTCCAAGAAAACGTGGTCCGGATAGATTCTGCTCCATATTTTTGCTACCCCCATCCTCCTAACCACTTGACGCGTGAAAATGTTAGAACGTTATGCGAAAATAACAAAAAGTTTAAGGATTTTCCTTCGAATCCGTTCTTACTCTACCCTTCTCTGAGATAAACTTAGCGTAATTAAGGACACTTTTGTCGAAACGCAAATGCGATCGTGTCACATCCGGTAAAAAAGAATTCTAAGCGCGTGAACATTTTATTTTTTAGTCGAAATGTTACTCCGGAACATTAAGAAAATCACACTGTTTTACATTTTTAAAAGATGGTATCGTAGTCATTGTATTTCCCGTGTGATTTAAATTTAAGGAAAATACCAGCGGATCACCTAAACTTGCGATCGGTTTTTCCATCTGAAACATATTAAGGAAGCTCTGTGACAACAGAATATTTATGAAAGCTTTCGGCTAAATGAAATTCAGCGCCCCGTAATCTGTTTATAGTAGAGGTTATCCTTCCAGAGTTATTTTGCTCGTATGCAAGTGTTCAGTGACAATGTTCCCGTGTTTAAAAGGAATGACAAATGCGAAATTTTGCGAATAAAAAATAAGAAAACGAATCTCCCGATATACAGCTAAATTGCGGAGGCGATTTATTCTGTACGAGACTGGAAATTGCCTCGTGCAGAATGCGCGCATACTGAAAAATTTTCCCAAAAACTATTTGTTATCGCTTACGTGTACTTTTTATGGTTAGGTGTTTTTCTAGGACACCTTTGCGTCTTTTGGAAGATCTATAGCAGCAATGTTCTCCTTCCTTTCACCAACACGACGTTTAAACTCAGCCTCCTCGGAGCATCATTATGTCACATGATTTATTCGTTGCTCGCTGCGAAAGAAGGAATAGGAAATTTTTATCTTTACTGCGGAACTGTTCTTAAGCGACCAAATATATAGCGTTGCGTTGTTTAAGAGAATCTGACTGATTTTTAACTCCATAACATAATGAATATAACCATGAAAATTAGATTAACTTGTTTATAAAAATTATTGACGATGACTAAAAAGGTTTCCTTGAACTATGTCTTTCTCTCTGATTTACATTTCTCAATCCTTCCAAGTATCTGGTCTAATTTTTCTGTTTAATATCATCATTCGAACCCTTCGAAAGCTAGCGTATAACACTTTGGTATTATTTGTATTTATAAATCGCTTTTGAACGATAATACTTAATATCCAAATCCGAGATCAAAATCGAGGAAAATTTAAGAAACTTTATAGTCGTAAAACATTTATCGTATTTATTTTTGGTATTTATTTCTACCTAATATATTTCCAAGTATGGCAAAAGGAAACAGCTGAATCATTGACCTAATAATCCGTAAAAGTACGACGTTATGTGGATAGGGACAAAAAATTTAAGTATATCATCCGATGACCCTTACAAAATTTCTTCTACGGACCGACAGAATGTTTTAAAACCAAATGTGATTTTAAATGAAAGAGGGGAATGAAACCGTCGGAGTAGGTAAAAGGAGAAAGCTTGCTGCGGAACTGGAAGCGCAAATAAGTAACGTCTTTGGGTCAAGTAGCATGTGCATCCTTCCCTCTTTGCACGACGCACGCTGCATCAAGGCGCAAGTAGGCTAGCAGAGCATCTTCGCACGCGACCGAAGGGAAGAATATCGCCTCGCCCAGATGATAATACGAGAGGATCCCACGGCACAAACCCTCCCTCCCAATCCCCTCACATCCGGGCGTAAGCGTAGGACAGCATTTATAAAAGCGCCGCGAGAGGTTTCGCGCAGAAACGTGACACGCCCGAAGGAAATAAAAACGGAACGCGTATTGGAAAGGAGCCTCGGGAGAGTTGAAAAACCGCACATCTTAATCGGACATCTGGAGCGTGACGCAACGGAACGTGGACTCGATACGGCGGAACGATTACGGCGACGGCTTGAATGGAGCGGTGGAAAAGGTCGAACGAAAAAGAAGCGAATGCGATTGGCTCGCACGAATTCGTCTCTACGGTCGGGGAAGTGAATCGCAAAATGTATGCAGAGAACTTTGAAGAGGTTGAGATTGGTAGAATCGTTATTTATCATCACTCGAAAGTTGAAAACTTTTATTTGGGTAACTGCGATTTACTTTTTTTCGAACGAATTAATGAATTCATAGTCATGCGATTAAAAGGTGTTTGAGGCGATACATTTATCAATCAAAATTTATATGGTCAAAAAATCAATGACCTACTGGAAAGTAGAAAAATTTTTATGTTCACATATAGATTGATATGAAATATAGATAATATAATACAATACAACATAATATAACAACATGATATAAAATTATATAAAGTACATCTTTGATATGAGTTAACGAAACATTTTCGAATGTTTTTTATTTTTATGCATTTTAAAATCTGAATTGTTAAGGCACAACGTCAATTTATAGAATCGAATGTAATAATTTCTCCTTGGGCAACGCATCTAAATCTTTGCGGTCGCTTGAGCTATTGAATGACGTCACTGCGAAAAAGCGTACTAACATTTGTCTTCTTTAACTGCACTCCGCGGCATAGGCTCCAGGCATTCGAAGCTCTATCTCTCCCAAGAGGATAACAAAGGGGGAGTAACTGACGAATCACTGGGCAATAAAAATTTGAAGGAAAAAAACAATTAGGAGTGCAAAAGTGAAAGTTTCGTTTCGTTTCGCCGCAGTTCGCGGTTTCATTCTTTGGAGCGTGGGAGAAATTTTATGGCTCATAGAATTCCCGTTTTTTTTCGAAGCTTACCGGGTGGAAGGGTGAGGCAGCAATAAACAAATTATGGATTTTAATTTTCGTCTTCGCATCGCGTCGTTTTGAAAACCAGCTTCCATCAGCGGCAATTTTTACAAATGCCGATCCCGCGTAACAATCTTCCGATTCCACTTTAGAGGAAGAAAGATCCGTGAAAATAGTTGCAAGAGGTCATTTTGACCATTTCGTACACCTCTTCCGCATTTTATTTAACCTTCCAGTGCTTACATTCAATCTTGCGGGAGTGTAGACTTTATAGCATTTTCTACAAGTTTCTCATTATTTTTGTAGAGGATTCAGCGATTTCCTTTCAGACGCAAGAAACGATTTTCTGATAAATAATGGTGTACATCTATTCCATTCCTCCATTCGCGAAAGCAATGAGCTTTTTCTTTCCTGATTTTCTTGCAGAAACTCTTCTTATATACTGACAGCTTTTAGAATCTACATTTTTCTTAATGGTCGTTGACTCTATGAAGCGATTATTTTTTCTCGACGAAACCATCACGAAATAATGCATGGTGTTACTTTCTCGAAATATTCGTCTTTCTAGCCCAGGTTTGACCGAGATTCTAATTTTAGTAAGTGCACTACAGAATGGCGCGCATACGGGCATACTAAAAGAAAACGATTATGCATGTTATTAAACTCCATTACTATAATGATTTATTCCAACATTTTTCTCCCTTTAAGCATCCTCTTTCATTTACAATTTCAATTTTTAAAAGTGCACTGTGGACAGACGAACGGAGGCAAAGCATTTTTAAGTAAAATCTTGCAAATAATGAGCGAATTCGAGTAATTTTGTGCATTATTATTACAAATTAAAACCGAGAATTTCTCTGGAAAATGATTCGATAGTTTTTATTTAATTTGCAAGGGTGAAAGCGTCAGATATCAAAAAACACTTTCATGAAAACAACCATGCATGATTAAAATAGACAAATATTAAATCAACATACTTAAATATTAATAGTTAATTTAAAGTCATTTATTCGATTTAATTGTGTTTTCAAGTTGAATGGGTTGCAGAAACCGTGCGTTACAATATTAGTCATTTCCTCATTATTTTTGTCGAAGATTTGAAATTTATTAGTTAACCGATAGTAAAGTTAATGGATGAGGCCGAGACCTCGTGAAATCCCATAATCAAATAAAATAAACAACAAGAGAAAATTTTCGCTAATTTCCACAGATCTGTGAAAATTAGCAAAAGGTTTCTAATAAAAAATACTATCTCGTGTTGTTTATTTCATTTAACCAATGATACCTTGCTTAGCTGTGATATTTCATATATATATATATGTGTGTTACTCTATTTCCATCGCTGAAGAAGGGTATGCCCGAAAAGCTTGCGTGTGTTTTTTTTTGTGTGTGCGTGTTTTCTGTCTCTTCGACGCCCCCAGCAGCCTGCCAACTTGGTAAGGGTCCGCTGGGCTTCCTTCAACACCTTGTTGCCACCCTCATCACTACCTTTTCTTTTCCTTAAGTTAATATATATATATATATATATATATATATATATATATATATATATATATATATAGTATATAAACATATATTAACACATTTTTACAAGCATACATACGTTGCTGTAAGCATATATGCTTGTATTCCAAACCCGACAATCTGCGAAGTTACCTTTTTTTATTCTTTGTTCACCTATGAATATTTGAATCGCCTCCCTGACCTTGGCCTTTGTAGAAGTTTCGAGAACCGGTAGACTCCTCTTCGCCGGATATTGAGATACGAAGTCCGCGATAAAATTGTCTTTCCATAACCCCGAATGAAACTTGAAACTTCCATTTCCTGGTAAGACATGAACGCAAGCATGCCTAACAACTCCTCTTTATGATTTCCGGGAAATTGAAGTGCAGAATTGTTTAGGTCATAAGTTATTTCGATAGCCATTAAGAAAGCATTCAATTTCACGTCACGAAAAAACACAAATGACGGTGTTTTATTCAAATATAAGTAAAAACATATAGTTAAAAGACTGGACCTATCTTATAGTTAATTAATCCCGATTAAAGAAATTGAAAAATTACCTTTTTACTTTATTCTCTTCTCCTTCCTCTTATAGTTTTCAATAATGCGAGGGTTTTGCAAATTTACATCAGAAATTGAACAACGTAATTTATATAATTCCTACGAATCGTTTAAGATAGCGGAAGAGAAAGGATCGCGGCAGTTTTGCTTTTTGCATAAGATAATATTAAATAACAGAAAAAAGGTCGAAAATTAATGTTTTTAAATACCCGGATGCAGTCTTCTAATAAATGACAAATTGAATGATAAATTAAAGGTTTACGTTAAACTTTTGTTGCAGGTTTCTTTTAAATCAAAAATATTAAATATTAAATCGACTACGATTCAAAAATAAAAATGACCTCATTAGGTAAATTTAGGTAAATTTGTTGCAATTTTAATGTGCCATTTCTAACGAGAATAAAACGAATGATACTCAATAGCATTTGACATAAGTAAACAAGAGTGAAAAACAATGCACAATAATTTCAACTAGTTACTCGGAAACACTTCCTATTTAATTTTCGTAGTTTTATTAAGAATCATATTTGCTGAAACAAAACCCGATGACATTTCATGCAAGATCAATAATTGTTATAAAGATAATCAGAGGGCAGGGACATAAATTATTTTCCTACTTACTCGTAGAAATCAATAAACGGAAAATATCATTTATTCTGAGCTATAAATTAAATTCGGTTGCGCTCTACCATATTTCCTATGGGGAAATGTCAAAATCCAGGCCATTTTCCAGAATTCATGTAATCCTCATTCGACGTTGATGTACGACTATATCCCATCTACTTCCCCCAATACTCGATAGTGCTCAGAAATGAAAGCCTGAGATACAAAACTCGATTAAGTTTTCTTTTCTTGTGACAGCGATAATAGGACGTTTTTGGAAGTACTTGTTGCTATTCTTATTTTAAAGAGCGCCCGCGTATTACTTTCAAAAGCTCTTTTAGAACCCGTGTCAGGTATTTTGTAAACAGTATGTATTGATAAAAAATGTATTCCGTAGGTGAAATTGAATCGAAATGTTAATGTCTGAATGAGCAAAATATGTCCCCACCATGCCGATATAATATAAAATAATATAAAAAATGTATTCCATAGGTGAAATTGAATCGAAATGTTAATGTCTGAATGCGCAAAATGTGTCACCACCATGTCGATATAATATAAAATAATATAAAAGTATCTTTTGAAGAATTTGTTAAATTCTTTTATTGATTGTAGAAATAATAATTCATATTAAAGTAAGTGATGGCCTTTATATACATAATTGCACTTTTTGTTTAAAAATACAAAATAAGACCGGTATGTGAGAAATGAAATGAAACATGATTTATTAGTCTTGGTAGTCGTCATTAAAAACTTTAATATTTTACTTATAAATTTTAATTTCGTGAAATGTTTTTGTAGTTTTCGTTTAAATAAAAACAGAATAGTTTGATCGACTGGATTTATTTCGTTAAATAAATATTTTGCATTAGTTGACATGTGCTGTTTCGGGAGTCTCGATCGACGTTCTCACGCTTGAAATTTTTATCACTAACCCCTGATTTCATTTTATATCGAATTTATTTTGAGCATCATCTCTTACAATATATATTTTTTGTACTCTTTTTTCTTCTCATCAAAAATTGACGAGAGAAAACTTCTGCCCACGTCAAGAGGTCTCGACGTGCTTGCCATTTGTCATTTTAAAACCATATATTTTGGATTTCTGCACTTTCATAAATTGACTCGTCTCATCTTTATCAGACCAATAAAACCTTCAGCAAAATACGCATTCCCATTCCAATCAAGCAAGCCTCTTGCAACATGGGAGATTTCTTTCCAACTCTCCTGATGCATTCTTCACCACGGTTACTATATCTAGAATGTGGATTTTCTGGAACGGTCCGTGGTCAAGCCAATGGATATAAATCTCTACCTTCCATCTGATAAAGATTCCAAATCCGTCAGCTCTTGTGCTTCGCATGTTTCACGTTCCGTCCGTGGGGCGCTGGTGTTGCGGGGATTTCCTCAAGACCGGCCGGTGAATCGAATGCGCGGTGGATAGTTCGTGACTCGCGAATCACGATCCCTTCCCTCAGCAACAGTCGGGGAGAGGGGATCAAAGGCTTATTCGTGATTCCCATCTAAATGGCGGAATAGTTCCCATGGAATCCCTGGAAGGTATTTCGACTTCGAATGCCCGAAGTTTTGGGAACGGAAAACATAGACTTATAGGGGGTCCTATTTAGTTCTCCTTTTTAAGCGAATTTTTTTGTCGGTCCAGATTGCCCTGTTCGTTCCGAGAGGTTTTATTTAAAATTTGGCGAGAAATTTAAAGTAGTTGAAAACTAATCAGATTTATTCCAAGTTCATGGTCACCTTTAATGTATTCGTACTCTATATACTTATGGAAAGACCGATATAATTCGAATTAAAGAAAATTAGAGCTAAGGAACTTCGAGATATATGATAATAGTACAAAGGAGACATAACGTTCCCTTAAAACTTTAGTAATCGAAAATTCGAATTACAGAGATTGCACTATTTGAAATTACTGAGGACTTCGATAGATTTCATTTATTTGTTATGCCAGAATCACAGTTTTGTTACATTTAATTATTTGATTTTTAGCGAACATGCTTATCTAATTTTTCAATTGATCTTTTTATTCGTCTGCCATTTTGTCTGTGAATTTATAAATGTATCTGCCATTATCAAATTCACGATAAAATTATATTTTGAATTAAAGGTGTAGATGTCAAAAATATGATTTACAAATCTGACTGCTGTTTCCATCGTTGCGATCAATAATTACTATTTTCGATTGATAAATTAGTTTACTATCGGCAAATCGCCACTGATAGCGGAACGTATGTTAACAGCCGAAGCATCCATCCGGTTTTCCCAACCTATTAATGGCTATCGATGCTATTTCATTTCATCGACAGTATTCCAGACATAATATGAACTCGAATACATTTTGAGTTTCTGAATTAGTTGGCTCAAATCTGTTTTAATACTGATATCCTGTACAATAGAATGAGATGAATAAACAAAAGACAAATTTCACGTAAAAGTAGAAGAAAATGCCTTAGGGTTTTTTTGTTTCAACATGTAAAGGTAAATATTTGCGAGACGGTGATTTGTTTTCGCTGAAGACAAATGTTTACCACACCTGTTAGCATCACGTTTATAGTTTGACCTTAGAAAAAAATAGCATACCTCTTCTTTTTTTAACGCTTGGAGTCTTCCGTCCACAGTTTCTATTTTTGAAACGGTCAGTTCCCTTTCACTTTAACATTCTCCGATGAGGTCATTTTATAATTTGTTACCCACGCCTCTCCGCAATTCCAGGTAACGTAACAAGCTTCGCGGTCCTCCTCCTCTTGCGCCAGTCAGTGGGTTAAGCGGTTTGCGGTCTGAGGGAGACGCGGGGAATCCCGCCGCTGCATTTTTCCCTTTCCCACCATCCTCGACGCTTCACTCGATCCAAAACAAATCGCTCCTCGTTCTCTCTTCGACCTTTTACAACGAATACGTCGAAATGGATTCGGAACTTTCTGTTAACGTAGCCGATGTACGAATTCATGCACAAAAAAGCGAAAAAGTAAGTGACGTAATATACGAAAAAATATTGTTTTTCACGAGTTTCTGTTTTTGAGATACTTGTCCGTTAACCATGGCAAAATGAATTATTATAAGTTAAAGGCTAATTCTTCTAATTGTTCCAATGCTGTAAAAAGGCTGATTTTGATTACTTTTCCATTTTCGATTTTGGTTTCTCAATGCCAGATAATGAAAGACTGATAGGGATGGCGTTTAATATAATTTGTAGCATCGCTTTTTATTTTTCTTAACTAAGATCAAAACATGAATGATTGGATCAAAATGATCTTTTTCTGATTTTCCTATACTAGTTCATTACGAAACCGGTTGACTGATAGAAGGAAAGCGTCGGACTGCAACCATTAAATTACTGGATTTCTTACACCGCCTTGAGAAAGTTCATTCGTCATTGTTGGACCTTTAAACATATTTGCCTAATTTATTTTACCGAGTTACTAAAAATAAAATAAAAATAATTCGTACTCGTATTTAGATGCTGTAACAAGCCGCATTTAAAACACTCAAGCAGCTGCAAAAGTTACTCAAAGCTACTACAAAAATATTTTATTCGTGTCGTTAGTTTAAGGTTTTAATTCATTTTTAGGCTGGTTTTCAAAGGAAACAGCCTTATGAAATGGTCATGCCTGTGTTTGTGTGTGTATGTGTGTGTGTGTGTCTTCTGCTATAAACTTTTGCATCAATGGACAGATTTTCATGAAACTTGGTATGAGGCTCGTGCTGTCAGGGCCCACCTCCGGACTATATTTTATTTGGCGAAGATTGAAGTCCCGAGTTCGATTTCAGGAACGTTTTATCCCTATTTGTTTTACATAGGAAATCTCACATCCATCGTGCAGAGATGTTTTCTTTAATATGTATATTAAAATTCTTAAAATTGTGATATCGGAGCGAGTTTTATACTGTTCTAAGGGGAACAGAATTTAGATTCTAATTCTTATCACCAAATTTTGATAATTGATCGTATTTTCTTGAATTTCTACTAAAACATAGCGTTTTCGCGTTTTAAAACGCATTTTATCGGATTTTTGCCGTGGAGACGATAATTATCGAACTAGGCTTGAGCATAGATGAGTGAAGAAATGGGTTATTAGGCGTTCTTTACCAGCGAAAAGGGAATAGCGGAACGCCTTATGGGCGCACGTCCGTCCGCCCGTCGTAACTTTCATCTCCTAAACCGCTGGACGGATTTTATTTTTTTTGTATGAGTCATTTTTATTGAAATTTATCTCCCAATGGAGATTTTCAAGTGAATCCGTCAATTAAACTTCCACTTTACATAATTACTTTAATAAGCTTATACTCGTATTTCGTTAAATGGCATCCGTCAAGCAACAATGAAATATCAGACTTTTAGCTCCTTAGCTCTTATATGATCTGTAAGGTATAGATTTAAAAAAATAATCGGACAGAGAACAACATTTACTACAAGAAAGTCCGCGAGACCACGTAATTACGATTTATGGTCGTCTCGGAGATAACAAGATTGGAACGGTGTACTCCATGTCGGAGTGCACATAGTTTTCAAATGCGTTCTTTGAGATTTCACAATGTTCTCAATATTTTTGCTCAGATGAGTATTTAACGAGAAGCAAGCCAGGTACGTTGTAAAATACATATAGGTCTTCATGTAAAGTAGTCGTCATTCTTGTCTGATTTGAACTAAAATTGGAATCTATCGACAAATGTTAGCAAAACTACTAAATATCAAATTTCATCAGAGTACGTCTAGCGGTTCCCGAGTTGAAACGAAGGACCATTGAAGGTCTTCATGCAAAGGGGTCGTAATTATTGTCCGATTATAACCAAAATTGGAATCTGTCGACAAATGTTAGCAAAACACATCAATGTAAAATGTCATCAATATATGTTTAGCGGTTTCCGAGTTGAAACAAAGGAACATGGTAAACTACATGTAGGTCTTTTTGTAAAGTTGTCGTAATTGTTTTCCGATTTTAACCGAAATTGGAATTGGTCGACCAATTTTACTAAAAAATCCCCAATACCAAATTGCAGTTAAATATGTCCAGCGGTTCCCGAGTTGAAACAAAGGAACATTGTAAACTACATGTAGGTCCTGTAAAGGGGCCGTAATTTTTGTAAGATTTTAACCAAAATTAGAATTGGTCGACAAATGTTAGCAAAACTTACAAATATCAAATTTCATCAAAATACGTCCAGCGGTTCCTGAGTTGAAACAAAGGAACATTGTAAACTACATGTAGGTCCTGTAAAGGGACCGTAATTGTTGTCCGATTTTAACCAAAATTAGAATCGGTAGACAAATGTTAGCAAAACTTACAAATATCAAATTTCATCAAAATACGTCCAGCGGTTCCTGAGTTTAAACAAAGGAACATTGTAAACTACATGTAGGTCCTGTAAAGGGACCGTAATTGTTGTCCGATTTTAACCAAAATTAGAATCGGTAGACAAATGTTAGAAAAACTCCCAAATATCAAATTTCATCAAAATACGTTTGTTTGTTCAAACACGTTAAAAAGTGCCACCGCAGTCGATAACGTCAGAAAGGCTTCGGACGGACAAAAATCGACAAATTATTATAAGATGTGGAATGTTCATGAGTACGAATTTTTCGTAACTTGCCTGTTCGTAAGTACAATAGAACTTGGTTATGATGACCATTTTTTTAAATCCATTTTTCATAATAATGTGTTATATTCACCTTGTTTATAACGTATTTGCCCACTCCGTTATACCGACAATAAAAATTAGCTAGTATAGAAACTTTCCGTACGTAGTAGGTACACATTCGTTTCACAGAAACTTGATCGAAAATCAGAGGGCGTATTAAAAATTCAAATATTTCCTTTTCTATCAAATAAATTAATCAAATTAAAAGCTCTTTATAATGCCGGTTTTTCTATAACAAATCAGTCATCAGCCATATTAAAGCCATTATTAAAATTTAAAGCACGTTATTATAACCAGGGCTGTGGATTAGGAGTGAAAAGTTAATAAATAAATAAATTTAGAGTAAATTATAATTTGCATTGAAATTAAACTATATTGTATGTATTTCCGAACGTTTATCTGATTATCTGTATAAGAGTTTTCTTTACTATTTTGGCCATGATTATCTGCAGCCGAACACTGCTTCAATGACCAGATTTTAAATAAAACTCTGCATTCCACTGATCTAAAAGTTTTCGCAAAAACTTAATTGCCATTAAAGTTGACAATTGGAGAATTGTAAGTCGAGATTTTCTCTCATTGCAGATTATATTCATAATACTGAGACACATTCGATGAATGGGTAGTTTCCCAACTATTCTGGGAATGCATATGTATAGTTTGTTTTCATCAGATATTTAGTGTTACCATTCCACTTATTTTACAAGTGTTCGGTTCATATTGTATTTAATGTCATCCTTATAGATAAATGAATTTTAGATAAGGCAATATCTATTTCAATGATAGGAAGACTAAAAATATATTTTAATATTTTCAAAATTTTTAACAACCGACTCGCAAATTCAGAGAGAAATTAACAAGGTTACAGCAGCTCATCACTGTGTGTGTGTATATGTATATATATATATATATATATATATATATATATATATATATATATATTAAGCGAACACGGACTAAACAAAGAGTCCAAACCAGGATTAATGCAGGCTGGTTTCCCAAAGTTGACGTCCCGAATTGATTACTTATATTGACAGGAAATGTTTCAGTATTTAGGTCATTCCAAGGAATTCTCATACCATAAATACCACTTGTAGTTCATAGTTTATCAATGATAGAGAAAACTTGGAAAACAAATTAATAGATCATCAGGTTTAAAATACTAAAAACAATGTTAAAATCTCTTTCTGACATATTTTGCATGTATATTTTTAAATAAACGAATTTAATAAATGTTACTGTTTATACACTAATTTGTTTGGATCAACTGTCCGTTGCTGTAGGGTAGTCGAGTGGAAACTAAAACAAGATGGAAAAGTATACTCCATTAATGGAATACACAGAGATTTCAAAGGCGATCTTAATGGGAAATATGTATGGAACGGTATCGAAAGATTAGGCGATTCTCGAATTTTTAACCCAGAAACTATCGTCTGTACCGATAATGATGATGCAAGGATTCTACATCTACTTAATACACTACAGTTCATCAGCTAGGTAGGTGGTATGGGGTTTATAGTAGCGTCGACAATTGTGTCCTTAGCTCATGTTGCGGGAGAAAGTTACTTTTTGCCCACACTTAGACTCTGTCCGCGTAAGGATATTAAATAACCATAAGTACTATACCCGTTCACTAATCGAGATAATAAAAGAGTCATAGACCATAAAAATGGTACGATAATAAAACAGTACAAGCTAATAAAATTTTCTGAGAAGATAAAACAGCCCAAACACTCGTGACGAACAAATATGTTGCCATCATTAGTTTGGAGTGATCATTATTTTTATCTAACAATAAGCCAATGGAAATCAAGCCGCAAGCAAATGGACTTTAAGTGTGATCTAAATTTTAGAAATTTACTTAAAGCAGTATATTTAACTTGTCCAAATAATTTCTTTTGCCGAATAATTTAGCCACAAAACAAGCCAAGCGCAATTGTGCGCAAATATTCGTGTTGCGAGAAAAATTAATGCAAAACATGTACATATTTTTATGATTATAATGCGGTTTCTGTCGTAGAAAATGTATTTATCAACGCATAAAAGATTCTAACAGATTTACGGAGCATGTCGATTTTTTTCTACGTCGTATCTCAGAAAGTATGAGACAGTATTCGCTATCGTGCCCAGGTACTTCAAAACATAGGTATGTAAACATTTTAATAAACATTCATTTAAAAGAATTTAAACTATGCTTGAGTTTTTCATCCCTGCGAGAAAATCGCGTACAACAATCATGGAAGACTCGCAAATATCATGAGCATTATGTGAAATAATTCTCCAAAACTTCCAATTGCCCGTATAATTGTTTCTGTTAATATGTAATTAATTTTAATTTTTCCTTGAAGTTTATAAATGATTCTCCGCGCCAATTCATGGTAGGTATCTATTAAGGTACTTTGAGATTGATCCCATCATCTTTTCAATTTCCTGATTCCTTCAAATGAAATCCCTGTATATAGAGGATTCCGCATTAACGTCGAATTCAGTCGTGCAATCCCTTCATTGCAATGCTGCGAAAACTCATTTATCCTGATGAAACTCTGTCCTTGCACCTCCGTAATAGAAATACCACTCATCAAAAAACTTCCATTTGTTCGAATTCCTTTACCACCACATCTCTTTCTCTTTTACCGCGAACCCACTTTCGTGGAATTTCCGGAGATCATCCCGAAGGTCAAGACCTTGATCTTCGGGAAGAACTAACTGTTACAAAACTCTCGAATGAAATACTTTTTTGTTTTATTTTTTTTTTATTTTCGACCCGGATGAGATCTCTTTGGTTCCAAGGCTAGCATCCGATGCATGCAAATTATGACCTATTCCCGGTAACAAAGGCGAGATGTGGATCTACCACCGACCGCCGGTGTTGCTTCATCGTACTTAATCCTCGGAGGAGCGGCGAGACGGAAAGCTGTCAAATGGAATATTTATCGTTTATTTCATCCGTATGGTAATGGATCGAAGCGCCTCGGTTGTTCTGTCGAAACTAGATGCTCGTTTGTTAATGTCTGTTTCACCCTTGATAAACGGCAGCTCTTTGCTTTATTTGCGTATTCGGTGCGGTGAGCAAGAAATTCCCTGTCGTCAAAAGTTCGAGTTTATCATAAGGCACGATGATAGAAAATAAATCCTAATGACTCGTTAATTTCAAGACGAAAAGTATATACTCGTTCATAGGTTCATTTTGAATGCTGATCTATTAAAGCCAACTTTTAGAAAAAAATACCATAAAAACGACTTCACAATTGAATCAAAATTTATATTTAAAAATTTTGATCTGTTTAGTTTTAGCATTAAAACTCCCCTCTCAAAAATGTGTAGGCATAAATGTCTGAGACTACACAAAACGACTTCTGGCCGGTGATATCGTTCTTCTGACAAGGAGAGGACACGGTAGTGGAATCACGGATTTTTATGAAACTTCGTAGGTAGCTCTGGATTTCAGGATCACTGCAAACCCCATTTGGGCGTATACGGCCGATAGATTTTTCGAAAATCGTGATTAAATATTGCAATTTTTCGTCAACTGGTATAAATATCTTAATGCACGCCTAATTGATTAAGCAATTGTTGGCGGTGAGCGTATAGTAGGTGTGTCCGAAACGTGAGGACGCGAGTTCGATTCCTTCTAGGGAAAGTTATTCTTTCTTTCACTCCTCGTTTTACAAATTATTTTTTGTATTACGCATTAAAATTTAACTGGGCAGCCACGTTCATATTTTTATTTTTTTCTATTGTTAGATGGTGGTCCGGATTTTTTCTCCAGTAATTCAACGCACGATTTTCTCAATAAGGTTTAAATTATTAAATCGCATGTTCTTCATTGATCTCGGCACACGCTACATCCAATATTGATGCTTAGGACATGGATAGGAAATCTACCAAGTTCCATAAAAATCCGTGATCCCACTATCGTGAGTCATGCTGGCACATGACATAACATGCAGCATCTGTTCCTTAAATCAAATTTAAGCTCATATTTTTCATTGAATGCAAACCACATTTTTAATCGAAGACGTGCGATGGCTAATCATCATACTCACATAGCAAAATGCTATCCATATAATTTAAAAGAAACGCAAATGTGCAAATTTAATTTACTCAAATGTTGTGGCTTCCAAAATCTGTCTGAAAAACTACCTTATGTTTTCTTAAACAAAATTTGTAAACTATTGAACACATGATGTAATTAGTACAGAGTTCAGGTATCCTTAAGGTTTACTTAAAGTTGAAGTTACCTTTTACATGCTGTCGATAGATACATTATTTTACATTGTCACGTGGTTTCTTCTCTTGTTCCGTTTTCATTTGATTTTCTTACTATCAATTAGTTCATAAAATCAAATACTCAACATATCCACCACCTAAAAATTTACGCTGGTAATACGGATTCATTATTTCTGAAGCAATTACACAACAGCATATTTTGACTTTAAACCGGCATAATTGCGATGCGCAAACCGTTTACTTTTACTTGAGGTTCATAATCTCCCATCAATTGTTTTGGGAAATACAGTTATGTACATTTATAGGCTTAGATTGGACAAACGTTCCCGATACCTAAATAAAAGTTCTTTTTATCATGACCCAACAGCGAGTTCAAGGGAGCCACGTAGGAATTCTCATGGTTGTCAGGTCGCCATATTGAAAGCTGAACGACAACAATTAAATTATCCCATAATATATATTCACCATATAGAATGGTGTCGCATTAAGTGCCCGTTATGGCTGCTTCGAAAATTAATTGAGCCATAAACAAGCTTGACCATATCGATAAGTACCTTTTCCCTTTTACGGGAACGAACAACTTCGATCAGTACCTCTTTTGATATACGACAAGAAACGCTTTTGTTTCGCCTCGCTCGCCCTTCTTGTCCTTTGGTCATTAACGTTTCGTGATTCTCACTTTACGCCCCCGCCGTCATCCCTTCCATAAAGGCGTGAAACCTCGGAAAAAACCTTCACCTTCAGCGTCCTTTCGCCCTTGAAGGTAGAATTCAATGGAGTCATTTTTGAGACCGCAAATTACGGGGAAAAATCTTTTAATAGACGAGGGGAAATCATTTTGCTATTACTGAACGAGCTTCGTTTCTGGATTCGCTTGACATCCGCATGTAAATGCTGAGCGTAATAGACGGTTTTATCCAGGGACACGCGTACGATATTCCTTGGCACGGGTAAGCTTGTATTTTCTGTAAAAAATTAAGTTTCTCAGAGAATGAGTAAACTAGTGGCACGCGATGAAAAGGATGATTCACATTAATTTCCTGGCGCGCGACACAAAACTCATTTGCCTGGTTTAATCGAAATGAGTGTTGATGGAGTTGCATAAGATGCAGGATATTAAATTGCATCCTCAATGGAGCGTTATTAATTCATTCATTTGTTTATTTATGTGGAAAACTAAAAATCAAAGTAACGCGATATGTCAAATCAAAGGAGCTAAAAAGCTGTCTCGGCAATTACTAAAAGACGCGAAAAATTGAACGGAGCAAATAAAAAATAAAACATTTTTTGTGTTCTTATGTTTATGTGAAGTATATGTGAGAAATGCTCATAAGGAATATTTTAAGAGTATTAAAAAATGTATTAGTTATTATGATTTTGATAAATATTAGAAAATTTATCAAACACCACGTCATATTGGGAATAATTTTGAAACGAGAAAAAAGTCTGCTATGACAGGGAATCGAATCCGGGTCTTCCACTTGCCGGGCGGATATTCTACCATTGAACTATCGTAGCAGATCATTTTTCTCGTTTCTGAACGCGGATGTTTTCTTGGTTGGGACGGAACTAGCCAAGCTAGTATCAATCTGCTACGATAGTTCAATGGGAGAATATCCGCCCGGCAAGTGGAAGACCCGGGTTCGATTCCCGGTCATAGCAGACTTTTTTCTCGTTTCAAAATTATTCCCAACTTTACAGCTTATGCCTGTCTGCATAGGATCTTCGGATCACTTTATTCCAACAACAATATGCTTGAGACTTAACAGAGGACGTTGAGCGACCTTACGCAAGGTTTCCTTTTTTGCTTCACACCGGCGTTTTTGTTGTTAAGATTGAAAAAAACGTTATTTCATCAACTTAATTGTCAAGTTTAGCGAATTATTCTGGCGCATCACAATTTTGTCAAGAAAGTATTCAACGATGTTGTTGCTGCAAGATTTTCTGTTGAAAATTAGGCTTTTTTTCAGGCACTTATACCATTGCGTATGATTAAAATAGAATAGCAATCCCGTCCAGGTGTTTATGTTACTCTTAAGACAGTTACATTTTCATAAAATAACCATTACATTAAGTTTTACAAGGATTTTGTTCTTGTACATGTATACCTGTCTCAAGGGAAAACCCAATTATAGGCAGAAGAACTCAGAGTGAGATCAGGCGACAAGATCTAGATTTTAAGTATAGTTAAGTGGCAGTATGTGCACCACACACACATATACACACATATATGGCAGCTGATATAGTGTAGTAAAAGAGGATCTATACTAAAGAAGTTGGAGGACTACAGATCTTAACTTTGTGGAACATTCACTCATTTCCGGAAAATAAATTAAATTCAAGGGGCGGCGTTGTAATTCGATGATCAAGTAATGAAACCACAAATAGAAACAAGTAGCGAGACAGTTGTTTTGCGAGACTTGAGACAGCTTTAATGTAATTGAAAGATGCCTTCGGGCTTATTGTATTAATGCTGTCCAAATTGAAGAGCTATTTTTACTATCTTGTTTCTTACAACTACACGTATCGCTCGTTCATCCAACGACTATTCCGCTGCTCTCCGAACTTGATAGTTTGTTCTTTCTTTTCCCTGAAGGGCGAACGCGAAATCCATTTCTTCGAATGATTTCTTCTTAAGCGTTCCGCTTTAGGCTGAAAACATTTTCAGCGGCTTGGAACAAACTCTTGAAGCTGTGGGGTTCACGTTGATCTTTCCTTTGACCCCGTTTCGCAAAATTCATTCTATTTCCTCTTTCTCAACACACGATTTAAGTATTCATAGAAACAATTATTGTTGGCACATTTTGAACTCATGCTCTGGTTTAAAATTAAATTTTGAGATTTTTCGTATATCGACCGCATACAGTACTACAAATATAAATTATATGACACTTTTGGCATTGAATAAACATTTTTGCTCGATCATCATCATCATAGGTAGTCTGCCCGTAGACAGGTCCGTGATTATTCTTGGTTAAACCTGGTTCTCCATATACTCCTATTTTCTGCTGTCCTCTTTATATCTTGATAACTCTCTTTCCCTTTCAAATCGTCTATCAGCTGAAACCTTTTCCTACCTCTTTCCCTTTTCCCATCTAGTTTTCCTTCTAACACGTCTTTAATCATACTCTCTCTCCTCAGGTAATGTCCAACCCAGTTAGCCTTCCTCTTTCTGATAGTCTGTATAATCATTGCTCGATATACATTTATATTTTAGTGTAAGAAACAAAATTTAATCTACGCGGACAATTTTTCTTTTCTTGTTTGCGTACGTTGGTCATGCAGTCTGTAATGATCTCTAAAATTATTCATTCCCCATTTTCAACTTTGTAAAGATGAGGCGATGCTAACCTTATGCAAAAGAATGCATTTAAATGAGTAAAAAATGTAGTCTATTATTCATTGCGCGGCAAGGGAAAGTTTTTGAAAACTTAAAATGTTTCAGCCTATCTCAAGAAATATTACTTCTAATTCGCTATATTATGAATTTTACAAATTCAAAGAGTTTTTTTAGTGTTCAAATGAATAATTTTACGTACACGTACGTTGCCTCTTATCCAATAAATAGAATCTACCGCAAAGCTCACGTATTTCTACATTTATATATTCTTCCCCGCATTTTCTTGCAGTTCCTTGCCACATCGGCCAAGAACGTGCTCCTCCTGGCTTACGGAATGACTCTCGGATTTCCAACCATCGTCATACCTTCGCTGCAAGATCCAGCCTCTTCTCTGAAGCTCACTCAGGAGCAGATATCATGGTTCAGTGAGTATTATTATATGAGTATTGCTATAAATGTATAATGTAAGAACGCGGCAGAATTCGATATTTTAAATACTGAGGCGCGGTCTACGAGATATTACCGAAGTTAGTGTAAAAAACCACACTACTTTACTTTTCATTAGTTTATATTTCACAAAGAAATAAAGTGAATATTAAGTTTTTTCTTTTATTAACCTTTTAATCCTCATGGCATTATTAAACACGTCAAATCCAATCGTAGATATGGTCAGGAAATAAATACAATAAAAAAAACAATAGCGGTCTAAGAGACCACAATTTCACCTCACTTGTTAAAAAGATCAATTTAATTGATCTCGCGTCGGTTAAGATGTAGAGAGAACACGTTCACTCCCCGGTTCCGAAGTGACCATTTCCAATTTAAAGTTTTCCGACGGGCTTCCTCGTAAACGTGGAAAATCGAAGTGGGTCTTGAGGAGAGCGAGAGGGGTTAATGCTGGCTAACCATCAACGTTCACCTCCCGCCTCTCTTGAGGACAGTTGAAGAGGCCCTTCGACTTGAGTAGGTCCACTTTACCCTGAATACGGTTTCTTTTTCACTGAAGCACGTACAAACCCCAAACCGGTAATTAAGAGACCGTTTAATGTTTAGATCATACACACCAAGCAACTAACGTTGATACTTAATTTAAGGGATTAATTGGTAAGGACCGGAACGTGTGCCTCAATTCCAATTTTAAAAGTTAATACTTCAAAATGATAAAATTCACTAAGCAAACCTTAATCTTAAAAGATTCCATTTAAAGGAAATATTACGAACGACTGCGTCAAAATTCGACTTTATTTGGGAAACACGATCTAGGTTTCGACGTGATAACCTGAGGATAACGTTGCCACGCCAAAACCTAGGTCGTGTATTCAAAATATAGTGGATTTTTTGCAAATTGATTCGTTTTATTGTCTTGTTTACAAATGATTTAAAATAACAAATTTCTTATTCGCACTTTAAGTTTAAAAAATGTTTTCCTCAGACATTTTGCATTTTCTTATGAAAATTTTTTCAAAACATTTTAAAGTTATGAAGTATAAATTTATATGCTCATATAATAATACCGCCCCTAAAATGAGACATGCTCCTTTAAGCTATCACCAGGGAAACCGTATTTTAAATATTATTCATTTACTGCGGACCATTTTCTCCTTCCACCTTAACGCATAACGAGTTATTGGTTAGGTTCCCATCTAATGGAACGAATAATTTTGATCGCAATTATTATGACATTACCTATATATTTTCATAGTCCGGGAAAAATTTTCTTCAGTGGTTGTTTCACAATGAACTAGTATTAAGAGCATACATCCGACAATAATAAGCCAGAACATCAGTTTTACTTTCGGACTTCACCGCGCTTTGTGCTAGAATGTTATCTTATTCCCATCTATGAAATTTTAATGAACCAGATCCATTTTCACAAAAACAGTTGAATCTACTATTACTAACGATGTCTACGTTTTTTCCGAAGTGTTAGGTGGTAACTTACTGCGGATATGAATGCTCGTGTCAGAAATTAAACCATGTTTCAGCAATGTTTATAAACATTTTTAAAAAATTTTGAGACACTAAACCGGCAGACGCTTCACATAGAGAGGTGAGAGAATATTTATTGTGGGCAGTATGGTTGGCGATAGGACGGATGGAGGGGTGGCGATAGCTCGGCAACCTTAGTGCAGTGGCGTGGAAGCTTTTTCCGATGGCGGACTGCATTAATAACGTATTGGTCCGAATATAGGCCGCAACCCGAATATGAGGTCTCTTTACCTATGGTATTATATCGCGATTATAGGCCGCACTCAGATTTTATACAGCCAGATTTGGGAAAAAATGTGCGGCCTATATTCGGACCAATACAGAATTTCCGAGTCCGTCGGAGAGCCGCATTTTAAGTCGAGCTTGCTTCGATGAGCCGCATTTAAAGTTTCAGATGGTTCGATGGGCCGCATTGGACTTTAGCCCTCAAGAGGTCGCGCGGTATTGTGTAACGCAAGAGTCGTTCAGTCATTTTTACCTAGTTGGAAAAATTTTTACCCGTTTAAAAAATAAATAAATACAGTTCTCAAAAAGGTTTAGTAAATGAATTGTTGGCCTGTGAATAATTACAACAGTACTTCCAACGACTTTACCGAGAATTACGAACGAGCGTAGCGCCGTCTTATCTGGAGCAAACGGAAGGATGAGTTCACACGCGTAGACCGAGGCGAAAAAGTCTCGCGAAGCGAAGTACGGGATTTGGCGTCATAGCCCCTAGTATACTTTAAAGTAACGAATTTTAAGGTAATATTGCTAGCTTCCCAATGCTAGGGTTGCGGACTCGAACCCTAACGAGGGCATTATATCGTACTGGTTATTTTTGATAACTTCTTCATAAAAATCCGTTAAATACAGTTTATGTGGATGTAATAATAAATAATTAATTCGCTGCATTGGTAAAATTGCCACCATTAACGCATCTACTTCCAAACAGTGAGAATGCAAGCTTTGACATACAATGGTCCTTCTTCCTCGCAGGCAGCATCAACCTGATAACTGTCCCTCTTGGCTGCCTAGTGTCCGGTGCCTTGACGGATAGACTGGGAAAGAGGCGCGCCATGATAGCCGTCAACATCCCGTTCCTAGTGTCTTGGGGCCTTTTCTACTGGGCCTCTTCCCCGGCCCACCTCTACTCGGCGATGGCCCTCTCGGGATTGGCAGGAGGTCTGCTCGAGGCCCCAGTGCTCACTTACGTGGCCGAAATCACCGAGCCTCACCTCAGAGGAGTGCTCTCCGCCACGGCATCTTCTTGCGTCATCCTCGGAATCTTTCTCGAGTTCCTTTTCGGCACTCTCCTCGTCGACAAGTAAGCATACGAAATGCAAAAAACGGGTGGCGAATTTTTTCGGCCGTTCAATTTTATCGGTAGTTATTGCGATGAGAAGAATCCTAGGTTAACGCGAGTCAAATGCACAAATGACTTCTATAGTTACACTATTTCATATTATGCAGGCATATAAAGACCGACTCGCCATCAGTCCTTTTTCTAATATCAGCCTACAAATAATATAATCATTTCATTGTGAATTTTTACCGATTTTATAGTATAAAAATCGAAACGTTTAATCTTTGAAAAACTATGTTCTTCCAGTATTCATACCATCCTTTATGTTTATTGGTGATGCATGTTTATTTTTCAATTTGATAGCAGCCATAAGGTGAGCTCATAATTCTTTCTCGAGTTGTGTATGTTTTTTGTGGAAGTAAATACGTAGACATTTGCATCCTTGTCATATTCTGCCTCCAATTAAGGTTTGGTCAAATACGTTCGTCCAACACTTACAAACTTACGCCTTCCCTATCACCATGACTCACTCACAAATCGAATAATTTGCAGAGCATTTCACAAAGTCATGTACAGCAAGCCAAGAAAGGCACATTTTGCCATAGGAGTGCCTATAGCCATATGTCATTTTAGTAGAGCATTACAATATGAAAAACGTCGGTATAAAACGCACATTTACTTCAAATTTATCATTACTATAAAATGGACTAAAAAATGAGTTAACTGTTGCTAATAAACCCACCACTATCAGGATTACAACTCTGTGTTGTCTCACGAATAACAACGCATTAATTACGTGATCATTTCAATTCAAATTTAACATACCCCTGCAGTACAAATTCACGCATTACCGACGATAATATTGTTAGTTTTTGTACTTAACCACTCTTTAGTCTTCGTTTTCCTCCTTATTTTTCCAAGGTCGCACCTCGGACACGGAGCGGAAGTTGGCCCCAAAGCTCTTGAGGGGACAGCCGCTGCTGCCTCTGCCGCAGACAGCGAGGGATGGAGACTTGCAGCCGCCATCAGCTCGGCACTTCCAATGATAGCGGTGATAGCCCTGTGCTGCGTCCCTGAGTCCCCGCACTGGTTGATAGCCAAGGGCAGATTGGAAGACGCCGAGGCAGCTCTACGGTAAGAGCCAGAAATATTTCTCCCGCGTTTGATGCGAATGATTGAAATGAACGAAGTGGAAATGGCATTTAGAGTTTTACCTAGGAAGCAGCAGAAAAGAGAAAGTTTTCTTATGGTATTTTCTAATGTTGATTTCAATGAATTTTAAATGTCTTTTTAACAAAATTGATCGAAATTAGCCACAGAAAAGAGAGAGAGAGAGAAAGTTGAAAAAGGCTTTTATAGAGAGAATATTGGTGACTCTTTAGAGAGAAATTGCCATTCTAGCCTTAAACTGACAATAGTTACTTATAAGTAGGCTTGGTAAGATTCAATTTAATTTCCCTTGATTAAGGGACCTTGCATGGGCCCCTTATTGCCTTGGACGCTTTGAGCCCCCTACAGCCAGGGCCAGATGAAGGGTTTCGTAAGTCCTAGGCACTATGTGTCGTAGGCCTTTTTAACTATTATATATGTACATACAGGATGATGTTTAATTGTAGAAACATATGAGGAGAAATTATTATCGATTTATCAAGAAAATTTATTATAGAAATAAGGTTTAACTTGTTGAGAAATTAGATTATTTGTATTGATTTTATATCAAAGGTTTTTTAAAATTTTGTTAGCAAATATTTTATTAGTTTCATCAGTATTTAATTTGCGGAGTAATTCGCATTACATTGAAAGTAAAGAAAAGACGATAATTCCTTTTGCCCAATATTACACTTATGAAAAAACATTTATGTAAACATTTTTTCTTTGAACTTTTCGTAGGCTCCTTTTTCTCGTAGGCCCTAAGCCATAATTCTGCCCTGCCTTCTGCTGGACGGGTGTTCAATGAATTCCAAAAGGTTTTCGCGCTCCCATTGAGTTAATTTTATTGTTAATTTTATTTTACTCTTAGCTACAGATGCGTTTCTTCTGGTTCTTTTTGAAATCAGATTTTTTTCACATTTTCCCCGACCTAATCAACCGCAGGTGGTTGAGAGGATGGGTACCTGCCACACACGTCAAGAGAGAATTCGACGTGCTCGTCACCGCAATCCAGGGACAGAAGGTTGCTAGGTCACGCAAGGCGCAGAAGGAAATCGCAAGGGCCGCGTCTCCGGAGCAACCACCGGCCAACACCACCCTCGCGTCAAAGCTATGCGGCCGAATAGCTTTCAGGATCCGCCCCTATCTCCTGAGGACCTTCATCAGGCCCTACGCCCTCATCTGCATCGCCTTTTTCGTCGGTCACTTCTGCGGGATGACCACTCTGCAGACGTTCGCGGTCAGCATCTATGCCACTGTCGGATCTCCCGTGGACGGATACACAGCTGCCCTCGTGCTGGGAATCATGGAGTTGCTTGGCACCCTTGTTTGCGTCGTGCTGATCCACTGGCTCGGGAAGAGACCTCTGTCGATCTTCTCAGCAACCGGTGAGTTATGGTGCATCCGGGATACTATTTCCTCTTTTGTCATGATTTCGCTAGAAAATCCAATCGGAATTCACTGGATTGCCTATGTAGGATTGCTGTCAATTGTTAATTATGGCGTATAATCGATCCTAGTCATCAAAACTGGAAATAAATAATTGCCTGCTTGTTCAATACCTCATTTTGGGTCAACCGGAGAAATTTTGGAGAAGAAATTTTTACAAGTCGCATCTGTCAATAGGGAATCATTGCGATTTCCTTTATAAAATTAGATTGAAATATTGTGCAAAGTTGCCAAGCGCATCTAATAATTGACTCGGCAATTCTCATGCCGAGGGCGAATGCTATAAAGTAATAGGGACTCTGACTCAGAATTATTCCGGGAAAATTTATTCCCAACGACATATTTTTTGAAAATGTCTTTGAAAGTGATTTATATCTTGTGCTGCAAGATATCTTAGGCTTTAAATAAATCCATGGTGTTTAATCAATGATTAATTAATTTCATTAGGATTATATTTACCCAGATATTTTACAAATTTTATTCACAATTCAAACATAACGAATAGAACCATTTTCCTCTCATTTCTTCAAATAAATTTGTAGAAGATAATAATTTTACAATTTACTGTATCGCTAAGAATTAAATTTATCTCGCATTATATATATATATATATATATATATATATATATATATATATATATATATATATATATTCTTTTGGGTTCATTCATTTTGAGTTACCTATTCATTTTTCATGCTAGAAATAGGACGTTTACCATATCCCCCTCACTCCGATTTTTCGCCAATCCTTTCACTCATCCTTTGTGTGTTTTGTTTCCCTCTCGCAACGCTAGCTGGCGCCTGCTGCTTCTTATCCGTGGCGACGTTTGCTCACATGAAGGGCCCTGTGATTCCCGGAGAGGATCCCCATTTGGCCCCGTTTGTGCTACTTACTGGAGGCGCTTTCTTCTTCCACATGGGATTAAGGCTCCTTCCCTGGATACTCATCGGAGAGGTGTACCCTCCAGAGGTATGCTAAATACGATTACAAGATTTTCTTTGCTGTGTATTTAATGATCGTGATAGCCAACTGAGATTTATTGATATCTGCAATGACTTCACTAAGTTGTCCTTCTAATTTTTCTTATAACTTCATTAAAAAAATGAACAAAAATGTTCAAATCCTAAAATTTGATGTTAAAAGTATTATTTTCACGAAAAAATCGACTTATAGTTTTCAACGAAAATACACGTTTTGTGGTCCCCTGAATACGTTTTGACCATTTTCTCGATGATGTCCGTGTGTGTGGGTGCATGTGTGTGCGCGCGTGTTCGTGCGTGCGCGTGCGTGCGTGCGTGCGTGTCGATAATTATTGATTTTTCAATCTTATCAACTTCCTCATGTTCAATTGACAAAATAGATAATCCTTTCAGTCTCTCCTGTGAAATTTTTGACCGTAAGTAATTTTTTATTAATCGAGCGCCTATCTACTCTTCTCGAGACAATTTCTCGAATAAAATTTCTACTATAGCTCATAGACGCGGGGCCCTCATGGGCGCGGGGCCCTCACGGGCGCGGGGCCCTCACGGGCGCGGGGCCCTCACGGGCGCGGGGCCCTCACGGGCGCGGGGCCCTCATAGACCCGGGGCCCTCATAGACCCGGGGCCCTGGGCGACTGCCCACCCCTTTCAAACGGCTCTGGTCCCCACTATGCCATTTTTAGTTACCAGTGGCGAACGGGCGCCCGGGATTGTTCAGCTCTGCTCTATTATATGTTTTAACATTCCTGTTTCCACGCGTTTCGCCTACTCTCGCAGGTGCGGGCGATGGCCAGCGGTGCGTCCGGTTCCGCCGGATACATCTTCGGCTTTGCCGCCAACAAAACCTTCTTCAGCCTCCGGGACTCGCTGACCCTTCCGGGTGTGTTCTGGCTGAACGGCGGAATAGGTGTGTCTGGCGCCATCTTCCTCTACTTCGTGCTTCCGGAGACGGAAGGCCACCAGCTGCACGAGATACAGCAGCATTTCGAGGGGAAGAGAGACCTGAGGAAGGAAGGTGTGGCGAGCAAGGCAAAGAGTCTCGCCATGAAGGAGAGGGACGAGAAGACCAAGTGGGCGGCAGACAACCAGGCCATGGCGGACGAAGACGCCGACGACTCCTGCAAATCCGACCCGGAGAAGGCTGAAAACTCGAAAGACTCGAAGATCGAGTACGAATCAAGGCTCTGATCTATTTATTTATTTGAAAACAAAAAGACGTTGGGAAGAGAACCACCTAATTGTGTCACGTGTGTTTCGGGCCACGTCACTCCGACGGAGTCGAAAGCAAGCGGATAGTGATCGATAAGATACTTAACGAGACACGGTCGAAGGATAATCGCGGGTTTATTTTTTGAGGCGTCAAAAACAATTTCTCGCCGACATTGTGCGTAAAAATTTCCTACGCGCATAGGTTAGGAAAAAATAATAGATTTTTATTTGTAAGTGTGACACCAAGAGGACCAAAGAGCAATTGGAATCACCGATTTCCGCAAATTCGAATCTTGTTTAAATAACGAAACCGATAACGAACGACGCGTATTCTATCCGAAAGCCTAAATCCAAGACTTGAGAAAAACGTCAAAAAGGTGGGCTTAGATTCGCCAAAATACTGTGTCACGCGGAAGAAGGCTGAATTCGTTCGGGAATAAGTGAGACACGGGTTTTTTAATTCGGTTTCCGCAGACGGAAAAAAACAACACGAATTCTACCAGAGAAAGGGAATTTTATTTTACCATGATGCTCACCTTAATGAGGAAGCGTTGGAAAACGGATTCCCCCGACAAAAAGTGATAATGCCTTTAAAATTATATGACAATCCTTTCAAGCTGAGACAAGATTGGCCTCAATAAACTCAAAAGTATGCGTCGTATCGTGTAAGTACATCCAGCTACTGAACGAACGATTAAAAAATTGTCCTCTTTCCTAGATCGACGAGCAGTTAGCTCTGAAGTGGACTTCTTTCAATTTCCCTTCCATTACATTACATAAGCCACAAGCGGTTTGTGTACCATTTTCAGTTTTTCTTCAATTTCCAGAGCTTTATGCATTCCAGCTCAGAATGCCAAAAATCTCACTTGATGTAACATGAAGAGTTTAAATCCCTTCTTTCCTATGCAAATCAAACTATTTTGTTGGTTTTTGAAGCTACATTCCGAATTAATGAGAACTAAATAAATTATTAAATTATATGTATATGTATAACTTCGATTCACATTTCAGTCAGTCCAAATTAATTTATAAACATTATTCTTAGTTAAACATGAAGCCTGAGAATAGTGCAGAGAGTTAGTGACCATTTTCAGTTAAGCCAATTTTCTTAGAAACCAGCAGCTATTATTCCATCCTGGAGTTTTTGACATCACGCAACAAGTAACCATCGTTTAAATTTGTATATAATTTTGCATGCTGAGGTGACTGGCTTTGAGTAAATCCAAGTCTTTCATTGATGCCTGATTGTTTCAAGTTTATGTGGTCTACTTATAGCTGTGTAACTAATTAAACAAACTTCATTTCTAGAAGTTTTATTTTTAAAAGTCTTTTGTAATTAAATTGTATGTAAATTTTCTGATTATATTTTTATTAAATTTCTTTGGAAAATATACAAACATGCTTCATTTCCATCCTTCCAATAAAAAACTAACTTGTATTAGAATAAAATCAATGAGCTTAAACTTGAATATTTGGAATTGGCTTTAATATTTTAACATTACTGATGATCATAGTACATATTTTTGGTGAGAATATATATGAAGTTTTCAATTCTGTGGTTGTAAGAAATCTATTCTTATGAAAACATTCCTAAATTATCTGTTTTATGAATCACTATGATATGCTCAGCCAGGAGCTACCCATGAGTGAACACCAGGATTTGTAAAGAATCTATCAATCAGTGGCATGCCGGAAACTATCTGGTTATTTTCTTTAGATAAAAAATTGGTTTGTGTTGTGAAAACAATGACCTTGTCTGAGGGCATTCATTCATTGTTAACACAAAATTAAACCAGCTCTTGATGCATACCAACTTGTAAAATAAGAGTTCCTTTATAAAGTTTGTTTTCCTAAAATAGATACAAATAACTTACAAATAGAGATTGAAGTTCTCTTTTTATTTTGTCAAAGCATTTTTTTTCTTTTTTGTATTTGTATTTGTTTTTCTTACTTGTTGTGTTTGAAAATTGTATTATTTTACTTTGTCACAGAGTAAACAAAAAATATTTTCATATGCCTCAATATTTTTGTTGATACTTGGATAAGGCAGCTTTCTTTTCTTTAGCACGGAGTGGCCAAATTTCATAGGACTGCTCGGTGGAAATTCAGATTATTACAAAATGGAATATACGATATTTTGTATATATAATCATAGTCCAGTCAATTACTTAGATCAGTGGTGCCCAATTTGTACAGCTCGAGAACCACACAGCTCACTTCTCCAATCGAAGAAAAAATTAAAAAATAATTTTAGGAAACTAAAAGGTTTAAGATGGATTATTTTCTAAGTAACTATTGTTAGAAGTGAGTTTAAACTTTAACACTAATAAAAATCACCAAGAAATTATATTTTATTGTATTTATCGGAATATTTCCATAGTCTTACATACATACATACAGTTTTTATTTTGTCGCTAAATATTACAAATAATAATATTGAGCACATGTATTGTTAAATTTTATTCAGAAAAAATTTTATAACCATTCGCCTTATTTAATTCTTCAATAGCGTTTCCGTACCAGTTACTCATAGTTATTAATTAAATTCCATACGGCAGGGAATCGATTCGTGGCCACAATGTTCAATTATATATGGAAGTAACAAAAACCACTCAAAGAGAAGTCAATCACAGAGATGTAGTTGAACTCGATTGTTTAAATTATTTATAAGGAAAGAAGTGGTGTGTCTCGCAACAATGTATTCGGCATAGAAGTTCAGCGGTTCACCACAGGTGTCTCCACCTTGAGCTGATGTAGACCAACCACCACTAGAACAATTTATGCTGTACTAGATCGGATGAGTGGCGAAGTTAGTGGAAGAGTAACGAGCTGAGAAGAGGGTCCTTCGCCATCGTGCGCTGTTAAAATTCACACGGAGGTAAGGTATCCTACTCCTATTAACCTTGCTGAGCGTGGAATATCCGCAACCCTGCGCAATATATTTTGTCAAAAGAACCCCTGACGTTGAATTTGACTATTTGACTAAATTGAACTTTATGATCAGTGTTTATTTGATGTTATTCCCTCCTCCACGAGTGGAGTAACATCCCATATTAACGAACAAAGATCGTAAATCCATCACGAAGTAGTTGGTGATGAGCAGAAGAGTTATGGGAGAGAATATTTTCAAATATTATCCGAAAATCGATCCAATTTTTTGAGCTCCTGTTCCAGCCTTTCGCCGATAAGGAAATCATCGCTGTAAAATATTCTGCAAGGCAATATTTTGTAACTGGGAGAAACCTTACCCAGCCAGACACCCAAATTTAACAGTTTGCTGAAGGCAAGGAAGGCGCGTTTGGAAGGGGGATAGGACTGAAAATTTCCGAAAAATGCGACTATCATGTACCTATTCCTAATTTCTTGGATGGTGCTATAAGGAGCGACATCCCAACCGCGACCATTGTACGCAAAGCCGTCGTCTGCAATGTAGAAGTTGAAGAAGACGTCACCCGCGTTTTCTACGGCGGTCTCTCGTTCGCGCTGCATCAACGCGACGCAATCCTCAGTAAACCAGCATCTCTCCATATAGTTCGCAACGACCACGTATTCTACCGGAAGGGACAACGCCTCATACGTCGTATTTGTTCCCTCTACGTCCCATTCTTCCCTGAACACGATCGGGAAACGCCCTGCCGTGTCGTAATCCGTACCCGAGTATAAGTCCACTTGATCCGTGTAATATTCCCAATTCTTTATCTCTTCCTCGATCTTATCACCGAGGTAAGTGGAGTTGTCGTCGAAAATGCGCATGGATACGATCTCGTAATCCGACAACAGGTTTCCTGACGAAATCGCGTGTTTTATCAGGGCCTTGTATGCTTCGATGGCAATTGGAGACGGGAGTTGGTCCATGAACTCGCCGAGGAAAGTGATCCAAAGGGACAACCTCTCGATGCCCTCTTTCTTCCAGGTATCGTCGAGGTACCAACCCAATCCTTCGTAAACGTAAGAGTCTTCCCCGATGTAGAAGCTGCTCAGTTCATCGCGGTCTTCTTCAGCGGTATCTACTTGCGCCTCGCGCACCCGAGCTGCGCATTTCGTCGGTTCGAAACACCTCTTGCCCTCCGTCGTTATTATCACGTACTTGGCTGGATGAGGGCGATTTTCAAACTCGGTTTTCGTCACGGTGGCATTCCATTCTTTTCTCGAAACAATCCTGAGCGAAAAACCATCGCCGTCTGCAAAAAAATGATCCTTTTGTCATTAGTATGCCATTTTCATTCCTGAAAGGGAGAAACCGTTTATGCATATCGTACCGTATATTATTATATATAATTATTAAGTAAATAGGCGTCAAATTTATGTAGACGATAAGGCAAACTCAATAATAAAATCTTTACCGTAGGTATTTTTACTTTCATCCGAATGTTTATATACCAGCAGCGCCCGCTCAACGTACAGGTTACGTTCTTGCAAACGCCCACGTTAAGCGGACGGCGATAAACCATATAATTCTTTCACCAAAAATTTAGCTGTAATATTGTAACACTGTATTTATAAAGTACCAAACACTAAATTTAAGCATGAAGACGATAAATTAGCGCTGTGACACATCATAGGATGAGTATCAAAATTCATCCTTGTTCATTTACTCAAAAAAATGATAAATTTGGATTTCCCAAGAAACACTGTTACAAAGAAAATTAAAAAATTCCAACCTTCTCTACACATTTGCGCTAATATATATATATGAAATCATGAAGTATACCATTGCGGCATAATAATGCAGAGACAAGTACATGAGCCTGAAATGTAACATAAGCTTGCAGAGTAACTAACTACCTGCGAATAATCTAAACTGCGAATATCGAGGGTTTACTGTATGTATATATATATATATATATATATATATATATATATATATATATATATATATATATATGCGTAATGTACGTATCAGCGGATATATATACTAGGGGTCCCGTTCCGCCCCTACGTGCGTCAACCCCGTGCCTCGTTCCGAGAGGCGAATTCGTCCGCTGCCCGAGTGCAACACTGAACCTCCTTTCGGCATAGTTATATTTAAGGTAGAAATTTATATGTAGCCCTATTTTCGGGATTCTCTCTCCCTTCTTCCCACTCCCTCCCTCTCTCACCCCCTTCTCTTCCTCTTTCTCTCTCATTACCTCCCTATATCCTTCCCCCCTTTTCAGACCAATCCCAAATCACTTAAAATCTAATTTCTTTGGCCTTTTCATTAGGAAGTTGTTCGACCACAGTTTTCTGCCCGTTCTGATTTTTGCATCATATTTGCCACTTCAGTCAATCGCCAACATACGACGCAGAAAACTATGGAAAAATGCATCCTTGAGATCACCCGCAAATGAAACGACCGGCTAAGAAAGAAAACGGGTTGGCGACGTAATTGGGAAAGTGAAGGCCCTTAAATTGGCAGTGGGCGGGTCATATTGAGAGAATGATCATCGTTGGACATCTTAGCGTCACTGAATGGATCCAAGTAACGTCAAGGGAATAGCAAAAGCCGGATTAGATAGAAAGATTGTGAATTTAGGGCAAACTTTTAGGAGTATGGCAGGTGATAGGGAGAGAGGAAGTCTGTGGAAGGTATTCATTAATAAATCGCTAGAAAAGGTCCCAAGATGATGATATGCGTATGAAATTCCCGGATAGAATGTGTTCTCCGCCCTCCTATAAGTGTCGGAATTATAAATTTCGCCCTCTTCCATCGTCCACAAAAAAACCTCCCCCCCCCCCCCCTTTCCCCTCTCCTTCCCCAATAAGTTGAGGGAATTGTGGTTTACGAAGGCACCTTTCTCAAGAGGCGTTAAATGTCGCTAATAGTAGAGAAACAAAATAAATTGTTCTTACACCGATGATTTATCCTCCATTAAAAAAAAGTTATAATAGTCAGCCCTTTGAAAATAGCCTTAAAGGAGTTTGTAAATTTTTGTCGCTCAATTAGTATCAGCAAATGAACTTTTTGCTTTAACTTGCAAAATAATTTCCTAAAATATTTTCACTGAAGTAATTCAATGTAATCAAAATATATATATTTGCTTACATAGAGTAATTACTCATTGTTTTTGTTTAGATTTTTCATAATCGATTTACCCATTTTCGTAAGCTTGCGAATAAATTAAACAACTTTTCATTATGGATCAGAATTCTTTACCATCTCTGAAGAAACATATACTTCAACATTCTTCGCTACATTCTAAACTGGTGGTGGCGGAGCTAAAAATTTTCATAGACACCTGTTGCGGAGAAGGGTTCCGTTGTGGGCCATTTTTTAAAATCAAATAGCAAGTTTAATAGAATGAGCAAGAAAATTGTGAGATGATGTTTACTTCAGTTGTCACGAAGATTGTTTTCGTTGACAACAATTTAAAAACGCGGGAAAAATTTCTAATTGAAAGTTGAATGTGAAATGAATTTCACCTTTGATTTTCTTTAAATCGGCTATTCCTTTGATAAAAATGTACTGAACTAAACATATGCTATTTTACTAGTTAAACAAATTGTGTTAGAAGGCTTCTTTGTTATAATTAATATTTTACGAGTTATAAAGTCACCAGTCAAGTCGCATCCCCGATTAGGCTACGTGAACCATTCATAACATTTCTTATTTTCTTTGCCTTTATGTCCTAAATACCAAATTTGATGAACATCCGCCCAGTAGTTTCGCAAATGAAACATGCAGACGAACGTAGATACATGATTAAGCATAAGGTGTTCATTTTTTACTTCTTGCAAATGCCGCTTAAAATGGTACTCTGCTTTCGCAGAAATATTTCTCAAAGACTTTCAAAAGCACATCAATTTAATTTGCTATATCTGATTTCATTAATACAATATCAACGAAAAACTGAATATTTGTCTATTTTCTTTACCATTGTATTATTTATTGTAACCAAGGTATTGTTTAAACTTCAAAACAGCGTTGAAATTTTGTGAGTATTTTGATAGATGCAACGGCAAGTTATTATCCAAGTCAATTCGTACGCAAATACACGAAAACAGAAATATGTAATTCGTCTTGACGATGAAAGATTTTCATGGAAGAATGCTTCAGATTTTCGCGTTCAAAACCAAGTTGTTGGTTCATTCGACGCGTATTCGATAATCGACGGGAGAAAACAAAATTTCGCTCTTTTAGGGATTCGTTGTTTCAAGTCTATGATGATTCTAAGTAATTTTGGATCTTGTGTGTTATAGGCCCCGTTCTTCGAAACAACAAACGGATTTTTACCTTTATAGCATTGCCACTTTCTTACAAACCTAACAACCAAAATAAAAACAAAAAACCATCCCGATGGAGAGTACAAATGTGAACGTGGAGGAATTGTTTTGCAAACCCCCCTTCCCCTTAAGCTCCCACATCAAGGTTTTGTTGCAGTCGATAAAGGGGACTGCCGCCCCCTTAAACCTCCGCATCCTCCCGGGTTGGGTTAAGTGGTTGGGGGTTGGATTAGTTCTATTTCCTCTCGCCATGTTGGATTAAGGGGTAGGTGCAACATTACAATAACAAAACTAGATACAAGTATGCAACAATTGTAGTTATACACAATTTAAAGCAAACAAGATTCCATAATTAAATATTCTGAAGAACGGGGCGTATAACACACAATATCCGTAATTTAAATATGCAGATGATTAACGTGCTACGCTCATTTCAGTTTTAATCAAATGGAAAAAATAAACGCCCCTAGAATCCAACCCATGCCATCAATGTAAGCCGCTTAAAATATAAAAGTTTCGCTTCCAAGTAATTCCTGAAAGTTTGCTTGAAAAAATTGGAAGTTTTCGAGTTATAAACGTTTTTCTTCTTCTTCCGTGTAACTCCGTACGTCATTACTGTTACAAACTAAGTTCATCTCAACTAATAGAATATTGTCTCATTTGCTCTGTATGAATCTCTGACACTGCCCCATATCCATGGAGTTAAATGAAAGAATAAGAAAAACGTTTATAACTCTAAAACTAAACTTTCCATTCTTTTTCAATTTAACTTTCAGGAATTATTTGGCAGCGAAACTTTTATAATTTAAGCTGCTTACATTGATGTCGTGGGTTCGATTCTAGGAGCGTTTATTTTTTCCATTTGATTACCTCGAGAATGAGTGTTAATGCGTTAATCATTCGCACTTTAAAATTACTTAAAATCATCGTAGGAGTTCATGATTTGATACGACGAATCCTTAAAAGAGCACTTTTTCTTTAGTCGATTTTCGAATACGCGTCGAATTGACCAACAAATTAGTTTTTAACGCCATAATCTGACGTTTTTTTACGTGAAAATCTTTCGTCGTTTACATGATTTTTATTGTTTCCGGCTTCGTGTAACTGACTGCGACTATAACTTGGCGTCGCATCTGTCAACATACTGACGAATTTTTTATGTTATTTTAAAGTTTAAGCAATACCTTGGTCATCATCATTATGCTGCTGTCCTAAGACAGGTTTTAGCTGAATCGCTGCTTCCATCTCTCTCTCTCTCTTTTCCTAGAAGCCTTTTTTGTACCTCCATAAGTAATATATTCCTGCTTTATATTCTCTAATATTCCTATTCTTTTTCTCCCTCTTCCTCTTATTCCGCTAATTTTGCCTTCTAAGATCATCCTTTGTAAACATTGTCTTCTCAATATGTGCCCTATCCAATTTGCGTTTTTTCCTGATTGTTTTTATTAGCATCCTTTCTTCTCCCACCATTTCTAACACTTCTTCGTTTCACTTCCTCTCTGCCCATCATCCTCCTCCATACCCACATCTCAAAACTTTCTAAATATTTTTCCTCCTTTCTCCTTACCGTCCACGTCTCTGCACCATAAAGAGCTATGCTCCATATGTAGCATTTTGCCAATTTCTTCCTCGTTTCTAAATTTATTTTCTTGCTTGTGAGAAGCTCCTTCTTCTCGTTAAATGCTACTTTTGCCATTGCAATCCTACTTCGGATGTCCTGTGTACTACTTCCATCCTGCGATAAAATACTGCCAAGATATTTGAATTGTTTCAATTTTTGGCCATTTACCATTATATTTAATTCTTTATGTACCTTTGAAACCACCATGACTTTTGTTTTTTCAGCATATTGTTGGCCAACTTCCACTAGTCTGCCTGTCATCCTCTGAAGTTCTTTCTCATCTTCTGCTATTAATCCCTGATCATCTGCATATTTAATGGTGGTAATACTTTCACCTCCTATTTTAAATCCTCTCTCTTCCATCAACGCTTCTTCTATTATTGTTTATGCATAAATATTAAATATCGCTGGTGAAATAGAACATCCCTGCCTCACTCCCCTCCCTATTGAAGTACTTTCTGCTTCTTCTCCTTCAACCCTGACTCTAATCTGGCATATCATCACTCCCAACAGCCTTCCTTTTTTTCATGTCATTAATTGCTCTTTTAACTTCAGACTCGAGAATACTTGGTCCTAGCTGGTCTTTTTCCACATCCACTTTATCATTTAATTCAATATTTCTTGGCTTTCCTTCTTTGTCATACAGCACCTCAATATATTCTTTCCAGACATTCTTTACATTGTCTGGCTCCGAGACTATTTTACCACTTTTGTTCATGATTCCTTTACGTCCTATCTTTCTTGCCTTTTTCTTGAATAGTTCCTTTGCTTTGCTATACATGAGGTATTTTCTACAAACTTTCACACTTGACAATTTCCTCGCATTTCTCATTTATCCACTGTTCCCTGGCTTTATCTGTTTCCCTTCTTAAAGCATTATTTAACTCCTTGTACTTTTTTGGCCTTCTTCAGTGTTTATATTCTTCCACTTTCTCCTCTCTTCCATTTTTTGCAGCATGGCTGCTGTGACCCAGCGATTTTGTTTCTTTCACCCGTTATCTTTCCTACCTTCTTTTCCATTGCATCATCAATGTTGCTATGGATGTATCTTCACTGCTCATCTACGTTGTTACCATTTTCTTCATCTCTCTCTCCCAACCTTTCCTAAAGCTCAGTTATGATAGCCTCTTTGTTCTTAAAGAGTTCCTCTAAGTTCCATTTCTTGTTAACTCTTATATTTCTCTTAACGCTCTTCAGTCTACATTGTGTACTTGCCACCAAAAGGTTGTGGTCGGAATCGATAACTGCCCCTGGTAGTGTTTTCACATTTTTAATGCCTTTTCTAAATCTTTCATTGACTAGTATGTAATCTATCTGGTGTCGTCTCTGGTCTCCTGGGAATCTCCATGTGTAATGTCTCCGCTGGTGATGTTTAAACCATGTATTAGTTATAATCAATCTATTTCTATAGCAGAATTCCACAAGTTTCTCCCCTCTTTCATTTCTCTTCCCTAGTCCATATTTTCCCACTAAGTTATCTTCCTGTCCCTCTCTGACTACACTGTTCCAGTCTCCCATTACTATGGTGGGGATCCTTTTCCCTCCTCCTCCAATATCTCTGTGATCTGTTCATACATTTCATCTACTTCGTCGTCGCCAGCATTAGTTGTTGGCATATACACTTGAATTATAAGCATTTCCACTGACTTCATCTGATGTTTTACGGCTATTAATCTATCATTAACTGTCACTGCCTTGCTAGTTCTTTCAGCTATCTCTTTTCTCATTATAATTCCGCTTACCTTGGTAAGGATATAAAATACGACGGTAACGAAAATAAATAAATATTCCATTACCCATTTTTATTGTGCTAATGAATGTTCCTAAACCATGTACAGAGATTAAAGTTGCTGAATTTTTAAAAAGATTTCGAGGTTATTTTCTACAAAAGCTGAGTAAGTATTTAATCTTTGACTAATAACAAATAAAACTTATGAATTTCTTTTAATTAAACAACGTTTTATATTCACTGAAAAGTTAAAAAAATATATATAATTCACATAGCTGTATGTTCCAGAAAGCTAAAATAGTTTTTGGCATATAAAAGTTGATTAGCGTAGTATTTACCGAATAAATCATCAGTATTTCTTTTCCGCATAACTTTCACATGCTTGAAACATTTTTTTACTTTCTGAAACCTTCTATTAATTAAGTGAATTTTATATTTATTGTTATGTTTTTAGTGCGCGTGAAAGTTGACTTCATTAATTTTTATTTTTATTTAATATTTAAGTCATACTTACCCGTAATTTTTTATAAACAATCAGACTAGTTATTACATAATTAGCATGGTCACTCCGAGGTACGGGAGAGCCGGCCGGCTGCCGGGGAGCCAAAGTCTCGGGCGCTATTCCGATCATATATCTGTGCATTGCTTGCAAGTGAATAAATATTGGATACCAATTTATATCGCGAAACAAGATGGAATCTTGACGGCATTCGTTTTATTTTTTAAAACATTTTTACAGAGCGACGAATAAATGAACATACACTTTGAAAATATCTCAATAAACTTACACGGAGGCGGGCGATGGGGTGCTATCTCCCCTGATGCGCCAAAATTTCTCTGGCCACCCCTGATAATTAGTCTCTGGCATCCTCTCCATTAATATCCGAACCTTTATACGTCTCCTTCAGACATTTTATATTCAAATTCTTCCATCTCCAACGAACCCTCTTTGCAGTACATAAAGTGCTAAATGCGACGCAACTGAAAACCTCGCATCTTAACAAGTTGAGATACATTACCGACTGTTTTGCCGCTGACGTCCTTGCTCTTGGTCATTTCTTCGCCTTTTAAATCCTGTGGCAACAGCAGTGTATAATTCCCAGAAATATCCCTTGGCTCCTCTTGCAGTGAGGTCTCCGTCGCCAGCAATCCTTCTTTGATTTCCTCGACCACAGCGGCGTCCAAATCCTCCTTTTCTGGTGCGACATAATGCCCTTCGCCAACACAGAGTATGATGCAGAGCGCCAGTGCGAGGAATTTGAGGTGGATTGTCATCATAATTGATCCAAGTACGCGATTTTCGAAGGAGGCTTACTATCCGAACGGTGTTGTTAGTAAGACTGAAGTCGGACGAATACTTAAGAGTTAGACGAATAACACCACCTCTGGATTTCGCCTTCAGATATATCGGTGATGTTGCCGAAGTTCGTTGCCAAGAATACCCCTTCTTTTCTCTCTCTTACAGTCTCGTTCACATAAATTTCTCGAGTTATTCGGTGCGGATACCAAGAAAAAATAACATTGTATTAGATCCAAGGCATAATATTTTCCGTCTTTCGAATGATGTAGCGGAATTGCATAATGAAAGCTCAGAGACAAAATTTGTGAAAACAAATTTATTGAATGGCTTCCTACAGCTTCCACTTTCTATTCAAATGATTTAACATATGACTTTTATTTTTATCTATTGTTTTTATAAAATATTCTGGAAAATATAATGGAATCTTCACAACTACAGCCAAAAAAATATTTGAGAAAACTACTTTGGGATTTTTACAAAATTAAATCCAATGATTTGTAAATATAAGCATTATATAAATCAATCTATAAACACTTTTTTTATTATTGCAATTTTGGAAAGCAGAAATTTTGTTTTTTTCTCCACCGTTTTCAATATTTCCATTTCAAGACTTTTAGTGGACAGTTCCTCGACAAGACATAAAAGGTTCAATGAATTCATCCAGGTTTTCCACTTCTCTAGTTTAGAAATATGATTGTTTGCCTAAGCTTGTAAACTATTCCCGAAATATTTTTGCAGAAGCTGTAGGGTGGAGCAAACTAAATCTCTCTGCTTAAATATAAACACTCGTCATTACTTTCTATATTAACTAGCAAGTAAATAGGCGCGTTTTCTGAGGTGGATTATTGGAAAATAAACTATATAATTTGAACGAACGCACACCATAAAACAACAAAACTTCATCACCCGATTATATCTCTGTCTGCCAAAAATTTCTTCTCCGCCTGAGTTGGTGCATTAATACACACATTACATAATTTTAATGACTAAATACTGCAATACAATATATAATAAATGATGCCAGTGAAATATTTAATTGTTATTTACCGATTTATTTTCTAATCAGTTTAAATCAACCAAAAAATCAATAATTATTTAAAACATACCTCACTTTAGATCAGTAGTAGTAATATCTACGTTTACGTTCTCCTCATCGTAGATAAGCCATTTCCTTCCGCTTACTAATCTTTCATGCACGCCTAAGGAATTTAATGCATTTTCGTAATTATAGCAGATCTTATTTACTTCAGTAACCAATAAGATTGTTTACTGATTCAAGTCCAAAGCGAATTATGACTTTCTTGTTTGATTTTCTTGATAACGGCTACTCCTATATTTAAAATGTATAGAAAAATAAACTGCAACTTATATACAGAAATTTCTTTGCACAATTGGCTTTGATAAGTAATTAGCAGCATCATCAGATGATAATGCTAGTTATTTTTTACTGTGTAAGTTACATAATTGTTCTTTTCTTCTGAAATATGATTGGTTACATCGTATGCTGCTGTTAATGTGCTTGTGATAATTCGCCTACAGTTACTATATTTCCGTAGCAAAGTAAACTCGATAGATTTAATGAATAATTAAAGGTCCCTTCCACGTGTGCAAAAACTGATACAGTGACTTCGTTTGAAACCGACGCAACTTCATTCCTCTTCATTCCATAAGCTATCAATTCATTCCTCGTAGCGAAGAGGCAATCAAAGCCTTACGTCACTGCGAGAGGTTTAAATAGACCGAATCCTGACTTCGTGGCTGAAATCCAAGCTTATTATTCACTCCGGTCACCTCTTGTCCAATTAAACCGTGACATTTATTCGGGCTCGGATGAATGTGGGAGGATATCTTGGCACCGAAGTTCCCCTAATATTACCTACTTAGGCGAAGTGAGATTTCCGAGTGGGTTTTACTGTGGCGGAGTGTCCACCAAGCCCCAGTCTTACCGAGACAACTGCCGGATTGAAACATTTGCTTTCTGCTCGCGCCAATCATGGCGCCTATACGTTTCAGCGTCCTGAATTTTGGGCTGATGATCTGTATATTCCTCGCTCTCGGCGACGGAAACCATGCTACTCCTTATAAGGAGGCTCCAGACGTTTCCGCCGATTTAAACAACAACGACGAAGAGGTATCCCTGGCGACGGAGCCCTCCCCGAAGGAGAAGCCTAAAGATATTCCGAGAAATTCGACCCTGTCGTCAGAAAAAGATTTGCCTGGCGAAGAAGCGATTCTCGACGGAAAATCACTCGGTAACGTATCAATGTAAATAAAAACATGTTTTTCAGGTGAGGACCTCGATAAACACGTTTTGTGTTAATTATAGCTAGTTGTACAACATGAATCGCCTGTAATGGATCCGCAACGGGCTATCGGAGGTAATTCGAATACGTTAAGTGTGATTTTAACCCCGCGGAGTTTGAGTATGGCGTCTATGGGATAAATGTTTGTTGACATGAGTTTCTCATTGTAAATTTTCATAGTACAATTTTAGCTTATTTATTAAATCTAAATTATGTTATTTCTATACTTAATCATTTTTAGCACATTATAAAAATGCTATGTTAACGGAGGAGGATTAGCATAGAATTAGGATAGATTAAAATTAAAGTAACAAGTGAGGGAAGAATTGCAGAGCAAATTAAATAAGGCGCTTTTTTCTTGTTTTAGGAATATGACATCATCATAAGGTTACATTTTTTATTAAGATCGATGACCTTATAATATAATAGTCTATAACGTCCCTTTAAAAGCATTATATCAATGCTATGTTATAACACGTTTCCCATTTAAAACAATGGAGGAAAGATGCACGCATCATGCGTGCATATATTTATACATATTTATGTTATCATGTCAAAAAAGATAAATATTAATGTCTTTGTATAATGCCTAAGAACTGATATGCCAATAGTGATACCAAGGAAATATCGATTTTTTTATTCACTGATTTATTTCCTAATCGGTTGTAATTAATAAAACAATCGACAATTATTTAAAACTTACCTCACTCGAATATTAGTAATATAATCTTTATGCTCACGTTCATTCTTTTGTCGTAAATTACCCATATCTTTTCATTTAAAAACGCTTTGTATACGCAAAGAAAATAGACGTATTTACGTTCATTTATTCGTCGTAGATAATCCATTTCCCTTCATTTAGCAAAAGATGCGTGCGCACGATATAAAATTAAATTAATTAGTTATATACAGCAGATATTGTTTACTTCAGTTGCCACGAAGATTGTTTTCGTTGACAATAATTCAAGAACACGGAAAACATTTTCTAAATTCAAAATGAAATACGATTTTCGCCTTTGATTTTCTTTAAATCGGCAACCCCTTCGATAAAAATGTACAGAACTAATCATATGCTATTTTACTAGTTCTACAAATTTAGTTAGAAGGTTTCTTTGTTATAATTAATATTTTACGAGATATAAAGAAAAGTTCATTATTTGTCACCAGTAAAGTGGCACTCCCAATTAGGCTACTTGAACCATTTACATCATTACCTTATTTTCTTTGCCCTTATGTTTTAAATACCAAATTTCATGAACATCCGCCCGGGTAGTTTCGCAGATGAAACATGCAGACAGACGGACACGACCTGACCATGGGGCGGTCTTTTTTTACTTTTTGTAAACAAGATTGGAAAGGTGTACGTCGGAGTACGCAGTTTCCAATGCGTTCTTTGAGATTTCACAATGTTCTTCATATTTTTCATTCATACGAATATTTAACGAGAAGCTAGCGAAGTACGTTGAAAAATGCATGTGTCCTTATGTAAAGTTGTCGTTATTGTCTGATATTAACTAAAATTGGAATCGGTCGACCAATTTCAGCTAAACTCCCCAATACCAAATTTCATCAAAATGCGTCAGTCGGTTCCCGAGTTGAAACAAAGGAACATTGGAGGTCTTGATGTAAAGTGGCCGTAATTGCTGTCCGATTTTAACCAAAATTGGAATTGGTCAACCAATATTACTAAAACTCCCCAATACCAAATTTCGTCAAAATACGCCCTGCGGTTCCCGAGTTAAAACATAAGAACATTGTAAATTACATGTAGGTCTTCATGTAAAGTGGTCGTAATTGCTGTCCGAATTGAACCAAAATTAAAATCGGGTGACTAATTTTAGAAAAACTCCCCAATTCCAAATTTCATCAAAATACCTCCGGCGGTTCCTGAATTGAAACAAAGGAACCTTGTAAACTACATGTAGGTCGTGTAAAATGATCGTAATTGTTTTCCAATTTTAACCAAAGTTGGAATCGGTCTACCAATTTTAACAAAACTCCCAAATATCAAATTTAATCAAAATACGTCCAGCGGTTCCCTAATTGAAACAAAGGAACATTGTAAACGATATCTAGGTCTTCATGTAAATTGGTCGTAATTGTTGTCCGATTTTAAACAAAATTGGAATCGGTGGTCTAATATTAACAAAACTCCCTAATACCAAATTTCATCAAAATACATCAAGCGGTTCCCGACTTGAAACAATGGAATATTGTAAACTACATGTATGTCATGTAAAGTAGTCGTAATTTTTGTCCGATATTAACCAAAATTGGAATTGATAGATCAATTTTAGCAAAACTCCCCAATACCAAATTTCATCAAAATACGTCCAGCGGCTTCCGAGTTTTAACATGCGGACGGACGGACGGAAACGACCTCCCCTATATGCGTTCACTTTGTGCAAAGGACGCATAACATGGCCTACAAAAAAGTGGACTCGTTGCCATGACAACTGGAATTTCTCAGTGTTAAAAAATACAAAATTTTCCCACTTTTTTTAGTTATAAATAATTCTTCGTTCTCATTCGACACGGATTTCAAGTGTTTCTTTTAAATATGAGCTTAAATCTTTAAAATGCAGAAATTTTTATATCCCGATCTCTTATCTTAAGTTTAACTAATTTAAAATTGCAAATTTATAATGCCCTCCACCAATATCCTGATATCATACTTTTATTATTGGTGTTGGAATTGAAACAAAGTGTTTGGAGAAAGTTATTCGTTACTCCTTAGCAGCTCACCTTAGATCCACCACAGGTCTCTCTACCATATGAAACACTCACGTAGATCACGGGGACGGACTGGCTATATAACTTTCTGGTGCCAAGGCTCGCTCTGCTGAAATCTGTACATTGTTTTTTTTTCAACGAGAGAAAATTTTCTCTCCATTATATTACATGATTTTAAATAAGTCTTGGCCTACTCTCCGCTAATAGCGTTGATGGAAGGAGGGTTGGGCTGGTTTGCCTCACAAATTACCGGACCCTTTTTTACCTTTCAGTCCGCCCCTGTAGACCACCCTATCCTGAAAATTTGATTTCTCCGAGTTAAAGGATTCATGAGACATGTATTACCCGAAGAGACCAACGGACGAACGGAAATATAAACCGAATAAACAAGCAATTTTTTTAATAGCACTAAAACCCATAAATATATAGTCAGACCCAGGTTTAGCACCCCTCTGTATAGTGCGGTTCTACCTGAATTCGTCGCATGTCAAATTCGTTACAAGACGAATTCGTCGCATGGAAAATTTGTCGCAAGACTAATTCGTCGCATGACAAGTTTGTTGCAAATTCAGGAACCGTGAAAGAAATAGGAAATATTTTTCTTTTATTTTCAATGTCACGATTTGCATATTGAAATCCCGAGTCGCACATCGGCAGTGAAATGTTCCGCCGTCCAAGATGCAGCTAAATTGTCGTCCGGCTTTGTTTTTCATATGCTAGAAAAATATCTGGCAATACTTTCTTGGTAAACACTCTTCTTCTTCTCACTCATACATATGTCAATTTTTTCCATTTCCATTCTTTCCCTTATGACACAGCTTTATACGACTCTTCTCCCAGTATTTCAGCAGGGATTATTACGTATAAACACGAAATAAAATACAAATGAAAGTGTTGCGCGGGACCATCTGCGGTCGTAGATTCCGGACGACGTTGTTTAATTGACAACCCGGAATCTATGTATCGATGAATCGAGGAAAGGAAATGGGATCTCGTAACTTGAACTCTCCGTCAGCCATTTAGGATGAAACGAAATCAGATAACATAAATAAATAAGATATTTTGGAAAAATTGATATCTTACACCACAACCAAAATCCCGACTTTTTTTAGTTAACGAACAGCTGTTCCCTTCCCATTCTCAGCCCACATTCTGTTATAACACTCGCAACGAAGTCTAAATTCGCCTCATGCTAATGCGAGTAAAAAAATATTTATGTACGAAAGATTACAATTCTAACGTCATCTCATAGTACATTTTATGCTAAATCAGATTATGCAATTATAAACATTCTGAAAATTTGGAAAATACCTTAAAAGTTTAAAAAAATGAAGTCTATTTTTGGTATTCTGCGTATATCTTCCTTTTTTATACATACAACGTCGTATTTTGCTCCTATTGAATAAAAAGGGACCATTTTTTACGTGACTTCTATAGTGATTCGGAATAAAGACAAAGTAACGCAAGAATAAATAAAAATTATGAACTGCCTTTTAAAAAAATAACAATCGTAACATTTATCTAAATTTTTTAATCGAAATATGAAAAAGTTGACCCGAGGAAAACTTTTTCCCTAATCAGTTTAGAGGTGTAGTTGCAGCGAATGAAATTTTTAGAATAGTTTTTATTTGGATTCCTGCCAAATCTCAATCTTCTACAAAAACGGGAAGTTTGGTAAAACACGTATAAAAAGCGTCATACACAAAGTGACAAGAGGAATAACCTTTTCATCACTATCCTGATCAGATGAGACATGAATATTTCATCAATTATATTATCCGAAATTTTTATTAGGATAATTGTTGTGAATAATCTGCACAGGAATTCTATAATTTATTCGGAAATTATGAGGCGTCGTCAATCCTTCCCATATACTAAATATGGTGGATCGCAGGATTAATGAAGAAAAGGATATCCCATTACCTTGCCCGATTAACTAAAACGGCAGAAAATATTTGGCTGAAATAGTATTAACATAAATATCAATACATAAAGTGGAATCCGATTCCCTCAAAGATTCCTGAAAATAACAAAAATATTGTTTAGAGAGATTTTCGCCCCCTGCCATACACCGACCATCACGGCTGGCAATTTTATTACACAAAGAGTTCATAATCAAATTCCCTCGACGACCGACTTCTGAAAATATATATATTTCCTATTTCCTCAAAGATCCCCGAATTTGCGACGAATTTGTCATGCGACGAATTTGTCTTGCGACAAATTTACGGTACACCATATAGTGTCACCCCCGCATACCGTCAATGAATCGTTGTGAACAGAAATTCTATCTTATGAATACATAGAGCAAGCATATACCTCGATTTACCGCCACTCTCGCTTTAGCGCCAATGTCATTGGTGGACAAACGGTGGCCCTAAAACGGGGTTTGAGTCTATTCTAAAATATTTATATTTTTATTTAGGGGTTTTATAGGTTGAAATTTATTTTATTGAAATTTTATTTATTGCAATAAGGAAGTCAAGTCATCAAACCTTTATCCACAAGCTGTCGTTCACTATATATGAATATAAATATAGTTAGCATTCTAACAATAGCATGGGTGAAATGTCGCGTTGGATAAAATTCTGATGGGTGAGCTGAATAGTGGGCGAAAAGTCTATTGGTGAAAAGGCATAGGTGAAATGTCATTGAATTAAACGTCTCGTTGATGAAAGATTTTGGATGAAACGTCAGGACACCAAAAATGCTAATAGTTTTCAAATTGTTCTTATTCCCATTCTCTGGAATATATTTATCTTAATTGGTTTATAGCCAAAAATCAAACAAAATAATAATATAATTTTAGTTTATATTCAAACATGTATTCAATTAAACGTTAACATTTCCTATTATGTTAAATTACATTCCTATTTAATTTTGTTTTTATTGCTGGAATCATCTCATAGTTTATCTTTTTTGCCCTTTCACATATGTGAACAATATTCGGTAAGAAAAACTATGTTATAAACGCTGACAATCGATATCGCCCACATAATAAAACAAAAACGATACCCACCTCAAAGATTATTTATGGATTATTTATACATCACTAAAATGACACAACTGCATTCCAACTCTAACTAGAGGCCTGGTGACGCAATTGCGTCTAGTATAGTATGTTCGTTTAGTGGTGGCGGTGCGCAGAAGGCACTCTCATGGTAGGACGAGTCCATCCTTGAGGCGAGACCGACTATAGGGCAGGCAATGTTTACCCGTGGGCAAAAGCTGCGTGACATATTCTCCGAACTATTAGTTCGAACCCAAAATGTGCTACTGCGCATGGCTATGACGTCGACTTTCCCCTTAAAGGTTCCCCTCCCAAGTCTCTCCCTTCCCCTCTCACGCGTCGCCGACTGCCACCACTAAACAAACGAGCAATATTAGGAAAAATTATTACTCTGTATTGGTTTCGCTATCTAATCATAAACGAATCTTCGCGGGAGAACTTCCCAGCCAAAATGCGCGCGCCTTCTCCGCCCCTCCTCTCTGAAGCTATCCTCTCCCCTCCACTCTCCTCTCTCGAAGGTCATATACGTACTGACGCTAGCGTATTATAATGACTAGAGGCCTATTTCAATTATGTGTTAATATTTAATTTGCAATATTTCTTTAAATACAATTTAGCGTTAGAATTCTTGAATACCTCACATATTTCCATGTGTATACCAAGGTTCAGGCGTAAAAATTCCAACTTTGGCTAAGGTTTGGCCTTGCAATTTATTTATTGTCATGGCATAAGACAATTTAATCGCGAATTGTCTGCAATGCATGTTAAAAGGAATTGCTGGATCATTTGGCGCTTCAATTTTTACACGTGGAATAAAGTGAATGATTCCAGCTATAAAACCAGTATGACTTCCAATAATTAATTTAATTATTAATCACATTTAATCAATCAATCATTCGTCATTCTCTCTCACATTTGCCAATCATAACCCACGTTACGTGTCTCTTATTTACGTTAAATAATGGTTTATTCGGTTCTCGAGTTATATCATAATGTTCTCTTTCAGATTCAGTGAACTTCATTGTATTGTAAATTTAATTGGAATAAAATCTAAATTAAATATAAATACCGATAATCAAATAAAACTTAAACGTATACAGCATCAATATTAATTTCATTTAACATTATAATGTAAGATTTTCTTAAATACTAAATTATATATAGCGTGTTGTATACATTGAAGCTTTCTGTACTTTTCGATGTGTTAGAGAAATTCAGATTTTAATTCTTGCCGATACGTAAGTGAAGCTTCAATGTGTAAACTGTTAAACAAAGCGAATATGAAAGTTTATTTACTAACTATATACTGTTGTTAGTAACCATACAAACTCTGTAAACAAAAAGACATTTCACTTTGTGTAATATAATAAACATTTATAAGCTGAACATGACTACTATTAGTTATAAAGTATTCCGCCAGGTTGCAGCACTACACTGTTACTCCACACGCTCTACCGGAGGTTTTCAAAACTAACTGCGCTTAGCAAAAGTCACCTCACCTTATAATATAATAGAAATTCTTCGTTCTGTAATGGCGTTTAAGTGATGCCCTCTTGTTTCCGCATTCTTGGCAGGTGGCGAAGACGACCTCTTTCGAATCATATCGAGAGAAGAATGGAACGCGGCGGCTAACAAAACAAATTTCGAGGCTCTGTCCCAACCGGCGGAGTACGTCATGATATCTGAGGCAGAGGAACACTGCTCCGGTCTAAAGGAATGCGCCGAGGCGATGAGAAAGATGCAGTGGATTTCGAAGGAAATGGGGATGAGCAACTTCTACATCGGCAACCACAGTTTCGCCTACGAAGGCAAAGGCTGGAATGCAGACGGTGGCAGGTCACAAGGAGGCCTCGAAAAACTGTCCCTGTGGGTCTCCTTCTTCGGCTATTTCCAGAAGGAACTCCCGTCTCCAACTGCGATCCAAACGTTCAAATCGCTGATAAATCACGCGATCTCGACGGGAAAACTGTCCCCCAATTACAAGCTGATATCCTTCCGCCTCATTTACAATGTCCACACCATCCTTGGGGACGCGTTGGCCAGAGAGATAAAGAGCTGGGATCGCTACACGGAAGAAGTCGACTTATACCCTGGTCAGGTGCATCGCACGGTAGGGCTATTTCCGGTGGTTTTCAGGGAAGAATGGAATGCTAGTCGGTCTATAAAAAAGCATGCTTCGGTTTCCAAGCCGATAGAATACGTGGTGGTCGCTAACAGCGCGTTCCGCTGCTTCTCTACGGATGCCTGCGTGGAGGAAATGCAAGACGAGCAAGCGCTGTCACTGGAACTCCTTGGTGATATACCGTTTAACTTCTACGTCGGAGACGACGGTCTTGCGTATGAAGGCCGCGGATGGGACGTCGTCCCATACCACAATTTTAAAGACTTCCATCGCAGTCACGTGATAGTTTCGTTTATCGGCACTTACGATACCTACCTTCCTTCCCGGCGTGCCTTCCTTGCTTTCAATAGACTTTTAAAGCTGGGTGTCTGGCTTGGTAAGATCTCTCCCTCTTATAAAATATTATCTTATAGGCAATTTGATGATGACAATGTTTTCATGGGTGACATGCTGCAACAAGAGCTTGAAAAAATGGAGAGGTTTTTAAATCAATATTACAACATGTAATTTTGCTCCGTCGTCTTATTTTAAATAGTCGCTATGCTTTCATCGTTTGTTTCATTTGAAATAACGGCATTTATGAGTTTATGAATTCTTTATGAAAACCTGAATCCTAATCACCATATTTATTTTGATTCCGATGGAAATCGTAATCGACTGCTACTTGGTCTTTGTTTGAGATTATGCTTCGTTTCTGGCATTCGAGAAGACTTGTCTGAGCTGTAGCCTTAGCATAATAGTTTCAGAACTTTTTCGTATTAGACATATAAATGATTATATTTTTTAAGCAATGTCATACTTTTTCAGTAATGGTCCAATGTATTAGACTTATATATAAAAAATAAATGTTTCTAACCTAAATGTCCATTTATTGATTTTCAATTCATGTAGATTTTACTCATTATTTTATTTTTACTGCTTTTCCTAACCTTATTACAATAAGTATAAACAAATGTTACCATTTTTAAGGCCGAGAAAAAAATACTTTCCATTGAACATAATTATCCATTGCCTTATTACCAGGCAGAACGCCAGTGAAGCGGTAGTAGCGGAACGGCTTATGGGCACGTCTTGTCCGTCCGCCCGGCAGTCGTAACTTTCATCTCCTAAACCGCTGGACGGATTTTAATTTAGTGCGAGTAATTTTTATTAAAATATATCGCCAATTTGTGACTTTGAACGGCATCCGTCAATCAGAACTCCAAATTACATATTTATTTTAATACACAAACTCATATCTCGTTAAATGGCATCCTTCAAGCAACTATTAAAAATCCATATTTTCTTTCCCATGCTCTTATATGATCTGTAAGTCATAGATTTAAAAAATATTCAGATAGAGGATAACATTTAATAAAAAAGTACGCGAGACGACGCAATTGCGAATTATAGTTTCGTAGATAGAAATTCGAGAATATCCCGAGCAAAACATCATATATTTTGTTTACGTCGATTGCTAAGGCGGTCCTCTCTGGTCCTGTCGGTAAACAACAATTAAAAATCCTTTTTTTTCTCCCGTTATCTTATATGATCTGTGACGTATACATTAAAAACTTTATTTGAATAGAGGACGTCATTTACCGCAGAAAAGGTCCGCGGGGGCATATAATTATTACCAATAGTTTTGGAGATAAAAATTAATGAATTAATCAATCTTTCGATACGGTATCATGCATATTTTCCATAAAGAACGCCTTGAATAGCGTGAAAATCCCTCAATCGGACATTTAACAACTTCCTAACGACTTCGTTCGAACTGTTGGTCTGTTTTTGTAAATTATATTGGGAAAGCTTATGACGACGTATTTCTAGAAAGAGACGTGTTCTGAGAGAGATTTCTCATGTGATGCTACCTTAGCGTGACTATTTCGATCTACTAGTGACACTCTTATGCTTAAGGGCACAAGCATGATTTAAATTCAATTAAAGGAGAAATTAGAAAAAAATGTTTTGATAACTTCAATTTTCTACTACTATAATATAACAAGTAGGGATGTACACGGGTTACCCGTAGTACCGAAGTGCTCTTCATCAAATTGTCCGTAGTATAATTGTGCACTAATATATTTGCTTTGAAATAAAAAAATTATTTTTCCTTATATTGTGACAACCCTGCTTTTTAGATCCGTTTTAAACATGTTCATTTCGTTTTGTCAGTCTATACTCTCCCTACAAACGAAATTTCTTTGAAATCCGTTCAGGCAATACTTTCGAAATTAATAGTTACAGACAAATGATAACTTTCATATTGTTCTAGCCCTATTAGGCAACCCGGTTAAAATATAATAATTTTGTTGTTTATTTATATAAAGATTATATACATCATATTTGGTTAAAATCCATGCCGTCAGTTCTCTAGAATTACGTTTAAAAAGAAATATTATTTTACTTTTTATTGTGGCAGCCCTGATCTTTATCTCAGCTTTAAACATCTTCATTTCATTATGGTATGTTGTATAAATCTTATATACAAAATTTAATTGAAATCCGTTCGGTCAATTCCTTCCATCGCCATAATTAGTGAAAGAATTTAATTTGTAATTGTGGCACCCCTGTTTGGCTGATTCAGTTTAAATATGCTATTATGGTTTTTTATATATGTGTATATTATAAATAATATAATTTGGTTCAAATTGATGCAGACATTTCAACACAAATATGTGTAAAAAGAATGTTTTTATTTCTTGTATTGTGGCAGCCCTGATTTCTGTATCTATACAAAAAATCTTGATTTTGTTTTTTATGCTACACGCCTCCTTCCTAAAAAATTTCATAGAACTCTATTCAGCCAATTCCTTCCATATTTACAAATACCGAAAGGTTTAACTTTGTAATTGTGGCACCCCTGCTCAGCCGATCAGGTCCAAATATGCCACTTTGGTCATTAATTTATGTGAATATTATTTGTGATAAATTTGGTTGAAATCAGTTTAGCTTATTCTTCCCTGATATTGCGTGCGTACGGACGGACATCTTGAAAATAATAGTGCTTTTCAGAAATGACGAAAAGCACTAATAAAAATGCAGAAAATAATATTATATATTTTTATGGTTATAAGGAGGTTTCTCCGTTTTTATTGTAATTAACCATAGGGCTCCAAAATTTAATTTTTGAAATATAATATAGCTTGCCATTCTTTGAGATCCGAGTTATAGATATTCCCATGCCCGCCGTTTGTTGCGGCTAGTGTGTACACGTCTATTCTTAAATGGCTTTTTTTTATTGATGCCACTTTCCGCGTCGCCGCTCGTAACAGGGGTGGCGATCATTTGCCGTGCATGGACTCACTCTAATACCATAACCCTTAACTGCTACGAAGCGCCACTTGGAGGCGCCACTCAGCAGCGCTGCCGAGTGGCTCGTGTGTCAAGGCACTATAACATTAGCACGTTGTCTGGAAACTTAAATTCCACGTATACGGCCTTATGATCGTTCATCCCTTCTTCTATGGATACATTATCCATACGCTTTTGGTAGTTTGCAGTTAATAAACCTAATCTATTTTTCTGTCACATCACTAGCTGATACAACAACGAGTGTCTGCCGTAACTTTCAAGTAAAGCTTCTTACTTGTATATTATTTATGCTCTTCACCACAGGGCATCGTGTAATACGAAAAATGATTTCTTTTGGCATATGGATATTCTAATTTTTTTCAGCAATAGAATTTTCGAGGTGACGACAGCCCGTGGACCCGCCGGCAGGGCCGGCCCGAGGTGTGGCTGCCTGGGGCGCCCAAGTATTGGGAGCGCTAACCCGATCATTTACTTACTTACTAACTTACTTTACTTGCAACTGAGTACATTTTGGAAACCAATATGCAACGCAGGATAGGATAAAATCTACGTGAAATTCCTATTTCCTTTCATTATAAATTATTTTACGGAGCAATGAATAAATGAGCTAGTCCATCTAAAAATACCTAAATAAAAGTTTACTGACGGGGGCGCTGGAGCACTTACTCGCCCGGGACGCCAAAATACTTGGGCCGCGCCTGACCGCCGGAGAAGTGCTATCGGCGAGGATATGCGCGTCTTTGGGGATTGAACCAAGCTTGAGGCGCTGAGAATTGAAACAGATATGTGAAGAAGCGAGCCGTTGTTTGATGAATAGCCTGCGAAAGAGTCTGGCCTGGATTGTTGTACTTGGACTAAGAAAAATACCCTCCTTCCCTCTGTCTGCTTCTTTTCCGTTACAGATGCCCAGCTGCTTCTGATACTTGATGGCTACGTCAGACTGCTGCCTCGCCTTTCCGTCCATCCACTGTATGCATCATCTCGGCATCAACTATGCAGACAATGAAAGGACTTTCGTTGTCGCTGGCAATCGCCGGAATTCTCCTGAATAACTGGACATCCCAGGACGATCTGTCAGGGACGGAATTTGATGCATGGCATTTGTATTCTACAAGCTGTAGTAGCATCGAATGAAATCTGACTTTCGGCGGTGGACTATTGTGATTCATTCAACATCGAAAGTGTGGGGCTCAATCGTCTCTGGAAGCTATTTCAGAACTTGTAATACGTATTATGTAAAAAATGCTTTATTACTAAAATAAAAACTGAAAATGAACAGGTTTTCTTTATCATTAAAATCTGAATGTGAGAAAATATAACCACTTGAATAATAATAATAATAAATTATTAAAAAGGAATATAAAAATGAAATTTCAGAGAAACAGCTTTCTCGGAGTAAAATTTGATATTAAGAAAACTGATAAATGACCAAATAAAATAAACGACAAGTTCGACAGGATTCGAACGCCTTACCCACACGATGGAACCCAGTCACACTAACTACCCTTCCTGAGCGAACGGCGCAGAAAACGGCCGTAAATATAAGATATCATAGTAACGTGTAGTAAACCATTCCCATTAAACTGGTATACCAAGAAATGTCCGAGAAAATACCGATGTCTGGCCCTTTTTCTCAGGTCGAAGCTAAAGGGGGTCATGAAGGTCATGCTTAGACTACCTCAGAGGAGGTGGAGGTTTTTCGAGGTATGTGAAGGTCAGTTTGAGGTAAAAACCAGAGGAGTGTGAGTTTTTCGCCGTTTTCGCGGTCATATTCGGGTTTTTCACGTTTTGCATGGAGAATCCAGGTTTTCAAAAGTGAAAGTTAGTGTCAAGGTCACAAGACTTCAAATAGGCGCGCGATTTAAAATACACAAACGACTCGAGTTTAATAATGTTACACGATTTCACTTTAAAATAGAGAATATATAAGTATTTAATTAAACAATAACAACCATAAAGTTCTAAAATCATATAAGAAATAAAAAGAACACGTTTATGTTGGAAATTAAAATGTTTTATTTCCTTAAATATACATAACAAAAAAGACAGTGAATACATTTCAGGAAGTTACAATATTAATCGTTCTTTCTCATTCTCTCTCTCTGTCCCGGCATTCTCCCTTGCACTCCTATTCCGGACCCGCTTCGTTTCGCACTGATTCAACGGTAAATCTTCCAGTAATTCTCACTATCGCAGTTCTCCCACCTCCAGCTATTCTCCCCGGTTACTCGCTAACACACTTTACTATCATCCTCTTATACTTCTCGTAAATATTCTAATATCTCATTCTATCGCTGTTCTCTCTTTGCCCGCTGTTCAACCTCGGTAACTATATATCGCTGATTACTCTTCGGGATTCTCTCCTTCCGTTACCTCTCGCACATCAATCTATTTATTACTTTTCCACTCTATCCGCAGTACACCTCGCGTTCTTTCTCGCACATCCCTCTATCGCTGTAAATATTCTTCCCGCTATTTCGCACTATAACAAAATCCCGCTATTGATCCCGCGTTCTCTCACTCTTTACTCTATCGCTTTTCTCCTTCTTCCCACTATTCACCACGCGTTCTCTCACTATTTTCCCTCTCTATTCTTCTACCTCCCGCTTATCACCACGCCTTCTCTCACACTTTCTCTATTCTTCCAACTCCCGTTTTTCACCACGCGTTCTCTCACACTTTATCACTGTTCTCCCACGTCCCGCGTTCTCTCATTCTTTACTATCTCTGTTCTCCCTCTTCCCGCTATTCACCACGCGTTCCCTCACTCTTTACTATCTCTATTCTTCCAACTCCCGTTATTCACCACGCGTTCTCTCACACTTTATCACTGCTCTCCCACGTCCCACGTTCCCTTACTCTTTACTATCTCTGTTCTCTCACTATTTACTTTCTCTATTCTTCTACCTCCCGCTATTCACCACGCGTTCTCTCAATCATTATCATCCTCTCCCACTTCCCGCGTTCTCTCACTCTTTACTCTATCGCTTTTCTCCATCTTCCCATTAATCACCACGCGTTCTCTCACTCTTTATCACTGTTCTCCCACGTCCCGTGTTTTCTTTCTCTTTACTATCTCTGTTCTCCCTCTTCCCGCTATTCACCTAGTGTTCTCTCACTCTTTACTCCCTTTGCTCTCTATCTTACTCTATTCACCTAGCGTTATCTCAATACCTATCTCTGTATTCCCTCCATTCAACTTTCGGTCTCTCACCCTTTATTCTTCTGTTACCCCTTTTACAGCTATTCTCCCCGCGTTCTGTCACTCTATACTGTTTCTCCCTCTTCCCGCAATATACCTTGCTTACTCTCACTATTTACAATACATCTGTTCTCCTTCTCTCATCTATCACCTTGCGTTCCCTCACGTTTTACCTCTGTTCTCCGTCTTCCCACTATTCACCTTGCGTGCTCTCGCTCTTTACTCTATCTCTGGTTTCCCTCTTCCCGCTTTTCACAAGGCGTTCTCTCACGCTGTACTATAGCGCTATTCTCCCTATTCCCGCTACTCACCGCGAGTTCTCACTCTTAACTGTTTTCCCTGTTCCCGATTTTCACCTCGTGTTCTCTCACTTTACTCTCTGTTCACCCTCTTCCCGCTGATCACCACGCGTTTTCTCTCCCTTTATCTCTGTTCTTCCTCTTCGCGCTATTTACCTTGCGTTCTCTCACTCTTTACTCTCTCTGTTCTCCCTCAGCCGCTATTCACCTCGCGTTATCTCGCCCTTTATTTCTGTTCTCTTTCCACGCGCTATTCACCGTCCTTATCTCTCAATCTTCTCTTTCTTCTTTTCGTTCACACCGCTATCTTGCTTTTTTCACTTTTTCCTCTATTCTCCGAGTGTTCTCCTCGTTTTGTTCTCTTCTTTATCTCTGTTGACCGTGTTCCCGCTAATCCCTTATCCATTCTCTCTCTCCCTCTTTCTATATTTCTGTCCTCGATCATTTCGATATTCTCGTCGGGTTTTTTCTCTCCTTACGTTCTTCTATCTCTTTGCTTACTCCGCTATTTATCACGCGTTCTCTCTCGCACTCTTTCATACCTCTCTTCTTCCTCGCGCTATTCTTCTTGTCATCTCTCTACCTCTTTTCTCTCTCTTTTCTGTCATTTTTTTCTCGCTTATTGCTTTTCTCCTTTCCGTCATCTTTCGCTGATTCGTTTTTGCATTTCTCTCTCTCACTTTGTTTTTGTGTTGTGTTTTGTTGTTTGCGCAATCGATTTTATTCTTTCCACCTTTCTCTCTCTAGCTATTTCCTCACTACCCATTATTTTTTTACTTTTTGTCTCTCTCGCTTGTCTCTTTCTCGCGTCTCTTCGTTTATTTTTCCATATCGCACTCTTCCTCGTCTTCTTTCTCCTGTTATCATCCATTCGCTGTCTTATTTCCGTCTTCTTCTGCTCGCAGCTGTCCATCGGTTTTTTCTTCGGATTTCTTCTTTCCGCCGTTTCTCTTTCGCCGTCTTTACGTAATTCTTCCTCTCGTCCGTCTCCGACAACTCATGGCAGGTTTCGTGGTGAATTAAATTTTAATCGCAGAGTCTCTGACCTTTCTTCTTTCTGGAAAACATATAAAGTAAATAAAATTAATATTTTAAATAATTTACTTTATCTCTTTTATGCATTCAAATTATTTTATGGTAATTTCGCACCTCACAGTTTCGTTTTGAAATTTCGAATTTCAAATCACTACAAAACCTTCATTGGGCTAACTACCACATTAATCATTTCGTAATTTATCATAAATTATATCATTTACTGCAATTCACATAATGCTCAACCAAATTTTATCTAGTTAAATATTAATATATGTATTTATAGAACACGGCTATAATTTTCCGTTGCAACTGCCAATATTAGTTTCTTACCACAAAAATGTAATTGATCGCAAATTCATTAATTTGAATTTGTTAAGTTCTTGCTTTTTTAGTTGCACAAACTAACGCTTCACTAAAATACCTATTTCTTGAATGAATAATATCTTGTTTCCGTTTAGCTGATCCGCCATCAATTGTTTGCAAGTATCTTGTCTGATATAATAGATCAAACTAATATGCTTGTACTAATAGTAGCAAACACTTGCCGACCGATAGTTGTAAACTAATACTCGAGTAACGTAGGCGGCTGTCGCAAAATAAAACTCGCGAAATCAGCGATACACGAGTGTTGTGGCCGTTCCAATAGTCAAAATAATTCCTTCAAAAGTTGGCGGACCAGGGGACTTTCCGGAAAATAGAATGCTTGACTAAAGGAGTTCTACAGTACCTTATTATATGGAAACAATGGGAGATTCCCGTTCCCGGTTTTGCAAAAGCAAGAATTATATAAACCTACAATCAGAATGTAACTTTTCTGTATTTCGCGCAATCAGCGTGTTTCGAAATGATTTCACTCACCGAGAACTAAAAAAGTTTGGGTCATCTTGATATTTATTTTAAGTAGCCAAACTACAAGTAAAAATTCGCGTTGTATTCGTAGATATGCGACACATATTAATACCTGTGAATTCAAACTACAAAGCGGGCGACAATATCTGGCAAATGGTGTTGTAATTATTATTAATATTGTATTACTTCGAGGGCCCCGTGATCGCTACGGTAGCCGTGAAGGTTAACCTTGAGCCTCGATACTCGCAACTCGGGAATCTAATTGTCCTTTTGTGGTTAAAAAAATTGTCCGTTTCCTTTTAGATATCTATACAAATATCGCTTATATATCCTTATTGTTGTATTGACCTTGCCACCAGACCTCGAGTCAAATTGCATTGTATATTTTAATAATAAAATGATGGTTTTCCGGATTTTGCCATTTAGTTAGCAATTTTGGTTTGACATTATGCCAGAATCGGATCGTGTTTCTTCAGAACAGAATCCATTGTTTACAGTTTTATTCTTTTAGTTAGAACCAACTCACATAAGTGAAAGTATCCCTACTCGCTAAAAATACGCGACGCCAACAGAAAAAGCAGCAGCAGCTCGATACATCTCCAGCGAAATGTCCATAGGAAATTGCCATCAAAGCTGCAAAACCTGAAAAACTATCTCACAAAAACAATAGATCATTAGGACGATGCAAGCCTGACAGCAGCAATAAAAGGGACACTTTTTTTGGGCGAAGCTGTACACCAGTGGTGTAGCTATGTACAATTGCGCTGACCCCTCGAGTTAATTTCTTTTTTTAAATAAACAAGTGTTGGAACACGAAAAAAGTAAATAAATATAAATTATAATGTGTAGAAAATCAATGTGGGCATTGCCCTCCTACGTTCTTCGTCAGCCAACCTCCTCTCCGCTCGCTTCGCGCCTCGTCTTGTGGTTGTTCGCTTTTCCTTCACTCTCAACACCTGTTAAAAGAGAATTTATTAATAATTTGCTAGGAGAATATAATTCGTTTCAGGACCTTTCTTTTCTCTTCACCTAGATGTGGCTTTCTGTTCTTATCTCAACCATGAAATCTTAACTGTTAAATTTCACCAAATATTCTAATAATTAGATAATTACACCACCATCAACTATATTTTGAAGGAAAACTTCTCTGCAATGCCACACTGCATGACCATGAGAATTCTGAAAATGAGAAATAAATTATTGTGCTATACATAAATAAAAATAGATAATGCAAAATAGTGTGTATAACTAATATACGCGCATTATGTTATTCTGTGAATAGTTTTAAGTATTTTGTATGCAGATTTTGAAAGATCTCGAAAGTATTTTGAATCAAAATCCAAAGTAATACTGGTTACTTCCATTTATCAGCCTTCAATCAAAACTATCATGATCTTAAAATCATCAAAACAGCATATTAACAGTATATTAACTGGAAATATAATTTGATCTACTACAATTATGTAATTCAGTGCATTTAACTTAGTAGTGCTGTGCCGTGGAAATGTACCAAATGAAACGAAAAGATGAGATACTGCCCCAAACCAACACATGCATAGATTGATGACGATGCTGTAAAAGTTCAACCTGAAACAGTCTTCTCTAAAACTTGCACTGCACCACGGTCCTGTCATTGAAGGTCTGAGAATCAACCAAAATAATATGAAACAACATTTTTTTCACAAAAATGATTGGACCTGGTTTGACATGCATGAATGAACAGCTGCATGTTAATAAATAGTTTTATTTGCTGCCTACTCTAATAATTTTAACAGATTCTACAATTTTAAAAAGTAATGTTAAGGTTAGCAACAATAAATCACTATAGTTAATATCTTTACTCTGCACACACATTATCGAAAACTTGCCTTCATTAGTGTGATTTTGCAGCTGATAACAGGAATGAAGCTTACCACCAAGTTTTATATGATCCTATGACCTAAATGGTTACATAGTCCAGGTATGGTCAGGAATGGTGAGCAGATATTCAAGATCAGAATATCTCTGGGAAATAATTTAAATATGACAATAATTTTGGTATCAAATGGATAATATACATACAAGAAGTATGGAGCAAAATAGCATTTAATTATTTTACTTAAAAATAAAGACAAACCTACTTATTGCCACTCCAAACAACTCTTTTCCACAAATGTGCAATTAATAATTAAGTTAAGTCCTCCTACCTTATGAGGCACCAGTGAGCGATTCTCAATGTGATGCCAAGCTTAGTGCATGCAACCTCTTAATCTGACTAAATGTGGTAGTGTGATCAAACTTAAAACGTGTAGATAGAATTGCAAGCTCATTAGGTGCTTTTTGTGAAATAACATCATTTTGATTGAAGATCACACTGTGAAATTTGATTACTCAAGCTTTATTAGCTTGACAGATACAGTCTATATAAAGAGAAAGGCATACATAGCCGTGAATCCAAAGGAAATGGTGTTAGGATGGTTTCTCCTCCCCTTCCTCCTCCTAGATGTCCCCATTGCCCTCTGCTGGATGCATTTTTAAACCTTTTCAGCCAAACATTCCTTATTTGTGCATTGCAGATTAAGTCCATATAGCAAGGGAAAGAAAGATTCTCACAAGAGTAAGGATTTCCAGATTAAATGGTTGTCAGCTGCAGCTAGTTAAAAGAGGCGGGAAATTTCTGGATCCACCCTGAGCTATACTTCTACTCTGGTAGGGTCAGTAAGATTAATAGCTAAGAGCAGTGGCATAGCGGACACTCCCCGCAACCCACGCATGGCGGGAGGCCCATGGCCAAAGTGGGTCCATATTTTTCGTGAGACCCTTAAGTTTTTTTTCCGGGACTTCAATTTTGTTTTGGTGTGGGGGTCCACGCATTTTCCATTACGGCATTGGGTAAGAGCCAGATTAAAAATTTACCATCCAGCACCTGCATCTATGAGAGGCAGCTTCAAAATAATAGCCACTCTTTTTGCGAAGCAATGGATCTTAGTTTTTGTTAGAATTTCATTGATCAATTGGCTCATATTGCCATTGTTGATGTCAATCTGTTTAAAAGCTCATTCATGACACAGACCATTTTATCCTCAATCACTTTTCTCAGAATTTATTTCAAAAGCATGCTGCTTTTCATTCAATGATTCACTGCCTTTTTGACATTCCCAACTATTCATCATTATTTGGAAGGGTTATATTAATTTTTGAAAGCAAAAATCTATAAAATTAAAAAATCAATGTAATCTGCTTTTGAAGAATTTAATATTAAATTATAGAATTCTCAGGAGAGGAAATGAGACCAAGTGCCAGGTAAGTACTTTTTGATACCTTGAATACTGACCATTCTTCATTCAAAAATATTTTGTGACTCCAAGTTTTTACACCAGCATTTTGTGGGATTGTTCCAAAAAATGTGATTGGTCACACTTAAGTTGGGCACTACAGTTATATAACATTTAAAAAATGGCTGGTAGCTATATGCTGAAGAGAAGTACTGGATTTAAGAGACAACCAACAAAAATGATAGATAAAATACAAGAAACAAGAGAATATGCTAGTTACTCATATTAAATACACACTTAGTACTTTTCCACAATTTTTTAGCGTGACATAAATGAAATACATTTCATGGAAGAGCCATATGCAAAACAAATTTATATGTTTTCAGAGAATGAAGCTGTAAAGCTCTCCCCAACAAACGTTTCATATCTTAACTGAATATTTTCTATTCTTAATTGTTTTATTGATAGTTTTATTTCCTCAAATAAAACAATTTTTCATCTTAACATTAAACAATGGAGTTAGTTGTGCTTATAGTTTTGTGACTCCCGTAGATTTTGTTGGTACTTTCAAAGATAAACAGCATTTCGCATAGCTCCCACTGTGAAACAAGATTGTATAATGACAAATGGAGAAACCTCCTAATAAACATAAAAAATAATGAAAAGGAAGTACTCATATACAGGGCAGTTAAGGGAAAATTACTCCATGTCAGGGACTGAACACACAATTTTGAACACTCTCTGGGTTTAGGGGAAAAAATGAAGTACACATCTGGTTGTTTGCCTGTGTGATTTGTCCATATGCCAGAAAAGGGTCCCTCGCATGAGTAGTTTCTCCTAAACCCAGAGTGTGTGTGACATTGCGTGAGTGTTCGGTCCCTGGTGCAGAGTAATTTCCCCTAAACCGGCATGTATGCGAGTACATACTTCCTTTTTATTATTTTTTAATGGTCATTAGGAGGTTTCTCCACCTGTCATTGATTTTAACCATAGAGCTCTGATATTTTCGTTAAGATTGTATATTTTTACTGGGGGCTTAAGAGTTCTTGGAGCCCTGGCAAGAGAGTCATTTGAGGACCCTTACACCAGGGGTGCTCACACTTACAAGCTTGGGATCTACTGCCCATTCTCCACTTGTGTGGCATCGATCGTCCATCTTCACTATTAAAAATTCTTTCGAATAGGAGGGAGAGGGATGGCTGAAATAGATTGGAGAAAGCTAGAGGATGGTGGTTGTTTTATCCAGTTTACTTGACCTCTTTTCTTAATGTGATCTACCGGCAACAAATTATCAAAGAACTATTTAATCTTCTGTACAAAATAAATTCATTACACAGTATTAAGTAGACGTGGACGATTTGCACTGCATGACATCAGCAATCTGTGTAAACTTTGGATTATATCTGCTTATTGCTAGTCATATATACCGTAAATACCCGCGTATAATGTGCACTTTTTTTTTTAAATATTCGAGTTAAAAATTAGGATGCGTGTTATACGAGGGTACATAATTTTCCTATTTCCATTTGACCTCATATTTACACCATTTCTGCACAGTAATTACTGCCCGGGTATCCTCATATTTTTATTGGTGATTTTTACAAAAAGTAAGATAGAAAATGGTAAAAATTTATTAACTAATTCTATAAACATACATTAATTAGATATGAAAAGAATGATTTCAGTATTTATTCATTTTAAAAGCCAAGAAATTCTTCATCACTGGACCATTTCTTCTTCGATGTTGTTATCGGAATCGTCATCTTACGCATGACGTCACCCTACACCAGCGCCCGGCCTGGTGGTGGGGTACTGGTACTACTTACAATTAGAAACAATGGCAGCTGATGCCTTTGAGTACGCTGGGAGTTGATGCTTCTTGTAGAACTAAATAAAGTTATCTTTCCCTACCTTTTTCTCAGCATTTATACGTGATTTATTCTTGATTCTTAGAGTCTGTAGTTAATTATGGTTATTTGCTACCGTGTTTACGTGCTCCCGATTGTTCTAATAAGGGTAAAACTGAAGGTTGGGCGAACCCGTTCACCTCAGGAGTGACAAAAACGTATGTAAAAAACACAGGATTATCGTCATTCTATTTTATTAACTCAAAGAATGTCATATGCCATACTATGAAATTAATATAATTCGATTTATTATGTCCTAATATCACCTTGTAAGTGAACATAGAGTATATAATGATTGAGTTAGCTGACGTTCTTTGGAACGTTATTCGAAAATTTCATTTTGCACTTTTATTATGTTACCAATAATTCGATCATTGCTTTAGAACACGTTACACTAAATACTTTATTCTGGAACGGTAACTCTAAAAACATCGGTGCGCACTATATGCGGGTATATAGAAAAATCATAGATTACGAGGCTGAAAACCCCCCCTGCACGTTATATGAGGGTGTGCATTATACGCGGGTATTTACGGTAGTTGTCCAAGTGATTTAAGTGGAATGATGCAAGGATTTTATTATTTTCATGCTGGATAATACTGACTCGCAAAGATACATGGAACTAAAAAAATGCTGTTACATACATATCCCAACATATGCTGCTTATCCCATCATGCCGAACCTGCCTTCGACCTCATAGGCAGTGTTTAATTACATGTTCTTCAGGCTTGTGAAGTTAAATCTTGGAGCTACTTATCATTTTCCATTTACCTGGTGATTGACCACCAATTTCCACTGCTGAAAATTGGGGCAACTAACTTTCAGATATCTACCTAAAAATGTCTTGGCAATCGCGATCGATGTCTTGAGCACCCCTGCCTTAGACTATATGACTATAGACCAAGCATTTCAGATTAAAATTTTTCTATTGTAAAGTTTTGGGCCCCCCTAACATGTAGAGCAGCAGCCATGGAAGTACGCGGGGGGGGGGGGGGGGTAAGAGTGGGCAGTTGCCCCCTCTGCATCAAGCCTATGTCAAGGGAAACAACTAACTATTGATATCTGGTTAGGTTGGGATTTACTCTGCCATTTCTCTGAGGTCAGGCAGGCAAGCAGGTACGGACCCCTGCAATATGCTTGAAACAAACCACTAAATTATTAAGCCTGCCAAACTCTACTGTGGGAGATTGCCTATCCCCTTGCCCCCCTCCCCTCCCCCTGGAAAAGTTAAAGCAGTTGCTCCATTTGCCCATCTCTAAGACCACCACCATTTTTACATGTGGGTTTTACAATGTTTGGATGCACTAAATTTTTAGTACTAAAGCATTATCAATTTATTAGAAGAAAAATTATCACCCTTATTATAATCTATTAAGTTTTCAAATGCATTTATTTATTTAAAAAGGTATTTTGAAGCACTCAAGCATGCCATGACATCCTGTTAAGAAACACTGTTACAGTGGCCAATGGATATTATTTTGGCATCTTTTACTATAATAATATAAAGAATCAAAAATGAACAATTTCCATTATTTATTACTTCTGAATATAAGAGCACATCAAAAATAAACTTTTACTATTTGCTAAAGCAAAAATATAAACTGGTGTAATCCACAAAATATGATTTTATGATGAAGAGCAATATCAACCATAAAATTTCTATTTTATACCAAATGCTTTTGCATGAAGAGGCATCTTTTAAGTTATGTTAGCAAATTAGTTTTGATTTATTCACTTTAGAGAGGGCATTCTGGAACACAATAATATTCATTTTGACGATTATCACAAGCATGATTGTAAGCAGCATAAAATATCCCATCCACCACATATGGAATAACATCAATATTATCTTGCAAAATATTGCCAGAAGAAATGATTTCTTGTAGAAACTGAAAAAGTTTGCAGAACTACCTTCAATGTACATACTTGGAGTTTTATAGGCATTATCATAAATCAACATTAGTATCCCTTTAATTGAAAATTGAGGAAAATAGATTTTATTGTTGAGATGGTTAATGCTACAAAAGATGTTTATACCAGGGATAGACAATCTTTTCTGTATGGTGGGCTGCATTGGTGGCAGTGAATCCTTCTTTGGAGTGCACTGGAAATTGCCAATGCTTTAGTGGACTGGATTAAAGTTAAATTGGAAGTTACCTAGAAATTTTTAGCCACCATATGAGGGAAAATCAAGTTAAACTTAGGTTTTTAGAGTTTAACATTTAGATATTAAAATCATTATGGAATTCAATCATAGAAATGCCTTTGAGAAAAGATCAAAAACAACATTAAAAAGAACTTATTTGAATTGAGAAATATTTACTTCAAGAGTCCCAATTTAACACTAGATATTTTAACATGTGCATGTGCAATGTGCAGCCCTTGGGCTGCACATTGCACACCCCTAGTTTATACCATTAACTTCAAAATGCAAATAAAAACTAATACTTAATAATACTCAGCATAGTAACAAAGTTTAAGTTCAGTTTACTAATATGTTTACCTTGCAAATTTCTTTATTGAATTGGTTTCCCCAAATATATATCTTTTGCAGTGGACATGTTCTCTTCAGTTGGAAGGCTAAATTTCTGAGGCCAATGTTACTTATTCTGTTATATCCAATATTTAGAACCTCTAATTTAGTGCTTGGTATACATTTACTTAATTCTCTAAAATAAGAATAAAAATTAGCAATATGGAGGTATTAATTTAGTAAGAATAGTGACTTAAATGTTAAATGCATACCAAAAAATTAGATTAAGAGGCCATTTTTTGTGTGAAGAGATTTAGGATGATTTGTCATCCTAAAATAGAGTACTCACATCGCTCCTGTGTCATGTATCATGTTATGCGAAATATTTAAGAGCAGCAACGGTGGTCCAGACAGCAAATATGGACTGAGGTAATCGATTGAATCATCTGCAATGGAATTGCAGCTTAAGTCAAGATGTCTCAAGTAGGAAACAAATCCACCTTTAGCAATTATTCTCTGAAGTGGATTTTTTATTGATCCTGTACTGGTATTTTCCCCAACCATCTCATTCTCCATATTTTCTTCTTGATCCCTCAATTCCTCCTCTTTCAGCTTTCCTTCATTATATTTCAGGTATTCCTCAATTGAAACCATTTCAGTGGAACAGCTACTTGCCTCCTGAAAATTAATATTTCAAAATGTTTTAATAAAGACACATTTCATTGTAGCATCAATGCAGACAAAAAATCATCAACATAATTCATCAAATAATTGAAAGTTTTTATTTGTACAAAGAAGTTCATTTTTTAAATATTAAATATTGCAATACACTTGTTAATAGGGTTGCACATTCAAAGCTATCAGTACCTCTTAGAGTAATTCAAATTATCTTACCCTTTAAAATATGAAAACCTACATATCATTTCAGCCATCTGTCTAATTAAATTTGGCTAAGAGAAATAATACAAAGTTTTTCCAACATTTAACAAAATTAAAACTAATATTATTGGCATTATATTTTTACACCATAACATCCATTTCCATTAGTAAGTAGCAGTACAGAAAATTATGGTCAAGTAATAAAGCCTTTTCTGTGATTAAACAAATTTTTATTTTTCCTGAGGATCGCTCTTGAATTAATTCCTTAAGAACGAGCATATCAATACAAATTTTTTCAACAACTTTGTTTCTTAAATTAATAGCAATTATTTTTCACCATTTGCATATTTGATTCACTAGAGAATTATCGAGCTTGACTTGTGGCTGAAAAGTTTCAAGAATAAGCACTTAAAAATGATTGATTACCACTGAAGACATCAGCATTGTAGCCAAAATGGGCATCTGGTGATTTCATAATCATGGAGATACCTAAGATTAGTACTTTCTCATTTTTTTTAAGTGTTGTGCTTATTCTTGATGTGCATATTTCAATATTAAAAATAACTATTTTACCGATTTTTTCACTCGTGTAAATTTTTGCACTTTTTGCATTCAGTATCAAAATATTGTCATGCAACAAACCTCATCTAGCAAAATGGCAGGTTCCTCTTTCGGTATGATGAATTTCTCATCAACATTCTTGTGAAGTCCTAGTGAGAGTAACTGTACATCGTGATCTCCAAATCCAAATTTTTTCAATATCAATCCATGCAGATGGATATTCATCTGTCAATACAAATGATAAACTTGAATGAAGCTGATTTTCTCAGTGACAAGCAGTTTTTATTATTTTATACACTAATGTATAGCAGGCAAACATAAAAGTAGATTTATTAAATAACATGGAGGTTGATTATATGATAAGAAAATTTTATGCATGAATCATTAATTATCAAATAAATAGACGGGGAATATTCTGACTCAACACTGATACTGTGTTACCATATGGGCTACAAATTACACACCAAACACAATCAATGTGTCTTAGTAATTTACTCACCATAAATATGCAACTGTCTTTTTTATTAATGAAACATCTTAATTATAAAATGAATGCTTATGTAGCTTAAAAAATCAAGAGTTTACCTAAAGGTTTTTGCACATTTAAGACAAACATTTATGTACTTCTAATAAAATAAAAAAAGCACTAGGATTGATGATAAAAAATTAATCTACTACAAAATAAGCCATGAATGAAAAAAGTATTTTTTTAAAACAACATTTAGCAATTCAATATTTAAAGAACTAAATGAAAGTATTCAATAGTATACAGATATTATCTTTAGTCCATTCAAAAAATTGTTTACTTAAGATTATTCCAAAGCTTTTTTCAAATAAGATTCAAGTTGAATCAAAACCTAAAGAATTTTTTAAACAATCTACATTAAATTTGTTTAATAATTAAAACACACAGACAACATCTGCCCTAAAACTTCAGCAGCATGAGGTTGAAAAAACATCAGCAATGGTCGACTCAGTTCAAGGGAATTGAGAGTTACATCTGTATTCCGTAAAGCAGCCACCAAATAAACAATACTCTCTATGTCCTGGTCAGTCTCTCCAATGTCCAAGTGTTCCAAGTAATCATTATTTCTCAGAAAAGCTGCAAGATATTTGCCTCCCTGTTGAGATACAAGATAAAATCATTACACAAAACTAGAGAAACAGGAATATCTCTTCATTAACATCCTAAATTCGGAATGGTACACTTTGGTGCTACCAATTCGGCGATGGACAATTCAGCACAACTGATTTGGTGACAGGGCAATTTGATGCCGGGACAATTCGGTACCGGGACAATTCGGTACCGGGACGATTCTGTACCTGGAGGAAAAAGCAACAACTTTCAGTTGGATTGAGATGTAGGGTTGCCACCTCTCCCAGAATTCTGGTAGTCTCCCAGAATTATCCCACCTTAGAAACACCTCTCCCGGAATCTGGTAGAACTTGTCCAGGAGCCAAAAATCCTCGTAATCAGGTAATTTTCATCTATACAAGTAATTTTACCTTATATTAAGTTGAGATTTTGGTAGAATCATTTCCTTTGATTCCAATGAAGTGATACTTAATGTATAAATATACTCTTTATACAGGATCGTGTTGGTTACTGCCTCTGATGCCCCACTAAACTGTTGCCTGATTTTTATTACAATTTAAACCAATCAAGAAACATTCAATATTGTTTTTGATTTCTTTTCAAAAGTAAATGGAGTTGACGGAGAATTAAAGAAAAATGTAACATCTGTGCTTCCAGTTCCAGTATCCAACGCAGTCTGTGAATACGTGTTCAACATCATTAATGAATTGTTGTGTAAAGGTCGAAATAGGTTGTGTGGATCATGTCAAGGCAGAAATTCAAGTATGCACCAATTTTAATTACTCTTGTAAAGATTTCCATGCCTTTTTATAATCATAACCAGATATTTTGGAGACTGCTCAAAGTAGTTCAAAATACAAATTCAAATTAAATAAATGAAGTATGGCAATTGAAGTAATGTTATTTTATGAGTTTATTATTATTATTATTTATAGAATAATGTTAAAACAAAATTATAGTTAAATATCCATGTTTTCTAAATAATGAATAAAAAAAATTATTGTTCCCATTAGCAGTTTTTTAACCTATGGACAATCTCGCAATTAACTACTCATATGGTGGATATCTCCCAGATTCAGCAATTTACAAGGTTGAAACTCTAACTTTAACAATAAAATAATCATCATATGTTTCCTATTAACCCTAATCCTACCAGGCTGTGACTTAGAGTATTTTTAATCACGATTACTTCTACAATTAAATTTATTTGGCAGTGAGACTTTGTGTATTCTATTACTTTATATTTCTACATAAATAAACACCATTAACAATTTTTTAAACTGTTTTTGTTTCATTTATATAGTCCCTAATATAAAATCCTGATGTTGACTACCAAGATGTGACTCAGAGACACATTGACACAATATAGCAAAAATGTTCTTTGTGATTGCATCTTGTGTTATCCTGTTGCAATATGCACTAAATTACATACAATATTATTGAGTACTACGTACGTGAGGATCAGTTGATGAACTGTTCTCATTAAGTGTAGGCCATTTTATCATTGCAATATCTTAGACAAGTGTTTCGTAAAAGTGAAAGATTTGCCAAATAGAAAACAAGCAATTGAAACCGGTATTTTTGATTTCCGTAAGAAAATGACCCTCGTCAGCTATGTACCAAAAAAATTAGCCATTATTCTAATATCGGCTATGCATCATAGTGATGAAGAAAATAATAACAAATCTACAATAAATTTGTATTATAATTCTACGAAAGGCGGAGTAGAAATAATGGATCATTTGGCACATGTATCTTCGGTAAAACAGAAAACAAACAGGTGGCCTATTGCACAGTTTTACAACTTATGTTAGTTTATGTTTGTGGTTGCAAAGGTTGCCAGGCTAAATATATAACCCAACTGGAACAACTCAAAACAAAATGTTCACTGTAAATTGTTTCTAAGAGAGTTGGTTCAAAGATATAGTTAGTTATTCCCAAGATCCAGCACACAAAAACAACATATGTCAAAAATCATATTACCTCAATAAACGAAGTGCTAGAAATGTCACAAAAATATGGAGGAAACTGTAACAGTGTCCGGAACAACAAAGATTCGACACCGCTGCCACATATGCCCCTCAAAAATAAGTCACGTATCCAAGCAATGTTGCAGTGACCGTGGTCTAAATATTTGTAATGAACATTCTAAAAAGGTTGTCATTTGTAAAACATACATCAAAAAACAATGAATTAAATAATATATTTATTATTACATCTAACATTTTCAAAAAATATTTGTGCCTGAAATAAAATATAAATATTATATTTAATCATGTATAATATGTAACCATTAATAATACTCTTCAAATAAATCTTATCACACAAATTTATCATGTGCCCCTAAGTCACATCCTGGTACTTTACGTCAGTGAAAAAGCCTGGTAGGATAAGGGTTAAGTAAATATAACAAGTTTCATTCCTCACTTGAGCTGTTTTATGACCTAGAGAAAATTATCCCAGAATTTGCTGCTCATGAGGTGGAAATCTCCCGGAGTCAACTACTCATACGTTGGCAACCCTAGTTGAGAGGTTGGATTCGTTCTATTCTCTCCCCCGGGTTGGGTTGAGAGGTTGCAATCCTAATCTCAACCCAACTCGGAGGGAGGGAATAGAACGAATCCAACCCCATAATCACTAAACCAAACCGGGGGGGAAAGTAGAATTCATCAAACCTCCAAACACTCGACTCAATCCAGGAGTAGGAAATAGAACGAATCCCACCTCCAGCCACTCCACCCCATCTGGAGGGATGGAATATAATGAATTCAACCCCCAATCACTCTACTCAACTAAAAGTTGTTGCTTTATCCTCCTGGCATCGAATTGTCCCATTGCCAAATTGTCCCGTTGCCCAATCGGTTGCACAGAATTGTCCATTGCCAAATCAGTCACGCTGAACTGTCCTAAATTGGTATATGGAAACTTAAGCCCAATAGAAAATTTCAAATAAGATAGATAAGTTCTAATTCTTAATCTGCATTTATTGTGTCATGACCAAAAGCCAATTGCAGTTACTAGTTGTAAGTCATATCTATGATACTGAAACTTATTGTGACTATATGCAACATGAACACTTCATCATTTCACCTTCACTAATAAAAGGGCTGCGAGAATTTGCACTACACTCCAAATGAAGAGATGGTGCCAAGGGTTGATAATTGCAAATAACTAGGCTTATATATGTACCGAAAAAAAAAACAAAAATGAGATATACACATTGACAAAAATCTAACATCGAAACATTTAAAAAATATTTAAGTACTGATGCATGGAGTTAAAAGAATTAAATTTACTTCGTCAAATTCCATGTATTCAATTATTACCAACTACGGCTGCAAGTATGGTTGCCAACAGTGTCGTATTGACCTGGAGATTTCGGATCTAGTGATCTGTATCCGGGCTTGGTATAATTTCTTCGGTTCTGCTAGTTTTTCTAGACTTCTACAGAAATAAAATACAATATGAAATTTTGGGGAAAATTTTCACTTTTCTGATTCATTGATGTAATATTTTTATCATTATATACTTTGTTATACAATAGGGTGATCATATTTTAAAAATTAAAAAACAGCCGACATAAATTTGAATTCAATGAAACAATTCATTCAAAAGCATAATCCCAACTGGGGCTAAATAGAAATTTAGCTTAACAATCCTGAAATATAGGTGGATGACCAACAAATTAATTTGCTTTTTAAATATTTATTAAGTTTTATTTGCAATTAATTTGCATCTTATGTTGAAGGGGTTGGTTCTAAAGCTGGTATGAGAATTGATGATTTATTCTCTTGTGCAGACATTTTGTACTTTGTGGACGAAGATATTTCTTGCAGTAATTTGGGCAGTGGCATAGTTAGGTTCTCCTTCGCTCGCCCCCCTCCCTTAGCTCCCTGTACAATTTTCCAAACAAATGTAATGTGGGGAATATGATGGAACCCCAAGCATACCATACTAGCATTTTAATTAGGCATATAAACAGAAACCTTAATTTTCAATCCATGAGTTTGTGCCTCTTTAGCCCTATGCCCAGGGGCAACTGACTCCTCTGCTCCTCCCTCACAATGCCACTGAATTTGGGATTGTTTGAAACAAATTGTAAAAGTCGTTTCATGAAAGATCCCAAAAACGAGCTTTTGTCACTATCACTGCTTTCATCTTTCCGAGGAAACGGTTCTTTTTGTCTGTCCACAGAGCATTTGTGATAGAAAACTTTCTATAGCTGAACTTGTGCCGGGAATAGCTAAAGCAAATTCCAAAATCATTTGTATGTATATAACAAAACTCTTTTACCTTGAGCAAACCATCGTTTGACAGTTTCAGTTAAAGTCATGTTCCATTCAGCAATTTTGATTTTACTGATATTCGTAGCATGGTGGTATTCATCGAAAAGCTCGTGTTTGTCTATAACTTGCATGATATGTATGAGATTAATTTTTCATGTAACTTTGTATATTAAATGGCACTCATGGAAAAATGGGACAACAGGCGTTTTAACTTTATCAGGACAACAGGACACTTAACTAAAAGATGGAATGTATTGTTACCATAGGATAATGTTAAACAGATCAAATGGCAATTAGCAAAAACAAAAAATGTGAGTGAAGGAATGTGGTAGAAAAGACAGAAGTAATTGGGGAAACACAAAACAAGTTTAAAATTAAATTGAGGCTACTAAAAACAAATACTGTGAAATACTTTTTAGTCTGGTTTCCAAATAAAACAGCCTGAAATTATCCTGTCTGTGTGTGTCCCCTATTAACGACTTTTGCACCAATGGACCGATTTTCATGAAACTTGATACATATGAGGCTCGTGCTGCCGGGGCCCACCTCTGGGCTATATTTTATTTTGCAAAGACTGAAGTACCAGGCTGGATTCCAGGAACTTTTTTCCTTATTTATTTTACATTGGAAGTTTCAAATCTATTGTGCAGAAATGTTTTCTTTAATACTTTAAAATATCTTAAAAATGTGATATCGGAGCGAGGTTTGTACTTTTCTAAGAGTAAAATAATGTAGATTCCAATCCTTATCACAGAATGTTCATAATTGATCATACTTACTTGAATTTATACTAAAACAGCGAATACTAAAACCAATGTCAAAATCTCTTTGACGTATTTTGCATGTATTTGTTTAAATAAACAAATGTAATAAATGTTACTGTTTATATGCTAATATGTATGGATCAACGTTCCTGGAATTGAACCTAGGACTTCAATCTTCACCAAATAAAATATAGCCCGGAGGTGGGTGCTGGCAGCACGAGCTTCATACCAAGTTTCATGAAAATTGGTCCATTGATGCAAAAGTTGTTAATAGGGGACACACACTAAGACATGACCATTTCATAAGGCTATGTTTCCTTTGGAAACCAGCCTAAAAACAATATATTTTGTCTTTACCCTCTTTTCCCCATAATAGATGTATACACTTAAAATAAACCAAGTAATATAGACCCACAGCTTAAGTTTAATTTCCTTAAATTATTCTAAAATCCTATTTTCGACTGGGTATGGAACGTGAAGAGGGATGAAATGGGCTGTGGCCACGAGTGCAGAAATAAGTTATGTGGTTCTTGAGTCAAAACATTTGGGTACCACTGATCTATACAATTTAGATATGCAACAGTAAGATTTTCATAAATACAAAGTATCCAATTTAAAAAATATTCAATAAAAAACGTTTGTTTTATTTTCCTCCATATTATTTTTTTCTGTTATTTCTCCAGTGACAAAGAAGTTCATTTTTTGCTTCAAGTAATGTGACAGCACTGTTCGTGTTATTTTATCCAAATATGCTTTGATGTAAATCCTAAATATCAGATTCCACAAGAATATTTGCAGTGGTGAAGCACTTGATGTACAGGCTGACAGAAAACTAAATACAATAGGTACTATTTCTTTTAAGAATAATACCTGAAAAAGTGCTCTTGTAGCCAAACAAAAAATTTGAAAAAACATTACCACAGGAATGGTATGTTAAGATGGTGAGCAAAAAGAATGCATAATATAATACCATCCTGATATTTAACGAAAAAACATCATGGATAATTTAATAAAAATTATTATTTTTGCATGTTCAAATGTTTTTCACAAAGGACTTGAGATTAAACCTCCAACTCCACTATTACCTCTGGTCCAAATTTATTCCCATTCAACCTCAAGGACTTGACCTTCAGATCAGATCCAGCATCGCAAAGAAACTTGACTCCCTCACTCTCAATGTCATTGCACATCAAGTTGAGATGATCAAGTTCATGACCGAGCTTCTGAAAATTCAATAATTTTTAATACTTTAGTTTTGACAAATACACGAGTTCGTTGTTCAAAATATTTTCCCATTTCAACCAATGCAAATAAAATTATCAAAAATTGTTTTGACACTTTCTAAATCATAATCACAAAAAGATTTTTGGAAGATTTAAAGAAAATATCCACAATACAGATCATCTTTATCTGTGGTTCAGTGTAGCTGGATACCTAGATATGGAAAAAAACTTATCAAGAACTTACAGAAATTTTAATTCTACAAATTTTATTTATTAATAAATTATGAAATCGTATTATTTATTGGAATATTATTAACTATGAAAACTTAACCATGAATGTTTAGCTAAAATGATTCCTTTATGGACCAATAGAATTTTTTATTACTTTTAAGAAACAAACCAACACGAAAATCCCTTCATCAGTAATTTTGTTGTAACAGAGATTAAGTGAGCGGACTTGATGATTCCCCACAAAGTCACAGATTTCTTGAATATCTTCATCTTTTACTCTGGAACTTTGAAAAGAAACTGTTTGCATAAAAAATCTATTTTAAAAAGTACAATATCAGTTTTTGCTAAATGAATCTGGAATATTCTTTCAAATACCTACTAGAGAATCTATGGTAATTGATAGTATTCATAAGCAAGCTAAACCAAAGAGTTTTTCTCACTACATCGATTTGAATTATATTGTATACGACAAAATATCATTCAAGAAATGTAATTAAAATGTGACAATACTTGATTCGAGGCAGCAAGTCATTCCCACGAAGTCGAAGTTCTCTTCTTCCATCCTCCGACACAGACAGAAATTTAATCATTAACTCTTGTGTTAACACCATACTTAAGCAGTAAAATAACACAACATGATTCGTACAATTTTGAAACCATGGGATTCAGATGGGCAAAATGGGACTTAAACCTCAGTAACCAATTGTAGATTGTCTTCAATTATAACCAGAAAGCTATGCCAATAAAATAAAAATTAATTTTTATTTCCTTTATTTAAATAAAGCTCCACTTTATGCTTCCAAAGCAGAAGAATTTACACAAGAAACCAAATGAGGAAATTTTCAACCAATTGCAGATATAACTGTTGCTAAGGATATATTTAAACAAGTTTTCCTTGACAAAAAGTAAACAAGAAATACAGCCAATTTTGTAAATAACACCAGCACATTGGTGTGGTGACAATTTTATTTTATGTTGAGTATGTACAATATGAGATCAAAGGTTATTAAATAAAAAAATAAGGGGTCCTAATTTGAGAGAAATTCCTTTTATGGTTTATTTTTGTGGATGGATGCCTCAAAGGATTAACAATTAACAGGAACTGATTAACTCTACAACAATTAAATTTCCCTAAAATACAAAAATATAACTACATCCCAGTTTTGGTAGAACAAAAGCTTGTTTAGATGGTTTAGCAAATTAAATAGTATATATATTGTGGATATCTTTAAACTTACTTAGATATTTGCATAATTAAGCTTGAAAGGAAGATTAAAATAATTGGTGCACATTTAATAAGCTTCACATTTATTCTCTAATTTGCCAAACCAACAAGTTAAATTATTACAGTCATAAACAGAATTTGATAATCTCAGAAATAAACAGCCTGAAGCCCCCTTGCCATTTCTTATATTTAAAATCAAAAGCAGAACATTTTTAAGCCCGTAACTTTTGAATGGGAATACTTTGCAACAGTGTACATGACTGGCCATCGAGAGCAACAGCTTGTGATATAAGACTTGCACCATGACTAGCACAACTATTGGATTCAGAGTGATGTCTCATCCATGCAACTGCATCTCGAACCTTCCTCAACTGAACACGAGACAAGAATGTCGAAATCAGCTGGTATTCAGGAAAGGTGCGACGTTGGGAATAGGAACCCATTGTTCTTCCTCTTTCGCACACTAGCTTTGATGTGAGGAAAAGAAGCCACTGGAGAACCTGTAAAGAGATTTAAAACAAGAAGTTAACCAGCAAAATAATTTGAAAATGTAAAATATTAATTCAACCTCACTTAAATTCTTTGTATCTGCGCCAATATTACACATCTTATACTGAGCTCCTGTTGGATGCCCAATAAATAATCATTTACTTAAAACCTTTCTACTTCATTGCTGTTACTTAGGATATTTTTCCTTGAATCCATATTTGCTGTCAGATTAATACCATTCTTTTACTCCAAATATTTTTTGTTTATGTTGTATTTCTGTAAACTTGACTGCAAATAACTTTCATCGATACATAGCATAAATGCAACTGAAAAGTGCTAATCTATCAAAAATGATGGATACCTATTTATGACCTGACTTATACATCGAGCAGCAAGTCTCTAATTTCTGATCACATCAGTCAGAAGATTTCTGATCATGCTATCGCCATTGGTCGTGAGATGTACGATTGTATTATAGGAATGAAACATAAAACAAAAGTTCCGTTACCTGTCGATGTATAAGCAAATGAATGTTTCCCTTCTAACTCTCCCCATCATTGCTCCCGATGATGACTCATGTTTGTAGATTATTAATTTAACCGAATTTCTGAGGGATTCATAAAAGAAATATTTTTGTTTATTTATATTATTGTACTTTTAATGGAGTTCTCACAAGTTCATTTTCTTTTATACTTTCAACGATCTTTTGCCTGATATTTCTCCGCCTAATGCGTCTATTTTAAGTATTCGGAGGAAGTCTTCACAAAAATAATTTCAGGGATACCATGTCATAAGCATCAATAAAGGATGTAGTGTGTGCCGAGATCAACGAAGAATGTGCGATTTAATTATTTAAACAATGTTAAATTTTAATGCAAAATACGAAAAAGGATTTATAAGAGGAAGAATGAAAGAAAAAATAATCTAACCAAGAAGGAATCAAACTCGCGCCCTCATGTTCTGAACGCATCCACTATACGCTCACCGCCAACAATTACTTAACCAGTCAGGTGTGCATTAAGACATTTATACCAGTTGACGAGAAACTGAAATATTTAATCGTGATTTTCCAAAAACTATTGGCCGCATATGCCGAAAAGGGGGGTTTGCAGTGATCCTGAAATTCAGAGCTATGCACCTACCAAGTTTCATAAAAATCCATGATCCCACTACCGTGTCCTCTCCTTGTTAGAAAAAATCATGCATAGATACCTAATTGTTGTCAATGTAAACAATCTTCACAGTGAGTGAATAATAATAAATAATATTGCTATAATTATGAAAATACATTTAATATAATTGTGTGCATGCCGCATTTTGCAAGCAGAAGGAAATGCATTATCTACAATGAAGACCGGAAACAAATATTACAACTACTTAAGTTGGGTATGTTTTAAATAATTTTGTATTGTTTGATTAATTACAACTGATTATAAAATAAATCTGTAAATGAAAATTTAATATTTCCCTGATATTTTTTTGTCTTTTTTACATGCCTTCCTGCAAATATTTGTAACATTGCCACCTGGCCAGTATGGCCTACTTGTAACATGTTTTAATAATAATATCATTCTGCAGTATTTAGTCACACGTACGTAAATAGCTTTATTAATGCACCAACTTAGGGGAGGGAAGAAATTTTTAGTAGAGAGAGAGAATAAAATCGTGGTGTTTCAGTATTTTATGGTATGTGTTCGTTCCAAGTATATTGTTATGTTTCAAATACTCTATCGCATGAAACTTGCATATTTAAAATACACTAGAATTTCCAAACTTGTTTACGAAAATATTGGAGCACGATAAAGATATCCAGGCACCTGGACTCTACATGTATACACCCAGTCCCTGACTAACACAAATTCTACCAACACGTTTTTGTTTAACACAATTTTTAAAGTATCTCCAAAATATCAGAATAATTAAAAGATATTCTGATAAATTCAGTGAATATTAAGAGAAAAATAATCACATTATACACATCACAACCACATACAGAGATACCCCAATATAGTAAGAATTCATCAAATTCATAAAAAGACTCATTCAAACGAGTACTGATGACATCAGAAAATTTAATTCTGTATACAGGTTGTCCCAGGAGGAAAGGTCAATATTCTGGGAGGTGAAAATATCGGTCATTCTAAGAAAAAAGTTCGCATGGACAAGTGTCCTATTCCAAACAGTTTCCGAGATAGAGTTATTTGAACGTACAGCTGCAAAATTATTGATAAGAAAGAGATATTACGTACTGTTGCTAATATTTATTGTTCAAGTGAAAAATTTGTTACAGTTTATAGTAAATTTTCGAAAATTTCACCGTCAACATTAATGCACTTTTCAACTTGCGTGAGAACATGGCGTGTTGCTCATCTGACATGAGTTCATCTTGATGTTCCTTTACGTGGGCAATAGCACCCATTATGCGATCGAGCAGTTCGTCTCGTGTATCCACTTTTCTTGTGTACACTTCACTCTTCATCCAACCCCATAAACAAAAATCTAACGGGGTTAGGTCTGGAGATCTTGGTGGCCAATGAATGGTACTGCCACGACCAATCCACCGATTAGGGAAAGTGTCATTTAGATGTTGCATCACAATTCGGGTATAAAGAGGAGGGGCTCCGTCATGCTGAAAGTACAATGCAATCCATGTAGCCAGAAGAACACCCTCTAGTTGTTGTACGTAATATCTCTTTCTTATCAATAATTTTGCAACTGTACATTCAAATAGCTCTATCTCGGAATCTGTTTGGAATAGGACACTTGTCCACACAAACTTTTTTCTTAGAATGACCGATACTATCACCTCCCAGAATATTGACCTTTCCTCCTGGGACACCCTGTATGTAACGTTAAGAAATTGACGGTGATGGTATTTTTGATTGCAATAAGGAAGTTCTCATTATATGCCATACTAATTTTATCGAGTATACACCATAATTCATTTGGGTTGATATTTTGCCTATTGCTCATTCGCTTGCAATAACAGCTTCAGTTTTGTGCAAATATATTTTACCAGCATTTCTTTACAAATAAAAACAAAGCTAAGAATTCAGGTCCATGTATGATTTTCATCTGTTAAGATGGGTCAACTTTGGAAATTATTATTCATGAAAGAAAAATACTGTGCAACAAAAGGGAGCTATTTCTTCCAATATCATAATGAGGTTCAAACTCAGTTTCTTAACAACATTCAGCTAAAAGAGCTCCATGAGCAGCCATTTAAATTATTTATGATCAGCAAATGGTGACAACAAACCTGTACTTGCTGACATGATATATTTAAGAATTGTCAGGATTGTTAATACTATACATCGACAAAAAAGTTTTCCATACAAAAAAATGTCATAATAAATTACTGTCATCTTTCAAATGTTTCTTGCTTAAATTCAATCACATTATTAGCTCAAGAGAAATGCAAGGTCTCTCTTTAAATGAAAAATTTTAAAGGCCAAAATCAAAGGCAGACATGATCATACAATTTGGAATTTCACTTAAGAGTTAATTTGCATTTCTAGAACTTCTCATAGCAATTCACTACAAACAGAGCTGAAAATTAATAACAAGAATTACAACAGTCACTTGCCTCATTGCTAGATGGATTTCCCTCTAACCATGATTTTGGAGCCCAAAGGAACAGCTGGCATACATTGGCAGCCATCTCAACACTCATGCGCTATAAAGGCAAAATTAGAAAGCTCTAAATTCTAAATCAAAAATGCTTGCATAGTAAGTAACATACTTAAAAATTGCATTATTTTTTCTCTTATTACTAATTAAAAACATTTTCAACACTTACTTGAAATGTCAAAACATCATTGCAAAATGTGGGATATGGCAGTTGTAATTAAATGATAAGAGATTTGTTGAAGATAAAATTTCCCCTTTCATCAAGATTAAAAATCATAGTTTTCAGTCTTACAAAAAAAAGCTCTTCCTAGAATGTCATAGCATCTGATACAAAGTTTTTCATAATGGTATTTCATTAATCAAGAAATACACCCTAATCATAAAAAGGGACCAGTAAAATTTATTGCCAGAAATTTTATAAAAATGAGAAGACACATGCTGCTCACCTTTGAAGGATCGCGGTGCAGGAGGTTTCTAATAAGGGCATTTATCACAGATGGGACAGATGAGGGCAATTCAGGAAGTTCGTATTCGTTGTAAGTGGCACTGCGGAGCAAGGGACGTTGGCCATCGGCTCTAAGATAAAATGGGTTCACAGAGCCGAACAATTCAAAGGCAAGTGCTCCAACTGCCCAAGCATCAGATTTTGAATAGTTAATGCTGGTAAATGGACCAGGCTCAGCTGTTACCACCTGAAAAAGTTAATGTAAATTTCACATAACTCATATGTTTAAAGAAAAATTACAATTTACTGGCAAAGAACAAAAACCTTGCAGTTGATATTCTAATTCAGTGGTGCCAAACCTATGATCCACAAAGGGTTTTTGTGCATCCTGCGAAGCAACGAAAAAGCAATCCGAAAATTTTAACACAAATTCATAATTTTTACGAAAATTTATCCCATTACCTAGTCTATGTTTCCTTTGTAGCATTGGATTTCTTGTCTTCAGAATGGATCTACACCTTAGCTAATTAATAGAGGGGATTATTTCACACCAATCTTCAATCAAGGATACTGGTTTAACAATCAGAAAATTAAACAAGTAGTTCTGGAAAGAACTAATCTGCCTACTTTCCTTTCAATACAATTTTAATATATAACAAGTAGGGGTGTACACATGTTTCCTGGGATACAGAAGAGTTTTTCGTGAAGTTCGTCACAGTATAATTGTATACTAATGTATTAGCTTTGAAATAAAAAATTATTTTTCCTTATATAGTGATAGCCCTGATTTTTTTATGCATTCTAAACATATCTCGTTTTCCCATTCTATACTCGCCCTAGATGAAATTTCTTTGAAATCTATTCAGCCAATACCTTTCAAATTCATAGTTACAGAAATATTCTAACCTTGATATTGTGGTAGCCCCGTTTAGTCAATCCGGTTAAAAAATATATTGGTTATTTATTTATATGAAGATTAAATACACTCACTATATTTGGTTAAAATCCATTACATCAGTTCTCTACAAAATACGTGTAAAAGAAATATTCTTTAACTAATCATTGTGGTAGCCCTGCTCCTTAGCTCCGCTTTAAACATCTTGATTTTATTATGATATGTTGTACAAATCCTATATACATAATTTAATTGAAATCCGTTCAGCCAAATCCTTCCAAATCCTCAACTACTGAAGAGTTTAATTTATAATTGTGGCACCCCTGTTTGACTTATCCGCTCCAAATATGATATAATGGTTTTGTATGTGTGTGTTTATTATAAGTATTAAATTTGGTTAAAATTGATGCGGACAGTTCAACACAAATACGTGTGAAAAGAAATTTTATTTTTCCTTGTACTGTGGCAGCCCTGCTCTCTATATCTATAATAAACATCCTGATTTTTTTATTTTATGTTACATGCTTACTTCATACAAAATTTTATTGAAATCGGTTGGGCCAATTCCTTCCAAATTCATAATTACAGAAAAGTTTAACTTAGCAATTGTGGCACCCCTGCTGTCTTGATTCGGTCCAAATTTATCAATTTGGTCATTAATATATTTGCATATTCTATTTTCTAAATTTAGTTGAAATTGGTTGATTTATGAAGAAGATATTAGGGGGGACACATACACACATACAGACACAAAGGCGATCTCATGAGACTACTTTCCATTTTTTGGAAAGTATGCTAAAAACTAACAAACAAAGAATAATACTAATTTTAAATTTAGCTTGAAAGTTATTTTTTCTAAAGAAAAAAATGTCTCAAGTTATGAAACTTAATATATTACTTACAAGGAGAGGTTATGCCCTGCCCATCAGGGATTCGGATGAAATTTGGAGAGTAGAAAGGATACATGAAATAAGAGATCCCTTGTATCAAAATTCTTTCCATTGGCCCTTAGCTTCCAAGTAATAACCATTCCAAATGTCACGGAAATACATAAACGTGATAAAAGTCCATTTGGAGTACAAGCAATCAAACATGTTCAGTGGCCGCGACGGTTGAGGCAGTAACCCTTTTTAGTATAATTTTTGGGTTCTCGCATTCGAACCTAGATTGAAGAATATTTTTTTTATATTTATTATTATTAAATAAGTATTATTATTATAAAAATATATCATTATACCAAAATATAATCTTAATAATAATATTTATTTAATAATGATTTTTATAATAATATTTATAAAATATTCTTATACCAACATTACTGCTGTTATAATTTTGGTTTCTTATAATTTTGGTTTCCATGTACATTTTCCATTCATAGAAATAACTATTATTAAAGATGGAAAATCATTTTATTAATTCATACCGTGCTTCATGTACTATATAAAGAAGTGCAAATTATAATGGCAATAATTTAGGTATAATAATATTTTATAAATAATATAAAAATTATTATAAAATAAATATTATTAAACAATATAATTTGGTATAATGATATATTTCTATTATAATAATAATACATATTTTATAATAATAAATATAAAAAATATTCTCCAATCGGGGTTTGAATGCAAGAACCCAAAAATAATATGAAAAAGGGTTACCAACTAAACCGCTGTGGCCAACGAACATGTTTGATTGTTTATACTTCAAATGGACTTTTATTGGATTTGCATTTTTCACAACATTTGGAACGGTTATTACACGGAAGCTAAGGGCCAATGGAAAGAATTTTGATACAAGGGATCTCTTATTTCATGTATACTTTCTACTCTCCAAATTTTGTCCGAATCCCTGATGGGCAGGGCATAACTCCCCTTGTTAGTTTTTAATTCAAGTCAAAAGCAGAAAGAGCTTTCTTCCAAGCAATTGCTATTATCCAAGTTTCATAAATGTGATCATTTCTGAAGCTATCCCACAAATAAGTTTAAACAAGATAATCCAAATGAAACTTATTATGCCTACTTTACATTTAATCATTTATTTAATACTTATATTGGCTTTAATAGCTTTAAAATCACTGTGGATGTTGCTCTTTGTATTCCTAAATTTCATAATTTAGCATTAAAAAATATTACAAATACATTCGAACGGAATATTAAATTGACCATGCGTATTTGTGCACCAAAAATAACACATGTATTAGACTAGACCGAATCCAAGTCCAACAATAGTTGTTGCTATGGCATCACTTTTAATGAGTGATAAAAACTGCAAAAATGCCAGTATTTATGCAAAATTCCAAGAAATATGAACTATAAGCAAAATTCTATGATAAAAATTAGAATCTTCATTCCTTTCCTCACAGAATAGTTCAATACAGGCGACTCACGAGATTCGACTGGGATGCGTTCCTGAAAATGCGGTCGAATCTCGAACAGTCGAATGTCGAACGCCGATTTTCGGTACACTAACACTCGGGAAAAAATTACCAAGTTTACTCTCGCGTTATATAAACATAAAATAACATTACTCAAATGTTAATAAAACAATATTGTTATGAATTGATAAAAAAAAATTAATATATAATTTATACGCGCACTGTAAAGAAAAAATCTTTTTTTCGTATGACTATCTTGCGTAAAAAATTCCAAATTGAATCCAATCTGCCTCATCGTTTCCCATGTCATTTAAATGAAGGAATTACTTGTATTTGTACTTTACCAACACATTTAACAGGAAAATCACGAGTAATATTTTGAATATTCGAGTTTCAACATTTTTAGTAAACGGCGCATACATGCAGATCGCAGCACATCCCTAAAGAGCCCTAGCAAAGACGGTTTGTGGCCCAACTTGCTAGAGTACTGAATATATCTATGCATAAAACTATACCGTTATCACAGCAAAATTATATAAAAGTTATTAAAAAGGAGAAAATTACTTAGGATTTAAAAAACAATGACATTGACAATATTTTATTTCCTTAAATCTTTTACAACTGCCTCTACTGGACTTAGTTCATTAATTACAAAGTTCAGAAATTTTAGTTGGAAGAAGAGGGGCTACTGGATTTGCTATTAACTGGGGAATTGGGTGGGTTAGGCCTTGCCTCCGAAGTTGGAGCAGCTTCTGCTGGCCGTGTGATTTCAGCATGGCTTTCCTATTGATCAACACGCTTTAAAATTTTTAATTTTAATTCGTAACTATGAGTCTTATGCACTCTTTTATTGGATACACTCACATTATCACTATTAAATTTCCTTTTAGATGCCATGTCAATGGATAATTTTAAAAATAAAAAATAACTAATATAAATTATTACAACTAAAAAACGAGCGAAATCAGTACAAATTCAAACTGCAATAACAGGAATAACGATGTCTGGAGAGAAACTACACCTTATATAAATGATTAAAACTAAAAAACGAGCGAAACTAATACAAATTGAAACTACTATAACAGGAATAATGATTTCTGGAGAGAAACTAAATCTTATATAAATGATTAAAACTAAAAAACGAGCGAAATTAATACAAATTCAAACTACTACAACAGCTTGAACCAAGTCTGAGAAAGTTTGAAAAACTCCGGATGTGACGTCGGCTAGTTCGACCGGTCAAATTCTCAAGTTGGTCGAATCTCGAGCGGTCGAATCTTGGGAGTCGACTGTATTACAATTCAAAGATACTTTAAAGTGCTATAGGATATTACCCTGCACGATGGATTTCAGATTTCCCATTTAAATCAAATGGGAATTATAGTTCCTGGAATCGAACCCAGGACTTTCAATCTTCGCCAAAAAAAACTATCCTTGGGAGCTCCAACCAAGTAGCAAGAGATTTCCACCAAGTGACATGAAAATCAGTGTATTGGTTCAAAAGTTAATTGGGGAGAGCAGGCAGACACAATGACGAAACTATAAACTTATTTCCATTCTAGAAAGTAGGCTAAAAATTCTGATATCATGGATTTGAAAAAGAATTTTATACTGAAGAAATTTTCTTCAATCTTGAAAAAAACACCTTCCATCCTTAAACATTCCACATACATCCTACTTAAGAACTCAACGATGATATTATGACTTTTTTGTTATGCAAACAAATCAAAACAAAATTACAACCAAGAGTTTTTCCTCTAAGTAGTGAAAGACAAATCAGAATAATCAATATGTCAATAACATAATCATTATGTAGACAATATAAAAACAATATTATAAAGGATATTTATTGTTCCACAAAGTAATTCAAGGCATAAAATGGAAATCATCCTACGTTTAGAATTTAAATTGTTTTTATAAAAATTTAGTGTTTAAGTAGTTAAAGACAAGAACTGTATATTAAAATAATTGCAATATTTATTACAAAGTAATAACACTTGTCTTTGCATACTTGTAGTTCAAAAATTGGATGGCAGGGATATTGACAGAACCATGGGGTGGAGAGGTTGCGAACCTCTAAGCAATGTCCTAAATTTGTTTAAAGAGCAACAATGCGACTGTCCTTGACGGCAGGAGATTTTTAACACAACAAATGTGAAATTTTCATTTTCAAAATGAATATATGGTGCAACTTCACATATATTTCAAAATCGATGGTAGGAAAATGAATTTTCAATCTTTAAGACGCTGTTTGGTTCAAGTACCATATTCTAAGTAATTTTAAAATGCGAATGAAAATTATGCTGCATTGCCTCTTGTAAACGTAACTCCCGTATAAAATACGGAGATATGGAGGAAGATACAAAACTGAGATTCTATTCTATTGGTTATAGATAATGAAAACTAACCTCAGGAGCCATCAGGGCTGCATTTCCACCTTTGTCAGTGTCCATTGTATGATACGGCAGACGCAAGCCATGCTTTCGATCTGCTAGACAGCAACCGAAATCTGATACAACCAATATTGGCCAATCCTCTCCCTCAGAGAGGTCAATTAGTAAATTATCAGATTTCAGATCCCTAAAAGAAAACCACATGATAATCACATTTTTCAACAGAAAATTATTATATTATTACTATTTGAATCAACTTTATGCATACAAAATAACTTTTCTTTAAATTATGACAGCTACACAAGTCTAAATGAATATGCAGCAAACAAATGTATTGGATATTTAGGAAAAATAACAATTTTTAAAGTTTGTATTATTGTAACTGATATTTTCCCTTTAGTTTTATATTAGTCAAGGTTGACAGTATCTCAAGTCCCCAATAAATCAACTATATCAAACTAACCTATGAGCAACTCCATGCAGATTGATATGAGCTACACCCTCCAGAAGCTGAGTGAGGAGGAGAATTGACACTCGTGGTGGAATGATCTTTTCTCGAAGATATTCATTCAAGTTACAGTCATACCTTAAGAACAAACAACACAGGATATAAGCTATTTTGCTGAATTAGATAAGGTCCATTTAAATGAACTAATAGAATTATGTAAGACAGCAAAAAGGCATGAACAGAGTACCTCTTCATAAGTAAAAACAGACTCATGTTGCGCCCAGATCCTTCAGGATTGATACGAGAAGGCAGAGCATCTGGATATAATGTAAATGAGCCAGGTAACTGCGGCACTCGGTCTGCAAACACATACTGCATATCTACCACATTTGGATGAGGTGGTAAAGGCTTTGTCCTATCCTGCAAGCTGAGCGATTAAATAAAAAAATATCAAACAAGATAGTATGATTTGATATGCCAATATCAGATATTATCAAATTTTAAAACCATGAATTTGAGGAAAAAATTCAGCTGAAGAATCAAGATTCTCAAATTAGTTTCAAGTTACCGCACTATAACATTTCAAACTGTATGATATACACTTTGTGGTACAATAAATCTAAATTAATAAAAACAACGCTACTAATCACCTTTTCTCCCACCCTGAAAGTTCTTCACTTGAAATCAGACACTGTGCTGGAACTGTTTCACGATGCATTGCTCGTAATATGGATAAAGCATTTGATTCAGCATCATAGTTGAACATCATCTTGAGGGCAAAAGGGAAGGTTGATATTGGATCATTTGCAGCAACTGATGGCCCATTTTCTGATGTAATAAATTCCTTCTGACCAGAACCTGGACCTCCGCCAGGATCTAAAAATCAATAGTAGCAATCAAATATTAAATTCCATGAGCTTCATAAGAATTCTCATATTTCTAAAAATGCCTTTATTATTATTATACAGACAGCAAATTATTTATTTAATGATGCAAGAATGCAATTAGAAATCCCAACTTTCTAATGAAAGCCACTTCTCTCATTATCTTTGATGAGATAAGATGGTATCTTCAAAACCGAAAGTAAGTTGCGATTTACGACATAAAACCTGAACAAATGAATCTTTCAAAATAATTCGATAAGATAACATCTAAACCCAAATTAAAAGAAAAATATTCTTAAGAGGTTCAAGACCCTAAACGGAGGCTATTTCTTAATTAAACATTTTGCTGTAACTTCCTTTATTCTAAGGCATACGTAGTTATTTGCAATGAAATCACTGATAGTAAATAAAATTACTGATTACCCAACAGAGAAGAATATAATTCTTCTACATATTATGTGAATAAACAATTGGTGAAGAATCTTCTAGAATATTTTCGAGTTGAAAATCGACAATATCGTGATTTACTACACAAAAACAACTGATTTAGAAAAATTATCATACCTTCGGTCCACTTAGCGGCGTAGACGACAGCACTGCAACCTTTGGCAATGGCAGGTCCAAGTGTAAAATTCTTTAATCCCACATCAGTCTTTGCAGAATCATCCAAATTATTTTTTACGGCCCACTTCAACTTGGAGACTGCTTCCTGAAAATGTTTGACGAAAACACTTATACGTGTGCAATGCATTTAAAAATGGTGTACAACAAAATTATTTTTAGAACTTACCCTTATTTCCCAGCATATTCCCTCAAGTTCATCGTCTTTTGTCAAAATACCAGTTCCAGAAGCAAGACTGACTCCTACTAAAGCAAAAAATGGTCCTGAATCGCCAAAAAATAATCTTTTCGTGGCTCTTTTACGGAGGTCACCCGCTAGAGAATTAGTAACTCTACTGAGGACATTTTCGACAAAAATACGACGGGCGTGATAATGGACTTGATATCCAACATTTCGAAATGCAGACCTTCCAAATGAGTTGTTTAGTTTAGATTCTACCGCAGTACCCTCATGGGCATTGATTTTGACACAATCCACTACTGTTTTGTAGGACTCTTGAGGTTTGATAAGTCGGTATAATAACCGACCATTCTGGACAAGTCGACTGGCAACTGCACGAATAGACATTTCGCAATCTTGTGCGTAAAGAGCCCACAAAGGGGCGAATTTCAATTTAAAGACCCTCACCTTGCGATGGAGTTATTTACACTGCCGCGAGAAAAATAATATACGATACTTCGACTCCAACAATTTGACACGCACTCGACCTCAACAACCTACATCGCAATAGATTGCGCATTGATACTACTTGGTGAAACAAGAAACTACCGAAAGCTAATTTTAGCAATATGCTAAAATCAGCTAAAATCATGTAATTTCGAAAATCTTTTTTTCTCCATTCGCATAAATTTAATTTAATATTAAAAAGTATTTAATATGGACAATTGCCTGTTTTGCGATAACAATAAAATTATGCGATGCTCTTCAAGCGGTTCCGTTAAACAGGATAAAAAGTTCGCGTTATAAATGATGTCACCTATAACCTAGTTTTAAGCTTAAAAATGTTGTAAAAAGTTATTTCATGTATTATTCATACTCAAATCAATCTAATAATTGCTTTCCTGACGAATTATCCACAATCTAGGACTTTTAAAGCAGTTCCACCTCAACTGCGAAATCGTTTGCTTTCAAGAAGTCGACAAAAAATATTTGCCTTGTAACATACAGGGTGTCCCCGTTATACTTTTCCCCACACTTACGTAGCTGAAGTTTTGGGGATAAAAACGTAGAAATTCCCCGCACTTACGTTGTTCACGCAAAAATTACTCACAGCCACGCCGCTTCCTTTGTCTGCCATATGGCACACTTTGTGCCGATAAACGGAATGGGCAAGCTGTTGAAGTTCATGCCATCAGTAGCATTCATGCTTTCGAGAATCGAGATATTAGAATGAGACGAAGGATCGGACACTCTTCGTAACCTCCTCTCCCCAATCGAAGGTTTTCAGGATCAGGGGAAGGAAGAGTAAACAAAGTCGAGCGTGTCGCTCAAAAAATACGCGTTTGTTGTGGGATACTCTCAAGGAATCCAAAGAGGGGCAACAGACAACCACGTGACTATGCCCAAACATTTAAGGTCTTTGTTATTTTATTCTTCCCTATGCATCTGCATTTCTCAGTTCACGTGCGGCATATCTTGTGTTTTTTTAAATGTTGTGAAGTCGGAGTGTATCAGCCCTTTTCTGGAACACAGGCGAATTCCTAGTAAGGGTCAGTGTTTATTTTCTTGTGCTTCTAAGAAATGCAGTTGTCTCTCCCTAGTGCTGGGTCTTCACCAGAGAGAAGTACGAGTGGGAAATGAAGACGCACATTTCCTGACTGGTGCCCTGATGAAAGCAAGAATGCCAATGCCATATTTACACATGATGTCGATACATAGGACCTAGCTTATTAGAACTCATTGACTAAGAAATTGAAATTATTTGTCAACTTCCAAGTGATGTGATAGTTAATACCCTTCTTTTCTCCCTTACAACCCATAGTCAACTACCCCAATTTAGAGATCAGAAAAAAATGAAGAATCCCTTAGGCTTCAATCTCCCATCGATGGCAAGTGCTATTTATAACCCTTGAGCATTAAGTTGCATAGGTGAAGTATATGTTCTTATGGACCCCAACCTCTCCTATTTTACATTATTTATATGGAAAAAAATTCCCACTATATGTAGTTTCATTATACATAGCACTTTTGTGGTCCCTAACCCTAATGTATAACAGGGAACTTCTGTGTAATGCACAGTAGGTGCCACTTAATGTGATTACATTAGGTTAAATTTAAATGATTGCACTAAGCAGCTGGTAACAGTAAGCAGTAACTTGATTAGACTATATCTGGTTTGCATTCCCACATTTGATAAAAACCTGCTGATAGCAATAACCAGGGATAATAATAAGCAGATCCTACTTCATAATGCATTTACTGGTATTTACCATTGATAATTTTGGAGAGAAATTTTTCGTTTTAGAAAGTATAGCAGTCCAATTCATAGCTCCCAAATAAACAAAAATGTTGTTACTTAAAAATAACAGATCTCAACAGACAAAAATTGTTCTCATCATTATAAATAGCTGCTTCTTACATATATAGTATACATGATACAGGATATATCATGTAAAACCTAAGGTACTTCTAAAAGTGCTACAGAGCTGAAATTTATCATGAAGATAGGTCATTGGGTACAACCCCTGGAAAAAATCTGAATTTCCAGAAAAGTTATATTTAAGAGGTATTTTTGACCCCAATGTCCCATTTTAAACACCCATAAGTTAAGGATGGAAAAAGGTACAGGACTTTATAAAATTGTTTTTTTTTTAATTAATTACAATTAAGATATGAATTAGGGGCATAAATCGTACTATGGATGAAAGAATGAAGTTTATTTGCCTTGAAGACAAAATTGAAATTCATGATGAATTTGCAGTAAAATACGATTTTAATCATAAAATTATGAAAAGTTTTGGTATTCAACAATAAAAAAATATTAACTACCATAGCAACGACTCCAATGGCTTTCAATGGGAATTGATTTTCCATACTTCAAGACCATTGATTTAAACTTTTAATGGGAATTAATGGAATATATTACATAATATTGTTAATGTCAACCAACGAGGTAAACATATGGTGACGTCTTAATCCTAACCCATAAAATATTCCATTTATTTCTACGATTAAATTATTATGCCATTGATTTTAAACTACGATGTACACTTATGAGGATATCATTATACTAGCAGGAAATTTAGTAAAACGAGCAAAGTAATTTAATGCAGTTCCATAGTTTTTCAAGAAATTTTAACCTTTTTCAATTTTTACATATAATGTCTACTTCACTATTTTTTAAACCAAATACGTGCTAAAGGCACAGATGATGATACCATATTGAAGACTGCAAATCTGCATGTCTTCCACCGATTATATACACAATTTTAACAAAGAAACTAACACACAGTATTATGACTAGTTGAATCCAGTCCAAAAGTATCACTGCTTTGGTAAGCACATAAGCATATATATGGACAGTTGAGTCTGGGCTTTTCTTGGTGTAAAGATAAAGATTGTCCTGTTCCAATGTGTGTTGTGCGCAGTGAGAAACTAAAGGAAAAGATTTGAACTATTTCAAAAGGTTGATGGAACTGCATTCTAAAAAGAGAGTTAGTTCGAAAAAAACGTTCAAATGTCTGAGTGTTCAAGTTGCTTCTTATCAGGTAGCAGAAATCATAGCTCAAAAAATGAAACCCCACACTATAGTCACTTATTTTGCCTGTGTGCCATGCGATAGTTAGGATAATGCTCAGTGATGAAGTGGAACAAGAAATTACCAAAATTCCACTTTCTAATGATACAATTTGAAGAAGATTAGAAGATATGTCATCTAACATAGAGGAAAATGTTTCTAATAAGCTTAAAATGTCAGACTTTGCTTTGCAAGTTGACGAGTCAACTGATATTAGCACAACTATTAGCATTTGTTTGCTTTATTAATGAAAATGAAATAATTAGTCGATTTTTGTGATGCAGGGAACTCCAGGATATATTCAACTTCCTACTTAGAATGTTTGGAAATTTCATGGGAGTCGTACAGGAATTTGCTCCATCCATGTTGGGATCTGTCAAAGGCTTCGTCTCACTTGTAAAACAACAGAAAATAACTACCCACTGTTTGTATAGGAAAGCCCTTGTTGGAATGACATTAGGAGTTGACTTGAAGTCCATATTAGACCAAGTTGTCAGAATGGTTGATTTTGTGAAATCAAGACCTATAAAGACCCGCCTCTTCAAACAGCTTTGTAATATTATGGATTCACAGTACAAATGTTTAGTATTACACACAGAAATAAAATGGATGTCAAGGGGAATTTTTGTCTCGTGTATATGAACTTAAAGAAGAGATGTTACTATTTTTTTAAACAGAGGGAAAGTGATTTTTGTGAATATCTTAGATGTGAACTTCAATGCGCCAAATTAGCATATTTGGCAGAAATATTTAGGTAACTGAAGTGTGAACATCAGCATGCAAGGGCGGAATGAAAACATCCTGGCTTCTATGGATAAGCTACTGGCATTGCAGAGAAAAATAGTCATCTGGAAAAAAAGACCTAGAAAAGGTAATCTTGAAATGTTTCCTCCGATTCCAAAAACCCATACGAAAGAAATTGTTACTCTTATGGTGGAGCATTTATCAACTCTATAGCACAATATCGAGCAATACTTTCCATTCTTGACTACAGAGAAATACGACTGGGTAAGGAACCCATTCACACCAGTGACAACTGACTTATGTTTTTACTCTCTCTGAAGACGTTCTTTCAATTGATCACACACTGAAAATCAATTAAGCCGAATTGTCTCTGGATATGTTCTGGATTTCTGTTAGAGAAGAATATTCAGAAAAAGCTTTGGCAGTTTTGGTGGAGTTTTCTACATCCTATCTGTGCGAGTTGGGGTTCTTCACACAAGCATTAAATGCAGAAAAAGAGAATGGCTCAACTGTGTTGCAGATGAAATGAGAGTCTGCTTATCATGGATATGTCCAAATATCAGTGCAATCATTAGAAAACACCAAGCTCAAATGTCACATTAGGTAAAATTTAAAAATAGATTTTTTAACAAAACTTCATTTGTTGTTTTACAGTATCATAAATTAATTTGGTTGATTACATATACAACATAATATAAATAAACTGATGTGGGCAACACATGACTTTCTCCATATTTATATGGCAAATTACATGTTAGCTCTGGGATCGTTGTCAATATTTACTTCCGGTTGACAATTAAGAAAAGAAAAAGGAGCGTTACCAAGACATAACTAAGCGTCAATTTTTAACAACAGTCTTCGGTAGGTGGCAGCTAAAAATATAAGATATCTCTTAAACAATGCATTATATGGAAAAATGTATCAAACCAAGGTTGTAGAAAATTAAATTTCCTACAACTTTTATTCCAATACATTTTTACATATATCAAATATTAAAGCAAATATTTCAAAATAACGGATAAGTGACAAGAGTAAACACCCACGTCCGGTGGACCGATGTTTACCAAAAACTAATCAGATCTTCTAACTTTTATAAAAATGTTAAATATAAAATTTTGCGTTGACCTCATTAATAGTTTTTGAGTTAAGAGTGCCCACAAAAATCTGTCACAGACAGACATCGAGAAAAGTCAAAACGTGTTCAGGGGACCTTAAAACATGTATTTCCATTGAAATCTCGAATTCGATTTTTTTCATGAAAACAATACTTTCTCTATACTTTGTACATGGAGAAAGTAAAAATACATGTACTTTTATGCTAAATCCTAGTTCTTTATTCTAATCTAATTCCAGCGTGCCGCAAAAAAAGTGAATATTCAAAGTGTGCAAGCACTAAAAGGTTGAGAACCACTGGTCTTAATGATGAATATTCTTATTGCTTATGCAGGGCAATCTGGATCATGAAACCTGAAATACAAAAACTTAGACAACAGTTGATTGCCCGAGAATTTGGAAATGACAGAAAGTTGCCTTAATTTCACAGAAAATTATAAATATTCTATGAGAACTCGTGGAGTTTATTATCTATTACATATAGGCTCCAAGTGGCTGAAGTGCTGTTGCCTTGGAGATCGCATTTTTAGATCTTGGTGTATGGTGATTTTTTAAGCGCTTTTAATATGCAAGCACCAACAACTCATTTAGTATAACTAGTAAAAGGACAACAATCACAAGAATTTAAGAAATGTTATTAGAAATTATTTCAATGTAGTTAGCAAAATAATGATCTTGAGTCTTAAGTTTTCCTTTAAATATCTTCGGCAAAGCACATTTTCCAGTCATCATTGATGGAGAATGATACTGCAATTACTTTTATAAAGAAAATTAAACATTTAAAATTGTGACATCTTTATTGGAATTTATAAAAATTTAGGAAAAACGTTTGTTTAAACAGACTGCAAAAACATCAATTGTAGTGTTTAGTAACTGATATGATGCAGAATACTATCACTATAATAGCATACCCCAGAGAAAGATAACAAAAAGATCACGAGCCATGTCTACCATTGTCTAAAAATAAATTGCTATACATAGATACAATACACAAAATAATAAAGCTTATATCGAAATATCTTAAGCAGCAAAAATTATAAAAATTCCTGAAAATACGAATAAAACAAAATTCAATTAAGAGTATTTCAGGGGTATTAACTTCAGTCAAACTCGCATCTATAAAAATTTCACCAAGTTCAAGTCATGGTTTGGATAACTCAACAAATCTGAGAAAATTGCTGATCCAAGGACAATATATCATAAATTTACATGTAATAAAATACAATAATAATGTGTGCAACTTAAATAGGTCACATTTATCACACACAGCAACTGTAAAATGTACAACAAATGGGCAAGTACTTCAACATCACTGCACCAGCCCATACAGAAGAAATAAGTCTCTCTTCAAACTGCACCAAACCAACCTTTACAAAAGAATTTGCTTAAGTGACTTTAAAAGCAATTTACATGCAACATTAAGGTGAAATTACAGTGGAAATGCAAATGAGACAAATCAACAGAATACCAATAAATCATCCACGGCTTTAAATTATCATTGTCGTATCTTTATCCCATTCAACAATTTGCCTTTTCCTAGGCAAAGTGGCAGCTTTGGTCATTACTTTCGGAGGAGTATTCTCACAGTTCAAGGTGTTATGTTGCTTTGACGGGAATTTTTGATGAACACCTTCCTGGATCCAACGTTGCTGCTTCATACGTAGCACAGCTGAAGGCGAGTCAACAATAGCAGCAGTATTGGAGGAACGTACACCCAAAGGAGTCCGTGACTGTAGTAAGGAAATAAATTATATCCCTTGATCTAATTAATCTACAAGATCAGAAAAGTAATAATGAATTACTTATGTCAAACCATTCTAACATACCTCATGCAAATATTGACTGTTTTACGGAATTTATAAATAAAAGTTGTGAACTAGACATCCATAAGTAGCAATTACCACCGTTAGTACAGAAATAAATTATATTGTAACTATTAACAATAAGAGTAAAAATATGACGCATGGAAAAATATCCTACTTTCGTTGATGGCTGTTTCGGAACGTTCTTCTCAGGAGTAAAGCGTAGCTTTTGGCAAGGAATGGCTTTAGGATCCATTTTCTTCGCTTGAGGTTTCACAACTTCCTTAAGAGCACCGATTTCTTTGGGGCGATTATATGACTCTTCAATTTCTAGCAATTCCGCATCAATACTATCCAGCATGTCCTCAAAATCATCAGTGCCTTAAAATTTAAATAATTAACATAATATATAAGATATAATTAACTCTAGCGACATTAAATCAATAATTTATAATATTATTACATGCTATCGACCACCAATATACACAAACTCAACTGATAGTACTTCGAATAAACCTTTAAATCAAGATACCAATTATACTTACAGGGTTCTTTTTGTGTTGATAAATCGCATATTGATCGTAAATCGGCTTCAGAAGATCTCATAGCAATGGTCGAAAGAATACTGGTAGGGGTGTCCAAATGATCAGGTTTAACCCACGATTCTTTGGGGGTACCAAATTTAGCATCAACCTAAAGACGAGATAAAACAGGTTTAAACGCTATGGCAGCGCTAAGGAAACGATATAATCCAGATCAATTGAGTGGATACCTGTATTGGCGTTCGTACTATTTCTGCTGTTGGGGAGCGTGGATCCAATTTTAAAATTCGATGACTACTCACTTCACAATCTTGCTCAGGGGTTTCGCAATGATTAACTTCTTTCGTAGAATATGCTGCATGACGGCTAACATAGTTACCCATTTTTCCTCACGTTTAACTTCTTCACTTTTAATTCTATTTAATGTACAATTTTGAATTTATAATTGAAATTTTACCTCCCCATAAAGTTAATTTAGATAACTGTAACGTATTTACAAGACTTTATAACGTCTACTTAAGAATATGAACAGATTTGGTACGTAACCACACAGATGTGCTCAAGAGCCGGTTTAAACGTTTGAATCTTTTTCAAATGCAATAGTGACCTTCATTTGTTCAACCGTCACCAGTAACTGGGAATAATTCTCGAAGGATGGCAGTGCTATCGTCGAAGAACAGGAATAGCAATTTATGAGTTTTTATTTATGCTTGAAACTTTAAACAGAGAATAAAAATGTATTTAAAAACTATTTAAGTGCTTCCGTTTGAAATCTTTCACTAACATAATAAGAATGTATTGAGATAAACTAATACTTGAAAATAGTTTGCAAAGTTTCTTTAACAAATTCAACAATTTTGAGCGAATTAACCAAAACCATTTAAATTTATTTTGTTATGATGTTAAAGATTAAAATGAGTTTGTTTTTCGTTTCGGATAAACACCCGGACAAAATGTTACGAATTTGGCGTTGCATTTCTGCGCAACTGTAGTCTGCTATCAGTTAAAGATTCTCTCACTAGAGTGCAAGACGCAGAAACCGGTCTGAAGATCGCTGCAAATTGTTATTTATTATATTTTCCTTGAACGGAAAAAACGATTAAGAGCCATTATATCAATTTATTATCTGCAGTTGATTATAAGTATATATAGAATTATGCATATTTTACTCTGAACGAGTGCACTCTTTTAATGACAATATATTGGAATTAATAAAAGTAAATGATTGCGTTATCGTTTTCACTGCGCTTGGACAGATAAATAGTTTGATATGAGAAAAATCAGTGGAAATAACATTGGGTATGTTATTGTATGGAATGTGTCCTGTAGCATAAGGGCAATCTACTTCGCATTTGTGGATGTATTCTTTCGCAGTATTTTTCATTTGTATTGTTCATTAAGGTTTTCCTAATTTCAGAAGTGTCGTTTGGATTGTTTCTGAAACATGTCGCCGTTCCTCGGTAAAGGATAAAAGACTCTTCGGAGTTATACAAAGTAATGGAGTATTCTTGTACATACACAAACATGGGCATTCAACTTTCTCTAGCCCTAAGTTCCGCAAGTCAGAACTTTTAAAAGTTAACCCTTCGTTTAACAACTATACATCATCTAGAGGTGTAGCCATGGTTGTTGTAAGGATCTTAAGAGGAGTCCTCAAAGTGAGGTATTTGCTCCTTGGAGGTGCTGTTGGAGGAGGCATGACTTTGAAAAAGGTTGGCAGACAATTCAAGTATATGAATGTTATCCTTAAAAGTTGTAACTTAATGTAACAGCAGTTGCAATCAAGTATAACACTGAATAATAACTTCAAATACCGTTTCACGTTAACAAGAGCTTAATTTTATAGAAATGCGGGAAATTTTTTAAGATAAAAAGTATTTTACCGCTTCTTTTGTAGTCGTACGAAAGTTGGAAAGATTCCCTCCCTGATATGAAATGGCTTGAAGACTACCTTCCTCCTCCTGAGAAAATGGAAGCTTTCAGAGAAACATTAGTCACCTTGCAAAACAAAGTGAGAGACAGCTTTGAAATAGGTAAAGTCAAAACATTAAAAAGCGGTGTTTTTTAAGATTACATTTATTTTTTCTTCATGCATTGTTAAGATGTTCCCAATAATTGCATTATATATCATATGTAGTGACTGTTATAATACTTATTGATTGAAAATATCTCTTGACCATTTATAGCTTTAAAACAGCTACCGTACAATTATTTTTCCTGTGTGAAAACTAATTATTATTTCAGTAACCATTTTTTTAATACTTAGTTGTAATTAGCTCTCTCTATAAACTAGTCTATATATATATAATGTAAATAAAAATAGAAAATTGTATATTTCCACTAACTGTTAGTGGAAATATACAATTTTCTTTTTTCATTTACATTATGGAATCTTCCCACAAAGTGGAGCCTTCCCAAGTGGATTTTGTTATACATATAAAATTTATATATAAGTATATTTATTTATATAGATATTCATAATCGATTAAATAATATGTTTGGTGCGATTCTCATTAACTAGTATGCTCTATTATCTTTAGACCCGCGGCTAAAAAGTCTTGGTGAAGCAAAATACAAGAGTTTTAAAGATTGGTTTGACCGCAGACTTGATGATGCTATTCAGGCAGCAGAAACACCAAGTATTGACCCTGAAACTTCTTTTTCTACAGGTAAGCTAGTGGTTAAATGAACATTTGCTCCTTTTATTCTATTCACCAATTCAGAAATAATGCTATAACAACAATACGAAGAATGTCTTTTTACTTAAATGGTTTTAAATGTTTTTATTTTCTAACCTTGATAAATATGCTGAAAATCCATTGATACACAAAATGAAAAGCTTATCAGTTGACAAACTGGAATGTGTTTTTATAAGTTTTATTTTTGAAAAATAGTTGGGCTTTTTTCGATTATGCATTTTAGTTGTTTTAATAATATGATAATTAGACATCTCTATGCATAATCACATTTTGGAATATGATGACAACTTTGCCCCTGACCTTTTTATTGCATGTATGTTGGATTGCATTTCAGAATTAACTGTTTGATTTGATTAACTGTTTTTAAGTGTTTGTGTATGTTTTAACATTTTAGAAAGGAAATTTTGTTATGGTTTTTGCTCTTTCCATAGTATGTAACTCAACTACATGTAAATTTGATTTGTTGGTAATGGCATAACTATGATCCCGCAATCACTGGAAGGATCTTTTGTAGTCACAAAACTGCTTATTGATCATGTTTTCTCTTCAGATGTTGATAACTCTGATCTTATCAGTTTGGTTCTTCTGTAAACATATGGAGATATGAAAAAATACTTAAATACTAAAACTTGAATTGCTTTCTAACATGTATTTTCAAATAAATATAAAAAAATCATATTTACAATATCTCATGCTTGCTTGTATTCAAAGCTACCATATTCTGTTCTGCAAAATGAGAATGTCATTTCCTGCAACAGTTTTTGAAATCTTTCTTGCAAAAATATTGGACTGAATTAGTGATATTAAAAACACAATATGAGAACAATATCTGGGTTCTTTACATTCCAGGAAAAGTGTAATGTTTTGGAATTCCTTCTTTAAGAACGTCCCAAAAATGAGGATGGAATAGGTTTGATATAAGACACCCATGACCGCAGTGCCACCTGTGTTACAAAAAATGAACTGTCGAAACATGTACAAGTAATTTTTGCCCTTAGGTACTTATTGATGTTTACTCTAAAAATAGTACAGATAATAAAAAGAGAATATTAACATGGAGCCGATAGCAAATACATATAGTAGAAAAACGATGTTTAGGAAAAAAGGTATTCCCTCAAGAATGTTTTTTACAACTTTGTCTTATGATCTCAAGTTATTCGCAAATTGTTTGAGAGATGCTAATTTACTCAAAAAGAAGATGTTATGTGACAATTGTAACCATGAAATGATTATAATAACTCTGAAGAACCTATCAGATCAAGCGATTTGGAATTGTGGGAAAATGTTAGATGGAAGGAAATGCGCACAAAGGAAAAGTATAAGGCACGATTCATGGTTTAGTGGCAGGAAACTAACTTTAGAAGAAGCTACAATATTGACCTATGAAATATTAATGAAAGAATATACTACTAGAACATTGGAAGAATATGGTTTCTCCAAAACAACTAGCAGATTTGAATCAATACATAAAAAAATGCTAGTGGAATATATGGAAAACCAAACAGGCCATAGGAGGTCTAAAAAAAAAAACTAGAAGTTGATGAAAGCAAATTTGGAAAGAGGCCATCATGTAGGACAGTGAAATGTAGTTAACTTATTTTTTGAAATAGTTCGAGAAATGAACTGGAAAAATGAAAATGAATTAATATATTGTTCTTTGTTTAATTTGTACTTTCTATCTATTATAAAGGGGTCTGCTGCCCCCTTAAACCCCAGCCTTCTTTAACCCTTGGGTATGGGTCAGCAGCGGTCATGGGTGTCTTATATCAAACCTATGCCAATGAGGACATATGATAGCTCTATTTGTATGTCACTCGTAAATGTTTTATTTTAATTCATCATTAACCATTTCAGGAATTATTATTTTTTTACTTCCATTCTTTACACCTTTTAAAAAATTTTTCACATATAGTGTAACCCAGGGCTCTAGAAATACACTTGCCCACTCGCCACAGGCGACTAAAATAAGGACAGTGGTGAGTAGATTTTTAGCCTAACCCCCACAGAAATGAATTGTGGACAAATGGATTTTGTCAAGTGGCAAGTAGGTTTTAGGTATATTTTTGAGCCTTTGTGTAACCTTGATAGAACAAGTACGGCATATAATGAGAGCTTCCATAGCGAGCAAAAATACCATCACCATCAATTTCTTAACGTTAAACATATGGAATTAAATTTTTGTTTATTATGAGCACTCATTAGAATGAGTATTTTTATGAACTTTATATATTCTTGTCATATTGGGGTTTCACTGTACATATATTGTAAATTCAAAGTTTGATTTTATGGTCAAATCTTGCTATAATTCTATCTAATGCAAGGATCTCAAACATGCAGCTCAGCAGTTAAATAAATACATTACTTTGATTCTACTGTAAGTTGATTAAAGATATTGTGAGCAAGAGAATAATAAAGAATGACAGGCCTCAGAAACAATATATGTTTAACATCTATGTGCCATACAGTAAATAAAATGCCATAAAATACTGTATTTTTCAGGAAAAAAGTGTTTTGGTTCACCAAGGCATTTACGAAGGGCCACATCATGTATCATTTCCAGCCATGATTAAATCGGTATCTGGCAACATTTACAGAAAATATTATGGCATGATAAAAGTTAAATATAACATTTTAGATAAACTTAATTCATAAAATAAATAGGGATGACCTAAAACAAATAATTGCTTCGAGACTTGTATAGCTAAATGTGCTCTGTGTGAACTCGGCAGTCGTATTAATTAAAGCTGTCATAGTGCGCTGCACATGTCGCAAGTATTGATACCCTTTATTCCTAGTAATTACTTAAACTTAAGTGCAAGATGATATTTTAATTTAATGGGATAAATAATAAATAGAATGCTTATGTAATAACAATACATACACTTAACTAGTCCTTTTTCTTCTGCAACTTTTTGCCTCATACATAACTTTTCTGATCGAAACAGCAATACCAAACTTCCTGTTCTATTATCCATCATTTCCTCCTCTAGTTGTGGCAATTTAGGACCAAGCTTATGAAGACTTTCTCTTTTCCCATCCACTTCAGTTTTTCCTCCTTTTCTCCAGTCGCGGATAATTTTTTCTGTGAGAGGTGGACCGAAATAATGTGCTGCTGCTCAGTTTCCATATGTTTTTTCATATTGAATCAACTAAAGTTTATAGGTAATAGTGTAAGCATATCTTTTCATTCTTGTAGCCATTCCGATCTCAATAAACATAACGTTATTTATCCTAGATATGTACAAAATATTTATGACATTACACAAATTATACTGTTCTGTGGCATTGTTCGTGCTATTCAATGGGCTCATTAGGAACTAAAGCATTGCAAACTGATCGAAATTGTGATCACTGTGAGCAGACATGTATTAAAGCGTAATTATAAAAGTGCATCCTCAGAATTCATGTAGCATAAGGTATTACTATATATATTAACAAATTTTTCACTATTAATTATTAATAATGTATATTTTAATGTTTTTATGATGAATAACTGCCAATTATTCCATTTTGGGGATGGGTGTGTTCATTAGTGTCAGTATTGAGAACAGTAATAATCTTACCTTCTGTGTATAAGAAGCAGGCTGATTTTGGGGGTCATTTTATGGAGAAAAGTACATCTTATATGCTAAAAAATACAGTATGTACCATTTATGATGGTACATTTAAGTTCCAAGTAAATATTTAGACTCATTATGGTGATGAGGCCTGCCATACAATTCAAAATCATCTATTTGTCCCACATGTAATTTGATTTCGAGATCCCGGGTTATGCAATGAAAATATATCTACAAGGTGCTATCCAAATGTTATGAGAGTATTTATAAACAGATTCATTTAACTTACCTAATTTTGCATCATGTCCTCTTCAAAGTACTCCTCTTGGGAATGAATACACAGAACCCAGCAATTCAGCCATTGTTGGAAGCATATCTGAAACTCTTCTTTTGTAATACCCTAGAGTACCTCCTGTGATTGTTGCTGAATCTCCAAAACATTAAATCTCTTTCCTTTGAGCTTTAATTTCATCTTTGGAAAAGAGAAGACGTTGCAGGGAGCAAGGTCCAGAGAATAAGGGGGTGGGGGACCACTGCCATGTTTTTCTTGGCCAGAAACAGTTGGACAGACAGGGTGGTGTGAGCGGGCACATTGTCATGGTGTACCAACCAATCTCCACTTCACTATTTCTCTGAACGTTTTCTGCAGATGCTGTAGCACTTAAGTGTAATACTGCTGACTGACAGTTTGGCCAGGGGGAACGAATTCGTGATGCACAACCCCATCTCAGTCGAAAAAAACAATCAACATGCACTTGACATTTGATCGAACGTGTCTGGCTTTCTTTGGACGTGGCGACTGCAGAGATTTCCATGGTGAGGACTGCTGCTTTGTTTCTGGACAGTACCCGTAAACTCATATTTCATCATCTGTAATGACCTTTGACAAAAATCTGGGTCATCTTGAACTTGTTGAAGATTATGACACACACGAAGTCAATTTTCTTTTTGTTAACACTCATGGAACAAATTTGGCAGAGATCCTTCCTATGTTCATATCTTCTGATAAAATGCGTTGGCAGCTTCACTAAGAAAGATACAGTTTTTTGCACAAATTATGAATAGTGAGACGTGTCTCAATGAATTAACTCTTGAACCCTTTCAATATGTTCATCTGTTCTGCTCGTCAATTGCCACCCGGAACATTCTTTGTCTTCCATGGAAGTTTGTTCATCTTTGAATCTTGAAAATTACCTGTATGTTTGTGCTTTTGATAAAGCATCTTCTTCAAAGGCTGTTTGCAGAGCAAGTGGTACATGTAGGGGTGGTGACGGAAGAGTGGTTTGACCACTCATTGGTCGCAGGTTCCCTACTTGTGTGATTTGAGGAGACCGTGCAAGTCAGCACTCCATCCTTTGAAAGTGACATTCAGCAGTTGGCTAATGCCAGCACCAGGTTTCCCTCTTCCCTTGTGTGTTTGATGGGGAAGGAGTAATGGCTATAATAATCCAAGAGGTTGATTAGCAAGAAATTCCATAGCAACAAACGAACTTGGTACACATCTTCACTGAAAAACTTCACAAATGTGATTGACACAACATAAAATGACATACAATGAGGAAAACTACTCACAAAAGTATACTCTATCACTACATAGTGGGATAACTTTTGTACTATTATCAGTTACAGTCTTATCATAACTTTTGGGTAGCACCTCGTAACCCCATCCAAATTCATGCATGAATTATTTTTAGATCTTGTTGTGGTGAAGTTCATTTCTACAAAAAAATCAATCTTTATTTTAATGTTTCTCTGCATAATGTTTACAATATTCAGCATTTGAAAATAGCTGGAAAAGCCTCATTGGTTATAGTCAGTGTGTGTTCTTCAGTCTGCAAACTTTTTGACAAATGAGGCAAAATATGAGTAGTTTTCTTGTAAGGTGAGATAAAAATTCTGGAAATGTTATATTCTAGCAGGAAATACCATATTTAAATTGATAAATCTGTCTGTAAAAAACTATGAAGATGAAGAGGATCTCCTTTTTCCAATTCACAATGAAAGTTGCAGAAGTTATCATTATATTAGAAAAGCTAAGATTATTTCTTTGTGTATAGGCATATCATATTAAATTCTTAGGCAGCTAAATAGTAAATAACACGTATTGCACAAGTTTTTTTATGATCCTATTTAAAAAATGGGTTATACACTTCATGTGAAATTCATCCAACTGTTCATAAAGACAAGCCCAATACTCTCAACAGAAGTGGGGAAATTAGATGCCTATTCTGCTTGTAAAGTACTTAATTGTGATTCAGCAATAATTTTTCTTAAAAACCAGGCTAAAGAATCTACAAGTAAATCATCACAGAGAATGGTTTCAATATAAGTACAATATAAATTAATGCATTCATTGCCAGTGTGTTGGAGAGTATAGCTATCTTACATAATGCATGGTTCTACAGAAATTATATTTAGAAATATTTGTGGCAATGCAGTGTCATTGTGACTAGTTGAGGAACCCTTTTTGAAGTTATTTAGAGCAAGGTTTGACCTGTATATGATCACTGAAAAAAATTTTAACCCATAGATTTTTTCATGTTAAATTTATGAATCATTTACAAGTTGTTATGTAAGCTTTGTGTAATACATAACATACACACTTTTTCTGTCTTCATTTTAGGTTACCTAGATCTTTCAAGGATTGCTGAAAACCTTTATGCAGGTATGTATTTTTCCATAGCTATAATACATTCCGAAATACCAAAGACAGTGACCTACAAGATGAATGTACAAGTAAAATGATTTTATGCATATATATATACAACAAAAATATACTCTTCACTCAAAATTAAGCTTAAGTTACAGTACAATATTACAAAAATTTTTACTACTGAGAAAACTTGTCACTTTGATATTGTAAAAATCAGTGTTTGGTATTTCATTCACTTAATGCACATTGATAAAGTTGACTGCTTGCTCTATATTAAGGAAAATTGACCAAACTTTAACCATTATAATCTAGTCATGTAGAATGGGAACAAGAATAGTGGTTTATGTTATGTGAATAGATACACAATTTCAAGAACAAGCACATAAAAAATACTTGTATCAGGTATCTCTAATAGCCACAACAAGGTTATAAAAAGTTCTTTTAGAATCTATTTTCAGAGAATTACCACTGAAGATGGCTGCTCAATTTCACATAAATCTGCATTGAAAAGTTTTAGGACAACCTTTTTCTGAAAAATTTTGCCTTTCTCTCTGTAATTCTCTGTGTAAGACCCAAGATAGAACCACGAGGCTTAAGAATTCTGTCGCTGTCTACTTGATAAGAGTTTATGTATGAAAAAAAAATTTGGTTTCGTGCATCTGAATTGATTAGAAAACTTGAAAAATATAGATTATGGAGGCAATGGTAAAGCCATTCAATAAGGAATTTTTGCAGATTGAGACAGTTGTTTCACTGTAAAGAAATTAATTTCATGAATGCAAGAAAGAAAATTTCAAATTAGTGTTTCTATTAGGATAATAAAACGTATTCATTTATTTTTTTATTATTGCCCAATATAGTCTTAAAATGTTATATTTTATATTACCCAAATATATTTCCATACTCACTCTTATCCATGGTTTCACTTTTTATTGTTTAGTGAATTTGTTGAATTTTTTTATGAATACAAGAAAGAAAATTCTGGATTAGCTTTACTTTTAGGATAATAAAATGATTTCGTTATTCTTTTTCTTTCCTTCATACTTTTATTTTTATGCATTGTTGCTCATTACATGGTGCCTGGCTTCATTTTTTGCTTAATTAATGAATTAGCAATATTTTAGACCATCTTATTCTCTATTTTCAACTTGGTGTCGGTGAGAAAGTATCTTCTGTTTTATCTTTCTTAGCAATTACATTGTTACTGCTCTTTCATATCCTCTGCATATAAAAGTATTTGTTGGTAAATTCTTGCTGGAGGCATTAAATCTCAGAATATACATCCTATTACAATAGTTTCCATTTAATTGTTGTTTGTATATACCTAAATATTTATATACCTAAATAACCTATTAAGCTAAATGTTAATTTGAAAGCTAAGACACAAAAGTCTCTTTGTATAAAGGTGAATCCAACCATATCTTAACCCCTATATATGTATCCATTCTTGATAACTGTTATTCCTGATTAAGCAGACATTAGAATTTGCATTATATTATTTGTGGTTCATTTTAAAACTTCTTCACATTCCAAAATTTATTTGCTGCAGTTCCTTTATTTAAGTCAAAGTAAAAATTCATTTATAAGAAAGTAGTAGCACAATGTCAAAGAAATTAGTGAAGGAAATATAAAGTATTCTACAAAGGCATTTGTTTACTACTTTTTATAGAGGGAACTCCCGAGCTGAAAATGAATGCAATCGCATTTTCCAGGCCAATGGGGTCTGAAAAGATTGAGGAAGAAAGGAAGAGGTTTGGTGAGTTGAAATTGCCAAGTCTTCATCAATTTTATAAGAAGAAAATAGAATCAGAAGAAAGATCAGCTTTGGAAATGAGAAAATGGAAGTGTTGTTGAATCATAGAATCTGACATCTCTTTTTTCCACTCAAACATAAGTCTCTTTTATTTTTGTATGGCAATTAGTCTAAAGTTAAACAACTGGATGTTCATTGCCTCTAAAAAAATTAGCATGTCATGAACCTGAAATAATAAGTAGTTGCAGAAATCAACTCTACAGAGCATATTGTTTTTTGGCTCATCAATTTCTTAGCTGCTTATCATTTTTTTATTTCAAGAATTATCTTATTCAATGACAATATTCAAGTAGCCATTTAAAATTTTTGATCAAGAGTAAATGAATTAACTTCTCGATTTAATTAATAAACATATTTCATTTTAAAGTCTTGGATTCTCACTAAATGTGATGTGCTTATTTAAGCATTGTGCTATAATTGAACTGTTTACTATTCTCCTCCATATGTGATATGTAAAAAAGAAAACCACCAATGCTAAGGTTTATCACTCTTATCTCTTGCAAGAATTAATTGGTATCAAAGTCTTGATTAAAATAATTCCTTAAATGAATCAATTCAATTTCCCTAATAGACAGTTATAAGGAAATTACTGGCACTAGCACGTTCACTTTGATCGAGAATCAAAATTAATCATTCTCATAGGAAAATCTATTTTGCTGTAAATCTTGGAAGAAATATGTTTGTCTTTCAAATGATAGTATAGATGACTTATTGGCCCTTACATATTAAAATACTTTTGATCAAATTAAAATAAATAGAAACTTGGATTTCGAGTAGATTGCAGTTTTATGTCAGAATTTTACTAGGAAGTACTGTTGATTGCAAAAGATCTTAATAGCATCAGGAAGTGTTTTGCATCATTTAATGTTGTTATGGCTATTGTATGTTCATCTTCCATCAAATGAGATTGAAATGTGCTGACTATGTTGACTATAGTGGTGGATCCAAGGGGAAGTGATGGGAACAACATACAGGAACCTCCCAATTGCCCTCCACTGGATGCATTCTTAAATCCATTCCTAGCAAAATTTCTTGGTTCTGCACTCCAGATTAGGTTCATAAGGAAGGGGAAAGAAAGATTCTCACAGAGGCAGATAATTTCTGGAATAATTGCCCCTCTCCCCCTTTGGAAAGTTTACATATCCGCCTCTGGTCAACTATAATGCAATTTCAATGTTAGATGCCACAGCAGCCTATTTCTTTGAATTTAAAGAAATTAACTATCCTATCTTTAGGTTTTAATGCAGAAGGATTTTCTTTTTTTCAATGTCTTATTTTATTATTTTTCCTTGAGCAGCTATTGCTAAAATATTTGCACCAACGAATTTTTACATTGAGTGGAAACTATGGAATTTTAAAATTATATTTTGAGTTTCATTGCTTGCTTTGGGTGTGTTGATAAAATAGACCGCACTGCTAGATTTTTATACAGTTTTATAGAAGTAGTTTTCATGTTATGCATGGCATCATTTTCCTAGCATTTAGTGAATTTCATTCTTTTCTTAAATTAAACTAAATGAGTGATAGATAATATTAAATGGGGACTGATTTTAATTGATTGTAAAGAGTGAGCTTAGATAGAAATTTTGGAATAAATTCTTTGTTACTTCATGTGTCCAACCTTCTATAAAGATTTGAAATGCTTTCTGTCCAATTCAATGTGGAAATTTATGTGATGATAGCCAAATAACTGCAACAAAATTAGCATTAGCGAATGTTGTGTCTATCTGTTAGATAAAATAACCGAGTCTCCCTTCTCAAAGTAATCCAACCACATCCTGGCCTTACTGTAATGACACTGATTTTTTCTCTTCCCAACTTATGCTTGGTACCTCCTCGTATGTCTTCCTTCCTATGCAGAAGGTAATGAGGTCATATAATCTTATTTTCTTTGTTTATATTTTCATTATGAATTAAGTAAAAATTTACATGTTTACAATTTTTTACTTAATCAAATTTTTTTAAATTATTAATGCATCATATATTCATATGCATTTTTTTTAAATTGGGATAGGTGTAACCACTGCCGTAACTAGCTATTTTAGCATCCGGGGCAAACTACTAAATGTGTGATCCACCCTCCAAAAAATTATTTTATCTAGTTTATTAATTAATTAATTTTTTGCACCCCTTACTTACTTGTGCCCAGGGCAGATGCCCCGCTTGCCCCACCCTAGTTACGGTACTGGATGTAACTGGTATTTTTAACTTTTCATAATTAATTTTAAAATGAATTCTATAATCATAATGGAACTTTATTATAATAACATGATTTTAAAATTTATGTAACAGAATTTGGATTTTGTTTTCATAGAGCAGTATTTTTCTAAGTATGGGTTGTGACCCGGTACTAGGAAAAATGTGAGCACTCAATGTATAACCAGCTGAAATATATAAAAAATAACGAGGAATGGAATGCTCCTATTAGATGAATGCCAATATTTTAGTACAGGGGGTCTCCGTAAGAATAATGTAAAATAGGAGGGTTAGAGACCGTAAGAATGTAGACTTCACCTATTCAACTTAATGCTCAAGGGTTATCAATAACACTATCAGCTTTTAGCTTTTTCTTCTTTATTTGTTTTCTGATCTCCAAACTGTGTTAGTTGGCTACGAGTATTTTCGTTGGTTAGAATCTTCATATTTTTCTCAGGTAATTCTACTAACTACTTCAACTTTTCCTTATATTTTTATCTTTATAGTTATGTTCCTTTTTATTTAAACAAATGGCACTGAAGTGTAAAATGTGAATTTTTGAATGGGAGGAGAAAATTGTAATTGATTCTGACACGCTTGTGAGACGAAAAGCAATCTTTCCAAGAAGCAACATGAGCTAAGGGGGAATGGAACTATGAGGGTAGTCATCTCACTTAGAGGTGGACGAAGACGCTATTCTTTCACCTTCTCAACCTCAGAGTCCTAAACAGCTAGCTCCTACTAATGCCATGTGAAATCCAGGCATCAGCAGTTTTGTCTTGCTCTCATCAGGCCACTCGTCGAAGAAAGTCGAAAGTAAGCATGCCACTGGTGGCACGTTCGGCAGCTTGCCCTATACATTTGCCTGTAAACAAGTGTGCCATTCAGCAGATAAAGGAAACGGCGTAAGTGCTGGGAATTTTTACGTAAACAACATAGGTGCGAGGAATTTTTGTTTTTTCCTCCAAAACTTCAACTACGTAAGTGTGGAGAAACGTATAAGTGGGACCCCCTGTATGTATTGATTTTCATTGTGAGCTAACTGAAACTCAAGCCAAAACAATTTTTTCATTCCCATCCACTGGGTCGCGAAACAAAAAGTTTGAAAAACAATGTCCTAGAGTATTTTATATAATACTAGTGCAACTCTGCCCATAAAAAATGACAGGTATGCATGAGTTAAAAGTTAATTTAAAATATAATATAGATAAAAATTAGGAAAACTAACTTTTATATGCACTAAAAAGTATATACTTAATAAAAAGAAAATTCATATAATTGAATGTTCCACAAAGTAAAAATAGTTTTGGTCAAATAAAAGCTGCATGGTAAAGAAATATCAATGACGATCATTTTGTTAAACATTGTATTACACAACTTTTACATGCCCATAAATATTTTTACTTCATGGAACTTTCAATTGTGTGGAGATTTATTTTTACTTTTTAGTGCATACATAACATGATTTCATTAAAATAAATTTATATAAATTTAATTTTTCTGTTTTAGTCAGTTTTGCTGAAAATGCTTCAAAGCCCTTTGAAAACTCTTCAATTTTAACCACTATATCTGACTACTTTAACACAATAACAATGAGTAATGGAATGTTTATTTTTGTTATACCATTGTATTATTTATTGTCACCATGGTATTGTTTAAACTTCATATTAGCTCAAAATTTCTTGAATAAGTGGACAGATGTGACGTGACATTATAATCCCAGTCAATCGTATGTAATTGCACGAAACTGGCAACAATGCAAATTGCATTGATGAAAGATTTTCACGTAAAAATACATAAAATTTTTCATTATAAACTAATTTATGGACCGATTCGAAACATATTCAAAAATCGGCTGCAGGAAAATTAAATTTCATTCTTTCAGGTGTTGTTTGCTTCCAACTGAATTCCTACAATGATTTTAAGGTATTTAAATGCAATTGATAAACACGATACTCTTCCCCTTGTTAATCAAATGGGGAAAATAAACACTCCTGGAATCAAACCCATGACAATGTGGAGCAGCTTAAAATTTAGAAGCAGTGTTGCCAAGTAATTCCTGATTGTTTGATTGAAAATGAATGGAAGGTTTTAAAGTTATAAGCATTTTCGTTATTCTCAAAGTCGATCAACCTGTCATCTTACAGCATGGTAGGATGACATAGCTCATTATATAATAAGATTGAATGACATGAAATTTACTACATCCCCTCATACGAACAGTATTTGCTGAATTCATTTTCTGAGTTTTCCTCTTTAATCCTCTCCCGTCCAAAGCACCTTCCTGCCTTTTTCTGATTTGAACCATCTATAAGGGTCTTTGAGCTGTTTACTACGTCAAGCCTTCCTGTATGTGTATACATTCCTTTCCTATCAATTACAAGTCTTCTGCGCCATTTGTTTTTCAACTTTACCGTCAATTAATGAATGTAGCCAGGAGAGGTGAAAGCATTTGAAAGAGGTACAGGATGAGGCAAAAGTAGTAAACCCATTTTATTTTTTTAATATCTTTTGAACTATAACGGATATCATTGTGGTTTTTGTTTCATATAATAGTGTAAATCCTTTAGTTTCAAGACATGAAAAAGAGGATAGTTCAAGAATGCTCTGCTATAGTGGAACTCTATTTTTTAAATGGATCGTCCACAATTGCTGCTCAAAGAGCCTTCAGAAGAATATTTTCACAAAACCCCATCAAAGCATGTCATCAGAAGATAAATGTCCAGATTTCGTGAGGATGGCACTGTGACAGATACACAACCCTCTGGTAGACCACACACTGCCAGAACTGAGAGAAACATCCCAGCTGTGCTTCATCACTCATTATCAGCTGGGAAATGAACTCATTGTTGTTTTTAGCAATTTCCAGTAAACTGCGTACGAGATGCAGTCGTGGCTCATTATCAGTAGGTTGCAACTCCTGGACTAACTGAATTTTATATGGAAAACAATTCAAATCACATTGCAGAACTCGTCTTAAAGGTCATATGGACAATTGAAGTTCCAAAGATCGTCATCTTCTTGATTTTAATGGACTGTTCAATATACTTTCATGCACTTGTTCAATATTTCTCTCAGTTCTACTATTGCAGAGTGTTCATGAACTCTCCACTTCTCCATGTCATGAAACTCAAGGGTTTACACTATTATATGAAACAAAAACCACAATGTATCTATTATAGTTCCTAAGATATTAAAATTAAAATGGGTTTACTATTTTAGCCCCTGTATAAATAAAGAAAAGGAATTATGTAATTCAGAAAGCCCATTTGATTGATGAACTAAATATTTGAAATGATTCCAGAATTGTTTTTTTATCGAAGATGACATCAGTGGACAAATAATGCATGTTATAATGTGCCTGAGGATTAAATTGGGCATAGTAAAACTAAGAATACAAAAAAAAAATGGGAAAACCCTCAAGTGATAAGGTGTAATATAAAAAATACCACTTAGAAATTTGATTAAATTATGCAAAATATTTTTGTAGCTATTCTTACATGTACAAAATGGTGCACCAACTATGAATTCTTCAGAAAAATTGGTTCAAATCTGGGATTTTGAATGGGAGTGGATTAATATTGGATCTAATATTATAACATATGATTAAATTTCATTTCATTAATTCACAGTTTCTAAATAAGTTGATTTGAACTTAGATTGATTTCTTATGCAAAATTGATTTTTGTTGGGCAAGTGAATCATTCTTATATTATCATTAAACTTTTATCTTTATTAAAACAAGATATGTTAATGGAAAGCATTTTAAAGAAAATAAATTTTGTCTCTAATGCAGCAGTGCAAAGTTGATCTCATGCAACTAGTTTTTACATAAATTTCTCTTGCGGTAGAAATTGCATCATCTGCTTGAAATTAATATGAAGACAATTTAGTGCAACCAAGACTAACTTGTGTGATAATTCTAAGAAAAATTTTACTAAAAGAAAAATATAAAACCCTTAAAAATATAATCTGAATTAAATAATTTCACTGATCAAATCATACAAACTTTTCATTGTTGATTAATATAAAGATACCTAAAAATATGTATTAATTACTTGCTTAGGAAAAATCAGCCTTTTCGATAATATGTAAAAATAAATAGAGATATAGTAAGTTTGCTAGTCCAATGTTACACATATGTCATCAGTTGCACATACAGCAGAAGTTTTATTGAAGTCTTAATCTGACTGGGTAAGGACCAGGCATCGATGTTGCAAACTGTGACCAACTTTTGCTGGTGGATAGAAGCATAAAAATAAGCAGACATGTGTCTTGGCTTTTGGCCCCATAGACCCTAGTTCGCAAGAAATTGGGGGTAAAAGTTTATTGAAAATTACTGCACCCCTTATAAACTCTTCACGGGGAGTTATTTAATGGATAGACTAGGGTAGCCAAATGGTTAAGGCACTGAACTACATAGCTGACGATTCTTGTTTTGTGGTTCAAATCCCAATGGCAGTTTTTTTTAATCTATTACAATGAAGTACTATTTGATATAAGTTTTATTCTCTTTTGATACAATGCCTTGAATTAATATTTTTAGAAAAACAAATTACGCAATCCATGCTCGGCAAGCATATGCGTGGGAAAAACAGTTTCTATTGCTTACATAATGCATATTCATTAACAGTTAACTAAACATAAATTAATTTCAAAGCAGTAGCATTGTTGAACAGCAGGAAGATATAGCTGACAAAATATTTTATTATTTTGAAAATGTATTTTATTCTAATGGAGAGAGGACTAACAATTCAAAGTGAAAGAATACAAGTTGTATTCACTCACACATACTTTTGCGCACATTACATTCATACTAACAACACAACAGTGTCTGTGCATGGGTAAAAGTATATGTTTGTGTGAATACAACTTGTATTCTTTCACTTTGATTTGTTAGTCCTCTCTCCATTAGAATAAAATACATTTTCAAAATAATAAAATATTTTGCCAGCTATACCTTCTTGCTGTTCAACAATGTTGCTGCTTTGAAATTCATTTATAAGTTTAATTAACTGTTAATGAATATGCATTATGTAAGCAATAGGAACTGTTTTTCCCACACATCTGCTTACTGAGATGGATTGCATAATTTGTTTTTTTTTTTTAAATAATAATCCAAGGCATTGTTTCAAAACAAAATAAAACTTATATCAAATTGTACTTCATTGTAATAGTTTAAAAAACAAAAAACTGCCGTATTGGGATTCGAACCACAAAACAAGAATTGTCAGTATCATAGTTCAGTGCCTTAACCACTCGGCTACCCTGCCTATCCATTAAACTTTCACCCCGATTTCTTGTGAACTAGGGTCTATGGAGCCAAAAGCCAAGACGTGTCTGCTAATTTTTATGCTTCTATCCACCAGCGAAAGTTGGTCACAGTTTGTGACATCGATGCCTGGTCCTCCTCTTGTGAGCTAAATTCAAGAATAAGCACTTCGATATAAAAAATTGTAAAAGTAAGTACTTATCAATTTTTTATGTTGTAGTGCTTATTCTTGAATTTGTTTTCAGCCATAAGGTAAGCTCGGAAATTCTCTCATGAATCTGAGTGAAAGTAATAATATTTCAACCTTGACAGTGCTATTAATCATAAAGTAAAATTTTAAAATAGACATCAAAATGCTTTACCTTGTAAATAACAATTGGTGATCTTTGTTCGTATTTGTTGCCACATTCTCACTCATTAACTAGCATTAGATTAACATTGCCACAATTGAGGGAAAGATTTTTTTATCTCTGATTCTTGTATTTTGATTCTTAGAGAACAGCCAAGCACGTTTAGATTCCCTTCAAGAAGAAGTGATTAAAGTTCAACTTAAATATCAAAAGGAGTTGGAACGGCTGGAACGTGAGAATAAAGAATTGAGAAAACAGCTACTGCTCAAGGGAAGCAAAGGATCAACTAAGAAGAAAGTTAAGGTGACTCTACATTTAATATTAAGTTGTTTTGTAAAGTTTAATTTTTTAAATTATATTTTTTGTTCTGCGTGATTCCTCTTGTTAGAAGCATTTAATGCTCATTTGATTCCTAATTATTGTGTTTGGCACTAATGTGTTATGAATAAAATTTCAAGCATGAATATGTATTACTTAATTATAAAAAATTTGTTCACTAACCAGAGAAATAAATGTAAAGGCTTGCAAATATGCATGAAAATTTCATTACAGTGATTCTTTTTTCATTGCTTTGAGCTTAAATTTTAATGAATACAAATTTTAATGAATACTTAAAAACAATTCCTAATTTAATTATAATAAGTATGCTATATGATGAGTGTCAGCTTAAAATTAATAACCGTGTATTCCAATTATTTTCCAGAAATCACTTATAGACATGTATTCAGATGTTCTGGATGAGCTGTGTGGCTATGACACTGGTATTAGTGTTCAGGATCAGTTACCAAGGGTTGTTGTAGTTGGAGATCAAAGCTCAGGAAAAACATCTGTACTTGAAATGATTGCACAGGCACGAATTTTTCCAAGGTTATTGTTTTAACTTTGTATTTTGATTTTATATGCCAGTAATATCATTTGTAATTTGTTGGAATTTGATCCTAATCCTTTTTTATGCATTAATAATTACCACAAAACCTTAATTCAATTAAATTTTATAGTGCTTTTATTATAACTTCAGACACCGTCTACTAAACAAGCCATCCTCCATTTTCATTTTATGGTAAAGGGCGATGTGAGCGGGTGCACCAAGCTTACTGAACTATTTAAATGTTTGAAAAGTCATATTTTGAGGATTATTTGCCAAATATTTGTTATTGATTATCACATAATATTTTAACAGAGGTGCAGGGGAAATGATGACAAGGTCACCTGTTAAGGTCACTCTTAGTGAAGGACCATATCACATTGCACAATTCAAAGACAGTTCTAGAGAATTCGATCTTTCTAAGGAGTCTGATTTAGCAGACCTCAGGAGAGAGGTTTGTATGTTGTGATGAAATTAATGTTAAAAAATATGCTGTCAGTTGATAATTGCGAGCATTTTGAGGAATCTCCTATTGTTCTTTAGGTGGAACTTCGTATGAAAAACAGTGTAAGAGATGGCAGGACTGTGAGCAGTGAGGTTATATCTATGACTGTAAAAGGCCCTGGGCTACAAAGAATGGTCTTAGTTGATCTTCCTGGGATCATAAGCGTAAGTCCGCTAGTGGTCAATGATTTTGATTCCCTGTTGATATGCCCTCAAATAGATCCAATTTTCCTAATACCTATGTAAAACTTATTAATATTTTAATTTAAAATGACAATTTATTCTACTATTTAAGAGCTCTTTATACCAATTTATTGTTACTGTTATTTACTTTTAATTTTTCTACATGAATAATGTTCCTTGCGCTAATGTGTATGTAGTTAATAACAAATGTATATCAGATACATATTAATGGTGGGATCCCCCTTGATTTAAATTCATGTTTTCCTGCAATTATAATCAGTTCCACAAGTGACATATACTCTTTTTTCCAGACCGTCACAGTAGATATGCATGAAGATACCCGTGATGCTATACATCAAATGACCAAGTTTTACATGTCCAACCCAAATGCAATAATCCTCTGTATCCAGGATGGTTCTGTAGATGCAGAAAGGAGTAATGTCACAGGCAAGTTGATAGTGCCTTTCTGAAGGAAGGGCCATATTATTTTAAGTATAGTTTTTGGCAAAAATATTAATAAGAAAAGTAAGATGGGAGGACTATATTCGCGCCCAAAAAATTAGAAAATGAAAATTTCACTGCCGGCAGTAAGTATAGGTATCAATTAATGCCCTCACTTGATTTGATTGTTTTATGTGCCTCAATAACTCAATTCTTTTTGTTCACTCTTTGGAATCCTTGCCTTAATGTTCGTATTTTCATAATAGTGGGAATTGCAGAAGTTTTTGCTTTGAAAGCATTGATTGGCCAACTTCATCCCATCCTTAAGTCACAAATATGTAAATATTGATAGGCAGTGAAGCCACCTATTCCTTGATGTGATATTCCAAGGCATAAATATCGGAAGTAACAAAAATACGGGTAAAATAAATTATGAAAAGAATATCTGGTGATAATCACTTCGGTACTTTGGCGTTTCACGGGCACCACCTCCGCAGTGCCCATCTAGGGGCAAGAAATGGAAATACAAGACGCCGAATGTGGCGAGATTTGGAATTACATGGAGCGGTACTCCATTGGAACTCGGCTGGGCCAGGGAAGGCAAATTTGAACATTAACGAAAATTTTACTCGTCCCCACCGGGTTGGGTAAGTTGGTAGAAGTGTTTTTCGTTCCTCCTCACATTCACTGTGTCCAGAGGCGTCTCCATTCAAAGAAAAAAGAAGGGATATCATTATAAAATTTTCATTGTAAATTGATAAGCTGTAACTAAATTGCTCGTACATATTAAAACTCGCTCTTTAGAATATTACAAGATGATCCAAACAGAACTTATGATGCCTACTTTCCATTTAATCATTTATTTAATACTTATATTGGCTTTAATAACTTTCAAGTCATCACAGATATGTAGCTCTTTGTGTTCCCAAATTTCATAATTTAGCTTTATAAAATACTACAAATACATTGGAATGGAATATTAAATTGATCATGTGTATTTGTGCGGCAAAAATAATGTGTGTGCCTATTAGAATATACCGAATCTGAGTCCAACAATAGTTGTTGCTATGGCAACACTCTCATAATGACTGATAAAAACTGCAAAATCACCAGTATTTATGCGAAATTCTAAGAAATACAATCGATAAGCAAAATTCTACAATAAAAATTAGAATCTTCATTCCTTTCATCGGAGAATAGTACAAAACTCGCTCCGATATTACCATTCTAAGATATTTTAATGTGCAAGAGAAAATTACTCTGCATGGTGGATTTCAGATTTCCCATGTAAATCAAATGGGAAGGATAGTTCCTGGAATCAAACCCAGGACTTAATCTTCGCACCAAAAACTATCCTCGGGAGCTCTGCTCATGTAGCAAGAGATTTCCACCAAGTTTCATTAATATCGGTCTATTGATTCAAAAGTTCAAAATAGGGGGAACGGACAGACAGACAGACAATGACAAAACTATAAGCCATTCTGGAAAGTAGGTTAAAAAGTGAGGTCTGTAACGGGGTTCAAACTTTTTTCCAAAACTGAGGCTTCAGAAATAGAGGGGACTATATTTGGACTAATATGGTATTTAAACAGTAGATTGAACCATTTTTCGTTGTATTCTAATTATTTTGTGATGAAAAGTAAGAACTTCCATCTTTACTTCTGCCATTTGTGTATTGCAGATCTAGTGAGCCAAATGGACCCTCAAGGAAAACGCACAATATTTGTTCTCACCAAAGTGGATATGGCCGAAGAAAACCTCACTAATCCTGAAAGGGTAACATTTATATCATGATCTACTTCTGTTAAGGTTTACTATAGTAAAATTTTCAGGGGACATCATCTTGGATGACTTTTTATCACTTTCTTTGTTTGAGTTATCTTTAGCCATGATGCATTTTGTCAGGTCTTTTGGTGGATCACTGGAATGTTCTCCTACAGATACGGAAGATCCTATCAGGACAGCTATTCCCCATGAAAGCACTTGGCTACTTTGCTGTTGTAACTGGACGAGGGAGGCATGACGACTCGATTCAAACGATAAAGGACTACGAGGAGCAATTCTTCAGGAAATCTAGGATTTTCAAGTAAGAATCAAAACTTTGGTGAGGGAAACTATTCTTTAGCCTTATTTTTTTAATTTGAATATCATGGAAATATGTTACTGTGAAATTTTTATGGAATGTATATAACTAATTTCTTGGAAATGTTCGTTTACATTCTAATACTCATATTGTTGTGATGAATATGATGTTAGTGTTTTTTTGGTAAATACGAGTCATTTTGCCATTCAAATATTGATGGATGCTCTCTAGCATTATGAGTGACTTCCTTCTTTGCCACATGAGACCACATGGCAGCACAGTATATCAGTTATGGGAAGGCTGGGTCAGTTTGAAAGACCTTGCCATTCCAGCTTGCATTTGGGAAGAAATTTATCTTAGTATAAATTCCATGGTTGTTAAAATGTTCTCTGTCATTTATTTTTTATTCATCATTGTAGATTCATTTGAATAGGGTTAGATTTTCAACGTCTATTTCTAATTCATCATTTTTTTATTTTCAGCAAATTTTGTACATTTTGCTTATTGCCAATATTTTTGCAATTGATGCTTGTGCATTGTTATATTTTTATGCATAATATGATGAAAATGCAATAGATACAGGTGCACTCTTACACATCCATTATGCTTGATATACAGATGTTGGATTTCCCAATTTTTTAAATTTGACATTTTCCTTCAAAAGTGGAATTTATGTACAGGGCCAGATTTCTCATAAGGTGCAATAGGAACATGCCTAGGGACACCAGTGTCCTTGTAGTGCGATAATTTTCGTTTATGTACTAAAAAGAATCTTATAATATAACTAGTATATTGCTCATCAAAAATGACGGGTTCAAATTGAAAAAAAAAAACAGAATTTAAATTTTTAACTGATAATAAATTATTTTAACTATTCCCATTTCTATTGATTTTATTTCTCGCAGCAGTTGGTTGCCAAGATAAATTTTGAGGTAGGGAAGAGGATGAGGGGAAGGCATTTAGCCTTGGAAGAACAATATGAGCTCGAGTTTTGACAATTACATTGCCATCACGGCAGTTATCATTAAAATGGCAATATTTCCACAAAATATATAATTTAAACATTTAATATGAGCAATTTCAAGCTGTAGATGGAAAAAGATGATTAGAATAAGAAATGTTGTTAATTTTTCTTTAAAATAGTTCATATCGGATGATTGTCTGTCAGTTTTTTCTGATTTTAATTTCCAAAGGATAAAAGCCTGTATGTTGAAAAGTCTGTTTTTATATTTTACCTTATGAGAAAAAGAAATAATCCTCCAGATTCGAATCTAGGTTGTTTTTCCAAATAGTTTTTCGGCAATCACTTTTAATATGTGAATCAAACATTCCTGGAAAATTTCAAAACATTATCTCTTACGGTTTGCGAGATATAATCAATTCAAAAGCATTAAATACAGTAAGACAACAGAAACAATATTATGGGCAATAGCGTTATATCAGGCAGATTGCGGAAACTATATCTATACTATATAGCTGCTTCCTATGATGTCATATGTATGTGTATATATATATATATATATATATATATATATATATATATAACATATAGGAAGATACTAATGCTTAGGCACTTCCAGATGAGCTGGAGACTCAAATTTTTTTTATGTGGGTAGGGCAATGTGCATAACCAACTAGAAAAATCGAAAATCTCAAAAAGGTTCAACATTGCGGCCGCTAAAAATTCGCAAATGTTTAAACAAATATTTAATGTTTATGTATTTCTAAATGTGCTATAAAGCTGAAATGTTTTGTATAGGTAGAAGTCGTAAAATAACCAAATAGGGATTATATAAATTCTGATATATTAATTTATTTGTCTGTTAAAAATTCTTAAAGTTTAAAAAATAGAGATGTTTAGGTACTAGGGACAAGCTAGGGAGCTGAAATTCTTCAGTCACTTAGAGCTTGGTGCAAAAACACAAATTAACATTTGAAAATCTCTATGACATTGTTATTGTGGCCGTTAAAATTTTTTAAAATTTAAAGAATTAGATAAATATTATTACTCTTCTAGATGTGCTACAACAATAAAATTTGGCAGAAATGTGTGGTGTTAGTACCAAACAATGGAAAAGTATAATAATCTTAAAATTGAAAATTTTAGGGATTGCTTTGACTCCAATATTGTCCCATACGGACAGAACAAAATCGATGCAGAGGTGCAAACTTCTGATTTAAAAAATATTTCTAATAATAAAATATGCCTGAAAAATTAATGTTTTTCAAGGTGAGATGAAATGCTTGCAAAATGTAACCATATTTTATAAGTATATAATAAGCTATGTGACTCCATAATGTTATGCAAAGTTAAATGGGAGAATAAGAAAAATGCTTATAATTAAAAAAATTTCCATTCTTTTTTGATCCAACTTTCAGGAATTACTTAGCAATGCCTCTTTTGAATATTAAGTTGCTTGCTGTCTACATTAAATTAATGGGTTCAATTACAGGAGAATTTATTTTCTCTGGTTGATTAACATGGGGATGAGTGAAGCAATTTACAAATATGCGTTTAATTGAACCACAAATTAGTTTTTGGCGCCAAAATTTTATGTATTTTTACGTGAAGATCTTTCATCGTCGAGGTGATTTGCATTGTTGCTGGTTTCGGGTGCTTGTGTATGGTTGATTTGGATTAAAAATTTGCATTGCATCTGTCCATCGATGCTATTTTGAAGTTTAAACAGTACATTGGAAATGATAAACAGTACAATGGTAACAAAAATAAATAAATATTCCATTATTCATTAAGTGTTCCTAAGTCAGATATAGAGATTAAAATTTGTCAAGTTTTTAAAGAGATTGAATACATTTTCTGTGAAAGCTAAGTATTTAATCTTTAACTAAAAACAAAAATAAAATTTATAAATTCATTTTAATGAAACAATGTTTTAAATGCACTAAAAAGTAAACAATATAGAATTAACATAATACTGTAAACTCCCGATTATTTGTGCATAGGGTTATCCGGTCTGTGGATTATAAGTGTATGATTCTTTCTTTTTCCTTTTTTCAACGAATTTATTTTATAAAATCGTGTACTGCAGTATTCAGGAATGTATTGACCTTTTGCACTTGTATGTCGACTATCACTCGGCATATCTTTCAGAGGGACTAGGATTTATGGATTTTTTTTCTGAACAGTTCATGGTGGCATTTTTGTGTCCTAGCAACCTCCTGTAGGTAAACAATCTGCTTATTGATACTTATGGTGATGATTCATCGAACTCTGGGAAGTTCACAATTGCATTTTTGATGACTCATGACTCCTATGGCATTTGCAGAATGCCATAGTACCAATCAAAATAAATCTTGGCCAGAAATTTTGTAATTTTTTTATGACAGCAACAACAGAAATTACTTCAGAAATCAGGTGTAATTGATTAGATTAAGCTATGAAATTATGCTAGACATTTTTAAAGGTATACTCTGGGGCATAATTATTTTGAAATTTTCTATATTTAGTTGGATTTATATGCTATATCTTTTTGACATTTTGTGATTCTGTCAAGTGAACTGAAAGGAAAAATCGACCGATGAAGCCTTTACTTTGTAAAATTCTATAATAAGTGAAAAGGAGAATGACTAGATCTTAGTCGAAACGTGTCGTGTTGGTTCTATTAAATAAAGTGGAATTATTTTGCTAAGTGTTCCTCTCCATTTCATTTAACTGAAAGGAAATTCTGTATCAAAGTTTGAATTTGTGTAACATAATTATTGTACTGTTGGAGTTTGTTACTTCTAGATTTTAAAAGTAAATTAGTGGAATTTATTTTTATATGTGAATTTTAAATGTGCTATTTACTCCTCAGCCGGGAAGGTGTTCTTGTGTCTGGTCAAGTAACAACGCGAAACCTCAGCATGGCCATCTCAGAATGTTTTTGGAAAATGGTTCGAGAGACTGTGGAGCAACAGGCAGATGCCTTCAAAGCAACAAGATTCAACCTGGAAACAGAATGGAAGAACAACTTCCCTAGGTAAGAGACTCGCTTAAACATAATTTATGTATTTCACTTACAAAATCAAAAGACTTCATCATTTCCTTTGCTAAAAAGCTCCCTCTTATTTAAGCCTAATTATTGATAAAAAATTTCAGATATGGTAATTAAATCATTAGAAATTAGTGAGGTATCCCCCAATTTACGTGAGAATTGCATTCCTGGAAATCATTGCCTAAAGCGAAAACACATAAATTGAAAATATTTTTCCCACTGAAAATAAAGTAATAGGCATTTTTTCCATTCCTGAACAGAGATGTTTTACTTATAATCTTCAAATTTGATTTAATGAGCATTTTAGCCCCTAAAGCACATACAACGACATATGGCATCCTGTGCAGCATCTATTTTTACAATTTTTTGTGCGTTGAGTTTCTGCCATAAATCACAGATGACTCGAAGCTCCTTTGATCAGTTAACCTTCCTAAACAAATATATTCTCTTCATCCAGCTCAATAAATATTTTTAGGAGGGGTTTTCACCTTACAGTTGTTGACTGCTAACAGTATGTCACACTCGAGAAGAAAATCCCTCTTCAGGACAAAAAAGAGTGGGTTCAAGTGCATTATTTGCTCAAAGAGGGGAATAAGAGAGTTTCTACCACTGTGGAACTGCTGGGAAACCCTGCTCTGTCATAGGAATTGTATCATTGCCCGAACAATTAATGGGTAAAAATCTACAAGATATTTAATAAACTAGTGGAACACCCGTCAAAAATGATGGGAAAGTGTCTTTGATCAGTGATTAGACATTCGTTTCTTTCTTCTGGTGTCTCATTTTCTCTCAGTTCTCTATAATATTGTTGCCTACCTCGATCCATCACTATCAGTTTATGAGGGCCTGAGGTAGAACAAAAGCTATGAAGGGAAAGGGAAATTTATACTATTATTACAATTGCCATCATCAGTAAATCTAAACTAGCTTTTCTCTGTTACCTGTGGCACAACAGTAGGATATGTAAAGAAATTTAAAATAACATTTACAACAATATTTCAATCTCAACAGTATAACAGTATATTTAAATAAATTTAACAATAACAGTATTTACAGCAATATTTCACTCTAAACTGTTTTGTTTATTAATTTTAAAGACAAGGAATTCCCCAAAAATGACATTTACAACAATATTTCAATCTAAACTGTATTTTGTTTAAATTTAGAACTTTGAGAAGGAGAAAAAATCCTGTACGTATGGGAATCGAACCCAGGTCTCCCCCGGTCAAGTACAGGATTTTTCTCCTTCCCAAAGTTCTAAATTTAATTTCAGATTTATGCGAGCATGCATAACAAGTCATCTCAACACCTTTGTTTCTTATTGTATTTTGTTTGTTTATTAATTTTGAAAACGTCACTATCTAGATTCACAAAAAATGAAATTTAAAATAACATTTAAAGCAATATTTCAAACTAAACTGTATTTTGTTTGTTTATTAATTTTGGAAACGTCACTATCTAGATTCACAAAAAATGAAATTTAAAACAATATTTTAATATAAACTGTATTTTGTTTGTTTATTTATTTTGAAAATGTTGCTATATATGTAGAAATGAAATTGTTGTAGACGGATTAAGAGAAATATATATAAAGATAGATTTATAAGTAGATGATGCTTAGAAAAATTACATGACTGTTTGAATTACTTGTGATTTAATTAAGGATAGTTTTTTGTTTTGACCAAGTTTTTTCACTGTAGTAAAATCACATTTTCTTGCAACGAAAGAAATGTTATTTAGGTCAAGATTCTTTATGAACATGAAGAATAATCTGGTAAACAAGGATAATAAAATGCGAATGATAAAGGGCTCTTGTATAATTTGGATTTTGCCTACTCATATTATTTTATCCGATAGAATTCCAGCGGAGTGAATTTATAAAATAAATGAAATTAATATCAGCATGAATGCTTCAGTGGTGCATGGTAGAAGTTGTTGCAGACGGAGTAAGAGAAGTATATATATATATATATATAGATAATAAAATGTATTAATGGTACATACTGTGCACATAACGAATTGCATTAATGCAAGTACGCGATGCATACATTGAAAAATAGTCATAAGAATAAAATCGCGTTAATGCGAAAACACAACATGTATATCGAAAAATGATGATAAAAATAAAATTTTTAAACTCTTTTTTATGATTCATACTTGTTTATATTTCATACTATACTAATTATTATTTTTTTATTCACAGGGTTCGTGAACTTGATCGAGATGAGCTGTATGAAAAGGCACGTTCAGAAATTCTGGATGAAGTAGTTAATCTAAGCCAAGTCTCTCCAAAGGAATGGGAAGAAATAATGTTGAAGATGTTGTGGGATAGGGTGGCAACACATGTGTTTGAAACCATATACATGCCAGCAGCATTATCAGACTCTCCAGGTATGTCTTTGATATAATGATTTGATATGTTGCCATACTTCAGTTGGGGATTGGCAAGTAGATTTTGTCATTCATATGACAGCTTTTTGTAACTGGGTTCGAGTGCAAAAATATTAACCAATATTTAAACTTTCTTCAGAAAATTATCAATTATGGTGATGTGTTTTACCCTTATGGTGCTTAATTCGGATACAGTATAGGACCCCTTATCCGGCAAACTCGGGAACGGACCGTAAATACTTGCGTATAATGCGCACCCTTTTATAACGCACGGGGTTTTCAGCCTTGTAATCTATGATTTTTCTATATAACCACGTATAGCACGAACAGATTTTTTTTAGTGTTACCGTTCCAGAATAAAGTAGATGTTGAAACGTGGTCTAAAGCAATGATCGAATTATTGGTATTATGTATTGGTAACAAAATGAAAGTGCGAAATGAAATTTTCGAATAACGTTCCAAAAGAACGTCAGCTAACTCAATCATTACATACTCGATGTTTACTTACAAGGTGATATTAGAATATACACAATAAATCGAATTATATTAATTTCATAGTATGGCATATGGCACTGTTTGAGCTAATAAAAACAAAGGAATGACGATAATCCTGTCAAAGTTTTTTTATGTACATTTTTGTCGCGCCTGAGGTGAACGGGTTTGCCCAACCTTCAGTTTTACCCTTATTAGAACACTCGGGAGCATGTAAAAATAATAGCAAATAACCATAATTAACTACAGACTCTACGAATGAAGAATAAATCATGTATGAATGCCGAGAGAAAAATAGGGAATGATAACTTGATGATAAATCTACAAGGAGCATCAACTCCCAGCATACTCAAAGGTATCAGCTCTCATTGTTTCTAATTGTAAGTAGTACCAGTACCTCACCACCAGCCCGGGCGCTGGTGTAGGGTGATGTCATGCGTAAGATGACAATTCCGATAACAACATCGAAGAAGAATGGTCCAGTGACAAAGAATTTATTGGCTTTTAAAATGAATAAATACTGAATTCATTCTTTTCATATCTAATTAATGTATGTTTATAGAATTAGTTAATAAATTTTTACTATTATCTAACTTTTCGTAAAAATCACTAATAAAAATATGAGGATACCCGGGCAGTAATTAATGTGCTGAAATTGTGAAAATGTGGGATCAAATGAAAATAAAAAGATTATGTACACTCGTATAACATGCATCCTAATTTTTAACTCAAATATTTCGATAAAAAAGTGAGCATTATATGCGAGTATTTACGGTATGCCGGATTTTCAGGATTTTGGGCACTTAGCTTGGTGTATATTTATTTTATATTATATTAAAGAAGCATTAAAAGTAAAGAATACAAGTGTTTTATTCATTTCCCAAATCATTGTATGCTTTTGTATTTACAAATGAAGGCCTATTATACTTTTCTAAAAATACGTTGAAATCACAGTTGCATCTTTATCCTCCTCATAAAACCTGCTATAGATACCGTATTTTCCCATCAATAGCACGCATCTAGTAAATAAAGTGCATCTTAATATTTTTAATGCTGTTTAAAATCTAATATATAAAAGGCAAAAATCGAAAACCCCTTTCTAACCAAAATATCTCCAGAAAAAACCAACTGATTTTAATCAGTCTTGTTGGCGACAGGCCCCTAAGTAGGTTTGGATACCACGCTTAACCCCCTCCACTCTCGTGCAGCACAGACCTGGTGAGAAATCAGTTTCTGTCTGCCTGGAACTATGTTCCCTTATAACTCGAGAATGGCTGAACCGATTTGCACCATTCTTTCACTAATTTGTTCAGCATTACAATGAACAAGTTTACGTAAAAAATACAGAAAAAACAGCGTGTTAAAGGCAAATAACATTTTTACCTATAGTGTAAATACATGTCATGTACAAAAAACATATGAATATACAGTCTGATCAAAAGTTATGACATTTTTTCAAGAACCCTTTTACGGAACAAAATACTTCTCTGTAGGTAATTTTTAGAGGCAACGCTTTGTATGTTGAGCGCATGGGCGGTGCAAGGGTATGTAAGTTTGTGGAATCCAGAATCGCACCCGGGCAACGCAGGTCACACAGCTAGTGTATAAATAACCTTGAATCTTGAAAATTCAATGCAGGAGGCTAATAGAGCACATAGTAGTCCTTTTGTGATTAGAGTAAACTCTCAATAATCTGGCACCCGTTGATCCGGCACTTTCGTTATTATGGCACTTTTTTGTAACGACATCGCGAAGTTCCGCATTTTGCCGCAAGATGGAAATACTGTTGCATTGGATGAGAACTGAGGGCGTTGAATCAAGTTTGAAGTACACAGGCCATGTAAATTTCTTTTACATAATGAAAAAATTAAACTAGTAGTTTAAAATTTGTATTTACGTTTAACTAATCGTTGAGAACCACAGCGTAGAGGACTATAGTAGGGAGCACAAACGAAGGCAGGTGTCAACTGGATGCGCAGAGTCAGAAATGTCACGTGGTTTCTCCCACTCCTTCACTTGGCCAGTCAGCATCAGTCAGTTACAGCGGCTCTTGGGGTGTGGTTCATACATTTGCGGCATGATTTTCGTGTTTATTTGCATGTTTTACAATTGAGATTTTAATAGTACCATTTTGTGGTGTTCTAAAATGGAGGGCATAGGAAGTAAACGCAAGGTTTTGCACAAACAAGTAAGAGAAATCGTATGTAAAGTGTATCAGTACTTCAAAAATGAGTCGGCACATGCAGACGATTCAACACGTACAGCTTATTACAATGTTGCCAGCTGTCAAGAGCAAACGGCGAGTGCTTTGTTTTCTGAGCGAAAGCTTATGCATGCTGGTGGTGTGGCAGCTATGTAATGTATATTTATTTCTCTCTCGGCGCAGTAATCATGCCTCAGCCACCTTCGTTCGTGCTCCCAACTATAGAAGCAGTTGTCTGCCAACATATTGTGTGCAATGTATGCAACATGTAAACTCCCATTTCTACCATCTACATTGATCGTAGCATCATCAGGTGATGATGCTACGATCGTAGTGAAACCGGTCGTGTTATATTAAAGTTGTGGAAACCACAAAGTATTCGTTTCATTATGAGTAAATTCCACAAAGTTGAGCCTGACCTCATTAATAAAGGATAGTTTATTCTTATTGATTTTTACAAAATTTTAATTCAATAAAAAATTGCTCAAATGATTTTTATTAAAATTCATTTGGTTATAAAGCTTGGTGCCATAAACAACTCTACATGAGCTATGTTTATCTAAAAATAATTATATAGTGTCCAGCAGCATTATAATATATTGACTTTTATACCCAGTTACCATCTAGCCTTCAATCCTCTGATATCATGCAACAATCTTCATCCAATAACAATGCTTCAGCACCTGTGTGTCTTCACCAATCAGCACAATATTTTGTTTTTATTTTTGTTCATACGATATTTGTTTGATAATTTATTTACTTTTGGATTTTGGAAAAGTTATTTTTGAACTTATTTTTGTGCTTTTTTCAACTTAAATGCAGTTTTCATGATAAAAAATTATTTCGGAGTATTATTATTATCATTTTCCTATGCCTTAAGCCCAAAGAAAGTAAGAAAATAAAAAAATACCAATATTCTAATGATTCATTTTTGTGGATAATTGACAATTCTAAGAGTTCCCTTGAAATATTTTGGCACAGCTTAATGAAATAAAAAATCTCAAAATTGGTAAAAAAAAAGCTTATTTAAAGTCATTATTATATAAGATTTGGAAATTTATAGGTTATGGAGTTCATGTTTGCCTTGCAAAGGCATGATGCTAGATGTTTTTATAAAGCTATGGTTATTAAAGGTTTTATTCATTAATCCCTGATTATTTTATTGATCTTGTTTCATTCTACATGTTTAACCTTTTGCCTACTTCCTGAAAATGCCTATGCCTAACCCAAATGGAAGCCACCACTTTATTCCCTCCTCATTCTCTTCCTGTTGACCACATGGCAAATCATAATCTTGCAAGATTGTACAAATATGATCCAAGTAAGCACTTAATGAAGTTTCAGAATATTTATGTGAATATATCTTGATTTTCTTGTGAACATTTTTGTTTTGAAATGATCCTTATAAATTTTAGATACTTTAAAACAGGTGTGTGCAACCTTTTTACATGGTTTTCTGCATTCATACATGCGAGTACTTTGGCAGGCCACATTAGAGGTCATGAGTGCCTTAATGGGCCAGATTCGAGTTTACATCGGAACTTACTCAAGAGAGAATATGTGATTTCAAAACTTAAAATGAAGTTTTAAACATTTTTTAGCACATAAATTTCACCAGGAAATATGTTATGGCAAGAGTTTTACATAGAATGTAAAATATTATGTAGTAAATATCACAAACCACATCTTTGTCAAAGCTTGGTGAGCTGCATAAAATGCTCTAGCAGGCCATAAGTTGCACGTCCCTGATTTAAAATTGCCCTCATTTTTTTAAAAACTGTTCTGGTTTATTTTTTGCTTTAACATTCCTAAGCATAAATAAGCTGTAATTTATAAATATGCCCATTACCAAAATTTGTTAGTGCTCAAAAGAACCTGATATAGAAGGGGCTCATGGCTACAATGTTAATTTTTTTAGCTCTCCATAAATTGCGATATATGCAATTTCTTAAATTTAAATAATCAATTTTGTATGTTTAACTTTTAGGAAATTTCAACACAACTGTTGACATCAAACTCAGACAGTGGGCAGAGCAGCAGTTGCCATCAAAATCAGTGGAGACAGGTTGGGAAGGCCTGCAACTTGTATTTACTCAATTCTTAGAAAAAGCAAAACAATCCAAGGACCATGATCCAATTTTTGACCAGCTAAAATCTTCTGTTGTTGAGGAAGCAATGCGAAGGCATAGTTGGGAAGGCAAGGTGATTTATAGCATTGTATAGTCTACTGTTACATTTCGCTTTAGAGATAACACTTTATGAAGAGCTCTTTGAGAAACCAAAATCCTTTTAACAATTTTATGAAATTATTTCTTAAGTACCCATAAAATTAGATTGAAATTCATCATGACAACCTTTTAGTCATATATATTTGTTTTATTTGTTCTGCAGGCGATTGAAATGCTGCGTGTTCTTCAGCTAAATACTTTGGAGGATAGGTCTGTCCATGATAAGCAACAGTGGGACTCTGCAGTCAAGTTTTTGGAGAAAAGTTTGAATGATAAACTAGAAGTATGTTGTTCATAATAAGAAATATATATTGATATATAATATTGGAGAAATATTTGTTACATCACTGGAATAATTGTAATATTATATTTTAAAAGTTGAATCTGTGAAAATTCAAACATAGCTATGATGATATATAGCATTTTCAAATTGACTTTTCTATATCCATAAAGGCAACAGAAACGCTAATGAAGGATATGTTTGGTCCAACTACTAAAGAGCGCTGGTTATATTGGATGTATAAATCAGAAGATCAAAAACTTAGAAGTGCTATAAAGAAGGAACTTGACAAGATCCTTTATTCTTCTCCTGTGAGTATTCTATAAAGACAAGGTTGAATTCTAAAGTTCATTTTACTAGTTTAAATGACCAATTTTTTCTATCAACAGTCTCACCCTCCATCTCTCTCATATGAGGAGTTGACAACTGTTAGAAAAAATGTCCAACAGACATTAGGATTTGAAGTAGACAATGAATATGTCCGTCAGACATGGCATCCTGTGTTCAGGAGACATTTCCTAAGGTCCAGTTTATCAAAAAGTTATGAATGCCGTAAAGGGTTTTATCTTTATCACCAAGGGCTTCAAAGAGAGGTCAGTGTTTTGCTTGTCTATTAACAATATTATGGTAAAGCAGAATATAGTAGGGTGTCTCTGGACAACTATTGTTGTAATTTTGATTGAATTGAATTATAGTCATTTGAAAATTTTTTACTGCTGCTAAATATCCTGCTTGTTACCTTTTATGATTGACAAGTTTGTAATTATAATTCAACTTAATTGTATGGTATTTATGTATCTTTTTTTCAGTTTGAGACTGACTGTAATCAGGTTGTTCTTTTCTGGAGAATCCAGCAAATGCTACGGGTAACATCTAATGCTCTTAGGCAGCAAGTTATGAATAGAGAAGGTAAGAAGTGTTACAATACTTAAATATGTATTTTGTCACTGTTTCTACAATGACCGGCCATGTTAACTTTCTTTTTTTAGCAAGGCGCTTGAATAAAGAAATTAAAGAGGTTCTTGAAGATTACAGCCAAGACAAAGCCAAAATGGAAACGCTCCTCACTGGGAGAAGAGTAATACTAGCTGAAGAATTAAGTAAGTTGCATTATTTAAATGAAAAGGTATTGATAAGAGTTGAGCATTTTTGCTGAGAAAATATAACTACAATATATTGAGTCTGTTTAATTACACAGTTGAGATTTATGGATTGTGTTTATTAAATTATACTGGGCGGCCAAAAAGTCGGTGCAATTGGCTTACATATAATACATGTAACAATAATAAACAATTGAATGATATAATAAACAGTGACATTTTGGACACCTTGTATAAATGCCTAATAGAAGAAAATTTAGTTGCCTACAATAACATTTCATCCTATTGTACTAATTATAATATTGTTTTTATTCGTGTATTCACAGAGCGTGTTAGGCAGATACAAGAAAAGCTAGAAGAATTTATTCAAGCTCTCAACAAAAATAGTGAATAATAACAGCTTTTAAAGCTTTAGATAAATGGAAAATGATTATGAAGAAGCATTTTGTACATTAAGTTATTGTGAGAATAGAGAAATCATGGTATATTTTATTTTTCATTTGTCTTGTTAAATCAGTTTTGGCCAATGCAATGTCACCTTTCCGTCATCCAGTAAATAGTTGGGCAAAATAAATGCTTTGTAAACCACTTCATAATATCTTTCATTAATCTGGCATTTCTAGTGGCTTGATTTTTACAATTAGTAGCATTACCTGTAAACATAATGAATAAAGCTAGTCTTCTGTAAAAACAGTACCAAATAATGCCTCGGAATAATTTACTATTTATTTATTCTGTCCTGTAATGAATTCATTCTGCATTGCTAAAATGTTGTGTAGTCCAACTGTTACAATACTTATGCATATAAAAGTCTATATTAAAGCTATTGTACCTGCTACAACAGTTCAATGATATTAAATAAAAAGATTGTAGCATATTTAGTTATTTACTAGATGATACTTAGTCCCAAGTTAAATATTAGAATGTAATCCCTGTAGTTTAGTAATAAAATTATATCCAACCAAAATTTTTTTAAATATCACAATGTCATTCAGGCCCCAAGTCAATTTTATCCATTTTGCCTATGCCATTATTTAATACTAAAAAGAATACTGCTGTTAATAACACAGGGTACTTTCAGTACTTAACAAAATATATGATTTGCAAACTCTCATTGAAATGAGCAAGTTAAGTTGAGAGGAATGAACAAATGACCATGAAAACAGAAAATGCGATAACAGACAAAATATTCCCGAAGAAAGAACTGCACAGTAAGTAACATGGGAAAGTAAATGAAAATTTGAAAATCCCTCGAATGGTAGGACATCCTTAGTTCACTGGCAATATTTCTTTGAAAAACGCTATCTCTATTAATATGTAATATCTTGAGAACATTATTAGGTACTCCATAACAGAAATACTATAATGAAATTTATAATTATTCATAAAAAATGTTTATTTATGAATTCATAGGACAATGGAGAAAATGCAACGATGGAATGATAACTATGATTATAGCTGATATTCTGTAGGAAAGTTTTTTACTATCACTTACATTTTAATTCACAAAACTAGTACTGTAAACTTCTCTTAGTTTGAATATCTTCTAGAATTTGCCGAAGTTCTTCATCTTCAAAGCGACCTTCCAAGCTGAAAAATATTAATATTATTGTAAATGAAAAAGAAAAATGCATAATTTAATACCCATTAATGGATTAGTAATGCAATGTTTTATTACAAATTCATATTTTACAGTAAAGAGGGTAAATTGTAAAATACATATTGTTTTGAATGAATTGCTAATGAAATTTTAAAATGGATTAATATTTATAATCTAAGTATACAAATAGGTAGCACGATAAAATTTTCTAACCTTGGTATTAGAGACTTAGCTTCCTCAGGATTTTCTGGACACAAATTTGCCAAAGACGCTAGCTCGAATTTGTGAAGCTTTTTCTGCATAAGAAGGCTGCAATATAAATGTAACCATTTATTCTTAAAATCGTTTCATAAGAAAGTTTGTTACAAAAAAGCTAATTAACATTCTAAATCTTATAATTTATGTAATATGATATTCACATTATGTGTGTGAATTTAGGATTGTTTCTTAAAAATCTAAATTTAAAACGTTTTAAACTGTAATAAATTTCAAACTTCATCAGTCAGCCTAGGAAAACAACCATCAACATCACAATGCATACATCTTATTGACTCACTTCCTGACAGAAGAAATTGTTTCCTTATTTTTGAATTTCCTAAACCGATTTGTATATGAAAGCGTTTTCATGAAGACTTCTGAAAGTTCCTGTTCCTCCTCGGCACTTTCATTTTGAGCCTTCCGATGTTCCAGGAGCATATGTACTTCAGAAATCAGGAGCGTTTCGGCATTCTCGAACTCTGTAAATTTATAAAATATTTAAAAAAGCTTATAATAGTGTTATAACTAATTAAAGTTTAAACTACAAGTGTATTATTCTTTTAATGGTATATATTTTTTAATAGATGACTAATGACTTATAAACGTCAAGTACGCAACCATCAGATGAACTCGTGTTGTATTAGATTTGGCAGATTACCATCGAAAGTGTAAGTATACATTAAACGGAACCAATTTACTTTAAAAAACTGCAGTGAATATATTTTAATATTGCGTTTATCAAATAATTTGATAAAAATAAAGCCATGTATGATTCGGTTGAGCAAAAGCTTGAAGCTATCGTTGTTCGCTCGACTAAATCAGCCCTAAAATTTTAACATAAATTTTGGAAAAAAAGTAGAGTTCATATTATAACTTTCAATCCAAATATACAGAGGAATACAGCACAAACCCTTCGGAAATTGTAAATCGGCAGCATCTTCCTCAGGCTGATCGTTTGCAACAGTTGCCATTTTTGTTATGGCCTACAACAGCGCCATGGCGCCATCGAATAAACTCGAATAAATTTTAAACTAAAACATCAAAAAGGTAACGCAATATTATAAAGCGGGAAAATTAGTTTCTTTATTTTTTAATCGAATAAAAACGTATTTTCTTTTTCGGATAATATATTAACTTGAGCAGAAACATTCTGGTAGTAAATGGAATCATTGAGTGTTAGAGTTAATTCTACGGTATTAATCTCTTTATCATTATAAACTAGCGTAATTGCCCATCAAACATGACGGGTATGCGTGAATTAAGTATTAAGTTCAAATTGAAATAAAAATTACTGAAAACAACTTTTATAAGCACTAAAAAGTAAACAATAAATATAAAATTCACATAACTGTGTTTTCCAGAGAGTAAAAATAGTTGTGGGCGAATAGAAATTGTATGACAAAGAAATACCTGCATTAAACTACACAATAATTGTGTAACGTAATGTAGGTAAATTATTCTTATACCCCCAAATTATTTTTAATTTATGGAACATATAATTTTGTCTCTAACTCCCTCTCTGTCTCTCTCCTTCTTTCTTTCTTACTCTCTCTCGTATTAAAGCATTCAAAGCACGCATTCCTTACACAAATAGTATGTATAAGGATTAAGGCAAACATATAATATCGAGGTTTAACAATGACATCGTCAGCAAGCCAACATATCGTTAAAAAAAACTTAAAATTTTCAAATAAATATGATTTAAACGCTTTGTATCGTAGGCAAAATGTGACGATAAGAAAAAGAAATGTTATTTATTTTTATTTAAAACGGTCCAGGTCCGAAGATCTTAGGTCAATTATTTCTAATTGTAATTTGCAAAAGAGTAAGTCGAAAAATCGATTTTTACGTGTTATCTTATGGGAAATAGAAATTATCTCCTGGATTCGAACCAGGGTTTTTTTTGGGGAATTATTTTCGTAAATGGCTTTTACTATAAGAATCAAATTTTTTTACCCAATTTCAATCTTCTACCTAGTCTGACGATTTGTCAAAACACGTTAAAAAGATCGCGATTGAGCTTCAGATTTCATTCAATACTAACTATAGCAGCGTTTCTGAGGACGGACTAACGGAAGGCCAGAATAAGGATATTATGTACTAGTAGTTGGTGCTTGCATACTGCAAGCATTTCATCTCACCTTGAAAAAACATTCATTTTTCAGACAGATATTTCATCATTACAAATATTCTATTAATTCTAAAGATTTCACCTCCGCAGCGATTTTCATTTTTCCCACGTAAAAATAATAGTTTAAAACAATCCCCAAATGTTGCAATTTTAAACATTTTACACTTTCTTCATTATGGGGTACTAATGCTACACATTTGAGCCAAATTTTAAAGTTGTAGCACTTCTAGAAGTAAAATTATATTTTTCTAATTGTTTAAAATTTAAACATTTTTAACGGCCGCCGCAATTCATATATGGTAAAATTGAAATGTAAATTTGTGCAAATTCACTACTCTGTAAATAATTTGAAAATTTCAGCTTCCTAGCTCATCCCGTAGTACCTAAACAGTTATCCATTTGTTTAAACTTTAAGAATTTTTAACTGCCAAACAAATTAAAATATCAAAATTTGTATAATCCCTATTTCGTCTTTTAAGAATTCTACTTATAAAAAAAGTTTCAGCTCCGTAGCATATTCGAAAATGCCTAAACCCTAACATACTTTTACCGACTGGATTGGGGAAATGTACACATTTACCTAGAGACACTGGTAAATGTGGATAAACGTCGCAACACAGGCGGCGGCAGCGTTGCGAACATCTGTTGCAGTTTAGAAGTGCAGTAAATGTGCGTTGTCCAGTAAATGTGTAAATTTCGTGGTAAATGTGCCTAACTAAACTAAATTTGAACATGAAGGCAAATTTTACTCGGCTCCACCGGGTTGGGTAGGTTGGTCGAAGTGTTTTTGGTTCCTCCTCACATTCACTGTGTCCATCCCCCCCCTCAGGTTGAGAAGCGTTCATCTTAATATATACCAGTGGAGCCGAACCCTCGATGAATTTTGTTATAAATTAACGTAATTATTAAAGTGTAGCATTTCTTATTCTTATTTATTTCCACATTTACCAAGGCACATCGGTAAAAGTGCACATTTACCGGTAAATGTACGGATAAGACGTATTTCTGGAAACTTAAACTTACATTTACCGAGCTTGGTGGTAAATGTGCACATTTACTGGTAAATGCACACATTTCCTGATTACGTACCTTTACCGTAACATGTATAACTAGTGTATTGCCCGTTATATGACGAGTGTCAGTTACTATATGGTTGAAAAACCCGTCGTAAGCCTGGTAATCCTACTGAAACCATACATAATAAGTGATCGCAACTCATTATGGATAATCACAAATTAGTTTATTAGCCTACTTTCCAAAAAATTGAAAGTAGTCTTAAGAGATCGCCTCGCTGTCCGCGTGTGTGTCCCACTGACATCCTCATGAATGGACTGATTTCCATGAAACTTGGTTTAAGGCTAGTGCTCTCGGAGACTACCTCCGGGCCATAATTCCGAATTTACAGGTCCCGAGTTCGATTCCATTTGAGTTCTTTCCACATTTGATTTACATGTCTAATCTCAAATCCAGCGTGCAGAGAGTTTTTTCTTTTGCATTTAAAAATATTTTTGAATCATGATATCAGAGTGGGAATTGCACTGTTCTAAGGAAAAAAAGAGAAGATTCTTATTCCTATCACACAATTTTGATTTTCGATCGTATTTGTTTGAATTTCTCAGAAAAACTTTCGTTTCGGCGTTTTGAAAGCAATTTTTTCGATTTGTTGCCATGGTGATGATTATTGCCGAACTCGGCTGGAGAATAGCTGAGTTTCGTGTTTTGATTCATAGATATCGAGGTAACAAGCTAACCCAAAGGTCGCGGGCGCGATTCCCGCATAGGATATGGCTGTTGTGATTGTCTACGGATTTTTCTGAATACAATATTCAACGATGCGAAATGACCTTAGCTGTCGATTCACCTAAAAATAAAATTACTGCTACTACTAACACAAAAATATGTTAATTTTGAAGGTGGTATTTATATATTAAAATTGAATTGAAAGGAAAGTAGGCGGATTAGTTCTTTCCAGATCTACTTGTTTTTCTAGTATAATTGTCCTTTGAAATTCAACGGAGAACTTATTGTTAGAAATGGATAATAACAGCTGTAATTATTGAGTAAGAGCTGGTATTAAATTTGCCAAAATAGAGATACGGAAGAATTTCTTTCTCATTCTCGTTTTCTCTAATGATGAGCCCCTTGTCAAAAATGAAGTAATAATAATAAATAAATAATAATATTAGCTCCCTCCCACTCTCTCCCTCCCTCTCTTTTCTTCCCTCCTCTCTTCCTCCCTCTCTCTGCCTGTATTTTCACCCACCTCCCCCCTCTCTCATTCCCTCCCGTCTCAATCAATAGCTCTCCCTCTTTTTCCCCGTTTCCCTCTTTCCTCCTGTCCTTTTCTAATTCTATACCTCCCTTACTCTCTACGTACTTTCCATTCTATATCCCTTCCTTTCTATGTCCCTCCCCACTTCCCCCACTCTCTTACTCTACTTCCATATAGTTGTTTAGATAAGCAAAAGAATCCAAACTAAATCTCAGTCCCATTAGGATTACGTAATTTCGCGAAATATCCTACGATAATTTAAGGCAATCTATGCACTCGTATATATTACACGTATGCGGGTTGAAACAACAATTGATTCTCGTATTTGTTTTAATATTTGATAAATGTCAAAATATATTAGAATAAAAGTTGTAGGAAATTTACTTTTCTACAACCTTTGTTTGAAATATTTTCCTATATAATGCATTGTTTAAGAGATATCTTAAAAATTATATTTTTAGCTGCCACCACTATGCTACCTACCGAGGGCTATTTTTAACAATTGACGCTTAGTTACGTTTTAGTAACGCTCCTTTTTATTTTCTTAATTGTTGGAGCTTTGTAGCTATATCCAATATCAAAAGGCTATGGTTTGAGTGTATTTCTGTTCTAACTTTTTCTCGCAGTACCTTAAAATATTTATCATCATTTAACTTATTTGGAATTTTTAGAAATATTACAGGTATGGAGAAAGTCATGTGGTGGCCACATAAGATTTTTACGTATTATCTTACGGGAAAAGGAAATCGCCCCCCTGGAGTCGAATCCGGGTCTTTTTTCGTATATTTTTTCGTCATTTAATTTTTATTTCTGAATCAAACATTCCAGCGAAATTTCACCCTTCCACCCAATCGAGTAACTAAAATATTGACATTTGGTGGGAATGTTCGATTCCTAAAGTAAAAGCTATTTACGAATAAATCTTTTCCAAAATCGACCCGGGTTCGATTCTGAGCATGATTTCCATTCCCCATAAGATAACATGGAGAAATCGATATTTCGACCTGCAAGCTTATTTTCTTTTGCTTATTAAAATTCACATATTTGACCTTCGATCTCCAGACTAGTACTGCATAAAATAAAAATGACAATAGTTTATTATTCTTATCGTTTTTTATCGCCTTCGAATCGAAATCTCTCGAATTTAACGTTTCGATGTCATATTTTGACAAAATTTAGCCTTTGGCAACCGATTGCATTGTTGAACTCGAAATCCTATTAATCTCACATATGCCCCCGTTCCCTCCGGACCTCCATGGACCCTCGCGGCCCAATTCATAGGTATCAGAGATATCTCAGAATCAGTTTTTACTTTCTCCATATACATAGTATAGAGAAAGTATTGTTTTCATGACAAATTCGAATCCGAGATTTCAACGGAAATAAATGTTTTGAGGTTCCCAGAACACGTTTTGGCTATTTTCGCGATGATGTCTGTGTCTGTTTTACTTTCTCCATATGTAGTATAGGGGAAAGTATTGTTTTTATGAACATGAAAAAATGCGCAAAAGTTGAAATGATTGTGTTACCATATGACACATAATTTTATTCAACGAAGACGTCTGGCGTAGCCCGGGCATCGCCGGGTACTTTCAGCTAGTCTATTATAAATAGCTGCTTCTTACGGAGGATATATATAGGATATAAATCTGATATAAAACCTAAGATACTTCTAGATATGCCACGGACCTGAAATTTGGCAGAATGATAGGTTATTAGGTACAACCAATCAGAGAAATCGAAAATTCAATTTTTTTTATTTTTTAGTGGGGTATTTTTGACCCCAATGTTCCATTTCGATACTCCATAAGAAAAACATGGAAATCTGCGCAGTTTCATAAATTTGCATTTTTAAATTAGTTATAATTCAGATATAAAGTCAGGACTAAAACAATTCTATAGCTAAAAGAATGAGGTTTCTTATTTTTTAAGACTAAATTAAAATTGGTACCGAATTGAATAAGAAATATGTTTTTAATCGGAAAAAAGCAGATGCTCAACAATAAAGAACTTCAGCTATCATAGCAACCAGGAAAATACTTTTCAATGGGAATTGGCAATCTTCTTACATTATACTAGGTTGAGGCTACCTACGGCCGCCAACCCCGCTCCTCGCTACGCTCGGACCTCAAAGCAAAACTCAAAAGCGGAACGCCTTATGGGCACGTCTGATATGTCAGCCCGTTATAACTTTCATCCCCTGAACCGCTGGACGGATTTAAAGTTAATTAAGTATGAAAACTTATACTCGTATCTCGTTAAATGGCATCCGTCAAGCAACAATGAAATACCAAACTTTTCTCTCCCTAGGTCTTATATGATCAGTAACTTATAGATTGAAAATTTTATTCGGATAGAGAACAACATTGACTAGAAGAAAGTCCGCGAGGTCACATAATTACGAGTTATGGTTTCGGAGATAAAAATTCGAGAAAACGCCGAGCAAAATATGGCATGTTTTGTTTACATCGATCTCTAAGGCAAACAACAATTAACATCCACGTTTTTTATTCCACGCCTTATATGATCTGGTAGGTATACTTTCAAAAAATTATTCAGATAGAGGACAACATTTACTGCAAGATAATCCCCAATACCATATAATTACTACTTATGGCTTCGAAGATAAAAATTCGAGAAAATCCCGAGAAAAACATCGCATATTTTGTTTACATCGATCGCGAAGACGGTTCTCTCAGCAAACAACAATTAAAAATCCATATATTTCTCTCCCATTCTCTTATATGATCTGTGAGGTATAGATTTAAAAAATTACTTGGATAGTGAACATTTTCTACAAGATAGTCCCCGAGACCATATAATTACGACAGTTTCGGAGATAAAAATTCGAGAATCGCCCAATCTTTCGATACCGTTTCATACTTATTTCCTATTAAGAACGCCTTTGAAATCTCTGTGTATTCCATTTATGGAGTATATTTTTCCATCTTGTTTAAAAAAACTAGACAACGTAGCTAAATTCCTTCTTTCTCCGTCGGTGAACTGGTGGCGCAGGTGATTGGGTTGTTTGTAACTATTATTAATTAACGAATAATGAAAATGATATTATAATTTTTAAAAACCCTCATGATTGGCATTATTATTTAATAAACATCATGAAAAAACAAGAATATAACCTGAGAAAGTCAATTTCTGTTTGGGTAACATAAATATCTAAGTTTCGGCTAATTACTACAACTTTAATAAATAGAGAGGTAGGCGAACTTGTTGGTAGCCTATTAGGAAGCTTATAACTACGCCGCTCTTTGGGCTATTTTCGTCATCTATAATTTGTAAATAAATCTCCTGTTCTTTAACGGTACTAAATTCAACCAGAAACGTTAAATACTTTCTTTTTTTAAGGGGGTCTTCCGATACCCCTGCACTCCATAAGAAAAACATTGGAATCAATTTTGGGCATTATAAAATCGCATTTTAAAAGTAGTTAGAAACAAGATACTAAGTCGGGACCTAAACGGTTGTGTTGAAAAAAAAAAGAAGTTAATTTTGGTTACCGAGAAAATTTAATTACATTCCGGAAAATCCGTTTTTAATATAAAAAAAGCGCGACTTTTAAATAATGGGAATTGTCAGTTATCATGGTAATATTGGGTGTATACTCGCGAGCCCCTTGACGATATTACGTCATGTTGTTTGTTTACATGGATTTCGAACATTTTTGCAGAATCAGTGAACCTTTCCCAATTGAATTAATTCGTTATTGTAGCATCGTTTAAAAAATTAATTAAATTAATTTCTTTACGCCAAGCGAAAAACATTTTAAACTGCATAAGATTAAAATAGAGCACCTTGAAGATATTATGTCATTTAGTTTGTGTACGTTTATGTTGATTTATGTCTTTATATTGAGCCTGATTGAGTCTGTTTATTCTGTAATATTTACGGAGAAATAAGTTTAAAAGAACTTAGCAAGGTCAGTTATTTTTATTTATCACATCACTTAGAAAATTAAAAAATTAAATTAAATTATACTTATCCTTAATCCTAATACAGATCAATAATAAATAGAATATTCTGTTCTATTTACGAAGCAATAAGTTTACATATTTTGTCAAATAAATGAGTCTGATCAAATTAATTATTTAAAAAAATCAAAATCAAATTAATGTGAAAGCGAAGCGTCACAGGCTCTCTAGTCCGTATTGTAATAGCATCGCTTTAATCCTTTTTAATAGGAAAATTCTTTTTGTCCCATTGATTTCAACCAAAGACGTATACATATGATGACGTCATAATTTTAAAACGCGATATATGTTATTAAATAAAAGAAGGTTACTTCTTTCAGTTATGGGGGTTGATGAACTGCATATAATAATAGCTTTAATTTAGTGCTCTAAAGAGAATCTGTGAATTGTATTATTATGCAAATGATTTAAAACTACGGCGTAAACTTATAACAACGTCAAAATCCAAAAACAGGAAATATTAGAGAATTGTGAAAAAAGTAGTCGTGTTGGAGCTGAGATTTTAAAGTTTAGAGCTTAGTGCATGTACCCAAAGAAACATTTGAAAATCTCGATATGTTGTTGTGGCCGTTAAAACGTTTTAAAGTTTAAACAAATTATTTCACTTCTAGATAAGGTACAACTTAAAAATTTGGCAGAAATGTGTGGCTTTAGTACCCTACTGTGGAAAAATATAACATTCTTAAAATTGTTAATTATAGGGATTGTATTACTTTATTATTTCTACATAAGGAAAGAACGAAAATCGATGCAGAGGTGAAATCTTTAGAATTAAAAACAATATTTCCAATGATGAAATATCTCTCTGAAAAATGTATGCTTTTTCAAGGTGAGATGAAAGGCTTGTAGAATGCAAGCACCTTTTACTAATATTAGATAATTTATTTGATGTACCTCTAAAAGCCAAACATCGCCGGAATAAGTATTTAATTATTGATATTATAGGTACAATGACAACGTACCAATGTTTTCTCTCCGCGTCTAATATCGCTGTTGTACTTGGTTAACAACTTTTTGATTTTACACATTTTATTAAGTACAACCACTTTTTTATTGTTCATTATGAACTTAGCTCTTTTCGTGTCTTATTAATGCCAGGGATAAATGCTGCCAATGCGAAAAACCTGCGTCATCAGAAAAAAGTACTTGAGTTTTTTATATTTTACTCTTCTTTATCAATGTTTGTCTGTATTACCTCTATTTTCATATTATCATTACTCTGTTCATTAATTGTACATTCACTGTCACTGGTGTCCAACGGATGTACAGGAGTAGGGGAAAGTAGAATAAAACGGTACTTAGTGGGAAATTGCTCCTAATTCATTCAATATTGAAAGCAAAAATGCATGTTAATTAATCACATAATCTATTAACATTTTTCTTTCGGACGCTTGTAATAATATTTGCTTCCTCTGTATAATCAAAGAGAAAGAAATGTTTTTCCTAATTAAGGCAAGTACCCTGTTTTACCCTAACCGGTTGGGTAAAACAGGGTACATGAATAAATCATCAAGGAAATGGAATAAAGGCCAAAGAAACATTTTATTTACTACATAGCGCTAGATTACAACATAACAAGTAATATGCACAACATAACTTGGCCTTTTGTCCACATATCATTTACAAAAGCCACAATAGTACAGTTCACCATCTTCTTCGTCAATCCCCTCATGAGCCCATCCACTACACTTCACGCACTTAATCCAGCCTTCCTCTGATTTTGAGTTCGAAAACAGGTCCTTGCAGAAAATGCATGCTGCATTATCGTTGTCTTCTTCGGACGCCTCAGACTCGTCCTCTTCCGTTGCCACAAAATTCCTTGTTTAATTAATTCTCTTTATTTTGTCATGTTTTATCTTTTTCCGTCTGGCATCACTTTCATTGGATAGACTTAATTTTCTTTTGGAAGTTTTTTTAGGCCATAAGAGCGATCAGTTCCTTCTTGTATGGTGAATCAGTGAGTATTACTGACTTTCTGCGTCGTTTGTTTGTTCCTTCTTCCTTCCTTTTGGCATTGGGGACGGTCTTTATATCTTTTGGAGAAATTCGGAATACTGATGGTGCAGAATCTGGAGCAGATACACGCTCCTGGACATCAGAAGTTACTGGAGTTTCTCTACATGATACAACAGAATTTTCTGATGCCAGCTGTTCATTGTTTGTAGACACTTCACAGATAGCAGTGGATACCAAATTTTGGAAATCCGTGTTTTTCTGCTGAGGTCTTTCGTTTGCCTCTGCTGGCTGAAACATCGAATCATGGAACTCATTGGGATCATGATATCCTAGTTTTTCGGAAACCATTCACTGCAGTTTCAATGGATGCCGCTTTCATGAAAGTTGCTCCGTAGAGTTTCCAAATGTTGTTGATAGTGATCACTCGTCCAGGGTGAGAATGTAGCCATTTCCTAGCCTCTTTGGAGTAGTACTGACTAATAATAGCCATGAAGGAGACGTCTAGTGGCTGCATGCGATTGTGGTATAAGCACAATATTCAGTATGGTACCCATTTTTGCCCAACCCAGTGGTACCCTGTTTTACCCAACAGTCACCTTTTACAAACAAGATGGCTTCCTTAAGGCAACGCCAAAACATGCACTATGAAACACACACGAATGGATAGCTTAAATACTAGTTTGTTTAAAGAATACCTACCTACAAAATATCACTTTGCCTTCTTCCAGCAGTATGCACTGAATATTCAGTGAATTTTTACAGTGCACTAAAACAGATAAGTGCGTGTAGCAAACGTGAGAAAAATCTTCTCTACTTAAGTTCACTTGCAGACTGAAGCCAGATGTGAAAGCAAGGAGTTACACTGTTTTGAGGAAAGGTGGCAACACCTCCCTGTTTTATCATACTCTCCCCTAGTTGGTTCGTTATTTTAAAAAAATTGGAATAATGAACCTTCCATTTTCTTTTCGTCTTCTTTTCTGGAAAGCCTTTTTACTTTCTCCATACGTAGTATAAAGTATTGTTTTCATGAAAAAAATCGATTTCGAGATTTCTACGGAAATACACGTGTTGAACACGTTTTGACAATTTTCTCAATGATGTTTGTGTGTGTGACAGAGAGAGAGAGAGAGAGATAGTCTGTGTGTGTGAGAGTCTCTGCCGGTGTGTGATAGGAATTTTGTGGGTTAACTATTAATCAAATCAAAGCGATATTTTATGTTTGGCATTTGTATTAAAGGAACAACAGTTGATAAGGTTTTGGTTAAAATCGGTAGACCGGAAGTGATACTTTACTCTTGGTATCTTTTTCGTTTTTAACGATTTTCTCCAATAAAACTTCATAATTTTTAGTAACACTAAATTTAAATATTGTAGATAATGTTATTCCATACAACGTTTGTTTGAAACCTTTTTCCTAAAATGCAATGTTTAAGAGATACTTTAAACTACATTTTTTAGCTGCCACCACTACCAACTGGCGGCAAGTTTTCTAAACACTTTAGTTACGTCTTATGTTAGTAACGCTTTTTTTATTTTCTTAACTAACTGAAAGTACCCGGTGTTGCTCGGGAATTCTAATAAACCAAAAAATAATGATTTATAGTAATAAAGTAAATATGTACCCGTAAAATACTTTTTTCACTTCTATTTGTTTCAAATGTTTTTTCCCACGTCTGTTTCATACTTCACAAAGATCAGAAACGCCGAGTATTTATAAGTACTTCTTTTCAACGATGTCGGACTGACGTAACAGTAAAATACTTTTTCTTCCACTTCTGCTTGACACTTCACATCTGCTTGATACTTCACAAAGGTCAGAAACGCTAAGTAATATAATTATAGTTTCATCGAAGTCGGACTGACCTATGGCTATTTATATAGCTAATTGAGAGAATTGTAATGTAATTCACGCGACTCCATCGCACTTCACATAGCTTCCGGGCGATTGCACGAATGTAGTTCACGCGGCTGCCGTCGGTAGGCGCTGACGTCTATTGTTGCGTCAGGCACAGCGCGCAGTTCGCCCGGCTTCCGTATGATGGCGCTTACGCTTACGTGTAATGTCCTGCACAGCGCGCTTGCAATATATCCCTTCCCTCCCCCATTCTTTATCGACATATAGCCAATGTTACCCGCTGGGTAAAATTATATGTCTATCGAAAGATTCGTGACGATAGCTTCAAAGGTGTGGATTTGTACTGCGAACAAACAAACAACCAACCAAACAAACAGAATTTCAGATTTATATATTAAGATTGTTGGAGCTCCGTGGCTATATCCAATATCAAAATGCTACGGTAATAGTTTATTCCTGTTCTTTGTAAAGTCTGAATTTTTCTCGTAGTTCCTTAAAATATTTATCATGATTTAACCTGTAGAATTTTTAGAAATATTACAAGCATGGAGAAAATCATGTGGTGGCCACATCAGATTTTTTGTCTATATTTGGCTTCAGAAAAACGTTTTTTTTCTTCGATTAAGCATATCTATTAAATATGGATAGTTAAATTTTGTATGCATAAAATAAACCATATACTTTTAGAATATATAAACTTACTTTCTGATGTATGATGCCTCGAATTTGACAACAAAACACAGAATAATAGAGGCACGTCCTACACGTTGAATGTACAACTTGGAAGTGAATAACATGTTAGCACTACGTCGGAAAGACAACATATTATCATACACATTGAACCAATTAGTGAGATGCATTTGTAAGTTATTGGTACAGTTACATAGTAAACTTTTTGTACCCCTTTTGTGAAATGGCTGACAGCTCGGCGCCTCAGCTGACAGCCGTGTTTCATACCACCATGCGTCGTGTTGCCAGTTATCAACTCTCAGGAATGTTATTTGTATAATTACATTTTGTTCATATATAATCTTCAACGTAATTCAATATTTCAATTGATATAATAAAAGAACTCAAGAATTTAATTCATTTTTTAAGATTATATAAATTTCTTGATCTTGTAGCATAACGGTTTATTAATTTTTACAATATCGACATTGGGCAGCCGCCCCTATAAGTGGCTGCCCGCGTGGCATGCACGCCCGCTTAATACGGCCCTGCGCTTACTAATGAGACTATGAGGATGTGCACCAAGGAGCCATAATTTTGATTTTTTTGGGAGGGGGGTGCCATACAAATCATTCCCTACAGCAGCGGTTCTCAAACTGTGTGCCGTGGCACACTGGTGTGCCGCAGTAGATATTTAGGGGTGCCACGAAAAACCTTGTTTGGTAAATGAATGAACGACTTGCATGTGCTGGTGGGTAATTAGGGCAATAATTTTTCTTCTAATAAACTGATTATGTAGTAGCATCAACAAATGGATGTGTCCAAAGGTTGTAATACCCGTATATAAATATATATAAAGCTTGTCACAAGAATGAGGTGCCGCGAAACCATCTTTATTTTTTAAAGTGTCCCAAGTCTGAGAACCACTGCTCTACAGCATTTCTCGAAAACCAAGACACTTAGAGAACTTGGGACACTTACTAATGAGTCCATGAGGATGTGCACCTCGAGGCCAAAATTTTGATTTTTTTGGGGTTTCCATAAATATCATATTATGTACTCTGACTAGAGGCCCGTGTTAATTTTTTGTAAAATTACACAACTTATTTTGAATAATCATTACAAAATATAAAAATTTGAATCTATATTTAATTTCTTCATACCAATTAAGGGGAAATATTGGTCACTTACACCGCTTCCCGGGCTATTTTGACAACAGTTCACTTAACTTTGAAATCGTGTCATCTTATTTTGACAACGGTTCATTTCATTTTGACAATAGTTCATTTTATTTTGACAACGTTTCGTTTACTTTTGACATCAGTTCATTTAATTTTGACGGATCATTCCATTTTTGCTACATTAACCGTATACTTGCCAATCCTTTGTGGTGCATTTGCAGATACGTAAATGTTACAAAATTTATCTAATATTTACGTTTGCATTAATTTTAATAATTCTAAATTATTTACACATTATTCCCAGTTTCATTAGAATGATACAAACTTATGTAACTTACTAAAAATACTTAATGGACCCGAGAAAAAATAAAGAGACCGCTAATGAAGACAGAAGAAGAATAATTGATGCTTATCTCTCGGAAAATAATGCATGATTTCAAAAATAATGGAAGTGAAAAGAACAACTGCACGAAATCATTAAAAAATACTTAACGAAAATAATAAATAATAATAATAAATCTAGAAGAGGTGGCCACAGAGAAAAAAAAACAATGAAGAACAGCAATCAGTTATTAAACAATGGTTAGAAGAAGACTGCAGCTTATCTTTAAAAAGAATCGCAGATGTATGGAAGAGCTTCAAACTCAGATTTAACAATCTTCAATTGGACGCTTATTAGATGATTTTTAATATACAATAAAACGAATACATATTATCCCAGCGAGAAGAAACGATGAAATGTCTATTGAAGCAAGATATCGTTACGCTCTTATAACTTTATAGAATTACCATCTCGAGTTTCAGAAAATGAAGTTTATTTTATTGACGAAGTTGGTTTCAATGTGACGATGAGGCCTTGAAGTGGACGATCATCACGTGGGACGCGTGCCCAAGTGTTAGGTCACGAAACATTTCTTTGTGCTGCGCAATGAATCGAGAAAAATTATTTTATTATTCAGCTCAAACAATACCTTTTAATGGGCACTATTTTTTAACCTATCTTGAAAATTTACTAATAGTGTTTGCCGAGAATCAAACAAACCATGCTGTTTTGGTGATTCCATAAAAATGAAAGAGTAAAAGCTTTGGTATTAGATTATGGGCATGGAATATCATATTTGCCTCCTTATTCACCTTTTTTGAATCCGACTGACAATACTATGTTTTCTAAATGGAAAGAATCTGTACGGCGTGGAAGACCTAAGAATGAATCAGAGTTGTTAGAATTAATATCTAAAGGAGCTGATTTAATATAAAGCGATGATTGTGCAAATTTTTATAGATATATGGCATCTTTCATTCCCAAATGTATCAATAAAGAATTTATCAATGATTAAATGCATACTGTGTATTATACATATTTTGTATTTTGGTGCCCAACTTTATTGTATTGCATTTTAAACTATAAATAAAACTATATAAAACAATATTCCCATGAAATAAAAGTTATAACTAATGAATAATCATAACAAGTATTTTATATGTAATTAAATAAAGAAATGTCAAAACAGAATGAAATATTGTCAAAATAAGATGAACAGCTGTCAAAATAGTCCGAGAAACGGTGTATCTCGAGAGTACCTTGAGTTGAATGAAAATATTAGTGAATGAAATGAGCATGAAAAAATTCGAAACTGCAAACCCGTGGGAAAGCTCGGGTAATTAGCTAGTTATTAAATAAGTAAGGTCTTTTACGGACACAAATCTATGATTTTTAGTTTCGATAAAAATCTACTTCTTAAAACGGAAATGTTCTCTAAGTAGGATTCAATTTAGTCAGCATTAGAGTTAAAAATTGTCTTTCGCAAAAGATTCACGGGCGAAATGAAAACATTAAAACCTCGATAATACAAAATGCTTGTTTATAAGAAATGTACCTCAGTCTCCTGCAAAATCCTAGTTATAACAAAATCATTATTACCAATCTCGTTAAAAATAATTATGAAATTTCAAGCCACTTTAAGTTTGTACTAACTAGGTTTTACTTCATACTGAATGTAACATTTAACGAATATTATTGTATTAAAGTATACATATCTTGATGAGGGATTTAGCATCTAAATTTCATATACATAAAGAATATAAACAAATAAGGAAAGTGTACGGTGTACAAACAGGCACGTTTTGTGCGATGGAGTATTTGAAACAACGATATAGTTAGATTATGTCTCCGTATTTACTAAAAAATTCTTCCATCCCCTAATTTGGTGCATTAATTAACGTATTTATGAGATTTTAGTACGACTAAATACAACAAAATGATATATCAGATATGATGCTAGGGAAATATTAAATTTTCATTTACTAATTTATTTTCTAATCAGTAGTAATTAATCAAACAATCGAAAATTATTTAAAACACTCCACTTGAGTTAAGTAGTTGTAATATTTATGTTTACGTTATTTTCTTCGTCGTACTGATACTAAACGTATGTTCGTAATTATAGCAGGTCTCATTTACTTAATTTACTGCGAAGATTGTTTACGTTGACTACAATTAAGTATCCATGCATGAATTTTTCTAAGTTCAAAGCAAATTATGACATTCTTGTATGATTTTCTTGGAAACGGCTACTCCTACGATAAAAATGTCTTTCACAAGAAATATTTTATTTGGCTATTTAGACAAATCTTATCATAGGATTTTTTCGACATGACTAATATTTTACGAGATGTGAGGAAAAGTTCGTTATTTGTTTCCAGTAAAGTGGTACACCTGATTTGGTTATGTAAACTAGTTATGCCATTTTCTTATTGTCTCAGACCATAAGTTCCAAATACCAAATTTCATGAAATTCGTTCGGTAGAAGCCGAGATCGAACGTGCGTAAGGGCGGACGGACGGACGGACAGAACAAAGCTAACAACTGCTTATATTGGAAAGGAAACGCGCATAAAAAGGTACAATCCTTGATACTTCTTATTTATTCTGCAATATTAGAAGCAAAATATTCCTAATGAGAGCTTTATTTGCGTAAATATTAATTGACATTCAATAGACAATGAATTTGTTCCAGTAGATTGAAGAATGACCTCTCAATTATTTCAATAATTTTAAAGGAGTAGGTTAAATACTTATGAGGCTACAACAGTGAAAAGCCTCATTTCCATTCATTTGAACAATGACTACCTATTTCCATGGATTCTCATACGCATGGGGAATTTTTCTCTCAAGGAAGTATCTAAAAGATCAAGAGAAAAAAATAGGGTTTCGCTTATTTTTGCACTTCTGCTCTACGTAAATCATTCCGATCAATTCAAAGAAACGTTTGACGCCATGCCTTCCACACGATGCTAAATCCTACCAGGTAATTTCCTTATAAAATAATGACATCATTCGCAAAAGTTACGAATACACTTGTCCAATTGCCCAATTGCAATTATGTCATTTTATGGATCATATATTTACGATTCTTGAATTAATAAACAAAAATTAATACATTTGTTTGGTAGTTCAGGATTTAGTGCTACTTAACATGAAATCCTCTATAATACATGCCAAAAACATTTCCATGCTTTACAACTTTGAATGTCATGATCCGATCGTTTATATCGAAATTCGCTAAATTACAGCATCCTGCACATTACATGTCGCTCTCTACACGAACCAATTAAATATATTCGCAGATTATTTTTTAGAATAAATACTGATGTAAATTGGAATGCAACTTAAATAGCCAATGGAACCCAAAGTTCAATCTAGCTTCAAACTCACTTGCCTTTTTCAAATCTAGTTTTTTAGATGGCGACGACCTTTACGATGAGCAGTCTCGAGCGAAGTCACTCTGAAGGTCATGAGCGTGACGCCAAAAGGTAAACCGCTGAAAAAGAAATAACTGTCAAAACAAGTTCCCCGGAAATCATGGGTGAGGTCACCACATCCGCGACTCATTTGAATAATTTTTCATTAAGAGGGACTCCGTTGCCTGTGCCTAAGTGGCCCGCACATTTAATCACCCGGAGGAGTGAAGTTCACCATCTGCTCGCTAATAACCTCCATTTGATATCTGGATACGGTCGATATGCTAAACGATTCGAAGACACTGCGCTAGGAGAGTGTCTTCGTGAGAATTACGAATGGATTATGTTTCGCCTTAACTTTTTCTTTCATCGCACGATTAATGCTATGGGAATAACTACTGGACACGAGGATGTAGTTTTCATTGAAGAACAATAAAATAAAAACCGAAACAACACAGCTTTGTACAATTTCCACCGTTTAAGATAAAGGCATCGGTTTCGTAGTGGCCAGTGCATTATCAGGCGTTTATATCGAACGGTGGGAATTGTTTCGGATTTTATTAAAATAAAATTCCGCAAAGTTACACCTACAATGGTGAATTTAATGAAGAATTTTAAAAATTTATGTTTTTCAGTAAACATTAAAATTAAGAGCTGAAATTATTCCTTTGTTTCAGACGAATGTAGAAACTCGTACGGTCAGTAAATTTTAGCCCTTTTCCATTCCAATAATCTATAATTGGACCAAAATAAAGAAGTTACAAAGAATAACCTAGCGTTTAATTGACAAAATCGAAGAGGATTAATAAAAGATGATCCCAATTTGAGTTTTATTTTCGACACAGAATGAGTACTAAGCAATAATACATCAGATATGGATGATATCTGATATTTTAAATATGCAGATTTTGCGGCCTATGATGACCATTTAAACTTGACAATCCTCTTAGAATGATGATGACCCACCGAGCAGCATACCTGTGGACATCGGAAGATGTTAACAATTTTGCATCTACCATTTATGCTATCCAAGAAGGGATGATTCCAAGCATATCTGGTTGGCTCATTCAAACCTGTTCACGTCTGATGAGTGCCATTTCGATTTTTTGTCGCGCTTGCGATAAATCATGCGCCATTACCATACGGAGACAAGGAGCCTATCATTTTCTCAGAAGGTCTCTTGCACTAAGACGTGCATGCATAAATATTAATAAAGCTATCAGAAATAAACTAATTACTACCAACTGGCGCAAATTTTATTTTTAGCCGATTAAGGTACGCCTCCTTTAAATGTTATTTTCCTTCATACGGGCATGAAAAAAGGATGAATCAATTATTGTGGGTAGAGTTGCTAACCCTCACGGAATGACTCGTAGTTTCCGGGAGGTGTAAGGCCTCTCAGTATGTCCTGCAGGGATCACATCAACAACTTCATAGAATCGACAACTGAATCACAAAGACTTGATAAGAGACTCCTGAGAGGACCACCGAGAAGGAAGGAAATAGAGTTTTCTCCTTTGTCGCTCAGTTTGACATTGAGTTGTGCGGTCTGGGTCTCCTTCGAGGTGGGTTTATCAAGTGTTGCCATTTTTATGTAGAGATTAGTTTCTAGATTTCGTATTTTTGGACGTTTATCTAAGGACATTGAAATGGCTCATCGTATAGCGGCTCGTTTTGTTAGCGTGACTATAAAATTGAAAACAAAGTTTCTCAAGTAGCCAAAAAGAGGTTGACTACCAAGCAGCCACCATTACCTGCGATTCACTGATTTATTCGAGAAATATGGTTTTACAATTTGATTTCAGCCATAAGGTGAGCGCGATAATTAATTATTGAAGGGCGACTACAGTTATTGTACTAGCATATCGGAGCTTTTGAGGTACTTGAGAATCGTCATCATTGTATGTTTGCTACATTTTGGTAAGTTTTTGGCTCACCCAACCCAATCTGTCGCGTCCTAGGCCTTTCTCTTCATCTTCTCATAACCATTCCCTTCTTTTAATGCGTCTAATAAACCTTTCCAAACACCCTTCCTTCTATGACTTATTTCAGCAGAATGTTTCCTTTCCGCCTGCTGCTTGAAAGAGCAGCGGGCACGAATCCTGCGGAAGTAGGCTTTTTTCAGGGTCGCCCGGCCTCCTGTTTGTGTAGTTTGAGGAGACCGCGCAAAGTCAGCGTCCCGTCCTTCGGAAGGGACGTTAAGCCGTTGACCCCCTTGGTGTTCTTCGTTAAGAGTAGGCTAATGCCGGCACCGGGTTTCCCTCCTCCCTTGTGATTGTGTTCGCTGTGGAAGGAGTTATGGCTATAATAATCCAAGAGGTTGATTAGCCAAAAATACACACACGCGCACTCACGCGCACGCACACAGTTTCCTTTCAAAATTTGATCACCCACGTCTTGCCTTTCCTTTATTACTCTAATTAAGGTCCTTTCTTCCCCTTTAATTGTTTTTATTCCTGTCCAACTAATTTTCTCTAATCTACGCTATACCCACATCTCAAACAATTCTAATCTGCTCAAATCTTCTTTTCTCATTCTCCATTTCTCGCACCCATATACATATTGCCACACTCCACATCGAAGTTTTCACTAACCTCTTATTAATATCTTTATCCTTATCCTGGTATTTTTCTCACACTTCTTCCAACCTCAGCCAGAATATTACTCAAATATTAGCAGCTCGGAATCCATTGATATACTTGGAATATTAGTGCGTGCCAGTGGTGAGAAGATAAGAGTACAACCACAGCTTATAAGAAAATATGTAGAAATAATTTATGTTAGAACCGCCGACTACTAATGATCAGTTTTTTCCGGATGCGATAAGTTGGATTGACAGACATTCTCTTCAGAGTGCAAGAAGCATGGAGCAATTGCACTCCCTGCAATATGCTTTCGGCGGTTTCCGGGTGATAATGCGAGTTTAAAAGTTGACGATTATTATCGCTCGTCATTAAAAACAAATGACCGATGCATATATATATATATATATATATATATATATATATATATATATATAGAACAATAACCTTCATTATATAGTAAAATTGGTGGAGTGAATATTGAAAAATCATAGCCATATAATTTTTACTTATTGCAATTTAAAAAACTACTTATATTTATTAATCTTCGACTTGAAAGGTCTGAATCCGCTGGAACCATCTCCCCATACATGCTGTTCAACGCAATCACTTCAAATACGCTCGGAGATGTTTCTCGTAGAAATTCTTTTCCGTTGCCCTGGAATGATTCGCTTGCCATTCATTGTCTCATCACCTCATTTAGTTTCCTATCACTCGCCGTAAACCAACGGTCCCCATGATCGCCCAGCCAAAAAACTCCCTTAAACGCGCCGAAACATCTAAGACAAATATGCAAGTAATTAATAAACCCGAAAAAAAAACAAATTCGTTGGAAATCCGGATTTGTATATTGTGCGTTCCCATCTCGGTTTCTCTCCATTCAGACATACGAATCTTCGTACTAACTGCCTCCATAGAAATCGGTCTTTTTTTCTTAAGCACCAGCCTCGAACAGGTATTTAAAAATATACATTTGTTTCATCCTTTTTCGGAGCGTGAACTTTCGCGAGTTCATAAAAAAGGCCTATCATTAGTTCACACGTGGAGGTAGAGCGGTTACTGCGACCGAAAGCACAAACAAACAAAAGACGACGCTGGGACGATCGGGGGGGAATCAAGGTGGAAGAGTGGATGAGGAGGGGGAGATGAAGCGATATATACGATAGAAGGGAGAGGGAGAGAAATGAAGAAAATAATACATCAGACCAAAAAAAACAAAAGAAGCCGACTGCTACCAACAGGAGGCGCAACGACCCGGGTTCATTAACCTCCGTCACCGCATTATTGGCACCCTACAACAACCTACCACATCTCTCTCCCTCTACCTCTCTTAACCTCTCCTCACCTCTCGCCAACCCCCTCCCTATCTTTCTCTCTCTCTCTCTCTCCGCCTCATCGGCCCAAACCACCTCCTCCCTTGAAGAATGTCTCGTATTGTGAGGGTCACTGACCACCTGCAAACCAAGTTCTATAACCCCTCGCAACCCTTCTTATAAAGACCTTTATGTTATATCCGAAGAGCCTTCGCTTCTCTACCGATGCTCGGTCTCGCTACAATCTACCGCGATTCGTGGATTATCGATGGGATATCTACGAAACGATATTCTGCGTGCAGTTGTTTTCCATCTCCTCGAGGCAGAAACGAAAGGATAATTGCATCGCGGCTCGTCCGGCGAGGCATTTATGACGAATTAATGCGCGTGTTGCGATCGTTTTTTTGACGCGATGCTGATGAATAGCCGTAGAAAATAACCGATCTGATTGAATTACTTCTCCGTCTCCGGCAGCAACATCCATTTGTATGAAAAAGACATTGTAACGGTTAATGGAACAGTGAGTTTCGCTCGTTATCGTAGATTAGCTTAATCTTTATATGATTAGGCGAAGAACTTATCCGCATTACGCTTGGCACACCTTTAAACCTTTCACATGAACGAAGAGTGACGCCTTTAAAAATCTGGCTACCGTCAGAAAATAGAAGAGAGTTTCGAAAAAATAGTTTCCCGCACGTTATAGATCATGTATATCTTGTGTACTTATTTAAGTAAATTTTTCATTTTTAGTTTGATTCAATCTCAAGGGAGCATTATTAAATGAGCACAATTCCGAATAAATTAACCTATTTGAAAATGGCTTACAAGTTCCGGTTAACAATAATATATCACCGTTCTCATGGTTATGCGCTCATTTTATTTAATTTGGTTGATATTTCCATAAAAACCTCCAAGATAGTGGAAGTATTTTCTGAAAATTTACAAAATATTGACATGTTATGATATCTTATATGTACTGATTTAATTAACGAAATGTTTAAAAGTCACATGAGAAAGTTGAATCAACTTTAAAATATATCTTAATGAGGTGTAATGCGTGATAAGTGTCACCGTATTGGTCATAAAAATGAAATAGCAATTCTTATTTTCCGATTATTAAAAACTTCAGACATCGCGCATATCCGGAGACTTTTTACCAAAATTAAACATACTCAATAAAAGACTTCATATTAATAAACAAATATTGTATTAAATTGTCATGGTCCATGTTACCTTGTTTATTAGCAACGATTCAATTTTCTTTAGTTGAAACTGTTGCTAACCAGATCAAATAAAAAGGTTCTCAAGTGTCCACAAGAGATTTTTCTCGACTGCTTGTTTGTTTAGCTGTTACGATGCTTTACCGGGACTTTTATGAATATTTATTTTTACTTAGCGGTACACAGTGCACAATTTCATTAGCCATTTACAACATATTACTTGTTTTCTTTTTAGTACTTCGTTAGACAGCCCCCATCTGCCATGCGACTCCTACCATCTCCGGTAATCGCCCGCATAGTAACTATCCGTTCACGAAAAGACGACGAGAAATTTAAATCTCAATCTGATTGCAAAATCACCTCTGCATCGGGCGAGATGAATATTTTATTTTCATTCACATCAGTTTCTTATCTGTGGAATTATACCCGATGACGATCTTTTTCTACGAGAAATCTAAGATGGATTCGGTTCCAACATCTTACCTATCTGAATTTTTGGCCTACTTTCCAGAATGGAAATATGTTTATAGTTTCTTCGTTGTGTCTGTCTGCTCCCTCCCCCACATTAACTTTTGAAGCAATAGACCGATTTTCATGACACTGGGGCCGAGCTCCCAAGGATAGTTTTTGTGGGGGGGAGATTGAAAGTCCCGAGTTCGATTCCAGGAACTGTCCTTCCCATTTGATTTACATGGGAAATCTGAAATCCATCGTGCAGGGTAATTTTTCCTCGCACATCAAAGTATCTTAGAATTGTAATATCGGAGCGGGATTTGTGCTAATCTCTGAGGGAAGGAACGGAGATTCTAATGTTTATCGTAGAATGTTGACTATCGATCGTATTTCTTCGAAATTTGCGTAGCTACTGGCGTTTTTGCAGTTTTTATCACTCATTACGAGAGTGTTGTCTTTGCGACGGCTATTTTTGGACTCGAATTCGGTATAGTCTAGTGCATACACGCGTTATTTTTGCCACACAAATATGCTTAATCAATTTAGTTTTCCGTTCGAATGTATTTGTTATATCTTTCAACGCTAAATAACGAAATTTGGGAATACAAAGAGCAACTCAACTGCGGTGATTTTAAAGCCAGGATAAATAATTGCTGCACCACCAACCAACTGAAATTAATAATGTGGAAAGTAGGCAACATAAGTTCCGTTTCGATCATCTTGTTCCCATTGCGTATGATCTAGAGCCCATAAGTACGCACCCTATTGTTCTCATGTCCATCGCCTGCCTGGAATATTCACCTCCTGTTCCAGATTAATTTTCATCTATATGTTTCATTTTTCCGAAACCGTTATTCCCACAGCCCCGATTTCTCATCCTCTCGCTCTTTCTCCTTCTTTTTTGTCCATCCTACTTCTGAGGTAACTATTTTCTGCTCCATGGTACTTGTTTGCGATCATTTTATATGACTCATTTTTACCTGCCAAGCATGCGACATAGCTAAGTTTTCATTTTAAAGGATTACAAATCACATTCACCCGATGCTATGCCACGAAAATAAACTTACAACACATCAGTAATTTTGGTTCTTATCTCTTGATCCAATTGATGAATAATTTCCCTTCTTTGGTTTAAAAAAAAATGTTTTAAGTACATGACATAACCAATGTTTCGGAATTTTTTCTTTCCTTCGCCTTTCCTTTCTAATACATTTTGCGCAGTTTACTTTCCTCTAAGGAATATTACAACATGGCCTTGTTTCTGACAAAAAATACAAGATTGGTATTGGACGTTATATAAGATCGATTTGCTAAAATGACAAAAAACAAAGAAAAATTTATCGCCCAGAAAAGTTAACACAAATAAAAAGCAGTCACTTTTTATAGTCGACTGAACGGTGCGCATTTAAGAATCAAATCCTCCGGAATCTTTAGAAACGCCCTAAGGCTTCATCGTCCACGGAGTTAGGAATTCACTCTCCCTTCCGAATAAAAGCGAAACGACTTTGCAATCTTGGCAAACTGAGTTTACGTTCCTAAAGTAAACAGTTGCCCATCACCGTGCGCGCTATCCATCTCATGGGGAAAAACGCGTTTCATATCTAAAGGACTCTCCGAAGAGGGATGACGGACATCCGCTGAATTATTCATCAACGCATTCGACCGTCCGAAAAGGACTTCCATCATCGTCAGATGCCTCATTTGCGGCAAAAAATGGAAAAAGTTTGAGGGAACGCCTTTGAAAAAGAGCCTTTTTTGATGGACACTTTAATATAGTCCTCATAACTGAAAAAGGTATGGTCTGGGCGATTTCATGAGATCTGCGCTAGGAAAGAATACGAGAAATTTTTAATGCTCTTGCGCCGGAAATTCTTTTATGCTAAAATCAGGCCATAACGTTCCTTTCTCTGCGCGTTTTTTCCCGTTCTTGATCGTAAAAAGGGGGAGATATTTTTCGAAAATAAAAATATTACGGAAGCAAAATTTTTCGAGAAAAGCGCGTCGTAAGAGATCGATTCTGAGCGTGTCACACGACAACGTGAACGAACGAGGCGTGAAAATTGGAAACTTAGTTTTTATATATTTTTTCGAAGAAACATACATAGCTTACGACCGTCGCTCTTTCGTTTCGCCGCTGTTAGGCGCGCCCGCGAGATACTCAGTGCAAATGGACAGCACGAGTAAAGGGATGATAATTGATAACAAATGTTTACAAGAATTTTAACCATAAGTATGTCTACTATGATTTCATTAGCAGACAAAAAGTAAAATTTTCTTAAAAAATTGTGATGATAAGAAATAGAGAAAACTTCTGTTAGGAACGGTTTCGAAAAGAAACTGGTCGTTGGAAGGGTGCCCGTTGGATAGGGGCGAAAATTACATCGCTCTGATGGAGTCCGACATAAGAAAAATTGGTCCTTGCGAGAAGTGGTCGTTGAATAGGGGTGATCTCTAAGATAAGCAGATGCAGCGAGATAACGAAAGATCATATCATACTGGTATGTAACAAAAAATGATAACCAATACCATGCATGCAAAAAATGACACTTCTGGATGGCTCGCTGGGTTGAATGCAATGTTTGTCTCCTACTTAAACCACATCTCTGCACGATAAATACCAAAGTTCTAGAATTCTGCCCTGTAATTGATAGAATTTGAGCTTAAATATCAGCTCTAAAGCGAATTTGAACTAGCATTCAGGATTTCATAAATACACACAAGCAATCATCTGAGCAATCCCAAAGAAACTTTCTTAGTTACTTAGGACAGTGGTTCTTAAACTTTCAACTGTCGCGGCCTTGAATGTCATGCGGCCCTATTTGAAATGAAAATAGTAAAATGAAGAAACGTTATTGCAAATTTATTCATTTAATGTAATTCAATGTAACGTAATTGCGAATGTATTCATGTAATGTAAGTTTGAGAAACACTGGCTTAGGAGATACAGCGTGCGTGAACGGCGGAGACCTTGGTAGCTTAAAGGTGAAATTGAGAACCAAAGACACTAAAACCCTTTGCAAAGAAAAATAAGATTACGGAACATGCGGCCAAGATCTTCTCAAGAAGAAAAAAAGGCAGCGAATGTGCGCTTAGCACGAGTTACTTTACCGACCGTGTCATGACCAATTACAAACTTCCGCGATTTCAAAACGCAATCGTCAAAATTCCTATCCCTAGATCCTTGTTCGTAAACAAGTCGTAATTTCAACACCTTTCGGCAAGGAATAAGTGAGACGATCATAAATTTTTATTCGTTAGAATCTTATCAGCTTGCATGTGGCTCTCGAGAAGCTTTCCTGCGAATCACAAAGCTATGATGAAAAAACGTTCCGTACAATTTAACGCATACAATACCAGGTGTCAATTACAATTTTTAGACTTGATTCTTCCTTATATGACATTACAGAATCTCTAGATAATCTACGATGCTATCCAGCCCGCCGAAACAATGGCAACGTTTAGCGGCCCGCCGAAACATTCGCAACTATGAACGTGGCCAGCCATGCGGATAATACTGTGGATCTCAAGTCTAAAATAAATTATTTATCTTCACGTTTATTTGTCTTTTATATGCGAGTGAGCGTATATACTCTAGATGCAATTTCCCCCAAGATTCGAGAGAATTTAAACGTATCGATTAATATAACTCCGAGTTAAGGATATAATAATTTGGCGGGAATAGAAATGACAAACAAGGAAAAACATATTAGGGTTTTCCAAAATTCAAGTTGCAGAAGTTCGAATTTGGGAATAATTACGCAGACGCTAATTTATCAGCCGTTCTAAATCATTCCATTTTTACATAAAACTTCTGCTATCTTGATAAATAACTACCGAATAAAATAAATTCCCATAAAACGCCTCCACAAGTCAAATAAAACTGCTACGCGCTATAATAATTTTTTTCCCGATCACATCGCGAATAATGACCAGCATAAAGGCGGAGGCAGCGACGTAATCCAGTACTAATGCGAGGCATAAGAAGGAAAGAGAGACCGACCAATAAAATACGTGCGGGGAATTGTGCATCGTAACATTCTCTTTCTCTCTCTGCTCAATCCAACACGGAGAAAGGAGTATCTTCTCCTAAGGCGCCCGATAACATTTTGGCATTACGCTGCAGCCTTCGAGGAGACGGATGAGGACGTGGCCTTGACAGCTCGATCCCTCTCCCTTCTCCCCGCACCCCATAACTTGCTTCGCGCACACACACACACACCCCTCGGGATCGCGCTTTCGTGCCGTGCGTGATCCCCTCCGAGAAACAACCTGGGAAGTTGGTTGCCCTTGACCTCTGGCCAGGACGTTCCCTCCAGCCGGCCCCTCTTGACGCTCGGCCAGCTTAAACTGCTATAGGGGAACAAGAAGGTAGAGAATGTCTCTAAGCAACAGAAGCAGTAGAATGAAAAACATAAATGCTCGCAAAAGAGGAAATAGGTATCTATCGACGATCTATCTCGGAGAAAAGTAGCATTGAATAATTACAAGAATTTGAAAGAGCAGCATCGCAAGATTTTTTTAAGAACTCTTCAGAAATCTTCAAATAATCCGTTAATAATAATGTTTTTATGCATACGCCCGTTCAGATAAATCATAAGATTAAGTCTTAATATACCAATTCGGAAACATACGTGATAACTGGGTGCATTATAATATATATATATATATATATATATATATATATATATATATATATATATATATATATATATATATGTATATAATTCAATTAATATTATAATTTTCAATAATTATACAGATTGCTACCATAATATATTGTGGTATTCTAAACAAATATTATAATAATATGAAGTATAGAAATGTAATAGCCACGCATTGTGGTCTAAGAAACCAAATTTATGTAATTCCTAAGGTTTATAATAATTATGGAGAAAGGTTAATGGAATATATAGTGTCTAAATTAATTAATGCACATGAAAAAGACAGAAAAATTGTGCAAAGATATTATGTGCAATGTAAAATATGCTATTAAAAACTATTTTTAAAAGTTCTTCTCTGTAAATTATTACATAATAATTTTGTTAATTATGATGCAATATTTTCTCAAAAATTGTTTTTAATATGTATGTAAAGAAATGAATGCAGCCAGGGCAACCAATGATTGAATTTTAATGGCATCTCAGTTTTTGTATTCTCTGTTTATATTTACATAGACAGGTTTTTCCTGACGGAACGTTGAATGTATTTTTTGTATAAATAAAAAATGAAATAAATAAAACAATTAAAATCATAAAATAAATACAATAAATAAAAAATAAAATAAATAAAACAAATAAAAATAAATACAATAAATAACAAAATAAACAATAAAAGAAACTAAATAAAATAAAATAAATAAAATAAATGAAATCAATAAAATGAATAAAATAAAATATACGAGTACTATTCAGGAATCGGAGGGATTTAAAATGTTCGACATGAAAACAAACTTTTAGATGCCACATTGATCAGGATCGCCACAAAATGATGATTTGTGCTTGAATTAGCTTTATAATATTCATGATTTCGAGTCTCCCAAAATTGAAAGATCTGACACAAGAAAGGCGTTATTTTCACAATGGCCGGATAAAATCACTTTGCGAATTCGGAGAATCTCCTCATCGGAACAGACAAGGAAATAATCATCTCCTCGCTTCCAAAGGGGTTGAGGATAAACGTGACCTTAAACTTACTTTTTAAAAAAGTAGTATTGTTTGAACACGTCCTTTCCGCAACCTTGATAGCAAATAGCAGTGACTCATCCCGGGCGGCGGCATTCATTTGCTCGAAATCATCGACTTAAGAGGAAACAGAGAGAGAGAGATTATGTTTTTTCTTGCGAACGGATAATTCTCCCTGGGATTCTCAGGGGCACATTTCGAGGCCGCGCCTCTCCAAAACTAGTTTCGTTTAACGTCGGAAGAGGAAAAGGCAGAGCACCTCCGTGGCAGACGAGGAAAAGGACGGATGGGACAACTCAGTACAGCATCCGAGTGATTTAAAAGCTTTTTACCAATGCAGAATATTTGCAGAGATTAGGCAGACTCATAATGAAGTATGTCCATTTTTAGGCTGTCTTTACAAAAAGTAAGAAATGAACGACTTATGGATGGGCCATGTCTGCCCGTCTGTCCTTCCGCATCATTCATCTCCTAAACTACTGGGCAGATTTTCATGCAACTTGGTATTTAGGACTTTGGGGCCAAGAAAATAAAAATAATAGTCCACCAAACCCAATCAGGGGTGCTACTTACTAGAAAAAAATAAACTTTCCTTCATACCTCGTAAAATATTAGTCATACCAATAAAATCTGCGAAAAAATTTGTAAAACTAGTCAAAATATTTCTTTCCCCATAAATTTTTATCAAAGGAAAAGACGTTTTCAAGAAAATCAAACAAAAAAGTCATAATTCACTTCGAACTTGGGAAGTTATTTCCATGATTTTTTTTTTATTCTTGTCAACGAGAACATGAAGTAAACAAGATCTACCATAAGTAAGTTTAATTTCCTTTTGTGCACACACAGCATACACTAAATGAAAGGAAATGAATTACCTACGAGGAAGAAATGAACTTAAATACCTACGTATATTTTCCTTGCTTATAATATAGACGACGTTTATAAGTGAAAGGAAATGGATAAAGGAAAGAACGTGAACTTAAAGATTATTATTATTCATTTCAATAAAGGAACGTTTGAAATAATTTTCGATTGTGTTATTAATTACAGCTGATTAGAAAACGAATCGGTAAATAAAAATTTCAACATTTCCTTGACATAGCTTCCAATACATCGTTTCGTAGTGCTTAGACATGATAGTAAGCCATTAATATTTCTCTTTTTTAACATGATTACATAAATCATAAAGAACGCCTCGGGCTTGCGTGTATGCACGCATTATGCGTGTATCTTTCTTCTCTTGTTATCTTCATATACGTCGCTACTTAATCGACTTCTTGCTTTTTGTTGAGGAACCTCGGAATAATTCATGCAAACAAAAAGCGTTTCTCAAGTACTGTTTTTATCTGAAAAATAATAATTGTATCACTTAAAATAAGATTTGAAATTGGATTGAGGAAAAATTGAAATCATAAAACCAAAAGTCAAATAAATAATGTGGCACAACCTTTGTCACTGTGATATGCGCGAAAATAAAAGCTGCTGGTTTTTCCACATCATCGAACGAATATTCCTGAACCGCTTGCTTATGAATATGTGTGTACGCTTAAGTGGCTGTATAGGTTCGCATTAAAATCAAAACGTATAGTTAAAGGGTGATTAGGAAATTATAATTCCAATAGCTTATTTTCTTTGCAATGGAAGTTTTAAGGAACTAGTCAGTAATGTAGTATTTGCTTAACTCGGTTTGAAAGCTACAACGTTTGTTACACGAATTCTTCCCAAAAATTTCCTTTCTAGAATAAGGGGACAACGGAAGTCGAGTGATCTGCAGCAGCGAGCCGCAACTTCAAAAATAGAACTCAGACCGAGCATTTCACCGCAACTAAAGGTGATTGGATTGCAGAAACCAAGACAGTCGTGCGTGACAGTACGAGAGAAACCACTTTTCGAAAACAGACACTGGATTTTTGTGTAACGCCATTTATTCAAAGAAAATCTGCGCTCGTGTAAGATTTTTTATTTGCACGACAACAATTAAGCCTCCGGGAGCACCAAAAAGTTTCTTGATATCGATAATTTATACAAAAACTAGTGTCCACAATCTCAAATAAGCGGTGGTTCATACTTAATCGCTCGTGAAAAACGTGACAGAACATTCGAGGCTACTTGTTCGTTAGTTGCGCTTCACACATCATGTCTTGTAGCTTCACGCCATTTTGGGCTCGAATATCAAGCCGCTTTTTTTCACAATTTCACGTCAAACATAAACTTTCAAAATATACACTTAAAATGATGATTCTATCATGTAAATCGTATCAAAATTTAAAAACTGCTTTATATCGAATCAGTTATTTCAATCAAAATGGAAAAATAAAATATTAAACCATTTTTGGTAAAAATGAGTCAGCTTACCAAAAGATTTTAAAAACTTGTTGCATAATCTAATGCTAAAATCTGCATAAGGATTTAAACTAAAACCATTTTGCAACGAAGACGCTTTTATTCTTGAACATTTTATTGAATATTTTGCTACATATATCTCAACAAATGAAAGAATCCCGTTGAAAAAAGTAGTGAATAAATCAACGCATAAATACTAATACATTATTTGCTTCGTTTGTGTCCTAGTTATCCTATATCACGCTCAATAACCAATTTCTGTGTAAATTTTCTGCACTTTTACTGGTTGTTTTCAATTAGTAATAGTGTAATAATCTTGATATCCGAGCGAAAAATACGATTGAACCGATTTTCTTCATAGAAGCAACAAAATTTAAGTTATCGCCGGATATCTATTGGCTGCGTAATGAGGTACGCAAGGTTTGCATAACGCACGTCTCAAGATGGCCTATACCCCGATTTCGGAACACAATCCTTCCTTCCGATGACGATTTCAAGGAAAACTTCGTATTTGTAAAAGTTTGGAAAAACAAAGAGGTGTGTAATTTTGATTACGACCATAAAGCAATCTATTCTTTGCATTAAAATTCGAAAATCTTCATTGACCAAGCTATTAGGTAACAATAATGAATTTAATAAAATAAAAAAATCAAGTTATATACTCTTTTGGCAATTATCTATAATACATTACCGAAAACCTACGAAAAGACCGAGATGTATCTATATATTAAAAAAAAATATGTTAAAAGAATTAAAAGAAACACTGGAATGTAGATTCAGGCTTTATAAACTATAACGATCGACACTGATGGCCCGATAAATATTGAAAATGAGCCGTGGATTTGTTTAATTGCGATACTATTCTGAATTAAGGCTTAGCTAAGCCCTACATATTCAACTGTTATAATTTTAATTTCATTCAATTCAAGCTATCACATTTGACGGGCTATTGCACCAACTTTCTATTATGTTCATTGTAGCGAAGAATAGTAAAGTAAATTCACAAAATCCACATTGAAAAATAAATGCATCAAGTAAATCCGCAGAAGTCCTTAAGAAGTTCAAGTACTTAAAGAGGGAATGCAGCTTTCCATCGCGCTAAACTCGTCCGATACCTACCCTCACGAGACGCCACATAATCGCGTAATTTACAAGTGGACCCCATTCCTTTTTACTCCTTGCTGTTTCCTCATTTCAGCTGCCTTCTCGCTTCTCATTTTACGCGCACCCCGAAAAACTCCGTTATTCGCATCTCGCTAAAATCCTGTACCACGAGGCACCTAATTTATTTTCATGCCGGAAAAAATCGAATTTTAATGTTCATCAGTATTCATAGAATGCATCGAACATGCGTCTCGCGATCGAAATAAACTCTCTTTACGGCCAATCATGCAGAAAATGTCGAAGCGACCGCGGAATGTATTACTGCCTGATAATTAAAAAAATACAGATTACAAAATCGATAGCGTAAAAAAAATCGCAGTGGGATCCATCGACTTCTCAACTCCCCCACCTATCAAGCCATTCCAAGATCACTACCTCCCTTATACTCTCCCTCCCTCTCATCTCGCCTATATATTCTCCCTCACACTCTCACCTCCCTCCCTCCCTCCCGCTTCTCTCTCTTCTCTTTCCCTCTCCTATAATATTTCCTTATTCTCTCCCCTTCCCTATTTTCTCCTTATCTCTCTCCCACCTCCCTCTCCTCTTCCTCTTCCTCCTTCCCCCCTCCCCTCTTCCTCCCTCCTCTACATCCCTCCTCTACATCCCTCCTCTATACCCATCTTCTATATCCATCCTCTTCCTCCCACCTCTACATTCCTTCTCTACATTCCTCCTCTACGTCCCTTATCTACATCCCTATTTTTCCTTCCCTTCACCTCCTCTACATCACTCTTCTACATCTCTCTTCTTCCTCCCACCTCTACAACCCTCCTCTACATCCCTCTTCTATATCCCTCCTCTTCTTACCTTCTCTTCTTCCCGCTTCTTCCTCCTCCTCTACATCCCTCCTCTTCCCCCCTCTTCTTCCCCCTCCTCTCTCCTTATCTCTCTCCCTTAGTCTTCTCCCCTCCCCTCCTTCCTCTCTCCTATCCCTGCTCCTCCACTCCTCCCCATTCTCTCTCGCTGCCTACCTCATCCTCTACTCATCCACCAGCAACTCCCGCCTAGTAACCAGTTCTACTCGGGGAGCTTGTGGTGTTAAGGGTTACCGAACCCGACTCCGGAGAGAGATCTTCAAGCACGAAAGAGCAAAGGCTCGGAAAACGAGGCGTAAACAGCGCAAAAAAATCTATTGGAGCTTGAGGCCACTTTGCATTCCCAACCGGATCACTTCCTGTATTTATACCTCTCTCTTCTCTCCTCCTGTACTACACCGAAGCCACCTTCTTCTCTTGTCGTTTGTTTATTTTGGTGGTTGCCAAGTTATCATAATTTCATCAAAATGGGTTCAACGTACACGGACCCAAAAGACAGTGACCTTTTGGGTGGTGATGAGTGCCGCTGCCGCGAGAGAAAGAGTAGATGTCCGCCATGGGGCAGAGTTGAGCATCTGATCTGCCTTTTTAATGGATGCCTCGATCGCGTCGGGTTAATCGAGAAGAAGGAATGATTTTTTTAGATGGGAGTTCGGCAGTGTGACCGGGAGGCAGGGGTCACTTGCCTCTCACCCGATCGCGATGAAGTAGTAGGAAACCAAACTATAAAAATTTCAACGCGATCTATCTCTGATGATTACTTCGCATTTCAAAGAGGTTCCGTGAAATCCTCACATAAGAAGGGAAATCTTGGTTTAAAACATCAGAGCAGTCAATACACGTAATAAACAGAATCATTATTGAAGCGATTGAGAGATACACTAATTAATTCGAATATAAAGTAGATAATAGGATTCAATAATTAATTTTTTCACAAATAAATTGAATATCCCAATACTAGTAAAACAAAAGCAAACAGCATAATAACATGTGTAGAGATTAGAAGTATAATCAAGCATATTTTTGGAGATTACATACCAAACGTAACATATTCATGTATTACTAAAGATGCTTACCACAACACCTTAAAGATGTATTCAGTAAAAATTTCTATAAAATGTTTTTATCGTACTTTAAAGTTGTAATCACCATTTTAGACTCTTGCACGTCACCACCACCGAAGAGCCGGGAGTAGATATAAAAGTAGGAAAAGCCATTCACGACTGCAACAAGCTCAAACTGACTCATTTATATGGTTTGACGTGGACGTTTTTTGCTCTCGTACAAATCCGTTTCCTAAGGCGTGAAATCAAACCTACTTGCGGTAGCATATTCCACGAGCACTTTGCGAAAAAAAGTTGAGCAGCTCAATTTTAAACCCCTTCACCCAACTTTCTCCATTTTTTATCCTACTGGAGGCTTAGCAGGAGGACGGTTAAGCCGTTGTTACCCCCTCTTTCCCTCCGGCTGGTTCCTTTAGTGAAGTGAACGAAAGCCTGAAGAGTTTTATACCTAAGTAATAGGACTCTAATTCTCTCAACGCGCGAATTTCTTTATCCGCACGAGAGTTTTAAAAGGAAAGGAATGTTCCAAGAAGGGGATTTTTTTGAAAGTCTGAATATCTAGAAAACCTTTTAAAAAGTCTTCCATCGTTTCCACACACTCTAAGGCTCTATTCAAAGCGATAATGATCAACTATTTTTGGAGCGAGAAATAGAAAGGGAATTACGCGAAACAGGGAGAATAAAATTGCAACTTCAGCAGTAAGGGAGCTTCGAACAATATAGCATAAGATTTTTGAAGTTATGAAGACGATAAATGAGTAAATATTGTATCACTCTGTCGTTTGTATCTCGTGTTATACTATAGCAACGTAACTTCGGTATGGAACATGGCTTGTTTATTATACTTTTAACTACCTGGATAATTACAAAAACGAAATATCGAACTCATTTTATAGGTGAAACCCGATTGACTATTAAAAAATAAAATGCTCATTCACTTTCCAAAAGAGAATCGATGACCAGCGGATCGCTGAGGGCGGTTGCATTGTGGCCGAAATGCGCACTTAATCTTCGCAATTGTTTTGTGGCACTTTGAGTCACTCCGATCATCAATTCCGCCTGGACGTTTAACGTGCAGCTCGAAATTTGCAGAAGAATCACAAGAACGTGAGTTTCTTTTTCACCTTATGCGACATAATGAAGTTTTTATAAAGATAAATTCTTTTCGGGAGAACGGACCAGGCTTTCGAACCGAAAAGGTAAAAGAACTAAAGAGGCCTCTCCCAGGCCGCAACGCGTTCCTAAAACAGAAAGATGTTCCACTGCAAAGGAGACAATCGAATAGTTTTATATTGTCCAGTACCGTTAGGGATATCTCAGAGATCTTGTCGCTTTCGTCTTTTTTTTAATCGTTCGCCGCCGCCATATAACCTCCCATCTCCATACCCTCTTCGGTGGGAGTCATTACGTAAGATCTTTCCCCCTGCCTTTTAATTTAAATTTGAATTAGGACGGGTTGGGAGTGGTCACGAGGGCCATGAAGCATAAATTACACGCGTTTCGTATAATCTTCTTATTTATCACCGGAGACCTGATCTACAAAGTTAGTAAGGAAAAAAAATCTCCCTCGTTTTATCTCAAAGCTTTTGCGGGAAACACATTATCCTCCCGCATTTATTTTATGAATGAAATAATAAAGTTATATTTTGAGCTGTATCCGCTAAAGTCGGACGTCCTAAATATGTCATTTTCGCCTCTCATACGGCAAATTTCACCAAAAGTTGGGGTGATGAATGCGTCGAGACAGGCTGGCTGACGGACCGACACTAATGGATGTCTCTGTCCCTCAAGTTACGCGCCTAAAAAGGTCTCTTTCTTTCTCTTGAGCCACCTGAGCGAAAACGCAGGGATATAAATCGTGTGCCACAAGCCCGCGTGCTCGTGTGGATGGAATAACTGTATAAAATGGGCGGGGAATTTCTCAGCCCCACCCTTCCCCAAAACACAAGACGAGGATAAAGGTCTCGAGAACTCATAACACAATTGACCCTGAGAACCAGTTCTATCCCATCCTTTCCGATATTATCCAAGATTTCATCCCGTGTCCGCGTCTCGGTTGGCATCGGGACACGGAGAGGGAACGACGAACGAATGACGTCGGTAGAAAGCGCGTTGCGCATCTGTAAATTTAATGTGACGCACGTGTAATACTTTTTTTGGGAAATTCTCCATCTACCTACGTAATACCCAGCAGTTCATCATACCGTATTAAGAACAGGGACGCGATGCATGCTTAACTTTATTATTGTTGTCCTGCGAAAAAAAATCCTGGACGGAACCGTCTTGAGATTGGTATCACGTATTTTGTAATGCCTTTCGTTATTGGCGGAAGTTTTGATTGTTTCCAATTTTTGATGCATTTATATTTTCTCCTGATACTTTTGCATTCAAATCCATATCTTTTTATCGTCTTCGTTGGATAAAATGTTTTTTTTTATAATTTTAATACGATGAGATACTAATCGAACCTGAAACGAGAGTACTTTTCTGTTATTCCCACTATTTTACCCTATGTTAACTTTTGTTTGTTCTCCGCTGGTTAATTTCTTATTCGATAAAATCATGTTGAAGTAGTCCTTTTTGATAGGAGAATTAATTCGGCAATAAGAACATTATTCCTACACAAGTCCGTACCCTATCCAATTAGTGAATAAAAGAACATCAAGAAACAGTTAAAAAGGTGCAAAAATCGACAAATATAATTATCACAGTCGAAAATATAAAGTTAATTTGAATTTTTTTCTCACGTTAGCAAAAACCAAGGATGAAGAAGGATCGCGTTGTTATTTACTCAGAAGTTTTGACTCATAAAATTTTCAAACCAGCAAAATTTATGCAACATTTACAAAAAATCATCCAGAATATTCTCATAAAACATATTAGGTAATACTTTAAACATCAAAAGCTACTTTTAAAAAATCTTAAACACTAGAAAAATATATTACGGTATTTAGTAAAGCTTTGCAAGCTTTTTTACACACTTCGTAAATACAAAAATTGATAAACTTCTAAGGTACACAACTCAGGTGAAACATTAATACTTCATGGAGTTGTTAAAATCAGTGAAATTATGCGCTGTGATCAGAGACGTAGCTGGGAGATATGGCAAAATTTTAGGAAAAATCTTTGTTTCGAAGAAAACTATTTTTTCTTGCGTTTTAATAGGCTAGTAGCACTTTATTTAAAAGAACTGGAACATTCGAGAATTTAATTAATACTAATTTATGGGATAATAAAATTTTGGCATGGAACGTTTGGCGCCTTTTGCAGGTGTTGCCTATGGCAAATCCCACCTTCGCCATACCCTAGTTACGGTTCTGACTGTGATAAGTTAGCAGATACGTTGAAAGAATTCCTCGTCTCACGCCGAACTGAAATTATTTCTGAATATTATAAAAAGTAATTGATTGATAGGATTACAAATATTCCTAAATTTGATATTCAACTCTATGAAAGTACCGATATATGTCATTTTGTACAGCTTCTAGTATACATACGATATTATAATTCAAAGAAGAGGCCGATATTGGGTGGAACTCCACAATAATGGAATGAGTATAAGTAAAATGAAACAAGTTGCACACACAGCTATAAACTTTACGCTAATTTCCGGATATATAAGATATACGCCCGGTTTCGACGTATACTCAGGTATACTGCACTATACTCAGATGATTGACCTGATGATGACGATCATTCGTGATGACGAGTTACTTAGCTACCCGAAGAGCGTAATACTCTCGCCAGATAACGTGGCATTTGGCAACCTTATTAGAATCACTAGGCGTCTTCCTGTTTCAGATCATCTTGCAAAAAAAGACACACTTATTATATAATAAGCTACGTTTGTCCTTCACGCTCGAATGTGGCGCCGCTCTTAAAAAAAGCATTATAAAAGAGCGGGAGAATCGAGAACTATTTACGACTGACTGTAACGCTATTTTAACAAACTTTCCGAGTAGGTAGAAAATTGAAATTTGGTAGGAATGTTTGATTCCTATAGTAAAAGCCATTTACGAAAAAAATCATCCTCAAAAACGACCCAGGTTGGACGCTAGTAGATCATTTCTATTTCCCATAAGATAACACGTAAAATTCGCTTTTTCGACTTACAGGCTTTTACTCTTTTGCAAATTAAAATTAGAAAGAATTGTCCAACGATCTTCTGACCTGAACATTGATAAATAAAGTATCTTATTCTCATCATAACATTTCGCCTACGATACAAAATCGCTTAAGTTATGCGTTTAAATCATATTTATTGGAAAATTTTAAACTTTTAACGATAAGTTGCCTTGCCGACCGAGTCATTGTTAAACCTCGAGATTGTATTGTTGTCTCAACCATTAAACTACATGTATAAAGAAAGCGTGCTTTAAATGTTTTAATACGTGAGAAAGGAGAGAGAGGAAGAAAGAAATTAGAGAGACAGGGGGAGAGATTGGGAGTGAGAGAGGAGAGAGAGGGAGGGAGACAGAGAAGGAGAGATAGGGAGGGGGAGAGAGAAAAAAGGAGATGGAGAGATAGATAGTTCTTCCAGAGAAGGAGAGAGGGGGTAAGAATGGGGGGAAGGATGGGTTAGAATAAGAGAGACAAGCAAAGATATAAAAATGAATTTTTATAACCAACTTTTATATAGTTAATACTTAAATACGAATAAACTCAATAATATAATTATGATAACCTTTCTGCTTGATTGGGCGTAAAAAATTGCAAAAGTGTCTACCAGCAGTTGAGTGATGTGGGGGTCTCTCTATTTAAACTTTAATCTTTTTACAATTGTGAGAATGGCAGACAGAAGTAGAGAACTCAGTGACAAACGTAAGAATGCTGGTATATAAGTAGTAAGAAGTTTGATAGTATCTTTTGTTTCATCAATGAAAATACTGACTTATCCATTCATATTGCTCAAAATTAACGAAAACATGCTGCTAATTCAGAGTAATTCAGCTTTAGATACTAGTAGGAGTGAAACTTGAAAATTTCATATTTTAGTCACCTAACTTAAATGACGAAAATAATAAATTGTTCTTTTCCTAACGTCACATCAACCATCCATATAAGACCACTGTATAAGTATAGTTAGCTGAATAATTTCTAAGCTACAACACAACATTTTAAAATGTTTTAATTAAATTTGTTCAAATTAACATCCTTTACAACAGTCTTACCTATATTAAATACTGAAAAAATCTGGTGTGGCCTCCACATGACTTTCTCCATATCTGTAATATTTCTAAATATTCCAAATAGGTTACATAATAATAAATATTTTAAGAAACTGCGACAACACTTTAGACTTCACAAAGATCAGAAATAAACTCAAACCATAGCCTTCTGATATTGGATATAACCATTAAAGCTCCAACAATTAAGAAACTATAAAGGAGCGTTACTAAGACGTAACTAAGCGTCAATTGTTAACAATAGTCGTCGGTAGGTGGCGTGGTGGTGGCAGCTAAAAATATAAAATATCTCTTAAACAATGCATTATATGAAAAAATGTTTCACATAAAGGTTGTAGAAAATTAAATTTCCCACAACTATTATTCCAGTACATTTTTACATTTATCAAATATTAAAGAAAATATTTCAAAATAACGAATATGTGACAAGAGTAAACACCCACTTCCGGTTCACCGATTTTTACCAAAACCTAATCAGTTCTTGTGACTTTTATAAAAATGTTAAATATAAAATTTTGCGTTGACCTGATTAATAGTTTTTGAATTAAGAGCACCCACAAAAAGCTATCACACACACACACAGACATCATCGAGAAAATGGTCAAAACGTGTTCAGGGGATATCAAAACGTGTATTTCCGTTGAAATCTCGAAGTATATGGAGAAAGTAAAAAGGAATATGATACTTAAATGTGAGGGCTTTTCGAAAAATGCAAGAACAACTGGTCTTAAAGGTCTATAATTAAAAAAGATTTCATCCAAAGTAAAAAATAAGCCAAGTGAACAATTCCAAATAATAAAATTATGTTCATGGCACAAACAACATAAACAAATAGTCATCTAAAGTAGTTTTCAAATGAATTTTCAATGTGAACTATTCCGAGAAGATCGCATTAACGATTATTAATAGTAGAGCAATACGAATGTGATTATAATGTAATAATAATAAAATGCATGTATAAGGCAATATTATAAGAGGAGCGATATGTATGTGTATGTGTGTGTGTGTGTGTGTGTGTGTATATATATATATATATATATATATATATATATATATATATATATATAGCGAAGTTAACATAAAAGTTGGTAAAAAGGAGGAAGATTGGGAAGTGCCTTAAATTTAATACTTAATCCACGCATACCCGTCATATTTGATGGGCAATTACGCTAGTAAGAATGAAAGGAACGAGAAGAAAAACACACGGCAGAGACCTATAGACGTTCATACGAAAATGATTCGATATTACTGTTCTTTTGTTTACATCGGTTAAGAAGAAGACTGTTTTGGTGAACAGTAGGCATCGATTAACAAGTAAGAAAAAAGCTGTTGAAGCATACAATAAATGGCGGCTTTTTTGATAGCAAATATAGAATGTAAAAATTTATGCATGATTACTCTGAAGTAATATAATAACGAGACAGAATACTGAATGAACTGGAGAAAAAACGAAGTCTCTACCTGCTTTCGTTTAAGAGGCTACCGGACCGAGGGTTTTCCATCCGAATATTCGTCGATTGATTTCTCGGAATCTGTTCAACATAAAGGGCGGAAATTTCGTATTTAGACTCTTTAAACTAATATAAATCCGGCAAGAGTCTAACTTTTTAAAAATTTGGTTATTTTTTTTCGTAGGCTTCTATATTGTTAAATATCTTTTAAGGGAAAACAAAAATTTTAAAAATCTCTCACACACCGGAAAGTTCATATATTTTCCTTTTAAATTATGTATAAATTGTTAATGTAGCTTAATTTTCACTAAAGAAATCAGTAGAAGTTGTAAATAATGTCATTTTTGCTTTTAATAGTTCACGGATCTGTAGACTGATCGCGCGTCAGACAGACAGGTCCACCTGTCTAAAATATTTTTGAATATCGCCATTTACTGTCTGCTTCAGGAGATTTTTACTTATTTGTATTCTAAGCATCTAAGCCATGCTCAAAAATCACATTCTGCTCGAAAGGCAAATGAACATCCATGAATGAAAGCATGTGATAGATCGTGCATTTTAATTTCCAGCGGTCGCCACATTGCTGCACTCACATAACGCGCCTATTGATAATATGATATCTCGTCACGAACTCCTGCTTTTAGCTATAATTCGAATTCAGATTCTCTCATCGATAAAAATGAACTTCTATCTATCGGCTGTACAAGTGCACAAATCCCAAGTTTGTATATTAATTACAAGCAATTCAATAAAGCAATGTTATGGATATAAATGGTGATGCAACGTGTTTCTTCTGGAAAAATGTTTATTTAAAAAATTAATTAAATCATAACTACTCAACATTTCATGGTTTTTAGATTTTCCAGATGCTTTATTATATTATATCTGCCAAGTTTCAGATTCTTGTCTATTCCTGATCTACCATTTCCACGCCAAGTGCGCAAGTATATAGGATACTTCTATTATTGCTGATTTGTATTATACCTAGCACTAGCGCATCATTACACACCCTCACGCACAAATATAACGATAATAAACTAATTTAGAGTTCGCGACCAATGTGCCTGTAGATTTTTGTGTCGTGGCACAAAAACTTTACGCACCCCTGCCCTAGCCTAATATTTCAGTTATCTAACGTATGGATATATCCAAAAAAGAAGATTATCAGGTTTGTAGAAGTTAACGTTAAATACATATGTATATAAACAAAATAAAATATACAATATTAAAAACAATACCAATCCATGCATCGAGTACGCTGTCATTCCTACCTGAATTGATCGCGCAACATGGCAACGAAATGAAATACATCAAGACGCAATGACTCAACAATTGAAACGCGAAGGTTGTGTTGAATAGCCGCATATTTTCAAATGGTTTTACCCGACAGAATCCGATTATACACTTTACATAAATGCAAATAGGCAGCCATGTAATAAAACACATGCTTCGTTTAAAGAAGTCGTCGAATTGCCTCAGGATTCAAAGCTAACTCGCTTTGCGAGCAAAAGGATCGAATTTAGCACGAGTGCACGCTGCACCATCCCGTAAAGACAACGCCCCGACCCGACTTATCGACGACATTGACCGCGAGGAGCGATAAAAAGAAAGATAGAAGAAAACGCAAGATGGCAGCCGGTCCTTGCAAATGGCCAAGTCAACTCGCTCTCTTTCAGGCTTTTTGTAGAACGTTTTCCCCAGAGCCGTAGTTAGAAGTTCCGACATCTATGGCGAAATAAAAAAAAATATTTTGTGGAATATTATTTGGCCTCCGTTGCAGTCAAGAAATATTTCCCTATAGCTACAGCAGTTGTGACATTTAAACATGAACTAAATATTTCCTAAACGAAATTTTTTTTCCTGAAAGGTAAAGGCCCTTATGTCTCCACTCTATATACCATTGATTTTTCTTTCAATTCAGTTGAAATTTTTGAAAAAATCTCTTAGCGTCAGATGATTCTTAGAAAATTACTAGTTTGCAAGTAGTAAAAATTAAAGAATCTTTCGTGGGAATTCGCAATAAGAGCTGAGAATTAATAGCTGTTAAATGATATAAATGCGATAAGGTAAAAAAACTTCGTAAATTTTATACACATATGTATCGTCGATCTCAACTTAGAATTCACTGGTAGATTAACTCCCTCATAGTAAACAAAAGAGGAAAGATGCACATATCATGCGTGCATACATGCGAGGCAGAGGCGTTCTTTACGATTTATGCAATTATGTCAAAAAAGATTAAAATGAATGGTTTAGTATAATGTTTAAGAACTGGCACGCCAAAGAAATATCGAATTTTTCATTCACAGATTTATTTCCTAATCGATTGTAGTTAGTAAAACAATCGGCAATTATTTAAAACTTACCTCACTCAAATAGTAGTAATACAATCTCTATGTACAAGTCCATCCCTTCGTCGTAAATTACACATTTCTTTTCACTTTCGAACGTTGTGTATATGTAAAGAAAATAGACGTATTTACGTTCATTTCTTCGTCGTAGATAATCCATTTCCCTTTATTTACTAAATGTCGCGTGCACACGAAATAAAATAAAATAAATTAGTTATTTACAGCAGATATTGTTTACTTCAGTTACCACGAAAATTGTTTTCGTTGACAACAATAAAAAAATACGGGAAACTTCTTCTAAGTTCAAAGTGAATTACGACTTTCCCGTTTGATTTCCCACGAGATTTAATAATATATTAGATTTATTTGTTACTAATCTTCCTGAGCGTATGAATAGAGTATCTGACGCTGAGGGAATAAGCGATCACAAGGCAGTGTACGTGGAATTTCAGTTAATTATTGAGAAACAGGTTAAGGCCAAAAGAAAACTTTATGTATTCGCCAAAGCCGATTTCACAAGATTTAGGTATTTTCTGCGAAATAAATATACTAATTTCTGCGATTTAACCGATAGTGCAGACGCGGAGGAATCCTGGTGCATGTTCAGAGATATGATGCAAGAGTGTACAGATAAATTTATTCCGAGCAAACTGAAGCGTGATAGTGCAGAACCTAGATGGTACAACCAGGAAGTAAGAAGCGCTCTCCGACGGCAAAGAAAACTCCACTCTCGCGTAAATAACACATCCTCAACAGCTACGGTCGAACAGATTGCAATAATAAGGCAGCAATACAAGGAGGCGCGCTCCATAGCCAGAGTAGCAATGCGTAATGCGTTTAACAATTATAAAAAGAAGGTTTTACAGAATAACTTGAAAGAGAACCCGAAAGCATTTTGGTCTTACGTCAGGGAAGTTCAAGGTAGGGTCCCCACTATTGCGTCACTGCGATCGGAAACGGGAAACGTAGTTCACAATAGTACGGATAAAGCAAACCTATTAAATCATCACTTTTAGAAAGCTTTTAATCGTGATGACGATGAATGTGAAACCCCTATTCCTATGCGTCAGGACGATTCGATGGAAGCTTTGGTATTCTCGGATGTGGCATCGCGCTCCAGCTTCATTGAATTAAGCCAAATAAATTTCCTGGACCGGAGGAAATTCCCGCGCGTGTAATGAAAGAATTAGCTGCTGAAATCGCGCCGTATTTGAAAATTATATTCGAGAAATCCATTAGGGAAGGAGTAGTTCCTAAAGATTGGAAGGTGGCACACGTTACGCCAATCCATAAGGGTGGCGACAGAGAGAACCTCAAAAATTATAGGCTGATATCCTTAACTTCATTATCGTGCAAGATACTTGAGCACATAATCTTTAGCTCTGTAATGCGCTATTTAGATAGTCATTCATTGCTTAGCGGATGCCAACACGGATTCCGGAGAGGTAGATCATGCAAAACGCATCTCGGCCTGTTTGTGGACGATTTGTTGCGATGCGGAGAGAAAAATACTCAGGTAGATGCCATATTCATTGATTTCAGGAAGGCGTTCGATAAAGTATCTCATAGGAAATTAATTGCGAAGTTAGGACAATGTGGTATCAATCCGAAAGTTGTCAGTTGGGTGAGAGACTTCCTCTCGAATAGGGAACAGATAGTTGTCATCGATGGGAAATACTCGTCCCCCGTTAAAGTTGCTTCGGGTGTTCCTCAGGGAAGTGTATTGGGCCCTCTGCTCTTCTAATCTATGTAAATTATATCTGCTCGGTTGTTCGTAGTAAAATTAGGCTTTTCGCCGATGACACCGTTCTATATAAAGAAATAAAAAACCAGGAGGATCATCAGTCACTGCGTGGAGACTTAAGAGCCATTTCAGCGTGGTGCAAAGAATGGCAAATTGAAATCTATTATACGAAATGTGCCGCAGTCACGTTCTGGAAAAGTAAGAACAAAGATTTAGATTTCGAATATAAAATAGATGAAATGAACATTCGACAAGCTGAGTATGTAAAATATTTAGGAGTGACCATTTGTCGAGATCTTTCGTGGGACATGCACATTCGTCGAGTTATAGGCGCGGCCAACAAGAAACTGGCATTCATAGGTAGAATAGTACGGAACACTACAGAGAAAGTACGTGAAACATGCTACTTATCACTGGTAAGACCGCAATTGGAATACGCAGCGAGCATATGGGATCCGTACGAGAAGGGACACATAATTCAACTACAAAGAGTACAGCTCAGAGCAGCAAGATTTGTAAAACAAAAGTACGAACATAAGGAAAGTGTCACCTCTTTATTGAGCGATTTGAACTGGGTATCACTGGAGGACCGTAGATTGGACTCAAGGTTGAAACTTCTGGAGAAATATAGGTCGGAATGTCTAAAAGAGGAGGTAGTGGGAATAATTGAAGCACCAACGTATATAGGTAGAAATGATCGAGACGATAAAATACGTGAGATCGATTGTAGGACGGAGCGTTATCTAGGCTCTTTCTTTCCAAGGACAATACGAGATCACAATAGGAAATTTCGAATTGCGTTAGACAATCTTTAGGTAGGATTTGGTACATTGCACCCCCTGCCACCCACCAACTTGGTGAATTGCAGGGTAACATGTAGATGTAGATGATTTTCATGAAAGCGGCTACTCCTTCGATAAAATGTATTGATTAAATCATATGCTATTTGATTAGTTCTACAAACTTAGTTTAAAGATTTTTTGTTATAAGTGATATTTTACGAGATATATACAAAAGTGCATTTTGTCACCGGTAAAGTGGCATTCCCGATTAGGCTACGTGAACCATTTATATCATTTTCTTATTTTATCATTATGTCCTAAATACCAAATTTCATGAACATACGCTCAATAGTTTCGCAGATGAAACATACTAACGGACGGACGGACACAAGGGGACCATAATGCGTTCTTTGTTTACTTTTTGTAAAGAACGCCTAAAAAGAAAAAAACTACTTTTGATATTTTATAAATTTCTTGACAATTTATCCTGGGTTGCAAACGCGTTGGAAATTTGTTCACACAAATTAATGTATGGGAGAACAGTTGGTCCAGGTGGGTAACCTCTTCAAGCCAAAAAATACGAAAAGAACAAATAAAAGTAAAATTTTAAATAACAAAGTAAAAATGATACAATCGATAAATGTTAACATGCTTTTGTATTTTTTCGCTTGTCACACACCCAGGGGCGGATCCAGAAACTTCCCAATTGCCCCCTCTTGATTCCTCCTCTGCCGATGACCATACATTTTGAAAATCCCTACCTCCATTAGAATCTTTCTTTCCCATGTCATACAGACTAAATATTCGGGGTAGAAACAAGGAAAGTTGCGCGGAATAAATTTAAGAATGCACCCAGTGGAGGGCAATGGGGTCGTCGAAGGGGAGGGCGATCGCCTCTCCCCCCCCCCCCTTGGATCCACCACTGCACACACGCCTTTCTTAAAAAATCCTGCGTTCGCTGCTGCATTAGCGTACGTTACATAAAAAATGCGCTTCCCACCTCTTGCTTCATCGAGTATAACCCTCCACGTTTTCGTTATTACCAATCGCGCGGCGTGGCGTCTCGTTTCGCTTCCTCGACACGTTGTGACGCCCTCCGAGGCTCGCGCACGCGGCGCGTGGGGAATAGGAAAAGATTTGCACCGTGATTTGCAGAGCCAAAGAGTCCGTGACCCGATTTTCGCCCGCCCAACAGGATAAGGCTGGGAGGGGCCTTGTCACGTGCCCCTCCCCTCTCTTCCCCTTTCCTCATTTTTTCGAGAAGAACCTTATAATCCCGAAGACGGAGGAAAAATATTTCAAGAAAGTAAAATTCTTTCCACATCCGCGATATGGCAAAAAATCAAGGCATGCTGTATCTCGGCGCCAGTAAAGCGACGGAACCTCGAATTAATCGTGTTTCGGTGTTGAGATTTCTGAGATTTTTTGTATAATATTCGGTTAAACGTAGAAAGTTCGAGTCCACGTAAAAAACTTTTAAGTGATGAAGAATTAACAAGAAGACATTTACCGAGAATAGTTTTATATTTGTAACTTTAACGACAAATATTTTTTCAACTAAAGCAATGTAATAAGCAGGCTTCCTGGCGACTAGCTTCATTGAAGGTTGATAACACTTATAACTGAAGTTTAATAAGTGCAAAAGTTTTGCCGCAGAAGGTATGATATGATTTTATGAAAACTAACCTGATAAATCATTGACATTATTAAGTCAAACTATAATTTTCTATGCTTAGTACTGATCCCTCCAAAAAACAGAAACGTTTTGGAGATGTTGCGTAAAAAGTTTGTTTTTTTGCATCTGAGAAGAAAGCCAAAGGAGTGTCTGAAATTGAGGTAAAATTAAGATACAGAGGAATAAGATCGATAAAAAACAGAAACCTTGCCATATAAATGCTGCCTGTCTTTTAACGTAATTTTCGAGACCACATGTTATATTACATATCGTGAAACTCTCACTCGCAGAGACTGATTCATAGATTTTGCCCCTTAAATCATTTGGTCACGAATCTGAGCTCATTTTTCATGGCTTACAGTTCCGGATTAGAGGAAATATGGCGTAACGGAATGCCAATAATAGTATGAGCGTTCAGCAACTATTCCGAAGCTTACGGTTACTTCACCGTTTCTGTCCCCCTGTCCGTCCGTGTGCACATAGTAGTGCCGTAGGAAAAGTAGAGTTAATAAAATTCATCAACCAAATTAACCTTTGCTTAAAATAAGATGTTGCTGAACTGCACTCGAAACCCCAAGCTTGAATATATATTCAACAGATGAGCAAGCTAATTCTCGTGATTATAAAATGGTTACTATGAAAAAGACTTCTAGAAAACCAACGATTGATTGATAACCATTGACGGCTATTACTTTGTGAATAGTATGCGCATTTTGATTAACCAACCGCTCTGTAGCTACCGCAGTTATCTTGATCATGTTCAACATTGACGAGATAGTGGGTACGACGATGAACTTCCCTCATTTTTTATACGTATGCAAAACACATCGAATTGTGTGATGCTTACTTTTCGATATTTGTTACAATTCTTACATTCATATTCATATTACTTTCAACATTCGTCCATATTTATCCAATGTATAGATCAGCGCGTTTACAAACATAAACTTAGCCCAATCCCTAAGTAAAAACCAACTCCAACTAATGTACCGATGAATGCGATCTTTTCTCTTCTACGGCCATTCCAAGTCTGGTGTGAACTTTCGGAGTTATTCAACAAACGTAGACAACGGACCGATTGCGAAAAAAATCTGTATTTTTGCTACGTGTCAAGGTTATCGTTTCGCAAAAGGGTACTCGGGTTAGTTTTGCCTCGCATTCAAACGTAAATATATTCGCGAAATTACAATATAAAATCGATTTGGTTTAATATCGAGGGCGCCACTTCGCGAAAGCGTATTCGCATTGTTTAGACCAGTGCTTCTCAAACTGTGGGCCGCGGCCCCCCAGGGAGCCGTGAAGCTTCAGTTAGGGGGCAGCGATATTATTTTAACATTTTTTTGTCATTATTAATACATTAAAAAAACTTCTTACAAAAAAGAAACAACGAATATCAAATTCTTTTAACAAAAAGAGCTTTATTATTGCAGTACTGATTTATTTTATTTAATTACATATCGCTTACATTGCGCGGGTTGTTGTTGTTACGCAGAGAGCTAGCTTGTAACTTCCACAGAAACAGTTGCCGATCAAGTTCACACACGTTCAGTACGCAAATTTTGATCTCCCATTTCAGTTCTAATTGTAAGATAATATGATTTATAAATTTGTATGTAAAATTTCATTTAAAATTAAATATATTACCTATTTTAAAATATTGTTAATTATTTTTAGTACCTATTTGGATGGAGTAATTTTAAATCCATAAAATTGGATAAATGGATAATAAGAACGAAAACAAGAGAAAATAGTGAAGAAATAAAAATTTCAGATGTAGTGCTACCAACACCAGTTCCAACTTTACCAGAGCCTTCCAAGTCATCATCAACATTATCACTTGGTGCTAAAAAAAGAACAATTGTATCAAAAGAAAATGTACGACATGAAAACATTCGAAAATATGATCCTGCATACTTAAAATATGATTTTATATCCTCGATATGTAATAATGAAGATAGGCCAATGTGTGTAATCTGTTTGAACCAATTGTCAAATGCAAGTATGAGGCCGGGAAAAATGATTCGGCATCTAAATACCATGCACAGTGAATACAAAAATACGGCACTATGAGATACCAATACAATTTCCAAATTCATGAGGACTTACTCTTTTGCCAGGCTCTTGCTGGGACAACAAAAGGAATAGATATATTTAAAAAAGTACATTAATTCTTTTCAGAGAATGGGCTTGAATGGCCAGAATGCGTAGGTGTATGCATAGATGGTGCAGCAGCCATGACTGGAAGACTTTTGGGATTCATTGCAGAAGTGAAAAAATTATGTCCAAATGCGAAATATGTTCATTGCATTATGCACAGAGAACATTTAGTTTTTCGAAAAACTGGTTGTGAACTCAATGAAGTGTTGAGTGCAGTTATAACTATAGTTAATTTTGTTAAAAGCCGAGCTGTCAATTCGAGGCTATTTAATACTTTATGCAAAGAGATGGGGTCTGTTCATGAAACTTTACTATATCACACCGAAGTAAGATGGCTTTCTTGTGGCAAAGTATTGAAAAGAATTGTAGAACTCAGTGACGAACTTCGAATCTTTCTTCATGATAAGAAACCAGATCTAGCTGCTCATTTTAACGATCAAAAGTGGATGTGTTTTCTTTCATATTTGGCAGATTTCTTCGAGAAAGTAAATGAACTCAATCTTTCTCTTCAGGGGAAAAGTACTAACATTTTGATCCTGAATAGCAAACTTCAGGCTTTTCAACAGAAGCTCTTGTCATGGTCAAAAGGTTTTGAGCGAGAAGGCACTGATATGTTTACATGCCTTAATGATTTTCTTACAGAAAATAATATTTTGCTCTCAACATCAATCAAGAACGTTATATGTGATCACCTTGCCAAATCACAATTTTTTTTCAAAAATATTTTCCTAATTTAAATGAGGACAAAGAATACGATTGGGTAAGAACACCAATTGCTTCTTCTTTAAAATATGACCATATTACGTGAGTGGCTCAAGGAGAATTGATTGAAATAAGATCAGATTCATCCCTTGAAATAGAATTCAATGAACGAGAACTAGCAGATTTTTGGATAAGACGACAGCAAAAATATTCCTCAATCGCAAAAGCTGCCTTAAATATCCAAGTCCCCTTCGCTTCAACATATCTTTGCGAAACTGCATTTTCATCGCTTTTAGTAATTAAAAACCAACACAGATCATGCCTATCGACACAAGCTTTGGAGGCAAATCTAAGAATTGCCATTTCAAATATTACACCCGATATTGAATTATTGTGTCAAAATATGCGATAACATCCATCTCATTAGCTAGTACATAATTTGGGAAGGTAGTAATGCATTTTAAGTTTGCTTTAATTATTTTTATTGTATTTTTCCACGTAAAGAAATTAAATTTTTGTAAATATAGTAGAAAATATATATGTAATAAGCTTTATCAAAAATGACTGTTAATTCATTTAATTTTTTCATATTTTTTCTATTAAAAATATTATAATTTAGTACAAAATTTTTATTATTGGGTCAGGGGAGCCTTGAAATTTTTTAAATCGAATTTGGGGGGCCCTGGAGTCAATACATTTGAGAAGCAATTAACATGACAGAAAATCAGGAGTGGATCCCGAAAATTTGTAAAAGAGGCAGATTAAAGCATTATTAAGTGCATTTAACCAGTTAAAACCATTCTTACAAGATACTAGAATTATAATATACTAGAGGCTTATTTCATTCTCTGTATTATTTTATTAACAAGATTTCTTTAAATACAATACTACCTACTTGTAAAAGTTGGTCCTTCCTTAGGACCTGCTGTTAATTACATTTTTTTAAAGTTTTTAATTTAAACTGTTGAACGTCCTATAATACATATGGATCGATTTATTCGGCGTTGATTAATGGTTTATTTATCTGAAATCTAACCATTTATTTTTGACGCATTGCAGCAGAATAACAACAGTATCTAAGAACAGTAACTCTTAATATTTATTAATTCCTACGCTAGGGAGAAGAACTTGTATTGCACATCAGAGCTGTCTTTCGGGAGCTGCGGGAACAACTTGTAAATACGTAAACAAAGCGCGGTTTCACCTTGCATAATACGATATAAATGTTTTTCCCTGCAATGAAAATAAAAAAAGTTTGCAGCAAGATATTTGGAAGAAAAAATTTTTCCCGACACAAAAGAAGTGAGCCGTAAATTCTCGGTAGCAACTTCGAAACATTATTTTCTGGAAAATATTGTAAGCGTCTGTCCGAAAAGAAATACGAAGCATCGATGTGATATTAATACGCGGCATATTCTAATATTAAGCTCAAGCATTCATCACGTGAAAATTTAAACTCCTTAAAAACACGCGTTGCGTCGGATTTCGCGGCGTCTCACGGACCGCCTTTCTCCTCCCCCTCTCCCGGATCCGCCGCTGCAGAATGGAGCGCATTCAAAATGATTCCAACCGTTCACCGAGAGGGAGGATCTCGCACAGCATCCGAGCTGCTATAAGGAGAGAAAGAGCAACATCCTCTACTCGAAGTGATTCAATCGCCTCACGTTTCTTCGCTTCGGCGAATAACCAGAGGGGCGTGTAAAGAGTGCGCACGCCCGCGTGGCGTGACCCCACCACCTGCGCGCCGCGTCGTCTCGCAACGACGACTCCGGAGACGGAGAAAGAGAGCTCTTTCTTGGCTCAGCGCTGCTGCACTCTCTTTTTCATTGACATGGTGGCGGCGGTGTTGATATATTGCGCCTCCGAAATGGCCATCTACGCTTCCGTGGCACATCGGTGCACTCTTGAAACCAACAAAAAGACTGCGTGAAGAGCGTTCCACGACTTCCAAGCGGCCGATGTCTTTATGAGGGGATTGTGGTATAAGTCTTACTGAGATGGAGCCTATTTTTTCATTCAAAGGTCTACCTGTTTAGCTGTGACGTTATGTAATGCGTTCATCGCAAAACAAGAATAAATGCAATCTTAACTTGCCCTTGGAAGAAGAGAGGTTAGAATGCGATCTCAAGAATTCCCTGCTGTTCCCTACCATCCTATCGCCTATTTCTCCAATGATACCGCGTAATCTATCAACTTCCGTTAAAATAAAAATTTTCACAAAATAAATTGAACAATAAATGACATCGTTGCTTTTAGTGCCTATTTCTGAATACTTTACTACTTTTTGGGAAAGGTTAAGTCTTTCACTCCACCCTTGCACGGTCCTATTTATAAACGGATACTTTTCTGTGTGTTTTCGCTGAAACTTGGAACTAAATTCGGGCTTAAATCCTTTTTCCTAGAAAATTAATTCATTTAATTTTCCCGCGATTATTTCTCCACGCTAGATTTCCTTTATAGGCACATTGCAGTCCATTTTCCTCCTTACTTCCAAGGATCTCCAACCAAAATGACCTCATATTTTTACTGTTAAGTGCATATGGCGTTGGCCATTCATTCAGTAGTCTCAATTTCTAATCGTGGATGATTAAGAAAGTCGAGTTTTACAGTTTAACAGTCGGATGTTGAGAGGGTTATGGGCAATTAAAGGGGACTCGTGACCCCATAATGCATTTCGCAAGAGTTTTTCTTACCTCCCCCATCTGTCGCGGGCTTAACAGTGTGATCGAGTCGCCGTAGTGGACAGGCGCCATGAAAAGGCATGCAGCTTCAAATAGAAAAAAAGACACTCCAAAATGTATTGAGTAACAATTCACGGTGATTTCAAATTAAGACGGATGATTGGCTAATTAGCTTATTTCAGATTATGATGAATCGGACGAATCGGAGTCACTATCACGACATGAATAATTTGACATCACAGTTTTTGCTACAAAAAAGCGAAGTTACTGATACTTTCATAGTCCGATTTATACCAGCATTAAACAATATCAATAACTATAGGTCTGGCGAATTCATACGAACATAAGCGGACTTCGGACACGCACGGAGGGGAAGTTCCTCCGTCACGGAGGTGAAGTTCCCTCGGTCATCTTGACTACCCCCACGCTGCCACTAGCCCATCCTTCTCCTCCATAGGTTGTTAGTGCTCACTGTTTGCAGTTGACTGCCTAGACGAAGTTTTGCGAATATTTGGCAACAAAGTAGTTAGAAAAGGACCGAGACAGCAATATCCCGTGTGGTAAGGAAGGGCGAGAAGGGAGGGTAACAAGTGGAGTGAGGGATTAGGCCACACCCACAGTACACCCAAAATGTTATTTTGATTGCGGCAGACCTATAGCATCAAAGCGGTCGGATTGAAGAAACTCCTCTAATCTAGATGAAATCGACTTTGCACTAGAAATAATACAGGTGGTACACAACACACACACACATATATATATATATATATATATATATATATATATATATATATATATATACATGTATACATGTATACATGTATATATGTATACATGTTAGGATTATTCGCGCTTTACCCTATGACACTCCTGCCCCCCTTCTCCGACACTGGGAACTAGCACATATCCATCTTCTCGACTCTTTCTCTCCGCCTGGCCTCAACCTCCGCTAACCCTATTAGCCCCCTTACAATGTTTCCTTGTTACTTTGTAACTATTCGGACTCTACCTCATCACACTTCCTCTTTATTGGCTATCCACCCCTCCTACTCCCCATCTCCTCCAATCATCAACCTTCCCACATCACCCTGTCATTCCCCGCCCAGTGTGTCACTTTACGTTACTCTTTCGCTGAAGAAGGGCTTAGGCCCGATAAGCTTGCGTGTGTTTTTGTGTTCGTGTGTTTTACGTGTCTCTTCGACGCCCCCAGCAGCCTGCCAGCTTGGTCCTCAACTTGGTGAGTGTCCGCTGGGCTTCCCTCAACACCTTGTTGCCACTCTCATCACTACCTTTTCTTTTCCTTTAGTTAATATATATATATATATATATATATATATATATATATATATATAGTAACTTAAGGAAAAGAAAAGGTAGTGATGAGGGGTGACCACAAGGTGTTAAAGGAAGCCCAGCGGACACTTACCAAGTTGAAGACCAAGTTGGCAGGCTGCTGGGGGCGTCGAAGAGACACAGAAAACGCACACACAAAAAAACACGTAAGCTTTTCGGGCATATGCCCTTCATCAGCGATTGAGATATATATATTGTGACGAAACGAAATTCGCAATGTTCAAAAACACCGCCGAAGTAGAAAGGTTCCCCAACCCTCCGCTAGTGGGACCAGAGCAATGTGTGGCATTGAGACGCCACCTATTTTAACTTGATCCCCGGGTACTAAGGGGGACCTATAAAAGGCGTGACCGGAAAGCAACTTGGCCTTTGGGAGCAGTGCGCAGGCTTGGTCCCATCCTGAGTTCCAGAGAGGTGACGCTCGGAAACAGGGTGCGGCTCTACAAGTCCTGCGTACTGCCAATTATTCTATACGCTTCCCCGATCTGGTCCGGAGCAGCGTCCACGCACATCCGCCAGCTCTGTGTTGCTCAGAACACGGCCCTGCGAACTATCCTCCGCGTCACCTGGAGCGATTTCGTCAGGGTCAGGGAGCTTGAGACCACCACTGGTGTAGAACCATTAGAGCAGACCTTGCGCAGGAGAGCTAATGTGTTCTACACCAAGTGCAGCCGGCACCCTACACCTCTCGTCCGGCTGATCTCATCCACCAGGGCCATGCCTTGGGATAGGCATAAGCGTCCTATCGCGGCAATGGGCCCTGATTATCAACCTCCGCCCAAGAGGCAAAGGCAGCAGTAAGCAGCTGCCAACCAAACCTGCACCTCACGCCCTGATATGATAAGCTTGCCATCCCAGGTTCATAGCTTAGCTGGCAACCTGGCTGGGGGGCACCATGCCTTCCTCCCCCCCCCCCCCCCAACACCCGTACTGCAAGGCAACTTGGCCTTTTGCCACGGCACCGTTCGCCGGCCATTAGCCCATTAAAACTCGGCAATCGCTAACGGCGACAGATAGCGTTAGACGGTTATTTGCCATTGTACTTACTAAGAATTGTTCATTGAACTTTCTAAACTTGTTCATTAAATTGGCCTTTTGCCATCGCAGTTGCTTATTTGCCATTGTATTTGCTCATTTGCCCATTGCATGTGCTCATTCGCTCATTGAATGTGTTTTTTTGCTTTTGTGTTTTTTTCTCTTTGTTTTTTTCTGCATTTTGTGTAATGCTTTTGCTTGTCTCTAATGAATAAGAAGCATGTTTTTGTAGTACAGCCCTCATTGTTTAGTAAATTCCTTTTTGTTTCGTGAATTTAAGTTTAACTAGATGTTATTTTTCCCACCCAATCGCTTTCAGAGGTATTAAGCTATATGTTCTCAGTAAGAGTACCATACCTCCTATTTCCCCAACAACCCACCATAGTCCGCACGCGACGGGTTGTGTTTAGAAAAGTCCTTTTTGGCCTGCGGGTCATCAAGAAGTCTCGAGTCCACCTCCGTACGATACTTTCAAAAAGAGAAAAAGAAACAAAGGGAGGGGGAGATCGTGAGAATATATATATATATATATATATATATATATATATATATATATATATATATATATATATATATATATACATAGCTGCCTTGAGGAAAACATTTGTCGAAAGTAATTTACGAATAGACACTTGGAACGTACGAACTATGAGAAAGGCAGGAAAGCTAGATAACTTGACAGAAGAAATGAGAAATAATAGAGTTGACATTATAGGACTGAGCGAAACTAGATGGGAAGAAGAAGGACAGTTCGACTCGTAAGAGTTCATGGTAGTTTACTCTGGAGGAAATAGTGGGGAAAGGGGAGTAGCTCTGGTACTTAGGAAAGATATGATGAAAAGCGTGACAAAGATAATAGCAACGAACGACAGACTGATGGCAATAAAGCTAAAAGCAGTCCCAGTGGGCATGCTGATAATCCAGGTATATATGCCAACGTCAGCTTATGAAGAGGAAAAAATCGAAGAGATTTATGAGCAAATTATTGACATATACGAGGAAGACGGAAGAGGAAAGGTAAACTGCATAACAGCATAGTCGGAGAAGGATAGGAAGAAAATGTTGCCGGGCAATACGGACTTGGGAAGACAAACAGAGGAGGTCACACACTTCGAAGATCATCACGAGGATTCTTAATAAAAGAATGGAGAAAAAGGCAGAAGAAATGCTAGGGGAAGATCAATTCGGTTTCAGAAAAGGACGAGGAACTAGAGATGCTATAGGGGTAGTTAGAATCATATCAGAAAGGGCAATAGAGTACAGTCAAGATATCAGCGTATGTTTCGTAGACTGGCAGAAGGCCTTTGATAGAGTAAATTGGGTAATGTTAACGAGGATATTAAAGGATATAGCTATAGACTGGAAAGACAGGAGACTGATCAGGAATCTATATGTGAATCAAATTGTAAAGGTCAGGTTGGAGAATGCGGACACTTGCAGAGTAAATATCGGTAGAGGAGTAAGGCAGGGCTGCTGCCTATCGCCGACCCTATATATATATATGGAGAAAGTGTAATGCAAGAAGCGTTAGAAATAAAAGAAAAATACGCGGGTGATTAAGTACTTCTAGCAAGAAAGGAAGAGGAACTCCAGAAAATGATAAAAAGACTAGTAATAACAGGTAAAAAATACGGTATGGAAATAAATACAGAAAAATCTAAGGTCATTCGAATATAGGGCAAAGAAGAGAATCTGAACATAAGTATTGGAGGAAAGCCTTTAGAACAAGTTTTAGATTATAAATATCTTGGAAGCATCATAACAAGAGAAGCAAAATGTACGGATGAGATCAGGACTAGAATAGGAAAAGAAAAAGCGGATTCAGAAGAAAGAAACACCTACTTACGGGGAATATAAGGAAAGATATCCGCAAGAAGTTCATGAAATGCTATGTATGGAGTATAGCTTTGTACGGGGCAGAAACATGGACGCTAAGGAAAAATGACATCAAATACTTGGAAAGCTTTGAAATGTGGACTTGGGGGAGAATGCTGAAGATAAAATGGACAGATAGAACTCCGGTCTGCCCGTTCGAAATCTAACATTTATTACCTTAATGCAATTGAAGCATTTTCTTTCCATGAAGTAAAAAAATAGATCTGCATGTTCTATTAAATAAGCCCCTTTAAAAATCTCTACCCTTGGATCTGGTAGAATATTGGATATCTTGATCATCAGTAACATTTACAAAATCACCAATATCTGTTAAAAATTAAGGAGGGAAGAATAAGTAGGTAAGTCTATATGAAGATACTCTACAATGCGATTCGTTAGAGAAAGCGCAAAAAGACAGCAACGATGGGAGAATATAATTCTCCAGCCAATAAAAATTGACTCCGTAGATCTTTATCTAAAATTGGCGATTTCTAGGAAAAAACACGGTTTACACCGAATGATAACTTAAAGAGAAGCTCCAGAGAATGCTTACCGGCATAAAACTTCATAGAGAGAAATGGTGTTGTCTTTCCAGCTCGTCTACGAGAAGTTGTTTATTGAGAGAATGAACGAAAACGGAAAGATAGAAATGATCGATTTCTTTGTTTGTATGACTGGCTAATAAGTCACTTGAACTAATATAGCCATAATTCCTTCCACACCAGACACACACATAAGGGAGGAGAGAAACGTTCCTTCCGAAGGACGAAGCGCTGACATGCACTGTCTCATCAAGCCACACAAGTAGGGGATTGGACGATTCCAAGTTGAAAAATCCTACCTCCGCCGGATTCGAACCGGAGACAGCTGTTTGGAAGGCCCTAACCACTCTGCCACCACCACCCTTAGAAAATATCGAATCCAAATATTTAATAAAATACAATTCTATACATAATGCCCTTTGTAACAAACTCATTTCCTAGATGTAAAGAGTAAATATGGTGTATCATACGCAAGAAATTCAAAAATAAAATCCTTACTTTAATATTTTCATTCGTTTAAAGAATATGAACATTTTCGTGGAATTTTCAAAAACTTCAAACTTGCATAATCATGAACTTAATAAATCTTATAGATTTAAAACTTAATACATTATTATTATTATATAAAAATTATGGGAATATTTTTGAAACGAGAACAAAAGTATGCTATGACCGGGAATCGAACCCAGGTCTTCCACTTGCCCGGCGGATCTACTACCACTGAACTATCGTAACAGATCATTTTTCTCGTTTCTGAAAGCGGATGTTATCTTGGTTGGGGCTGAGCTAGTATCAACCAGCCCCAACGGATGTCCTCGAAGAGATACATTGAAGAAGACCAAGGTTCGATTCCCGGTCACAGCAGACTTTTTACAGCTTATGCCTGTCTGCATAGGATCTTCAGATCGCTTTATTCCATTAAAAAATCATGGAAGATTAGCGTTAGAGATATTTGCAAAGTTTATATATTCAGCAATTCAAAAAGAATTATCGATCGCGTCTTATGGCTAGAATTCAATTAATAAATTATGCAGCTTCGATAAAGATAAAAAGGATGAGAAAAGCCCAATGGGCATTTCGGCTACAAAACAGTCTTCATCACTGGTGATTCACCGAAAGTAGATTCGATTTTTGGAATTTCAATTGTATTCAGTAAATGTTACACAGGTTCGAGGGAAGGTACTGAGGCATCGAAAGAGGAAAATTAAAAATTTAGCTTTTCGTCAGCCATTACTGAAATCGTAATGTTCAAAAATGTTTAGTTGTGAATAAAAGAAGATCGTAATTAGTAATTAATCGGCAGAAAGATCCGTTATTACAGATGAAACCAGATAATCTAAAAAAAAATGCAAACACAATAATGATCTTTAAAACAGTTTATCGAAACTCATGTCTATCCTGAAAAATCAGCTTCTTCGCTTGCAGATTTACAAATAAAAATAAAATATTACAATTACTCTCGTTTAAACAAAGAGTTAGTTCGAATTCAAATGTTTGGAATTGTAATTGGCTGAAGCTCAGTTATTACAAATTACTTTGAGAAAAATTTAAAAATGTTGACTTTCCTCTTCCCCCTTGCAAGATGGATATTCGAACCTACAATCAATGAAAATCACAATTCTCCGTCATTTATTGTTCAATCAAAATATCTACGCTGTTTTGAATTTTTCTTTAATCCGCGCCTCCAGCAGAAAATCCATGAACTTAACAAACATTCAAAATAATGGAAACAATTTTTTCAAAATAACATTTCGTATTATTTCCAAGATAAAAAAAAATAAAATGAACAGTATCAAGCAGAGAAAAATCGGGCACGATAAAAGCCACACATAATATAATTCTTTGAGTATAAATATTACTGTTACAAATTAGTCCTTAACGACACAGCCAAATAACAAGATTGGAAAGGTGTACTCCAAGTCCGAGTACACAGAGTTTCCAAATTCAATCTTTGGGATTTCACAATGTTCTTAATATTTTTCGCTCAGATGAGTATTTAACGAGAAGTTAGCGAGGTACGTTGTAAAATACATGTAAGTCCTTATGTAAAGTTGTCATTATTGTCCGATTTTAACAAAAATTGGAATTGGTCGATCAATTTTACTTAAAATCCCCAATACCAAATTTCATCAAAATATGTCTAGCGGATCCCAAGTTCCAGAGTTTTGACATGCGGACGAACGGACGGATGGACGGGCGGACGGACGGAAACGACCTCCCCTATATGCGTTTACTTTGTGCAAAGAACGCATAATTATCACACGAATAATTGAAACCATTGGTATATAACTGTCTCAAATCAAATTAAATTGGCGACAAAACATTTTAAAGCGTGTTTAATTGTTTTCTAAGTAGTTGTATTCGAAGATGTTAGTGAGCAAATCTAATGAATCTATGCCCTCGCCACCACCTTTATTTTCCAATTGGCTGACTTCAAACTGATGAAATCAGATGAAACAGTCTATCTAAACGCCCGCATCGAAGGTGACATTAGGGGCAATGAGCCGACCTGTCTATCCTGAGAAATGGCCTACAAAGTTCAACGGATTCCTATTTGCGCAATGCATAGTATTGCGTGTTGGATTGGAATGGCTGCGATGGTGCTAAGAAGGCTCACATGAATAATGTTACTCATCTATAGTGCCCGTCGGAAAATAATAAAATACTTAAAATGGGAGAAATCCATCTTATAAATTTTCTTTTGAGTGATAACTATTACACGCAGTAAAATTTATTATTGCTTCTTTCATAGCTAATGGATTACATTTGAAAGGCATAATTTCATATCCTTCGCTATACAAGGTTAGTGAGTGCGTGATTTAAAGTTTCCGTTCTAATTTACAATAATAATTAATCGGAGAAAAATGAAAATCTATCTTAATCACGAGCAATCGCACGTCGGGTAAGTAGAAATCTGTGGAAGCAAAATGACAATTTAAGAAGACTGTGAGAATATGAATTATAATTCAGAAAAATTATTTTCAATAAAAAAGTTGGTATCAATGTAACAGCTTCTGACGCAAAAATGTTTTAGAAATGGTTTCCTCAGAATTGTTTTCAAATATATTATTCACACTTCCGCAGCGAGGGTTATTTCGAAAAAATGGCGAACATCTCAAATAATTTCAACGAAGAAAAATTCGATGAGTCATATGACGCGAAAATATTGAGTAAATGCTTTAGAGCAGGGGTGGACAACCGGCAGATTCGGAGCTGCATGCGGCTCTTTGAAGCTTTGGCTACCTTACATATACCGTAATTACCCGATAATGATGCGATCCTAGATTTACACGAGTGAAAATTCCAAATTGTTTTATCACCCAGTATAACATGTATCTATAATATTTTAGCATAAAATCAATGTAGCGCTTCAATGCGGTGAGAGGCAGTTGGAATCGTGACAACCGTTCAGATTGTAAATACACCGACATTTCGGTTAAAACATATGACAATCTTCAGGGTAACTTACTTTGAATTGCTGCAGCAGTTACATTATGTCAAATACATTTTATCAGCTCATTACACGTTAGTGTGGCTTTTGCAAGGCAGTATTGTGGCTCCTGGCGCAGGCCGGCCACTCCTGCTTTAGAGTTTAACATATATATATAAATAGAATAAGAGAACGCAAACATTATCGCATTGATAGCTAAATAAACTATGAAAGCATAGAACACAAAAAGAATTTTAGCATTTGTTATAACCAACATGATAAAAATTACTTAATTTCGGACATGAGCGAAAATTTCTCAAAAGCGAAAACCACATGATTGTTCCGAGTACAATATCTACTGTGACTAACTGGAAGCTTAATTAACCCCGTGCCCAGTTATCCTTCAACATACGCCATCCTAACAGAGCAGATAGCAAACTAATGGATATCAAAAGCATCAATAAGAGAACAATTACGAGTGATTGATGTGCACTTCGATAAATTAAGTAAAAGTTGATAACTTCCAGAGGACAAAATATATGGATGATTCAAATTTGTACAATTATACATATGATAAGGATTACGTGAGGCTAGACGAAATGGTTATTTTAAGTAATGGCTTATGATGAGTCTAATGTGTAATTTCGATATAATTAAATACATTTTATAATGATACTGCTGTTTTAATAATTACTTCACCGATTTATACAATTTAGAACAGCGTCTCGCACTTATTTATATTACTAAAACACTTGATAAAAAAAATGTTACCGATATACTATTTTTACAACAAAATGGAAATGATCACTGCGAAATTATCCATCCAACTTCATATTTTGACGTTGTACAACAATAGGTCAACCAGGAAAATCTGGTGACAAATTTCACCGCTGATGGTTCATCCTTTGATACAATTACGATTTGACTGCAATTTGTACATTATTAACCATAAATGGGATTCGAGTTAAAAATTTAACCATTAGCATCCTCCTCAAGGATAAATGTAATTTGTCTATTTCGGTAACCAACTGTGCAACTCCAAATGTCCTAAAATTATATCAATCCACAGTTGTAGCAATATTTTAGATAATAATTTATGAACTTTTTCCATGTCGACATTATAGAAAGTATTAACGCTGAAAATTTCAATTTTGTTATTATTAATATGTTTTTAAAAATTGAAATCTAGGTTGTAGTGTTATTTTGATAATGTGTAAAAGTGTAAAACGACTATGTTAACCCTCAGTATTATTTCGACAATTTTACAGCTTAAACTTAACAGCACAAAAAAGTAAAAAAAAATATTAGCCAAACCTTTTGTGGAGGTATATACATTCACACACGAGCGATTAATCCATTAAAACTTCAATTAAATCACAGTAAATGTACATATAAGGTTACAAGGAACATTCAAATTTACACACACACATATATATATGGATGGTCCAAAAATATGGAAAAGTATCTCCCCCCCTCTTATTCGGTGCTCCTATGTACAAAATGATTGTTTGTGACGTTTTGCCTCAATTGGATAATATTTTGGGGTGAACCGAGGGTCCCAAAAATTTGGTAATTTCTAAAAAAGGGGTGGTCTGTTTATTTTGGTGACTAGGGAAAATAATATAGGAGTAAGAAAATGGTTTTCTAGAGATACATTACAAGTTTGTTCTCCAATATAATATAAAAGATTGTATTTGGCCTAGTCACATTACTTTAAGTCACAACGCAGTTTGAAATTTAGTGCGCGACGTAAAATAGGCAACACGCACAACACATGTAAAAGCATAGTAGACGACATGCACATTAAAATTGTAATAACATTTGCTATTCTATTATTATTAAAACGCCTGTTATAGAAAATGTTGGGAACAGACACTTTATATCCACATTATTTTTTGTCCAATTCGCACAATAATTAGATCGCTTTCCTGGCCCTTAAATGTTCGGATTGACAAATAAGGGTCTACATATCTGTTTATTTAGCAGGCTGGGCCATCAAACTACGGAAGTATGATATTTTTTCATATAATACACACACACTACATATAAAAATATCGCATTTGAAGTTTTTCCACCATTGGATAATACTTAGGAGTGGATCAAGGGCCCTAAATACTTGGAAAAATCAGCCATATCAACCAAATATTTTTCTGAGTATCATAAAACCTATTTCAGGAAGCTTGGGAGCAGTGTTTGCTCTCTCTGTCCTGAAATACTTTAGTCATTACCTAATGACTGAAAAATGACATTTCAATAGGTTTTTCCCTCGATTAAAAAGAGTGCGGTGAATCTCTTCTGCGTAACGGCATTACGTTCTTGACTTAGTTTAGAAAATTATAAGTAGGCTGTGATCGAAGGAAATGAACAAATGTGTACAAAAAGAATATTCATCGCTTTAAATTTATTTTAATTAAAGATTTAAGAATTTGAAATTTGTAACAAATATTAAGTTCTTGATACATTCCCGCTTTTCTATTGGAAAAATTCGCTGGTTGATTTCTTGTTTGAAATAAGGCAGCCTCTTCCTATGGCTTTGTACCACCTGAAGGAGGAACTGAAGCTGTTCTTCATCTCTTGTTAAATTCCCACTATATTCTTCGATAAGAGGTACTCCACTCTCTGCATTGTCATTAACAACAGGAAGTTCTCCAACTATTTGAAGACCTCTAGAAATCTTCTCTTTGCTGCCAATCCTCAGAGTCTGAATTTAAAAAGTCAGGAGAAGTTCCCAGAATTTGAAAGAAAACTCTCTCGTATGCTTTGTGACATAATCTTCTATTTTGTAATGAGCCAGAGTTTCCAAAGCAACAACACTCAGGCGCTTTGGTGGCTCCTCCGAACTCTCTCTAGAACGGTTGGAAGTTACTATACGTCTTTTATGCTTTGTATGGGTATTATGTTGGTGAGTGGTCGTCAGGTGAAGTTGATGGGTGGGAAGGAGTTGGAGGGGGTGTGGAACACAGAAATTATTAAGGGTGAATGAGGGGGAAGTTATATACATTGACAATTGATGCATTTAGATTATTGCAGTTGTGGACGATTTCTAATTCTTCTAAAACGTTAAAATTCCTACAATTCTTTTGAAAATGAAGGCTTGTTGGGGTGAAGTCAGATATGTGATTAACCTAAATGAGATGTTTGGCAAAGAGGGAGGTTAGTTGTTTATTGATATACGCAGTACCATTTATGTTAATAAATGCTAGTATATAAGTCATGTACGGTCCTTCCGCAATAAACGGAATGATAGTAATTACATTAAAGCTTGTATAATCTATATAATACCAGGTACACAATGTACACTCCTTCAAGAGCTCCACAAGCAATGTTTTTGTGTGGGAGCACAGAATAAGCGGGTAGGAGAAACAATTCAAAATACCCGCCCTGCCTAGTGGATAATATATTTTTCTTCTAATAAATACTATAATGGCTGTTTTAGTTTAGCAGTATTACTTCCTCTCTCAACTCATTTTGCATTTCAGCATGCATCATAAGTCACACTCAGTGGCGGATTCAAAGGAGGGGCGATCGCCCTTCCCTTGCAGGACCCCATTGCCCTCCTCTAGGTGCATTCTGAAATTCATTCCGCACAACATCCATTGTTTCTACACCGAAGATTAAGTCTGTATGACAAGGGAAAGAAAGATTCTGATGGGGGTAGGGATAATCAAAATGTATGGTTGTCGGCAGAGGAGTATTCAAGACGGGAAAGGGGTAATTGGGGCGATCGCCCCCTCCTTGGGAAGGTTCTGAATCCGCCCCTGGCCACACTCATACCTCCTGTTAAACTGTAGGAGCTCCCATGGACGAATGTTCAACTTGAATACGTATGCAGTTTATCTTTTAATATTTTAACACAAACATTTATCTGATAAATTCAGATCATGCTTACTTACTATCAACATAAAAATATAGAAAAAACTAATAATAAATAGAGTGGAATCAACGCCCTTAATGTGTCACGTATCGATCCTCGTGATTGCCTGGGCTTAATGTTAGTTTTGGCTCCCCCTCAACAATTAAAAGTACAGTTAATAAACAAACCAATTGTAATGGATCTTTATAAAATGTCCCCAAAAATACATTAACGTATTTCCATAGTTTTCTGCCATAGCTACCAAAATGGGCAGACCCTTTTTTGTACGACCAAAATATTCAAGAGCGAGAAGGGCGATCTAAATATTGCGTGAACTGGACAAAAAAAATTGTGATAATAAAGGGTCCTATACCCAACATTTCCTACAACAGTCGATTTAATTATTATAAAATGGCATGCGTTATTACAATTTTAATGTCGTGCATGTCGTCTCCTATGCTTTCACATGTGTTATGCCTGTTGCCTATTTTATGATGCTCACTGACCTTCAAAATGCATTGAGACACAAAGTAATAGCTAAGTCAATAATACCTACTTTATTATATTACAGAGAAAACATGTAATTTAACACCAAAAATCAATTCGAAAATTACTCTATTTATTTTCCTAGCCGCTGAAATAAACAGATAGCTCCTTTATAGAATATTTTTCGTAGGATTTTACACATATTTGGGGCCCTGGGTCCACCCCTAAATATTACCCAATTGTGACAAAACGTCACAAACAATGTTTTTTATATAGGAGCATTAAATAAGAGGGTGGGAGGAGAATAATTCTTTTTAAAAAATTTCCCCATATAAGAGTGGACCACTCTAATATATATATATATATATATATATATATATATATATATATATATATATATATATATATATATATATAGGCCATCTCCCAACAACCTTGGATAACACCACTTACTATCTCAATCAATTAATCTGGAAGATTCAGTTTACGAAAACGCGTTTAGCGGGTTTTGTAACCAAGTATAGGGATTTGACCTAAATATTTATTATACGAGGCTTAAATATAGCAGCATGACCTACGATGACCATTGTGGATTTATTAGAGGCGACCGACTGCTGTATGAAAGTGATAGAATACCTGTTTCACTATTCAAAACTCAGTCATCACCGAAGTGATCGTTTTTTATATTTGACCAAAAAGCAACGGTTATTTACGGAAGAGATAAACACACATTTAGCACCACCGTTTGTCCATCACTGACATTGGCACTGCTTTGAAATTAATTTATAAATTTCATTAACTGTTAATGAATATGCATTACGTAAGCAATATGAACTGTTTTCCCCACGTATACGCGTAATGTTTTTCTAAAAATAATAATCCAAGACATTATTTCAAAACAGAATAAAACTTATAACAAATAGTACATACTTCATTGTAATAGATTTTTTTAAAACTGCCAGTATCGGGGTTCGAACCACAAAAAAAGTGAATCATCAGCTTGCTAGTTTAGCGCATAAACCACTCCGCTAACCTATGTATTATTTAACACCCTGTGAAGACCTTATAAGGAGCGCAGTAAGTTTCTATAAACTTTAATCCCCGATTTCTTGTGAACTAGGGCCTATGGAGCCAAAAGGCGAGACCAATTTCATGATTTTATATTTAGTAAATTAATGAATTAATTGATAAATTGCTGATTGGTAAGCCCACTCCTTAATTTTTTCCTATCCTCTGATATCAGAAGAAACAGTGGGAAAATTGCGTATAATAAGGTAGGAACAGAATGCTCGATAAGACGAGCGAAGTTTTTGTTTATTTGCTAAATTTTGTAAACTACCCGATTCCCATTCACGCTCGAGTATCATCGATTTCCGCGTTTGACTTCGCAAATTAATGAGAACAGAACGCAAGGGCACTATCAGATAGTGCCAGTCTCATAAAACGATTTCCCTTGTTTGAAACAGGTCCGAGAAGTTCCTTCGCTCACTTCTCGTATCGAAGTAACAGGATTCTTAAGTTAACATTCCTACAAACCTCAACATCTCAAGGATCACGTTCGCTATAAATCATTTAGCGAACATAATGTCGCGCGTGAGTGCTGAAAAGAAACGAACGAACGGAGAATTCCGAAAGAATTTCGATTATGAACGTAATTCGCTCCAGAGTTAGCTTCCTGCTCTTTCCGTCAAGTGGAACATCTACGGAGATAAATCTTCAAACGCATTTGATCAAACCGATTCGTTTTAGCGAGGTATTTCAAAACCCGAAGCAACTTGAAGAGGTCATACTCACGGCATCAGGTAACTCTCTGGAGTGATGGCAATCAGGTGTCCTTTAAAAGATTCTCTGGCACTGATTCCAAGAAATTTTCTTCCTGGAAATGTAAATGTATGCTATTATGTAGATTATGTACATTTACCTATAAAAAAGAATGTCAAAATAAAAAATAAGTAAATAATTAATTTTTCATATAGAGCCGCGACCCTTGAAATCCAGGAGACGTAAACTTCCATTCCCCTTGCATTTAACCCAGATCTTACTTAGGGAGAGTTGACTTAACAGGAAGTGAGTGAAAAGGCTAAGTTCGAGTTTAACAACAACGGTCTAATTTAGACTCTAGGAAAATGATTAACGTAACTAAGCAGTCCTCACAGACACCTAATCGGCAATATGAAATTTTTAAGAATAAACGTAATATGATATTTACTACATTAACATGTTTTCTAATTGCATAGTTTATCTCTTGCACAAATTTATAATATTTTAATTTTTCATTGTTTTGATATCACTTCTTCAAATACATGAAAGCTAAAAGGCGCAGAAGGCACCTGAGAACATTGGAAAACATATTTCACGTGGTTCTTGGCCTTATATAATAAAAATATATAAAAATACGATATATCTACACATAAAAACGTATATCATTAATATACAGTGCTAAAAATTAAAATTTTAGTAAATTCAGATGATAGTTTGACTATGAATAAACGTGGATGCCTTGAAAATGGAATTTATTTGTAGGTAGGACCAGTGCCGTAGCGAGGAAGGGGTGCCAACAGAAGATTCGTCAATTGATATTTCACAAAAAATATCTTGAAAAGTTTTTTAATTGCAGTGTTGGTATATATTGCTGTAAAATTAACATTTTCATTACCTATATGGAACACAGTAGCAGTGATATTGTGTATACTACAATTTGGAGGCGGTGTTTTTCAGTATAGCTCCGGGCGCCGATCTTCCTTGCTACGACACTGTACAGGACAAACAGCTACGAAAAATTCTTCCTCGAAAAGGTGCAACGGAATTTTACTAATTTCAAATAACCCTGAAAAAATTAAGGCGATTTTTCATGTTAATTCAATAGTGATCTACAAATTTAGTTTTAAATCAACTAAAACTCAATGGATCAGTAATCAAGTGATTACAAAGTCTCTCAAACTTAAATATATTTCAAGTTATGCAGCTCATCCTTGCATAAACATTTTCCGTCTTCAAATTCTTTTTAAATCGACGCTAAACACATAATCGTTTAATAGATTCATTTTGCACAGATAAAGATTTATTACATTCCAATACTATTCTATAATAACTAAATGAATAGGAGAAACGAAAGATAATTTTACTGAAGAATATTTCTCGGATTTTGTTATTTAAGTTCTATACAATTCATGAACATAAAACTATAAGTTTTATAATATTGCATGAATTCCATTCGATTTCTTTTCATTAAAATTTAAAACTGATAAATTGACATCTTTCATCTAATTCGGCTTTTTGATACTGTTTGAAAGTTAAGTCCTTATATCCACCATTAGAAATATAATATTATTATTATAAACATTTTATTTCTTGTGATAAGTAATGTTATGGAAATTTTTCTAAAAAAGTTGTCGCATAATGTTCTATAACAAAAAATTAATTAATGCAGTGCGAAGCGTGAGTAGTTTGTCAACAGCTTGCTTGACGAATTATCGAAACAAACTTAACCGAGTTTACAGTACAGGCGTTTGTGACCTTGATTCCTGGACGACTGGAGGAATGCGAATTTGTTCGGAGAAACTTTCGAAGTAAAACTTTGCGCAAGCTTTTGACTATTAATTTGCGAACCCGTAGAAGTTAGTACAGTTAGAGGCTGTCGTTATCATTGAAGCGTGCGAGAAGTACTACGGTCACGTAGGAGATAAAACAATGAAAAATTAAAAGTTAAAAACTGAAAACAAATAATTATAACATACTTAAAAGGAAAAAAATAACTTTTTTATTAATTTAATCTTCCAGAAAACTTCTGACTCAACCTTGTATCGGCGTGTCACAATATTTTACATTTAAACACTGTGTTAAGTGATTGCCAGATACAATTTTGATTCAGAAGTGTTCTAAAAGATTAAATTAATAAAAAATTTATATTTCGCTTTTGAGTGTGTTTTATATATTTTTTGATTATGTAAAAAGAAATATTTTTTAAATTTCATAACTCATTTTTCTATTTTTAGTTTTGTATTTTGAAAAAAGGCAACACTAAAAATTATAATTGTAATCACAAAGTCACAAAATTAAATGTACATCTATAGATTTGAAATTCTGTTTTCAACTAATGAACTTGTATAGCAACATCTATATCTGTAACTCTAACATGTAGGGATGCACACGGGTTTCCCGTGGTACAGAAGTGCTTTTCGTCAAATTCGCCGTAGTATAATCGTATACTAATGTATTTGCTTTGAAATCAGAAAATAGTATCAGGAGTTTATTATATTAATTAATAAAACGGTATGTTATTTTACCTTTTATTGGGGTAGCCCAGCTCTTTAGCTCCGCTTTAAACATCTTGATTTCATTATGGTATATTGTACAAATCTTATATAAATAATTTCGTTGAAATCTGTTCAGCCAATTCCTTCCAAATCCATAATTACTGAAAGAATTTAATTTGAAATTGTGGCATCTCTGTTTGGCTGATCCGGTCCAAATATGCTATTATGGTTTTGTATATATGTGTCCATTATAAATATTAAATTTGGCTAAAATTGATGCGGACAGTTAGCACAAATACGTGTAAAAAGAAATTTTATTGGCAGCACTGCTTTCTATATATATATATATATATATATATATATATATATATATATATATACATATATATATATATATATATATATATATATATATACCTACTGCACATTTTGATGTTGCTTTTAGTGCTCTTCGTCATTGCTGAAAAGCACTATTATCTTCGTGATTTCCGTCCGTCCGTACGCATATATCACGGAAGAATTGGCTTAACCGATTTCAACCAAATTTGGTACATTGAATTTTCACATAAATTAATGGCCAAGATGGCATATTTCGACCGGATCCATTCAGCCAAAAATGTATGAATTTGTGTGTTAATTCTTTCGAATTGCTTTTTCGTCGTAGCTTCGCGGGCCGCACAAAAACTCTTCGCGGGCCGCATTTGGCCCACGGACCGTAGTTTGGGCACCCCTGTAGTAGATGATAGAACGCATATTATCCTAAATTAATGATCCCCTACATCTGGGACCCACAAACTATTACCCGCGCGGTCATTTCATACGGCTCGCCTTACCTCATCAATTTCTTCAATAAAACAAAGCAAAACTGCAGCTTTAAATGTTATGATAGAATGCATACTATTCAAAGTTATTGATCCCCTATACCTGGGGTCCACAAACCATGATTTCATCAATTTCTTTAAGACATGCCATATCCGTACATTTGCCGTAAGGAAGTGTCCTTAGTTATGGATAATTAATTCTAAACTATATAGTTCGATTACGTGGATGCAATATGTTTTAATATAGGCACAGTACGCAATCAATAAAAATAAAAATTTTAAATTTGGTCATTTGAAGGTCGTATGTAGCCCGCACAGTGGTATATAAAGCCTCATGTGGCCTTTCAGTAAAATATTGACGATCCTAGCTCTATATCGTTGATCCTTATATAACGCGGTAGTTAGGTTCCTGAAAAACCAAGTGTTATATAAAAACGCATTATATGAACTGAAAACGTTTGGAAAAATAGGATTACGTTCAAGGACATGACAAAGTCGTACAGTATTTGGGAAAAATGCTATTAATTAACTTAAAGATTAAAACATATTTTCTAAAGATGACGATTTATGCCAATGTTTCTCAGTCAGTGGGACACGAAATTTCGAAAATAATTTATTGACCTTTATCGTTATCATTTGAGACGCTGGCTTTGGATACTTTCTGACTTAAACTTTATCCTATGAATTTCTAAAAGTGGCCACTAAATGCTTTTGCGTCGAATCATTTCAGTCAGATTGTACTTTTAATTCAGACCACATACGGTGTTTGGATTGAGTCACTAAACTCATTCCAATACGAAAAAATCTGATGTGGCCACCACATGACTTTATCCATATCTGTAATATTTTTTAAAATTCCAAATAGGTTACATAATAATAAATATTTTAAGAAACTGCGAGAAAATTTTAGACTTTACAAAGAACAGAAATAAATTCAAACCATAGCCTTCTGATATTGGATGTAGCCACAAAGCTCCAACAATTAAGAATATAAAAAGGAGCGTTACTAAGACGTAACTAAGCGTCAATTGTTAACAATAGTCGTCGGTAGGTGGCGTTGTGGTGGCAGTTAAAAATATACGCGGGCAATAGCACCCAGAGCCGTACTAATTGTAAGACCCGCGGGGCCCCGTGCGAGAGAATTTCCGCGGGGCCCACTATTTATACAAATCAAATTTCTCATTTAATTACAGAGCCGTCTCTAAGACCCGCGGGGCCCTCATAGGCGCGGGGCCCTCAAAGGCGCGGGGCCCTGAGCGACTGCCCGCCCAGCCCCCCCCTTCAGACGGCTCTGATAGCACCCATTATGCGATCGAGCAGTTCGTCTCGTATATCCACTTTTCTTGTCTACACTTCACTAAAAAATTAATGCGAAGTATTTCTCTTAATTATTCAGTAAATTGGATATAATAAAACGTTTTGAAATTGGAGAAGGGCACGCTGCTATAGGTCGTGCTCTTTCTCTATCCGTCGATTGTGAGAACTATTTGCAGAAGTGCTGGAAAAATTAAAAATTGTGCACGGGGGGCTACTTTAACATCATCTGTGCTGGGAAGGCAAAACTGAAGTGAAACACACTGATATAAATGGAGCGTTCGCTCAACATATGGATCGAAAAACAAAATATTACACCCGGTTTGTATGTTTGGCGGAAGATGGCAGCACAAAGTAATTTGCGATTTATATTGTAGTGACGTGGCCTAAAAATTATTTAATTCCCTTCCGTATGGCAAATAGTATATAAAGATATTTTAAGCCACCAATATAAGGGTTTGAAAGTCTTTGTTTATGCATTGTATTTTATTTATACTTTGATGATAATTAAAGTATTGTATAAAATACGTACGTAGGTAATATGTATCGCGCGCGCTCTCTTTTCCCCTCCTACCTTTGTAATGGTTTTCAATGGGATTTTTGCATTCGTTTAACACGATTTCGCGCAACAACGACCTTTTTAGGAACACATCTCTCGTGTTTACCCGTGATTATAATCCATTTGGAACGCATCTCTTTTTATAGTATTGTTCTTATGTAAAAATGTGTTTCACAATACGCTGATTCGCGATACGCTCTGGCTTTTTAGAACGCAACCCGAGCGTATTGCGAGGTATACCTATAATAGTATCTGAATTATGCGTGTACAAATCTGAAATTATTAAACACAAATTAACACGAAATTCCAAAGCCTCTCGGCGTTGCGCTTCCGGAGATGAGGTGTCGCTTTTTATTAAGCCGCAAGCTGTAATGCTTCCGAGGCACAGGAAAATGGAGCGCATTATCATTACGTGTATGACACGAAAACTGCTGGAAAAATGATTTCCACGAAGCGCACGTTCAGGCTCATTGGCAACGTTGGTGTGGAAAGTGAAAGTTCGTCGCCCTGACTAATTTATTTGGTTTTCTGCGCACGCTTCGAAGTTGCTATCGGCGCACGCGTAGCCGGGGCCTTCAAAAGGGGGTCGGTCGAAAGGAATGTTACGGCTCGTAATTTTGAGAAAAGACAGCATGACACATCTTGATGGGGCGGGCGTAGGTAACAGCATATATACTCGTATGCTACCTTGCAGTAAAGTTTATAAACAGTAATTTCACGACGACAAACAAATGAAAATAGCTAGCATTATTTAATCAGTTAACATTTTAATCGGAATATCTTCCTTTAACAAAAAACTGCGCTTTTAAATATTTGTAAGCCACAATCCCTGAGGCCGTATACGTAATTCAATGAACAAATCTCAGTAAAAGATTGTTCCATGAAGATATGAGCCAGAAGGAACAATTTGTATTCTATCAAATACATCGCATAACAACATTAAATGTTGGTGGCTATTACTAAAAAGATATATAGAACAAAATGGTTATTCATAAACATAAAAAGGGGTGAAAGCCACGTATCATCTCCATCTCCATCCTACTATAATTCATACAATTAGATTAAACAACTTTTAAAACCTGTTGGCGAGTTATTAGGACGAGAAAACTGTTCTTGACCTGTTTCTGTAAAATTTCGAAATATTACAATTACCTCGCGTGATAATACATGAAACATAAATCTTTAGGTGCGATGTTTTCAAGGTTTTGCTAACGCCTCGACACTATAATCCTGTTAAGTGAATCATGAAGTTGCCCACACAGGATTTTTCACAAGGAAATTTTCGAGTCTTAAAATTTGACAGGCAATGAAACTTCTGCATGGTATGTTGTGTAATCACCTATATTAAATACACTAAACGGCAAAGTAAATATAAAAAAACAATGTCAGTGGGTTAATCACATATTTTACATACTTCATTTAAAAATCTCAACTTTTTTATTAATTTTTGGCTTGAAAGGGAAGGAGTGAGTTGACACCCAACTCCTGTATGTGCGTCGTGACTTCTTCTAAATCTCGCGAAGCTTTTGTTTCCAAGTAAGTTGCATTGCTTTCATTTGTCTCGATAAGTTATGATTTTAATTTATTTCTGAAAGAGTAAATTAACACAAAAAAATAGATATTAAAAATCAAAACGAAGAAAGCTAATATCAAATAGTTTTGAAATAAATATATAGAATATAAAAATAAATAATATATAATGCAAGCAATAAAGTTCAATCTCATAATTAATAAAGCGAAATTGCATTTTTAATGAATCCAATAATTATGTATATTAAATCAAATATAATTTTGAAGAAATAATTAAATGAAATTTTCCAACGATAATTAATACCGCTGGTCTTAATATGCAGAGAAACGTCAATAGTTTCCAAATACAACGGATTTCTTTCAGGAATATAAAATAACTTCCAGTAAAAGTCTTAGAATAATAACTTCTTGGTTTTATTTTAAATTAATTTACAAGGAGCATTATATATGGGACCACGGCCATTAGAGAGTATTTTTCGAGACGTGATTGGGGTGATTTTATAAAAGTTTTTCCCAAAATTTGTCGGCCCATTTCGAATTTTTTACGAGTTATTATGAAAAACTTTTTTTAATAACTCATATTTCACGCAAATAAACACCAATTTTTATGAAAAATATAATTTTATTAAGTTTAACAAATGATTCAAATGATTAAATAAAAAAACCATTTGTTAATTTAAGGCTTTTCTCTTTGCGTTGTCAAACTGATGAGCACTCCTTATATGCTGCGTGCGAAGCATTAGTATATCGGGGCCAGTCGTGGTGCAGCCGGCTAGTGCGTGCTCCCCGAACCTTGACACTGGTGTCGTACGTTCAAATCCTGCTGATGGTAATTGTTTTTATGTAAATTTTTTACCCAACTAATGCTGTACGTTAATTTGTATTAATACAAATTAAAATACATTAGTTTGCCTAGTCAAAAACGTTGAAAATGCGATTTTCAGCATTTAAATTACTTCAAACAACAATCAACAAATGTTTTTTTGTTTAATCATTTGTTAAATTCAATAAAATGGTATTTTTTCATTAAAAATTATTTTTTTATTTGCGCGATTTATGAGTTATTTACAAAAACGTTTTTTCAAAATAACTCATAAACAAATTCGAAGCAGGCCGTCAAATTTTGGGGAAATGTTTCACGTCCCGAAAAATGCTCTTGAATGTCCGTGCTCCCATATATCAGTATCAGGTTTGTTGTTATCGCAATTTTGGTTTTCGTAATGGATGCCAATTATTGAGTGTGATAGCACAGGTACGGCAACTTCTTAGGTATGAAAACGGTGAAGGTCGTGTTCGGAGACAATACTGGATTCTTTCCAAAAACATCCTATAGAGTCACCACAGTCGGAATGCTTAGCGCGATGCGCATGTATAATTAAAATGTGCAAACGAACAAAACAATAGTTAAAGTGCTAAAAAAAACCCTTGTGTTTGCAAATTTACCCCTCCAATAGGATTCGGGATTCTGAATATATACTCATTCAGATCGAATCAGGTTTTTAAGAAGAACTCAATCCTGTCAATCCACTGTAATTTTTAAGAAAGGAAATTGATTTCGTGTTTCCTTTAAGAAAGGAAATATTAGACGATTTTTTCTGAGAAAACTTATTTTATTTTATTATTTGACATTTCAAATGTTTAAACTAAGATTAGAGCGTTTTTATTCTAGCTAAATTTTAAAGAATTTTATAACCTTTCCAGTTAGGAATCCATGTAATTCAATAAGTATAGGAAATTTTAAAAAAATATCTAATAATATGGCGAACACAGTAACACTATAAATATATTATTAGCCAAGGATGTAAACAGTCCATGGAACGACATTATACAAATTAAATCAAAACAACTGTAAATTTCCACTTCAACATCGTATTCAATCATATTTTTTATTAATTTCCATTGTGAAGACTTGAAATCGTCTGATGATGCAGTTGTAACTGTGGAATCTGTCACGAATATAATGAGCTTTATTCCAATTGTATGACGCTATTTGAATGAATTTTTAACTAAAAATCATATTTCTTCTAATAGAAAGTATTTAATCATAAAAATGTTGGATCCAAGGCTGATCTAAAGATACTCATTCCATTGAAATTTCGGGCACGATTAACTAAGTAAAAGAAAATTAACTTCTTGCAATAAAAGAGCGATTACAAAATCATTACTATATTACATATACTTACAAAAAAAATAAAAATAATTTTTTGTACGATTTCGACAAAGAAAATCCCGGGAGACCGCCACCATCAGATGATATAGCAACCATTTGCTTTAAATAATGAATCCTCCACTAATTATAATATGACTATTACTTCCCCCTTTCATACGAGCTCCTGGAGATTTCAAACCCTTGAAATTCAGTACAAATAAATAAAACTGCTACTCATTTGACTTGCAATTTGATTTGTTTGCCATAAAGAGTGAGCCTGCACATATTAACTAGAAAAAGGGTAGGCAATTATCGTAATGATTCCCATGAATGAGGAAAAAAGACAAGCTGAATTCCACGCAAAGAATTCAGGATGAACTGATTTCTTGAGTGGAAATTCCCGTTATGTTACTCAGGAGTAATTAAAATAGGTGCTTTTAAATATGTACAGTTGATTATTATCGATTCCTTTGGCTAAATGACAGTAAAATAACCTTTTTTTGTATCTTAAATACATCATTCACCACAGAATGTTTACGATTCAGCCCTTGCTCAAGGACAGACTTTCAAAAGGTATGAAACCCTGCTTTCGAACACTTTTTATAACAGCACGGCCAGATCAAATCAAATCAGGCAATGAAGGCAAAGAAACTGAAACTCCGCATGATTAACTTGATTAAAACTATAGCTTTCCGTATTAGAACTCGTGGGAGGAGAAATTCTGCGACGAATTTAAAAAAATTTAACGTTTTTTTATTCGAATACAGCAATTTAACATTAAAAATTGAGTTCAACTTTGGTCAAATATCTCTAATAATCATCCAAACATGAACTATAGTAATCTTTTCACTATCCTATTTTCGCTAGCTATACCGCAAATATCATGCAAAATAAACAAAATTATTCTATTAATACAATTCGACAGGAAAAATAAAATTAAAATCTGACAGATGAAACTGGGGCTTTAAATATCTGGAAAGGAGAAAATTGTATTTAACGCGATTCAAAGAAAAAGTGCAGCGGAACTGAGTAGCTAATACTTAATGGGATTTGAATTGTTTTCACGGTCATTACCTGTTTATTTCATGGCCTGTGGAAAATTGAGTTAAAACCGTTTTCACGGCAATTATCTTTTTATTCGAAGAATTGCGGAAAATTGTCAAAGATTTAATAGACGAGTGAATCTTGATAAATCTTTCTAAATTACGAATCGCTTGAGATCCTACATAAAATTCACTACTAAAAGGTTATAAATTCGACACGAAAAATTACCTTTGTGAAAAACTAGTATAATCTAACAAATAAACGTATTTTAAAATCAACTGTCATTTTAGCGTCTGTTGACGAACACGTGATGTCTAAGAATAAAGATGAAAACTAATTAGACATAATACAATTTAGAATGCAATCCAAGTATGTAAATGTATTCCGGAAGATCTGTTGATGTTGTTATGTTCCAAAAAATCATAATGTATCTCTGTAAGCAATATGAAATAAACGCTGAAATAATCTAGCACTAGTCTGACAGTTGCAATGTTACTTAGAGTTTAGATGTAACGATAAAAGGAGATAGGAATTGATTTTTAAAAGTAATATTTATTATTAAAGATATAAAGTTAACAGAAATTTATTGTATTTTTGGTATTAAAATAATCGAATGATGTTATTAAATCGTATTAAATATCTTTCTATCTTTATTATCATTTCTCCATTTCACGGTTTAAAATACGATTTTTAATTTTTCCCCTCTCTATCTATCTCTCCCCATTTCTTCCCCTTAAATCCCTTCGGTTTTACAATTTTTCAAGTAACAATTTCGTATCATAAATCTAAGTAATTTTTCAAAAATGTCATGAAAAAATGCATGAAATTGGCGATCCAATGTGTTTCTTATATGAAATTTATTATTTAAAAAATTAATTACTTCGCAACTATTTCACATTTCAAAGTTTTCTGATTTTTCCTGATGCTCTCACTTTTTGATTTACCTACCTGCTAAAGTGTCAGATTCTCACCTATTCCGGATCTACCACTCCCACGCCGGTGTGACATATGCACGCAGCTACACCGCAGATAGCATTTTTCTGAGACAAAAATTCGGAACACCAAGAAAATTACCGCATTGCAAAGAAAAATAAACGAGAGAAAGAGTTAATTTGAATTCTTGAGCGATTACAAGGAATAAAGTTCTGGTTACGTTTTATGAGGATCACGCTCTCATCCTAAGTTTACATTCGTGAAGAACTCTTCTCCTACACTCCCAAGAAATTCTCAAATTTTTCCGAAGCACTTAAAGTATCCTGCGTAAAGTGCACCACTAATTGATGTCCTATGGGATAAACATACTGAACACTGCAACATAAATAAGCCCATGTATTAAAGTTTTTTTAATTTAAGGGAAAATGACTAAATCCGAGGAAAGGTAGTTATAATGGAAACATTAAAATTTTAAGGACTTGTTAACAGTTTATAATCGGCCAAGGTCTGGACGACTTTGGAGTCAGTGCTGTAGCAAATGTTTCCGCTTAACAAATGTTCGCGAGAGCGCTTTATTTGCAGGTCATACGCGAATTATACTTCTAGAATGAAATTCCTAGAGCAGAATGTTGACAAGAGAGAGACAGGAAGAAAGACTTCAAATACCGATGGCGAAAACAATTAATAGCCACGAAAACCAGGTCAGACACCCGATAAATATACATTTTTGATTCCTTAAGTACGAGACGATGGGCTTCGCAGTTGCTTATCTGCGGCTGATGTTCTGTTTATTCTGTCCTATTTCTATTGAATCGTTAATAAAGTTCTTAATTCAAGCAGGGCAGTTCTCCCCTCACCAAAGACCTTTATCGGAGAATTTCCCTGTAGGTTTTAGAAATAACTAAATGATTACATGTGTGTAATTTTAGATCCTGCCGCCAGATAAGAGGAATCATCAGAATTAGATATTTTTATTTAACATAGTGGATGAATTTTCACACAAATGACTTTTTCTGCGCTTAAAATCTTTCATTAACATTAAGAAGAAAGTAAAAAGTAGTTTTAATCCAAGCGGAAAGTTTCATTGAAAACGTACACACTGATAAAACGCCACCGATATTGTGTATTGCCTATTAGGAATATCTATTAAAGTGTATCTAATTAAATAATATTATTGACGTTTACTCGAGCATCAACGTGGTTAATTATTTAAATATCACTCATTATAATATTTTCGCGAGTAGTGGGGGTTTATTGTCGCATAACTTCCTGTTCTGGGTCCTTCCCTTCCTCTTATCGTAAAAGTGTCCGTACTTCAGAATTTCCCATGCCAAAAGTCTCCCCCTGACTTGTACATAACCTCATCGTTTAGATAGCCGTCTTTAGCAAACATTCTCTCAGCCCTATTCAAATCCTGAGAGCCCTTTCTTTTGTCTTCTCGTAATCACGCCGTTGAAAGCATTTCTTCGCTCAATTTCTCCCGAGTTTGTTTTCATCCCTGTCAATTTAAAGCGAGGAGCATTCTCCATGCGCTTGTTTGTTTTATGGAATAGTGTTCATTCAGTATCTAACGAGAAGATTATATTCTGAAATTGAAATTCAACTCATACTCCTCTCTGGAACCTTATGAACACAGGGTATCGTAACACGAAATTTAACTTAAGGAACAGTTCAGGAAAAAACTTTCTGAATATACGATACCCATGCAAACTTTTGAGATACTTCAAGAGCAGAAAAGTTGCCGCTTTCATTACCACCTCGTTCAACTAAAATTAAGATAAGACAACTTTGAGATTAAATTACTTGCTCATACAAGTTTTTATTCGGATCGTGAGAATGGAAAAAAAGCATTGCCTACGAATGCGGCCCTGAAGAGGATCTCACCCAAACATTGAATTCATACTGTGTGAAAGGTTATTATTTTAATTAACAATTAACCTGAACTTGGGAACGAACCAAATCTGTAACGAATAAGCAACCAAAAGAGGACGGTCGTGGATGTGTTCCACGAGGCACTGAATCGAAACACTTCCGAACCATCATAAGGATAAACAAGTGAGGGGAGAGTTGCAGAGTAAATTACATACTTATGGCATTTTTTCTGTTTTACGATTGCATCTCTGGTCAAGATCGACGGCCTCATAACATATTCCACAAATTTCCTTTAAAAGCATTATATTAATGCTATGTAATTATATGTTTCCCATTTAAAAGCAGTGGACTCGTTGCCATGGCAACTGATATATCCCATTGTTAAAGACCATAAAATTTTCCATATAATTTGGGTTAAAAGAAATCGTTCGTTCTCATTCGATATAGATTTGAAATGTTTTTAAAAATAGAAACATCAGTCTTTCAATTATGGAACTGTTCATGTACTGTGCTCGTATTTAAATTTTAACTAGTTTAAAAATGGAAATTTATAATTCTCTGCACCAATTTCATGTTTTTCTCTAATGGAGGTCGGAATGAAACAAAGGTGTCGGAAAAAGACACCCATCGCTTTTCACCAACTGACTCGAGATCCACCAAATTTCGATAGCCCGCGCTATTCTAAAAATTCTGTTTCTCTAAGTTGAAGGATTTCAGAGATATAGCCCGAACAGACGAACGGACAGACAAACCGAATACATACGGGATTTTTATTAGAGAACAAGAGAGGAAAGACGCACACATCATTGGTGCATATATGCGAGGCAGAGGCGTTCTTTACGATTTATGCAATCATGTCAAAAAAGATTAAAATGAATGGTTTAGTATAATGTTTAAGAACTGGCATGCCAAAGAAATATCGAATTTTTCATTCACAGATTTATTTCCTAATCGATTGTAGTTAGTAAAACAATCGGCAATTATTTAAAACTTACCTCACTCGAATGGTAGAAATATAATATTTATGTACAAGTTCATCCCTTCGTCGTACATTACCTATTTATTTTCACTTTCGAACGTTGTGTATATGTAAAGAAAATAGACGTATTTACGTTCATTTCTTCGTCGTAGATAATCCATTTCCATTCATTTACTAAATGCTGCGTGTGCACGAAAGAAAGTTAAATTAATTCATTATTTACATCAGATATTGTTTACTTCAGTTGCCACGAAAATTGTTTTCGTTGACAACAATTAAAAAATACGGGAAACTTTTTCTAAGTTCAAAGTGAATTACGACTTTCTCGTTTGATTTTCATGAAAGTGGATACTCCTTCGACAAAAATGTACTGAATAAAACATATGCTATTTGATTAGTTCTACAAATTTTGTTTAAGATTTTTTGTTGTTTGTGTACCCTTCCCTAGAAATGTTAAAACCTTTAAATCAAGAGTTAAAAATATCACTGGGAACGATATTCATTACTTTTAGTTAATTTATTGTTAAATAATATTGTAAGATGAATTAATTAACGAAGGAGCTCGAACTCGAAGCTCCTAACAGGAAAAATATATGGATAGAATATTGTATGCGGTATGTGAAAAATTGTAAGCTGAATCTTATTAATATGTTTTTATATGTTTTAAATGTTTTTTATATGTTAATTTTGTAACCTTGCCACAGGGCTAGGCGCCCACTTGCATTGTATATAGAAATAATAATAAGTGATATTTTACGAGATATAAAGAAAAGTTCATTTTTTGTCACCAGTAAAGTGGCACTCCATTTAGGCTACTTATCGTTTTATTATTTTCTTTGCACTTGTGTCCTAAATACCAAATATGATGAACATACGCTCAATAGTTTTGCAGATGAAACATGCGGACTGACGGACGTACTTACTTACTGTTTACTTTTTGTAAAGAACGCCTAAAAAGCGCAAAAATATAATAGATGAGAATTAATTAGAATCCTGACAGAAAATGCCTGAGAAGAAGAAGGCTGACTCACACAGTATGAGAAAACATTGAAGGAGCATGTAAAGACTTTCAATGTGAAATGGAGGAAGGGTCGTGGAAATACATTGTGCAATAGACATAAGTGGTTCATCTCAAACTCGATCGTACGGATGGATCAGTAAAAGGAATGAATAAATTACAGACAAAAATCAATCTCAGAGACATTCCTTGTAAAATGAAATCACATTTGTACGGAGTTAAATGCGATTTAATTCCGTATTTTTCCGAATATAAGACGGCCTCAGTTGTCACACGACCCTCCTCCCCCTTTGCAGAAGCTAATTTCGTGGAAAATATTTCCGAAGCAAATAAATTAAACACGATTATTGAAGATAAATCTGTAAAAATTGCCAACACAATGTGCAATCCAAGTATAAATGTGATTTTAACTATGCTAGATTAGTCATAGATATCGTCACTCCTTTTTTATTCCTTTATTTCTTTGATCGCAAATCTAACATAAGACGAACCCCAACCTTTGATTGAAAAAAGACTCTTAGTTGGGCAAATGGGGTACTTAAAAATTTCATTTCGATTAAAAGATACGCGTATAGATGTAGTTTTCAAAAGGATTTTTCGTTCAAGTTTCAGATAATTCAGCAAAGTTACTATCGAGTTAAGGGAATGTATGCAATAAAAAACACGATGCAAAATCAATACCGTTAACTTTCCTAATCTCGTTTTTGCGTACATTCGATCCGCTCCGACAACGCCGAGTTGACATTGCATCGCCCGTTTCCATTGACTTCCGTCACGATTCGCCAGCCAATAACATCGCGAAATTCCCATACGTAATTCTGCGACGGACTTTCAAACCGCCGCACCAACAACTGCAACAAAACGCGTTCTCTTGACGCTACAATAGCCGTCCAGTTGCGACAGGAAACGCAATTTTCCGGCTTCAAAAGGATTCGATTTTTTCCCTCCATTATTTTTCAGTGGAGGAAACTCATCGAAAACAGACGCGTAATTGCAGGAAATAAGTCAAACTGCGAGGCAAGGTCATAGGATGGAGCAAAACGGTTCCGGTGTCATGGTTCCCAAACTCGCATCGCTCTTCTTTTCTGTTTCAATCTTTTCTCCAATCCTGGCAGAAAACAGTACCATACATACAAGATTCAATGCTACAATACGGATAACTTACTAAGGAAGATTTACTGAGAAAACTTGAGCGATGACAAAATTTACCCTTTAGATGAGTGGTTCTCTACCTCCTTTTGTCTGCGTCGCCCTATTTTCATTTCTGTGTCACCTGGTTTTCAGTTTCATTTTCTTCAAGTCACATTCAAAGATAAATTGGACTTCCCCTACCGCATGCAGATAAAAATTACGGCACTGAATGAAGCACGCTCGCGTATTCTCCTGGTTTAATTTATGTTTCTAAGCCAAAATATAATGTAGGTCCTGTGAATTTATCAAACATTAATGTCACCCCTTAGTACCTCTTACGTCATACTGGGTTGCCACGTAACTTCAGTTGAAAAACAACGCAATAGATTAAAAAACCCTGGCAAATAAGAAGATTTTTGTCATACTTCTCACATTTTACTGTATATTTTTAAACTTATATAATAGTAAATGAACACGGCCTCAACATTTATGCGCAAGAAGTCGATCACCAAAGATCAATTATATAACATAACTATATAATATAATTTTTTTTAATGATAAGAATTAAATGCAATAACCCTGATCAAATCGACAAAATACAAACAGCTGACAAAGTTTAGAAAAACAACAATAAACTGAATATGAACCATCTAAGTCAGAGGTCTTTAACCGGGAGTACAAGAATTTAAAATGATACGCGAAAGTGTTAAAGATTTTAATTTTTCTTCTTCCTTCGTCTTACATGCATGACATCGGAATCAAACGTTGCAAAGTAACGGCTAAGAATAACACTATAAAACAGAAACATACACCAAACATGTAAAATTTAACGTCATAAACATGAGTTATTTATCTTAATACAAGTGTTATTTATTTCAACATCACTTTAAAATGTACTATTGGGTACGCGACCATAAAAAATGCACTAAAAGATAAGTCCGCAAAAAAGGTTGAAAATCCCTGATCTAAGAAAATTTAGTTTGAGAAAAGATTGGATTGTTGAAGGAAATAATAATAATACGCTCCCTAATAAAAATAAGTAGTTTTGGAATACTTTCCTTTCAATACAATTTTAATATATAACAAGTAGAGGTGCACGCAGGTTTCCCGTGATACAGAAGTGCTTTTCGTCAAATTCTTCGCAGTATAATCGTATACTAATGTATTTTAGCTTTGAAATCAGAAAATTATTTTTCCTTATATTGTGCTAACCCTGCTTTTTTAATCCATTCTAAAATAATTCATCTCGTTTTCCCATTCTATAATCGCCATACACGAAATTTCTTTGAAATCTGTTCAGCCAATACCTTTCAAATTCATAGTTACAGAAAAATTCTAACCTTGATACTGTGGCAGCCCTGTTTAGACGACCCGGTTAAAATATAATATATTGGTTATTTATTTATATGAAGATTAAATATACTATATTTGGTTAAAATCCATTAGTTAAGTTCTCTAGAAATACGTGCAAGAGAAATATTATTTAACTTTTTATTGTGATAGCCCTGCTCTTTATCTCCACTTTAAATATCTTGATTTCATTATGATATGTTGTACAAATCTTATATACACAATTTAATTGACATCCGTTCTGCCAAATCCTTCAAAATCCTTAATTACTGAAATAGTTTAATTTGTAATTGTGGCACCCCTGTTTGGCTGATTCGGGTTAAATATGCTAATATAGTTTTGTATATAAGTATTAAATTTGGTTAAAATTAATGTGGAGAGTTCAACAGAAATACGTGTGAAAATAATTTTGTTTTATTCCTTGTATTGTGTCAGCCCTGCTTTCTATATCTACACTAAACATTTTGATTTTGTTATTTTATGTTGCACGCCTACTTCATACAAAATTTCGTTAAAATCGGTTAAGCCAATTCCTTCCAAATTCATAAATACCGAAAAGTTTAACTTTGCAATTGTGGCATTCTTGCTGCGTCGATTCGGTCCAAATATATCAATTTGGTCATTAATTTATGTGCATATTCTATGTATTAAATATAGATGAAATCGGTTCATTCAGGAAGAAGATGTTAGGGGGTGACGCACCCACACACACACGGACACCCGGGCGATCTCATAAGACTACTTTCCATTTTTTGGAAAGTAGGCTAAAAAACATACTACAGTTGCATTTTTCTCGTCACCAATGATAAACCCCAAGCGAATTTGCGTTTGTTTGCGGTTTATCATTGGTGATGAGAATTATTAAATTGTGGACATGAATATTGTGTTAATTTCCACGATATTGTGCGTAAAAGATTGCTTAAACGTATCCAAGGCTCATTCTTAGACTATGAAGGAAATTTGGGGAGACCACAGGACGAAACGGAAAAGGAAAAGAGAGATTAGGTGTTGAGACAGAAAATAAAATATAAAAAATGCCATTTAAAAAATTGCGACACAGACTCTGTCGCACCTCAATCGTGAACATAGCCTAAAGGCCGCCGCACACCGAAAGCTGTGCCACGCTATGCTATACCTCGCTAGGTATGTCTACGCATCGCTTGCCTGCTGCAGGTAGCTAGGTCCACGCACAAGGCGCTACGCCACGCTATCGGTATGTCGCCATGCCTCGTCCAACGGCAGTCGCCTCCCGCGCGATTTCTGTGGCATATTTTTGTTGAGGCAATGCGCACTCCACTCATTTTCTGCCACTGCTAGGGCCAGTGCAGGGGTATTTTGCGCCCTAGGCGAACCTTCCGCCCCTCGCATTTATGAGGGTCTATAGCAGGGGTGGCCAAACCGCGGCTCCTTTAACTTAACGTGCGGCTCTTATTCATTTACAGGGTAAGCAGGCTTGGCCACCGCCGGTCTATAGCATTGTGTAGCATAGCACAGCGTGGCGTAGCTTTCGAGGTGCGGGCGGCCTTTAGAAAGCGGGGAGGACGAAGAACAGTTCAAACCACGTGGATTGCTTCCTGACGCGACCGCCGAAATAATCTCTACACCTATAAATCCTCATAAGAGTCGATGAGGCATGGCGTGCACAGAAGGAACCAAAAGCGGGGGCGCAGGAAGCGGAGGGAAACAAAGAGGAAGATGTGGACGGAATGCTTATCCATCTAAATGCCACGCTTCAAGTCTCCGAAATCGGCGCGTGGCAGGAGTTGAGCTTCGACCTTACTTCCCATTGTATTCGTGAGACGCATTTGAAGACAGGAGTCCCTTTAAGCGAGTGATTTTGTGCTTAGGCCGATAATCTTATCCTAATACTCATTATCTACGCCCTCTTCTAGAATATTTATATCAATCGCGTCCTATCCTCTCCTGTAATAGGGACAAATTGACATTGTATCTGAAGATATCTGAAGAGGAAGCACTTCCAAAATAATGCAGTTTAAGTGTAACATACTTATATTTGTGCCGCAGCATAGTAACCTATTTTTACAACTGTTACGGTTCACTGAAAACTATAGATATGTAAACATCAACGTCAACCCTTTTAATTTAACGACTAAAAACTAATATGTCTCTAAATTTATCTTCGGGGGTGGGCTTAATACTCTACGATAAGGGTGCTCAAGACGTAGATCGCTAACTCCTTTTAGGTAGATCTCTGAACCCTCTGGCTCTGGCTTGCGATAACGATTATATACAACCTTCATCTAGTTATCCTACTTATCTGAGATCCTCACCAAAGACACTATTCGAGTTTTTCTTCAAATGCCTCCCGAATAATCTCATAACGCTGCGAAACCAATCCCACTGTCTCCCTATGGCTCGCGCTAGTCTCTTTAATAAACAGAAACGGGAGGTAGAAGGATATTCTTCGCATCAAAAAATATGGGCGAGGGGAGAAAAGCAAATACTTTGAAGAGAAAAAAGTAGTAAGGCGACGTGATATACGATAGGAAAAAGAGAGAGAGAAAACGAATACGCTGGTTAGGATTGAACGGCGTGAGCGGAATCCGCGATCGAGAAGGACGTGAAGCCATGTGTAGCATCGGTGAACTTAGTTGAGAGTAGGCCAAAACAGGCGCACCACCCTGACTGAGAATCTGCACGGACTGGATGCATTAAAAAAAAAGTTTCAAACAAAAGTTGTAGAAGATTATATTGTCTTCAATAATGACAATTGATAGTAGCTCAATAACTTTGGCCAAAACTAACAAAGGTGAAATACTTCTTTAGCCAAAACAACTAGAGGGCTACAAAACCCAATGCATTTCGCCCACAAGGTGGGCATCGTCAGGGGTAAAACCTGTTTCAACAGTGACCGGAAGCCAACTGCCAGGTTTGAAACGGAAAGTATTAAGAAGACGACCGAGAAACAAGTGAAACGCGGAAAGATTTTTCGGCGTGTGTGTCGTTTAAATCTGTCAATTTGTATAGGGTCTTCTTGAAATCTGTGTCCGTGTTCATAAGCGTATCGCGGTTTTTGTAAATGTGAAGGTTTTCTAACGAGTTTAGTGAGTTATTGGCTGAAGTTATCAATGTTAAATTGTTTACGTGTATACTATGACCTGTTTCAAAGATGTGGTTGGCAACGCTTGATTTTTCAAAACGATTATATTTATAGTGAGCCATGTGTTCCTTGAAGCGTGTTATTAGTTTCCTTCTTGTTTGTCCTATGTACTTTTTGTCGCAGTGTGAGCATTGTATTTTATAAATACCGGACTTGTTCAAAGATTCTGTTCTGTCTTTTGTACTGCCCAGTAAATTTTTCAAATTAAAAGGATTTGTATAGGTTATGGTATAATTCTTATGTTTAAAAATTTGTTCAAGCCTCTGTTTAATGGTGGAAAATAAGGCAATTTTACATATTTGTCTTCTTTTTTGTTGTCTAATTTAAGGGAAGTGGCATTGGACAAGGTTTTATTAAAGTTATGTTTCCTCACTAATTTATTAATTAAATTATTATCGTATCCAAGTTTAGCGGCAATTTGTTTTATGCGTTTAAGTTCCTTTGCATATCTGATTTTATTGAGGGGGATGTTACATAATCTGTGTGTTAAAAATTGAAACACAGCTATTTTTGGTTCATAGGGTGAAAGGAGTTGTTTGGAATAAAGTTATCAGTATGTGTAGGTTTTCTAAAAATGTCAAACTCAATGTGTTGTCTATTATTTATGATAAGCAAGTCCAAAAATGGCAAGGTGTTGTTTTCTTGAAGTTCATAAGAGAACTTAATTGAAGGATATATGTTGTTTAACTGATTAACAAATTCATCTAAATTTTGTTTCTCTAAATCAAAGATTGTAAATATGTCATCCACGTACCTCAACCATATATCTGGAAAGTAATGAAATTTTTCTTTGCAATCGTTTTCAAAAGAGGACATAAAAATGTTGGCTAAAAAAGGAGATAGAGGGTTTCCCATAGAAGGTTTTGGCAACAATCGCTCAACCGAAATTGGATGTTTACTCCAGTGATGTTTTGATTTTTGGAAAATAACCCTTTTAAATCTTCATAAATGTAAATTTTGGTTATTATAAACTTCATAGATAATATTATTCTCTAAAATCTTTGTTGGAAACATTTTTTTGTAGAATACATTGCTAATGAGATATTCCAATTATTTAATATTTGCTTTAATATTTGATTAATGTAAAACAGTACTGGAATAAAAGTACAGGGAATTTAATTTTCTACAACCTTTGTTTGAAACATTTTCCCATATAATGTATTGTTGAAGAGATATTATAAAAACAAAATATTTTAGCTGCCACAACCACGCCACCTACCGGCGACTATTGTAAACACTTGACGCTCCTTTTTATTTTCTTAATTGTAGGAGCTTCGGGGCTTAATCCAATATCTGAAGGCTACGGTTTCAGTTTATTTCTGTCCTTTGTAAAGTCTTTAAATTTTTCTCGCAGTTCCTTAAAATATGTATTATCACTTAACCTATTTGAAATATTGAGAAATATTACTGGTATGGAGAAAGTCATGTGTTGGCCACATCAGATTTTTTTATTTCGCAAGAGCTACGACAAGGCACGTGGTCTGAGAGTTTTCATATAATGTAACGGTCGGATAGATTAACTAAACCGAAATATCGATGGTTGTTGGGGTAAAAGAGCAAATGATAAAATAATATTTTAGTTTTGTGGAATATTTCGAAATTTTTTGAAGACTGCGGTCGAGAATTGTTTCGTTGCATAAGATATGGCCGTGGTTATGACGTAATTAGCCTTTACTGACACTTTGGAACATTTTGGGTCAATTGTTATTGTTATGAGTTATTTAATGGGAAGGGCGGCTCATGACGAGAAGTAATTCCTAACGCAATGACATTAAAGTCATCTCTTTAATGTTTTAAGTAGTCGACCCTTAAAACGCCGCTTGTCAATTTTTTTTAATTACGTTACCTACCTTCGTCGGTTTTTTTTAAATATTGATAGACTTTTCTTTAATGCTGAAAGAGCAACAAATAATGAAATATGGAATCATTTATGATTTCTATATATGTGTAGTAAGTATCTTTATGCTAATTAATACGTTCTGTCAAGCTCTGCAGAAGATTTCTATCGGCCTAAGCGGTGACCTTCATCCGTTCAACGGAAAACGAACAATATTTTCGTAAGTAAAACGGTCACGTAATCACTCCATAAGAACTGAATTTCGCCAGGTTTTAATTCATGTCCTCACTCCAGACAATCATTCAGATAATATGAAATGTTTTAGCTTACATGACAAATACAACTTCGCTAATTCTTTGTAACCATCCGAGAATCACTGCTAAAGTACCTAAATAATCTCCCTTCGCCGAGGAATATTAACCTTGGGTAACACCAAACGTGCCCTTGAAATTTCACATTATATCCTTGTCAAGACCAGGCGTATATTTTGCTTACATCATCAAAGGAACCAAAACGAATAAAGGCGTCGATAGGATGGAAGAAATATCTCAGCAGCCCTCAAAGAATCGCTGATTAACGCTCACGTCATTGATATAGCAGTGATTGTTGACGGTAGATGTAACGCCAAAATGTTACGGCTGTCATTAAGAACAATTCTGTTCTATGACCATACCCCATATTTTGATATTTGATGGATCTGTATTCAATAAAAAATCTCTAAGAAATTTTTCAAATGAGAAGTAGTTAGCTACCAAAGTGATTAACTCGCATCTTTAAATTTTTTTCATTATCTTTCCAGCCACTTCAAAATCATATCTTATTTGCTAAGATATGACGAATTTATGTTCTTAATTAATTGCTAAACGAATATAAATGATATTTTTATTTTTAATCATGAAACAAAAAAGATTTACAATTTAAAAGAGGATTTTTGCATCGCCAACTATTCATTCAACCTAATCGAAACTTCTAAAATGCATAAGAAAAAGAACAAATTTTATTCAAGCGAGTAATTATAAATTGACCACAAATACAAATATCAAAATTTGATCATCGATTGAAAAGTTCTTTCACATCTTATTACAATAAACAAAAACTTAGCTAATATATTAGGTTGTCAAGAAATTAATGTCGTTTTTGTGAATATGTTTAATTAAGCACTTATAACCTTAAGAATTTGTTCTAAGTAACCAATTAAACATATAATTTGTGTAAATAGGATGTTTATGTTTATTGTTGTCCCAGGCAACCCCTCTTATTCTTGTTTAAACATGACCGCCGACGAGACACACATTCGGCATATAATGCAGTATGAATTCAAAAAAGGAAATAACGCTACTGTAGCCATGAAGAATATCCGAAACGTTTATGGAAAAGTTCTGGATATCCGCAAATGTCACCGATGGTTCAATAAATTCCGTTCTGGAGACCTCAGCCACGAAAATTACTCCGGTAGAGGCCGCCACATTGAAATCGACATAGAAGCTTTGAAGGCGCTCGTGGAGTTTGAACCTCGGCAACACACTCGTGAAATGGCGAAAAAACTGAATACCTCTCATGAGACAGTACAAACACACCTCAGAAATCTAGGCAAAGACCTTAAAGAGGGTGTTTGGGTGCCTCACAAACTCTCCAACGAAAATCTTCTCCAACGTGTCAGCTTTGCTTCTTCTCTCCTCGAGCGCCAAACACGCGAACCGTTTCTGGAACGGGTTGTGAATGGGGATGAGAAATGGATTCTTTACTTCAACATAAAACATAAAAAAACAATGGATGAGTCGTGGGCAAAAACCAGTTCTCACCACAAAACTTGGACTCCATCCACGGAAGATAATGCTCTGCATTTGGTGGAACTTTGAACTCCTGAATCCACATCAGACACTGACTTCTGACCTGTACTGTCGACAATTGGATCGATTAAACCAGTCTCTTCGTCAGAAACGTCCGTCACTGGTCAACAAAAAATGTGTTCTCCTTCTCCACGACAACGCTCATCCCCATATGGCACGTTTGACGCGACAAAAAATAAGGGACTTAGGATGGGAAGTCCTCCATACTCTCCAGATATGCCGCCCGCAGATTACCAACTGTTCCGTTCGTTCGTTTCAAAAAAAATAACATTAATTTCTTGACAACCTAATATTTTAATGGCAAGCTTTACCTAACCTTCCTGTGTTTTTTTTACAAAAAGGCTGTACAAACGCCTCTGGAAATTAAACAAGTGTGCGTAGAATTGCACAACAAATTACATAAGGCGCATTTTTAACCGACTGCTATCTTCTCATCGCAGATGCGATGCACTGTTGGTTGCCTACAACTGTAGCAGAATGTACTTTTTTGTTATCTCTTCCGATTACTCCATAGCAGCTAATTCTAGATGCACCAAATTAATAACATACGCAGTACTAATAAAGAACTATCTATCCTGTAGAATTGGCCTGTGTAACTTATGTCATTTTCGAGTTATTCTGTACACGAACAAACGTACGGATAAACCGAATATATAAGAGACTTTTTAAAAAAAAGGAGCTAAAAGATTTCATGAGTTCTCGCTTGAGTTTTCATTGACATAAATTAATCTCTGTTATACAAATAAAACATTTACGCTACTCACATAACATTTATGTCACTCAGATTGTATCAATAATCATTTTGACTTCCAAGTTCAATTTTTTGCTATCTTTCTTTCACGTCAAAAGTATCGGCCCCACATAATGACCATTCACCATAATACTTAACCCGAGATTGGCATATGATATTTTTTAAGTCAGTGCAGAGTTATTCACTGATAGATGTTACCTCTCGAGAACTCTGCGGTTTAGTAACCACATTGCAAATATTCAATGGCGACACCAAAGTGGAATTGAACTATACGCATGCGTAATACAGCGTCCTATGTAGGAAGGTAATACAACAACTTTTATAAGGACTTCATGCATTCTTTTTATTCTTAAAGTGTATCAGCACGGATAGAAAAATTCCCATTATATAGTATTACTCAGGCTGGTCTATCACTTCGCAACGGAAACTTGGTGACTTTTTTTAATTTTGGCAAGAATTCGAAACCTTTACAATTAAAAGAACGCAACAAATCAGCAGTTCTCAAGGTTCATGAATGAACAACTATCTTCAATTGTTTTTACCCAGGAGTGTTTTTAGGACTCATATATGGCGAGAAAAACCGAAAACATTGCAATCGTCTGAAGAGCTCTTTTGGGCGATGAGTCACACGACGTGGACAAATGAAGATAAGAACCGAGGAAAAATCGAAAAACTGTTCCGGAATCCATGCTCTCAAGGGTTACAAAACTTCAGCAATCGTCCCATATCTCACCATAACTTGCGCGCAAAATTAAACGGAAACCTGCGTACATATTTGAGAAAAAGATAAAAAAGATGAGGGAATGATAGGAGTGACTCACCCGCATCCCTCAAATGAAGAAAAAGGTCACAAATAATATACTCTCCTAAAATCTTAGTTATAAAACTGTACAGCGCATCATAAAATGTGCTGATGCATACATGAATGTGAACGAAAATTGATACTTTTCAAATCATACTCCAGATTAATAATTTCTATTTTCCACAAATAGATGGCGGCCTTTACATTATTGTTGAAGGAGCCAAAAAAGACACTTATTTGCATCAAGAAGAAAAATTTAGGCAATTCGACGCACCAAGATATTCACCACAAAAGAAAGTCTATTCTAAAGATTCTCAAAAAATGTTGTCATAATAGAAAATTTTGCATTGCTTTATTTAAATGTTTACGAACAGCTGACGCCATCCGCTACAAAATGTTTTGCCGAAAAACTCAGAATCGTTCGTAACTGACAAATTTGCGAAGCTCATAAAACGTATAACATTAATGATAAATTGCACATTTAAAAATCAAACGCACGATGACAAGTACTTTATAACCGAAGAATAAGATGACTTGCGTTAAACGATTTTTCAATGGTCATATTCAAGTTCTTAAAGGAAGAAGCCCACATGGTCCATTAGCATCTCAGGAGTGCCTCTTACCTAAAGAATATAAATCTGAATATCATTGAAACTGTAAGAAGCAAATGTCATGTTTCTGACCTTCAAGCCTTTATTTACTATGCCTTAAAGCCTACTATCTGCATAACGTGCTTCGCATCATTTCTTGTGTATATACTCTGGTCAATAAAAACTGTTTCTCGCTGCGGAGGTTTCGAACCGTTTATAAACTGATAATTCGTAAAAATATATAAAAATACAAAAATCGTTCATTTTACTATAATCCGAGCCTGCATTTCGATTATTTTCATATTTCAAGTAGTAGATCTTATCTTTTAAAATATATTTCAGATAATTTTCCAAAAATATACGAATATATAGTAATACAAGTACCGTATCATCGCTCTGTGACAACAAACGATTAAATCGATTTTATACAGGTATTATAGAAGTTAGTTTGATAGTTAAGAGTAGCTATACGTTTCTGTACAAATTTACAGAACTGAAAACATTGTTTAATGATTTCAAGGAGGAAATGGTTGACGCTGGGACAGGTAAAGCAGGAATGGGTAACCTTTCCTAGATGGCGGGCCGCATTGGTGGTAGCGAATCCTTCGGGGGCCGCATTGGAAGCTCCGGCGAGCCAGATTAGTGTTTAAATCAGAAGTTATCTAGAGATTCTGAGGTATCATATAGGTGAAAATCAATTCTAAATGGAGTATTTAGGTTAACATTTCATTATTGTTTTATTATAATAATTTTAATTTTTAAAATATTATTTAGTGCGTTAAATTTAATGATCTCTTTTTTGTAACAGCCTCGCGGGCCGTACAAAACGTATCCGGTCCCCGGGACGGGGGTTCCCCGACCCCCGGAAAAGAACAGAGGATGTTGCTTATGGTTAAGTTGGGATGCAAGCTGCGAAATTGAGAATTGTGAAATATGCGGGCGGAAAAGTGATAAAGGACGGGTAAATTATAGAGAAACGCAGAAACATAATCACAAATTAAGGAAGAGTGCGTTACAGGCAAGTAGGAAAAATACTAACCGAACCATATCATTTTCTCCAGTATTTCGACTGAAATGGAAATGGTTCTTCGTTGCTGTCCACACGAGGATTTTTCAGTTTTTAGCTAGCGAATCTTTCCCTGAATAGATAAGCTATTCTTTCGCAAGAAGTCATATAACTTCCTCGATCGTTCAAAAACTCTCGATGAGGAGTCTACCCATAAAACCTTAGGTGGATGCCTAACTCGCGATGGACATAACTGATGTGACTACAGTTAAGCCAATTGAAACTTCTTCTGTGCGGTGCTAGAGAGAAAGTCTCGCTTTAGAATCATCTCCGATACGCTATTTAAATCGCGAAAGAAACAAATGCCAAATGAACGAACCTCGTGTAGAAACTTTCACGTCGTATTTAACAGCGCATGGCGTGGAGCCTCATGCGGAAGTAAATGAACTAGATTAGATTCAGCACTAACTGTGACTTCCACGATTCCATTTTTCGGAGATCATTTGAGTCGCAAGGTGAGAATGAAAGTAGCACCGGAAGTGCATTTTATGGCTCTTCAAATGTTTACGATAACTTCATGATAATAGATTTCAATTCCACACAATTTATCCTTTTATCTCAAGATCATTCGCTTGTTCTTCTTCTTCGACATATTTTTGGAATAATGTATTTCATAATTTCTTTTTTATTTGTAAGGAAGTCAGTGTTGATAATCTAAAAGTGCAACAAAGATGTTTTCACTGAGGAAGTTGCTAGAGTAACTGAAACTTTCAGGTGTATCGGAAGACACGACCACGCCGACAAAATACGCGAAATTGATTGTAGGACTGACCCTTTTTGAGACTTGTTTTTTCTAGAGCAATTCATTCACACCTACATACGAAAACTTCGGGGGACGTTATGGTAGGTAACGCTGCATGCCGCCCACCGTTCTGATGAATTGCGTGGCAATATGTAGATGTAGCTTTAAGATTAAAATTTCATCCCCAACAAAATTATCATTCTTCCGAAAATAAATTACCTTCTCTACGATAAGGTATTCCTTTATTCCGATTTTCCATACTTTAAAAACTTGATTTGTAAAACTTACAGGGAATAAAATTTAACAATTGTCGAAGTCTCATGTAGAAAGTAATCTGATCCACCAGTCTATTGTACGAATTGTTCCATAAATCAATCTCTCAATGTTAATATTAGCAATGAAAATCTGTTCCTGTCACCTTTAAATGATAAAAAATATTTTGGAATGAGTATTTTACGGAGAAAATATGAAATAATTTCATAGGTGATTTCGAATCAAGGCTCCGATTCGGCCCACGTATACCTTTCAAACTACCTGACCAGCCACTTATAAAAATTGCACATCCCCCGTCTTAGTGAAACCGCAGGACAGGTACATTAATTTTGTAGTGTGAGTGTGTCACACCAGTGTGGAAATGATAGATCCGAAAGAGGTGAGAATCTGAAACTTCCCAGGTATGTAGACACAAACGTAAAAGCATCAGGAAAATCTGAAAACTTAAAATCTTATCCAATATTGCAACGTACATACGAGTAATATTTAAGAAGCTTACGGATGTGGATAGAATAATTTCGCTTCCTCCAACCATCCTTCGCTAACTGACTTTCTCCTTTCTGTCTGGCAAAGATTTCCTCTTCCAAGTATTCCAAGAAATATTTTAATGAAGTTTTCCTCCTAGAAAGCATCGTCATCTTCTGGTGACGATCATACAGACCAGATAACGCTATTGGATATGTCTCATCAGCATTCTCGCCCGAAGACGTAAAATTCCTCATGCTCAAATCTAAATTTGAATGAGGATTATGAAGATCGAATAGTGTAAAATGGCCAATAACATATGAAAAGGGAGACAAATCTTATAACAAAAAAACTGTTAGAAGAAACCGTGTATAGAATTTTTCTTCGTAATCAATGAGATTGCTACCTTAAGGTAAGCACCATACTTCTTTTGGGAAACCTTTGTACATCTTTGTACAACATCTTTATTTTTTAAACATAATTTTAGCACCACACAATATGATACAATAATCAATTTGTAACACAGCTGAAGGAAGTAGTTGTACACCAAAGTGTACCTATGAGAAAATAAGGCGAAATAATCGCCAGAACAGAGAGAACAATCGGGGGTGGAGTGGTGGTTAGAGGGTTGGTCTTCCACTCAATGGTCCTAACGGAGGTCGATTTTTCAACCTGGGATCTTCCCGTACCCTACGTGTGTGATTTGAGGAGACCGCGCAAGTCAGCGCTCCGTCCTTTGTAAGGGACTTAAAGCAGTTGGCCCCCTTGGTGCTCTTCGTTAAGGGTAGGCTACTGCCGGCACCGGGTTTCCCTCCTCCCTTGTGTATGTGTTCGGTGTGGAAGGAGTAATGGCTGTAATAATCCAAGAGGTTGATTAGCCAGGAATTCCATACAAACAACAAACAGAGAGACACACTTGATCCTTTTTCTCAAATCGATAAGACAAGCTAATAAATACATATTTAAATTAGAGTGTAGATATGATGCATTCAAACTCTATGCGATACGCCTTTTCGGCTTGCAGGTTAGTAATGTAAATGTAAGTTTTCTAGCATGTACCTGTGGAAAAATTAAAAAAGTAATTTCACTTCCAAATAAAACACAAACTCAAAATTCCGCTCTAGAATGGAAGTTTGACATGGTCTATGTTATTTATTCCGAAGTAAAACGGGATGCCAAATAATTAAGGCTTCCATAGTGGATTATAAAGTAATTTTAGGGAAATATATTTAACTAGTATATTGCCCGTCATATGATGGGTGTCAGTTACTATATGGTTGAAAAACCCGTCGTAAGACTGGTAATCCTACTGAAACCATACGTTTTAAGTAATCGTAACTCATTATCATGGATAATCACAAAATTAGTTTATTTTTCTAGTGTAATTTCCCGTTGAAATTCAACGGGGAACTTAGAAATGAATAATAACAGCTGTAATTACTGAGTAAGAGCCGGTAAAAATTTTTCCAAAATACAGATTCGGGAGAATTTCTTTCTCATTCTCAATGATGAGCCCCTTGTCAAAAATGAAGTAATAATAATAATAAATATATAATAATATTCTCTCTCTCCCTCTGTCTCCATCCCTTCCTCTCTCTTTTCTTCCCGCTCTCTCTCTCCCTCTGTTTCCCTCCCTCTTTCTGCCTCTTTTCTCTCACCTCCCCCTCTCTCATTCCCTCCTGTCACAATCCAAGGCTCTCCCTCTATTTCTCCGTCTCCTTCTTTATCTCTTTCCTCCCGTCCTTTTCTAATTCTATACCTCCCTTACTCTCTATGCACCTTCCATTCTATATCCCTTCCTTCCTATCTCCCTCTCCACATCCCCCTCTCTCTTACTCTACATCTATGCGGGTTGAAACAACAATTGATTCTCGAAGTTTAACAATGACGTGGTCGGAAAGATACATCCCGTTTAAAAGCCGATATTTTCCCAAAATATGTGATTTAATTGTTTATATGAGAGATTATGAACGGCAGGCGGAAAAAGATGAATAGAATAAGAAACTTCATACATTTTCCTTAAACAGTTTAAATTCGAAGATCGTACGTCAATTTTCTTTTATTTTAATTTCCAAAATAATAAAAGTCTGCACTTTAAAAAGTCGATTTTTACGTTTTATCTTACGGGAAACGGAAATCGCCCCCCCCCCCCCAGAATCGAACCCGGATCTTTTTTCTTATTTTTTCATTTAATCTACGAAATTTCAACCTTCCACCTAATGGGGAAGTTTGTCAAAAATGCGTTCAAAAGTGCCATTGATGACATCAGCGTTATACACAAAGAAACACATCTAGGTTTTTATTATTAGAATCTTCTCCATTTCATATGACATTGCGACTATAAGTTTAAATAAGAAGTAGAAGAGATCATTTCAAAATATATTCTTCTCCAAAATAGAATCTTTAACAACATCAGAAGGTCTTTGGGTTAAATGCTGCTGATTATCACAGCCGGAAGTAAAGCACGCATAATAGATTTTAGGATTTCACACACAAGTGTAATATTATTTCTGTTTGAGATGGATGTATTTTGGCAAACTCTGCTCATTGAATTAGTTATTCTATATGAATTGCTATTATGGAACAACAACATACGTGCTAACGCCAATTTAATAACGAGGGAGGTTTTCAAAGCAGAAAATCATATTGTAAAAGCGATAGAGTTACGCATGCAGTGCGCCTGCCAAAACTTGCTATGCAACACCGCCTCTCAAACGATTGATAACTTACTGTTAACATAACTCTTACTCCACATATAGGAAAATTTTCCTCACTATTGCTCCCTTGATTTATTGACGCTTTCTAAAATTTCCTTCGAAAAACTCGCCAATAAGCTTACTTATTTCGCTCATTCGAGGCGGCAAGCTCGAGGCAAAAGAGAGTTATTTCCTCCACGCTTAAACAATTAAATTTTCTCACACGGATAAAAAAATCGCCGAGTAAAGCGACCTCCATTACCAAGGATAAATTAACCCGTGCGTTTCGTATCCGTTTAATAAACGTGACCAGAATTCTGACACTTTCTTCGCTTCGAAAGCGATACAGTCGCGGAAAAACGAGATTCAAATTAAAAGTCATGAGAGAACTCGCGCAAGTTTTAAGAATTTCTCCGTTATCGGGGAAAGAAAAAATTAAGTCTAAAAGTAAGCAAATTTAATTTTCGCAACGAAGGGAGCTGAACAGTTATCGACGAAGCTCGCATCGACTTTAAAATAAGCAGCATTGACATCAATACAGTGCTGGAAAACTTATATCATCATTTGGAATAATAACGATTTTTTTCATGGGTTGCCAAATATTTGTTACTGCCAGATGAATAAAACTCAATTTTGTATATGTGAGACCAGTTCCCTGGAGAAAAATTCCGTAATGCCGATCGGTGAATTGGAAAGAAAGAGAGAGAGAGAAAGAGAGATAGAAAGAGAACCCCTCCAGATGGGTCAGAAAGTTCATTAATATCAGAAAAAGATAGCTCTATACAAAGTGTCATTTTTTTCAGGTGCCAATTCAGAAGGTATATTGGGGCAACGTTTTTCCTTAACTAAACGGTTCCCCAAATCATTGCCAGCTGGGTGGACCCGGGCCGTGATGTAATTTCATCGTGATTACAGTTTCGCCGTTCCATTCAAAATCAAATTATCGATCACGCCTTATGACAAAAATATTTTAGCTACACTCATTTTCAACCCTTTATGGCTACTGGAGTCATGCTATTTGTCACTCTCACCTTCATTTCATTTTCCTCGCACTGCAGTTACCTTGAATTGGGTTTGAAGTTAGCAACTTCTGTAGCGCACTATTTTTGGCCATTTTCTTGGTATTATGTAAATTAGTACCAACGTCTGCGGTGAAGAGGCATTTATGTTAATTCAAATTTTAATGAGACCGTACGAATGACCGAATTTAACATACTTCGCATTTATATGGCTGGAGAGTATAATAAGTATCTTAAGTTTTCGAAGATACATATTAAAATTTTCACTCATTCAAAGATTAGAATTACGCCGAGAGTCCTTTTCGCCAAAGTTTTGTCGACTCGGATATCAGCTGGTTATCATGGACTAAAGATATTGATGTGTCTATTATAAAATCAAACGCTTTTATAAATCCTTAGGGTAGCGATTTTCTGTATGAATCAGCAGATATTGTTGTGCAAATAAAATACTGCATATAACTAAAACAAAGGGCACCGCGACTGGATCTATTTAAGCCAATACAATAAACATTACAAAACAATTTTCTAAATAGCTCCCACTTATTTCCCGGGTTTCTTATATTCGGGTAAATACTGCGGTATTTTATCATACAGAGATTCACCAACTACTATGCAAGTGCAAGTGTTCGATTCCTTGCTATGGCGGAATTTTTCTCCCGATTTCCATCTACTTCTATATTTCAGCATATATCTGTTGCATAGTGATCGATGATCCTTGCTTTCCATATTAAAACTACGAGTATTAAAAGTATGGCCGTAATACGATATATCTCGCATCATTCTTCCTGAAATTTATATAAAACACAAAAAATAAGAATGTGGTGCTTGCTAACTTAAAATTCAACCGCTATATGCTAACTTGAATTAACAGAGAATTTTATGCCTGATGATAACTTATCGTTTAGCATATCTACTGTTACTGAATTTTTATACTTTAACTTAGCATACCCTAAATATCGATTCATTAAGGATGATAAATAATAATCTTTATAACCTAGCGATAAATTAGTAAAGGTGGAGACTACGGTAAAATTGATGTTAAAATTAAAAATTTAACTCCTTAACCGTAAGATAGCGATAGTAAAATTTTTCTCTATTTTCCTTCGATCACGAAGTGAATTTCATAGCTTTGTTTTCCAATATCAATCAGTTTAGGTAGTACAAGGCTAAGCATTATATCTATATCTGAATTTTATGTTGATATTTATGAAATTGGGCAGGGCCGTCGTGATGGGTTATGCAGAGTACACTGTGCATAGGGGTTCTCTAAAAGAAAGGGCCCCAAAAATAGGATTTGTCACGTCCCCTCGTCATCGTAGATAACAGAAATACATGTCATAATACGTCTGTCTTACCATGAAAGGCTAAATTTTACTATGATGTAGAAATAATAGTGCCATATTAATGAAAGCACAAAATGCGCTTAAAACTTCTGGAACATTATAGACAAAAGAGGTTACTTGTCTGCCAGTGAGCGCGTGTTCAAATTAATTAAGTTGACACCAAACGTTTTTACATTTGAATTACATTTTTGTACAACAAAACTTTAACAACCTTGGCAAATTCAGTTTTATGTCAACATTTTATCTCCATCCTGGAAAAACCATGAGTTGTCATGCTCAATCTTTAGTACAAGGATAAAAACTTTCCATAAAATTTTACGTCCTTACATTACAATGTAATTCTATCTTCCGGTGGTTTTAGGCACACCCAATCCAGTATCTATGTTATTCAATTTGCTGCAGCAAAAGCAGCGAGTAATAACTTTATGCATTTAAACAAGGAGTTAGAAATTGAAGAAAGTGAACTAAAATTGAAATGTCAGACTGTAAGGGAGATATTTTATATTTGTTACAAGAAGAAGTACTTTTACTCAAGAAAGTTTTATAGTAAAGCAAAGAAAGACCATCTTCACTTGAAATTATGTCGGTCGAAAGTGATGAGGTCAAATAGCATAATTTCTATGAAAGTATAAGTAAAGGGCATCGCTGAAATCCAGGCGCCCACAGCTCAAATAGTCTATAATGCTTAAATAATTTTTATTAATTTTATTTGAGTAAATTAGTTTAAAACAAATTTACTGGAACTATGCTCCTTTTGTTTTGTGGTGCTTCAGTAAAATTAATGCAAACTTTAACAACGCATTCAGCAACATCAGACCTATAATATGAGAAGTTAGAACACTTTCTTTGAATAATAATTCGAGGACCCGGAAAATATATTTTCATGCGGCCTCCAAAAGGTATAACACCGGCCCTCCAACAGTCCAGACTGACTTGGGTATCCTATTTCGACTCCTAGCACTGCCAGGGTGAAACAATCCTCGATATCGTTCTGCGCTAAATTCTATCTCGAATAGTTTTATTTCCTATCGTAAACTTCTTTTGCATTAAAGTGCCTTCCTGCGTACGTAAAATAAACGTCTTCACGCTTGACTTTCAGGCGAATCGTTACACCCAGATAAAATTCAAGAATAGTATTTACGAGTACGGATGTTCAGTTTACTGCAAAACCACAGACGCGGAGGTTTATTCATACAGAAGATAACATGCGCATTCACGCAGCAAACGTGAAGGAAATCCAATGGCGGCAAAGGAGGGGCTTTTAAGAAACCCGCCTTTTGTGTTACGCGACCTAGCATCTATATTGATGGAAGAATAGCCGTTCTTGCGCATCATAGATTCCGAGAATGAGTTCTAAGAGGACATTTTTTAAGAAAAAAGGAAAACCTCGAGCTTTTGATACAAACAATACAAATATGTTCTTTTGACCCCTAACCTATAATGGATGGCATTTTTTCAAGTTTACCTGATAAAGACATCACGGATCGAAACCGCATGAAAAATTAGGATAATTTTTACCTTCATCGAAACATAGTTATTCATATCGATATGGTAAAGGTTTTTAACTCCGCGAGATAATTCATAGAAAACTCTTTAGAAAGTTATTCACATTCACATTTCTGTCTAAGAGCTTCTAAAAGCGTATAGCGGGGGATGTACTTGTACCCTGCCGAAACAATAATGAAAATCTATACTAACCAATCTTATCACATCTTGGGAAAACGGCTAGTATGTTGTATTCCTCGCCTCTAGCAATTATGTTAATGCACGTAAGCTGTAAGTATATCGAAATAAAACGTTTCGTATTACTTTACTTGAGATTTTAGAAATCTCTATCTGCTTTCCTTTAGGACTATTTACCACGTCAGGCAGACAGACAGACAGACGGACAAAGCGAACGCATAAGCGGATATTTTTAAAACCGCTAAAAATATTACATGATAACGAATATTTCATCTTATACGTTTTCGTATTCAGTGGTTTAAAATGTATGTAGATGTAGCACTAACAGATGTCGTTTTACGCGGATAAAGTTGCATTAATATGTGGATAAAGATGTAAATTAACATTTAGATAGAGAAGCAATGATATAGGAGGTTGAAATTTATCACAGCTATTTTTTTCCAAGATATCACGTACTTCTACACAATGTTACAAATATACTCTTCCTAAATTCTTTTTGGATAAAAAATGGAGAATAAACATGCAATATCTATGCACTTAAAGCTAAATATGCCGATAGTGAATAGCAAATTGGACTCGAGGCTTCAAGAGCTTGCATAAGCATATTAGTCACGAAACTCGTTACGAGAAGAAACGCGGTCTCTAATTAAAGTCATAAAAACGAGGATAAATGAGAACGCCGAGGATGCGAGGATGAGAACGGAGCGGGAAAGGTTTAAAGCAAAGATGGATATAAAAATGGGAGCTTCATTTGATTTCGCAATACGAAAAAGCGCGTTTTATTTGTTGAGGTTTATTTAGAATTGACAAATTAAAACTCATTATAAGTTAGGTAAAATAAATATATGACAAATTAATTTATTCGTTGATTAATTTGAAAATTTAACTTTCTACCTATGTATAACCCTTTATTTAGAATCTCAATTAGAAAATTTTGAAGGCATCCCCTGCCGCCCACCGATTTCTCCAACAACATTCCTTGGCAGCGTAATAAACGACGTCATATGATCACATACGCCCTACAAATTTCAGTCTTATATCTCTTACTGTTTACTTGCTATTTTAATTGAATTGACTGCACAGACGGTCAGACAGAGCGAAAACATAAGCGTGCTTATAAAATAAAACGTCCTCGAATAAAAACGAAGAAAGGATGTGTTCAAGGGTGGGAGATGGACGGGAAGATAAGCAAAGTGGAATTAAAAGAGGCGTGAACTAGAGAACTGTTACGAGAACTGCGAGGCGGATAAAATAAATACGGAAGAGGGTGCGATAAATGCGTGGTATGAAATGAAACGGAGCGAAGATGAAGGAAGATAAAGTGGCAGGTGATGAAAGCCTAGCGGGAAAAGCGTGGAAGTGCTGAAGTAAAACGTATTCGGTAGAACGGTAATAGTATGAATACAAATATTACGAATGAAAAAGGTCAAAAATGGCTTCTTAGAGCAGGGATCTGAAACAGGCGACTCACGGGCCTCATGCAGTCCGCGATGTAAGAGACTTTATATTATGATGAAACCGAAACACCCATGCATTTCTCATAAAATATTTTTAAATAACCTAAGAAATTTAATTGATGTATTAGATCAGCATTTCCAAAACATCCTTTGTTTATTTCCATGTCCCTGTTCAAAACACAGCGCTACAGAACTGGGGTATAGAAGATTTCTTAGTATGGAATGCGGTACGCGGATTTGGTGCGGTGCCTTATTACGGTCCGCTGATTTAGCGCAATGCCATCACGCGGCTCACGCATGATTTGTCTTTGAGATACCTGACTTAAGAGTGTAAATTTCTAGGGTAAATTATATGTGTATATATCAGTGAAAAAGTTCAAAATGCATATTTTCCAACAGTGTCAATCTTAAAAATAAAATGTTTATGACTTAAAAAGTATGTTTTAAAATCACGAAAATCATAGGATGTCGTTTAGTGTTGGAAAAACGACTCCCTCGGACGGATAAAAAAGTTCACATCTGGTTCCAACAGGAAACAAATTCGACGGACATTTTAATACGAGAAGAAAGAAGAGAAGGAGGGGATGTGAAAGGGAGGGAGGGGATGAGAAAGGAAGGGAGAGGCTGTGGAGGAGGAAGAGTAGAGAAGGAAAAATAGAAAGAGGAGTGATACAGAGAGAGGGAGAAGGAGAGGGGAAAGAGAGAAGGGGAGAGGAGGGAGAGAAAGAAAGAAAAATGTCTTTATTGGCGAGGTTGAGGCTAAGTAGCTCCCTCCAAAAAATATTTACGAGAGAAATATATCTACGTGAACATATGTACACATACACGTTAATACATATGTACAAATATAGATAAGTACAGCCGAAGGAATTAGTTTTAAGTAAATAAAAATGTCAAAACTTCATTTTAAGCTTTTTGAATATAAAATGCTTAAAATTGTAACTTAACAGATGAAAGAGAGAAGGTGAAAGGGAGATGGGAAGGAAGGAGTAAAATAGAGAAGGATAAATGAAAAGAGGGAGAAGAAAGATAGGGGAGATTGAAGGAAAGATATGGCGAAAGAACAAGGGAGAGACAGAAAGAGATATGGAAAGGAAGGGAGAGTGACGGGGGGAGCGGAGAGCGAAGGGGGTAGAGCGAGAGAGAGGGAGGAAGAGGTAAAGAAAGATTGAACTTGAGAGGAAGAGTTGGAGATGGAGAGGGAGAGAGAGAGCGAGCGACCAAGTAAGGTAGATTTAAGACGGGTTAAAGGCGGAAGAGCACCGCAGAACAGTGCGCCAAACAAAGGACGCATTTTCGACGCTGCGGATGTAGAGGAAAAGGAGTGTTTCCTCGACCGACTTTTAAAAATGCATTGAACGCTACGAAGGAAAAGACGAAAAAATTAACAATAAAAAAGAAAGGCGAGGCAAGGATGGAGAGAGTGGGTTTACATCGGAGACGGTAGACACCTTTAATTGCTACAAAAAGAATTCTCCTTCATTTGTTTTCGGCCCGAGTGTAATTACCGACATTAACTGAGTTATCGCACTGCAGGTAGGTCGATACGAAGGAAAGGGATACTTTTACAGCTAAGCGAAATCTGTGCAGAATAATCTTTTAAAATGAGACCACCCTAACGAGCAGGCATGCTGAACATAGAGTAAAATAGTATTCCAAAAATAAAAGTTTAAATTAAAGTTTTTTCTTGCTTCACATTCTATAGTCGAACATAAGCTTTCGAGAAATTTTCGATTAAATTCGAGAATGGATTTGCATAATAATTACATTTTTACAATCGTAAAGAGGTTCAAAAACCAGAGGTATAAAACATCCGTCATCAGTGGCTTTCTAGCCAAAATGTGTATGCATGCTCTCGAATCGATTTTAAGGGAAAATCGAAATACATACATTCACTTTGCGACAACCAGATAAAACGGAGTCTTATTTTCGACTTCGAACGAGTCTAGTGTTTTCCTAAATTCTTATATATGCACCATATCAAACTTGCGAACTTATAAAAGAATCACAAGGCTTAATTGCATACTATTTTATGCTTTGTAAAATATAAAGCTAAGCCTTAAAAACAAATTACGTTTAACCAATTCAAGATAAAACTTTGAGTTTCCCCATATTTCGCCAAGGTAATGTTTTTCGCCTGAAAATGGCAGGTAGGATGCGAACGTAAAAGTTGTAGGTCACCAGCTAATCATATTTTCCAGATGAACGAAGTTAGTCATTATGTTTTACGATGCAATCTTTAGTTTGGACGTGACAGGTTAATGGGGCACTAAAAAGTTTCAGCTAAGCCACGTAATGACTTTTCTCCGTAAATTTAAGGGCAATGTTAGGAAGGGTGTCACATTTTAAAAAGTAATGATAAAGAGCGTTTAAAAAACTATCCTGAAAATGCATAACTCATAGAATGTCTCAACAACTAAAAACTCTTCTTCAAAACATTTACTTCTTCATTTCCTTCAGAAACTTCTGTTTTACATTTCATGGGCATATATTTATTGACACAAAACTGAGAAATTTACCGAAAATGATTTTTACTTGGGAAAATAGCCCCATAACTTTTAAGTCCATTGTTTAGATGGTCCAGTCACAGATATTCCTTGATTAAAATAAATCTAAATAAACACAATTTCATTATAAGTAATCTAAATAGCTTCCCGGTTGTAATCCAGTTGATAATTTAAATACAGGCAACTCTCATACAACGAACGACATGAGATCCTGAAAAGCGTTCGTAAAACGGAAATTCGTTGAACGATCGTGATTTTTCCGTTGACTTCCCCAGAGCTCCAGATGCGTTCCAGAAAAAATATTTTTTTCTTTATTTATTTATTGTGACCCCAAGAGGTTTCGTAAACATCCGAATTTCGTTGATCTGAGTTGGATACATGTTATTTATTTAGTTCGTTAAAGTGAACAGAATTTTCGGCGAAAAGTAAAGCTATGAAATTCGATTCGTTCGTTAAAGCGAACATTCGTTCAACGAACCTTCGTTGAACGAGAGTTACCTGTATCTACAGTAGTCATATTGGTTTGGTTTAACACCAATTTCAACAACAAAACACCTCAAAGACCACGGTAAATTTCTTGCTCCAATTATTTTCAAAATCAACCAAAATTTAAGTATATCGTTACCTTCGATTTGAGAGCTACTACTGACCCAAAACGATAGTGTTAACCGTATTCAGTTTTCGCTGAATACATGAAAATAGTTGGCTCCATAAGCTTCATGTTCTCTCGCTATTTATTTAACATATAATGAAAATATTGGGATCATCTTATCCGATAGCCTTAAAATTAAGATTCACATTTCCCCTTTATGGGATGGGTACTACCAAGAACAGCGTTTCTCTTTAATCTTTACAAGTGGAGAATATAATGGATAACGAAGAACGACCCACTGGTGACATTAAAAAATACTCCATTGAAACCAAATGGTAGAGAATATAAAGTAGAAGTACAAGTTCTCTGAGCGAAAAAAAAAACAAAATTGCGTAGTTTCAATTTTGAAGATGCGGTGATTCTTTCATTCACTCTTCTACCTTCAACAAACCGATCTTCCTTGCAAAAATGATATATAGGTGAAGAGACAATTGAAATTTTTTAGTAGTACATGTAAGTGCAGACACACTATCAGTGGAAGGGGGTTTCGTAGGAGGATTATGACCTGGAACGGATGGACGAGAGAAAGGCACGGAAAATATAGAGGAAAAAACAGAGCGCAGTAGTTTGTAAGATTCATGAAAAATTTGGGACAAATCGGGAAAGAATGGGAGAAAGTAAGTGGGAAAATGAGATCGTAACGAAAAAATAAGGGGCAAAAGAGAAGGGTGGATCGAATAAGAGCGTAAAAGAGAGAAAGAAAAAAGGATGAGTTGTTACGCGAATAGAAGAGAGAGGGTAGGAGAAGGTTGTTGGCAGAGATGAAAGAAAACGGGAAGAGAAAGAGGAAAAGAAAGACGAGGAAAGAGAGAGGTAGAGAAGGAAGAAAGAGGTAGTCGTGGAGATAGAAAGAAAGGCAAAGAACGAATGATAAGGAAATTTAGGAAATATCTGATGAATGAGATACTAAGGGCGTTTTTAATCGTCGTGACCTAAACAACGGAGTAACGGACCCGTTTAGATAGTTAATAAGGGTTTTTTTTAACTCCTGCTAAAAGGAAAAAGGACTGATGGACGAACCCTAAAATCAATAGGGTCCATCACTGCCACCAGCCGAAACTATCCCAGAAATTTGGTTGCTCTAACTTGAAAGGTGAAGAAGAAGTGCACTAATTTCATTACTGCCCCTGTAGTCTCCAAATCTCAACCGCGGGAAGAACTCATAGCCATGAACAATCCCTCAAGATTTAGTTGCCCTAACTTGAACATTGTAGAAGTAGTTTACCGGACACGGAAGTGTGACTAACGAACGGACGAAACGATTACATTAGCGGATATTTTTTTAAATCCGATAAAAAATATAAGGGATAACGGAGTCACATAGGCAAGAATACGAACATCAAAACAAGATGAAGGAAATAATTAACTGGAAGATGATAACCGACAGAAGCGAAAAATTGTTGGGAAATTGGAGAGAAACAAAATAATTGAAATTAACTGGTAAATTAAGCAATAGATAAAAATAAGAAATATACAATTTTAAAGGGAAGAAAAGAACTCATGTACAGTCACATTGCTACCCTAAAGCTCTCCGAAAGGAATGTCATTCCTATGTACCTAAACTCCAATAAAAATATGTATCAGCCTATCCTATCCCATCTAGGAAAAATTGCCAATAGAATCAGTCGGTTCGTGAAGCTATTTCAATGTGTTGTAAAAATTCCGGTTTGAAGGGTTCTTTGGGATCGAGCATATTTCGGGTAATAAAATATTCCGGTTGATAGATATGCATATGTAAAAGTGCCATAGTATGCGCAAATAAGAAATTCAATAAATCTTAAAATGATAAAAAACTTAAAGAAAAGTAAATTAATAGTAAAATAAGTTCACAGGTAAAACAATACTGTAATACGTATTTGACATCATTAAATCTAGGGAAAGTAAATACCGTGCATATGTACGTAACTAATCAAGTATAAAAATATTTAAGCTATAAGTTTTTCAAATTCCGGTTAGTCGAAATTCCTTTTATTCGATATCCGGTTAATTGGGAATATATTTTCTTCAACTCTTCGGTCAACCTTTACGCTCATTATAAGCATGCCACGAACGTTCTCGTCGAATTCAGGTCTATTAATTTTACGAAGGCATTTTGTTCGTGCTCATTTCTTCTCCACTTAATGGACTGCCAACACAAGACCCTGGAAGCTTATGATACGCTGATATTACATCTGTGTTCGCCCTCAACGAAAAAAACCTCCGCTCGAGTCAAGACGAAGGAGAGATGAAGAGAACGAAGAAAAATCGAAGGTGGGATAAGGGAAGAATGAGATGAATTGTGGGTCGAAAAAAGAGCAAGGGGAAACGAAAAGATGGAAAAGACAGGAATGGAATTTCGTGCCACGAAAAGAGAAATAATGGGAGACAGAAAGAAAAAAGGATGCTGTGGAGGGGAGAAAGGGAACAGAGATTCGAGAAGAATGCTAAAAAATAAACAGAGAAGGAATAATAAAGAAAGTGAAGGATAAATTTTTGAACGACATAGGGAGCAGAAGCGAGGCGGAGTAAAGAGGAGGAGGCATTTAAATTTCATGAGCCGGACTGATAATGAATTAGTAAAGTTAGAGAGAGAGAATGGAGAGGGAAGAAGGGGAGTGGGCTAATGTTATAAAACGTCCAGGATGTGTGCGTAAAAAACCGGTGACGCAGAGGAGAAGTGGGGAGGGATAAGGAAAGCGTGGACGATGGTTTTTTGGTGCAGTGAGAGGGAAGTACGGAGGAAAAAGAGTGAAATAAAGAGAAATTTAGAGAATGGTGAACGGAGAGGTTTTGCAAGTTGAGGGAACTTGGTGATTTAAATGACCGTGGTGAGGAATCCATGAAGATAAAAACTATTAATGGTTTTTCATATTTTTCCATAAAATGACGACATTAATGATAATTATTGCCACAGTTCGCATTTTAGAGACAAGAAGAAAGCGGTATTAAATTTATTTAGGAACGGTTATATCCTAAATAAATAAAATTTATGAAGAGGGATATTTTATAATTACTTTTCAGTTTTTCTGAATGCTTTACATCAATTCAAATGATATAAGATACGATACGTTTAACTCATGAAGCCATTAAAAGGTTGCGTACACCAGAGACCACGCTTTTAAGATAAGCTGCCACCTGTGCTACCTAGCCGATCGTTGATGACGCCGCATAGGACGAATTATTTTTATCTGAAAAACACATCAATTTCAATCCATGATATTAACACAATAAATAATTTTTGAATGGCACAATTTGTTAAAAACGTTTTTAATTCGTCTCATTGTTACGATCCCACATAGAAATTCTAAAAAGATATACTACATACGTATATCCATAGGTCTTTACGAGCCAAATTGTTTTTCTTTAATTTTAGCATTCCACGAGAGAAACACAAGAAACATTGTAACCTTCACGAATGAAAGAAAACGCTATTGCATAATGATTGACAACGAAAAATATTCTTTCTCAAAAAGCACGTACAGCTTTAAACTTTATCATCGAGGAACGAACCGCGGAAGAATTCTGAACATTTATGTGTTACTACGATAAAACTGAAACATGCAACGAGAAATGTTCCGCAGAAAAATCTCGGAAGATTAAAGGAGTAATTCCTCGCCCTCGCATCACCCGTTTCTTTTGATATCTGCCGCTTTATTTGCGACATTTCCCGCATTAGGACCAACTTACACGAGACCAACTATTACCCGTAGACGCCACGGAAATGATGATACACTGGTACAGAAACAAAGGTAGAAACTCGTCCACATTTCGCGATTTGAAAGGGAGAAGAAGAAAAAATAACTGCCTGAGGCATGAGCAGGTGTTTTAAACTACGCAGTCGCCTTGGTAATCCCGCGCGCCAATTACCAACCGCACGGAAGTTTAAATAAAGTCTAGCGAGCAGAGGAGAAGGTTTTAAAACCCTCAGTGGCGCCAATAACCAACAAGCACACATACCGATCGTTTCTATTTCCTTTCGTTTTTCCCGACCTATACCGTTACATCATCTTTAAAAATTACGCCACACTTCCGGAACTGCATAGGTGACGAAAGTGCGATTCCCATTGATGGCACAACGTAGTCCTTCCGCATCGAAAGCGTTTTCATCCATGCATTCGTTCGTCTGAACGAAAAAATGCGCGTTCGATACTTTTCCTCTCGTCGCGTAAATGAAACCGTCTTTATAATGCATCGCTTGTTAAGACTTCCTCAACGAACTAAATAACACAATCCAAAGAGAATTATAGAGCTCACATAACGGCTAAAATCAAATTAACATACTATGCCTTTCAAAAAGCCAAAAGAAAAAGGTTGGAGAAATCAGATTCGCGTTTCTGCTAAGAAGTAGGGGTCCTCAGTGGTGATTCAAAGGTAACAGATCGTATACGAGATTTTAGGATCCATGATCGGAGAACCATCGCTAGTTACAGCTGCTTTGTAGATGAAACGCGAATCTGGTTTTCCTAACACTACTACAGATTTTGGAAAGACATATATTTCTGCTTTTCACTTAAAACACACATCCCCGTTAAGGTAGTCGACGCGAAACTTAAAGAGGGGAGCGGTAGGGACTTAAAAATCCGTGAGAACGTTTTATAGCAATTATTCGTTCTTAGAAGAAGCCAAGAGAGAAAAATACAAAAGATTTTTTCAGAATACGAAATTTTTAAGATAATATAAGGCCAAACCAAACTTGCATACCATTAACGTGATTATGGCAGCATAATAAGGGTGCTCGTCAACCTCCACTTCCTCCTAAAATTTTTTGGAGAGAGATATTTAAAGGGAATATGCTATGATAAAAATTAAAACTTTAAGGAAGGATCTTCTCTTTCTACAACAAAATCGAATTTGTTTTAATCTCTCTCTCTCTCTCTGTCTATCTATCTCTCTCTCTAATTCTCCGCTAAATCAATCTCTGTACAAATTAACCTATTTAATGCGCACTTAATGGTGAAAAATTTATTTGCAGAATTTCAGGCTACGGGGGAAAGCTAAGCTTGATATTAAATACGGTGGCGGAAGCAGAAACGGGAGATATAAAGAATGTCAATAGCGGAGTAAATTTCAATTATCTCGAGGACTTATTTTTTCCCGACGTCGTTTGCATAACCATGGAGAGTTAATTTCATATAACCAGTTCAGGTAATATTCGAATCGATGTTTCGGGAGCTTTAAATTGGAAGTTACTTTGGTAGGACACACTGCAAGATCAATAATGTTAAAAAATAATAAAAATGGAATAATGTCATTACAAGTAGACACATGAAAATATTATTTTTGAATAAACGGCAGTGATGCATTTTTCGGCTAATTAGATTTCGAAAAAAAAGATATTGTCTCGGAAGTATTTTTTACATTTTTAAGCAATTAAAATGCTAAGTTCACCGCTCTCAAATTCGCAGGAAAAAGTTGAACAAAAAAATCATTCGGCAATTTTCAGATAAATTCGAAACCTTGGAGACTCGGTTTCGACGACGCAATCCTGACGCATGGATAAACAAGGTTTATTCGTTACGTTCTTTTACGACACAGCAGGGCAGCCCCTAAAGGATCATTGAGGACCGTAAACGATGCGTGCAAACGTTACGACAATACATCAACCCTTACTTCCACGGACTTTCGGAGACCAAAGAAAAATAACAATATGAAGAAATGTACAAGATTTTTTGCCGACCTAAAACATTTGTATCAGCGCTGAGATTGATATAGTAACGATAAAGATCCAAAGAAATGAGAAAGTTAATCCTGAGAGGTCAATATGGGAAAGGGACGACGTCTCAAAGGCGTGTGTACACATTTATAACTCGCAGAGAAGTGAGTTTATATTTTAAATGCATTATAGGAATAATATGTTGTGTGTGTGTATATATATATATATATATATATATATATATATATATATATATATATATATATATATATGAATCAATATTTTTTAAATGCAAATTTTAATGCCTGGGTGAATAAGTAGCCAGAAATGCAATAATTTAGCATTTTATCACAAAACTTAAAAGCCATGTAATAAGGTCCCCTCGCGCCGATACCACAGGAATATTTCAGCAATGCCTAACGATTTTGGCTGTAACCATACATTACCAGGAAGGTGACGAATAATCTTAAACAAACAACTTTAAGCACGTCATCCTTCGGTTGATCTTCTTTAGACCGTCTCCCCACCTGTTGGAAAATCTCGGCGTAATCACGTAGCGTATCGCCCATTCGTTCAACGTGTAGCAATCGACGAAAAGATTGGAACAGGATTTGTATGCCAAAACCAATCCAAAATTTAAAAATAAATTAAATAACAAGAATTCATTAAAGTCTACTATCTGTGAATTACCTCGGATGCAGACGGCCGCTTCATAACCGAAATACTCATCTGAATTTCCGAAAATTTTCGTGGTATGAAAATTTTCAGGTATGAGCTAACGAGCTCAATTTATAGCTTTGATACAATACACGATACAGGTAATTCATATAAAGGGTTGATTAAAGCAGATGAGTACCCCTTTCCATAAAGATTCAACGCTCCCCCTACTTAGAAGCTAATTCATTCAACTGTTTACCTCGTTCGAACTTTTAGTCGCAAATTTGCTAAAGAATCTTTAAGCATTTCAGCAAGAATCTCCTCTAAATTGGTTCCCTTTCTCGTTCCAACCCCATCAAATCCGCATAGAGCGTTCCAAATAACCTATCTAGACCTCTCCGTCAAGGTAAATGCCGGATAATAACCGGAGAGATGAACGCAAAACAAAATCACGCAAGTTTATCCACGCCCTTAAATAGATCATAACCCGGTAACCTTCTCGCCCAGCAGAAACCGCGAGTAACAATGCTCACTTACTAAGCAGACGTCCACCGAAGAGGCTGGCTGTGAAAGGGTGCATCGCACAACGCATAAAAAACACCAATAGTCACCCACGCCTTTAAGTAAAAAGAGTACGGAGGGTAGCGAGGGGTAGGACAGGGTAGAGTAAATTAGGCAGGTAGGTAGGTGGCGCTTAGGTGCTCATCCGAACCGGGCAGAAAAAAAAAACAAAAAGGTATCGGAGTTTGTGAGAAAGATTCGAGTTGGCTAGAACGCGTGGAAGGGAGGAGAGAGAGAGAGAGAGGGAGAGAAGAAAAGAATGAAGATGAAGAGAGAGTGAGAGAGGGATGGGAGGAGAGGTTGCGGAGTCCAAGACTGTGAGAGTCGGGGAGGGGAAAAGGGAGAGAGAAAGAGGTTCGGTGGTGGTCCGGAGGGGAGGTGACCGTGAGTGATGGAAGTCGAGGGGCGAGGAGGCTCGGAGGAGGTAGGGAGTGAGAAGGGGAGGTGGAGTGAGGTCGGGATGAGGAGGAAAAGGGGAGGGAAGAAGGGCTGGCATGTGCCCGCTCGAGGGGAAGGGAGTTCCGGCGTTGTTGATTGGCTGGTCGCGTGGTTACGAGTAGCGGGTCTCTACACAGCAGGCTCACTCCTCCTCCACAGTGCGCGGTGAGGTCGGTGCTCGCGTGGACACTACTAAAATTCCTCTCTCTCTCTATTTCTCCGTTTTTCCTCTCTCTACCGACCTCCCCATCTCCCGCTCTATCTTGCCGGTTATCTCCGGTTTGGAGAACCCTTCCAGAAAAAAGCTATTTTTCCGATAAATTACGAGACGAGAAACATTCCGGTACCTACCTCTCCGACGGTAGGGGTTCCCCGGAGAAGGGTAGGAGGTGGAGTGAGGAGAGACAGGGTAACTGAAATACATCCTTCAAAAAGTCTTGTCTTCGAGAGAGAGAGAAAGCCTTTCCTCGTGTGATTTAAAAGGGAGACAGACCGCCTTTTTTTCTCGAAAAAAGGGGGTTTTCATCCGTCTCCGGAAGGAGAAGTGGACAGTTGGAAGACGGAAGTTGAGGTGGATCTGCGGTGCTGGAGGGACACGGCGAATTCAACGGCAAGATGACCAACGTAAGGCGCACCGTTATAAAGTGAGTACAACCAAATCCTGGTGCTACGCACACCAAATGGGTGGTTTGTAATAGGTCGAGCAATCGACCAAATACCAACTCAGTGTTTTCCAAAGCTTCTCTGGCGGCGACTTCCTAAGCCACATGCCGAAATTATCGCGACACCTTCACTTTTACCTACTTGGTACATGTTTAAGGGCGTACGTATGATAAGAAGTGTTAAAATTGGCTAAATTCATGTGCGAGATCGACAGAGTAATGCTGTTGTTGTTTGTAGTGAGTTAGCGATCATTGACTAAATATCCGCAGGTTGCCGACCCCTGAGTGAACGCGTTGTCATATCAAGCATTTTAGTTTACATTCTTATTGGGGTTTTAATTATTAGCTTTTTTATTTAGTTTGGCGTTATTTACGATCATAATTCTTTCTATATTTTTACGCAGTTTTGCATGGTTTGTAACCAAATACTTCGTATTGGAAATTTTCTTGTACATATTTTGAGTACATCTCGTGACACACCTCATTGCACGTAGTGACACCTTAAATGTGGCACAACGCAGTTTGGAAATCATTGTCCTAACGCAATGACGCTGATATTTTCGGAGGAATGAGAATTGATCGGGACGGTATAAAATCGCTGGAAAGAGCCGGAGATTACAACAACGGCATCCCGTCTCTTTCTCTCACTCTCGCCCGTGTTTACTCTGTTTATATCACGCGCTCGATTGTTTTCATCCTCTACTCCCAGAAAAAATAAAGCGTACGGATTATATTTTCTCTCGGCGCGCGGCGAACCGCCTTTATTCCGAAAACGTTTGTGCGGATTTTCCGCGGGATTTTTGTTCCTCTCCCAACCTCTCACCTTCTATTTTCGTCGTTCTCTAAGTATGCGTGTTTGTAGGGAATGTTTTGCAGTTAGTCTTCCGGTAGACTCATTTAGTTCTCTTTTTCGACTCGTTGAGGATGGGTGTGTATTTTTAACAAAACTTTTCTTAGCAGATCTTTTTTTTAAAGAAGGGAATATAAACACAAAACAACTGGTTTGTTGTCTCGTCTATCCCCCAGTACTTTCCCCGCGTTTCTTCCGAGCGGAATAACATTCTCGTTTACTGCCTAAGTGTATTTACAGTGAAAATGAAGTGTGCAAAAAGACAGAGAAGCTTACTTTAGGAAGAGTATTTGATGATCGAAGCATAAATATTTACGTTTTGTCGAGATGATTGAGCATATGGGTAATTAATATTTGTCTATCGATTTGGCTCTTCGTACATTGTTCTAATTACTTTTGCCCTCGCACAAAAGACTATAACTTTAACGTTAGTACGTTCGGATGGATATTTGAAAAAATCCTATTTACAAAGTATATATCTCCTTGCATACGTCAACGCTAGCGTTTGAATGTGGCTAACGTCATATGTAGTCGACTAAAATTTACTTCAGCGGATGTCGCCGATTAAGAAGTGAAAACAAAGTTTCACACTTCAACCGACTAATACTGCTTAATTAAATTCCGCATAAATTAAAAACAAAACATTATACTAACTACTCAGCCACGCCAAGAAAAGAACCTTGGCGACCTGGATTGGTTTTTGGTAATTTAAAAAAAAAATTCAGGAGATTTTATTTGATATTACTTACGTATTTATGATGAAATACCCTTGAAACTTTTTCGGACGTAAACTGTAATATATATATATATATATATATATATATATATATATATATATATATATATATATATATATATATACACACACACATATATATATATAATACTGCACGCGCGTACGTCATCCTATGTGTTATTCTATTCTATTCCGGCAGCGAGTTTCAAACGTATCCTTGATTCCTGCTCCGACTCCGCTTCCACTTTATTACGAACATGCATCCAGAGCGACGGATGAATCTTCAATTTTCTCCTACGCCGCGGCGCAAATATTTCCTCTGGCCTCTCCAAGTACCAAATCCGGTGGTAATCGGATGTGAAGTAAACCGGGAGAATGAGTCGTGAGTCGGAGTATCCGGGTCCGCTAAAGAGTAATTGAATAGGTAAATAATATAAAAGGAATAATGTAACGGTCGAGGTGAATACGGCTTGAATGCGTCATGAGTATGGATGATTCAATCAAAGAGCGTAAAAATAAGGACACTGCGATAAATGATTCATTTCTATCCGTTTTACAGTTGATATTCCGGTCGCAGAGAAACTCATTCATCCTTGTGGTTGGTTTATACGCGAGTTTTAAGAGTTGCGCATCTGCACGACGCTAAATATGACGCGATATTAAAAAAAACGCTACAGTATTTATTCGGACCGTCAATGAGATCACGAGAATAACGTTTCGACAGGAGACCGAGAATGCTTTTAAATATAATTCTAAGCGTAAAAATTACTTCTCGAGGTCTACAGCAGTTATAATTCCAAGAGATAACATATTTTTCAATTGAAAAGACACCTTTGTAAGCGTTAAATTAGATTTTTTTATTCCTCAAGATCGGATACAAACTTGTATTTTCACCGCCAATTTTAATGGTTGCTGCACTTTTTTATCGTTGAGATAAAAACGCGACGTTACAAACCAATAATAAAATCGACTTTCTCTTAGAGGTTCCGTATAACTGTTCATAATCCCTCTGTATATCTTATCCTAGATTGTTGATACAACGTAACGCAAAATTATTTTAAAGAAACGCGTAAAAAATGAAACAGTTAACATTTCTTAGAGTGCGGTCGCGAGAAAGTGTTTTCTAACATAGAGAAATAGTATAGCACTTCCGCCGCTCTTAATCTTTAGACATTATACGCCATATAACCGCTTAGAAAAAACGATGCATTATACTAAGACGACATGCGAGAAAAATATTAACCTGATTTTAACATTAATTAATTAATTAATATTTTAATGGCTTTCCATTTTGAAATTTCCGTAACAAAAAAATGTTAACTTCATATTCGGGGCTGAACAAATAAACTTGACGACGAGTGGAAAATTAAGATTGGCGTGAGGAAGAATAATCTTCATGCACTTTCTGCGTGTCCTTTTAATGATTATTGGTTATTTCAGAAATGAAAGCATTTAGGTATTGTTTCTCCGCGCCCATTCTAATTATATGGCAGGCGGGCAGAAAGAGATGTCCTGGAACTAAAGAAATGAGAAAACTTGATTTAAAAGTTATTATAAAATCCAAAATCCAAAGTAAGCCCTTTACGATGAATACATTTTGTCACTGCAATCAATGCCGAACCGAATTAAAATTTTACTCGATTTAAAAAATGTATATTTCCTACGAAATGAATCCATTTAATGGTTGTCATTCCTAACTTTTTGAACTTATCACATTTTTTCCCGCCACCCAAGGCATTACCCGCAACGAATATGATGTAACCTAACGAGTAGTATTTTACTAACATTTAGCGGTAGCGGTACAAATGCAGACCTTGCTTCGATTCGCGAGTCGGGAAAAGAAGCACTAGAACGGCGGCAAGAAAAAAAACCGTTCGACGCAGGAAACTTCCCAGGTAACTCACGGTCACCAACGCGGAATCTCTCGCGATGTCTTCACGTTGCTACGTAAGGAAATCAGCGCAATTGTTTCGATTCCTTCGCTCGCCGCATTGCTTAGCGCCCCTTACCGCCCGCGGGAAGCAAGCGATTCTCTTTTGTTCGCCGGTCCATTGCGACAGCCGCGCACCGAGGACTTTCACGTCTCACTCAAACCCGCGAGCTATAAAAAAAGCCCAGGGCTATGGTAAAGCAGCAGTCGTGCTTTTTCGCTTCCAGCCAATGAGGAGGAGGTGAAACTGACCACCTGATCAGCACATCCACTAGTAAAAATGCTCTTACGGAGGAGGATAAGAAAATAAGACAAATCAAGGCCAATGTCCTTTTCTTCGTCGACAAGTTCGCCGGAATGACTGGAGGAGGTCGACCTTTAATGTATCTCCAAGGTGGGAATTCCGTCTCACATACGCATGTGTTTATTGCAGCCTTTTGAATGCTTTCTTAATGATACCGCTAAAACGCTTTCAACGCTTACTTTAAAAATCAGGTTTGTTACTTGTATAGTTATTTTTCACTCGATATAACGGAGAAAGTTTAGAGGCGTATCTAATTTTTTCTGGTCGTGGCCCCTTATATCCTCAAATCGCGCTCATCGGAGACATCCGTCCATAGTTGCAGTCGACAACATGTTTGTTTTACTTTAAGCAAAAGCGATTAAGAGCATAGGAACCGCTGAAAAAACCGACACCCTCTTCCAGACTGGGAGTGAGAATAACTTCGCGTCGCACATTGGTAATCTTCAATAGACAAAATACAGAAAATGGCGACATTCTTATCGGGTCCAGGATTAAAAAGCTCATTCGACTCCATTAATTCGGGAGTGGTCGCGCGGGGTGCTGTAGACACCCCAGCCCTATGCTTTATTACAGGGTTCCTTTACTTTTAGGTTTTATGACTCCTACCCTTCAATAGCTGGAGTGGCACATGCGTTTAACCATTTTCAACTAAAAAACTAGTATCCTATTCTTTGAGTTTGGTCGTTTTTCTTGGTCGGTGCGACAGAGCGTTGTGCGAAAATCTCTGTTTTTTGTTTTGCGAGTGTTTTATACGTTTTATTGTGAAATTATTGTTACTATTTGCAACGTTGGTGTTGTTGTTTATGATCTGGGATCGCTATTGAACAGTTACTTTACTGACTACAAAATATAAAATTTCATAAAAGTACGAACAAACTGTATTTTCCACAATTTTTATTTTTCTCCAGGTTTTATTAAATAATTGACATCTTAAAATAAATTTCAATTGAAAATACATCAAGAGACATATAAAATAAAAATTTTATTGAAAATCGACGATTAATGATTTTTTAAACAAAAATATCCGTGGGGTGCCAGAGACACCCCGCGCGATCTCTTGCGTTACAAAAACGTGCGCAAGTACTGCCGGGTTAAGAGCCCGTTTCCGTCTTTAAACAGAAAAAATAGCAACGTGGTGTATCACGATATTAACCTAAGTTACCTTTAGATCAGGGCCGACCCGAGGTGTGCCGGCGAGCCAGGCGGCATAGTTTGGGGCCGCAGTGTCCCCTCTAAGCTTCGCGGGTGCGCGGCCGCGCACGGCTGTTTTCTCTCCGCGCACAGACGCTTTTTTGACGAGCACAAGTCAAAAACTATCGCATGAAAAATCGCAGAGAACATTACACAAGGCGTTTCTTTTCTAAAAAGAAAAATATTTACAGTTCCCGTGACATCATTCATGGGCAAAATTCTTCTTCCACATCAAGGGGAGCCCGAGGAACCCTTGACTTTTGGGTTCGCATTTTTTTGCGCGCCGTCTTACAACTTGAAAAAATAGAGGGAACACTGATTGGGGGCGCTATCCCGACCATCTCTCTATCTATACGTACATCACTTGCAAGTGAATAAATATTGTATTCCAATTTATACCGCGGAACAGGCGGGAATCTATATACAATTTCCTTTACTTTTCATTGTTGTTTATTTTACGGAGCGATGAATAAATTAACAAGTTCTTTTAAAAGTATCTTAACAAAGATGTACGGAAAAGGGTGCTGGAGCGAAGTTTCTTGCCCTGGGCGGCAAAATACCCCGGGCAGCCCCTGCTTTACATAACACTTGTTTTTTCGATTAATTGACTGAATTCTTTTTTGCCGTCTGCTTTGAACTACTACTACTTTCAAGAATTCAAGGAACGACGCCGGCAATATTAATCGCACGCCTTGGACATTAAATCAAATGAAAAAAGTAACTCCAACTAGGATAGGCCCGAGCTACGGGCGAGCCGGTGGCTGCCCGGGGCGCCAAAGTTTTGGGGGCGCTATCCCGATCATTACTTGCAAGTGAATACATATTGGATACCAATTTATATCGAGAAACAGGCTAGGAACTTGATGGCATTACTATTAATTTTTCATTATCAATAATTTTAACAGATCGATGAATAAATTAAAATGTACTTTGTAAATATCTAAACAAACACTAACGGAGGGGGGCGCTGGAGTGCTATCTTGCCCGGGGCGCCAAAATTCCTCGGGCCTCTCCTGCTTCAAGAACCCGATATGTCAATAATGCATATTATATGCCGGCTGGTTTTCTGAGTGGAGATTTAAAGACGGAGCGAATCCCAAAACTTTGTTTTCCGCCCAAATGACAGCCACAACCTTGGATTGAGCTTTTGCTATGCTATTACCACTCTGAAGTCCAGGAACGGAAATTGTAATGAGCAACCTGAAAACACGCCGTCAGAACAAAGCTGGAAGAATGTTAACAATTCCCGCAAGAGACGCTCAGTAGATACAGGAACTCGTGACGAAAAATCACCAACCTATAAGATGTTCATTGGTTGCAGGAGTCAATCAAAAAGCATATAGATAATAAAATTCATGGTTGTGGGCTTAACCTTGTGAAACTGTTCCATGATGAACAAATAATATGAAAACTTTGTATTTCCCACAGCTTTTAATTAATTTCTTTGCCTGAAGATGATGTATCACATCGAAATCTGGGTCGTAGTGAAATATTAAAAACTGTGGAAAATACAAAATTTTAATTTTATTTGTCCATCATAAAGGTTATTTTTTCCATACGAGAGGAAAATATAACCACTGCCCGTTCGTCTTTTGATTCCAACTTATTGCTATTTTATATCTCCTTCAAGTTCGCTATGCAGATACTTATTTCATGGGAGAAACATTAACGAATTTATTGTTTTTGAAGATGGTACTTACAGTTTTTCTCTCATAAAAATAAGGTATTATTCTGTTTATGCATATATTATTAATAATCTATGAGATCTTCCGATATATAAATGGTATATTCAAAGTATTCCAACTTACAACACCACAATATTCATCCTTCGCTAACTGGTAACTTTCCAAGCAACGGGACGAAAAGGCGATTTCATGTCTTTTCTGTATGAATGGAAGGGATCCGGAGAGCTTTCCAAGGCGAAAGGTAGCCAGTTGTTTAGGGCAATGAATGCCTGGTGGAAAAGGAAGGAGGCCTTCACAAAATTGGAAAACAACGGTTTTATTTGTTTCAGATGGCGTTTTGTTGGGAATATGAACATATTTATGGGACTGCAAGATTGATTTGCCCCTTTTAAGTCATTCTCTCTTAAATTCTGCGTTAACGCTAGAATTTTATTTTTCCTTCTGTTTTGTATCAGGAACTTTTTCTATCTCACGTGATTTAAATTTCACATAAGGAATAATTTCGCAGCATTTTTATCTCATGAAATAGAATTTTGTAAGTAATAAAAAAATACTAAACGAGTTAAATTCGCTACGATGTACATTTTTTATTCAACTGAGATTTTTTTATTTTGTAACACAATTTAAACAAGGGACTACACGGTTAAGGAATAAAAAAGTACATTTATCAAGAACAGCAAGAAAGTTTTTTCGTTCAATTACACCAGATAAAATAATTTTAAATACCTTTTATATTCTGGATCATTTATTTAAAAAGCTGAATTCAAATTCTCTCGTAAGTCCCTATGCTTGATAATTTCTGATAGTATATAACAAATGCAAATGCCATGCATATCGATTTAGCCTCTCAGATATTAATCATCATGATCGTTAATTATTTAAGTTAGCGTTCAGTAATTAATAAATCTCCAACGGAAATTTGGCTATTGGAATCTTCTCATTACTGCTACAAAATTAATGATACCTTGGTTGTTCTTCGTTTTTAAAATTTAACCAGGCTTTTTGAAATTTTCCTAATTTGTCTTTCCAGGATAATCTAATATTCAGGACCATTTTCGTCAGGTGATTATTTCCAGAGCTCCAACATTGGTTTCACCTTGCGTACGTCTGTCAATTGGAATAAAGCATAGATGAATGCCACAGCCTCGTGGTCATAATTTCTTGCGACAGTTCGGATCAACCGGTTTTTCGTCTCACCAATTTAAACTTCCACCAATAATCGGCTAAAGGTTATAACCCACTGGCTCGCTCATCGCTCGGTTTAATCAAAAACTTATTAATCCTCGTACGAAACCCATTCGATCGACCAATATGAAGTCTTGAATGCGCATCAAGCGATCTTAGTGGCAAGGCGGAAAGCCTCGACATACCTTATGTCGAAAGGCTGAATTATTTCGTCGTCAGAACAAACGTGAGTCCGTTGTCTACCAATCTACCAATTGAACATAACTCGTCAAGGGAAAATTATGTAGCAAGTGTCTTATAAGAACGGGAAAATACGAAATTATATGACAAACTTCGTTAACAACGAATCCCTAGTTACAAATTACCTTTATCATAACAGAAAGATTACGTCAGCAGCTAAGTATTCAATTTGTAAATATCAAATGTTTATTAGGAAAGAAACTGTTATTATGCTATATGTAATTTCCCAAGTATCTATCCGTCCGTCCGTCCGCCTGTCAGCCTCTGTACCTATAGAACTGTTAGTTGTAGAGAAATGCGGTATGTAAACAACATTTTCTTTCTACAAGCTACGAGACCACAGGAAAACTATTTTGAAACAAAATGGCAGCCGTTTAAATTATTTAAAAATATAGCCTTCGGAAAAGGTACGTCGGAGAAAAACGTTTTGGACAAAAAATATCTCTCTTGATAAGAGCAATTCCGAAAAATTATTTTCAGATTAGCGATGCGAGATCCCTGGAGTGAGCGAAGCGAGTGGAGGGTGGGGTTGACGCACGTATTATTGTGAATTTTAGAAATTATTCTCGAATTCATCTCATAGATCGAATTCAATCGATAGTCATAAATTGTTTCAGAACCCAAAGCAGCCGTCATCAGTAGTAATTCTTATCGAGGTTATCCTAATTATCAATTATTTTATTCGCCTAACGTCTCCCCAGTATAACTAGAGATGATAAAACAGCGACCAGTCAAGTAACAAAAACTAAGCAAGATTGTCACAACCTATTTCCATTGCATTTTCGATCTGCAGGTTATTTCCACATTTTTCATCCGAATAAGAGCGCGCGGAACATTATATTTGCTTACTAAGAAAGGTCGATAACGATAAGAAGTCTGTTTTCATTTCTGTGGCCTTTAGAGGAAAATATTCCAGGAGAAAGACGAAAGCTGAAAAAAGTAACCTTGGAAGAACGCAAGTGAACGAGTCGCAGTATTAGTAGTCACGCGCTTTGCGCAATTGGTTTGCAATGTATAGGGGGCACTGCCCACGCGTGTTGAAGAAGGGGCGTGCGCGCGCTTGCCACGCGAATGCGAGAGTCGTACTTAAGGGCGTTTTTTTTGGTCGCAGCCCGCTTCTCCAATGGTTACAATTCGATTCATCGAGGGATGTTTGACCTATCGAGAATTCCGCGGCGAAAAGACGATAAAAATGAAACCATAACACGATCGTGACCGCGATGTATGATTTGCGCTGCAATTTCGCGATTTATACCCGAGCTCTCAAGGTTGATCGAATTATTATTGGCGTTCGCACGTTCTCCAGGAAAGTTGCGTAATTTCCGTAATTTCATGACGCGGATAAATAAAATAGAATTACGACCGTGACTTCTCACCACCTTCCCCAAGACCCCTTTCCTCTGGAGGATCTTTATTACTATAATTAATTTACGAAGCGAACCAAGTTGAACCTGCACAATCTTTGAGGCGGCAGGTAAAACCTGTTTTTTTACGAATTTATTTCCATTCATTTTGCCAAAAACTTTCTCGTGCCTAAAACGTTTTTATGGCTACTGAAGGTAACCAATTTTTTGGGACTTTTTCAGGGCCGAGAAAAAATCCTCGGCGATTTTTTCGTCAAAATGCCCCAGATATTCAAGCAGTCGTAGGATAATCCTAAAAGGCACTGGAGACGATGAAATGAAACTGAAATGAAAAACTGCGTGAGGTTCCAAACCAGACATCAAATTGTCGATTCGCGGCATACGGCCCTTTATGTGCCGAAGTGCGACCCGAATGCGAATTTTCGTTCCAACTAAATTGTTCGGTATTATACATAAATACTTGATTATTGTGAAAAGGAGAAATGATTATTTCTTATGTTATTAAGGTACAGTAGAATGCGGTTTCTAAATTGTCAGTCTTTTGCATAACAGACGTCCAATCTTCTGGGAAGTCTCTGGCCCACATTAAACGATCTGTAATCACAATTCGGCCCCGATGCTTCTTCGAGATTGGTATGCCTGGTAATTCAAGAACAAGCGCTTAAAAATACTTGTCTCAGGTATCTCCTATAGCCACAATAAGGCTATAAAAACCAGGTGCGCATTTCGGCTACAACGCAGTACAATGGTAATTCTCCGAATATAGATTCAAATAAAAATCTATTTTGTAGCCGAAATGCGCATCTGGTTTTTATAACCTTGTCGTGGCTATTGGAGATGCCTGAGACAAGTAGTTTTTAAGTGCTTCTTGAATTTTTTCAGCCATAAGACGGGCACGATTCTTCCCTGTTGAATTAATGCCTGTTCTAGATGAAAGAGATCCTTCCTTCGAACGATTTGGTTAATGACATCCTACGGCTAATAGGACCGCCCACTTTTATTTCAACAATTGTCGGAATTCTTCTTAAATTCGCTTCGACGCCCAGAGAACAGTTAATTGTATGGTAACCTTTTGAAAGATCGCCAACGCGCAGAACGCACGAACCGTTTCATAATAATGTCGTTTGTGAGATGAATCGCTTATCCTTACCCTACATTCTCTCGAAATGTGCGAGGCGAGTCGTTCTCTGTAATGGTCGTGTGAACGAATGGATGAATTACGCAATTCCGCACGTAATTACAAGGCACGCTTTCGACACTATGATCTCAACCTTTGGCAAACGACGAAACATTGGCGCCCAAAAGGACGCCATCTTTCGTGATGTTTCGAACACGATTGAGGATGCAGGAATTTGTAAGTAGGTGTGTGACATCGGTCGCGTCGCCGCGCTCAATTTATATTCGAGCAGTTTTCTCTGCCGTTTTAATGAACAAGCCCTCTTTCTGGGTAAAACCAAGTCTTTTGAGGGTCATTACCTATTATCCTTCTTTATAAGTGCGAATTGGGACAAATGTATCATCTTTCATCGTCCGCAAGGATATGGACGCTCTGAGTTGAACACTAATGAGGAAATATAAAATTTAATGTCATTTTTTTTTAATTTTACACTGCGTAACCTAGACCGGGCATGTCAAACAGGCGGCTCGGGGGGATCATGTGGTCCTATATTCGTCCAGCTGCTACTTTTTGCTTAAATAAAATTAATTATTATTTAATTAATCCGTTATTTTCTTGTAAATGAGGAGTTTCTTTTTGTATGCATATATATATTATTCAATCGTGAAGATAAAATCTATTTTTAGCCTACTTTCCAAAAAAAAGGAAAGTAGTCTTATGAGATCGCCCCGCTGTCCATGTGTTTGTGTGTGTGTGCGTGTGTATGTGTGTGTCCCACTAACTTCTTCTTCATGAAACTTGGTGCAAGGCAAGTGCTCTCGGAGACTACCTCCGGACCATAATTTATATTCCGAATTTACAGGTCCCGAGTTCGATTCCAGGTGAGTACTTCCCCATTTGATTTACATGGTTAATCTAAAGTTCGACATGCAGAAAATCTTTCTTTTGCATTTTAAAATATTTTAAAACTATTATATCGGAGTGGGATTTGTACTGTTCTAAGGGGAAAAATTAAGATTCTTATTCTTATCACACGATTTTGATTTTTGATCATATTTGTTTGAATTTCTCTCAAAAACATTCGTTTCGGAGTTTTCAGAGCTATTTTTTCGATGTTTTGCTCTGGTGATGATTATTGCCGAACTCGGCTGGAGCATAGCCGAGTGTTTCGATTCATAGCTATCAAGTTAACAAGCTAACCCAAAGGTCGCGGGCTCGATTCCCGCCTAGGGCATGGATGTTGTGATTGTCTAAGGATTTTTATGAATAGAATATTCAACGGTGCGAAATGAACTTAGCCGTCGATGCACCTAAAAATAGAAATCGCTGCTACTACTAACACGAAAATTTGTTAATTTTGAAGGTGGTATTTATATATTAAAAACTGTATTGAAAGGAAAGTAGACGCATTAGTTCTTTCCAGAACTGCTTGTTTTCATTTTGGTTCAACCCAAATATATTATGATGTGACCGTTCAGCAACGACAATGGCATTAATCCACAGACGGACACAAAGATAAACGATGATGGCATAATTACTACAGAGCCTTTTCTTCGGATGGAGAATCATTTTATAAAAAATTGGTTATTTTAGGTCAAACAGAATGGCATAAATCGTCTATTCAGGAGGGTGTAATGGAAAATCCGAAAATTTCAAATCAGAAAGTGTCAATAAGTCTATTGAGTTTGTACGCCCAGATAATCCCACATCCTTAAAACTAGCTCCTTACATCTAGGGTCTTTATATTGGTATCTACAAACTAATAGCGTTGGTACACTCACGCGCAATACGCGACGATGCATGATTATCGCAGGACGGAATGTTTCGAAAAGACTCGCAGGGGTGAGATATTAAGTGACGACTTAATGGCTGCGAAGAGCTAATGACTCATATTTTTTAGGGATATGGCTTCACTATGGAAATCGAATCGAAGGGGAATGTTTAGATGGGTCAAGAATAGCGCACGATATTTGGCCACGAGATGTATTTGGTGAGACAACGGTGACAATACAGCACACACCATTTTGTGGAGCTGTTGACGTCCTTCAAAAATTTTTAAGATCGTGTTTTGAGGACTTCAATCGACTTTGCGATGTCAAAAATTCTGGTTATTAAGTTCGTTAATGGCGAGAACGCCGTCTAAATCGTAGGGTATAGTAACGGTTTGTTTGCATAAAATGGAAAATATAAAAAACGCAAAATGATTTCATTATGTGTTTTTGTAGAAGTGCGAAAAAAACTCAAAACTGCTGACATACTCAGCCCTGGAGACAGCACGATGGGTATCCCTATGCGAGTAGCGTGTGGTTTTCTCAATTATCGGCCCTGATACTGCAATTTGAAAACTTGCAACGTGCACGTCCTCTGTTTCATAATCATTACAAACGCACGATACATCAGCTCATGTAGAAACGAAGCGTTCCTCGGACCGTTAATATCATGGTCATCTCCAAAGAAATTGTCCAAAGATGTTATTATATCAAGTAGGCGAGGTAAACAAGTTAGATAAGAAATATCGTTTTGACCCTATTATAAAGGGGTTCATTAAATATAAGACAAAAAATCCATATTCGCTGTATGATCGCCATCAAATATATCGCCGCCACCACATAAATTCAATTGAAAAACAGGAGTAGATTATAAAATTCTGCGTTGACTTCTGAATCATTCATTTGCTTTGGAACCGAAAATCAAACGTGAACTTTCAGATATTTTGAAAAATAAAGAGAATATTTTCTCCTAAAAAATAAAAATTAACTATTCGTGCAACTTCTCAATTATAGGTATTAGTAATATATAAAAATAGGGCCAAGACGTTGATCGCTAAGTTGCGCACTTTCGAAGTCGCGAATTAACTTTTCGTTGGGATGTGAAACTGTAAAGGAAAAAATGTGACAATAAAGCGGCATTGGAACATCTCTAAGTTCCCCTGTCCTTGAGCGAGAAAGCTGAAAAGTGGGACTAGCTACAGAGTGGAAGAGCTCACGTGTATCCATATTGGGTCCCAGGACTTTCTTAAGTTTTTCTTTAGTTTCGGAAAATCCTATCCTTCTCGTCGCGACCGGGAACCGAGCGGATTCAACCCTCGCAAAAATATATTGGCCTACGAATGAACCTCTCTCAGGGAGGAATAGATCTGAATTTTTCTCTTTCCCTTATTCCTCGCGTCCATTCGCCGAAGCATTTACATAACGTCGCAACGAGACACATTGCTGCGGAGAAGCTAACTCAATATTGTTTTTCCTGCTCGTTTAATAACATTGGTCTCGTCGTCCTTGGGGTGACTCCATTAGGAAAGAATTAATAGGCTTCGCTAAAGAAGGACCTTTTAAAAATTTCCGTTACTCTGCGAATGATACACTTGACATATTCGGTGCTTCATTAGCGCAAAGTTATCGAAGGAACCGCGAGAATAAGTTTGTCAACATGATGAACGAGGGTATTCGATTTTGCGTGCATTTATCTTAGATTACAAGTTAGAAATACGTCAGTAGTCAAGAATGACATCTTAAATTGCAGTCAAAGGCGTCACAGATTCTAAGTTGAGAACTATGAAAAAAAATTATCTTGCGAGGAATCGCTAATATCTCTATATAAACGCAATATATATTAAAACTGACATTCTTACTAAAGTCAAGCGATTCAATAATATTATTAATTCAAAAATAACTTAAATTTCATTCAAGGCTAGGTACCAATCAAGTCGTAGTCATAAAAACGAGAGCGAATTTTAAACACAGAATCAGAAGGTACAAACAAAAGTCTATTATTAGAAAAGATCACTATTCGTAATATAAAATCTCAACAATGGGAAACTATTTTTTCAATAAACATGACGCTTAATAAACATATTTCATACTACCTTTGTGTGGCATAGTTCTGCAAGATTGATTGTGATTAATGTAGCAAAGAAAGATATGCAGCTTACCTTGGCCGCGATTTCCATATAGGCTGGAGCATTGAAAATTTAGGGTACACTCCAATCGTCCACATCTGAAATCAGAGAATAAACTTAATACGTAATTCAGAATACTCTATTATAACTAATTCAAATTCGTAATAAATAGTAAAAAGCAAACACTGAAGCATCAAAATATCCTAAATTATAGGCAGTACTACGGCCATCACTATATACGATAGGGAAAAATAAAGGATTGTACGCGTTTTATTTCAGCAGAGAGCTTTGAAAGAAATTTTTAGTGCTTTTTGTCAATGCTCAAAAGCACTATTATCTTCGTGATGTCCGTCCGTCCGTCCGTACGCATATATCAGGGAAGAATTGGCAGAACCGATTTCAACCAAATTTGGTACATAGAATCTTCACATAAATATAGGACCAAAATGACATATTTCGACCAGATCGACTCTGCAGGGGTGCCACAATTGCAAAATTAAACTTTTCGGTAATAATGAATTTGGAAGCAAATGGCCGAACCGATTTCAACGAAATTTAGAATGAAGAAGGATTGCAACATTAAAAAAACAACATCAATATTTTAAATGTAGATATAGAAAACAGGGCTGCCACTATACAAATAATAAAAACAATTCTTTTTACAAGTATTTGTTCACTTCAATTTTAAACAAATTTAAAATTTGTAATGTACACATATATACAAAACCATAGTAGCATATATGGACCTGATGAACCAATCATGGGTGCCACACCTACAAATTAAATTTTTTCAGTAATTACGGATTTGGAAGGAATTGCCGGAACGGATTTCAACTAAATTCTGTATATAAGATTTGTACAACATACCATAATGAAATCAAGAAGTTTAAAGCGGAGACAAAGAGCAGGGCTACCACAACAAAAAGTAAAATTATATCTTTACACGTATTTATAGAGAACAAACAGCATGAATTTTAATCCAATATGGTACATATAATATTCATATAAATAAAGAATCAAAATAGCATATTTTATCCGGGTCGACTAAACAATATCAAGGTTAGAATTATTCTGTAACTCTCTGAGACTGGTTTTAATGGGCACTAACCTTGGAAATGGCGAATGCAAATCGATCAGGTAAAATGATCTTCGACAATTTTTTACAATTGTAATTTCCATTATTTTGTAAGAAATACGCGTCTGTCGAAAAACCTCTTTGTATCTTTTAAAATCGTTATCAAACTCGGGTCTTTCCAGGCAGTTTCCTTAGTCAATCAACTAAATTATTCGTTCTTCGTTGAAAGCGAAATTTTGGTTATCCTCTGACGCACGGTGTAAGTTAAACACAAAGCGCTTTACACACCATTGCAGCGCAATAATTTTGCTTTTTCTTTTACGCTTATTTTTTCTTTTTTATTCTTTGCATAAATTAATTTTCCATGATCTGTAATAAGTACATATTTTAGAGAGTTAATTGCTGTAATTATGTATTTCCTCAGTGTTGCACAACTTCATGTATGGTAGTACGCCGTAGAGCTAACATCTCGAAACCATTCTTTTAGGAAAGAATGTGCGATGTAAGGTAATCTCTTTGACATTTAAGTTTATTGGAAGTTATTATTCCGGCTCTTACTGTTTCACCCGATGCATGATAATGGGAGCGTATTTAAATGACCTTCAATCATTTCTGAGCTCAACTGTCCTTCCTTTTCATTGAGACTTTGTTCGAGGCGAATGGATATTTAAGGCCTTTCGACAAGAGTGATATGTAGGGCGCAATCATTTCGATGCGAAGATGAAGGTCAATACTTTCAGGCGAATGTAGATCGAACTACTCTATATTTACACACAAAACACTCACTCTATTCTAAATTCTGGCTTTCCTCATAAGGATACTTATTCCTCTCAAAGGCTCTGTTTATATGCACCAGCTGTGAAATAAACTCCCAATTAATCGGATAACTTCGGTTATCCAGAAATTGAAAAACATACAGCTTGAAAGTTTTTTATACTGCCTTACGTATTTACATATGTATGGCATTTACTTGTCCTTTGCCCAATCAAGGTGTTAATACGTCGTAAAGCATTGCTTGTAAACTTACTTCACTATTGACTTAATTTTCCCTGTGCTTTTTTATTATCTTAATATTTACTTGATTTTTCTATTTGTGTGAGCTATGGCAGGTGCAAATAAGCACTTCGTTAAACCGAAATATCCGCTTAACCGGAATTGGCTCGATCCCGAGGCATCAGGTGTCTGGATTTTACTGTATTATGTTAGACTACCGGACACGTTCAGGAGCGACCCTTTTAAAGCCTCAAATTTTCTTTTATTAAATGTATATCCTATGCTTTATCACCGTAACGTAACTAATGGATTTTCCAAACCGAAAACTCGTCCAGTGTCGAAAGCGATCCCAGATATTTCTTCCCGGAAAAAACTTATGTACGTTCTTCAGTTAGCAACGAGAATGGCGTGAGTTCGCATGAACCCGAGTGCTTAAAGCTTTCTTTTTAAGATAGCCCGTAATGTTTGCGGTGTCGAAAGTCGAGACCGGTCGAGCCAGGACGTCTCCACGCGGAAAGAAAGAGGTGAACATGCGCAGTAAGGAGTGGAAGGGCTTAAATGTTGCCGTTTTCATTTCGGCGGCCGCGTCTTTACACGGGAGATAAACACGTATCGCGCCGGAGGACGCACGAATGCGGTCGGAAGCGGATCTTGTATTTTCTGTTTACAATCTCATCTACATTCATTTAAACCACGCGAGTTCATTTTGATAACAATTGCTAGGAAAAGCTACAGCGATTTGTAATTCAATTTTTAAATATAATAATCCGCCGGTTTCGATAAAATTCCGTCGGTAGTGTTGGAAAAAAACGTCGCAAAAAACATAAAAAACATTTTCCCAGTAGAAAAAAGTTCAAGAGCATAAAGAGAAAAAACATATATTTGAATACTTTCTAAATACGTAGCGGTATATTATGGCAGCAAATCTTGACGCAGCACTTGATTAATTCATAGTCTTTCAATTTTTTCCATACTTTTTTATGAAAAATAAACACCGCAAACTACTTTAAGGCGCTTCTAAGCAGATGGCGAGCAAACATCTCGGAGGAAAGAATCTAGGAGAAACAGCAAGGCAGTCATTGAAAACCGAGTGACGGAGATTAAAAAAAAACAAAAAGGAATGCCCCACTAATGATAAAAATACATGGAAAATTGTGTACAGAAACTGTAATGGGAATTTCCGACTATTCAAAGGCATCTTTCTTTGAGCGGAACTAAAACCAAACAAGTCATGTTGCAACGCTCATGACAATTACCTTTCTTTATTTACCTCTCGAGAAAAGGTTCGTCCTGAAAAGTAATTATTGGATCAAGATTCTTCTTGTGTCGGCAATGTAATTGGGACGAAGTCAACTCTATAATTTTGTTTGCACTCTTTGAGTATATTTAGCTCTGTAGGTTGTACGTATTTTATCTAATTTATGAATATGATGAAACTAAGACATTTCATGCACAGGAAACCCATAACCTTTACCATATACTATTTCTCCAACTAATGAAGTTTCCCTCTTACCACCGTCATGAATGATAAAAATTATTCAAATTTTTCTATCAAAAACATTTGAATTTCATTTCCGCTGTGATTTAATATATTTAGTATATAAAAAATATAAACATCAAGTGCTGTTTAAGATTCCCGTTATGACTTGACAAAATTATCTATGGAATAAAATACTTTTGTTGAAAATTTTCATCTCGCAAACACCCATAAGGTCTTCCCTACATTAATTAAAATCTCAAACGATAAATACAATGCATTTATATTTTAGAGGAATATAGTACATTTAAATTCATTGTTAAGAATTTAGGATCAATCCATTGATAAAGGTGAAATACTCCTTTAGCCAAACAATTAGAGGGTTACAACACCCAATGCATTTCGCCCACAAGGTGGGCATCGTCAGGGGTAAAACCTGTTTCAACAGTGACTGGAAGCCAACTGCCAGGTTTGAAACGGAAAGTATTAAGAAGACGACCGAGAAACAAGTGAAACGCGGAAAATTTTTTCGGCGTGTGTGTCGTTTAAATCTGTCAATTTGTATAGGGTCTTCTTGAAATCTGTGTCCGTGTTCATAAGCGTATCGCGGTTTTTGTAAATGTGAAGGTTTTCTAACGAGTTTAGTGAGTTATTGGCTGAAGTTATCAATGTTAAATTGTTTACGTGTATACTATGACCTGTTTCAAAGATGTGGTTGGCAACGCTTGATTTTTCAAAACGATTATATTTATAGTGAGCCATGTGTTCCTTGAAGCGTGTTATTAGTTTCCTTCTTGTTTGTCCTATGTACTTTTTGTCGCAGTGTGAGCATTGTATTTTATAAATACCGGACTTGTTCAAAGATTCTGTTCTGTCTTTTGTACTGCCCAGTAAATTTTTCAAATTATAAGGATTTGTATATGTTATGGTATAATTCTTATGTTTAAAAATTTTGTTCAAGCCTCTGTTTAATGGTGGAAAATAAGGCAATTTTACATATTTGTCCTCTTTTTTATTGTCTAATTTGAGGGAAGTGGCATTGGACAAGGTTTTATTAAAGTTATGTTTTCTCATTAATTTATTAATTAAATTATTATCATATCCAAGTTTAGTGGCAATTTGTTTTATGTGTTTAAGTTCCTTTGCATATCTAATTTTATTGAGGGGGATGTTACATAATCTGTGTGTTAAAAATTGAAACACAGCTATTTTTTGGTTCATAGGGTGAAAGGAGTTGTTAGGAATAAAGTTATCAGTATGTGTAGGTTTTATAAAAATGTCAAACTCAATGTGTTGTCGATTATTTATGATAAGCAAGTCCAAAAATGGCAAGGTGTTGTTTTCTTAAAGTTCATAAGAGAACTTAATTGAAGGATATATATTGTTTAACTGATTAACAAATTCATCTACATTTTGTTTCTCTAAATCAAAGATTGTGAATATGTCATCCACGTACCTCAACCATATATCTGGAAAGTAATGAAATTTTTCTTTGCAATCGTTTTCAAAAGAGGACATAAAAATGTTGGCTAAAAAAGGAGATAGAGGGTTTCCCATAGAAGTGCCTTGTGTTTGTTTGTAAATTTCATTTTTGAATAAAAAAACGTTCTGTGACATGCATAAATTAGTAAGTTGTAAATATTCGAGGACAATTTCATCAGAAAAATTGTTTTAATAACAATGATTTTAAAATTTGGGATGTTTCTTCAAGAGGTACACTTGGGAAGAGGCTTTTAACGTCAAAGGAGACCAAAATCTCAGACTCTTTTAATGTTATGTTTTTTAGTTTACTTATCACGTCATAAGTATTTTTAACAGAGTGTGTGTCGGGAAAGGACATCTGTTTAAATTCACTACTAAGCCATTTGGCCATGTTATAAGTTGGGCTATTTATTGCTATTTATTCACAATCAATCCATTGCTTTAATAATGCTAGCCAAAAGTCAACAGCTCTTTAAAGTCTCCCATGACTTCTTTAAGTCTTTCAAAATTAATAAAATCTCTCGATCGCCGTAAGTTCCAATTATTTTAAATGGCTTACCGTCAATATATTTCAAATTAAATTCGATGACATTGTCCGCATTGAGAAAATAATTAAGCAACATTCAATTCTTCCCTTCCAAGAATTTCTGCAGTCCTAACGAAAATAAACTCCGTGAAATGACGTATAGCGAAACTTCTCTCGCTTTTAATGCACTTCTTTTAGGGTGTGTAAGAGAGATGGATCCGTTTTTCCTATTTCATCCGATGAATTGAAAGTAAAAGGTCCGTTGTGCTTAGCGACCGGTAATACTTTCGAATCGCTTCACCAATACCTAACCCGCGAAATTCCCGCTAACCTCTCCACGAGTTTACCGCGATTGCTCAAGGTGCTCAGGCGAGCGCAACGCCCTTGCCAAATATAAATCGGTGCGAGAGCAAAAATATCTCGAGGACAATCGTTCGGGTGAATGGGACCCGAGACACGCGTGAAAGAAGCTGTCATAATAACAGAATACTTTTTTATATTTTTTGCTATGGTAACGTGTCATATCATTGGTTTGAGTAAAATTCCTCTGCTTTCTCATAAAATTCAAACGATATATTGGCGTTCAAATTAATTATTATGAATAATTTTCATGACGTTTTCCACGGTTGATCATATCGGGGTATTTATCGTTGATGGGGTGATATTAATTTTTCTCGCCAAATTAGACGTAAGTTACCAGAGCAAAATATACGCACGAATGCGATAAAATGACCGTATCCGTGTAAATGAAAAGCTACTCACAAATCTACAAGCTCAGACACTTTTATTATGTTATTGCGCCTTGTTTTCGCGCGCAACTCACATCCTCCTCCCATGTATTCGCTCTTTATCTTCCAAAATAGCTTCGCCCGGAGTGCCAAGAAGTGAGAGTATTTACTCGCATATATATGGTTATGTAAGAAACGACTACGGGAAATGATGTGCTAACGCTTTTCCTCAAACGACTATTCCAACATATTACATTTTTGCTTGAAGACGTAACGATTATCCTCAAATAGGAGAGATTTTCGGGAAGGCTAGCGATTTTTTTCCGAGGCCATGAGAAGAGATGAAGTAGGCGAGTGAATGGGCTCGAGAGCTATCTCGCGCTTGAGTGGGTTCGAGAAAGAGAATTTTCACTTTGTTTCATATTTCAACCTTTTCATGCGTTCATACGTTTTGCATGGAAGATCTATTTGTTAAGCGTCATTTTATTTTCTTTCAAATCGACCGATCTACTAGTTTTCTCCATAGATTATAACAAATATTAAAAAATAAGTTTTACAGCTTGCTAAGAAGATATTTACAACTAAAATGAGAGAATTTACGAGTTTTGACATTATATAATTGTATAATTGTCTAGAATGGTTTAACATAAAATAACAAATAATTAAAAGAATTTTTTTTAGATTCCTCGGAAAATAAATACCTATTTTTTTTAATTTTCGCAGTCATTCGATTATAAAAACTGGGAATCAAATCAAACGTCAGCAATATTTGAATGATTTGCGTAACTATCTACAGCGAAGACCTGAACATATAAGGCTGTTCTTATTTTTTTGGTTCTCTCCTTTTCTCATACTATTAATGTGCTTCCAAACATCTAACTATAGCACGAGTAGTAAAGTTGGAGCAGTATCCTTCCCCATCCTCCGTTCATTTCGCCTCAGTAAACTCTATAGAGTGAGCGAGGCAAACCTATACACACTCTCTCAATCCATAAGACAACGTACGCTGCGAGTAAGACATTTCCTCGTGAACCGCGTTTACGAGATGCACCGCATGCAAATAAACGGAAGGCAAACGAATTACGCTGACTGCGCAAAGACGATCGGCTGCCGTTTTAAGTGTCTCCGCTTATTTATAGCGTGAGTTTTCGTGAAGTCGCGACTAGTAAATTATAACTATTGAACCATTCGTATTGGAAAAACATCCTGCAGAAACGAGACTAAAAATAACAGTCGCCAAATGTTTGGCATTCGAACTGCACACGAAAACACATAAAAAATTCAAATGATCGTGGACAGTCAATCTTATTCAGTTCGAAGTTATGTGATGTACGTAATATGAATACAACGTCTTCAATAAGTCAATGTTTACGACGATTCAAAGGGAAATATTTTGCTTACGAGTCACTCGTAGCAAAACAAAATTTTGCCATGCGTCTCATAACTCGACATTTCAGCAAATTATCCCTTTCTGGCAATTGGCAAATGCATTCATGACGTTTGACGTGCATGTGACATTTTTTTGGCTGCAAACACAGATTCCTAATGGAATTGCCATTAGAACAATACTCGGGGCCTGTTGGAATAAGCCTTGACCTTTAGTTTATATCTTCTACATTTACATTTCATTGACACAAGAAAATCATATTTGCCAGGGTGACACCGAAGGTGTAAATCAAACGCTAAAACACCTATAGAAGTCGTTTAAATTTTCATTTTAAAGTAAAATCTAAACAAGCAAATGCTACGCCAGTTGAAAAATCTGTGTCGTCCAGCATATGACTTTTTCCATGCAGAGTAATGAATATGATTGCGATAGTAATGAGAAGTCAACGTCCTCAAGAATAATTATCGGCAATTACACTCGTGAACAATTTTTAAACATTCCGAGTAATTTTCACGGTCAAAAATACCTTAAATCACTTTTCACATAAAAACAATAAGTGTAAATATTTTTATCTGTTGCCATGGAAAACAAATTATCGACGCGCAATTAAGATTACCGTTGGTGGCGCTGGGATCGTTGTCAATATTTACAAGATAATTTGTTTGCAAAATATGACTCTAGATGGCGTTGGGATAATTTTGATCGCAATTAAAATTACCCTTGGTAGCGCAGGTATCGCTATCAACAATTAGAAAATTTGATCATAACAACTGAAACTAAGGTATCACTTAGCGACGTATAAATATAACATAAATCGAACGGATAATCGAAATATCTCAAATCCGTTTTATTCAAGAGCAAGCATTTTAAAAATACTTGTCTCAGGTATCTCCAATAGCCGCAACAAAGTTATTGGAGACATCTTATACGAGCATTTTTTAAATTGCTTGTTCTTGAATTTTCTTCAGTCGTAAGACGAGCTTGATAGTTTCCTGTTTAATCCGTTTTATTATAAAATGTTTCAAACAAAACTTATAAAGATTTTTGTTGATTTGATTCTAGTGTTATGTCTCATTATGAAATGACGGCAATTAATAGTACTTGCTTCGCAAAAGAGCAAGTCTTGGATATTTTTTGAAAAGACATTTTTTTAATTGTCTACTCGTTCTCAATTTTCCTAATGAATATGTTGCAATTGCATGTACTTCGTCTATAAAATAATAAGCGCATCGTCGATTCTTTTATTTATTGGGTTAAAGTTATACTGTTTTTTTTTGGAATAAGTTAACCTTGATTTCAATTTAAACGCACTCTACGCAGATATATAAATGCTGGGAGGCACCCAAGAGTCTACAATTACATAAAAAAAAGAACTTATAGCCTCCAGACCAACGCAATTACACAGTCTTCGGATGTTTTGCAATTCCTAATGTAGCCCTCTTCGTTACGTCACAAGAAACAAATTATATCCGTAACTATGGAATAAAAAAATATAATTTCAAGAGAGAAAACTTGATGCTAGTAGCACTAAAATATGGTTCGTCTACTCCAAAAATTGAAATCTCTTTTTGAAACCAATCACGGCTTTACATGGTAACAGTTCGACTATCAAGACAAGAAAAGGCGTTGGTTAAACGCGCATATCGCTTAGCGAAACCCTTTACGGTTGTGAGAAAGATTTACTTGACCCTATGCAAGTTTCCAAGATCGTCACACGCGTGAAAAAAACATAAAAAATAAGATGCGAAAAAACATGAACTTTTCTTCGATGAATCAAAAAAGAAATATCACAAATTGGTTTCGATTGAAACATTTTTAAAAACTGTCCTTCCACTTTATAAATCCATTCCTAAATAAACTGCTAGTTTAATTTCGTTTCCGTAAGCTTATATCATCCCAAATATTTAATTCTTACTCTGTGTAACCCTGACGACATACTAACCCTTGTGACTACCCTGGAAGTTACAAAAGGAATTATAAAACGCTTATCCTCGAATTTATATTACAGTTGATTAATAGAAAACACCTCGGAGGGTCTTATTCGGCCTGTTTTTAAACCTTCGCAGACTTGTAACGAGGTAGGATTTGGAGTAGAATCTGCTCGCGAATGCATCCGTCGTGGTTGACGGCAAACACGACAATCTCTCGAAGCGTCGCTTCCATTTTCATCGAGAATGGCCCCGCGAGCAGGAAGGGGGGAGGGGTGGGAAGAAAACCGGATATTTCTGGAGATGAGGTTATTTTTTCATCCCAACTCCCACCCACCTACCCATCGCCACCCCGCCCTTCCGTTGCCACCGACCCGACCTTTTCCTCGCGTACTCGGCTCGACATCATCAAAAGTCCCGTTCCGAAAACCAGAATACATATCTCCGAGAGTGGATACTAACCCCTTTGGGGGATGGGGAGGGTGGTTGCCCTACGAGAAGTGCGTTGCCCGCGAGACGATCGTTCCTTTCTTTTTTACTTTTTTCACCGTCGTGTTGATTCGATGTCTAAAAGACATTATAGGGAGACGCTGAATGAATAAATTAGTAGGAGCACTCGTCTTGTTTCGTCTTTTTAATATTCTCTCGAGATGAATAATGGCTTTGCGATCGAGAACTTGGAGAATACGCGTTCGCACACGCACACGCCTGCACGTAAATTCACATCCTTGTTAATGCCATTTTTAGACAAAGCTTATACTACGCTAGTATATTAATATGTGAACGCTGATGATAAAATTATTTTTTAAATTAAATATTCGTTCCTTTATAAAAAATATTGCAACTTTCTTTAAACTTTTAATATCTCTCGATCTTTATGCCAATAATTATAGATAGTATATAGAAAGCCCCACCATACTTTCGGCCATTCAACTCTCGCACCTAGTTTAGCGATTGCGTATATCCATTTCTCTCTCTATACGCACATATATTAAGAAAGGCCCGGCCAAGAAAGTACATAGGAAATAATGTCCGACCTTAAAAGTATAACAATAAAAAACGAAAAGGTTGACGACGAGGTTACAAAGATGGGCATTTGAGATTTTTATGGGATGGCAAATGATGTAGCACGGAGGATAATTAATAACCAGAGACGTGCGAAATAGTTTAATGCGCAAAACCTTTTTATTGACAAAGTACCTTATGAAGCATAGCGGTTAATGAGTTAAGGATGAGTTCAATAAGGACTGAAGGAAACTGTGATATATACAGAAGAGAAACTCAAGAGAGGCGAGAGTGCGGTTAGGTAGAGAACGATGAAAAAAGTGTATTCGAGAGATGGGAAATAGTTCTCATTACTGAGAGAAGGGTTTTCGGAAGCAATGGTACCACAGGTATGTTTATTTATTAATTAACTGATTATAAATTTATATTTTCAGTCGTTCATTCATTTACGCGTGCTCTTAATCTCACGCTTATTTATTCATGAAATTCAAAGAAAAATCAGGCATTTTATAAACCATGCAGATTTAGACAAAAGATTTTATGCTGTGAATAAATTTATTTTCCGGTGAGAATTTCTCAGGAAAATCCCATAAATACCCACAAAAGAAGGTAATGTGAAAGACCTTATATAATCATGAGAGACAGCCAAATGAAGAACAGAAAAATATTTCAATAATACCTTGAAAGTTTAGCAGATAAAAATATTTCAAGGACCTAATGTGTCGTAATGTTTGGACAATATGTAATTTCGGAGACTACGGTCAAGTTTAAATGTGGAAAGAATTACTCCTTAACCCGAAATTAACATCTTTAATTTATCTGTAACAGGTAAAAACTAACAAAAATCGAAGAATTCTTAACCTTACAAAATAAAATCGTGTGGTTAAGGTTAAGGAAACAAGAATAATTGAAGTCAACCTCCTACCAGCAAAGTACTGATCGAATTGGATGACAGCTATGACTAAAAGATTGATATACGTATCCTTCACTCAGCTTCCATACAATTTTCATGGTATATGCAACTCCTGGGAACCGGACAAAATGGCCCTGGACAAAATGGCCCTGGACAAAACGGCCCCGGAAAAAACGGCCCCGGAAAAAACGGCCCCGGACATAATTTCCCAAACGCAAGGTAGGCCAAAGTGTCCCCACGCACCAGAATAAGTATTAATTATTCCCTCTCCGATGTTGGTAAGCGCTTCAAAATCAGTCAGATGATTAATTATAATGCCTTTAACAAGTTTGCGGTATTTATTTTGTTCTGAAAAAGTTAATTAGCAACATTATACTCCATGTCGACGTTTTTACATATAATGTGATTTAACAAACATCCCGACTAGATAGAAATTGAGTAGGAATACTTCAATCACGCATTTAAGTCAATGGCGATAAAAAAGATTCGAAAAAAGACCCGAGTTCGACTCCAGGATATAATTTCTGTTTCCCGTAAAAAGCGATTTTTCGATGTGCATAATTCCATTCATTCCGGGGCCATTATGTCCGGTCCATTTTGTCCGGGGCCATTTTGTCCGGAGCCGTTGTGTCCAGGGACATTTTGTCCTACACCCGTTTTCTGGTGAGCGAACATGGAGAATCGAGATTTAGAAACCATAAGCCGATTTATAACCGATGGAATTTTGATGTTAAAAAACAAGAGGCTCGCGTAAATCGAGCAGTGAGTCATAGAACATTACTCGCGCATAACTGAACTCGCGTAGATCGGGAGTTGCGGCTCGCTTTTACTCGACTCGCGAACCCCTTGTTTTTTAACATCAAAATTCCATCGGTTATAAATCGTCTTATGGTGTCTAAATCTCGATTCTCTATGTTCGTTTACCAGAAAGCAGACGCCGCCGTTTTCCTTTTATTATTTTCTCATGCTACAACACTCGATAAAATATTGATTTCGCTTGTCCTCGGGGTTGATTATTATGGTGTCGTTCGGAAATGTCTTTACAGTAGCCCCTCCGAATAAGGGACGAATAGATATGGATTTTATTGCAAGATGGAAAAGCTTCAAATATTTATCACGATTAACCCATTCCGTTCCCTACCTCTTCCGCGAACATCCTACGCTCGTTTTTCGCCGAATAAACGGTATGAACGGAATGTGGAGACGCTGAGAACTGTATAATGAGCGTTCGTAAGGCAATTGATAAGAAGGGGAAAGATGAACAAGATGGCGTAGTATGAACAAAAGAGTAGGAAGAGATGAAAAAGAGCTCGATCAAGAAGGCATTCAAGTTAAAGCGGCGAAGAGAATTTCCGGAGAACGCGAAAAAGAAAAGGCCACCTCACTTTGGAGATGTTTTTGTTAAAAGGAGAGCAAACAAAATGGAACCCAGGAGTTTGCCATGGTTTGATTTCAAGGTCGGCCGTAAGGGAAGCGGATAGGGTCTTTGACGAACGATCTTCGTGGTTTTTCCCGAAGGATTACCTAGAGGAGGGGGAGGCTGCGAGGATGAGATGGGGAAATTGGGAGAGGAGTTGGGGAAAGAACGATCCGGGGTGAAGGTAGCGGTGGGAGGAGGAGAGATAGAAGGGGCAGGATGGAAGAGTCCATTTCCCAGAATTGGCTTCCGAGTCTGCTCATTTCCGGCACCTTAATGGTCCTTTCTGAACCGTCAACACAGCGTCAGGTTGCCTCATCGTCAACCTTGGTTACCGGGCAAATGATTAAGGTTATATATTTTTCCCGCCGTAGAACAAGACGCGTATGATTCGAAAAAAATACGCATTTTTTTAATCTCACGACTATAGTCGCTTTGAATGAATCGCTTGTAAATTTTAAATTCACGGTAGACCCACACAAATCAGTCGACGAACGAAATTAAAACATATTCGGCGTATTTATATATCTAATCATGCCAGCAACTTGAAGATCAAAATGGCGACTGTTGTAACTTTAAAACTATAGAAACAAATCACTATATTTTAGACCCTCCAAATTTCCTTAAGAATTTTTCATAAATAGGAACAGGCCTTTAAAGTAATATACATTTTAACTCACAACACCATCCTCAAGGGATGCCTCGACAAATATTTTGCCCCTGAATTTGTTGTAAAAATAGATTTTTCTGAAAAATTACAACGAATAAAAAAGGGACCTAAACTTAATATGGTTCCATGTCAATTTTTAATGCTATACGACCAATAAGCAACAGTAAAACTGAAAAAAATCTCAAATGTTCGTTCAAAATTATTATCAAATTATTTATGGTAAGCATTGAGTTAAACGTGACGTAGAACGCATTTTGTTTGGACCACGACAGTTTGATCTAAAAATAAAATAACTATCTCCGAAGCTCCTCCTGAGCACCACCTGTTGAATATGCAGCTGGTTTCACGAGCACGATTCAGGGCAACGGTTAGAATAGCGATGCGAGTAAAAGTTTATCCGTATAGGTAACAGCGAGAACTGGAAAAAAAGACCAGGTTTTTCATACCGCGGAAGATTTGGTCTATTTACGGATGTCCACTCACCGCAGGCGACCGAGACGACTAGGTTGGAAAACACGATTTTTGCGAGCAAGATGCTCTTTTATCCTTCTACTTACTCTTTACGCGCATCTGCGACGATATATATTTCTTGGGTCATTACGCTGTCGCCTGAGATACCACTCCTCAACGCGTCTCACGAACGCATTTTCCTCGCGAATGATTTCGCCTCGTGGCGAAAATGATTCCCGGTTTCGTCACTCCGCCGGCGATGAAAAAAGAAAGTCCCGGAACTTTCTATTTTATCCTCATCGATTTTCCAGTCAATGTCGCACAATTGCCATTCGATGCCAACGCTTTGTTCTCGCCGTCAGCCAGGATCCCCACGTGGAGATGATCGCGGCATTGATGTGACTTTGAAATGCCAAGAAAGACGAATGGATTCCATGACAACCTGTTCGAAAGCGATTAAAAACAGCCACATCTATTAACTGATTTTCAATTACGTTTCCACGAATGTCATGGCGTCATTTGAACTTAAATCGGGTTTTTTATGTATAAGGTACGTTACGATGAATGGTAATGTTTTGGAGGGATCAGAAACAACTTCAGCAGACGTTGATGTTTACTTTTAAATAGATCCGCACCTTACTAAATATATAAAGATCGTGGTAAGTCAACACATTAGGAGCTTCAGTCACTGCTATGATTTTCTACCCAGTGTTTGGCATGTATGTGTATAGAGGTTTCGCTGAATTTCACGGGATAAGGAAACAGTCCACTGCAAGAGATTTGTTAAAATCAGAAAAAATATTTGCTAAGCTAATGGAAATTCTAACTGGGAAGTATCTGAAAATCGCCAGGGAATAATTCGCAAAAATAAGACTGAATCATCAGAAATCGCGGGCTCTAATGTGGCCTTGTCACGTTCTAAGACAACAAGTTCTGATATTGTCGCAGGTTATCTAACTCGCATTCCGTGACGAAACGCAATTTTCAGTTAGCCTTTGTCCTCGATGATAAAAAAATTATTCGTCTCGAATAAAAATTATTAAGAATCATAAATAAGACGCTCATAAACAGACGCGGATAATCCGTTACGAGAAGATGACTAAGAAATGAAAAGTTAATGTCGTTATATTTTATATATACGTATTTGACTTTTACAGAGAGCTTTCAACTTAATGGAATGACAATGACAACTTTAGCATCTTCCCCTTTATGTTTTGAAGGCTTAAGCAGTTTACTAAAAGTAATGACAAATAAATTACACAAAGAAGCTTAACTTCATTTCAATGTTAACGGATTATAATTGAAGCTCACCAAATATATTCATGAAATCTTATGTATTGCCAAAAATTTATTATACCATTAAGTGATATCGGGAATATATTACGCGATGCCGATGTACAAGGTTTGCCAATAAATTAATGTACCACATTTTTCTCGGCCAAAATATATTGTGAAACACCCATAACATAAGTAGATTTATTGGTTACATGCGCATTATTTTTCCACATAATCCCCTTCCACCTGTGACATCACGCCATGCATTTCTTCCCGGTAAAAGTTCTTCCGTGACTCTCGAAGCTGTGTTTTCATTTCCTCAATAATTTTGTGTTCGTTGGTAAATTTTCGCCCGCGATCCCCGAAAAGGCGAGTCTGAGTGGGCAAGATCCGGGTCTTATGGCGGATAGGGCTGCACAATCCACTAGAGTTTTAACATTTCTTCAGCTTGTTTAAGGTGGCGACGTAGACCTGTGAGTTTATTGCCTGTCGTTTTGACATGCCGTTCACTAAAATGTCCCAAAAAATCTTGGCCATGATTTCCGCGTACTGAGAGAGCCACTTTAAACTTCTTCTACTGAAGAGAGGATGACGCTACTCCATGGCTTCTCTCTCAAAGTGAAGGATCCATATGTTATCGCCGGTGAAAATTCGTGACAAAAAGGCTTCCCCTTCTACTTCATATCGTGTCAACAACTCTGCGCAAATTTCTTTTCGCAGGGTTTTATGTTCGACTGCCAGCTATCGAGAAATCCATCTCGCGCAAACCTTTGAATAATCCAGAGGATAAAAATTTGTGTTTACATCTCCTTGGCTGATTTCGAGCCTGAGTGCCAATTTTCTGGTCGTGACTCGTCGTTCCTTCATGTCGTCAGTCCGTTGCATAATATCGGCAGCGACGGACGAGACAGGACGACCAAAGTGCGGCACATCGAGAAGATTAGCTTTACCTTGTCATTACCCGCTTTGCCCAGCAACTGACAGTGCTTTTATCGACAGTACCATCCTCATAGACAGCTCTTAGCCAGTTATGAATGTTGCCAACTGACTCGTTTTCCGTTGTCCGAAACTCAATTACATCTCTCTGTTTGTGACGCGCATAGCACTTGTGATGCTATCTGTAGGAATATTTTGAAACCTTGTCACCATAAGCAAAAAAATTAAATCTTATAACACCGAAAGTTGCATCCTTTTCATGTGAGAATTATCTATTGTGAAATGTAGTGCCTTACTTTCTGAATGGCCCTTGTAGATATTCAAGTATCTACGTAGGATGACAATGCAATTTTGAAGGGAAAAAAACAAGTCCAGCTTGACAATGCAGTGATGCGCACAATGGTGCGACAATACAAGAGCATAGAAAATTGTATTTCCGATCGTCTAAATAACGGAACAGGTGAATAGCTTTTGAAAAGAATTCATACACTTGTTTCTCCATTCATCACTCTCTCTCTCTCTCTTCCGCCTGCGTTTGTGCCGGGAGTGAGTGCAAAGGAATATCTCGACCAGAATAATAAACAATAACCTTCCGCTCTTCCACGAGACCACATATGTCCACATACCTTTTAAGAGTTTACTTTTTCCCGCGAATATGTTGCCCGTTGCGGACGGAAACACGCTCGTATAACTTTCCTTCCGACTGAGTATGAATGGTTATTTTTTGACGCGCTTCCTCGTTCCGGTTCACTCTCTGTTCCTTTTTTTCTCAATGAATTCGCGGAGAGTACAAACATCGTATATCTTTCTCAAACTAGCAACTACGCTTTGATGAGTCGAAATTTGATTACTCGAATTTCTTCCTATGCCATATTGAACTAATTACAGAGCGAACTCTATAGGCATTTAATTTCAGAAGCAGCGTGAAAGAAAAAGAAATTAAGCAATTTAAATTCATCCTACCTTCATCATAGCGATTTTTTACTCTTAATTTGAAATAATAATAAAACAGTTTTGCAGTGTGTCAGCCTATGGCTTCTGTCAATAAATGTGAGAAGGACGAGTATGGATTTTTTGGCCTAAATTTTTAATAAAATTACATTGTCTAGTGATTTGGTCAATAGCGTAAGTTCTTCGACCGTTTGCTTATTCTATTCATGCTTTTTGCAATAACTCCTCCCACGTTCGAATCGTGAGAGCTAGTTTGCGCTTCATTTATGGAGGAAAAGTGAAGATGCAAATACTATTTATAGTGTACGGTTGGCGTTTGTTCCACTTTAGTCATCTATAGTATTTCAGCCGTTTACATTCTTATAGATAGATATTTTCGTAGAATCAGAAAAATTCTTTCGCCTTATCAGTTTTATGCCAACCTTTAATTCACCTTTTTTGACTAATGTAAACATTTAATCTAAAATTATAGTCGGTAAGAAAAATAACAAAGAATAAACAAAATTCTGCCATTACAAAATGAATCTTTAGTAGATAAAATTCGTGTTTGACGAGTCTAACATGAAAATTCCCTCGATAGATGTCTCCACCAACAAGATCTTTTGGGGATAAGGCGAACTACGCGTGGTAACATTTCTAAGGCAAGCGAAAGTTTTGATGTCGGCGAACTCATTAACGTCGATCGTCAATTTTAGATCGCACGGAGTTCGGCCTGCAGAAAAGAGAAAGCAAAAATAGAGAGAGATACATTTTTCCTCGCCATTCACAACGGCTGGACGTTCGGTTGACCTATGGCCACGGAATGAGGCACAGATATCTCCATGTTGATGCCAATGCTCCCTTCACTACATCTGAGAAAGATCGGCCGAAGATTCACGCAATAATAAAATTTGAAAAGTTTTAATGCCGGTAGCTTAAATCGTTGAAATCTTCTCAAAAAAATATCAGTGAACAAAATAAGAAGTTATCACGTCATACTTTTATCTGATCGTTTTCGTTTTTAAATGCAAATTTCTTTTCGCCTAAGTCGTTTGTACACTTGAGAACCAGTGTGACCAAATCACCCTAATCTATAGATATTAATAAAAGGCAATGTGTGTGTGTTTGAACAGCATATCTCGAAAATCAAGAACCTTAGAAACTTAAAACTTGGTACACGTATTAATGGGACCATGAGGATGTGCACCTCGGGGCCAGAATTTTTATTTTTGGTGGGAGGGGGAAGGGGATGGAGGTGTCATTTCCCATAAGATAATACGTAAAAATCGATGTTTCGACTTATAGGCTTTTGCAAATTAAAATTAGAAAGAATTGACCTACGATCTTTGGATCTGAACCGTTATAAAGAAAAATAAATAACGTTTCTAATTCTTATCGTCACATTTTGTCTACGATACAAAATAGCTCCAGTTCTACGTTTAAATCATTTGATTAATTTAAGCTTTTTAACGATATGTTGCCTTGCCGACTGTGTCTTTGTTAAACTTCGAAATTGGAGAGAGATAGATAGATAGATAGAGGATATGAAGAAACAAAAGAGAGAGAGAAGAGAGATGAAGAAAGAAAGAGAGAGAGACAGAGAGGGAGAGAGAGAAAATTAAATGTTTCACAAATTAAAAATAATTTGGGCATATAATAATTGTATAGTGTAATGTATTTCTTTGTTATACAATTTCTATTCGCCCAAAACTATTTTCACTCTCTGTAAGACTGAATTACGTGAATTTTATATTTATTGTTCACTTTTTAGTGCCTGTAAAAGTTGGTTTCATTAATTTAGACTTCAATTTGAATTTAATACTTAATTCACGGATACCCGTTATATCTGAGGGGCAATTACGCTAGTTTTCGATAAACTTGGACCGGGTAGGGAGACATCCTTCGCTGCTTTGTACCGTTTTGAGACAGGCACAACGAAAACTTATTGAAATAGTAAAGGTTTCGCTCGATGCGATCCAAAATAAAAAGGTAGACACATTTCTTGTATTAATGCATTTCATAAAGATTTTCTATTTTAAAAGGTTTTCATGGATTATGAACGGTCAATAATTCCTACGTATTCGAAGAGGAAAACTGCGATTTATGTTAAAGAGAGAAGACATTTCTTTGGAAAATGCAACTTATCGAAAACTATGCTACTGATAATTTTCATACACGAATGTTCACCCAAATTTCAAGTATCTTTAGTACATACATGTTAATAGAAAATGATGGAAGAATTGCAGAGCAAATTACATAAGGCGTTTTTTTTCTTGTTTTGTGGTTATGACGTCCTCATAAGATTAAATCTTTGGTTGAGATCGACGGCCTCGTAATATAGTCTACAAATTCCCTTTAAAGGCATTATATCAATGATATAAAAACTCCTTGTCACGGCAGTTCTACTTCCAATCGTTAAAAATCTGAAAATTTTCCCTCTTTTTTGGATTCAAAAAAATATACGCTCTCATTCGACGCGGATTTTATTCCCGTTTTCAAAAATTATAAACCTGTCTTTCAGCTATAGAACTGTCCATATCCTGAGCTCCTGTCTTAATTACTACTAATTAAAAAAATGCAAATTTATAATGCCCTGCACCGATAACAAGCTTTTCTTATGTGTAGAAATGAAACTAAGGGGTTGGAAAAAGACACTGATTAGTCCCCAGCAGCTGATCCTATATGCACCAAATTTATACCATATCTAGCCCTCAGCTAGACCAATCTACCCTGAAAATTATGTTTCTCCAAGTTGCAGTATTCTAGAAATATTACCCAAACGGATGGACGGACGTACGGATGCACAGACAAACCGAATATATAAGCGACTTTTTTAGAAAGCGCTAAAAACTGCTGAAAGTAATGCATTAATGAGATATAATCGATGTTTTTTAAGATGTCAATCTCACTTAGCCAGCCAATTTATGCCGGAGAAAATGGAATTAAGATATTTTTACGATAATATGTTATCTCTGCATTTTCTTTTTGTTTAAAGAGTGGAATTCGATCTGAGACCTCGCATGCAAATTTTATCATGAAAATGGTAACTATCTCGTGAAAGCTAGAGCTTGGTTAAAAAGGAAAAACCCATTTTGGAAATAAGGATAATACTTCTGAAAGGAAGATAGTAATTTAATAGCTCGATTCAAATAATTCGATAGGTCAACCAACTTTCGTCATCTCACTGCGTGTCCCGCGGACTGTTAGAAAGTCGAAACGCGCTACTATCGGCACGAAAAGAATTCTTTATCCAAGCACTTTTTTATTACCATCCTCTCTAAGATTCTGAATTTATACCTTCAGCTGTCTACTCGACGAGAATGAAAAACATTCCATCTCCATTATATTTATTCCTATGTCATTGTTTTTAAGCGTAGGCAGCAACAATCCACACAACACTAGTGCGCCTCAAAAAAAGGCTACATTTTGCCATTAACGACGCAGTTGTCGGTCACCACGCCAGCAGTTCCATTTTTTCGCAATTTGAAGCGGATAACCGTGTAATAAGCACAATGTGGAGCTCCCTTTAGCCGCAAAACCGCAAGGCAGTTCATCATAACCAAGGAAAAGCTCAAGAGCTGCGACAATCTGTGTCAAAAAAGCGGGGGGAATCCGGGGAGAAAATCTCGATTTAAAAGCGAATAAACGTGGTCGGGAAACAATAGCAAGAAAATCTAATGCGGATGTCTATCGTAGTTCGACCGTTTATCCCCGAAGGCGCGGATCCCCTGGGAGTTCCTAGTAAATTATGTACGCCACCGAGCACTCGTAAAGATCGCTTCAAAGGTTCTCCACGCTGACGCTGAATTTCTCCAACTCCGCAAAGGGAGGCGTGGCATCACGCGTGACTTTCACATTGCTATCGTGGCCCACGGTGCTAAAACAACCCACTAAATGGATGCCTGGGAATCTCACTGGGACGCCGGCCAAGCGTGCGAAAGACAACAAATTCGTTTCGGCGATATATCGCGTTTAAAACTCGGCGGGTGGGTTGGTGCCCGCGCATGCTTCCTTGCTCGGCGATTTCTTCGCCCCGTTTATGGTCGTAATTCTTCTTTGAAAAATAGAGTGCAGTTCTCATCCACGTTTTAGGATTAGGCCCAGGTACTCGGCTCACACTTTATTAGACAAATATCATTCGTAAATTGAGTAAATGGCGTTCGTCTAAGTGTGCCTACCATTCACATGTTTAATCATGCAATCGATCCGATAGCCCCTTTGGTAGGAACTCGCGAGGTATAATTCACTTATTAAATAAAATTTTAAAATGCTGTCATCAATATGACGAGTTGCAATTTCCAGAATATTCTAGATAAATTACTTCCCTTTTCGCATATAAAATATCATCACAGCAATGAAAATTAATCTCCAATCTAAGGAACAATTAAATTACAGATCACAAAAAAATATAAAGTAGCGGTTGCAAGAATTCAGACATTTAACGCAAAAAATACTTTAGCAAGACTTGGATTTAGGCAAAGAAGTGGTGATTTAAAACGCCATTCCTAAAAATGTTAGCCTCCGCGATATTTTCATTTTTTTAGTACTTTTGCTAAACTTTTTATATTGTAAAAAAAATTCTACATCGACCTTAAAATTCATTTAATCTTAAAGAAAACTACTACACTAAATATTTCATTAAAGGTTTGGTTTCATAGTAAAGGCTTATTTCATGTTTATCACGAGCTTTATAAGGCATATTATGAACAGGTTCTGATAACGCATTGCATTTGCATCTCGGGCGTGAGCTTGATAACAGCCGGACTAGATTATGTGCTAAAATACCAACCGGTGCAAACTTCTAACACGAAGCGCTGGGAGAAACCGCCAAGGCTTATACGGCCTCTTTTGAAACCGATAACCAATCATGCCAGACAACGAAGAAACGAAACTTAATAGCCTCCCTCTATTACAAAAGCCACCAAGGTCCTTTTCAAAACCACTAATCAATCCGACAAAACTTCCCAGATTTAATTACTTAGACTTTAAGTGTAAAGCGGCACGCAACAATGCATACCCGTTAATTAGACAGGCATTGTCCATTATTTAACAATGGAGTTTCCCATTAAGTGGGACACTTCCCCGGAGGCTCATCTTTGTGTTCTATAGCCTTAGTTTCAAGTCTTATACAATTTCTAGAGACACAAAGAGCCTCCGTGTATTCATTATGTGTAACATAAGAACATAAGAAACCCATTCTCAACCGATATTCGAAGCAATATGCCGGGATGCTTAGTTATGGAAGAGGAAGTGATTGTTTTCGTTAAAAGTTTTACCGCGGACTGTGGGAGAAATTGCGGTTACCAAGGAACAATGGTCGCTTAGCGATGTCCTGCCGAAAATAAACAACAAACATCGTCATGGAAAAAACGGCCCTTTCTTATTTCTCATCCGCGATCTAAAAAGAAGACAGGCCAATGTACACGTTCCCAAAATAAAGAAGAACGGATTTATCACCACTAATTGGACGATTCCATTCATTTCCATGTTTGAACAAAAAATGAACATGTTTGATATAGTATTTTAGATAGCTTTAGATTTATCTTCGGCGTAATTTAAAAGATTACGACTATGATTTTTTTGTTCTAGAGGCCTCGATTTTAACCATCGACAGGCAAATCGTATTTTTGGGCGATTTTATTTGTTTGCAATATAAAAAGATTGTGTATATTAACAAGTATACAGTGCGGCGAAATATTTAAAACGTTTTATATATATATATATATATATATAATATATATATATATATATATATACTTATTTTTCGTAAGTTAAATTTTCTCCCTCTAAGTTGTAGCAGAGATAAAATCATTCTTCGGGCACCACTGTGATAGACAATAACATATCTAAAACATGAAATATGTCGACCCGAGTATCTGGCAAAAAATTGTCAAAATCGGACTTACCGTATGTCTAAACCCTGAGTGCTTGGAGCCCCCCTTAAATTAGAGACCCAGGGCCCGGATCCCGAAGACCTATGCCTTAAGACGGCACTGGTCACAGAAGAAACAATTTCGCGTCATCACTCTAAGTGACATCGTAAAATTTTCAAAAAAACCTAAGCGACTCTGACGTCGTTACAAACACTACTTTATATTTGTTTGTTTTTATCTTAACGCTTCGATACCGGAATCTTGACCTTAAAATTAAAATTCAAAAGTTCTTCGGAGCATATAAAACCGCTGTTAACGGAGATGTCAAACCGGAGACGACTTCAAGATACTTTGAGACGAGTTACATCTAAGCTCGCCGTTAACTGTTACTCCATTAACTTGGTCAAAGGAAGTACAACCACCAATCACGCATGGATGTTTTATCTCTTTTTTCGATAACGAGTTAAAGTGACTCGACGCATGAACTTCTGCACTGCTGGCAACCTTGCAAGTAACGGTTTCAAACCGATCGAAAAGAAACAAAAGAATAAGGGGACAGGTTCGGAATGCAGAAGTTCGTTGCCCGTCGACTTCCGATTAGAAGCAAGGAAGATAAAATAAAAATCTGCGGACGTCATCCCTTCCCGGTACTACGATTTCTATAGTAGTCTGCGCAACCTACGTACCTTCCCGAAGAATGACCCAGGTGGCATTGCTGTCGCTTAGCACGAAAAGCATTTGAATTATTCTTGGCTCATCCGCCACACATTACATTTTTCCCGTCGTAAATAAACGAAAGAACTTACTGCGACTATTTTTAGTTTTACTCCGTCGCGGAGGGACACGAAACACGAGGGGAACCTTTAGCGTTTACGATTGAATTGACCTAAAAACGCCCTTGTTAACTGTGAATCGACACATTTGGCCAACATAAGATTAATTACAGCACGCGTAGATCGTGTTTTGAAGAAAAGTAGTGGCTACTTCAGTCCTTTCGTGAGAACATTGCATTCTATGCTATTTATTACGGTCATTGACGAAAAAAGATGAGGTTAGTGGAGCATACAATTAAGTGTAGTATATTTACAGACGCACGAACAAATTTCATGTCTTCGACCTTAAAAAAATATTTTCTAACATGGAAACCGCGTTTTTATAACCGCTAACAATTTAGTGCGTATTTTTAGGGATTTGTTTACATTCCTAATACATTTCTCATTTACTTCTTTTCGTAGCACTGTCTAAATTTACGGAAAAAATCCATTTGGCGTCAGTGTTTGCCTTAGAACTTATTGTTGTGATCAACGTACTTTTTTAAATTTGCCTCCAGATAAATTTTTAAATTGGCCTCTTAACGCCGAAGACCAGCAATTAGACTAGAAAAAAGCAGACTAACGCGTTTTTAACGAAGTATTTCCAGGCAGAGACATAATGCGTAGCATCAAAATATAAACAGAAGAAAAAATAATTTCGCTCTCAAATAACCTTCACCTGCCGTTCGCAAATATAAATACGGAATAAACAAAAGAGGCAGGTCGTCCCTTTTGCCACTCACCCACAACAATTCGACCCCCCTCGCTATTCCCAAGCGCTTTAATTTACGAGCGTCGTTAAAACGGAGAGCTTTTAAACGCCTATGCCATATGTTTGAAATGGTTTAAAACAAAACGAAGGTGTAAAAAATCCACTACGTGTCCCACAACGTTCTAATTTATAATTTCTTTCGTTTTCATTCACATTTTTTCCCGCCGAAAACATAGCAGTCGTCCTTCCATCCTTTACATATGGTTTGAGAGATGCGTTATCTCCGTTACGCATAGCTGATTTCACTTTTTCCCATTCAAAATGTTGGGGAGAGTGTTTGTTTATGTTTAAATATCCTCTCTGCCCTTCAACAGGGTTTGGGTATCTTCGTAACCATTCAATAATTTCTCGTCACTGCGGAGTTCCCTACTTTTCCCATGCCGTAGTGATTCGCACGCGCCTGCGTGTCACTGAGATGGTTTGGATGAAGAAAAGACAAATAAATTAGCAGCGAAGAGGTTTGAGCTTCTCATGTCCCATCTTTCTATGTATCTTCCACCTCCCTCGCGCGCATTACACGTACTTGCAAGTATACCGAGCATGGAAGAAGAGACTCCCATAATTAGAATGCGACTCCAGAGACTGAACAAGAAACTACCGTAACGCGGTATCCCTAATGAGGAAGTTGTCAAGATTCCAGCCTAGGCATAGTAATTTCTCTTAAATTTCAAAAGTAACGGCTTTTTATGTCCGTATACACCCTGTCCAATTTTGTGGGAAGCAGGGGAATAAATCTAACTCGTAAACCGCAGTAACTCGCGAGAATATCATCGCAATATAATTTTTCCCATAATTTGAGCATGGCGTTGAGTAATACTCCCCAGAATAACTTCCAAGCACAGGAAGTATAATTTTAATTCTAAATTAAACTAACCTAGCCATTTTGAAAATCAGTTCATTGCCCTCCAACTCGAAAAACAATCATTCATCAGCGATGAATTTAAAATTATACGTTTTTCTAATAACACCTTCATTGATTATTTTCATATCAAGCATATAATTTCTATACATATATTAAGTAAATTTTACGACAATCTCGTCGCTTGCTTATCAAAAATAAAACATTTATTTTCCAGCTTCAGCAAGCTCGCAATATTTTGTGAGCAATAAATTTAAATTTGAAAGAATTGCAAATACAAGTCATCGATATATTATTTTAAGACTTTTTTCCCCGCCTTTTAAATTTATGGGTAAGATTCATCGATCCCTTCTGTTATATCCCAAGGCGCAGCCGAGACGCTACCATCACTCTGTCCTAAGGAGCGAACGCACCCAGAATATTTCAAAACACCCGACGTTAAGGGGCGCTCATTTCGCCAGGGACTATTCAACCAAAACTCTCCTCTCTAACGGCTTAATTATCCCATAATCACGAAGGATCATCGTCCTTTCGGCCGTCGCTTCGGCCAACAAAACATCATCAAACCCTACTGAGATTTCTCGAGAGAAATGAAAGAGAAATAAAAGCTCATTTCTCTCCCTCTCCCTTTCCATCCCTCTTACCCTTTGTTAAAAAAATACACTACTACAATCTCATTCCGCAGCACTCCCTCCTAAGCCATTGCCTAATTTATTTATTAAAAAACGATCTGAAAGCGCGAATCTCTCCCTCTCTCTCTCTTCATTCCATTAGCTTCCGTGTTTCGGCGCCTAAAAACAAAACGAAAAATGGCGGCGCGTTGTATTGTGGAGATAAGTTTTGTAAGAGGCGACGCGAGATGAGGTTTTTGTTACGAGAGAAGAGAGTGAGAAAGGGTGGGGAGGGGGATAGAGGATTCGCGTTGCTGATGCGTGCGACATTATCCTCCGCTAACACGCAACCGCGCACGTGTATATGTGAGCCTGTGAGTGGACGATGACTTTTTTCTCCCCTTCCCTCTCTCTCTCTCTCTATGCGATGGGAAATGAGAGGAGTTGAATGGACTCGCAGTGGTCGAACAAGAGTTCGGAGAAGAAAGAAAGAAAGAGAGAGGGGGGAAGAGAGGGAGGAGATGGGAAGCTTCTGTCGCATGGAGGAGTTGGAGGAATGGGAGAGGAGGGGAAGTAGAGCGGGAAATGGCGAGGAAAAGTGAATTTCGGCGAACTTCTTTTTTTTGCTACGTGTGTCCATTCCCCTTTTTGAAACAAAGCTCATGACCCGAAGCTGTTGGTCCACTAGAAAGGAAATCCAATATTAAAAAAGGCGAAGAACGAGAAAAAACTGTTTCCTCCGTCTCTTTTCATTAAGTGAAGCAGTAATTTATATATTTCTCTCCCTCTCTCTCTCCTTTTGTCGTGTTTTGGGGGAAAAAATGGTCGGCCCGTGTTTGGGAGCTGGCGTTAGTATCCACGAGATACGACGGCCGGCCTTATCGCTCGCATTGTCCGGTTTCCCCTCTCTCACTCTCTCTCCGGCCGAAATTTACGCATTTTGCAGTCGCCCTGCAATTCGGGGATTGGCAAGGAAAGAGAAAAGTGCGATTGGGTGGAATAAGTGGAATAAAGACGGGGGATAACCGGAGCAAATTGAAATCCGCTTTCTATTAAAAACAGCGACTTTGCATAAACAAGAAGCAAAACTTATTGAGAACAATATTGTCACAAAGACGAACCGCCTCAAATTTTCGCCACAGATTGATTTATAAATACATTTTTTTTAATTCAGTTAATCATTGTTTGGTTGAAATGTGAGCGAAAATGTAGATCTAATAACAAATATTAAATCCCATTTAACACAATGCTTCACTAAAGAAGATTCTTAACATAGAAAGAGGTGTTGAAATGTAAATATTCGGAATGAGATTTACCTACTTGTTGGATTATTGAAACAGATAACAATAAAAAGAGGCGTAGCGGTGGAGATGGTTTACTTAGAAACTCGAAAAAAATAAAATTTTATTATGAACCCGAAGATGATGTATCACATCGAAATCAAGGTCGTATTGAAATACAAAGTTTTTATTTTATTTGTTCATCATGGAAGTGTTCCACAAGATTATGCCCACCACCGTGAATTTTATTCAAATTTTATTATTATATAATTATAATATTTATATACGCATTGTCTATTCACCTATAATATCAAAGAAATAAAAGACAAAATTACGTGTTTCTATGCTCCAAAAAATATTTTTTGCATAAAATCTTTATGTGATATTCAAGAGAGGTGTATACCATCAAATCTTGCACCGGGGAATCACGCAGCTATAGCTATGTTTCTAAATTAATGTATATTGGGCAAGCTCGGCCAAAATTCAATAAAATACAAGAAGTTAATATCTGGATCATTTCTCCATTTGCAATAACTTCCAATCCCATCAGAAAAGTCCATCGTAATGTTCTGCGAGTGTGCACGCAATCGACTAAACCTCAAAGAATAAGAGATTAGGAAAAACAAAACTGACTCTCCGTCAGAAAAACAACTCAATAAATATATGTACCCACCAAATGGGATCTGATTTACGAATCACTATTATAGTAGCCGAAGAGCGGACTAAATTTAACCTATAATTTTGATTTCGAAGCATTTAGTCGATTGATTGGATAATTTTCTTCTTGATTTTTTAATCGTGTACCTAAAACAATCTCTCGCTGTAAATTATTTCTATTGGCAACCTTTTGACTTTTATATTTATCGTTTCCACGAAACCGTCAAATGTAAACATAATCAAGTTTGTTTTTCGGGCGTTTCAAAAAGGATCGCATGTCCAGTCACAAAACTTTAGAAAGGAAAATTCGCGCGTGCTAAACTAAAAACACGCAATTATCGTTTGCTTACCATCGCGTATTTATATCCATTTTTCCTACTGAATCATGTGTTAAACGTTCCTCGCGCTTTTTCTTCCGTCACCGTTCGCAAAAAGCTTAGTCATTCGATAAAGTGAGCGATAGCGTTGCTTTCGGCGTTAATTGTCGGTTTCTGGTTTAAATGGCAACCTTCCACGGCGATATATTGCGGATTAAATGGTTTTAACGCTATTATTGCCAGATTACACGTCGGGAAAAACCGAGAAGTTCGCCACATCCTCCAAGTTTGAAAAAAAGAAAAAACAATAAAATTTGCTGTCATCTCATGAGTAGTGGGAGAATTGGTTCAATGAATTACTTTTACTTGCTCATATACGTAGTATATTGAGAAAGTATCGTAATCATGCAAAATTCGACTTCGAGATTTTGATGAAAATGCACATTTTAGGTGTCCCTGATTCCATAAAAGTGGTTTTCGCCATGCCGTCTGCCAGTCTCTACATTCTGTCTGTCTGTCGGTCTGTTCGCTGTTCTGGAGTCCAAACGCGTAAATAAAATCGAATGATCTCGTATTTGTGCAATATATCATATTTTGCAGACCCTTGTTTCATAAAAATGATATTGCACAAAAATGAAGGGTAGTTTATTCTTGGCGATTTTCAGAAATATTTTATTTACTCAAAAATGGCTCCAGAGAATTTGATCAAATCAATCCAATTGTAGAACCTGATGTCACAAATAATACTACGTAAGTCATACATCTCTTAAAATCACTATATGGTGTCCAGGGACATTACAATGTACGCTAAGCTACCTTACCTAAGCCCTATGACGTCACGCCACCGCCGCGATCCACACAAAATCATATTACAGCCTAAACGGTTAAACTAAATCGATTGATATATGGATAATATCATTCATAATAAACACTCTGGGGAGATGAATGATATTGCGCAACAATTAAGGGTACTTTATTCTAGGATATTTTGAAACAAAATTCGATTTACTCAAAAATGGCTACAGGGATTTTGATTAAAATCCATCCAATCGTGCAGTCTGATGTCACAAATAATACTAACTATGCCATATGTCCCAAAAATTAAAATTACGACGAGTGGCATTAAAATATACGCTAAACTACGGTTAACTTTGATTTACAAGCGTTTTTCTTTTATAAGCGTACACAGTCGACCAAACGTATAAATACGTATATGAGCAAGTTTGCGCAATGTATAATGCGCTGTTTATTTTGCGTTGCCTCCGTGGACACGGTTACGCGATCCCTGATGGTTTACGGTTTTTTTTGTGCTTAAGAGGGGTTTTACCTAAAATAAATATATCGCGTTGCGGTTTTTTTAAAGCGAATATGAGCAGATTTATATATATATATACGCCACCGCAGCGAAATAATTATAAACGAGAGGCATCTTGGGACCAAAATAAAATTCTGAAAAGAGAACGGATAAAGCGAGGTAAATTTTTCCCTGGTTAAGCCTAGAGTACGCCTCAATTATCCGTTTTCCTTTAAAACCGGGTTTATTATCAGTGTTAAAAGAGGCACCACAGGGTAACTACAAGATTGAAGAAGGTGCACAGGACAAAGGTTCTCTTGAGTGGTCGGCCCTTTCATGGCAAAATTATTATCTTTTTTAAATATTTTGAAAATGTGCCAAAAATAATTTGAAAAGCTATAAAAAGAATCAAAATTAGAATATTTAATAAACGATATAGATATAATTAAATAATTAATGATAAATTTCTTGAAATGTTTTCCAGAAAATTGAGAAAAAGTCAAAATAGCATGTTCAACCCAATAATAGTTTTTAAAAATACAAAAACCGGTATATGTTTTCAATTTCCTATGTCTCTAGTAGGTAGCAGTGTACAGAACATGGGAATTATGTCATTCAACAAGCATGGGATGCGAATAATTTAGAGCACAATAGCCCAGAAAGTACCGACTGTATTACCACTAGGATTCAACTAAGAAGTTTAATACGATTGCTGGAGGTAAATAGGATATTGCCGCATGATAGGCCATAATTTATGAAGAGGTATTGATAATAGGTAGATCGGTTCACTAGGACGAATGCCTATGTGTTCAGCATACCTTTGTCTTCATGGGAATATTTAAAAAAAAAACGGAAAAACATCACGAGGGAACTTCCACTTCCGGAGGAATGACATTTTTAAATTAAACGTTTAATAATTTTTCTAAGTATGAAATTTCTGTTAAACACGTTTCATCTGTAAAAATACGTTTATTTGATATTTAACTTTTTGCTGTGGTATTGTGAGGAAATGAAATATCGAAAGCACGCATAAATTACATTCAAGTTTCAAAATTTAAAAAAAAATCTTCCTCTCAAAAAATTATTATTTGGCTTGGCTTCTCAGCTTTTTTTACATATGCCATTCATTTTATACGATTTCATCAACAGCAGCGACGAATCTTTTAATACTCCTTTTAATTTTCGCATTGGAAGAGTTGGCACACGTTTATTATTCTATTTTGTAGTATAGGTATATAAAAAACTGTGGCGAATTCATACTCCATTTTTTTCCTCTTAAGCATGAATACGAGGAGCCGTTACGCACTCCCACCTCACGTTTTGAATTTCTTTTAGGCTTCTCGCATCCTAAAACCCTTGGAGATCTCGGCGCAAATTGCTTCGCGTTAAGCCCCTCTATCCCTCACTCCCTCTTCCCCTCCCTCCCTCTCTCTCTCTCCCTCCCTCTCCCTCCCTTCCTCTTCCCCTCTCTCTCTCTCCCTCCCCATTCCCTCTCTCTCCCTCCCCATTCCCTCTTTCTCCCTCCCCCTCCCCACTCCCTCTTTCTCTCTCTCAGGGGCGCCGAGAGCTAGCGCGGGCCCCGGTGCAAAGTGTATGTGTATATGTGTGTGTGTATATGTTTTTGTGTGTACGTGCGTGTCCGCATGTATTTAGATATGAGGGTTAAAATGCAACAAGTCATTTCTAAAAAATATATTATTTATTGAAAAAATAACGTGTTAATCTTAAAGAGCTAAAGCAATTTAATGAATATAACAAAAATAAAACATAAGTATAACGAGTATACGGGTAAATACGGTATTTAACTTATGGGTGATTACAAATTAAAATCTTGTTGCTTAAGTAAATATAACTAAGTATATAAATAAATAACTAGCGATTACTTAACTTTATTGTTAATACAAATTAAACGTCTTGAAAATATAAGTAGATACAATTTATGCTGGTTGCACAAAAATATTGAATACATACATAGCACATATTTATACCGTATAAATGACCGTGATAAATGGATGTTAACTCAAGGAATACTAGGAAACCACTGAGATCTCTATTTCCGATCACTCTAATTTTTGTTAACATCTTTACCCGCACATCCACTTTGTCAACAATACAAGTACGTATACAGCATGCCGGTATACTCGGCCGGGCTCCTCGAAGAATTGCGGGCCCGGTATTGTAGACCCCCTCCACCCCCCCCCCCCCCTCGGAAGAAATATTTTAGGCACGGGCACTAAATCTCGCAGAGACGAATTAGAAAAGAAACAATCGCAAAAGTGCCTCGCTGAAAATCCAAGGTTGCCACGGTAACCGATCCGAGATGAAAACGTTACGAAATCCTTAACACTCGCAACGTTCCTTGATGAAAACCACGGCTTTGCGTTTGCAAAAATGCTTTCTTTATCTGTTCCGCGCCTTCTGATATGAACACCCATTTCTTCTCTTCGTCTTTGAAAGTATAAGGGCTTACGTTTCATCCTTACTTTTTGAACGAGCGATACACGATCTTTTGTTATTGCTACGGAATAGAACCGACTCGGCGCCTTGTTTTTCTACCACACTTATGCATTAAATTTTTATTTTGAAGGCTAACTTTGGAATCTTTCGCGAAGGTCGCTTCTTTTGCTAAGACGTCTTAAAATGTTGCCCGGAAGATAAAAGAGCGCAACAGCCTTTGGGATCTAAATCTGACAACGGACGAGAAAAGTGAATAGATTTAGACACGCTATAATTTCCAGTAAAGACCTGGGGCTGCGGCCAAGAAAAAACGGCACCGAATAAAATGAAGTCGAAACGATACTGTGTGACGTCACTTTGAAAGAAAGCGAAGGGGAATTTTTCCGGTGGTATAAGTGAAACACGTCATCGATCTCGTTTTATAAATACGCCTCTCGTCATCAAAATGGGAGGATTTCGGGCCGGTCGTAAACTGTAGCAGCTTTCTCGCCAAAAAAAAATAAAAGAAAATTTTTATGGATCGCGAACGAGATATTTTTGATGGAATGTAATGAAATTACTACCGTTGGTCTTAAAACGCATGTTAGACCTGACGTAGTTCTTCGATATCCTGTAACGCAGACGTTAGATTTTCATCTAGGGTGTCTTGTTTGGATTATCTTATATGAGATTTCGATGAAAAGTATACCCTTTACCTAAATAAGCTCGGGCGTAAATTTTCACTGGGGATACGCTTGTATTTGGGCTATCCGTTGCGAATACGTTACTCTGGAAGAAATGTTTGCAACTCAACGTAATTTCACCGTAAACATATAAAAGGCACGTAACGACGCGCAGGATAAATTGAAATGAATGGGTTTTATTTTTAATTGAGGCATATAAAAGATTGGAGAGTTTTGTTAACAATCCACAAATTTAATTTTATTATAATGGTCACAGCCTGTTATTTTACGCTCATAAAGCCAATGATCTCGAAACGGACATTAAAAAAAATCTTTTATCGCTGACATAATAAATGTCACAAGGTCTTCCGGTTTAAAAGCCGGACACAGTCAACATTTTTTTCACGCGGTTTTCCTTTCCCTACCCTGCCTTCCCTTCTCCTCCATATAAAACTTGTAGGGGGAAACCCGCTGACGCCAGCCACGCGACATGACGAAAACTAAATACCACAGGTGGCACCACCGTCATTTTGCGCGAGTTGCCCCGACTATCAGCACCTTGTTCGGCAAAGAAGGTGGAATGCGAGTGTTTCCCCAATTATCGCGTCGGAAAACGGTGAGAGGCGAGTGTGTCGCGGCTACGACGATCGAGGTGCTAAGATGTGCTCCTGGCTAGTATGAGTGGAGGAAGCAGCGGGAAACCCATTTTATTTTTGATCGGAGGACAAATACGGATTCGTGAAAGAGACACCATCACCTGACATCATCGGGGTCGCGTTAACGGGATTACAGGGTTACCAACCTTCCCGCATGTGTCGTCTCCGACCTAGTCAGCCAGGCCAGTAGGTAAAGGTGACTGAAGTAAATGGTACGCAATACGATAAAGTGGGAGGCTTTTTAATAGGTGGATCGAAGGATCGGAATTGATTTAAATTCTCCTCTAATACAAGAGACGTATGCTCATGGTCTGAGGCTGAGATAAGAGGCATCGATTTTTGTTTCCTTTTGAGTACACAAAACCCCTCCATAGAGTGATAGCCATCCTAGTAACCGGTGATAGAGACCGTTCAACGACCTTATCGACAAGGTAGTACATTCAATTATGAAAACAAAAACTGCTTCAAGATTCTGGTACCTCCGTTTTTTCGTCCATAACACAAATTGTCAAAGGACAATAAAATTTCGGCCATTTAATTTCGCTCGCTAAAACCTTACATTCACTGCCTATTTGTCATAACTCAACAAAGTATTTATACCAACCAAAACTGATAATCGGAAAGATTCTTTAAATATAAGATTATTTACTAAACAAATCAATAATAATCCGTTTTTGGATTTCCCGTAAGGTAATCCACTTATTAAAAAGTCGTGGTAATGACATCGTCGTAAAAAATACCGCGTGAGCACAGAAAACTGAAAAATATACTTTAGAATTCAATTAAGCTCACCTAGTTATTTGTGGCGAAGGAATATAAAGCAGAATAAAAAATGCTCTTCACTTGAATGAGCTGCGGCTGTTAAATATTCAGGTTCATCACAAGTATGTAGGTCAGGTTTTCTTTGCAGGTAGTAATTTTACGCAATCTCTTTGCTCCGACACGCATCCTGTCTATTTTGCTTCGACATCCCTCATCGAGTGACAACAAAATAGTAACCTCGCAATCTAGAAAACGAATAGTTAAAAAACAAATTACCGAGTACACCTTATGGCGTGAGGTAATTCCTGTGCCATAACGCATCTGAGTAATCCAGATGTGCATTTCAGATAAGCCGTCCTCAATGACGATTCAATATTCAATTTAAATCGTACCATATGTATCTCTTACGACAAATCATAAAAGCGCCTAGATATAATCTCAAAAATATTTATCGATTGAAGCTAAAATCTTTTCTGATTTTATAAAAACCTTTATACAGGGCTGAAAATCAATGCAAACCCAAGGGCGGGGTAAATTTCCTCTCTTCCCAAGATTTCAAAACACCGAAAGAAGTTAATAAAAAATAAGATGGGAGAAATTTTACTTTTTTACTGCATTAAAATGTTCTCTATTTCCTTTTAACATATTAAAATCTGTATCCTTTTGAAAATATTTTCAAATACTTTATTTTTTCATCTGTGATTACCCTATCTCCTCCCTTCAGTCCCCCTCCCTCCTCCCCCGCCCCAAGAATGAAGCCTGGACCCGCCCTTGTGCAAACCAACAAGTAATTAGATGGAAAAATGTATGCACGTGTCACAAAAGTAAAACTTTTTAAAATTCGTTTTATTGTTTATTTTTATGACATCATGCAGGAAATATTAACGCTGTTGAAAAAAGCATAAACTTGCATTGCTGCTTTCCTCGTAGCAAAGTCGGGTAAATGTAAATTTATAGTAAACGACCCAAAAGCATGCGAAGAAATTACGATCCACTTCCTTCCAGGAAAAAAGATAACTCCTTGACGAGACACGAAAGAAACTCTGGTACATTTCCGCGCCCCTTTTTTCGTGCACCTCTCCATCACTTCCGGACGAAATAATTTTTTAAAAACGATAATTCGTCCCGAGGAGGAAAGGAAAAAACTTACGAGAGCGACCCCATCCATCTTCCTTCCATAAACCGACGCGGCGACGAAGAAAAAAGAAGCCGTTTCCACCCGGCGACACCGCCACTTTCCCTGACGTCAAAATCCCTACCCATCCTACCAACGGCCAAGTTCCTTAAACGGTCTGGACGTCCGCTACAGACTCGGAAGATTTTTTGCGACGTGAAAATAAAAAAATGACAATAATTCACGAGTAGTCGTCCGCTTTGGTTCTTTTTTAATGCACGCGCGGTTGACCGGTCGGTCGTCCGTGAATCTTTTTTCTCTACGCGCTGGTTGTAACACGGACCAGCAGGTGCCTTCGGCGAAGCGATTATGGATTTGTGCGTGTCCGTGCGTGTGTTAGCAGAATCTTCCCCCACCTCATCGTCTCCCAACGGACGGCGAAACTTCGCCAAGTGCTCCCCTTTTCTACCTCGGGAGACCTTCAAACAACGTGAAGGGAAAGCCACGAGACAGTGGCAGTCCTCAAAGCGCGGTCTCGCTTGGCGTCTGCAGGATAGCACGTGACCTCTGTCCGCGACTCATCTCTCTCCCTTCCCCTCATACCTCTCTCTCTCTCTCTCTCTCTTTCCACTCTTCTTTCTCCTCTCTCGTATCTCTCATCTCACTAACTCCATACTTCGCCTTTATTTATTCTTTCTCACCCATCTCTCACCCTCCAGCTCTCTCCGCTACCCTCTGTTTTCCTTCCTCTCTCTCAAATCATTTCTCTTCTCCCTATATTTTTCCTCCACTCTCTCTCCCCTCTCTATCCCTCCCGTCTCTCCATACCTTTCTCTCCTCCCGCTTGGCGAGCTTAAGTAAAAAGGATGGTGTCGAGTCCTTGGATCAGATCCGGTAGACGGGAGGCTGAAAACAAAGTCCGTCAAGATGCATCATCGTCGTAAGGATCTCCCGACAAGATAACTTATTCGCGCGGTTTTGCGCAACGGTTCGAGACATTTCTACGCGCGCGATAAAACATAGCGTGGTAAAATTCAATACGGCAAAGCGGCTTTAACGTCGCGAATTGAAATTCGCTCCAGTTCTTTCATAAACGAAAGGTATATTTGCGATTCGACTTTGCATCCTTGACCTTATATGGCCTTCAAAACTTTTCCCTCCCCCTGTAAGTGGCAAAAAGAACATGTGACAGACGGGAGCTTCAATTTCTGACGCAATAAGAAAAAGCGCGCGTTATTTATTGAGGTTAATTTAGAATTGTAAATATGAAATCCTTTGTAAATTTAGTAATATGACAGTCATATATTCAATAATAATTTTAAAATTTTAACTTTCTATCTATAACCATTTGCTCAGGATCTTAATTTGATCATTTTGATTTAAAAAATTTCTTCTCCAGTTTTATAGATGGCATTAAAAGTCACACAAATAGTGAAAATTTTTAACTTTCTATCTATACTAACCATTTGTTCTGAATCTTAATTTGAAATTTTTGAATGCATCCCCTGCTGCTCATCGATCGAAAAATTTCTTTAGAAGCGTAATAAATGGCATCATAGATCACATACACCTTACAAATTTCAGCCTTATATCTCTTACCTTTTGCTTGCTATATAAACTTAACTTGATTGGGCATACGAACAGATGAGGGGGGGGGGGCAAAAGGTAGGTGATACCTTTCTTCCTGAACTTTTTGAAACTGACCAGCTATTCATTGCACTGCCTCTCAGATACCCATTGCGGGTAGGCAAGAGGGAATCAGCAGGTCGTAAAAAAAGATGGGGGGTGGGTGCCGGTGGTGTAGTGGTTAGGACGTTGGCTGCTACTCGCCTGCTGCTTGAAAAGGCAGCGGGCACAAATCCTGCGCAAGTAGGATTTTTCCAAGGTCGCCCGGCCCCCTGTTTGTGTGGTTTGAGGAGACCGCGCAAATTCAGCGTTCCGTCCTTCGGAAGGGACGTTAAGCCGTTGGCCCCTTGGTGTTCTTCGTTAAGAGTAGGCTAATGCCGGCACCGGGTTTCTCTTCTCCCTTGCTATCCAGCTATTCATTGCATTACCTCTTAGATACCAATTGCTCGTAGGCAAGAGGTAAATCAGCTGGGAACATACATTAGTATGTAACCTTTGAAAAAGAATATGGACAGATAGCAAACATCAAACAGTCGGGAAGTCATCTTTCTTCATCTTTTTTCAACTGGCCAGCTATTCATTGCACTACCTCTCAGATACCCATTGCGCGTAGGCCAGAGGGAATCAGCAGGTCGTAAAAAAAGATAGCAAAAACATAAGGGCGTTTATAAAATAAAGCGTGCTAAAAAGCAGAGGAATAAATGTGAAGAAAAATACTTTTTAAAATTTCCCGAAATGTCTCTTGATGTTATTTTTCTACCTCTTCTATCAATTACATAAGAGATATATGTACAACAAGGAAGGAACGATCTCCCTAATTATAATTAACGTTGCGTTATCACACATAATGCATCATAATATCGTTACACTAATTCGTTCTTCCTGATTATTGTTATTAACTATGGCAACATTTTCAATATTGGGAAAAAATGTCTTCACATTTAAGATCATCGTAAAAAAATACAGGAAATTATAATTAAACCTTTCGGCCTGCCGCACATGCTACTAGCTGGTAATTGGATAGTGAATGAAATAAAAAGACCTAAAAGTTATAAAAATTAAATTTGGCTTAGAAATGAATAACATGCGTCATAATATTTAGGTTACGTAAAAAAAGATGTACCAATAAGTGACATTTATAATGGTCAGCTGTCGTATTCTCTCCTGCATGTGACAGCGTGCGCAAGCGGTTTCATTTAAATGAATTGACCTTTCAATAGAATTGACTGCCTTGCTTTTCACGTCATTAATATGGATTCTGAGGTCATGGCAGCGAAAAATCGTTCCTCTAACATCTTCCACATCCTATCACTTTCAAATCAAAATAAGTTGAACAATCGATGCAAAACCTTTCGTTTATCGAGACCTTTTATTAGCCGCAATAGTTATCTTAGTACTTGGCAAGAATACTGCTCTTGATGTAGATACGAGACGCCTACTTTTCCTTCCCATACACCTTTGTTCAAAGATAGCAGCTACACTAATTTATACGGAATAACGCCATAATAAAATTGAAATGTTACGTAAAATTTCACAAATATTCTTCTAAGAAAGCAAAAAATTCTTTAAACCCACAAAGTCGCCACACCTAAAATATTTAAACATCAATGCAAAAAATCTATATTAATAATTTAGCGGTTGTTACCATCATTAATTAAATTCTCAGTGCTCTTTTCTCCTTATCTTAAACATACATCCATATGTTATTGTCCATTACTATTCAACTATTTTGTTATTTATGAATTTTCTATATAGATTTGTTACATATTGGACTTGAAAATTGTTATTTCTCATTATTCATCAATTTCTGATTATCATATATTTCCACGTTTGAGTTGAATTTTTTAAAATTCTTAGCAGTAAAGTGATATATTACAATTTGCAACACTGCACTGTCATAGTTTCCAAGGATGTTAACGCTTAGTAGAATCAATTCTCCAAATCTCGTCTGTATTTACTGCTTCATAAAAAAGCCCGGGTTCTTCCCTCCTGCTGATCACAGCAGTAAAACCAACGCACATATCTTCCGTTATGTCTCTATTAATTTACGTCCTGTATATCGGATTTTCGTAGTGGTGTCACGGAACCGAAAATTCCCAATAAAAATATTATATAAACGGATGTTTTCACTCTCTCGCAAAAAATAACAAACCGAAACAGCTGAGCAGAGCTCGGATGTTATATTTTTTAAATATATAACATTAGTCGTTGCTACAGTTCTACTACTCTCCAGGCTATTAGGGATGGAGACCGGTTCTTGTTATAATCAGCAGTAAGAACTGAAAAACGTAATAAATAAAGACCATACCAATTTTCGAGACGGCTAGCGTGACCGAAGTCGTGGGTTGGAATCCTTTCGTGGCTGCAGTTGTGTGTGATCATCTTTGTCGTCGCTTTCACACCCAGTGTAATAGGTTGGTCATGAGCAAGCTTAAAATAAATACACTAGTAGTATCGCTTGTCGCACTTTTATTCTAAATAATTATAAATAGGTATTTAATACGTGCACGAGCCGACCTTATTCCTCCTATAAAGTGACACACACATATTTTTCTATTACCGCAACTTCAGAGTCTGCGGTGTTTATCATTACAAACCGAACAAGGTCGCAGGAAAGCACTTTACAACAGACACTCAATGTATCTCCTTAAGCAATAAAAAGGCCAATGTAGGCTACAAGGGATACTTCGACCATACATTAGATTCATGCCACAAGGCGAGATAAATAATCCATTTTTTTATTATTCATTTTTACAACGTATAAAGCAATGTGTTCAAGTATAAATATATGAGAGCATATATCAAATTACTCGATCTAAGAAAAAATAGGAGAAAAATTTTGGTCTTCAGCAGGGATCGAAAGCGGGTCTTCTACTTGGTGTGCCTATGCATTAATTAAATTATAATTTCCCAGGGTTCGATTCCCGGTCAAGATCGGAATATTTCCCTTTCTCTCACTTACGTTTTATTAATTCTTGACTCTGCTTTACAGCTTGAAATTTTTCTTTTAGAGCATCCCGGCAGCCCAATAACTTATACGCAAACACATAAATTTTACATAAATGTACGAAAGCATATTCTTTTCCACGCCATACAAAAAATAACGCATAACCTTCGAATGTTACGAGTGAAAAAATTCCCTTCCAAACCCTCTGACGTCCGTAAAGTGTTCGGAATGCGTAAAATGAAAAGAGCAAAGCGCGTCTACTATGAAAATGTCGGAAATAGATCACGTATGGATAGATGCGAAAATCCTTTCCACGCGTTTTTTATCCTTACCACGGAGATATTCCTTCCGCATCCAATATATCCGAAAAGGAGGCAAGCATCCTTTTCCCCGGGACATCACTCGAATCCTTTTCCATCTTTTTTATTACGGTCGTTTTTTACGTTTCGAAGGGCAATGCGAACGGACGCGGAAGGAAGTATCGGGAGACTCATAAACGCCACTTTACCAAAAACATCGAACCATTTGAAGTATCGCTCTCAGCACTCTTAAAGCCCCAGGCGCACACGCACACACACGACCGATCCATCTCCGCGAAAAACGAGAAACGCGCATCCGAGCAGAACGCGTCGGAACTCTAAATTCCCTTACATATCCCACATCCAACGGCCTCTGTCCGAAATTCTCGCCAACCCTTGCGGAAAAAAGGATAGGAAAACAAGAGCGAGGATTCCCACCGTTTCCTAGTGGACCCCCCCCCCCTCCCCTTCCCTTCATCTGGTGCAGATGGACGTGACGAAATACTTTTTCTAGGTTTCCTTCGAAATGGAAAAAGGAAGGTGAATTCACTTTCCGTCGCGACGGCGGCTCTCCGTAACGAAGCATTAATGAGGATATTTCGAGTAATTACCATATGTCACGGTTCATTAGTCGGGCCAGCGAATAAGTCTGCCTCGAAGCTTCGGCTTGATAAATGCAACTTTAGGCATACATCCGTGGTATACGTAGGCCTACTTTTTTTGATTAACGATTAATTTCATTAATTCATTTTTTGGGCATTGTCCAACTCCCGTAGAGAAAAAGTTTTAAGTAAAACAAGAGAATAAAAATCTCAGTGATTCACAACTCATCAGTGATCGTTAACAAAAATATTCGGCTTTTGCAAAAATTATACTTTCTCTCTGACGTCATTTATCCAGCAATTACTGTCTTGCGAAGAAATGAAACATGAGCAGTTGAAGATATTTATCAGTTGTATCAGCGATAAACTATATAATGCATATGCTCATCACTGTTGATGGGCTTTAATTTTTCCTTTTTGTCGTCTTATGTCGTTCATTATTTATTGTTAGCATATTAGTCTCTTTGCATCAGATCTTTCGAATTATTTTATAACTAATCATTGCTTCCAGATACACAAATTATATATCGGCATTTTCTCTCATACTGAATATTTTTTGGCAAATTAAAATGTGAAATAAAATATGAGAAATGACGCGTGTTTGCTGTAGATGATAAAAAAATAATCTTTCCGTTCAAAAATGAATTAACGAGCTCAGCTTAAGACTAGTGTAGCATAATAAATGATATCCAATCACAGCAACAAGATGTAAATAAAAACGAATATTGTAAATGTCCACTAGACACAAATTTATTCGACCGGTTTCGCCTGTTACAGCATCATCAGCATAAAAAATGGAAAAGTGGAAATTTACAATATTCGTCATTACATACATTATGAAATCTTTCCACAAAGTCGAGCCTTCCCAAGTGGAATCTGTCACAATAACAAGGCTGAATAAACGATGCGCATCTAAACTTCACCATCGCTGTCCTGAGTGGTAATTCACCGCTCGTCGATTATGACAGGAGCTTCTTTTGTGTTGCTGATCGATGGATTGCCATTGAGGATGGGCACTTACTATTTTATGCTAGCATTTGACCGTGATTAGCTCCTTAACAGCTGCAGACGTTACCTTACACCTTTTACAGCTTTTAACTTTTGCAAAACAAATGCAGGTCCTCGACCTTTAAACCAATACATTTTCCTAAGCCAAGATTCCCGATCTCTATATTTAACGCAGAAGCTTCTTCCTCTCCCTTAAATGCGTCGCTGCCAACTAAATTAAATTTCTGCCTTACGAACGTATTGGGAAAAATACTCTATTTTTAAATTCGAATAATGTTAGCTGTCACGTACACATCATTTTGAGTTCCCATGGCAAAATTTCAAATTAAAAAATGATACTACGAGCAAACCAAAAAAATCCTAAGTAGTAACTTTCTTCTCACTTAGTTGGAATTTTTTAAGAAAATGCACTTTAGGATAGCGCAGTTAAAGATTTATTTATAATTCTTGTGGAATTAAAACTCGATCGTTATAATGGACTTGAACGGACATCCTGTCAGTTAATTCGTTTTTTTAAACTGAAAATTCAATGAACAACTGAGCTATTTATGAGAACGTCAATTTACTTTATTTATTAACCCTCAATGTTTAACGGAGAACTTTTGTAGAGATATATGATAAACGTGTAAATACATCCTTCCTAGGCAGTTCACCCGCTACATGTAATAAATCGCTTCGGTGTCCTTATTGCTGTCTAACAAGCAGCCAAAAGACAGCATCCCGGTCATGAATTCTGCCTTTGTGTAGTGCCTCCTTTTAGTCATCTATTATCGCGTCATTATCACACGGTGTCTTGGAATCCGGCGAATAGCATCACTAAATCCGCAAACATGCCATAAAACCGAAAATAAATAGAACCATTTAAAATTTAACACTTGATGATTAATATATATTTACATTTATAATCATAAAACGGATCATTAAACCTTGAAATGACCCGTATTTATTTAATGGGGGAAATAATTTATATAGTAAATGAAAACTTTCAGATCCTCATAGCTAATGGATTTGTGTTTTAAAAACAATGCAATTTGCTAAAGTTTTTTTCGCCAGTATCTATCGTGTCTTCCTATAGCCGACGGTCAGTATGCCAAAGTTCCTGCGAATTACAGTTTCATTAATGAAGTCAAATAGTTTAACCATAGCATAAAGACTCCTTTGGAAAGAGGACATTTTTTAAAAAAAGGAGAATTTCTTTTACAATAAAAACATTTTACACATAAAACGGATTATATTTAGTATGACCAGCCGCAAAAGAAAAACGTCAGGGCGGAAACGCATAAATTTTCATCCAAAACCGTGGATTTCTGCCTGCCCCACCACCTCGAATCTCCCACTATATCCCCTCTCATCTCTCCTCCCTTCAAATGTTCCGAAAATTTATTCTCCCATCTGGTCTCCCGATACGACCCAGACCTCCTCCCCCCCTCTCACCTCCCCCCCCCTCACCACCCCCACCTCCCTCCCCTGCACCTCTTCCCGTGTCATCCTTCCGGAGAGAACAGCTCGTACCGCATCAGTGTCAAACCCTCCGGTCCCCGGTCGTTATTCTTGACCCGAAGCAGTTTTAGCTCTGGTTCCTACCCCCTTCTCCTTGCTTCCCTTAGACACGCCTCCTTTTCATCCGTCGTGGAAATCTCTCTTTCTCCTCCACTCTCTGTGTCCGTGTCCCCAGATGCAGTCGTCCTCCCCCATCCCCATCTCTCTCTCTCTCTCTTAAGCTACCGACGAGAAATGAAACTAAAGTCGCGTGAAAGCCGCGAAACTCCTTCCCACGCTCTACACAACGTATCAACCGCGTCCCCTCCTCTTTTTTCCCCTCTCCTTTTTCCAAATCCGCACCTCTCTCCCTCTCTCTCTCCTCGACAGTTAACAGCATCCGGTCTTTCCGGAGGCATATTTATCCGTTTGAAAAATGCGCCTAACGACTGACTATATTACTAATCTTCTCGCCTGGATAGATTCGTTTGAATAGACCTGTGCTTACCAAATTGTCACCTAGCGTACTACCTTTACAGATGAATTTGGTATTAGCAGGATGTGGATTTTTCGGTTTTAAAAAGAGTTTGTTCGGAGGGTAATTATCGGGTTTTATTATTTTTCAAAAATTTGGGTAAAATCGGGTTTAAGCGAAAAAATTATTTTAAAATTTTCGGGTGTTATTTTGGGCTTTATGATTCAAATACAACAACATCTGCCTAGCAAATGTTTTTTTCGGTAATATTACTCCTTTCCGGCGTTTGCAAATGACGCAAATGGCTAAACGAGCGCTCAGAACCATAGCTACCTATTGGCGTCCATAACAATGTTGAGGCAAATTTGTTTTATTTAGGGTATAGGATATCAGCACCAATCCAAAACTTAACAATATCCAAATATTTGTTTAGAGCTGAGGGCTCTAATATACAGACTGCAAGTTCACATTTCTACGATATATATTCCGAAAACATCGACGTGATCATCAGCATCAAGGACATGCATAATTTATTAAAAGAACCTACTACGGATGCCTTTCTCCAGAAACAACGGATGTACCAATATTTCTATTGATTGTAGCAATCCATTTCGAAGAAAGAATTTCCGAAAACTCGTTTATAGCCGTATTATTTGCTATTGCGCTAGGTTGTGCTTTCATAACAGCAGCATACACACCTGTTTCTAGCTATTTACAGGGAAGTTCCATTTTCTTTTTTAAGCGTATGTTGACAATGTGGCCCAATCGATGTAGTATTGGAGCTTGACTTTCAAGTTGCTTTTGCAAATTACTAATTTGTGCCAATCATTCATCGAAATATAAGAATAAAGTGTATTTTTAACTAAAAGATTTACTTAAGTCATTGATTTCTATTTTTTCTATTAGCTAACTCCATGTCTTTCAAAAATTCGGATTGAAAACCCCTGCTCAAAAATGGTTTCGATTGAATTCTGCAGAGAAAGTATTAAAAATTAAAATTTTCGGGTATCACCCAAATGTGAAAAAATCATTCGGAGAGTATAAAACGTAACAATTGGGAAAATTACGAAAAATCTCTACCCTGGATTTAGGGAACCTACAAAGTACACGTAACGCTTCACCACAGCAGTAAGTAGCCGTAAGTCCAAATGTCATAAAAGGGACTGATAATAATGCAAAATTAAACCTAGTTTTTCTTATCAATTAAATATTGCACACAATAATTCGGTAGTGTGCATGTATAGATCGCAGAAAAGATATATAAATGTATACTGAGCTCACTTTTTCAGTTATAACTGAAATTTCAATTTATTGAGTTTTTAAGTTATGATTGAGAGACCCATGCTAGCTTTTCAGACATGGTCTACCCAACTCTTAAAGCAACATTATTAACATCAAGTATCAACTATAGTTAATGGTTTCAGGCGTCACTTGGTGGAATTTCCTCATAATGTAAAATAAAGAGACTTGTAATTCCACATAAATTTATTTAAACCTGACGATGTTGCATTGCAACGAAACCTAGGTCGTTTTAAATAAATGTATGTGGAATTACAACAAGTCTCTTCATTTTACAGTATCAACTCTAGTTTTGGCCGCTGGCAGATTGTTCAGGAATAAATAAAAATAAATTATTATTCGCGATTACGTCCGCGTACCACCTGATGGTCCATGGCGTACCACTGGTCGTGCTAGTACACCCAAAGCAAACTTCACTTCACGAAAAATTAACCAGGCGCATATCTCTCCAAAACATACACAACACAACGTCGAAGCGAGTTCCATACCGATAAGCTTTGCTTAGAGTTGGCGCAAAAGCGAAATTGAAACCTCTGAATAAAGAAAAATCACTTTTAATACGCGTGTCGTTTCAGATATTTGGTGGATCGTTTTAAAGATGTCCAGTCGTAAAACTGGCGAGAAAAGTCGAGGAGGAGAATGGCGAAGGATCGTGACGTCACGGAAGCGGCAGTTAAAAAAAAACTCCCTACGCCGAGTAGAAATCCTTCGAGTACGTGTTTCAAAACCATCAGGGAGAGTTTTTTTTACGCTCTTTGAGCGCGGAGAAAAATAAAATTAAAAAAAGGCTTTTCGATGTTAGGGGAGAAGGCGAGTAAAGACGCCTTCAGTAATGTTTTCTGGCACGGACATCAGGGCGGAAAGAAATAGCTGGACGAGCGCGGACGTACGCACACATACGCACAAAGCAGATCAAAAGGAAGGAGAAAAAATCAAGACGGCCAACGAGCTTAAGTGAGCGCGTGCGTGTTTGCTTGTGTACGTGCGTGTGCATGCATAGTAGCGTGTACTCGAATTTTAAAAAAAATGCAAAAATACGCGCGAAAAAATTAACCGCAAGTATCATTTTTGAGGTTTCGAACCTCCCTTCCGTTCTATTTCCCTCTCTACCCCGCTCCTTCCTAAAAATAACTCCATTGATGCATTTAATGCCTCTCTAACGATAGCAGTGCCTAAACAAAAATGTTTAATGGGAGTAGAAAAATTCGTTCCCCCCTCCCTCTCTTCTCTCTGGATCTACCTCGGCGTATTATTCCGAACACTTTCTCATTTCAATAAATATAAAAAATGGGAAAGAGCAAAGTTGCGTCTATTTTTGTCGCACTCCTCCCTCGTTTTGTAATCGTCGTAAATCACATCGCCAATTCAGTTTGGAGCAAAAAATTCGTCTATAGATATTTATACCTATGAGAAGAGGGATGACGTCATGTCAAGAGGGAATGGGGGGAAAACATTTAAAAAACCTTGCGTAAATCCCAAAAATAAAAAAAATCTTGCGAGCATTTCGGTCCGCCGAAGTCATTTTACTCGGCGAGACTAAAAAAGAATAAGAATAACATTTTTCGCGGCCAAAACTTGATATTTCGAGATATTTTAATCTGTGGCTACCCGGTTACTGGACATGGTTGGAAAGCAATATTCAGAGATACAGGTATTAATCCCGACTATCCTGATTAATCTTTGCGTTCTAACAAGAGATTTAATCGCAGTTATTCCCTGGGAGTCTGGTCGTCTTGAATCCTCCATTCTCGATTCTAAACGTTTAAGCACCTCGCGTGGAGTGAGATGCATGAATGCACTCGACTTCTGGCAGTAGTGAGGAAATGGAGATGTTAAAGCTTTGGAAAGAAAAGTACCGCATTTATTGCGTTTACGTACACGTCTCAATAGAGTGCGCGGTTCTTGAACTGATCCTGTTAGGTCTTGAATGAATCGCCAAATGAAGGGCCTCATATCGTACTCAGAATTTGCATCTTAAAATCTGAGTAACCTTAACTTTTACTACCTAATTATCTTAGCGATTAGTCTGCAATCATAACATTCATCTAGTCACTCTCCATCTACTTCGGACATGCACATGTATACGTATACCCTTAAAGATTCGTTGAAAATTTCATAGCAATTTGTATGTTATAACATTTTTATAGGTGTATTTAAAAGCATATATCTATTAGAAAAGATAAATTCTTCGCGAATTTTGGTAAATACCACATTAGCAGTAGCACAAAAAAATTTCAAGCACTACAATTGGAATTAAAAGCTTATAATACTTATCCATTGCACGTGCATACATCATGAAACATTTTCTGAAGCTAAAACCTGTGCGGAATGTAGTTTAACTTAATTTATAACAAAAATATAACGGAAAGTTGGAGAAAATCCTGATGTTGCGGAATAAAATTTCTTCCATTTCTCGAGTGGATGCTTTTCTATTGAGTGACAACGACAGATAAAACCAACACAAACAGAGTTAATAAAAATGTTCACATTTTATTTTTTTAAATTTTTTTTCTCGAAAAACAGGAATTTAAAGTTAAGCCTGGATAAACTTGCATTCAATTCTACGAAGAGTGATATCTATTTCTCGACGAACTCTAATTGCCTCCAATTGGTTTAAATATTCCACGACCAAAATATCCTCGGGAACATAATATGGAAGACGTCAAAAGGTGTAAAAAAAATTACCGAAATAATTTCCGTATACCTGAATCTCTTTGCCTTTCAAGAAAAAGATGGCACAATATTTTTTTTAAATACCCATCCAGAAATCCTTATACCTTCTAGATAAAAATTAAAAAGGTGTAAATTAAAACTATGTCTGATTAGAGATTCTTACCATCGTGAACCGTCGTAATAATCCATATTTCATTCGAGAGTTTTACAACTCGTTCCAATTTTCACGTCAACATATTTCGCGCTTAGTTTTTGCATGAGAAGATATTCATTTCTACGCTTTCACGTTCAAATAAATGACTCCCAAAAAGTTGTATACCATCAATCACTGCCAAGCGCGTGAAATGCGGCTCCCTCCCGTACTTATCCTAAAACCGACCCAGAGAACTGGGAGTTTATGGCCTCGAATATCATGGCTAATCAGCTCTATAAATAGAGTCTGTAGGAATCGTAAGACGAATGAAGTCCCATAATTGAAAACGGTCGAGTGAAACCAAATATTTCAGCACGCCGCTAGACTTTTTTGATTGATTCTGTTTTTTCATACCCACCGCGGGTTAAAAAAACGAGAAAACGTTTCACAAGAATCGTTCTTTAAGGAGCTGACTGGCTCTGACTTAAACGATTGTTATGAAACGCTCAAGAAGGAGACGTTATGTAACTATTGCTGTGCCCCTCGAGCATCACACCAACAAAATAGCTCGGTTAAACATATTCCTCAAAACTTACGAGAGAAAAATTCGAAAAATACATCTTCGAAATCACTATATACTCGTGAAATGGAATTCTATGTGGAAACGCAAATTGTAAATTTGTATTGACATAATTTCTTTACAAGCTTTTAACGAAATTCTAAAACAAATGCATACGTGAATCCCTATAAAATCTTCCTTTCGTCCTGTATAGAAAAAAACGGAAAGTTTGTACCTTCGTAGCAAAACCGCATTCCTCTATAAAACACATCAATATATCGTCCAATTGTACTTTTATACATGCATAATACTTTTTACTTAAAGAGATAATTGAAAGAACGTTTACAAACTCTATTTGTACTCTTGATTGCACGGGTAAATGATATTTTTTAAATCCTAAAAGGCTCTATTAAAAAACGTCCCAGAATCGTTCCTCAAGGAATCCAATTTCCAAAAGTTCTCATTTGTTTTCTAAACATTTTCCATATAGTGCGTACGAGTTTGACCGCCATCTGGTCGTCAATACTTGGTATAATAACCTTCATCGACATAAGTTAATTCTGAAATTATAAAACAAGGCTTCCACGTATATTAAAAGAGCAAAATAAAAACAGGACTATCATCTCGGATGTGACTTGATTACGTAAGAATCTCAAACATAATTGGTATAATTTGCGTAAAGGTCCTTATTCGAGGAACCCTCGTTTCTCGGCGGCAACTGCACGACCTCCTTCTACTCTTCCGTTCAATTGAGGCAAACATCTTTTGCTATAATATATTACAATTTCCTTAGTCCGAGCACAGACCTAAAGGGGTGAAGGACGAATCGGAAGTAAGGCAAGAACGCGATCCTAAGGGGAAACAACATTTGTTTTAGTTAAAAGTATTTCTTTTATTTTTCGACAGCTGCCTTTAAAATACAGCTCACCTTCGTTCCCGGCGGGAATCGAACCCCCGACCTTGATAGGCGCCGGGCAAAGTGGGCCGCACAGAAGGTTGCTACATAGAGACAACAAGAGAGGGGGATGATAAAAGATGGAACAATACCATGAATGGTCAGCCGCCCCCGCGGTACACGCACGCTCAGAAAAATAAAAAACTCACGCTTCAGTGTCTGAAATTGCCGAACATTCAGCGCCTCCTCTAGAAATGAATTTATAAAGCAAAGAAATAAAAGACTAAAAAATAGTGTAGAAGATTTGGGGTGGTATGTTATTCGTACGACAGGTTCTTATATATTTCTCTTGTAATAAGTTTCACGCTCGATATGAAACGCTTACGTGGGCAAACCAATCTTCCTATTAATTTCACTTCCAATCTAAATATAATAAATAAGATAATCTCAGAAATCCTAAGATTTTGATTCTTTCGTTCCTTACATCCTAGTAGGCGTTAAGATTAGTATAAAAATACGCATAACTGTTAAATTCAAATCGATTATGTAGATGCTGAGTAAAAAAATTCCTGGAATAGGCTCTCACTATTTCATACTCGGTAATTATCAAATGCTGCATTAACAAAAAAAGATTCGGTTCCTTTAAAGGCCTGAAACGATATCGACGCGGTAATTCGTACGTAATTTCTGAATAAAAACACGCGTGTGGTTCGTTTCGCAAGATAACGGAAGACGCGTGAATTAAAAAAATCGCCCGCGACATGCGATGGTATAGGCGAGAGGATGAAACCGCACGAAACAGGTCGATTCGAAATCGATCCGTTGAATGTCATTTCGATTTATTTTCCTCTGCGGTCGTCGGTAGTGAGAGTAATTTTATTCCGCCATGGAAGATGTTGTTCGGGGGCGTTGAGAAACTAGAAGAGATCTCTTGCATATTGTGGAGAGTTTTCGGCAATTTTTCTTGCGATCAAAGATGATGGCAAGTCGTCAATTTTTTCCATATGAAAGAAAAAATAAAATTTTCCAATCGCATTTCTAAGCGCAGTAGAATATTTGTCATTTGTGTTTCATTGAGCACTGTTTTTGGTTGCAAGATATTCCAGAGTCATTAATCAATCCGTAAGGATCATCAGTTTAAAATAATGTCGGAAAAAATTAGACGAATCATAATTATCGTATTTCTTGTAACAAATCAGTCAACTACATGCAATTATTTTTGTGCAATTAGTAATAATCGCGGGTATGTTGATCGTTATAACTACAAAGAATATAATACTTTAGATCCGTTACGGAATACTCTCGCTGAAATTTTCATGGATGAATCGCTCGTACTGATAGTTAAAAAATAATAATAATAATAAATTACAAAATGGCAATCACCTGAAATGTTTTTCTCCAGAGAAATTTTGAGTTTGATTAACTTCGCCTTTTAAGGAAAATCATTTCACGAAGAACAGTTTTCTTGTGTGTTTTTTGCCGCGGATTAAATAAAGCAATTCGAAAGCGACCCTCCACATTTTCGCCGGTTGGTAAACCGCAGTCGCGAGGACATGTAAAAAATCGCAAATTTGGAAATAATTCCTCGTCCTTCTTAAAGTATCGTGCCGCACCGAGAAACTCCCCCTCTTTTAAAGGAGGAGAGAAGAAAAAAAACGCCACCCATGACGCCACAAATACGCACGCTACGGATCGAAAATATTTACCGTGCGGAATGAGTTCACGCATCTATACCACGCCGCGGCGAAATACGTAAAATATGGACCTCCTGATAGCACGTCCGGGGCAGAGAAACGTTTCTTTTTTTTCCTTCTCTTCCCGCCTGGAGTTTTAGAAGTCCTAAAGCCCCTTCCCTACTCCCCTTATATTCCCTAACCTCCTTTCCTAAGGAGCCCTTTCAAGAGAGAGTGAAGGTATCTCCCTCCCTCGCCACCCTGTCCCAACTATTATTCATTCCACCTCGAAAACCTTTATTGGTTCGTATACACATGTCTACAACGCAGTGAAAAATCTCATGATCAGCCGTCTATGGCAGAGAAACCAATTCTTTCTCCCTCCATCCCTCTCTCCCTCTAACTCTCTCTCTCTCTCTCCTTCGTCTCCCATCCCTCGAGTTTTCCAAGTCAGTAGCAGACCACAGACTCCGCCAAGGCGGTCCACCTCCTTCACCCCTCCCACCTTTCCATCCCCTCCTCCTCAACCCCTCCTCCCTCCCTCATTCCCGCACCGCCATCCCCTCTCCTCCTATCTCCCTCCCTCCCCTTTTTACTCCTCCACTTCCTCCTCCCACCAAACCCTCCACAGTTCTCTCATCTCCCACCAACCAACTCGTCCGCTCACAACATCCGTCCCCTAGTGTACGGATCTCTCACGAGCCAACGGTTGTCGTCTTTTTCAGGATACGCCAGAGTACCTCACGCGTGCGTCGCACACGCACACGGATATATTAAACGTGCAGTCGTTTATCATTCGAAAAGTCTCGCGACGTTTTTTCCCCTCCATTCGTTTCCTCGGCGAAGGATTTCGAAATTCGTCTTTTGTTTGCGGTGTGTGTATTTCTTCCTCTCTCTCTCTCTCTCTTTGTGTGTGTGTGTGTGGGTGGCTCCTTCCGAGCAAGTGTTTTGGTGCGAGGTGTGTTTTCTTCTTTCGAGACTTGCTCCGTTTACGTCTCCCAATCTTCCGGCGAGTAAACCCCTTTCCCCCTCCAAAAAAAACATTTTCCTGTCCGTCTGTCCGTCCGTTCCTCCCAAACGGATCCCGCCATGGAACCTGCGATGGGGACAGTGTTTTATTTCCGCGCCAAAGGATCACGATGGAAACTGTCACGGCAGAAGAACAACGGACGGTGAGTGGCGTGCGTCGCCAGAAAGAGAAAAATGGAAACAAAGCGACACGGTCCATTTGTATTTCTATGTATATGTTTGCGTGTTTGTATATACACCTATATATATATATATATATATATATATATATATGTGTGTGTGTGTGTGTGTGTGTGTGTGTGTGTGTGTGTGTGTGTTTTTAAATATATTCAGTATTAGACAGATGGTTCTTTTCTCGCATACTCGCTGCTTCGCTCCCGTGGTTTCAAGAACGCCTGTGTCCGCCCTCCGTCTTTTGTTAAACATTTTTAAAAATTGATTTACTACCAGAGGTTTGGCATGCGCCGAAGGATCGCTTCTTTCCTTTACGAAATAATTTGTTATCTTTTCATATCCTCCCCCTGACGGAACGCCGTCATAAAATAGTATCCTTCGAAAAAGGTCGGCGAGGAACAGCGCACGATGGTCTTTTGATGTTAGTTCCTTTTATATTTCGGATCGGTTGAGCGATGAAAAAGACGCGGCTCGTGACGGCGTTAAGGCCGGAGCAACAATGGAAGAGAAGAGCGCGTAAAAGTCTTTTTAAAAAACCTGTTAGTAAGGTTCCAGAGACGAAGAAAAAAGAGTTGCCCTTTTGCAGGCAGTTTTAAGACGCTCGAGAAAACAGCCGTGGCCGGGGCGCGCTCTACCAAATGTGCGCTTGAAAAAGGTTTCGAATGTCCGTATCTCTCTCACGGAATCGTCGCTCTCGGGAGTTAATCGCGCACGCGAACTATTTCTACGGTTTTATCTTTAACTATTAAAGATCTTAGTCAAAGAGACGTCTATTAATAGTAAAGTTTCGACTTCTCGCATAAGACACGACAATTTGACTTTCCAAGTCGTCGTATGTTTTTTGCTTAACATAAATCACGAAATGCAATTCCGTCTATTCAAATTCCAAACATATCAAAGATTAAAACTAATGACGGTAACTCGAAACTCGCGGAATATTATCAGAACTTTTTGCTAATATTCATAGCTATGGCGAGAATTTATATGAATCTGGAATTTTCTATGACAATTCGAAACACCCGTTGACTATGGTGAAAGTAATTAAAAGAATATTTGAGTCGGCTCTATTGTTTTGCCATATGTCATCCAGCAATCGACTGAGAAACCACAAACGTGTAGTGTGTGCAAATGGTACAATTCTTTCGTGATTTCTCAACGCAACTGCCAGACATCTTTTTTTAAATCACCAGAGGTAGAAATTAAAGGGAAACCGGTCGGAAAACATCCTTAAATAATCTATCGTGTATCACCGATATCTTTTTAGCGATCGAGACTGCTCATTCAAGATTTCTGTAAATCGAAAAAGCAGTTTGGCCAGCAAACGGCCTTATTTCTACAAGTGATAGAAACTGTGTCACTCCGGACAATATGTTACTTTCATTACGTAATACCTTCGCCGTGAAAGCATTTTGATGACAGGATGTATTTCGATTTTAATTTCGATTAAAAGAATCCGATTTGTCTTTTGAACAAAAGCAATACACATTCCTCTTCTCCGAGATAAATTTGTACAAATTCTCGTAGGCAGAACTTATATTTTCCACCGTGTGAAATTATAGTTTTTTCTAGCGAATGTCATGATCATAACACCCATTTGTTCACACTCCACTGCGTGCAGCGTCCTCCGAAGTTAGGGATGCAACAAGATTCGTATTTGCAGAGTTGTTCGGTAAAGAAAATATTCTTATCATAAAAAAACAAAGAAAACTGACGCAAGAACCACAATAAATATTATAAACATACCATCCGATCATATTATTACAATTAAACCGAGGTGAGTAAAATTCTATTTCTTTACTTTAATTAACATGGTATGCCAAAAATTAAGCCCATCATGGACAAGTTCATAAACATTCTGAATGATAACGCAATGAAAATGAAATAATTTTTCCTGGGAAAAACTATTTGCTATTAAAAACGGTCTCATACCACACGGTAACTCCATATGCCTTTATCGCACTGAAAGAGTGTGCGCGCCGTTCTTCTCGGAGTTCGACTCAATGAATCAACGCCATGAATATTCATAAAAATTCTGTAATCCTTTTAATCAGTCCACATCAATTCTCTCAAGGTTTTTCACTTTAAAACGATCGCCTTTTTTGGGTTCAAGGTCCCAGGCGATATGAGTCAAACGAAGGGAAATTATTCTGCCGTCCAAAACATTGATTCCAAAAATGAATTATAGGGCTCACCTTATGGTTGGAATCAAATTGATAATTAAGATAACCCCAATAACCATAAAACGGTTGGAAGAATCATTTTATGGGTTTCTATGGATACTGGAGTTATCACGCTTATAAAAAATGAAACATAAAACATTCCTCTTTTATTATTGAGAACTTAGGACGGAGATATTGCGGTAAGTTTTAATATGAACATTTTTAATGCTATTATTAGTTTTCTGCGGTTCTCTGCGCATCACAAATTAAATTAAAAGAATAATTATTTCCATAACGAAATAATAAAAAGTCAATCGTCAATCTCCTATTTTTATAATTTAAACACATGCAAAAACTCCACAAATGTTCTGTCTTTAATATTTCTTTTATTTCCATCTCATCGAACTTGCGCCTTTTTTCTCGATAATAACTCAAAATATGGCGACAAACCGACATTCGCAGTCAAATACCTGTCAGTTGAATACAGGCTGAAACAAGAATAGCGTTTATAAACCTCGATCACCGATGTTTCCAGAGAATCAATAAGGAACACCATCTGTGGCACGGACCGTCGCGATATATTTCCACTCGCGTCGTCGGAAAAGGACGACAAAAACAGTTTTCGAGCGATTGCGCGAGGATTGAGGCAATAACTCATCGTTATGGAAACACGCGATCCTCATCCTAGTGCGAGATTAATGCAGAAACCCGGACCGCTCTTCGGGGATTGTGTCGGTAATCACCCCTTGACAGTGTGCCAAACAATGCCCGACCCGGGAGTGGGCGAACTAGGCCACGCGCTTAGCAGTGTTGCGTTGCGTGAAGTCGCCGCTCATAATTTGACAGGGGCGAGGGAGGGGGGGATGATTTATTGCCCGGAGACTGTATTAAAGACTGGTGCGCCGTCGCTTCGCACACGCACTCGGGTTCCCTCCCGAGGCGGCGAGACGCGTATATATTCGCGCGGTGCTTGTATCGACGGGCGTCGCCGTCGCGCTCCTCTCATATCGGCGAGCGATTTTTAGCCGCGAAGAGGGAATTGGCTGTCGTTTTGTTGACGCGCGTGCGGCCTCAATCACGGTGCGTCAGCTGCGGGAGGATTTGGCTCCAGAGATTTTCGACGACGTTGTTTGCGCTTCGGAGGCGATATGCCTCGCCTTTCGGAACCGGGGACCTTTGCGACGCAAGAAAAACTGGATTGATTAGCCGAAAGGCGTCGTTATCGTCTCTTAAAAGATTAAGACATGAATTTCAAGCGCTCCGTACGCGATTGCAATTTAACCAAATAGGAGATATGAACTTATTTTGCTCCAAATTTTCCCAGGAAAAATATAATACCGCCCTATTCTTTGATTGGCAACCGAGGATTCAATTTGCCCCGTTATCGGCCACTTGTGTTGTTTGTTGCAGCGCATTTCTCCGATGCATGAAAATCATTATTTTTCGGAAGCGAAGGATGATCTCCAATGAAACGCTCTGTAATGTAGTCAATGAGATAGCTTTCGTAAAGCAAATACATAAAACAGCCGTTTAAACAGGTCTGAATGCGAATCAAACGACGCTAGATGCGTCTGAGAGGGGTTGTCGGGCGCTAAAATCTAGAGGTAATGATCGCGAAGGTACTAGTATATTGCTTTTGCCTTTTGAAAGAAATCCGTTATCCCTGTAAGTGCTACATCGTGGAAGCATGAAGTATCTATTGTCAACTGAATCTCGCCACTGCACGTCATAAAAAATACGTATTTTTCTCGCGATTACCTTTTCAAAGTGTCACGTTCAAGGTCAAGAATGGCGAAAATTTTTTATCTGGTAAAAAGTGTAAAAAAACATATTAAAGCAAATTTAATTGCTTTAAGTGTTTATTTTACCAATACGACCTTTCTCAGCACAAAATAGTTTATGATTCTATTAAGAGAACACTAGATTCGAAAATGTCAAAACGAATAAGAAAATGATATTTTAGGAATGACATTGGTGTTAAGTGAAATTTTATCGAATAATATAACCGATTACTTATGATGGTTGTAATAAGTATGTTTGTGATAAAAGAGACGATGCAATAATTTTGTGTAATATCCTATAGGTAAGTGGCTGTGAAGATGTTAGAATTTTCCATTCGAATAAAATGTTTATTTTAATATATTCGAGCCCGCTATGTGAATTTTAGGCGGTATATTTGCACGCGCCGAAAAATTTGTTTTCAAAATAGTTTTTGATGTCACGTTCTCAACTTGTTTTTACTTGAGGCAAAAGAATTATTTTTATAACAGTTAACCCTTCGCAGCCCTGTTTTCTCTACATGAATCACTACAAGGTCCTATTTATTCATGGGAAATGAAGTGAAACTATTAACGTATAAAATATGAAATGTAAAATATTAATATAATATAATAATTTTAAAATGTAAATAACCAACATGCTGTTCCCTTTCCCATGTTATTCAAGTTGAGGAATGAAACGGTCCTCGAATCTAACTCGCCGATTACCCAAAAGCCTCTTTAGGTGCCAGCCCCCTTTATTACTGAAATAATGGATAAAATAAATTCAGCCGTTCTCGAATTATTCGACATTCTTTGGGATTTGAAAAATTGAATATTTCCATACATATATACACGAAGCGAGGTCAAATAGAAGCAATTAAAAAAGGATTGCGAGATGATTCAATTCAATGGAAACCACGAGATGCAATCACGGCACTGGAGGACACAGTGATAGGACTTATATCTATTCGAAACCTTAGCAAAGTTATATGATGAAAAACCAATAGCAGGAGACCTAAATTTACCATCTGGTAGCCCTTTCAATCATGAATTTAATAAGGGGAATGAAGGTTTTTTTGTAAATGCATCTCAATTCTGAATACATCAATAATTTCTTCTACAGAACTTTTTGTCATAGGCCAAACGCTTTCCAATATTTTTTCTATTCACTATTGTATCCATGATATGCATCAGAAGTCAATAATATAACGTAATTGGATGTCTATAAAAATGAACATGGTAACTGAAAGGGTTAAGTAGGAAGGGTCATCGGGAAGAAGAGGGGGTAATAAGCCTCACGAATTGGTAAACAATCTTAATTCACAAAGGTAGTAGTCGAGAGACCAACTAGAGGTGGCAACATTCTTGATGTTTTCCTTTTAAGGCCATATGAGACATTCATTAGCACACCAACTATGAGAGGGGTATGCGACCATGACGCTGTTTATACAGATTAAGACTGCATAAATCCTAAACCTATAGGGAGTACACTAAAAATGATTTTGCAGCATATATTAGGAGGATAAAATTGGATTTCTACACTACTTCAAAGAAAGAGTTCCAAGCTGGGGAGGCAATGGAGGAAGCATAAGAGGACAAGTGGTGAGGATTTACGAAATTATTAATAGAGGGAAAACAGAAATCGTTCTCTAAAAAATGTTAAAAAGTAATCCTGACCCTGAATACTACAAAAAAGAATTGCAGTATAAAAAACGAAAGTCAGTGAAGCGCATAAATTAAGAGGCTTAAGGAAAAGGTTTTTAACAAAGATGTAATGATTTGATGGAAGATGCGAATAAAGAGAAAAGTAGAGCAAAAGATGAATGCCTACACAATATTTTAGGCGTGAGAAACGGTAATGAATAAATACAACTGGTGGCAGAGGAATAGCAGAAAATAAGCAGAATTAACGTACACAGAGATAAAATCGAAAACGACGAGGAGAAAGCAAACGAACACAATAAATGGTATATATAAATGGTGTATATAGAAAAGGAAATTACAGCGACATTATGGAATTTAACGCGGTCATTGAGAGAAATACGAATACCCGGTCGGGCAATATCACAGGGGCCGCGCAAGAGGCGAGATGTATAAAAATTAAAGATGTTGAAATTTTGAAAAAATACACAAATTACCTTTTCAAAAGCTGTCACATTCAAGGTCAAGAATGGTGAAAATGTTTTTTTATTCGGTAAAAAGTGTAAAAAAAAACATATTAAAGCAAATTTATTGCTTTAAGTGTTTATTTTACCAATACGACCTTTCTCGGCGCAAAATAGCTTATGATTCTATTTTAAGAGAACATTAGATTCTAAAACGTCAAAACAAATAAGAAAATTATATTATAGGATTGACAATGATGTTAAATTAAATTTTAACCAATAAACTATCCGATTACGTATGACGACTGTAAAAAAAATCACAAATCGAAAGGAACTGATGATGATGCGGGAGAAGCGTTAAAGTTGGGTTCAGGAGAAACAGCACCGTATCTTAGGGTTTTATTTAGCGTAACTTTAAACAATGACAAAATCCCAGATGACGAACAATGTAATCGTAATAACCATTTATAAGGGCGGATACAAAATCAATGCGGAAAATTACAGGCCAGTTAGTTTGACATTATAGTTTGCAAGCTGACGGAGAGAATTATAGCTGATTACATACGTGGCTATTAGGGTGTAAAAAACTATGTAAAAATCAGTATCAATTATTAGGCCTGTGTCAGGACGTTTTGTAATTGGCAGAAAAATAAGCAAATAGCATCATAAGACTTTTCTAAAGCTTTCGTACAGTACCCCATGATATTCTACGAACTAAATTAAACGAGTTTAATAGTGATAAGAGGGCAATCTTATCGTTAAAATATTTCTTACGGATCACATTAAGACAGGGTTACTCTAATGAAACTCAAGTCTAATGTAGAGTTCCACAAGGAAGCTGGGATATACACATTTAGTAGGTTCAAAAAGGAAGCATCAGCATCATTGAAATGGTAAAAAGCTTTGGAAACACTTGAGAACGGGGGAAGGATAAATAGACTAAGCGGTGCGTTCTAGTCAATTAGCGAAAATAAGGCGTTGGATGATCTAAGAAGTAGGATAGAAAAAACAGACCTTATTGGGGGAAAACGGATACGAATTTCAAATTAAATTGAGACCGCAAAAAAAAACAAATATTACGACATACTTATTAATAGTGGAGTCAATTGTTGGAATATCTTCCCTGAAGTGATCTTCAAGCTCTCGACAAAAAAGCAATATATTTTTTTAGTTTTATAATATGTAGTTTGCAAAAGATGACGACGGAACTGGAGCAAATAAAGGAAAGCTTGATGGGGAGAAGCGCGGAGGTGACATCGTGAGCCCTGTGATCGCTATGATAGGCGAGAAGGTCGGTCCACTTGAAATCTAGAAAACTCTATGTAAAGATCTGTAATAATGAGTATTTAATAAGGGCATTGACTATGTATGATTTATGTATTATTATGCATAAGTTATAGATATTTGGATGATTTATATTTTAAAAGTTGTTGCCACATGTATTTGGACTACTTGCGACGAATAAGTTTATATAAACAAATCTCAAAGTCACTTGATTCCTATTCGTACTCACTCTCATTATCCTCTTCAGTTATCATAAAATCGCTGATATCAGAATTTTCTTCTAATTCCTCCAATATTTGCCGCTCTGAAAACACACCACGTTGAGAAGACGCAATTATAAGAACAAGATGTTTAACTCGTAAGCGTTCGCATTTTCAAGCAAAATGTTCAAAATAATCCTAAAGAAGTCGTCATCATGCTGTAAAAGTTATAGGCAATGCTAACACGCTAAATTGTCGGACTCATACCGGCATGAGGAAGTCGCATTTGATACGGTGGACTCAGTTTGAAAAAGGACCGCAAAGGGTTAACGTAGATAATTCCAATATTATCTTTAATTTTTGCATAACATAATAGCACATTCCCCTGGAGATTATTCTAAGACGATCGTAAGTTAACGGCGTAGTATAAATTACAGTTCCCCATCACGAGAGTGGTAAAAAGCTATCTCTCGTGAAAAAATGTCTTCGCCAGTCGGGTCATTTCTTATTCCATATTTTTTTCGATGACTTGAGTAATTAGTGACCTTTACTTATAAAGCGTCAAATGTTAAAGTCTCCTGATTCGAATGGTTCCTAAAAATAACAAAATAAAAATTAAACTACAATACTGTTTTTTAATCCTTTATGTCCCGAGGGGAATTTAAAATACCATTTTCCAAAGCAAGAGCTAAGAAAATAAAAAGATCATCATTACTTTGAAGTGTCTACTCGTCTACTAGCTCCACTAAGGAGCAGAGACGCCTTCCACTAAATTTACTTGAAGCGACAGCGGATGTTTTTAGACGCCCTTTTCCGTTGCGCTTTTACCAAATTGAAAGAGACGCAGTATTTTAGTTCTCCGCGTATTTTTAAGAGATACGCCTGAGTTATGTCTCCTGTGACATTTTTAAATTCATTTAAAGGTATCTTTATTGAACATAACGCGTAAAAACTTTCAACAAGTGATGAGAGGAGTCAGGGCCCATGTCGACACTTCTAAGAACATACATGTATCAAAAATGATCCTGTACAGAAATTAGAAACAATTCTTTCATTTTCAACAAAAGTTACCTTCCCTAAGTACATAACAAACTTAAATACATACAGATATGATAATTCAGAACATTTAAGACTTGAGAGAATTTTTAAAGGATCGCTTCCAAAAATCTCGTAAACATGCGATTTTTGCCATGTTTAACGCGGATGATCAAATTCGTTACACGATCCCCTTTCCTTTCCATTCTCAATCAGAGGTGGTTTCCTTTTTTTAAAATGCCCGTCTTGTCTTTAAGGAAGAATTCTTAAGGGCTTTCACGCGAAGATAACGATCGATCCATTCCACGACGACGCTCAAAAAGTACTTAAGAACCCAGGAGATGCAGCAGTGCACGCACTCGGTACGAGTCTGGTTAGGTCAGCCAACCGACCGCTCCCTCCTTCCTTCCTTTCAACTTTCTCCCTTCCTCCTCCTCCCCACGACCGAAACGTACTCCTCCCTTTTCTCTCTCTCTTTCTCTCTCTATTTCTCTCCCTCGTGAGATTCCCAGACGAGCGTACGTGTGCTCTTTTTACTCCACTCGCTTTTTTCACATTCCGTATACGGGGCAAACGAGAGAGGCGATCTAAAAATATACTCTTTTTCCCACGTTTTGACTTCCCACTTTGTCCGCTGGCGCCGTAGTCGTTTTAGAAATCAAAAGTTGACGCGGATAAAATAAAAAAATGTACAAGGGGCGCTGGAGAGAAATCGGATCGGCGCTTACTTAACCATTTTTTCCTTTTCAAGTCCTCCAGCGACGGGAACTGGAAAAAGGCGAGCGCGCGGAGGGAAAACGCGACAATTTCCAGACGAAGGTGACCGCAGGAGGGCAAAGACGACGCGACAGGAATACCTCCTTTTATTTCAGAATTTTTTCGGTTTGGGGGTTTTGTTTCGATCTCGATCGCTCTTCTCGAAATTCGATAATTTTGACGTTACCGATATCGATTAATAAAAGGGTTGGAAATTATCGAATGGTTGTCAGCCGTACGTAAAACTCGCCAATTCTTCGTTATGACAGTTTTCTTTTTTTCGCCGCATTCAACTCGTTTGTTCGAATTTTTTCGTCGAACTGTATTAGCATCTTTCAATTTCTCATCGATTTCGATTCGAATTAATCGAAAGTTGCCTCGATTTCGATTATCACTCGTTGTTTTTTCGTGTTTAGGTTTCTATTCGTGCATAGAAACTTTGGGAAAAATCGGACTAGAAAGTAGACTAAGTGGATAAAAACTGGAACGAAAAAATTTGGGACTATCGACTCCGAAATAACTTTTCATTTTTCAAAAAATCTCGAAGTGATTTTCTTGAGATTCTATTTACGCTTGTGTTGCCGTTTTTATCGATTCATCGCCATTTACATTCTGATTTTGAGAAAGGAAACTGGAAAGATGATAAAAAAATAAACGATAACATATAGCGACCACGCGACGACTCTTTCATGATGATTTCCAAAAGAAATATTTACCCAAGTTAGTTTTCAGATTTCAGCACTCTTGGGTATATATTATTTCGATGAAATAAGAATTTCGCTTCGGGCGTGATTGTTGTATCAAATTGACGTATAAGATGGGTCGTTGGGACAACGGACGGTAGAAAAAATACCCTCTAGCGGAAAAATAAAACTAGACCGGATGTGACATCCGAAGCAGGTCTTTCTCCTTCAAACATCCGGAGAAAAGTCTTTATATTTGTATCCATTTAGCGGTCCCTGATACGAGAAATAAAGTTATCGTAATAAATGTTTTTAAATAACCCTCTTCCTGGGTTAATTTTTAATTCGTTAAAACCAAGATATGCACGTATCAAATCAAAAACAACTTTCAAAATGTTCCGTTCCGATATACTTTGAGTCTGAAAAAGATAATGGCTGATGCCTTACGGGCTTAATCTTTAAAGTTAGCAAAAAATAAAGTAATTATAAAATCTTAGCCATTGGGAAGCGCGAAACCCTCGCCATCTTCTTACCATTTAGGAACTGATTTATCAAGTTTCGAGAATCAACTCATGGGGTGTTTCTTGAAGCGCACGATAAATTTTTTCGCAGGCTCTCGGATAAATCATTTTGATTTTTTTATATCCACAATAATACAAATAGCGACGAAATCGAACTGTTTTTTCCACCCGCATCTGTAAAAGGAGCCTCCATCCTAGATCAGTAGGGAAGATCGCGGATGTAATCTGGATAGCTCTTGAGGCTTGAAAAGTTGAGTTTTTTGTCATTGACCATTTCACGACAGACACGGGTTACCATGCCGTGACGTTTCCCAACAATTAGGTCGGAGTTTCGAGTCCCGTTGGGGGAGACGATTGTTTTCGAATGACTTCTGATTCAGTACCGAAGTTGAAATGCAGCTTTTAATAAATGACTCGCGATTTTTAAACATTTCTTTAGTTGATTTAAAACCCCATCGGGTGACATTATACGCGTGAATATTCTTGGCAATGTTACAAATCGGAAATATTATATCATAAGAAACACCCATCGTTGGAATGATGACGGGGTGTCATCGATAAAAAGGAATATAAACAACCGCCGCTCCAAATTTACCGTTTTATTTACGGTTTATTTAGAAACCTATTTTAACAAACACAGTTTTAACAACGTACTTCATTCGCTATAACCCAAGTAACCCGATTCCTGCTCATCAACTTAGATGTAGAACATCTAAATTTGGAGGGTGCGTGGATAGTTTTACTTGCGTATGACTTTGCTATCAGACGTTTTATTTTTCAATTTATAGGTCATGATGCTAAAACGGGCAGAAATTATCCGTTTCGAATCTAATTACAGGAAGGATTTATAAATTGGGTCCAATTTCTCCGAGTTTAGAAAGTGTAACTGTTATCCATGAATATTATGCGCTATTTTCCCTCCCGTCAACGCTTTCTAAGTACTTTCGGAAATGATTTATCGTCCTTAGTTCTTCGATGACTGAATAACAACATAATTTTAACCTCTGTTCATTTCTTTTAATGCAGAAAAACATTTCCGAACTAGAACGAAAAATTTCGTTGAAAAACGCGACCGTGTTAAATGATTCCTGATGAATGTGTCAGAAATTAACAAGAAACTGCGTTTACTTTCACCAAGAATTCTAACAGGAAATTTAACTTCTAGCCACTTCCTTATTTTCACCTCATATTACAAAAAATCTTAAAAAAGATCGGTTGGCAGGTTGTTTTCTTCAGTCTATTACAAAACATCGGTTCTTTGAATATTTTTGGATAAAGGCGGAAAATTACGAAAAATGTTATTAATCACCGAAAAAAAATTCTAAAATACACATCCATTTCGCGGGCACTCTTTTTTCGACAAATGCCTGTTAACACTCAAATTCGTCTTTTTAAAATTACATTGAAAGGAACTACCACAGAAAAACAACAGTACAACACTCTTCAAGTTCTTTTAGAAAAATTTTATTTCTTTTAATATAACTTTTGTCGGAGAATTGGCAGATTGCGAGTCGGTTTTTACCATACAATCCTCCACAATGCAACGCAAAAAGCAACCCGTCTTTTTAAAATTACATTGAAAGGAACTACCACAGAAAAACAACAGTACAACACTCTTCAAGTTCTTTTAGAAAAATTTTATTTCTTTTAATATAACTTTTGTCGGAGAATTGGCAGATTGCGAATCTGTTTTTACCATAAAATCCTCCACAATGCAACGCAAAAAGCAACCCGTCTTTTTAAAATTACATTGAAAGGAACTACCACAGAAAAACAACAGTACAACACTCTTCAAGTTCTTTTAGAAAAATTTTATTTCTTTTAATATAACTTTTGTCGGAGAATTGGCGGATTGCGAATCGGTTTTTACCATAAAATCCTCCACAATGCAACGCAAAAAGTAACCCGCTGTTTTTTTTCAAAATTAATGTATTTTTTTACTCGCGTTATCCCTTTATTACGAAATCCGTTGTTTTCGGTCGTCGTTTCTCGAAGAAAATCCGAAAAGGCGAGCGCGGCGGATCCTAAGGAATTGACGTTACTAACGGGTCGACTGAATGTGACGGCGGATCCCGAAGGATCCCTCAAACGTGCGCGAACACTCATAGGAACTGGGCGGCAGCGTTTTTTCGATCGGAAGGGAAAGGTATAGGTAGATGAAGGACGGCGGTAAGTAATAATGCCGGAGACATCGGCGCCCGTGGCGAAATCGAGTATGTGGGACGTCACTTTTTGAAGGGCGCCGCCGCTAACTGGTGTCTCCTCCGCCCGCGGCGCCACCGACCTTCGGGAAGAAAGAGCTCGCTCGTCTGTCTCTTTCTCTCTTATGCCGCAAAGAGCAATCTTCAGTTTTTGTTTAAGCTTTTTCTCTCTTCTCGCGACGGATCGACCTCGAGGGGTGTCTCTTTTATGCATCGACCACCTGCTGCTCGACACGATTGTCATTTTAGGAGAGTCGTGCAGGAAACGATAAATGAAGGGCTTTGCTTTTTTTCCCATCAAATCCCTATTTTATAGAGAAACGTTCGAGGAAAATATGAGAGAGAGACACTTTTGCGCGGTTTCTTCCGCTACGAGAGAATTTTTCTTAGCCGGACTGCGCCGAGGAGTTTCCACATAATGATTGCAAGATATCGAAGGCAGTTTCCAGATGCACGCATAGGCGATCGAAGTTACCTATTAATTTAGTCAATAAAAAGATTCTCCGTAACGTCAAATTATCTCGACCTCTACTTTATTGCGTGGAGAGCATATTGAAAGAAGCAATAATCTCATTATGCAATTTTTTCCGCTTCTCTATCACGCAGTATGGGATTTAAACGGAGAGAATGAGTGAAGCTTGCTTTTATTTTCATTGTGGAATCGGATACAATTGAGAAACCATCTCGGCGTTCGTATCCATGAAAGAAAAATTTATCGCTGATTTGAAGATATAATACAAATCCGTCTGGTTAATATGAAAAAAGTGCGGACCAGGAAAAAAACGCGCATTTTTGTGACTTTCACAGCATGAGTTTTATATACCGTGACTTCTTATCAAGCTTTTGTCGCCAAAAAACTTACTTTTTAAATAAAAATTTTCCTTTTCGACGATATATTCGCGATTCGTTTTTTTTCTAACATCAATGCTCCCAAAAATCGCTCATCATTTTGTGCTCTCTGCCGAAATATGGTTCAGGTACTTCACCACGTCAGTCGTAATTTCGAAGCGGTAAATGGCGTTGAAAGTCAAGAAGAGGTTCTCTTCGGAGCGCCCCAGTTTCCTTGCTGTTGCAGTTTGGTGTGAGCTCTGAACTGTTAGCCCTGGTTATAGGACTTTTTAAGATGCGCTCCAGTTCTGAATTTTCGTACAATGAGCACAAGGTTTTTTACCCACTTGGGATTTTTACCCTCATGCCGGGCTGTTGGCATTACTCTAGAGACGTTCTGTGCAATTACATTGTGATTTCGTGCGTTTAAAAAAACTGCCGCTTTCGATCGCTTGGCTCCAAATCTATACGAGACGCAAATATAGGTGTCCGAACTACCTTGGACGATTTTTTTAGATCTCCACACGATTTGGGGGAGTAAATGACTGTTGAATGACGTCAAATAAAACTAAGACTAAATTTAACATGAGATGATAGCCATGCTCGTTTATCAATAAAATTTTTACCTATCTCGCGAAAAGCTTTTAAAGATTTATACCCGAAGGATAAGTGAAAACCCAAACTTGGACGTAAAATAACACTAAAGTTAAAAAAGTGCGTTGTTTTAGTATTACTCAAGACAACAACATTGAACGGAGAATCGATTTTCTATATAAATTCAGGTGAGGTGTCTTTACTGTAATCCTAAAGGTCAATATACAGTCACAGACAGAAAACAAGTAAGATAGCCTTGCTAAAGCGGGAAGTGGAAACACATTTTCTTCGATTCTTTCAGGGTTCTGGTTTGCCTCCTATTAGGAGGGGAGAACCCGTACCGTTGGAATTTAGATCCTCATTCGAAGTTTTCCATCTGTGAAAACTTCACCCCTCACGTTGTTTGGATACAATGCCACTTCAAATTTTGAATTTTTCTAAATTGAAGCCATCTAGCGAAAAATCTATGAACTACATGGAAAACTCAATCAGCGAAAAATTCATAGAATGATAAGAGCTATCTAATTCAAAAAGAATTTTCCTGGTATTTCTAGTAGTTTGGTTACAATATCATTTCAAAGTTTTGAATTTTCCGAATTTGAAGCCATCTAGCGGAATATTTATAAACTGCTGTGATAGTCCAATCAGTGAAAACTTAATGGATTGATAAGAGCTATCTAATTCAAAGAGAATTTTCCAAATATCTCTTAAAACAAAAAAGTCAATTGTCCACAGACGGACAGAAAGGCGTACAGACGGAGTGATCACATAAACACGTTTTTTATTTTAAGAAAACGTGCTAAAAATACGGATGGAGTTAATCTTTGAATCTAAAGTAAATCTGAAACATATTAAATAAAGCCAACAAGAAAACAAAATCAGTTGGATTTCGCATCTTTTTTCACACGCTTTTAAAACATACCGAATGTTTCTACGAATACATTCAGTACAGGTCCGTTATAAATGGAGTTAATAGTATGAGGAAACTTTCTTCTTATGATAAACTTCCATCTATATACTAACCCTGGAGAAAAGTAAACAAATATGCAATAGGCTACTAAGATTGGATACATTTTCTTCCCCATCGACAATCACTACAAACATTTCTCGAGTGAAATGATTAACTACTAAGCGGTGTGTGTCAAGTAATGATTCGTCTTAATCCAGTAAAAATATTGCAGGTACGTATTATTATTTACATTACTCGGAATCTGTAAATATATTTACCTAATGAAATTAACGCCGCCTAAAAAATGATGGCCTCAGCGATCTTCTTAATAGAGCGGACTTCTATACTGCGCTTTCAAATGTATGTGTGTGTCCTACACCTTTTGAACTAAGATCTTAAAAAATATAATGTCACCAAAGTGGGGTGATAAATCCTCCTCCGGCCATGGGCGCACTTTCAAAACCCTTCACGGGTCAAAGAGCGAAACGCTAGCGCATTTCCGCGTTGAAACGTGTTTATTTCCGCACATTCCGAGATCAAGCGGAGAGAAGCGGGAATCCTGAGACGCCGAGAGAGAGAGAGAGAAAGAGATGGAAGAAGGAAGGGAACGATTCTTGGAGCAACGTCGCAGGAACCGAAAGAAGGGGAAGGAAAACAAAAACAAATAGATCCGCATGTTTGCGCTATAAGGAGAGTTCATCTCGCGAAGTTCCGGTCAAACTGGATTTCATAGGAGCGAGAGGTAGCGAGAAAGATAGAGAAGAGCCGCGCGCTTTGAGAGCAAAGAGTTTCCTTCCTCTCTCTCTCTTTCCCTCCGGATTACAGAAACAGATGCGAATCGACGTGCTCGTTTGAAGAATCCGAGAGGGTGGGGAGAAAGGGGAAGTTAAGAGAGAGGGAGGATGTGTGAAGAGGGAAGGTGACGCGGGAAGTGGAGTGGGGGAAGGAAAAAAGATCGTAGAACGCGCCAGTGTTGCCCCTCTCGTAATAGGTTAGTTCGTCCCGTATCCCGACAGAAAAATTCGGAGTTGGAAACGCGTGCGTAATTAAGCTCCCTTAATTTATTCCTCTCCTTCGTATAATCTGACCAGAAAATTTCAAATAATGCCCCGCATTATTTTTTTTCTCCTGTAAGAGGAAGAAACCGGTAAAAGCCCAACGTGAAACGAAGTACATTTATTCATGATTTCTCTGTAATGAGAACATGAAGAAGAATAATTTTCGCGCAAAACGTATGGTTAAAAAAATTCGGATGCAAGAATTTGGTAAACTATTGCACTGCGTGCGTACGTAATATGGGTACTAGGCATGATTGCGCTGCACTGAGATTATAAAGTTTGAACGAGTATCGAAGAGTTGAATTCGACTTGATATATTGTAAACATTTCGATTAATACTCATCTAAAATTTCCATTACAATAATAATACGACTAATTTTATAGAACCTACGCCGATCGTTGAAAATTTGTATTTTTGCTGTTTTATTAATACGCAAATCTACGAGAGAATGTGTATATTGCTTTGAGTCACCTCATCTAAGATGTAGTAGATGAACTAATGCTATAACTTATTTAGAAAATCTAATTGTCGTCATATCCTTGATTTTACAAGGAAAATCAATTAAAAAAGTAATATAACAAATTACTTGCAGATAAGTAATGATCAGGGAAGAAAGTCGACGAAAGATTTTTGACAAAATTTTCGAAATCATTTAAGATTCAATAACTCTATAGCGTCATCAACTTTTTTTGGTTTCATCGCTTAGCAAGAAATAAGATATTTTAGACCTATGGAAAAGGTCAACACACAAGAATAATGTGATTAAGCTGAATTCAATTTCAAACCATAGCCCAGAACGGAACTCTTCTGCGGTAATAAAACTGTTACTTCAAACTTTTTAATTCAGCGTCGCGGAAACTAAGCTAAGTGACGATAAAGGATTCCTTAAAATGATAGGCATTGAGACTATTCTTTAAAAACACCGGCAGACGATCACTTGTCAAAGAACTAAATCGCCGTCAAAAATGTTATATTTCCACTTATTTGGACAGAATTGTGACGCGATCATAGTCGTCGTTAGTGATTATTTTTATTGGATCGGAGAATACAAACACGCAAAATAGACAAGTTTTTTTCTAGCGAAAGGTTGCCAGAAAATTGATAAGAGTATCGAAGTGACGCTCCACATCAGCTGTTAATATGATACAAACCTTAAAAAAACAAATATCTGCTGTAAATAACAAAGTCCACTTGGGCTCTACTTTGTGGAACGATTCCATGTAAAAGAAAAAAGAAACATCCTCTGTAACAGGCGAAACCGGTCGGTTAATAAACTTTTTATTGGAAATTTACAAGTTATTTTTTTCATTTGTCTGCTGTAAATATCTAATTAGTTTAATTTTCTTTCGTGCGCAGGTAAAATCTGGAAAATGAAGGGAAATGGATGATCTACGACGAAGAAATTAACCTAAATATGTACGTCTATTTTCTTTACGTATACTCAGCGTTTGTAGGTGAAAAGAAATGGGTAATATACGACGAAGGAATGAACGTGAACATAAAGATTACATTACTACTATTCGAGTGAGGTATGTTTAAAGTAATTGTCGATTGTTTTATTAATTACAACTGTTAGAAAATTAGTCGGTGAATCAAAAATTCTATATTTCCCTGGCATATCATTTTTCAGTTCATATTGTTAGACATTCTACTACGCCATCAGTATTTATATTTTTTGACGATTGCATCAACAGTAAAGAACGCCTCTGCCTTGCATGTATGCACGCATGATGTGTGCATCTCTCCTCTCTTGTTAGGAAAACGTGCTAAAAAGCGCTAGAAAGAGAACTGGTGAATCCCATATTTTTAAGCACGAGTTTAATACTTCCCACTTCCTATCTTTCACGGAGAAATATGTAACCAATACTATTCGCATCGCCAATATCGGAAATAAATAAATAACTTTATGTCCGCGACGACGAATTGGATCTCGTATATTTTTATGTTCGACTCCCAATAAGAACGTTTTTCTCGATCTTTCCCGAACGAAATGCAACATCTAAAACGTTTCGATACGACATCTATGGCAAAATTGAATCAAACTGGATTCATTTCCGCGTTCTTTTAAACCTTAACCTTAGCGTACCAAGCGTAGGGAACTAATCGTACACACCCATTGAGATAAGTGCATCCTAATTAGAAGAATGATCGGCGAAAAAATCCGTATCTTATAAAAGGTCTTCTTACTAGCAGGGCGCCAAACGGAAGATTCTATCTTTCATCCCCTTTCCCAACACCGTTTAAGGAAGCAGAGAGATGAGGAGTAGAGATCTGTGAGGCAAAACAAAAACAGTTTTTGACGCTTCAGTTGATATCCGGAGTTGGCGACCTATTTATTCTCTCGGACGGTGTAAAGGGACGTGCGGCACCACTCTTGGGCGCGGGCTATGGTGTGAGGTGGTGCCGGGCGAGGGTGTCTCCGAGGAGCGAGCATCGAAACACGAAAGGGAGGGTACCGAACGTGTTGGTTCGCGGAGTCGAAGAAAAAAAATCCTTAAAAAATCTTATATTTCCTATCCGTATACGTGCGCGTCTGCATTTCCGAAAAGAGAAGGCGAAGCGAGAGGATGGTGTTAACGTAAAAAATGAAGGAAAATTCGCAATGGGAAAGGCTGATTGGACGAAGGTTACCGAACTGGAACTTGCATGAGAACCTGAGACGCGTCTAAAACCTTTCAAATTAAAAACTGTCGGCACCAGAATCACATGTAATATTTCAAAAATAAATAGATCATAAGCAATAAAAAATTTATTCGGCTTTCCTACTTACAAAATGGACAGAGACGCGAATCACGTGTAACTAGGGTTGGGATCTCGCCGGACTAGATGCATGATGCACAGTGGCGTGCGTGTATAAGATACTCTTATAAGCATTAAAGCAGTTGGGTCCCCCACGCAATAGATCTCCCATAAATTGTAGTTAAGATTTTTGGATTTCCTTCTTGCTCATCCCATGCCATTGTGACTGCGGATATAGGTATAGTTTCGGCAATGACGAAAGAAGTAGGTTTTGTAAAATTATTCTCTCAGATCCTCTACTTCGTTGATACATTCATTTTATTAAAGTTATAATGAGAACTTCCTCGGAGACTTAAAAAAATACTTAACTGATTGCTTTTCTTGAGATCAGTGAACGCAACCATTCATAGAACCGAAAATAACAATCGACGCACCATCTCGATTTTTTAATAACAGAAAACTTTGTTGATGATTTTATCTATAAATGTAATATTTTCCGACATTACCTGAATGCTTTTGCATTCTTTTGGTTACTGTATTTCAAACCCTCATCACAAAACTGTAGAAAAAAATCTCATACAAAAGACTTAATCAACATGACCTATTTTTAATAATTTATGCAAATATATTTCGTATCTTAAATCAAGAAAGTAAGAAGATTTCTCAAATCTTTAAGTTCGCCAATGAGAGTGCGAATTCCTTTCTCCATTTCTCAAAATTCCACCCCAAACTGGCAATCTCAGATAGGATTAAAGTGCATTGAATTATCAATGAAATTTAGACCTTGATCAACTTAATAACATTGCAAAATGACTGCCTTAGCATATAAACTACATTAATTAGTATGAGAACTGGTCTTGAAGGACTATGATATTGGTACAATGAAAAATTGTATTGGTCAATTAATTCCATTTCTTATAAAACAGTATCCTTTCCAAAGATTTTTTAATTCAAATTTTACATCCCAAAGTTTACATATTATAATGTCTTCAATAAAAACTTAAACATGATAGTTAGCAGGGTATCTCAATTACAATTATTAAAATAAAATGCATAGCATAAGATAATATTTTGGGGGTTATTATTTCAAAACAAATTAATCTGTAGGCCACCAATTTCCTTTATAGCAGAAGAGTGCTTACGTACTGACTACGCGCGACAACCCCGCCCTCTGCGCGCTCCAGGGATTTCGGCGCTAAGCACCTCGCTCAGCTGAAAATAATTTTTCGGGATAGCTCTTATCAAGACGCATATTTTTTATTCAAAAAATTTTTTTCTCAAACATACCGTTTCCGAAATATAATTTCTTTAATATTTTAAACGGCCGCCATTTTGTTTCAGGATGGCGGTTGAAAATGAAATAATTTTCCTGATGTCTCCTAGCTTTATTTGGTGTTCTTTACCAGCGAAGCGATAGTAGCGGAACGCCTTATGGCAGGCACATCAAACTTGAAGCAGCGTCCGGGCCGCATTAAAGCGATGAATGTTAAAGTAGGGCTGCATTAAAGCGACGGGAATTAGAGAAGGGCCGGAGTTTTTAATGAGGGCCAGAGCTGGAACGATAGACTAACTAGAAGATTGGACGCCTGTTTTGCAATTAAAAACAATAATGTAGAAAATGCGTTCTATTGTAATTCGGTAATTATGAAAAAATCATCTCCTTTACGTTAAAATAAAACATGTAATACATGTAATTCCATATAATTCGCTTGAGACAAAAATTAGCTATCGGGCCGCATGCGGCCTGCCTTACGGACAAGTCTCGTCCATCCGTCCGTCTTAACTTTCATCTCATAAACCGCTGGACGGATTTTAATTAAATTAAGAAGAATTAATTCTTATTAAAATTTATCGCACAATTGTGGTTTTGAACTGAATCAGTCAACTAGAACTTCCGCTTTACATAATTACTTTAATAAACTTATACTCGTATCTCGTTAAATGGCATCCGTCAGCAACAATTAAATACCATATTTTTCTCTCCAATGCTCTTATATGATCTGTATGGTATAGATCAGTGGTGCCCAAACTTTTCTAATGGCGGGCCACCTAAGTGGTTGCGAATCCCTTGGCGGGCCGCATTGGAAGTTGCCAATTCTTTGGCGGGCCGGATTAGAGTTTAAATCGGAAATTTTCTATATATTCTGAGGAGCCATATAAGTGAAAGTCATGTCTAAATAAGGTTTTCATGGCTAACATTTCAATATTTAAAGTTTTATTGTAAAAAATGTCAAAAAATATATGAATTTGTATGTTAAATTTTTCGAATTGATTTTTCGCCTTAGCTTCATGGGCCGCACAAAAATCCATCGCGGACCGCATTTGGCCCGCGGGCCGTAGCTTGGGCACCGCTGGTATAGATTAAAAACATTATTCGGATGATAACATTTGCCACAAAAGTCTGCGAGACCACATAATTACGACTTTTAGTTTCAGGTATAAATACAAGAACCGCCAAATATTTCGATACCGTTTTGTACGTATTTACTGTAAAAAACGCCTTTAAAATCTCAGTGTATTCCATTCATGGAGGATACTTTTCTATCTTGTTAACAACCGAAAATGCTTTATGCTGATGAAGAATGCTCTAGCTATTCTTCTCTTTCAAAATTTAAACTACAGTATTTGTCCGATTATAGGGCGACCTCGAATATAAGGCGACCTCCTATTTCAGAAGCCATGCAAAAGAAAATTTTTTTCCGGGTAATGATATGAGAGTTCAAACAAGTGATTGTTTGATGTTTCATGGTCTTTGGCACATTCCACTACAGAAGAAGTGTCATCAATAAGTGAGGACAATAATTCATAAAGTTAACATCATTATTTTTAATTGAAAATTCTTCTGACAATTATTTTATTTTAAAATAATGCTGCTAACAGCTCACGATAATGCTGATTCATTTTTTACCTAATATAATTATGCAATAAGATTAACAAATATTATGATAAAACATGTACATTTATTGGCTTCCAGTGATCTGCATTAAAATGTTAATTTTATTTCTAAAAAAGTTTAATATGGTACAAAAACATAAGCATTATGCAGGCGAAATTTGGCAGCTGTGTGTGCTGTAAGTTTAAAATTGTCTTCTAAAGATAGAATAGACTATAGAACATAGAGGGTTAAATTTTAGTTGGGGTGAGAGGGAGAGGAGAAATAGAAGATATATTTGGTAGCAATTATAAGGTATGAATTTTTCTGCTTACATTTTAGAAAAAACATCACCTTGTAATCAGGCAAATAGGGTATTATATAAATCTAAGATCATTTACAAGCTTTCCAAATATATTCAAGTATTAATGATACCTATATGGAAGCATAAATTTACAGGGGTAAACCAATAATATAGTCGATAACTATTTACAATATTTTCATTGGGTTGATTGATTTTTGCATTGACGCAAAAAAGTTAGGAAAAAGTTAAGCCAGGATATAACTTATATTATTGAATATTATTTTTTGTTTTACAGAAACCCGACATGGTGGCGCCGACGTACCACAATGGAAAGAAACCTGACCCTGGTAGCGACAGTAGCAATATTGGCAGCTATTGGTCTTACTGTAGCCCTTGTTGCAGTAATCCTATTGGGAGTGCCACCATTGGGCATCATGGGTCTCCGCGACCAGGGTAAAAACAACTTACATTAAAAAATTCACAAAAATATACTTCAACAAGTCGAACAGCTGGTTCTGATTACAAGTCTAATTGTAAGAGGGGTACTTTCATAATATGTACCTAAATCATCCTTTATACAAGAACTAGTCAAATTACAATTAATACAGCTATTAAAATTTAACAGAACACAGAAAGAATTTCAGTTTTAATAAACCGGATGGGTGCATTTCTTCCAATACTATATTATTGTCAATTTATTCAATGGCCAATTCAGTTTTACCAGCTAAAATACACCATGCCTACTTGAACTGAAATAGTTTAAGCAGAAATCTTTGTCTTCACACAATTCTTAGTCATTCAATAAAATTCAATTAGTAGTAGTGTGCTGAAGACCTTTAAATCTACTAATATCGGATAATCAAAAGGTTTTTGTGAAATTTTCTTCAACTTTTACTGTATACCCAGCTATGATTGTATTTTTATAATAATGGGTGGCAGTACTGACAGCATTTCCCAAATATGATATTAAAAATTTTCATAAATTCTCTTTTCTAAATAATTTTCTATTAATTATTTTTATAGAGCATATAAGTAATTTAACCTTGAAAAACTTGTAGTTTCCAAGTACGAGAGTTATGACAAAAAGAATTTTGCATAGAAAGATTGCTTTAAAGAATGTTTTGGGAAATGCTTACCACAACAGAAGATCTTTTTATGCAATGATGTTGCCCTCTTTCTTTCATTATGGGAACAGTATTGAAAGTGCATATTTTGAAAAAGTTTACTTGAACAATGACTCCAATTAGTAATTTCTTTTTACTTTTCAATTAAAGACAATATCTGGAAGTTATATTATGTTACCATTCTAATTTAACTGCAGAGATTCTCTGCTTCATTCGCCTGAGTTTTATAATTTTGGATTTCAAAACTTGTAAAAATGTTCAGTTGATTATTAATATAATTAAATCACTTACCATAAAGGTTCTAAGTTCCCATATTGAAAAATATGCACAAATATCCTCTTTTACCACAGGCATTATGAATCCTTATTGTTCACATGTACCCTTCTCTTCCACTATTATTCCATTGTGATCCTTTGCATGTTGGCTTTCAAACTATTTAAATTATAATATAAAATATTACATAATGACTATTTTAGCAAATGGACAACAGACTATAGATACCATAATTTTTTAATACTAACCCTCTCTTGTTATCTTTTATAAACTAATATTGACTAAAGACTAAATTACAAGAAAATGATTCCAACCATCATGACAATTTTAACAGGACAAAAGATCTTAGATACAACTGGACTGCAAACAAGAACATGAGCTTCTTCCATAACGACATATGAGCAATTATAGCAAAACAGACCTACTAGGTCAATTTTCATTAAACCTTTTTAGTTTATGTAATATTCTGATTGAACGGGCTGTAAAAATTCCATCTACTATTTATTCAACAGTTATTGTCTTTCCATTATTTAACATGTCAGTTATTCGGCAACCTAGTGTAGAATGCCTTCTTTCACTTTGGTGTTGGACCTCAACAATGGACTCCAGTGACGTCTTGAAAAAAATATGATATAATAAAATGTGGTAGGCCAAATACTCAAATGTCTATCACAAACAACTTTTAGCATGTAAAATGTAGGTAGCTCAATGTTTTGGTATGGGACCAATCTTCAGAATTCTATATTTACTTCAATTCTTTTTATACCAATTCCTTCTCCTAGGCCTCTATCATAAATTAAACATAATAGCTTAACCTCACTTGCAATATTTATAAAATAGCAATAATATATGTAAATAAGCAACATATTTTCATTATTAAAAAATTGATTAATGAAAAGTCCATAAAAAGTTGTGGTCAAAAACTTGAACTCAATCGATGTAAGTAAATAAAATGGAACAGATTTATTTACGAAAGAAAACAATCGCAGTAACATGCTCTGGATTTTCGTTTTTTGTTAAAGTTTTAGAAAGCAATTATATCATGAACTTTGACCAGTAAGAAACTTAAAAGTACTCTGTGAAACAATATGATGGTTACCTTTACATAGAATAGGTGAAATATCAATTAAAATATGAAATACTATACATATAATGAAGAAATTGTGAAGTAACTAGAATAGAATATAAATATGTTGATAGGAATTTAAAAAATTACCGTCGTAAAATAATGAAATAGAGTAAAGACAAACCAAAATATCTTAAAGCACAAAAATGCAACTCGATTACGTTTACTTCCCGCCATCACATCACACTCAACCCGCTTGGATACATTGCCGCAGTGTTGCTCGCTTTTGTTATTTAATAAGGAACCGTAATGCGGCAATTATGAAACCATTGTTATTATAGTAACACTTTTTATTATTTTGTTAACAAAAGATAATAATTTGAATTTTCAGTGTTATTTATTACATCAAAATTATATTTTGTGATAGCAGAATTTCTTTATACAAGTACATTATTCTTGCTTTAATGATTCGCGCACATGCAACCATAATATATTATTGAAAACCAAATCAAACTGTCAATCGAAAGTTATGATGACGGTAATTAAGTAATCTTAATTAAAAGATGTTGAATCATAGTGATAGTACATAATACGCTGTTACTCAATGACTATATGCCAGTGTTTCTCAACAGGTGGGCTGCAAAACGAGTAGAGCGAAAATTTGAAACAAGTTAGGATTTCTTGACAATATTTAACTCGCAAAAATATAGCAAAAACTTAATATTTTGTAAAAATAAAACGTTATAAATAACTAATGAAAATTTAAATAAATTTCTTTGTTTTTTATATATAACCTGTTTTTTAGCCAATAATATAGAATTATCGCCTGCCTATATACATATTCACCTAGTGATATATAAGTGGGCCGCGGATGCTATCTTGTATTTTAGGTGGGTCGCGGATAATTCCTGTAGCTTAGGTGGGCTGTGTTATCAAAAAGGTTGAGAAGCGCTGGTATAGGCCCCCACTGGTGCACGCATAAACCAATTCTTTTTAGGCTAAATTTTATTACACCTTCATTCCTACGTTTGTAGTGCTACTTTCAGGTGAGGTATAAACCACTTGAGGCTTTATTAATTCCTTGCAAAAATGTTGATTTAACAATACGATAAATATTGTTTCATAAAAATAAATACTAAATGTACATATTAAAATGGAATCTAGCGAAACATTAAATCTGATTCCCCTTGTTTTTGTTACAATAAAAAAGTAATGCGAAATACATTAGTGACAAACATATATCTACTACAGTTCAAATTTTATATTATAACGTTTTCCGTCAAATCAAGTATTTATTAAAGCTACACATTGAGTCATGAAATATTAAAAAAGTTGCCTAGAAATTTTGCTGGCCGATGGACAAGAGGCGTCGCTAAAAACATCGAACCCGTGCTGTTTATGTGGACGGAGACATTTACAAAACGTAGGAGGGGTCAAGCTGAGTAAATACTAAAAGATTAGCAAAGATCTCATGGGAGTGTTTGACTTATTATCAATTTTCAATATTATAAACAATTTCCGGGATTGTCATGGCGCGTAAACAATTGTTCTTCAACCACCGATAGGTGAAGTGAAAGAGCCATTAGTCTACGATCTCGCATATATGGAGGTAAATATGTAAATTGACGCGACAACTAAATAAAAAATCTTGTGTCCAGCTACGGTGGCTAAACGTACCCCATTCTGGGGTACAATACCCCATTTATTGAATCAATTTTTAGAAATACCCGTTTTCAATATCTCAAGGCGACGAAAACACTAAATTCATTTTTCATGCCATCGACATCATCACCATTTTCGAACGTGAAGAAATAGACTGCTGCTGCAGAGGCTACATTTGTGTCCCATACGGTACAACCAGTGACAGATTTACGCCTCCTGGGGCCCCTGGCGCTAAAGATTTGAGGGCCCTGCAACCTAAATATATAGTGAAGCCGCTCCTAACGGTTACCCTCTTTTATGACACCTCTTAACGTTCGTTTTTCTATGTAATCATAGAAAGGTTCATTTGGTTTTTAAATTGAGACATTTAATATTTCTGAGACCATATATGTACACGAACATTTTTTCGGGGACCCTTACTTCAAGGGGTCCCTGTCCGCCACTGTGAGTGTGAGAAAGAATTTAAAGATTTAGGGCAACTGAGCGGTAGGGAAATCTTGCCTTTTCCCCCATTTTCGCGGATCAACACGGAATCCAAATCTTTCGCGGAACCCTAAGATTCCGCGTAGCCCAAGTTGAGAAGCACTGCCATACATCACGGGGCCCCTGGCTCGCGCCATGTGCGACCCCCCTAAATCCGCCACTGGGTACAACATGCACACGCACACAAATGTGCCGACTGTACTAGTTCATTAATTGCAACTTTATTTAGCGATTCAAAAATTGCTTCCAATTTTTCACGTGGGCGCACAAAAACATCTAAAATCGTAACAAATTTTTTGGCTAAAGAATCTGTGGCTACAGTTATTACCGATTTAAAAGATAACCATCCGTTCTCAATTGCAACAGACACTTCAAATAAAGGAAACATTAAAATGTTTCCTTTAATTTGTCGATAATTTTCAAAAACTAGTGGAGTTGTGCAAACAAAACTTTTGGGTTTTTTTAACAGCCAATTTGAAACGTCAAAAGATATTTCACCCGGCTTAGTTCAGAAGATGGAGTTGAATTTAAATCCTGAAAACATTAGCAGTTATTGTTGTGACCGACAATGCTATATAGCGTTAATTTTGGTGTACACCAAAGCATGTTCGTTTAACTCAAAAAATTTAATAACAATTTAATAGACATGGGTTGTCTTTGCCATGCAGGGTGGCCAGACCTACTCCATTGTAAGGTACAACACCTCATTTATTGAATCAATTTTTAGAAATACCCCTTCTCGTCTTATTTGCGTACCACAATTCAAAATTTATGATCTGGCCACCCTACGTCCAGCATACGAGTTTCTCCATACATAGAGAGTACATAATGAATATGATTCCAATAGTGATTGCAAGTTGAGCTTGACAACAACGTCCTCAAAAATAACTATCGGCAATTACAGTCATAAATAACTTTTAACAATAATTTTCACAATGGTATATGCACAATCACTTTTAACATTAAAAAGAAAATAATTAAACAAGATTATTATTTGTTGCTATTAATAAAATATGTATTGATTACCATTGAGGGACCTTAAAAGGTGCATTTCCGTGGAAATCTCGAATTCGTTTTATGTTCACGTAAACAGTACTTTTTCTAGACTGCCTATGGATAAAATATATGAAAATTGTCCTTTTGGATTTTCAATCAATTTTAAGCTGGTTCAAAATTTGTTGATTGGAAAAATTACACTTTTTCAAGCTTATATCTTTAAATCGTCATTTATCTTTATTCTAACTAAATTATCTTAAAAGGCAAATAAAATAACCCAAATTCATTCATATGTTAATCAAATGTAGAAAGTAAACTTACCTGGAAGTGAACCTGTGCTTTTATCAAGGGCAATGACTCATACAAAACCTGAGAGGATTGCACCAATTATCTGTTGAAGGATTTAATGAAATCGAACCCACTGTTATTGAGATGCTCGCATTGATTCCAAAATTGTTACACAAATATGCCAAAATTTTTATACGTTTTGGAGCCATGAATTGAAAGGTGCCCTCAGATAGAACATTTGGGCGACATTGTGGCAGTGTCGCCAATGATTTGCACCCATGTGGCATGAGCTAGGGCAGCATTTTGTCTTATTGCCTCAGGCAGCAGATTTTCACACAACAGCTTTATCATCAGGGAATCATATTTGCCACATTACAAAATATATGGGATGCTAATAAATATCACAAGCAATATTTTAAAAGTTGGTTTGAGGTTGCAAACCCACATCAATCAAGACTGGTACTTTATACAGCAAACCACGTTAATTGTAGAAATAAAGATACTTATTTGGTAATTCCACAAACTTTTATTATATATGACCTAGGTTTCGTTGCAATGCAACCTCATCAGGTGAAGTAAACTCAAAGCTGGTAGCAATTTATAGTAATGGGTACAATGGCTGGGTGGGGGAGGGTGAGTTGGGGAGGATAATGAAAGGGATAGTGGAGCGAGTGATCATTGGAGGTTCGCGAGAAGGGGAGGGGGGAAATCAGTTGAGTTAAGTGAAGTCCAGTAAGTTGGGTAATAAGAAGACAATGGGGAGTTGGGAAGAATAATTAGATTAATGGAAGGTCAAGAAGTGGGGAATGAAAAGGAAACAAAATATCATTTATGACTTCACAATTTTTTGAGGCCACACTATAATTTACAAATGTTCCCAAGTATCAAGACTGTTCTTTCATAATGCAGGATATTGGGAATAAACTCACTGTTATGTCCAAGTTCTATTAGATGTTTGGAGAATAGAGAGGTTGTTTTACTATTTATGAAGCAGGAATGATGTTCTTTAATTCTTTCTTTGAATTTCCATCCTGTTTGTCCTATATAAACCGCTGTACAATCTCCACAATGTAATTTATAAATTCCACTTTTTTCCGAATTTTTAATCTTGTCTTTGGTATGGCATAGGTTTTTCAAGTTCAATCTATTGTAAAAAGCGGCTCTAATTTTACTTAGCTTACTTAGCCGATTTCACCCCTCCCCTTGTCACGAACATATGTTCACTCTTTTCCTCCAATGATCGCTCGCTCCACCATCCCTTTCATTATCCTCCCCCAACTCACCCTCCCCCACTAACCCATTCTACCTATTATTATAAATTGCTACCAGCTTTGAGTTTACTTCACCTGATGTTGTTGCATTGCAATGAAACCTAGGTCATACATAATAAAAGTTTATGTGGAATTATCAAATAAGTCTCTTTATTTCTATAACATGAAGAAATTCCACCAAGTGATGCCTGAAACCATTAACCAAACCACAGTTACTTAGGTGATTTGAATTTTCTATTCCTCATACCATCAACAGAGGGGATAAATTCAAAGTATGGTTAATTAATACTCTTAAATTACTTATAATAGGAAACATTTTGTACTCATACCAAAAAACTTAAATTTCTAATATTGCTTCAAAATAAAAAAATATATAACTGATGAATAGCATCAATTCATCACACATTTATGGCCAATTTGCCATGCATGGCTTGTGGACCAATATTGAATACCTCTTGTCTAAAGAATATTTAACAAAAAATGTCTTAGCAGGCTGAGCACTACATCTCACCATGCTAAACAGGAATAGGTATAATGCCTCTTGGCGAATTCACACCTGAATTTGCACTACCTGAAGATATACTGCATAAAAAACTCAAAATACATCTTGAAGACTAAGAAAAATATTTAGTATGTATAGACAAAATCATTTGATGGAGTTTTCAATTCAATAGACATATCATGCATAATATCCAAAAAAATTTCAGTCAATTCCTACTTCAACAAATAAGTGAAAACTACAGGAAAATGAAAATAGTTTGTTAACTCTAGGTGGCAGTATTGATTTTAATAATAGATTTAATATGAAGGTGGTGAATAAATTTAGGGCCTTTGGGAGGTGAGCTTAATAAATAAACAAGGGATAAAAACAGGAATTAACTGTCAATGTAATTTAGGTGAGCAACGTTTGGGCATTGCTATGATTAAAAGAAATGGTCCCAGACATTTATAGGAAGCTCGACGTGACAAAAAATAAAAGTTGCTTCTCCTTTTATTTTTTTGTGTCTTGTGTTTGTGTCCACCAACGACTGACGCTCTACCTAACTCCATTCATTTGTTTCTCTCAATCCATCCCCTCCCCTTTCAAAATATGCCTGGCTTTCCTATACCACTCTCTCCTAAAAATCCAGCAGAAAGATCAGAGTCTCTCCCTTTTCTGGCAGAAGCTTTAGTAGGGGAACCACCAAAGGATACACCTGGAAAAACCACACCATGCCTGACCAAGGGCTGCATCCAAGCAGGTAAGATAAAAGATTATTTTGTAAACATTATTACTTCTTAATTTGCTAAGGACAAAACTTTTTATTTATTAATTTTTTGCTAGCTCATAAGAAGCATTACACTATGAATATAATGACAGTCTAAGTAACAAAAATAAGCACATACATTAATGTCCACAGCAATATTTGAACCCATGAACATGGCACAAATCCTCTCCACTAAGAAAGCAGGCAAAATAAAATCCAAAATGAGAAATATTACATTTTAGGGAATATTATTCTCAATAATATCATACCATGCAGCAGGTTGCATTTTTCCTTACAAGTACTTTGAACAGCAGTTTAGAAATTGCAAAAGTCTTGGTGTAGGAGTTTAAACCCACCCTTACCCAACATGTTATCATAAACATGGAAATCATGTATGAACAATTTATTCTCGTTAAAAACTCACAAGATTTTTATGACCATTATTTTGAGTAAAATTAATAAAAATGTACCTGTATTCCATTTCTTGGGCTACTTTTTTATCAAAGCTTCATGGATAACATGAAATGCTCTAATGTGCTGGATTCAGTCTGCTGGTCATAGGCTGTACTCCATCTTCAACACGTTCAGAAACATATTTTTTCAAAGCTTATTACTTAAAATTAATTACTTAATTTTTTGGCTAATAAACCTTCAAATTTCTAGAACCTGGGATAAATTTTACAGCTAATTTTTTTATATTTAAGAATAAAAAACGAATAAATCAGGTAAAAATATTGGGTCTTAAGTCGAGCTATTTTGTTCTATTCTTGAATTAATATAAATATAGCTATGAAAATGATGACTTCATAAAATATAAATGAAGGCAGATTTTCAAAAAGGACCTCTCTGCCTCACTATTTTTCATAGGTAGGGCATGAAACTAAAGTAATGATTGAATCTTGCAAAAAAACTAGGGATGGGACATTCGATTCCTCAAATCCCGCGAATTTTGAAAAAGATTCGAGATTCGAAAACTCGAATCTTCGCACTTTTTTCGTCATTCGAATCTTTCGAATCCTAACCTAAAAAACCGTTAAACTTTTTAACTCAAAACTTTGGAAAGATTAGTTTTATTGACGTCCAATTGAAGCGTTCATAAAAAAAAGAATGCGATTGTTACAATTTCAGTGGTACCCAGATCACCAATATCACCTCGTGGCGACCCAGAGCGAGTTCGAATGCTAGTTTTCTTAAATAAAAATCTCCATTGAAGATTTCTGCTCTTTTAGATTGTCCTAAAAGTGTTCAGTGTTAGTATTTTTATGAACTCTTAAAATAAACAAGTTTTTGATTTTTCTTAATTTTCTGGAGAGAATTTAGTGTTCCATGTTTAGTGTTTATCTATGTTAACTCTTGAAATAATCCTCCCCCCTCTATACTTGCTTTGATTTTAAAAGGTTTTGGAAAAATGTAAAAAATTTGAACTGATACTCAAATATTTTTGTCAAATTATGTTGAGAAAATGAACCTCAAGATTCAAGAGTTTTAATTATGTACTTCATTAACAAAATTTCATTTGTATCTTCTTAATAAATATAGGTGTATTTTTAAAAACTGTATTCTTAAATTTATTTTTCATTAAACGCAGATTTCAAATTTTGCTTTAATAAAAACTGTTAATTTTAAGTAAAAGTTTTTCTTTTTTCTTCTTATTATTATTCTTATATGAAGGATTCGAGAAACTTGAGATTCGTGAGATTCGAGAACCTTTTAGGATTCGGGTTCGGATTCGAGAAAATTTTGGATTTGTCCCACCTCTAAAAAAAACCATTCAGCCATGTGAATTTCATTAAAAGAACATAGATACTGAGTTCCCATATGCTTTTGAAATGATATCCAAGTAAGAGGTCATGTGATCCAGCATTCCTTAAAGATAGGAAAGTCCAAGAAATAAGCTGAATAATAAAAAAGACCAATAAGAAAAAAATATGTACATACATTAAAAATACATTTGTATTTAAATGAACAGTAGACATGCTTCATTCTAGCAACTGTAAGAAACAAAAAGTATTTCTGCAGACATATTTATCAATAAAAATATTCTAGTGTTGTTACAGATGATACGACAATGATGTTTGCCTTTATTTAAATTGTGAGAGAAAATATACTTCACATTATTGTTAAGGTATTAATAGAAACGCAAGTAACAGCTTAGATAGAATTTTTCTCAGCTATTTCTGTATTTAGTTTAAAGTAAGCCAACTCTTCAAAATTACTGATAATGCAAAACCAATAGGATTGTGCAATAGCATTCAAAATTGTAATTATTATTAAATAGTTAATATGAAATTTCATATCAGTAAGAGGCAAAACAAAAAAGTGATAAAATTATAGGATTGTAATACATATTTTTAAAATAAATAAGAGCTTTAAAAGGAAATTTGTCCTTTTTCTAAGATGAAAATTTTTTAAACTATTAAGTAACATTATTGAATCAGCATCATTTTAATCAAATAAAATACACACAATTTACCCCAAGTTATAATGAATTTCACAGCTGCCAGGATAATTGAAAACATGGATTTCTCCGTCGAGCCCTGTGATGACTTTTATAGCTTTGCTTGTGGTGGATTTGAAAAAAAAAGTACTATTCCAGAGGATAAATCCTCTCTCAACTCATTCAACGTGATTCACGACCAACTGCAAGAACAACTTCGAAGAATCGCAGAGGAACCTGACCAACCCAATGACCTTCGTCCATTCCGAATGGCTAAAGACCTATACCGTGCCTGCATGAATAAAAGTAAGTTCATTTAAAATGTTCAGATCACTGACTCAATATTAGTTTTGTGTTCACATAGAGTATTAAGAGCGCTTATGGTAACTTCTCAACAATTTTCATTCTATATACACGTCCTTTTGCTTTAAATTTTCTCTTAATTCTTTCACAATTTCCTCTTGGTAACAGTAAATGTATTTAGTGTAAAAAATAATAAAAAATGCAAGCAATTAGACTGGCATAATTACATAGTGGATGCCAATTTAATTAAAATAAATCAATATTTCACTAACTGTATTAGTTTTTGTCAAATGTTTTGACTATTAAATTTCATTAGAAATTAAGGGTACATCCAAACTTTTGCTTTTTCTGTCATGTGTAAAGTCACAACGTTCATACACCAAAAGTAACTGAGCAATACCTTATTTACAACAGCATTGATAGAGGAAAGAGGTCTGACACCAATGAAGGAGGTCCTGAAACGTCTTGGAGGATGGCCAGTGCTAGAAGGAGATTCCTGGGATGAAGGATCATTCACATGGCTTCAGAGTGTTTATCGTTTCCGAAAGAATGGATACAGCATTGATTATTTCATCGACTTCTCTGTCACAATTGACCTTAAAAATTCCTCATTCAGGACCATTGATGTAAGTTTGCAAACGTATAACTGTTACTCTCTGCAATGACCTCTGACGAGCTGCTCTTGGAACTGCTTCATATAGCCATTAAGAGGTTTTTCATAATCTCTGATGTGAAGTTAAATCACTATCACAATTGCAGTTTCTAAATATATTTCAGTATACAAGTAGATCTGAAAATATACAGCCAAAAGTGTCACATTAAATATAAATTTTATTTATATCAAATTATATATACCTACTTTACAGACAATCATTTCACCACATTTTCATAATTACCGTATTTCTCTACATATAAGACGCACTCTGGTTACCTAGAAGATTTTTCAGGAAAAAAGTATTTTGGTTCACCAAGATAGTTAGAAAGGGCAACATCGTGTATCATTTCCAGCTGTGATTGTCCGTATCTGGCAACATTTATAGATAATATTAAGGCATGATAACAGTGTTACATGTAATATGAGGTAAAATTAATTCATAGAATAAATAAGGATTATCTAAAACATAAATAATTGCTTCGAGACTTGTATAGCTAAATGTGCCCTGCGTGAACTTGCCATTTGTATTAATTAGGCTGTCAGAGTGTGCCACACATATAGATACCCTTTACAGGTAGTAATTACTTAAACTTAAGTGCAAGATGATATTTTAGTTTCTAATAAATTGAACACATATCCAATACTGATAAGTGTGCATTTCAAATCTACTGCTCACTTACGAACGCATCTCTGTGATCTTTTGATAGATGCTACTAGTCCTTGGCAATAGAATTTGTATCAGATGTTCAAGATTATCCACACAAGGTACCACAAAAAATAGCTTCTACGTAACTGTTGTTTCACATTTATTGCCTTGCTCAATTTTCCGGTGTTTTTGTGTATTCAATCACCTGAGGCTTATAACTAGGGCATTTGTTTTTCAGGTTAAAAACAAAATTGCATTCGGGGATAATTATCGGGTTTTTTAAATTTTCAGTAAGTTCAGGTGAAATCAGGTTTTAATGAAAGCAAAGCATTACATTTTTTGAAAAATTCAGGTTGAAACAGGTTTAACAAAAAAATTAATCAATACACTTTATACTCACCATATCCACCAAACAAAAATTTATTTATAGACCAATGTCCACAAGCTCAATATACAGATTATATATTTTTACATTGGGCATTAAATACAATGTTTGTTGTTTGTCATTAAAAATAATAATGAAATAGATGCAAATACAGAAATAAATTTAAAATCTAACATAAAACATAATGAAAACTTTGAGAAGAGTCGACACATGAACATATTGAAGATGTGTAGAAAACATTTTTGGATTGAACAGTACAAAGACCAGTACTTCAATATAATATGTGAATTCATTGACAGAGTAATATGTAAAATGTTATATCAAATACTCATTGATTTTTAGATGATACAAACAGCGCTGTAACTAGCTATTTTAGCACCCCGGGCAAAATACCAAAAATGCGCCCCCTCCATAAAAAATTCTCTAATACCTATATTTTTTACTATATGGATTTTGGCTGATCAATTAATAAATAAAAATAAACTATAAATGATTTAATTTCTCACTATAAATGTACATAATTTAAATACATAATTATAAATATACCTACCTACGTACATAATTTAAATACAGAAATTATAAATATTTTAATATTAAAGAGTTATTCTATGTGACTTTAATGCAGCAAACTCATCAATAACATCATCAAAATTTATAGTTTCTGCTATGCGTAATGTCTGGAACAAGTATAGTAGAGAAATCGCCCGTCCTTGTGCCATACAACCTCACACAACTTACCATTAACAATTTTTGCACCCCTTCTTTAGTTGCACCCAGGGCAGATGCTCTGCTTCCCCCACCCTAGTTATGGCAGTGGATACAAATATATCACAATAAAGTATTTACCAACAAAATTATTAAGTCGGATTCTCACACATAATACATAGCAAGATAATAATCAAAATTAAGAACCAAATCAAATGCTCATTACACAATAAATATTGGTAATGAGTGTGTGTGTGTGTGTAGTGTTTTCAGTTTTTTCCGGGTTTTACCCAAATTTTAAAAAAAGTGATACGGGGGTAAAAATTGGTTAAAACCCGAAAATATATGCCCTACTTATAACTAATAGCATAGGTGTATCTTTTCACTTTTGTAGCCATTGAGATCTCAGTACAGGTAACAGTATTTATCCCAGGTATTGACAAACTTTTTATCACATCTACCACAATTACAGTGGCATTAATCGCATTATTCAACAGATCCATTAGAAACTAAAACATATGACTAATGTCAAAAGTGCACCGTAATTGTGATTACTGTGAGCAGACGTGTAATAAAGCACAATAATGAAAATACGTAGTTGGAATTCACGTTGCATAAGGTATTATTGTATATCATCATCATCATGCTTCTGTCCGAAGACAGGTTTTAACTGAATCGCTGCCTCCATTTCTCTCTCTCCCTAGAAGCCTCTTTTATATCTCTATAAGTATTATATCCCTGCTTTATATTATCTAATATTCCTATTCTTTTTCTCCCTCTTCCTCTTCTTCCACTAATTTTTCCTTCTAAGATCGTCCTTTGTAAACACTGTCTTCTCAATATGTGCCCTATCCAATTTGCTTTTCTTTTCCTGATTGTTTTTATTAGCATCCTTTCTTCTCCCACCATTTCTAATACTTCTTCGTTTCTCTTCCTCTCTGTCCATTTCACTTTCATCATTCTTCTCCATACCCACATCTCAAAACTTTCTAAATATTTTTCCTCCTTTCTCCTTACTATACACGTCTCTGCACCATAAAGAGCTATGCTCCATATGTAGCATTTTGCTAATTTCTTCCTTGTTTCTAAATTTATTTTCTTGCTTGTGAGAAGCTCCTTCTTCTCGTTAAATGCTGCTTTTGCCATTGCAATCCTACTTCTGATGTCCTGTGTACTACTTCCATCCTGTGCTAAAATACTGCCAAGATATTTGAAACTACTTACTTGTTCCAATTTTTGGCCATTTACCATTATATTTAATTCTTTATGATCCTTTGAAACCACCATGACTTTCGTTTTTTCTGTATTGATCTTCATTCCATATTTTCGGCCAACCTCCACTAGTCTGTCTGTCATCCTCTGAAGCTCTTTCTCGCCTTCTGCTATTAAGCCCTGATCATCTGCGTATTTAATGGTGGTAATACTTTCACCTCCTATCTTAAATCCTTTCTCTTCCATCAACGCTTCTTCTGTTATTGTTTCTGCATAAATATTAAATATCGCTGGTGAAATAGGACAACCCTGCCTCACTCCCCTCCCTATTGAAGTACTTTCTGTTTCTTCTCCTTCAACCCTGACTCTAATCTTTTGATCAAAGTAAAGGTTTTTAAGCAGTCTTTTATCTTTCCAATCTATTCCTATTTTGTTTAAAATACCCAGCATTTTATCCCATTTCACTCGGTCAAAAGCTTTCTCCCAATCTACAAAACAAAAATACATACCTTTATTGACTTCTAGCGCTCTTTCTATCATCATCCTCATACATCCTATAGCATCTCTAGTCCCCCTTCCTCTTCTAAAACCAAACTGATTATCTTGCAGCTCCTTTTCTATTTTACATTCAATTCTTTTGGTTATTATTCTGGTTAGAACTTTAGCTGTATGAGAAATTAAACTAATAGTTCTGTAATCCTTGCAACATTTTGCATTGTTCTTTTTCTCCAGTGGTACCATCACAACATCTAAAAAATCTTCAGGCCATATGCCAGTATCATATACTTGGTTAAAAAATTTTGTGAGTTGCTTAACTGCTTTAGACCCCAAAACCTTAAGAACGTCCACGGGTATATCATCACTCCCAACAGCCTTCCTTCTTTTCATGTCATCAATTGCTCTTTTAACTTCAGACTCGAGAATACTTGGTCCTAGCTGATCCTCTTCCACATCCTCTTTTTCATTTAATTCAATATTTCTTGGCTTTCCTTCTTTGTCATACAGAACCTCAATGTATTCTTTCCAGACATTCTTTACATTGTCTGGCTCCGATACTATTTTACCACTTTTGTTCATGATTCCTTTACGTCCTATCTTTCTTGGTTTTTTCTTGAATAGTTCCCTTGCTTTGCTATACATGAGGTCTGTTCTACAAATTCTTTCACATTCGACAATCTCCTCGCATTTCTCATTTATCCACTGTTCTCTGGCTTTATCTGTTTCCCTTCTTAAAGCATTATTTAACTTCTTGTACTTTCTTTGGCCTTCTTCAGTGTTTATGTTCTTTCACTTTCTCCGCTCTTCCATTTTTTGCAGCATGGCTGCTGTGATCCAGGGTTTTTTGTTTCTTTATCTACTTCGTCGTCGCCAGCATTAGTTGTTGGCATATACACTTGAATTATAAGCATAATAAAAATATGGTACTTCTTGTGGTTGATATTGTGTCATAAAAAATTAATCAATCATATTTTTTTTACTATGCCTCTGAATGTGCACCTTTTTTCTCATGAAGTTGGACTCTGCAACTTTGGGCCTCAGCCGAGAGTACCTTGTCAAAGGCTTGGAAGACAAGGTGGTGAAAGCATATTACGAGTACATGATAGATGTTGCTGTAATCATGGGTGCAGACAGAGACCGTGCCACAAAAGAGCTGAAGGAATCACTCAACTTTGAAATAAAATTGGCTAATGTAAGTGTTTAACTCAAGAGGTGAAGAAGCTTTTAGAAATAGACTCCAAAACCATTGTTATATGATTATGAAATATTATTATTATTAGTGTGTATATAATATTGAAGTGGCTGTCCAATAAATGTTTGCATCAATGACAGGGTGTGGGACGGGGAAAAAATTCTAATAGGACAACATACAGGGAGGTCTTTGTGGGTCCTACTAGCCATGAAGATCAACCACTTAGTCTGATACCTTAATAAATAACTCAACATGGTTTAGTTAATATTATTATATTTTAAAAATTTCATTACCATTATCATTACCACCCGACCACTAAAGGCTACTTCCATTGTTTTTATTAATAATAATAATGAAATTTGTAATAAAAACATTTCATTGAAAAAGAATACATGCATACTTGATCTAATTTTTACTGTTTTCCACTCTTAAAAAATCTGATGTGGCCACCACCACATCACTTTCTCCATACCAGTAATATTTCTAAAAATTCCAAATAGGTTAAATGATAATAAATATTTAAAGGAACTGCGAGAAAAATTCAGACTTCACAAAGAACAGAAATAAACTCATACCATAGCCTTCTGATATTGGATATTGCCACGAAGCTCCAACAATTAAGAAAATAAAAAGGAACATTACTAAGACGTAACTAAATGTAAAGTGTTTATAATAGTCGCCAGTAGGTTGTCAGCTGAAAAATTAGTTTTAAAAATATCTCTTAAACAATGCATTATATGGGAAAACGTTTCAAATAAAGGTTGTAGAAAAATAAATTTCCTACAACTTTTATTCCAGTACTTTTTTACATTCATCAAATATTAAAGCAAATATAAAAAAAAAACGGATGTGACAAGAGTAAATACCCACTTCCGGTTGAATGATATTTACTAAAAAATAATCAACTCTTGTCCCTTTAGCAGAAATGCCAAATATAAAATTTTGCGTTGACCTAATTAATAGTTTTTGAGTTAGAGCACCCACATAATTTCTATCACATACAAAGACATCATCGAGAAAATGGTCAAAATATGTTCAAGAGACCTCAAAACGTGTATTTCCGTTGAAATCCTGAAATCAATTTTTTCATGAAAACATTACTTTCCCCTATAGTACATATGGAGAAAGTAAAAAGGCCATATAATAAAGTAAGCATATTACAGAATGCAATAACTCCATTGAAATTAAATAAAAAACATTTGTTTCTAATATTTGATAATTTAGATATCCCTACCCATGGAGCAACGTAGAAATGCATCCAAGTTGTACAATCCAATGACAATCGAAGAGCTGCAGGTGAAATATCCATCAATTCCTTGGATGGAATACTTTGGGGAAGTCCTTCCTGCTGAAATTAAGGTTACTCCATATGAGGTTGTGATTGTCAATGTTCCCCAATACATTAAGGATCTCGAAATTCTTCTCAGTCATACTCCAAAGAGGTAAAGTATATAAAATGAACCATGAACAATACAGTAAAGAACGTTTTTACATGAGAAATCAGCTCTGAATTTTACAAATAATTTTAAATGTGGATTAAAAATAACTTGTTCAATTTGAGCCAATGAGTGGTTTCTCATGCACTATTTTAAATAATAATTCATGCAAATTACTTAGGTTCAAAACCAAGAAAACATAAACTTTATTATATGATATTAGAATTACTAATATTTGTATAAATGAATGTTACATTGAAGGTTAATTCCTTAATAACCTTGATTTATCTCAACAAAAAGGGATCCATATGAAATATGCATTAAAACAGTTTCATTTATTATGAAACAGAGTTCAGGCCAATTATGCCTTGTGGAGAGCTACAAGTGCATCAGTAAGCTATTTGACAGAGGAATTGCGCAGACGGCAGTTGAAGTACTTGACTGCACTATCTGGAAAGACAGAGAGAGAATCACGCTGGAAGGAATGCATTGATACAGTCAGTGGAAGGTAAATAAGGAATGCATATAGCTGTTCTAGAAGGATATTATCAATTTTACATCTACAGTAATTGATTTTAAAACTTCATTTGTAATGATGCAAAAATAAAGTTTTATTTTATCGGAAAGAGAATGAATTGAAATTCTTCATTGAAGTTTAAGTTTAGACAACTCAAATAACACTAACTCCTTTGGATGTGATTTTTGAAATTTGAAGTCAGGGAAAAAGTTTCTGACAGCATTTAATGATATTACTCACTACAAGAAAGAATTTCACCATGAAATTATACTTCTAAGAGATTAATCACAATAAAAATTTCAAGGATTAGATATTTTATATATTAAATTCATATTAACATTCCACCTTTTCTTTTGACCATGAAAGTAACCTTACCTAGCTTTTCTGATGCGATAAATTAAAATTTCTAAGTTTTTTTAGTGATAATAAGAAATAATGTGAAATAGAAATATCACAAAAATGTGATTTAACCTCAATATTTTGTATACATCTACTATAATGTAAATTTGTATATTTCCAAAATTATAGAATTAATTGAACAATGTAACATTTTTACATCAGCATAAATATTACCAAAACACTTTTCCAGTTTGTTCATTGCCATGGGATCCCAATATGTGCGAAGATATTTCCAAGATGATGCCAAGAAAAATGCACTTGAAATGGTGGAGGACATTCGTGCTGAGTTCAACCAAATTTTGCAAGGTCTAGATTGGATGGATTCTGAGACTCGGTAAGGGGCAAAAATAAATCTTTCTATTGTAAAAATAGCAAGATGGATTAAATCCTCCATATTAATTCCTGCAAACATCATAATTTAGAACTAAGCATTACATTACTATTACAACAAAGAACACTCATTTCAGTTGATGAAAAATCAGATAAATTTTCAAAGGAAAACAGCAATTTTCAAGCTATACTTGCCATGAATTTCATTTTATTTCCCTTGCACTATAACCATTATTTCCAATTTCCATATGACAATTAATAAAAGAATTTTTACTGTAACAATATATTTGCATTATAGTGAAAGTGCAAAGCAGAAAGCTTCAACTATGACGACTCATATAGCATACCCTGATGAATTATTGGATGACATCAAAGTCGATGAGTTTTACAAAAAGGTGAGTAAATATCATAAATAGATAATGCCAATAAAATTTTCCATGTTAAAGCATGCAGAAATTGCTTTTGCTTAAATACTATGAACTGTCAACAAAAGTTAGCCTCACTTATTGAAGTATAATATTTACCAATGTACTTAAATATTCTATCTAATGCCACATTTATAAGTTATGCTTATTAATTATTAGAATATTAGTTCTCTAATGGGAAACCTTTCCATTTACCATGCAAAAATTGGATAACAGCTGGATATAAAGGTAAAGCACATTTATAAATACCTAAGGCATATTGAACAATAAACTCAACAATTCCTATGGCCAGTATAAGGAAAATTAAAAATAAACCAAAGCATTTTAAAAGAAATTTAACTTGGATCCTCTCCCAGCAAAGCTAGTGCAAGTCTACTAGGCATTACTTTCTGTCATACATTTTCTTTGCTTCACTTAATGCACCCTTTGACCTTTGGTCTAATGATAATGAATCCACCATTAGATTATGATATTATTCACAATGTAGAGGTTAATAGCTTATTTCTTGATTGAAGGCTTCTATCTGTTGTTTACATACATTTTTACCTTTAAACAAATATAGCTGGAAGTAAAAGAGAACCTCTACCTGGAAAGTGTGCTAAATATGACACTTTTTGGAACTGATTACTCATATCGCAAGCTCAGGAAACCAGTGAACAAAACTGACTGGGTTACTCATGGCCGTCCAGCAATTGTAAACGCTTTCTACAGTTCAATTGAAAATAGTATCCGTAAGTACAACAATGATCATACATTTCTTGGTTAATACATGCACAGCTGGGCATGCTAATAAATGCAATGATAATGTTATTTGCCAACCTGAAGAGTATTTTTCCAATTTACCTTAAAAATTAAAGCATATTTTTGTAAATTTGTGTTTTTAAGAAGATGGCAATTTTCACTGTTATCAGTTCTAAACAAACGGATTATTTTCAACGACTGTTTCTTGCTTTCAGAGTTCCCAGCTGGCATTCTTCAAGGAGTATTCTTTTCTAATGATCGTCCCCGCTACATGAACTATGGAGCTATTGGATTTGTAATAGGACATGAAATAACTCATGGTTTTGATGATCAGGTAAATAAATTAATTTTGGTGCATTCTACAATAAAAATGTGTCTAAGATCAAAAATGTAACATCTTGCATTTTTATTCCCAGGGAAGGCAATTCGACAAGGATGGAAACTTGGTGGATTGGTGGGCTCCAAAAACCAAGGAAGAGTACCTGAAAAAGGCTACATGTATTATTGAACAATATGGAAACTACACACTCAAGGAAGTTAGCATGAATGTAAGTATCTATATATTATACAGTATTAAACAAAAAAAGGAAATGCACCAATTTAGGAAATTTGATGAAGTGCCACACCAAGTAACATTTCATTAATAAAAATATGGATTATTGGTCATTGGAGATTTTATCTTACCAAAATTTCTTCCTGTACCTCGTAAAAGGCACCGCTAGCAATGGACCATTAGAAAAAAAGAGTACACTATTGCGTTACTGCTCATATTGAATAAAGTAAAAGCTTTTGCCAAGAATTTGAAAGCTATACCAAATAAAAGTTACTAAAAAAAATTAGAAATAAAAAATTAGTATGAGAGCAACATTTTATATTAAACTCAATTTATTTTGATTGCCATACAAAAACAATGAAGCATTTTTTAAGTTAGCTCAATTGAAACAAAATTATTTCTATTCAAGTTATTGGGAACTAAAAGAATGCCAAATTTCATAAGGAGATAATTTTGGGATATTTTTTAGAGTAGATGTTTGTATAAATTTTCAGAAAGATATTCAGTAAAAGGATATTACATAAATAAAAGAATAATACGTCCTGCAAGTCTAATATCCATTATGATTCAATACAAAATGATCAAATATCTTATGAAGACTACAAAAACATGGAAAATGTTCAAACCATTAAAGTTGCACACTAGTGTACAATTAAAAAATATACATTTAAAAAACTATATACAGTAAACTCATGTCCAATGCAGGTTTCACAAACATATATTTGATTATACACAGTTAAATAAATGTGATTTATAAACCTGACACACACAAAATTTAATATGGCACAACATACTGCATTTTTGTATGCATGACATCAGCATACACCAGGGGTCGGCAACCTTTTCTGCATGGCATAGTTGTAAATGCTTCGGAGGGCTTCATTGGAAGTCACAAGAGCTTTGGCAGGCTGAATGAGTGTTTACATCATACATTATCAAGAGATTTTGTGGCCTCATATCAGTGAAAATCAACTCTAAATAATTGACATGTTAAAACTTCACATGAGAAGGTTTTGAGACCATAATTTTAATGAAATAATATGAAATTGCCTGTTAATTTTATTGATCACTTTTAAATCAGTTTTGCAGGATGTTGGTTGTTGACCCCTGGCATACACAAACACATGATTTTTTCCATAAGGTGCTAACTTAACGTAAAGTGGTTTTGCCTAATACTACCGTGTATGTTAATGACTTACATTTATCTTAGCAAATGTTTATAAATACATTTTATAAAGCATTATTGCCCATAAATGATATTAGTAGTTCAGTACAGATCTTTTTATTTTTCATAGATCAATGGCATCAACACACAAGGTGAGAACATAGCAGATAATGGTGGAGTGAAAGAAGCATATAGAGCATATGAAGCATGGGAGACACGTAATGGACCTGAAGAACCCTTGCCTGGACTTTCCATGACATCTCGTCAGCTCTTTTGGGTCAGTGCCGCTAATGTTTGGTGCAGCAAATACCGACCTGAAGCTTTGCGCTTGAGATTACTCACAGGCTACCACTCTCCAGGCCGATACCGAGTCATCGGGCCATTTTCAAACTCGGAAGAGTTTGCCAAAGACTTCTCTTGTCCAGTCGGTTCGCCAATGAACCCTGTCAAAAAGTGTGCTGTATGGTAGAGGTACAGAACAATGAATTGAGTAAAAAATATCCATTTTTAAAAGCAGGCAGAAAACTTTATGGTGACACCTCATATATGTGACATTTTCACATGTTATGTAAAATACAATAATATCAAGGAATGACTTAATCAGTAGTGTCACCAAAGGAGACAGCATGAAACAAGTCAAAGTGAAAGGGTGAACATCCTCACTACCTAGAAAATTAAGATTTGACAGACTAAATCTAGGTATTTAATAGTTATCAAAATGGCTTACTTCAGTGTACTTCAGATGGGATGTCAACAAAAAATGTATCCCAGTACTTTTAATAGCCTGCACTTTTGCAAGCAGCTCTATGACAATGAAAATTTAAATGTACTTTTTCCAAAACTTGAGCCAACTATGTGTACTTAAAAATTATACTATGAATAAAAATTATTTTAATTAAACATGATAGAAACAAATGACATAAAAAGCTGAAAATGATAGTTTTCTGAGGTGGTTATGTGTCATTTCAAACTTTTAAATGTAATTGACAGTGTAAGAGAATCAGAATTTTAAAAATTGTGCTCCCTTAATTATAGTACCCAAGTTTAATTTGTCTTTTAAGACAATTAAATTCTCCACTTAGATTGACGTTGATTGCAAAAATATATTATAAAAATTAAATAATGCTAATGGAAAGGCCAAGCACTAAAAATTTATGTAGCTAATCTGTACATATGGAAGACTGCTAAACATTTAAGTTTTCACTGATACTGTGTAAATTCTTAATTATAAGAACATTTATACATTTTCTATTATATTATAATTTTTAATGAGAAAATAAGGATTTAATGGGTAATTTATATGGAAATAGAGATTTAATTTTTTATTCTGCCCAGTATTTCAAAAATATTGTGCCAATTTGTACTTAATAAATCCACTGTGATGATCGTTCTTAATCCTGAAATTTTATGTTAGCACAATGATTAAAATTATAGCTTATCCTAGAGAACAATTAAAAACATACCTTTAATGTTCTGTTGACATGATAAAACTTTGTACAAAAACTTTTAAAGTAAGTTGTTTCATGGAATCATACTGATTTAAGCATATCATCACAATAACTTTCATTGTAGTAGTAACTCACTTATCACAATTCTCATGAATTCTCCTTCATGTGGTCCCAATGCGTGTGTATTATTTCAAGGTATTTATGGAACATACTATACTCAAACATTTGTTATTATGATAAAAAGGTAATTTCTCATTTTTAAAAATCATTTGTTTTGTATTCATACTGAATGAAATTTTTGAATCATCTGTAGTATAATGGATTAAAGAGAGGAAAAATACCTAACTTCTTGGAAAAATGGAAGGGCAAAACAGATGCATGAGAAATAAATTGTTCTTGTTGTAAATGAAAATTTTTATATATCACATAATTCAACGACAAAATTATTGCACAACCATTCTCATCATCGAGATTTAACAAAAAATTGACACATCAGACTTTTCAGAGATAAGAATATTTAGAATTTCAGTATGAAACACAAAAATATAACCAAGGAATTACTGACAAAATGAAACTTAAATATTGATTATAAATTGACAATAAAAACACACATACATGTAAAAATTATATGCACTTCTTGACAGGGTTGGCCCCAGGAATATGGCTGATCCAAACAAAATTAAAGTAGGTCACTTCGTCTAAGAAAATTTATATATTACATTTTAGCAGACTTATTCTGACTACTATGAATTATTATTGGATACACCTTGGAGCAGACCACACCTCACGACAAATTATTAATAAATGACTGAATTTCAATGAAAATGAAAAAATTCCGACTATTTTGTTCCAAGTTACAAGAAAAACAATGAAAATGGTTAACTTTAAATCAGGAATTTTTCAACAGAAAAGGGATTAAAATGAGAATCTATATAAAAAGTCCTCTAAAAACATTAGTAAAAAAATGCTCTTCATACATATACTGTGTGAATTATTGTTAACCTAAAATAAGATGTAGATTCAATAGAAAATTACCAAGCTTGTACAGTTTTTCAGTCTTGTTATGGCTACTGAAGATACCTAAGATAAGTTCTTATTTTTTTTAACTAAGATATAGCTATAACCAAGTTTTTAAGATGTTACTTATTTTATAAATTTATCAAATTTGGTCATGTGTTACCCAGGGTTGAATATTATCAGTACACATTATTTTACACTCTATATTTGAAATATGAATTGCAACTAATGACTCTACTACAACTTTTGAATGAGGATATTGCAGTCACCTCTGGGCAGTAATCAAATGGGAGCAGAGAATGATAAAACAATTATCTGAATGTATAATTTGCTTCATGCCTTTGTCATTATATCTGTATCACTATATGAATGCAAATAACTTGAAAATAGCTAATTCAATTTTGATAATTCTTTCAGTGATTTGTTGGTTTGAAAGAATTTTGAGTTGCATACATAAATGGCTCCAGCTCGATTCCAGGAGTAACACAGGAATAGTGACAACATATTTTTCATTCGCGTTTTATAATTAGGTACTTATATACATTAATAAAAGGGAGCATCTATCTGTGTGTGTGTGTGTGTGTGTGTGTGTGTGTATGGACAGCATTTATCAAAAACCAAGAAACTTAGAGACTTAAAACTTGGTACACTTACTAATGAGACATTGAGGATGTGCACCTCAGAGCCAGAATTTTGATTTTGGGGAGAGTGGGTAAGAGGAGGGGGGTTCCATACAAACAATATCCTGCAGCATTTCTCAAAAACCAAGAAACTTAGAGGCGCGATCAATTGACCGTGATGTATTGATGGTATATGACTTTGCACTCGAATTTAAGATGACCCTGATTTTTCACAAGCTGAAATTTGGAAAAAACCTTGTCTTGGATTCGGGTAAATACGGTATGTGTCGAATAAGTCCTTTGTTTTGAACATGAAAATTTAATGTTTTTTGAGCAGAAAATCTTCCATTGTAAAGGGCAACCGAATCAAATTGTAATAAATGGAAAAGAAAAATTAAAACACTAGATTGCAATTAAAGTATCATAATATTTAAGATATCATCTTAAATTTAAACTGGTTATGTTTATCACTTTAACATTTTTCAATAACAAATACTTAAATCTGCTTCAAGATATACATTTATATTTTTATTCATTAGCATATTAATGCATTTGAATAAACAACTTTTGTCAGAGATTTTAACAAAAAATCTTGTAATATTTTAACTATCCATGTTGGTGAAAAATAAATAAAAAAAACATAGAAATCATTAAATTTTTCTAATTTAAAAGCTATAATTTGGTTGTATTATATAAAAATGACAGTAAAGTAACTTTCTCTGGAGTGCACATTCTCTCACGTTATTGTTCACTCGCGTCAATATTAACTCTTTGGATGCCAGAGAGACAATTTATTGGCACCTTATGCTTAGCCAAAAGTGCCAGGGTGCTAATTCAATCAGGACCGTTTACTTTGCCAAAACTTATCTTTTCACCAGATATCTTTCACAACTACATCACTCAATTGCTAAGGTATTACTGATTCATATTGATGAACATAATTATCATATTTTGCTTATTACGATATTTCATTCATAAATTATTCTACACTTCCATACCAAATTAACTCATTGCACTTAGAACCTAAAGTAAAATTAATGCTTTCAAACTTGCTACCCTTTTTGTTTTCTCCTTGGGACTTACGCTGCTGGCACTTCAAATATAAAGTGACATTTTTATAAATTCATGTGCACAATGTGAACACCACAACAAGGTCACATTATACACAGTCAGGACTTATCATAGTTTCAGAGGCTTGGACCACTTCCAAATTTTGAGGCCCCTACCCATAATAAAAATAAAACATGTAAGATACCCTTGATAAAGAAGCATGTTTTTTCCTTAAGCCAGCAGATGAGGTGAGACAGTATTTCCCCATTGACAAATGGTCACAAACAAAGTGGTGGTAACAACAACGAGGTTAAAATTTAATAACTGCAATGAGGCTAAAATTCAACGAGCCAAAAGTCCAACAACGATGATGAAAGAGACCAATGATGTGGATGAAAAAGTTGTGTGGTGGACCAATGATGTCGATGCTCTACCTCAGTTTTACAGCCTATATGTATCTGGGTCACCAAGCGACCATCTTCAAGGCCAAGTGTTGCTTGGCAATTGAAGTACGTATAAGCCTTAAAACTGAGGTAGATCGTTGACATCATTGGTCCACTACACATCTTTTTCATCAACATCGTTGTTCTCTTTCATTATTGTTGCTGGATTTTTGGCTCACTTTTGTTGGATTTTAGCCTCATTGTAGTTGTTGAATTTTAGCCTCATTGTTGTTACCAGCACTTCGTTTCTGGCCATTTGCTGATAGGGAAATACTACCTAAACTCATCTGCTGGCGTAAGGAAAAAAATAGCCTCTAACATTGTTTTCAGCCAGCAAAAGCACAACCACATACATATGCACAAAACCTTCACTCCTTTAGTTTCAGTAGTTTGGCTGCAATACTGTTTCAAAGTTTTGAATTTTCCAAATTTGAAGCCACTTAACAGAAAATCTATGAACTACTTGGAAAATCAAATCACTGAAAAATTCATAGATTGATAAGAGATACCTAATTGAAAGAGAAATTTCCAAATATCTTCAATTGTTTAGTTTCAATACTATTTCAAAGTTTTGAAATTTCTGATTTTGGAGCAGAAAATTTATCAACTACTTGGAAAATTCAATCATTGAGAAAGTTATATATTGATGAGACCTATCTGATTCAAAAAGAATTTTTCAAATCTCTCTTAAATCAAAAATGTTGATTGTCCACAGAAAGATGGATGGACAGGCAGAGTGATCACATAAGCATGTTTTTTTTCTTTTAAGAAAATGTGCTAAAATCACATGAAAACAAAACAAGACAATCTTGAGTTTAAAAAATGAGAAAGTGTGACTTCAAGATTTTTATTTTTTAAATGCTTTTCTAGACTTTTCCAATGCAAATGTACCAATTACTGAGGAAAAGTAATAAACAATTGTCTAAATTTGGGCCCTCATGAGCTTGAGGCCCGGAACAAATGGTCCTCCTCTCCTTCCCTCTGATTTATCTTGTGCTCGGTGAAACAAACTTATTGATGAGACCAGAGCAATGTATCTTTTGTCCAATCATGTACAACTGAATCATAAGTTAAGCTAAAGGAAAATCAGTGCAGCATATGACTGAATATCTACTTGACTTTCCCTGGTGCGATGCAAATATCTGATAATCACACGCTGCTCTTGAAAAGTAAACAATGCCATTTTCAGTATGTCAAACAAATTGCCACTAGTAGTGCTAAGAACAACTTTCTGAGGCGTGTATCATGCTGCAATCCCACAGGAAGACACACAACTAACTGATAAACATTCTAAAAGCAGTGCTAATCATATCCATTAACACATTTGTGAAAAATAAATTTGGAGACCTTATAACTTGAATGCACCTTGTATACTACTGCACAAACTTTCTCATATACATTATTGCACCCAAACTCTATTTCCACTTCCACTTGTTGAGCATAGAAGAAGCACTGTTGCTACAAAAACAATAAAATCACATAACTTGGTCCATGCATAAATAGTATTGATATATGAATAATTCCATTTATGTGAAAATCGAACTTAATGAATAGTTGTACCATACATAAATATCAAGTATTATGTGGCTTCATGAAGCTATACAGGCAATAACGCATTATTATTGGACGAGGATTGCTGCACCATGTCAGACGACTGTGGAGAGCTGGACGGTAGCTGAACATAAAACTCAATATATTATTTTACTGGATGTTATACAGTTCATTATTGAGATAGTATTTATTTATGACACCAAGCTCCATAACTGGATGAATATTAATCAAAATCATTAGAGCCATTTTTTCATAAAACAACATTTTGTGAAAATCTTGAAGAATAAACTACCCTTTATTGTTGTGCTACCTATATTGTTCATCTCTTCAGAGTGTCTATTCTAGATGATATTATGCATAAATACAAAAATCGTTCAATTTTGTTTAACTGTTTATGCCCTAGAACCCCATACAGACAGATAGAACCACTTTTTAGGCATTCTTTACCAGCAAAGCAGTAATAGCAGAATGCCTCATGGGCATGTCTTGTCCATCCATCCGTCTGTTGTGACTTTAATCTCCTGAACTGCTGGGTGGATTATAATTAAGTATTAGTGATCCTTATTAAAATTTATCGCCGAGTTATGATTTTGAGATGCATCCATCAATTAAAACTTCCACTTTATATAAGTACTTAAATAAACTTATACTTTTATCTTGTTAAATGGCATCTGTCAAGCAACAATTATAAACTATATTTTTCTCTCCTAATCACTACTATAGTCTGTAAGACATCGATTAAAATATTTATTTGGATTGAGGATAACATTTATCAAAAGAAGTCTGCAAGACCATATGATTATGAATTATAGTTTTGGAGATAAAAATTCAAGAACCGCCCAATCTTTTGATATGCATTTCCCATAAAAAATTCCTTTGAAATCTCTGTGTATTCCATTTATGGAGTATACTTTTCCTTCTTGTTTGGACTTGGGGACAGCTAAAATACACATTTCCATCAAAACCTCGAAGTCAAATATTTTCACAATTACAGTACTTTCTCTATTCCAGTGGTTCTTAACCCCTGGGTTGCGACCCTAAATTGGGTCTCCAAGCCATTTTGAGTGGGTCGTCTTAAGGTCTTCCGTGGCTGTCTATATACAAATGTACCATTTCCCCTAGCAACATGTTCAATGCAAATGGCTTGAGAGCTTACAAAATTCATTTAATTCCTATTTATTTTATCATTTTTCAAAAGTGAACTACTGGAGGACATGGATCGCCACAACCAGAATTTGGGTCGCAGTCAATACAGGTTAAGAATTACTGTTCTATATACTACATATGTAAGAAAGTTATACAGTATTTTCTATCTAATTCATTAGTGATAATGAATTTGCTTTCTGTTCTCAAAAATTGATATTGTGATTATATTATATCCAGTAACATCTATTTGCTTTCATAACACTTCATAGCCACAGGCACCAAAACAAACTAGAAAATTCCCATTCCCTACTAGAGTGATTAATGACAAAAAATGTTTGTTTTATGTTCTGTGGCAATGCTGATTGAATAATATGTGCAATACATACGAGGTATGATCCAAAGGTTCCCAACAGGGAGGAGGTGGTGTAGTGGTTTGAGTCTTGGCCCCGCCATGATCTGCAAAGCAACACCCGGTTCAAATCATTATAGGATTTTTCCAGAGGATGCCCGGCCCCCTATTTGTGCATGTTAAAACTAAGGTAACGAGGATGAACCAATGAGAAAAAGGAAAATGAGGAGCATGCTCAAATCAACACTCCATCCTTTGGAAGGGACGTTAAGCTGTTGGCTCCCTTGGTGCTCTTCATTCAGAGCAGGCTAAAGCTGGCACCAGGTTTCTCTCCTCCCTTGCACAGCTTAAGAGGGTATAAACTCTATAGCGGCCATACCAGCAATGGTAGCAATAAACAACATTGACAAATTTTAAAAAAATATAAAAAAAATATCATATAAAATCATAGGTATGAAATGAAAAGATCTCGACATAGCCTCCGTGAAATGTCTTCAAGCCATGCACTTCTCTCAAGGGTGTCGGCACACCGGAAACATTTACAGAAGTCCTGTTTTGTAATGTTCCTCAGGGTAACTATTATTTTTTGTTTGATTTGTTCCACATCCTCAAAATGTCGTACTTTCAAAGAATTCTTGAACTTTCAAAAAAAATGTCTCAGAGGGCAAAGTCTGATGAATATGGCATATTATCTAGTTGCATGATTTTATATTTTTCCAAAAATTTCCTTACTGAGAGAGCACTGTGTGATGATGAGTTGTGAGGAGCCCAGCGATCTGGCCAATCATTTGGCCTCTTTCTGCAAAATAACTAACCTCCAAGAAGAATGCCTGGCTCACTCTTTGACCCTCTAGGACAAATTTGGAGTGAAAAATAAATTCAATATAAAACAAGTTAGGAAAGTGTATAGTGTATCACAACTAGGCGCATTTTGTACGGTGGAGTATTTATTATTATTATATATATTTACAATGCAATTGGGCACCTGGCCCGGTGGCAAAGTTGCAAAAGTTTAACCTATAAACATATTAAAATTATATTTACAATTCACATCCTAGTTACAATATTCTCTCCAAGAATCCTTCATATCAGGTTCTTGGCAGGCCTTCACAGCTACCGTAGCGGTCACGGGGCCCTCGAAGTCCCCACTGTACCTCACCCTACCAAGCAATCCATCTACTTCCTCCAGCTCCCTCGTTAATAATTTGTCTTAAAATATGGTTACATAGTAATACTAAAAGTAATGAATATCGTTTACATTAATATTTTTAACTCTAGATTTAAAAGTTTTAACATTTCTGGGGAAGGGTTGGAAGAGTTCCTCAGGTAACGTATTCCATTCCCACACACCACGATTTATACTACTATACAATATAATTTGACCGAACACACACCATAAAACAGAAAGACACCACGATCCGATTATATCTGCTATTAAAAATTTCTTCTCCCCCCTTAGTTGGTGCATCAATAAACATATTATGTAATTTTAATGACTAAATACTGCAAAATGATATAACAGAAATGATGCCATGGAAATACTCAATTTTTAGTTACTGATTTATTTTCTAATCAGTTTTAATCAACCAAACAATCAATAATTATTTAAAACATGCCTCACTTGAGTTCAGTAGTTATACCTAATATTTAAATTTGTTCTTTTCTTTGCCGTAGATAATCCATTTCCTCCCGCTTACAAAATCTGCCATGCACGCTTAGGGAATTAAATGTTTTTTTTTGTAATTATAGCAGATCTTATTCACTGGCTACTCCTACGATAAAAATGTATAGAGAAAGAAATACTCTATGTTACTAGTTCTATAAGTTTATTTGAACACTATTGTGATATGACCAAAAATTTACAAGATATAACGGAAAGTTCATTTTTTGTCACCAGTAAAGTGGTACCCCTGATTGACGTATGTGATTTATGTGTTTTTCTTATCGTCTTTAACTGTAATTCTTTAATATTAAATTTCATAAAAATCCATTTGGTAGAAGCCGAGAATGAACATGCGGACAGATGGACGAACAAACCGAAGCTAATAGGCGCTTATGCTGGAAGCGAAACGCACCTAAAAAGGATCATGATTGTATACACCTTTAATTCTGACATTCGCACTCACCTGTTCTTAGTGATTCGTGGGTTTTCTATCAATGACTTTGAAATGTGGCCTATGAACTGTACTGAAAGACCCATGCTTCATCCTTAGAAATGATCCATTTCTGAATATTTTCATCCTCTTCAATACCTTTGTTGAGATCAGAACAAAGTTCTTCCCTTTGGAATTTTTGTTTGTTGGTCAAAACTTTTGGACTTTTATGATGATGCAAGAAATCCAATTGAGAAAAACTGGCACAAAACAAATCAGACATAACACAAAGCTGCGACATTGAACAATATCAACAAGAAAGAGACAGAGACAAGTTTTTAAGTGCCACCAAGTACAGTAGGAGCTCAACATTGGTACAAATGGCAAGGTTAAAGGCTTGCAGAAAAAACCATTAGGTTCCTGGTTTGCAAAATATTTCAAAATAAAATATTTTAATAGTAAAATATTAATAAATATACTGCCATTTAAATTTTATAATTTAATTTAAAATACATAAAAATGAATGATTATTCAAACAGTAAACAAAATTGTAAAAATAAATAAAATGAGCTTGATGAATATCCCTGCTAATTCTTGTGTAAGGGAAAGAAAAGACTTTCTTGGTCTTCTGTTAGAATGACTCATTTGTATTAATACGTGAGCAAATTGTGATATGGATTTGAAGTGATGTAAATTTTGCGCAACCAAGAAGGGACACCAAAACTTACGTAAATGCTGCAAAGGATGTTTTTCAAGGGATAATTATTTGCTTAAAATTGTTTTCATTATGATTAATTTTTAAACCTTTATAATTAATGACTTGTATTGTGATAAAATACTAACTGCACCACTGGTATAGTAATGTACAACATCTGCTTCTATGAGGGCAGTACTTTGCACCAAACGGCAAGGCGATTAGGGCCACAAATGGCAAAGCTGAGCCTCAAAAATCACAAATACGTGAACAGTTAGTTCCTACTGTACAGAAAAAAATCTGTTTGGAAAAGAAACTTTTGGGTCACATCTAGCAGGTACCATATCATTTTTGCCTTACATTTAGGTAAATCTTAAATACCATATTTCATTATACGATATTTACCTGATTGTAAGCCAATCTCTATTCCCCTGCCACCCACCAGATTGGTAAATTGCAGGGTAACATGTAGATGTAAGATGACCCTCGTTTTAGCAGTTAAACATACAGACATTTTTCGCATAATGATGTTGATTTATTCCATGGAAAAGTGGTTTTTTTATCAAAGCGGGAAGGGTGACACTACATATCGCAACTGATACACATAATGACTGGCCCCAGCATCACCATCATGAATTGACAAAGTCACAATATTGTGGCATCGTAGTCGTAGTTGTTGAGCGACTGTTGTTATGCAAGGGTTTCCTGTAAATCAAATAACAGTCCATGGAATCAATGATGCGTCATCAGTGCCAACCCAAGCTTAGAAATTGGAGGGTGCAAAAATAAAAATTATTAAAAGTTGGAGAAACTAAAAATTATCATACCCTAAGACATACGTCATATATCAACTTCTACTGATACAATAGGGACCAATGTTTTTGCTATGTCTCTTGAAAGATTGATAATAATGATATAAATGATAAATACAGTAGTCTCGATAATCCGACCTAAATGGGACCGAGGAGTGGTCGGATTACCGAAAATGTCGGACTATACGGAAAAGAACTGGGCGAAACAAAACAAAAATTTGAAGTGTAATATAAGTATAAAATCACGTTTATTAATCATTACAGTACAACTAATTTTTCTGGAGACAATAAAAAGTCAGTCTGCAGGAAACTTTTTCCCAATGGAGTTAGACTGATACATAAAGCAAACGAAAAGTGCAGAAATGTTGAAATTTATCTTTGAAAAAGACACCAATAAAATTTTTAGTTTTCATGATACGGATGTATAAACATAAGTGCAGTACATGCTCGCTGAGAAACACCAGTAGTTGAGAAGCTTCAGTGGAGGAGAATCATCGCCCAGCCAAGTACAAAATTCGGATTAGAAACACAGCGCGTTGCAATCCTAATGTGGGTGACCCTGAAACACAGCACTTCTGTTTACTTGGATGGGAAATTTTCATCCATGTGACCACCTTGCTTTGTTTCCATTGGATTCATTCTCTGCATTTTTTTCCCATCCCGACTCGGACAGGAAAAAAACACTCATGTGGCCATACCTTCAATGTGCAAGTAGATGAGAACGGAAAAAGTGTGCAAAGGCAGAGCCGTTTGCTAAAAACAATTTTTTATTATTATCAATAAATAATAAGGTCACCCGGCCCCATTTGTGAAGTTTGAGGAGACCACGCACAGACAGTCAGTCCTTCGGAAGGAATGTTAAGCCGTTGGCCCCCTTGGTACTCTTTATTATGAGTAGGCTAAAGGCTGACACCGGGTTTTCCTCCTTTCTTGTGGGTGTTCGGTGTGGAAGGAGTTATGGCTATAATAATCCAAGAGGTTGATTAGCCAAAAACACACACACACAATAAATAATGGATTTTATGCTATATTTTGCACATAAATCTCTTTTTGTTCCATCCTCTGACTCTCTCATCCCAATGTACTCCTCAACTTTTAAATTTGCCCCATTTTTACATTGATTTTAGAAAGAACTCGATTGTAAGCTGAGAGATGTTTTTGAAAGGGGAAAAGATAGAAAAATATCGGCTTATAATTGAGTAAATATGGTAATCTATTCAATCACAGTTGTGTGTAATGACCAATAGAAAAATGGAGCAATGAGTTCATCATTAAAGGAATAGCATGTCAATTTATTTTTTATGACTAATGGCACAATAATAGTTTAAGAGGCTGATTCACCAGAAAAACAAACAAACTAATGGCAAAAAATCAAAGAAAAATATTCACAATTATATATCAAATTATAAACACCAGCAAAACAAGACTTTATTGCGAATTCTAGGTTATAATAGATTCCAAGTTAAAAAATATAAATTTTATGAGGCAAAAGAAAAATGTTTTCCCTATTTACTTCCAAAAAAATATTAAAGTTGGTGAAATAAGAGTGGATTAAAAATATCAACCTCTATTGTTCTAATAGAAGAAGAATTAAGTGAATAGCATATACCATATCTGCCCGAATATAAGCCGATGTTTTTTGTCCAAATCCAAATGCTATTGGATATTTTCTTTTATTTCTCAGGGCCATGCATATGTATCATTAAGTTAGCAATTTGTATTATTTTTCATTATCCATTAAAAGAAGTTACTATTAGTTTTACTTGTCCATTGTAGTCATTGATATATCCATTGTAATGTTTATATGCATGTTAAAACCTCATCCATGGAATCTATTAAAATTACATACATTGACTATGCAGACGATTACAGCTTTTGATGCTCAACTGTTTGAATTATAGTAAAACTTTACATGGAACGTGTATAATTATAAAAATGCAATTTCTTAAGGCAATGTAAATGCTAATTTCATTGGAAATAGACTTGGATTAAAAATTATCTTTGAGAGGTCGCTATTACTTTATTTGACCTTTTGTGAAAATGATGATGAATGAAATTATTGTAACTGAATGTGGAACATTATTCAACAATGCAAAATTATTAATTGGAGTAATATTTCAAAAGTCAATAACTAAACCAATCACCACTCTTTTCTTCAATCTCAAATAATGTATTCTAGGCCATGCATGCATGCCCAGCACACTTCAGCATAAAATCTACGAAATTTACTTTTTTGTCAGAAAATGTTGGAAATTTTTGGAGGGTTGGCTTAAATCTGGGATTGGCTTATATTCGGGCACATACAGGAAGTTATGTCATTTAGTTGTGGAACAGCACTCTTGCAGTAGGCATACCCCTCATTTTAGATCTGGCATCCAGAAGGTTAAAACTTAGGAAGAAATTTTTTGTCCAATAATGCTCAAATTTTAGTGCAATTTGGACCATTCAAAATGGATATTCATACAATCATTGAGAAATATAAAATTTTCTGATACCATCACTTTTAATTGACTACATTATGTATATTTAAAGCTTCATATTCATAAGAAATGTTAGTACAGTGGATAAGTCAACAGAAAGATAATAAAATTTAAAGCCGCATCAATACAAGAACCAGAGAGATGTGCCAAGGAAGAGCAAGAGAGTTTTATTATTTGGAAAACTCCCGAGTCAGTCATAAAATAAAAAGCATGATGTAGACTATTTTCAGAATACTTTGGCAAGTGGCAAGGATTCTTGTTGCACACATCTACTTTGAAGCAAAATTTTTAACTACTATTTGTAGGCGCATAATGTAGAAATATTTTTTGTCTTATATTCCAACTTAGTAGGCATTTTTAATCAGAAAATTTTCAAATATTCGTCCAACTCATAGTGATGAAATGACAACATATATTTACATATAAAAATATAGTCATACAGGATGGCTTAAGCATTGATCAGAGATTATATGATCATGGAAGTCACAATTATACTAATCATCTGTAACTCACCACATCTTCATAATTGAAATGTCTCAATACGCAATCAAACATGTAACCATATAATCTCATTTCAAGTCATATAACAAAGAAATTAATTCCCATACAGATGCAAACAATCCAAAATATGTTCACTGGGAAAACTACTTTCTTTCAACCTTTATATGAGAAGGAATAATTCACAGAATTTACAACTCTTTGAGTACCCACCTTCTTTAGAAAGCAGAGATCAAATCAGTAGCAGAGATCCAAGCAAATTTTTTATGCTAACATCCCAACTTGCAGCACGATAAAACTTTTTCAAGAGTTTATTTTCTTTAGATAGCTGTAATAAGTGCGCTTTAGTTAAATTTGTCACCAACAGCACCTGATTTGGGAAACAGTGACAAAGAAAAGAGATAAATTAAATGATAATATTTCAACTAGATTCATTTAATGAATCAAAAATTAAATGCATTCCAAGTCTTAACATATCCTTGGATGCCACAAGTGGCATAATTTGATTAAACAATCTGTACAGTTGCACTAAGTTCTGTACATCCATCCTAATAATTGTTTCATGGTCCTATAATATCGACATTCATTCTTTCGCACTCAAATTACAAACACACACTGAAGCACCCAACAGCAAGGGGATACAAACACACTACTGGCTGAGCAATCCCTTAAAAATCCCCCCACACCGCTGTAGCAACTTCTCACAACAGACTGGGCTAAAGCTAATCCTACCTTGCCCACTATACAACAACATACTATGCCGTGAGAAGATGAGGAATGGTTCAAGGGATTATCATAGGGAGACCTTTCAAGATCTTCTCCACTTGCACTTCACTATGAGAGAGCCACCTGGGGGCCCGAGTAAGAAGTCCCATCCCCACCACTCCCTCCTTCACTACCGCTTCCGCCTTTTCCATCTCGAGAGTGAGCAGTAACGGCGGCCTCATCCTTGCGGGACCGATAGGAGATTGTTTTTGACTCTCTTTTCTCTTGCTCACTCTGCCATTCAACCTGAATTATGAGAGAAAATACAGCTGAAATCTAGGCAAGCACTTCAGCTATATGCTAGTATAATACAGGGGAATTGTCTAATTTAACTTTTGATTTAGCCTTATTTCATTTTAGAATAATATTTCATTTATAAAAATATGAAGTTTTATTAAAGTTAACACCTTTAAATAATATCAATAAATATTTTAGAAAAAGAAATATTGCTGCAATAAAATTTATTTTTAAAACATTATTTTTAAGCAGTGAGAGATTCATTATCTCACCAAAAAATGTTCTTGCACATTAGTGTTTAGAACTTAAAAAAATAAACAAATTAACAAGGAACATGTTACATTATCATGCTGAAAAACAACATATGCAATCAAGCTATTGATTTTATTTTATTTTGGGTGTGAAAGTTCAGAATACATTTTAATTCAATGAATGGTCTAAGCACTGCTTGATACTAAATAACGGTCACTGTGGATTCAGCAACAAATCATAAGTAAATGTAGGAACAAAAATTTCTAATGAAAAAAGACAATCACAAAAATGTTCAACTACCAGCCACTGCTAGAAAATTTCTAATTAAAAGAAATTTAATTTGAACTTACTGTTATATTTAACCAACACTGGGTTTTCAAAACCTTTTAAAACAAAAGAATAAAAAACTTTCACATTTTATCAGGGAATAAAACATTACCTTCTGCCTATGCTGAAGAGCAGCATCGGCAGTGCGATCCAACACCATTTGCTTAGAGAGAACACCATCTTCTGAAGCATATGCAGCTGCCTGCCATGCCACTCCCAATTTTGCTATCTCTCGCCCAGACATTCCCTCTGTCATTTTAGCTATTTCAGAGCAGAGTTCACTATAGTCAAACTGTGCAACCTTGAGCCGCCTGTATAAATAATAAAAATTTCCAATCAAAAGATGACTTAACCAAACGTTTTCTTTATATATAAATCTGAGATTGTTTAATTGTTTGTCCAATATACAAATCCACACTTTTGAAGATATCATCACAAAACTTCACATCGGTATATAATTTTACCCAGTGGGTAACTTAGGCTACATGGCGACAAAACTAATGCCTTTTTCCAAAATTTGTTAGGAGAAAGAAATTTAAATTTGGCACCTTGCTAGTAATTACCCAGCTCAGCACCATGCATTGGATGCACTCTGGTGCTATGAGCTTTTGTTTTTTCAATGCCTTGTTTGTCTGTTTTTTACTAGTGTTAAATATCTCCTTTCCTATTTTGCCCCATAAAATATCTAAAAATCAAAGTTTCAACGAAATCAAGGTTTTCCCTGTGCACTATATGGCCAATAATAGAGCATGGATTGCATCTTCAATATTTATTAAGTGGTTCAATAAAAATTCCCGAAGTATAGAAGTGCATGAAATAGAAATATTACATAAGGGAACACTTGTTCTGATAGTGGAACCGAAAGCAGTGGGCACGAAATAACTGATATCATATTCGCGATCAAGCTAAATTTGGATTTATTCCTTATGTAATACGATGAAGAAAAGCGAAAAAAAATATTTATATTACTTTTATTAAATGAAGTTAACACACTGGTATTACTAAATATTTGACCAGACCAAACAATTTTACTGATGCATGTGATTAACCAGAATGTAGTTCCTGTGCATTCTGAGCACTTTTTATGAGTATATTCCAGATAACTGGAATTTCCAGATAACCAGCTACCCCTATATCCCAAGCTTGCCGGATAAATGGTTCTATACTGTAATAATTTAATAGCATTGATTTAATGCTTTTAATAGGAATTAATAGACTAAATTATGATACAGTTGATTTCAACTAATGACAAAAACATGATGGTCATAACCTCAACAGATGATGGGAAAACTCCTTAAGCCATAAAAGTTTATAAATAACCCGATGCATTTCGCCCAATAAGTGGGCATCTTCAAGGGCGAACTTCTCTCAACAGTGACTGAAAATGAGGATTCAAAGTTCGCCCTTGAAGATGCCCACTTAGTGGGCGAAATGCATCAGGTTTATTATAAACTTTCATGGCTTAAGGAGTTTTCCCACCGATGTAAATCGAGCCATAAGTTAATCAAGCCACCAACCTTTACTCAACAGATGAGTTATCCTATTTATTTCAAAAACCACATTACTCCTGCTGGTGGAGGTTTTCGGGTTTCGCTGCGTTGGCGGCATTTCTGGCTCTCGACGTTTCGCAGACATTGCAGTCTGCACTTCATCTCCTGAAGATGCAGACTGCAACGTCTGCGAAACGTTGAGAGCCAGAAATGCCGCCAACGCAGCGAAACCCGAAAACCTCCACCAGCATTCAGCAACGCTGCGAAAGCCTTCAACTCAAATTCACATTACTCCTTTTAATTATTGGCATAAAACAGGTAATGAAAATGTATTTTACATTTCAAGTATTTATGAAATTCATGAAAAATTAATTAATTAGGTAGTATGAAAATAATAGGCAAGTGAAGTGAGCTCTGTCAGATGCAGGTGGGCCCTGTAAGAGGCCAGAATTGCATCACATTTTTGTCAGTAGCTGTGTAGCTGCTACGGTTGCATATAAGTGGTTGGATGTTATCTTGCTCAGTGGCATAGTGAATGGGGAGCAGGAGGTATTTGCCCCCGACTGCAAGGATGAAGGGACACAAATGCATGGATCAAAAATTAATGTTTGTTTATAAACAATAATAATATTATAATATATGCCAAATTAAAATGCTAGTATACAAGGTGCTACCCAAAAGTTCCGGGAATTTGTGCATAAAAAAAATTACGCTAAGTCCAAATTTCCACCGTCCTCTTCAAAGTAGTCCCCTTGGGCTTTTATACAGTGTTCCCAGCATTTTTTCCATGATGCAAAGCATCCTTGGAAGTCCGCAGGTGTGAACATGTTAAGCACCTCTTGTGATTCTGCCCGGATCTCCTCAATCGTGTCAAAACATCGCCCTTTCAGCCGGAGTTTCATTTTGGGGAACAGGAAAAAGTCGCAGGGGGAGAGGTCAGGAGAGTAGGGGGGTGGGGGATGACTGTCATGTTTTTGGAAGCCAGGAACTGCCTAATAACGAGTGACATGTGGGCGGGTACATTGTCATCATGGAGTACCCAGTCATTGTTGCGCCACTTGTCTGGGTGTTTGTTCTCCCTTAGCCACTTCAAAGCAGTAAAACTTTCCATTGACAGCTTGAATGAGTGGGATGAATTCTTTGTGGACAATCCCATCGACGTCAAAAAAATTATCAGCATGGACTTGACATTGCTGTAAACTTGACGCGCTTTTTTCAACTGCGGTAAATTTGGCGACTTCCACTATGACGACTGCTGCTTTATCTCAGGGTCATAACCATAAACCCAAGATTTAATATGAGTTATGACCTTGGAGATGAAGTTGGGGTCATCTCTAACTTCATTTTGAAGCTCCCTGCAGACAGCAACGCGATGGTCTTTCTTGTCGTTGCTCAGCAGTCTCGGAACAAATTTTGCAGCAATGCGTCTCATGTTGAAATCCTCCGACAAAATGCATTGACACATCCTGTACGAGCCCGACGATGTCACAAATGTCATGGATTGTTCGCCTACGGTCTGCCAGGATAGCCTCACGCAGTTTTGCGACGTTTTCCAGAGTTGTGCTTGTCGACGGTCGACCAGAACGCTTATCGTCATCGACAGACGTCCATCCATCCTTGAAACGTTTGTACCAAAGGAACATTTTGCTTTGGCTTAAAGCATCATCACCAAATGCTTGTTTAAGCATTCTGTGTGTTTCTGCTGCCGTTTTGCAGAGTTTTGCACACTTATTCACAAAGGATACTGCCAGCACTACCTAGCGGCGAGTGGCTGTACTACAAGTGGTTCGCGTGCGCTATTCAAATTCCCGGAACTTTTGGGTAGCACCTCGTAGTATGCTTGGGTTTCCATCGCATTCTTCACATTACATTTGTCTGGAAAATTGTACAGGGAGTAAAGGGAGGGGGGCACATCTCTGTTACTTATCCCCGGGCGAGGAGAACCTAGTTATGCCACTGATCTTGCTTCACACTTTGTTTTTCAAAATGAATAAAAATTATTGATCGAGATAGTATGCGGTTATTCCAATATATATGATACAAGGGATAAACATTACGTAAAATAACTAAAAGTTCGAAAAACTTTCCACAAGGCATTCGGAAATACTTGGATATTTGTTCATCTCTCAAAAGATTGGAAAAATGATGAGAATGTTCTCCATATTAGTTCTTTTGGGAACAAATCTTGTGCACCTAAAATCCAGAGAAACCTTTTTCTAATTCATAGCACACTAAACTCAGAGCGATAACCTCCTTCTCGACTAAACTATCCATGACGACTGAAAAGCCTGAACGGTCTGATGTGTTCTGTTACGTTCTGATTAATGGGTGGACATACGGCTGATCTGACCTGAACTAGTGGACGTCCTGTTTTAAAGTGGTAACATTTCTTTTAGTAATCGCGTTCAGTATATGTGTCAGAAAATCTTACGTTACAAGATGATAGCACTTCGTAGATTTACATTGAAAATTCATAATAAAAAATGAAAATCTAACAAAACAAAATAACATTTCCCTAAATTACGTTCAAAATACAAAGATAATAGTAAATGAAAACCTTACATTCCAAAATGATGGCATTTCTTTAAATTTAAAACTAAAGCTTCACGTCGAAGTTCAAACTGAGCTACAAAGTAATTAAGTCACATTTATTTATTTCAAATACTACTAATAATGAGCATTATAAATATAATATAATAAGTCCTTTTCTAGGGCACCAAAATTTAAACTGAACTTCGAAACAAAAAAGTAGAGGGAGTTCTGCTTGTTGGCATCACAAACACATGACACGAAATGCAAATAATTGGTGCAAAACAGAAGTAATGGTCATAAAAACTTGTTGTGAAATGCAAATTCATGAACCACAAGCACACGAAGTCCAAAAAGGTGGTGTATGTTGAATTTATCGACTCAATCACAACTAAATTGCAATTAACAACTAGAAATATGCACTCAAAAGACCCAGCAAGACAAGAAAAAAATTGAGGAAATATGTCCTCATATACTAGCTCTTTGGTTCGTAAGAGTACACAAACCCTCCCACCTCTGTAAGGTTATGCAGTCCTTAGAGAGGGACAATGGGAATAGCAAACGAAAATACACGAAAAAAAATTCACTTTCAAATTGTTAATAAAATTATTTTATCAACAAAATCAATTTCATGATTTCCATATCATATAACTTTATGTTTTCGATGATATATATGAATTTTACCCCTAAATTTAATCACATAAAAATGTCCCACCTGGTGAGCGATTTATGAAAATTTCATGCCCACTTAATGGGTTAATAATCTGGTTTGAGCTTTCAACAGGAGTTCCAGTATTTAATTAAATATGGAAAAAATAAATCAAAATATTCTGTAATGAGAATACTTTAAAAGAGAAAGTATCACAAAATTTTTTAAAATGTACCTCTTTCCTTCAGTGGCTGGTTTGAGGACAAATTTATCAAAGTATAGACGAACTAGACGTTCTCTTTCCTCAAGCCCAGGAAGAGAAAATTCCACCATTTCATCCAAGCGGTCATTCACGGCCCAATCAAACTGTTCGGGAGTATTTGAAGCTAGCACAAGCATAAACCTTAAATAAATAACAAGGTACTACTAAAAGACAAATAAAGAAAATAGATTCAAGTATACATTTAATATATAATGAGTTGTAACTGGACAAGTTGGAAAAGTAAGGCTAATTTCTGGGTAATCAATAGACTTACAATTAAATATGAGCAAAAAACAAGCATCAAAATCAAACTAATTATCACATTTTATCCCAAAACTTACTTATTTGATTGCTCTCCTGTTCGATACAGGAATGCATTTAAAGTTGCCCTAAGATTTTCTCCTATTGTCTCGGAGCTTCTTTTTCGTAGAAAAGCATCTGCTTCATCAACAAATAAAAGAAGGCCTCTTCTGGAACCATTAGCCCAGTCAAAAACTTTATGAATTGCTGTCACACCTTCCCGACCCATGGGAGCTACATCACCACCAGTCATTATAGCAAAATCCATTCCTGAGTGAATAGCTAGTTTCTGCAGGATAAAATAAATTTATTTAATCATACAGGTTTGGCCCATATTTTTCCGATTATCCAGCTAGTCAAGCAGACACTATTACCATATTTATCCAAGAACCACACACCCAAGCGGCCCAATCTTATGAAACACGTACTTGAAAAAATTAAAGATCGACTTTACTCAACTAATGTTGTTAGAATATTTTTTACATTTATCATCATATAATTGCACTGAAATGCTGTGTGATTTATTTGATATCTCAACGCGCATAGAACTATTTGCCAGCCAAAAACAAAGCCTTGAATGTGATGCATACTGGAGTTTTCAATGTGAAAATTTCAGAAAATGTGCGTGTGGTATTTGGATAAATACGGATTAATTATATTAAAATTAGGTAAAACTTATATGCTAAGAGAAAACTTCAAATTAATGAGGAGTTAAGGCAGTATTGACTCGAAAGAATTAAAATGTCTCTGATGATTCATTTTCTAAAGCTAGGATTTTTACAAGAACCATTTATTTTACCTCCAAATGCAAAACATCAGAGTCTTAAATTCTTTCATCTTACATATAATTAAGCTTAATTCATATTGTAAAAGCAAATTTACTTCAGACAATATATATTTAGCAATCTCAGTAACTTTGATGAGAATTTTTCCAGAGGAACTAGAAAAATCTTAAATCTCTATTAATAAAAGGCAATGTGTGTGTGTGTGGACAGCATATCTCAAAAACCAATAAACTTAGAAACTTACAACTTGGTACACTTACTAATGGGATCGTGAGGATGTGCACTTTGGGGCCAGTATTTTGATTTTTGGTGAGAGAGGGAGAAGAGGGGGGGTGCCATTTCCTATAAAATAAGACGTAAAAATCGATTTTTCGACTTACAGGCTTTTACTCTTTTGCAAATTAAAATTCGAAATAATTGACCTACGATCTTCGGACCTGTATCATTTTAAAGAATAATATCTGTATGGAATGCATGCATTGAATACTTGAGTACGAGAGAGAGGAAGAAATAAAGGAGAGAGAGATAAAATTAAATGTTCCATAAATTAAAAATAATTTTGGGCGTATAAGAATTGTAGAGCGTAATGTATTTCTATTTGCCCAAAACTATGTTTACTCTCTGGAACACTCAATTATTTGAATTTTATATTTATTGCTTACTTTTTAGTGCCTATAAAAGTTGGTTTCATTAGTTTTTATTTCAATTTGAACATAATACTTAATTCACTCATACCCATCATATTTAACGGGCAATTACGCTAGTTAACAAATAATCAATAATTGATTTTAACTTCTCCAGTTACATACCTATATCTTGTTAATGTATCTTGATAACAACTACAGCTTTCTTCAACAAAATTTACATGATTAAAAACTAAAACGATAGTGCAAATTATATGATCAAATATTTTTCAAACTCACCTTGGCAAACATAGTTTTACCAGTTCCTGGAGGACCATGCATAAGAATATTTCTATACATTCCACGATTACGTCTAGTGTTTTTTGTAGCAATAGCTACATCTCTGAAAAGAAAGATATCACAATCTTGAAACAAAATGGCAAAAATCTTCACTCTCAGTCATAAAAATCCCTCAAGAGTTTTAGAAATGAATATGAAATGCAAAATTACCTAAGTCTTTCTTCTAATGTAGGTTCCAAAACGACACCAGATAAGGCATCCTGAGGTTTGAGGCGAAGTCGCTTAATATTTTGAATTGGATGTTTTGCAATGTCCAATAAAGAAAATCTGGATGTTTCTCGAACCAAAGATGGTTTGCCTGATATGGTAATATTTTGTCAATTACAGTATGACAATTCAGAATTACAATGTAAAATTGTGAAAACTACATGAATAATGAGTGAAGCATTCTCGGGTTACGAGCCGGGTCGTTTCGAAATGACCCGGCTCGTAACCCGATAATGCTACACTCACAACAAACACTGGGAAAGCACCAAGTCTTTCTACACAAATAATGTTATAATTTAATAAACATTCCAGCTTATGCCTGTAGCATAAGGATCATAAGATCCATTAATTCTATCTACGCTGATAATGTATCCTTAAAAGTTTGTTTGTATGGAACTTGTAGCTAATCAACCTCTTGGATTATTATAGCCATTACTCCTTCCACAACGAACACACACACAAGGGATGAGGGAAACCCGATGCCGGCATTAGCCTACTCTTTACGAAGAGCACCAAGTATCCTTAAAAGCCACCATATATTTTGTCTACTTATCATTTAAAAGGATCGCAGCTTTTTCACTTTAAAAGAAAGATTTATACAACTAAACACATTTGATTAGTAACATATCAGCATCAAAGTTACGATAGATTTAACTATAATGATAGGAATATTTTGACATTACTGAAACTTCATAGGTATTAAGAAAAAATGGCAGCAATCACGAGCATATTAATCAATAAAATAAAAAATATCCACTTCTTTTTTTTTTAAGTTAAACCACATGCAAAAGATTTCAGAATTTTATGAAGCTATTTATCATGAAAAGGATGATGATAGTAATCGGGAATAATAACCAAGTCTGGCTTCTAAGTAACGAGCAGCAACTCCAGTGGCTCCACGTGCAGAATAAACGCCCAGAGCTAGAAGAGAGAGACCAGCAGCTGCTGAGATGATTTTATCCCAATCTTGAAGAAATGCTTGTGCACCTGCTCCCAAAACAGATCCAGCAGTTCTATAAAATTAAAATTAGTAAATATTACATAAAACTGATAAAAGTTTAAAATATTAAAAGGTCTTAATCCATAAAATGCTAAATCATATGTAACTGAAAACAAAGCAGATTACTGACGTGTTCCAGATAATTAATTTCTTAAATGAAGTCTCATGCTAAGTTTGACATAGTACAAAACTCAGAAGAAAAGATTACTCCTCTCCACTTGATCTCATTTTTAGAAAATATTTTTGTGATTATACATATTTACGGAAAAAGTATAAAATAAAAAGGAAAACAATTTCAGGGGCTAAATGAAAACTTGGTACGTAATGTATCCTTTTTCTCCGGCAAAAACAAATAATACAATGGTAAATAGTTTTTTAATGAATATATCTTTTATTTACATGAATAATATATCATTTTCAGATACTAAAACTATACTTAACCTACCCACCCACTCCAACCTGACGGGCATTCAAACAAAACTTGTTTGTTTGTATAGAATTTCTGCCTAATCTACCTCTTGGATTATTATAGCAATTACTCCTTCCACACCGAACACAAGGGAGCAGGGAAACACGGTGCCAGCATTAGCCTACTCTTAACGAAGAGCACCAAGGGGGCCAACTGCTTAACATCCATTTCGAAAGACGGAGTACTGATTTGCAGTCTCCTCAAAGCACACAAGTAGGGGATGGGACGTTCCCAGGTTGAAAAATCCAATCTTGCCAGATTAGAACCTGGGCCCGCTGCATGGAAGGCCAATGCTCTAACCGCTCTGTCACCCCAGGAGTTAAAGTCTTAAACTATACCTAACCTACCCTCTCCCCAGCTCAAAGGGCATTCAAGCAAGAAGCAAAAGTTGTATTCAAGCCTAAAACCATCTCTAAACTACTCAACCACCTCAACCGAACCCAGGGAGGGACATGTGTAATCCACTTAAGCCCATGATTTATACAGTCCAACCCAAATAAAGATAACCATCAATACTAGATTTGGGCATTTGCCATCAAGTTCTATTGGCAGGGTTAAAGTACTGAAGTACTGAAAACATTAATTTACTCTTTTAGGTTTTGATGTAAAATAGAATATATTGACGGTAACTCTTTCCATTCTGTATGTTGAAATAAGACAAAAAAAGTGTCTAATTAAATCTACACTTCTGATAATGGCTCTATTTAGGACAGACTTAGTTTTATGTTGATAAAACAAATTCTTGATGCTACACAAGAGTGAAATTTTACATTACCTCTTAAGAGCACATGATACACTTATTTATGTACAAAAAATTTTGTTAAGCTATAATTTGCTTTGCTCTATTTCATGTCTATTATTCTTCAAGGTTTTCGTGTTTTAAAATTATTTAATTAATGAATAAAGAAATTAATTGATTGAATAACCTTGCCATTTTGTCAAACTAGATTGAATAATACCACAGGGAAAGTCATACTTAAGGGGTTAAATCTCCCTTTAATGTATACATAGACATATTATTATTTTATACCAGACTGAGGATATGCTGCACCTTTTTACTTTCTCCATACGTAGTATAGGAGAAAGCATTGTTTTCATGAAAAAAATAGACTTCGAGATTTCAACTGAAATTCACGTTTTGAGGTCCCCTGAACACGTTTTGACTATTTTCTCGATGATGTCTGTGTGTGTGTTAGTGTGTGTATGTGATAGCTTTTTGTGGGTGCTCTAACTCAAAAACTATTTATCAGGTCAACGCGAAATTTTATATTTAACATTTTCATAAAAGTCACAAGAATTGATTAGTTTTTGGTAAAAATCGGTCAACCGGATGTGGGTGTTTACTCTTGTCACTTACACATTATTTTGAAATATTTGTTTTAATAGTTGATAAATGTAAAAATGTATCAGAATAAAAGTTGCAGGAAATTTAATTTTCTACAACCTTTGTTTGAAACATTTTTCCATATAATGCATTGTTTAAGAGATATCTTATATTTTTAGCATCCACCACCACACCACCTACCGATAACTATTGTTAACAATTGACGCTTAGTTTCGTCTCAGTAACGCTCCCTTTTCTTTTCTTAATTGTTGGAGCTTTGTGGCTATATCCAATATCAGAAGGCTATGGCTTGTTTATTTCCGTTCTTTGTAAAGTCTAAAATTTTCTCGCAGTTTCTTAAAATATTTATTACTATGTAACCTATTTGGAATTTTTAGAAATATTACAGATATGGAGAAAGTCATGTGGTGGCCACATCAGATTTTTTTAAAACTTGATTTCCATCATACCACTCCATTGCTGCAATAAATCTCGTTATTTCTTACAACATTCCAAATAAAAAACAATACAGTGAAACTAGACTTTGTTAGATTAACTTTTACCCATATAGTTTTCATCATAGTTAAATAAAAATAAAAATGTGAATGAATTATCTTCCAATTTAAAATGAGGGCAATAGACAAATCTGTTGTTTAGGCTCTCACTTGATGGACTCCAACACAGTTATCCTGTTTTCTGCTGCTTTAAGACGAATCTGTTCTAAGTGAAGATCCTGATTTTCACGATCAACCTTTGCCTTGGCACGCATCTCTGCTTCCAACTTTTGCATCTCAAGCTTGGAACGCATCTCCATCTCATGCTCAATCGTAGCTATATTTTAGAGAAAATAATAACACGGCAATTAAAGCTGAAGAGTTTGAAAGCAGAATGATTTATTATATGAAGATATATGTATTTGCTAATAAGAAAAAATGTGCCATTGATTGCACTTTAAACATAAGACCTTATTACCTTTTCTCATTGCTTCTTGCTTGGCCACTGATTCCTCTTGTTTACGGAGATTCTCGTCATTAACTAATCGTTGCTGCTGCAGTTGATCTTCATATCTTCAGTCATACATAAATGAAAAGCAGAAACATCTACCATGAACAAAATCATCGCTTACTAAACTTGCATTACCGTTAGATCACTTTTCTTTTGGTTAGAGAAGAATTGTCATGAATTTAAAACTACAGGAACCAACATTTTTTTATCTACATCAAATTTTCAGAAAAAAAACCATTTATGGCATTCACTGATAAAATCATCAAAATGAAACAAGTTATGTCCATTACCTTTTGCGGGAAAGTTGATCTTGATACTGGGCTCTCATTTGATGCTGTTTCGTCTCTTCCTGCAAGGTTTTCCTCTTTTCCTCATGATCGACTCTTTTCTGATCAACTTTAAGTTGCTCCATATGTACCTCATATTCTTTAATTTTTGCCATATATTCCTGTTGCCTAGTACCCTCTTGAAGCTTAGACAACTCCAGGGCCTCTTTAGCATGAGCTGTAGAGATTGCACCGAATAGATTATACATTGAATACATACATGACAATATATTTCAGTGCAACTTTCCCTTGAATTATCATATTTACCTGATTGTTCCAAATCTTTGGCTGCCTTAGCTGCCCTTTCCAGGGCAGTAGAATCAAACCGATAAGCATCCATTTTACTTTTACCGCTTTTATCATCATCTCCACTTCCACCTCCAGCCGGCGGAGGCTGAGGAAACTGTGGAAAATTTGGGGTCCCTTGATCTTTCCGTATACCAAATAGCCAGGACATTTTAGTGATTACTTGCGCTTCCCTGCTTCTGTGGAGACTACACGTGAGTTTGCAGAAGGTGATGTAAGCTCAAAATAAGCCGGGCATAAATATAATGAAAGTATATATTTGATTACACTCTAAAACGTATAAAACATAAGAGATGCAAATATATGCTACTCCATTACATTAAAAAGAAGTATTTATTATAAATTCTTATTAATATAGGTAAAATTAAGGTTGAATAACGTTTTTCATAAAATAACAATTGATGCACGTTAAGCTTGTCTGAGCATCGCAATGCGTTACCCTTGCGGGTTTTAGTGCATGTGGTTTAGTTTAGTTTTTGTACAATTAAAATACCCTTTACTTATGTATAGTATTTATTGATTTTATGATTATCGTGTTGAATATGTTGCATTATAATTTTTGCAATAAAGGGACGAGTGTAGTTTATTCCTACAACTGCTGAAGGTGTATGTTTTTAGAATTATGATATACGGTTTCATTAAAACGACTTTAGTTCGTGCAAACGTTTTCAAGTATATATTATAGGTGAGTAGTAGATAAATTATAGCGTTTTAATTTTTTAAAAACTTCAAATTGCTTAATTTTTATAGGTGCCTGCTTTTGATGAATGCCAGGTACACAAACATTGAGCTCGAATAACTATTGGAGTTTCTGTAATTATTATTTCAATGCCTTAAAAGTGGTATCTTCCGATAAATCTTCACAAAATTGTAATTTTTCTCGGGGCGGCGATGTCTTCAGTTGCTCTTGTATATTTCAATTTTCATGTTCCACCAACAGACTCGAAGCCACAATTGTAAATCCCCACGACTCCAAATAATTTTATAATTTACCATTGCTAAACGTACTTTTCATGAAAACTCTTCCCACAGCACATTTGTATGGGATTTATCCAAAAGGACCCAACCCCCAATCAAGTTAATGTTGTACCATACAAACTTCGAAATTAGGGGCTTCAGTTCAGTACAAGCTTGCATTTACAAGACTAGAAATTTTGACACTTTTTGTTTTAGTATAACATTTATTTTACTCGGCCCCAACAGGTTGGGTAAGTTGGTGCGTTTTTCGTTCCTCCTCACGTTCACTGAAAAAACTGTGAACGTGAGGAACGAAAAACACTTGCACCAACCCGTTGGGACCGAGTAAAATAAACTCCACGCTTAAACGAAAAAGTGCCGAAATTTTTATACATCAAAATCCATGTAGTATTGTATACATCAAATCTTATGCAATTTCAATACTCATAAAATTTGAAGTCGCATTAAGCTTCAAATATATTAGTTTATAATAATGTAAACATTGAGTAATTACATAAAATAAATACAAGAGGATGAGAAATCATTTTTTTCTTTATATCAATGTTAACACATACACAAATACCACAAAAGCTCCATATAAATAAATAATTCATTAATTTCATGTCTAAATTTTGTATAAAAATTAATAATTTATCAAAACATGAAAACCCCCATCCAAAACTATTTCTTTTACCAAAAGGCACTTATGTGTCTCTTGTTTTCAGAATAAGGTCACTTTGGCAAACTATCTGATCCGTAATTGCATTGCAAAGGAATGTAATGTAATCATTTCTAACAAGGATACAAGAAATACTTCAGTTTAAGGGAAAATGTGGTCATTTTTATGCTTGGTAAGTAGTGGCAGACACCGAGCCTCCATGGCCAGTCCAATTGGTATGCACAAATTTTCCAGGTGATAAAAGCAGCTCGTAAGTATGAGCACCAAAGTAATCTCTCTGGGCCTATTAAAACAAATAGGAATCATTAGAAATGATGAATGTACACCATAAAAAATAAGCTGCTCTCACTCAAGATCAGTTTCTCCCCATATTTATTAGCTGTTTACCCTCTTAAAAAATTAATACTATAAAATCATAACACAAAACATTTATTAATGTAAAAAAATTGACTAGTTTATATGAAAATTTAATATTATGGATGTGCATTTTTCTCAAAACCCAAGTGTCAATTACATGGATGATTAAAGATAGCTTCAGTCTAAATATGTAATCTTTCACAGTTTTTGGTCTTGAATGAAGTTAAGAATGAATGTAGTTTCATAGTTATGTTATGGAGGAAGATATTTGTACAGCCTTTTATGACAGTTCCCCATACTCAATAATTTAACCCAGAAATTAGCTAAAGGCAGTTTTCAGATCTTAAGTTAATCGCCAGAGTTGCAACAGTTTTGGCGGCAAACCTCTTATAATAGCAAGTAAATTTTGCAAAAACAAATCTTTTTGAACGCGTTTAATTCATGAAAAATAAAATGCTTATATAGCACATAGTATGCAAATGTTTACAATAAAATCAGACACTGATATTGTCATCAGTGTCTAGTTAGTACCTTGTAAAATTCAAATATAATTTTTGAAGCACGAGAAAAAATTTACGGCAGAAACTTTTTTATATAATGATGAAAGAAAATAAGTCTCAGTAGATAGGAGCATTTTATAAAACCAACTGAACCCAAAAATTTAAGAAAGCAGGAAGAGTTGCAAAAACATTTAGAAAATTAATCAAGTTATACCTGAATGAGATTTGCAGGCAGCCTCTCAGATCTGTATCCATCATAGAATGACAATGCAGTTGAGAGAGCAGGGATCGGAATACCTATTTTGGCTGCTGTAGCTACAACTGACCGCCAAGATTCTTGGCACCTATGGATTGCATCACGGAAGAAATTGTCCAGCAGAAGGTTAGAGAGATTGGGGTTCTTGTCAAATGCTGCTTTTATATTTCCCAAAAAGGCACTGAAAATGGATGAAATATTTTGTATAATATACTGATTAATCTATAGCTAAAGAACATAAACGTATTCGTCATTCCAACAGAAACAATTGTATAAACGGCAGGGTATTTAAGAGGAACCACATGGAATAACCTCAATGTTTTATATTTCTCCAATTCAAATTTTTGAAGCCGAGTCATAAGTACTAATTTTATCCTTGAAGGCAAGCGTAAATAATTTAAAAGTTTTTTTTGAACCATTTCGGCTTTATTTGAATACCATGTGTGCCCAAATAAGACATGCATCATACAATATTTTTGCAAATGTTAATGAAAAAAAAAACCTTTTAAATACATTTAAACAACAGATACTACTCTAACAAGTATGTTGTTGCATTAAATAATCACCAATATACTGTATCTGCCTGAATAGAAGCCGACCTACGAAAAATTTCCAACATTTTTTGACAAAAAAGTAAATTTCGTATACTTTAAGCTGACGTATGCCGGGCATGCATGCACGGCCTAGAATACATTATTCGAGATCGAGAAAAAAGTGGGAAATGATTCAGTTGTTGACATTTTTAAACATTACTCCAGTTAATAATTTTGCATTGTTGAATAATGTTCCACGTTCAGTGATGATAATTTCATTCACCTTCATTTTCACAAAAGGTCAAGTAAAGCAACAACCTCGCCAAGATAATTTTTAATCCAAGTCTATTTCCAATGAAATTAGCATTTATATTGCCTTAAGAAATTGCATTTTTATAATTATACACGTTCATGTAAATTTTTATAGTAATTCAAACAGTTGATAAACATCTGCGTAGTCAATGTACGCAATTTTAATAGGTTCAATGAATGAGGTTTTAACATGCATACAAACATTGCAATGGCTATAGCAATAACTACAATGGCCAAGTAAAACTAATAGTAACTTCTTTTAATGACTAATGAAAAATAACACAAATTGCTAACTATTCTTAATGATACAAATGCACAGCCCTGAGAAATGAAACAGGTAACAATGGTAACAAAAACAGTTACTGCTAAATTCAATATTCTAGTTTTATTATTTATTCATTAATATTCATCCGAGGTCAAACATTTACTTTACGAAAATATAGTACTATCATTTGAACACGACAGCAATGAGAGATGTGCTGCCATCTATGGGTGACTACGAGACAACCCTAAGCCCAAATTTTTTCTCATTTAAGCCGGGGGTGATTTTTTCATGATAGATTTTGACGAAAAACATCCGCTTGTATTCGGGCAGATAAGGTACCTATTATTTGGTGCATCAAAATCATTAGCTTTCTGGTTTACTGACATTTTTTACCAATAGAAAATATGATTTGGCTTGAAATCCCACTATTGCGCTGGCACCTCAATTTTTAAAAAATCACTTGGAATTCATGTGCATATGGTAGTTTATATTGGAATACAATGGTTGAGCAGGCTATACTACTCTCGATCATTCTACTTAAACTCCCCTTTCCTTTATTCCATTATTTATGGTAGTTAAATTTTAATTCTATTAAGTTAATCTAATTGTAAATTCTGATTATCTAAAATAGTGTCACTGATAGCATCTCTATTAAATATCTCAGAGCCCACAAAATGCTACAGTAAATTTCTTCGAGTTCAACAGGTTCTTTTAAATCCTTAACTCATTTTATACGAGATAGATATGAAATTTTAAAAGAAAACATTGTGAAGGTAATCCAAAAATATTCACATACATGCAATAAAAGTCTAGTAAAAAATTAAAATATTATATGCTGAATGAAGAATGCTAGAAACATTGTAAGCAAGCACTCCAAACTGAAATCTTTACCTCCTGATGATACAACCTCCACGCCACATCAGAGCTATGCCACCATAGTTCAGGTTCCAACTGTAAGTCTTTGCAGCTTCACGTAGAAGCATGAATCCTTGAGCATATGAAATTATCTTGGAGGCATATAATGCCTATAGGAAAAATAAAAACCGTAAGATATTTCATTAAAAAATATTTTTCAATTGTGAAAACTAAGCTCTTGATCATTTGAATGAAGATAAAAAACAGCAATACTTGTTTACAACAGAAAACTTTAACTTTAAAATGATATCACAGCCAGCACAGGCCTAATTCTCGAGTTTTGAACTCCGAATTCTCATGGATTACAATCTTATGGCCAAGCTACATGCCATAAACATGAATTATTTTGACTAATCCTAATAATAATATGCCTAAAAAAAGTTCTATTTGGTCAACTTAGGAGTTCAATCAAATAATCAGAAATTAGTTTTGGTATTCACTGGACAATAATTGTCTAAAAACCAATTCAGGAGTAAGTGCTTAAGTATCAGAAATGGATAATTTAGGAACTTAGCTGTAAAGGCTATTTGGGGTACATTAGATAAGTACTAAATTCTTCAATTATTTATACTTGTGATTATTCCTGCATTAGTTTTGATATTTCTCATCTTTCTATAGATTTAGTAATAAAACGTTTAACTTATAAGTTACAGTTTCAAATACGAATTTTCAAGAGCAGTTATATTCAAAGCTAAGCATCCATATATGAGTATCCGCCTTTCATTCATCCACCATTTCTGGCAATTCAGACAACCTAGTAATGCAGGTAATGATCAGCCTATTATACCTGTACATAAGATTCATATTTCAACAGAATGAACTCCTTAAACTTTTTAATCTGTAAACTATGGAAAATAACTCATGCCCACATGTAAAAACAGGAATATAAATCACAGCTTGACTTCAATGCCCATAGCTAATAATTTACAAAATCTGACCTAAATTTACCCCTTCACTGCTTCAACTTCGACACCTTTCCCTTCACTTCCCACTCCAATTCCCCTTGAAAGTTACTTCTTAAGGGCAGCCCTTTCAAACACATTTAACACAATTAAAATACGTCCAGCTATTCTTCTAGTTTGTAACACATCAAAAAATCCCTACAAAGAAATTTAATTCAAAAATAATGTTATGAAATTTAATAAAAATTCCACCATAATGCACCTTTCGAATATGCTCCACAAATTCTTTCTTATCACCATCATATTTTGTTTTTTGTGGACCTTTGAGAACCCGGCTAGCTTCAGTTCTCTCCTGCTTGAGAGACGAGAGACACCGAGCAAACACAGATTCCCCAATTAGAGTAACAGGTATGCCATACTCTAAGGCTGCAACAGCAGTCCACTTTCCTGTCCCCTTCTGTCCAGCTGAATCTTTAATCTTTTCCACAAGATGTGAACCTAACATGCAAAAGAAATAGAAAAATAGCATTTAGAATGCTTACACTTATTTCAATGAATACTACTTAAAAGTGCATTAATTTATAGATTTCAACGAAAGGAGGAAACACCATTAACTCAAAGATAAAGTTCAGAATTGTTACCATCAGAATCCTTAAATTTCAATATATCCTTGGTGATTTCAATTAAAAATGAGTCCAATTCTCCTTTATTCCAATCTTCAAAAACCTTAAAATAAAAAAATCATTCAAGACTAAATGGCATTTCACTACATAGAAAAATAATACATGTAAAGATCTATTGTATGAATTACCTTGCTCATTTCATCATGTGACATTCCTAATGCATCTTTCATTAGCTGATATGCTTCACAAATGAGTTGCATATCTCCATATTCAATTCCATTGTGTACCATTTTCACAAAATGACCGGCACCATCTTCACCTACCCAATCACAGCATGGCTCTCCATCAGCCTTAGCAGAAATGGACTGAAAAGTGAAAATATTAAATAATTTTGCTCAAATATTTTAACAATTAACAAATTTGTACAAAAATATTAAATTCTTTTATTTATTTATAAAACATCAGTTGAAATATTTTTCTTCTCAGCTTAATAATAAGATTTTTAACAAGCTAGTTTTAAAAAAAAAATTCCATGTGATTATGATCCTAAGTAAAGACTTTCAAAAGCAAGAATTTTTACTAAGAGAAGCACAATTAATGCTGCTAACTTTTACAGAATAGCACTGCAAGAGATAAATATTTATGAAGAGAAGCAAACTGGAAAGATTAATTTCAACAGTAGACACTGCTTTTTAATAATACCGTATTTGATCGATTATAAGGCGATGTTTTTTTCTAAAATGCAAGCTGAAAAATTCATGCTCGACTAATAATCACGACACAAGATATCATCTATTCCTCCTATCCCTCTCACCCTCACTAAAATTCAATTCTCTGCCAAACTTCTCCTTCATTAAAGTCAGCATTTAAGTCTTTGTCCCGTATTAAATATTTTACAAAATAAAACTAATAATTTAATGCAGATCACAAGAAGCCAATAAATGTACACATTTTAGCATAATTATTCTTTAATTGTATATTAGGTGAAAAATTAAGCATATGCTGCATTGTCAATCATATGGATAGTTCTGAGGATGACATTTTGTGGCAGCACACATCTCAGGAAAACAATGAATTTGTTTCACATGAAGGAATGTGGCAATGATAGTGAATAAAATTTATAATTTACAAAGTTAATTTCTGCACATTCTTAAACAATGCCTTGTCTTTAACTTGTGCTCATTTATACTGGAAATTGAGTGTGACTGATACGACATTTTGAAATAAAACTTTAGTATCAATATCTGAAAAGTTTTTCTTTCATGTGGCTTCTGAAATAGGGGGTCACCTTACATTCGAAGTCACCCTATAATCAGGCAAATGCAGTATATACGGATGAAGGTGCAGGAAATATATTAAAACGGCAAAAATAACATGAAAAGATATCTCAACACCAGAAGATATTTCACACATTGCTAATCATTGAATTCCTCAAACTCACCTGAAAAATTGCTTTGATGTGGGGCCAGGCTTTAGGATTTCCTCCAGGCATGAGAGATGGGCCATATCTTGCTCCATCTTCTCCCCCTGAAACACCAGAACCAACGAAATAAATTCCTTTCTCTTCCAATGACTTAGTTCTTCTTTGGGTGTCTTGATACTCTGAATTTCCTCCATCAATGATAATATCACCCTTTTCCAAGATAGGCACCAATTTTTCAATAAAATCATCTACAGCTTGCCCAGCTGAAAATATTAACAAAAACTTCATTAGAAAATGAATACGTTTGATGTAAATCTCCTGGATTTACTCAACAGTAATATAAAAATGTAATGCAATACACTTTAATGATAAATCATATCTAAAATATTTTTTTAATTATGGGCTTGTATGTTACGTAGTAACCCACATAAAATTAAATCGAGCATCAAACATTTTGTTTTCCATTACAAACCTTTTACAAGCATCATCACCCTCCTGGGTTTTTTCAATGAAGCAACCATTTCCTCTAAGCTTGTGGCTCCTATAACCTTCGTCCCTTTGGCTTCTTTAGCCAAAAACTGGTTCACCTTTTCTGTTGTGCGATTGTAAGCACACACTACGAAACCATGATCATCCATGTTAAGGATAAGGTTCTGGCCCATTACGGCCAGACCAATTAAAGCAATATCGGCTCTGTAAAAACGAACGTTAACAAAATTAGTTATACAGCATGCACACCTTTGCTGAAGGTGACTTTTAATGTGGAGAATATTATACCCAAAATAATTAAGACGTGAGAATAATGTCATTTGATAAATTAAGAAGAACAATGATTCCCAAAATAATACGTGTGGCTTAGCTTATCATTCGTAATTATTGCTGATCTTAAAAACACAAATAGTTTCAAATGAAATGTCTACTCGGACATCTTTCTGTGTTACATTACCGGAATTAATTTGACAGACAAAATGTTTAAATGTCACTGAATTGTCAGCATATTTTGTAACGTAAAATAAGATTATAAACTTACTGTTTCGACATGGCTGGTGCAGATGATGCCGGAATCTATTCAACAACCAACTATGAACCGTAATTTCCCTAGTAGACCAAAACCACAACCTCACGACAGCACTGCTATCTGGAAATGAGGTGGCTCGCTCGCTATCCTTGACAGACGGGCAGGACGGCTTACTCGCACACGGCCTACATTTTTTTCTATTTAAATTTAAACGATTTGTCGATTTCACGTGATAAATATTGATTTGCTGATGAAGATAAATTTGAATAGTCTCTTTTACAAAGTTCATTTGTATGTTTGTATCGAACGGACACTTTAATTTTCATTGAAAGAATAAAATTTTGCTATAGAAAATGCGACTTTTTTACTGGAAATATTTATAACCACAGGGCGAACGTCTCAAATCCGACTTTCCGAAAACCAGTTGATTTTGAAAAAATTGAACGGTATTGAATTTAACCTTCTCCGAGCCGAATTTAAATGTCCAAAATCTATACTTTCGACCTCATTATCTCTCGAAAACCTGATCTTGGATTGTTAATTCATATTCATAATTTACGAAGACATGTTTATTAAATAATATATTAAATATGATTTTTCCAACTATCAAGTATTATTAGTTTTACTATTATAATATTAAAAACGAGATTTTCTAAAATATTCCTCAGTACTTCATAAATTTAGAGCGCGAGAGCTCATTATGTCCTTTCGGAAAATTATGTTTAGGTTCTCTCTCCAACGAAATCACGTTAAACAGCGCTCTATTTCTCTACTGACTTTAATATACGAGGGCATAGAAATAGTTTGCAAAAACGAGTCATCAGTACAAAACCGTCAAAGTCAGTACGGTTCTGAACAAATCGGTACAGTTTGTCACCTTAGTTAAGAGGGGCCCATCAATTTTCCTTGTTCCAGGGCCTGCTGCCGATTGTTCCGCCACATTAAATATACGATAAAAGTCTTTATTCATTTAATCAAACAATTTTTTCAATATTTATGAAGAAATCGTGATTTACTCTGTTTCTTATAAATCTAATTTACTAAAATGGGCGTCTCGGATAAATTATGAGTTTTGTTTCCTGCAATCCGGGAAAATTCGAAATCACGTACGGTCTCAGTTCCGAGGATACCGGATTTGAAATGTTCTACTTTTTTAAATAAGATTTTCCTACGCTTTCGGTAGATTTAAAATTTAAATTTTCAACCATAATTATCAGGAAATTTTTCGTAAATTGGCCAGAAAAGAGAATATTTTTTAAACGAGAAAAAATTCTGCTATTCACGTTTCAAAAATATTTCCAACTTTACAGCTTATGCTTTTATGCATAGGATCTTAAAATCGTATTATTACATTAATTACCAGAAAATAGAGGCTTAACGTTCTGTGAAGTATATTTTCATTTTATAGCTTCCTGTTGACAAAGCATAAACCATGAAAGTTTATCGGTTAAAGGACACACCCTGCAAATGTTACACAGTAGAACTAGAGATAAATTTGGACACTATCATAATTTTTTATGGAAGTGTTGGACGCTTTGTTTCACTTTCCCTCTTACACATCTTTTATTCTCAAAGAATAGGTTTTAGTTGTTCCAAAAAGAAATCACAAAAAATCGGTACAATATACATTGCACAAGTTTCTCATATATGTACTACGTGTGCTTTGGTCTCGCTACACTCTTTCCTGACGAAATGAATTCCTACGGCTACAAAAAAAAACACCGAGGAAAATGTCTTGTGTACATAAAGTGACCAGATTTCAGATCAGTCAATTCGGGACGAAATCGATTTCAGATCAGTCAATGCGGGACAAAACCCTTACAGATTAGCTATTGCGGGATTAAAAATATATTTGTAAAGGAAAAGTCACTAGTCCATTTAAAAAGAGTATAAAAGTATAACTTTTCAGATATAAACGTACGCTTTATTCCATTTCTCGCACACTGCCGCACCTCAAGAGAAATAAACGAAGAATGAAACAAATCAAAAGGTATGAATTACTTCGCGGAATTGAGCACCGAACTTTGCATTCCGATGCACGAATTCGACTAGCGCTCCACATGCCGCTCGAAATCCGGGACTGTCTGGTCACTTTAGTCATATCGTATACATAGTTTACTGGTAAAAAGTTTGAATAATCAGTACATTTATCCAGTGGCGGAGCGAGGGGGGAGCAGAGGGTGGCAGTTGCCCCCGGGCGGAAACTCATGGACCGAAAATTTACGTTTCTGTTTATAAACAATAATAATATTATAATATATGCCGAATGCTAGTATAGTATGCTTGGGTTTTCATTACAATCTCCACATAAAAGTTGTCTGGAAAATTGTACAGGGAGCAAAGGAAGGGGGGCGCATCGCTGTGACTTGCCCCAGGGCGAATGAGAACCTATAGTAGCTACGCCACTGCATTTATCATCCGCATATCCAAAAGCGTGAAAGTTTTTTGGGGGTAGCGGGACATGCTGCTCAAAAGCGGAACTGTCCCGTCTGGTCACTTTATGTGTACATAAATTGTATTTATATATTATGAGTATGATGTGAAAATCAAACTTGATAAGTAGTTATACCACATACATATAAAATATTTACAGATTGATGCAGCCACATAGGCGTTGAAGCATTATTGCTGGATGAAGATAGTTCAGAGACCTGAGCCTAAAAATCTATATTATAATGTCGCTAGACGATATATAGTTATTTTTTGAGAAATATGGTTCATATAATATTGTTTATGACAACAAGTTCTATAACTGAGTGAAGCTATATCGTTCATCTCTTCATAATTTTTATTCTGAATAATATTATGATTAAATACGAAATGTCATTCGATTTCGTGGAATCGTTTACACCAAGGTCTCAAACTCACGGCCCGCTGAGTAAGGTAGTTTACAAGACGGCCAAAACTCGAATGTATTTCTTATAAAATATTTTGTGCATCTAAGAAATTTAAGAAGCATGTTAAATCAGCACTTTAAAAATATACGCAGTTTATTGCTCATTCAGATTAATAACAATTCTGCACAGGCGGGGTACTAATATGGTGGCCATTGTGGGATACAATACCCCATTTATTGAATCAATTTTTAGAAATACTTCTTCTCGTCTTATTTGCGTACCCCAGTTCTAAATTTATGATCTGGCCACCCTAGGTACTATGTTCTCCCTGCTGCCAGTGTGCGTGTCAAAAAGAACCTAATCCTCGACGCCGAAACAAGCATTTTTGTAACGAATGGGTTTAAGGGCATCATAAGTTTGGGGCGATTTCTTCCTTGGGGAAGGGTAGAATTAACGTCCAAAGAATATAAAATAGGGCGAGGACTGGGAAAGTTTGCGACCCGCGGACTTGACACGGTGCCTTAATGCGGCCCGCGGGTTCGGTGGAAGGCATTCATGCGGCCCGCGCACCGATGTGAGTTTGAGACCCCTGGTCTACGCGCTTGGGCCTCGCACAGGCAGAAAACAACTTTTTTGGACTCAACTATACCTAAAACGTTTATTTCCGTCAAAATCTCGAAGACGAATTTTTTCGCGATTACAATACTTTATATGCTACATATATGAGAAAGTAAAAATAGGCAAATTAATGTTATGGTTTTTATTAGTCGTTTCTATTTGAAATATTAATAAAAAGGCCAAAATGCAATAACTCCACCTTTGAAAGAAATACTTTTAGCAACGGTAACTATGCTATTGTGTATTTATTTCATTTTTATATTTCCATTTCGACGAGTTTATTTCTATTCAATTACAACTTCTTCAGGCTAAATTGGGTTGTGTCGTTCTATAGAAATCAGGGATCGCGTGAGCGACCAAAAAAAAACGCCAAATCGAAAATGTTATTTTTAACGGACGAATATAAGAAATTTTAATTCGATACGCTTCTAATCAGAATTTGTTTATTTAAGGTTGACATGGTAATTTAAGAAATAAATGTCCGTTTGTAGCGCTATTTTCCTCCATAAAAAATTCTGTTTCTTTCTCTGTCGTATTTGTAATGCCAGTAAAATTTGATATAGCTTTGAAATTGTTAACACGGGAAAAAAACTAAGATTAGATATTATAAGCTCGGACATTGGTTCCGTAGTTCGTCCGCCAGAAAGTACCATGTTACAACATTCTAATGACCTTCAACTATATCCTTCATCATTCGCTTTCTGTCCAAGATCTTGCACTTGCCTCTCACGAGAGGTATTACGTCATTACATTGACTCAACACAAAATGCATCAAATGTTACTCTCGTATCTCACGACCGTAAGGATTCAAATCGAAGAACAGTTTCCTCAGTCAGTTACGAGAAGCGAATTTTAAGGCGTTGTTACTTTATGTTGCTCTTGTTGGTAATACGATAATTAAGAAATTAAAATGTCCTTAATAAAACTAATCAGACTAGGCTCAACTATGTGGAACTGACTCATACCGAAACAAGGAAAGAACACTTCGTATTAATTTCACTTTAAAATAATTTTAATATAACCTTGGTTTCGTTGCATTGCAAATGCGACATATTAACATTAACTCCACTATTTCTCAATTTGGCTGGATCCTTACAAACCGTATAACGCAGTATTATCAGAGAAGCAGTTAATACTGTTCAATAGAAACTATTCACGGTTAACGGATTCAGAATAAATGCAAAATCTTCTCCGTTTTTCTTAAAACCTGGAAATGATACTAAATTAATCGCTCATAATTCTTTAATAAATAATTTTATACTGGTTATAAAAAAAATTTCGCCCTTATCTGGTTAGTAAATTTATGAGATTTAATGGGCGCAAATTATCGCCTCATATCCTTTAAGATAATGTTTACAAGGGCTATACAAGGATGGTTACGATAAAAATGGCGTAATCCAAGCGATAGCCTTGATGGTCGGGTTCCGGCTTTTTTCTCGGTGCGATGAAAAGCAAAGGTAATGCGCCTCAACCATATAATAGATGACTTGTGAATTTCTTGCTCATCTCCCCGGCAATTTGAGCTGAGAACGTTTAGTCACGGTGAGGCCCAATAGGATGAGCACCATCGAGCTCAAGGAGAACTTGATTTCGTCGTTTTTAGATTTCCCTCACTCACTCAAATGGTACGAACGGTTAGAGAAGAAATTCACCCGATAGAACTGCTGCAACGATTACGGCAATATGTTTCGAAGGGAAGGGAGAATTGCTCGCAGAGTTGAATGGCCTCAACCTAAGAGGGTGTGTCCGACGAACAAAAGTGAAAGAAGCGGTATCGAGACGAAAGCGAGCTAGAATAGCACCCAGTATCCCAAGGCTGCTCCAATTCCTCCAGATTATTCCCATATCAACCACGCTAACCGAAACCACAGCGATTGCTAATTCAATTTTTAGATGAACAACACCTCCAGCGTTTCATATGATGCAAGTCGATTCACTTAGGTCCATCGTAAAAGAAATATCGGAAATATATTCGCAAGTGAAAATATTTTTCAACCCACCGAGTTTACAGGAATACACATTAGCATCACAATCGGTGCCGGATTATCCAATAGGCACGTGCCTAGGGCCCCCCAAGGTAAGCCCCCCCCACTTAGGTGAGTCATAGCATTATTGAAAGCAAACAAATAAAAATACTAAATTCGTAAAAATAATGTTTTTATTATTCTAAGAGTTTCAAATGCAGTAATTAATACAATAATCTCTGCCAACTACAACGAAAGGCCCCCAAAGTCTTAGTGCCTGGGGTCCCCCGAGGGTCATAATCTGCCACTAATCACACTACATTCCTATAACCAAGTTTATGGAAAAATAATTAAAAGTTACATTTTCCTTTAAAAATTATCGCTAATTTCACCGAATTTCATTTTAAAACAATGTGATAAAAACAAAAAATAATGAATTTATAAATGTGAAAAAATAAGAAATATCTTCAATAAAAAGATGCTTCATGCTCATCTGCAATCAACTTGTATTCCTCGTTTTTAACTAATGTATAATGACAAATTCGAAAGTACCCAAAATATATGTGCAACATAACTATCATATGGGCTTGTCTAAGTTAGAGATAAAAATGGTTAAAATCGCTTTGTAAATATCTGTCAGTTTGTTTAAAAAACAAACAGGTGGCAAAAAGAAATAAAGCATAATCAAATACGTCTGACTATTGAAACTTGATTAATATTTTTCAAACAATTAAAGGAGTAGATACTTATCTTCAGGGCCATCTCTAGGATCTGTAAGGGGCAGGGCATGGTGGCAGCCATGGGGCCCTCTCTACCCTCGCACATGGAAAAATGATATCTTGCTTATAACAAACATCCCGAGTGATTTTTTCACATTCCACAAATTATGACTTTCTACTAAGAGTAGTAAGTAATCTAACTTAAAGTGTGGACCCCTGAAGATGTGCAGGGGCAACTGCCCTCCCAGCTCCCCTAAAGATGGCCCTGCTTGTCTTTATTTAAAGATTGTATCTGTTAACAGATTAATTAGCAATTTTACATAAGCTTACATCACTATAGAAATTAACCAAAAGAGTAGATAGTGACAATTTTTAAAATATAGAAATTAAATGTTAAAATTATGGCCTTATGACTTAAATTTTTATTAAATCATATGTACTTTCAAATTCAGGCATTATAGAGATAACAATCTGTCTAAATATTTTGATCTAAATTTGGTAACCGCATTTAAGATATCCTTTATAAATATAAACCTTTCCTTCTTTCAACTAATTATTACAGGGATTATTTATAGAAATGAAAATTCCTGTTTTCAAGTTATCAAACTTAAAGCAAAAATTGCAGTTACCCTAAATGATATATTTTATTCTGCAAATCAATTATTGTGTAAGAAATGTGCCAACTTCATGCAGAATGTAAACTGTGCAGCAGTTTTTTAAAAATGGAAAAAATCACGAAAAAGAATGACATTTCCTAATGATAATTACAGAGAATTTAAAAATATCCAATAATCAATATCGCTATTTCAAGAATAAATTCATAAAAAAGCTGGCCACACAGTGGAGAGGGGTCAGAACTTGATTTGATGCTTTCTTGACATGAATTATCATATTATGACTGCCATCCACAAGATATCAGTAGCCATTAAAAATTTTGTATAAAATTTCTCTTGAGGAAAATGTTGTCATGAGTGAAAACCAATTTGAATGAGAATCACTTTAATAGTTAAAATTTAGCCATTACAGCTATGTATTCATGGGCACATATATATATATATATATATATATATATATATATATATATATATATATATAATATATATTCTGGACAATGATAAAATTTTTAGATGTAATAGACATCAAAGGGTTTCCATGCCAAAGTCAATGTAATTGATTAAATCATATTTTGATAACTATTTTTCAAAAACCACCACCAAACAAGTATTATTCCTTTCCAAGTAAAACAGTTTCACTAAAATCATGCTAAAATAATAATGTCAACTGCAAGACTTTTTCTGGCAGTTACACTTTGTCTTATTTAAAAAAATTAATATGAACCTGTATTATGTCACAAACATGAAAGTTCCACAAAATAGGTATGAATATTTGTCAGTTCATTTTTCCAAGTGATATTATAAGAAATAATACTTAAGTGTTGATTTAAAATCAAAGCCCAAAGTGGGAAAAGAATTGAGCATTTAGTATTCCTTGTCAATTAAATAATAATTATCTTTGAAAATGTGTATAGGTTACATACCAAAATCAAGAAGAGGAAAGGATAAAAAGGTAGTGAAGAAATTTTTGCATTGTTATAAGTTAAATAGGTCATATATTGACTAATCAAGTACAGTATTTATCATATTTACATGCACAGACACGTACTTTAATACTTTCTCTAAGTGACATCAGCTTGTGTGGTTCATTTTTTACAATACAGGCTTCATACTCTATTGCACATGACCCTAGAGGTAAACACTGTTACAAGATTTCTATTGTCATTAGCCAGTCCTATTTAATATTGCCCATCACCATGCATCCTAGGATTCCTTTTGCCTCTACCAACAAAGTCCATAGCTAGCCATAGGCAAGACCAATGGCAGGACCTTGGAAATAATTTAATAGTATCACAAAAATTCCTGAAACGTGGAAGGGAGAACTGAAAAATGCATTGCTAGTCTTTACTACAGAGGGAGTTTAGTTAGAATAACAAAAAATATCGGCAGTGCTTTCCTCAACTTACTTTTATTTTTTTGCAAGTTCCTCTGAGCAGGATCTCAGCGAAGTAGTTTTCTTGACTGCATGGGACATAAACATTAATAAAAGGGAAATCTTAATGGCTTACAATGTCCAGTCTACTACTGGTTCTGCGCTTGTCAAAGTATATTATTTTGTGTCAGATGAAGGAATGACAGTGCCTTGAACTTTAAAGCTTAGCTGCAAAGGCACACATTTTTCACATTTACAACTCTCAAAACACATAAGAAAGAGGAAACAATAACAATCAAGACACTGATGCAACAAACATAAATCCAGAAATTCTAAATTATAAGACAAATAATTTGAATATTCAGTGCAACCAGGCACTGAAGCTTGTCAGTCAGCATACATTTTCTGCAGACCATAATAAATACACAATCAACAAATTATTCATTTGTATCATAACTCAAGTTTCTTCGGGTTTCATTTAATTTTTTAAACCATTATAATCAAAAAGATTGTTAAAGCAGGTCAATAAGGAAAAACACATCCACACTTCCAATGTTTACACACACAGGCTAAAAACAATTGACAAAACACAAAAAACCAAAAGCAACTTTCCAAATGCTGAAGAAGCTACTGTTTGGATGTGGTAGTGAGGATTTGGCCAGGAGACTAGAAGGTAGTGAGAGGCACTTGACATGTCAGAGACAGATGAAAAGAGGTGGTCCAGGCATCTGTGTTCAGCACAGCATTTGAGTCCCACTGACAATACTATCCCATAGGTACCAAACCAATAGGACACCATATGAAGTGGTTTATATTTTTTTCACCATTAGATGGCAAAATAATTCACTGGACCCTGACACACTTAAATAGCTATTTCATTTCATGCATGCTAAACACCGCAGCTCCTAAGAAAAATTGTACTATGAGATCCTCTGCCTCCTCATTTCCCTCTCACTCTAGTGTCCCACCAGTACACGCATACTGCTATGGGTAAGTACAATGAAATCCCCATATTTGAGGCCAGTTATATTTACAAAGAGTAAAAAGCCTGATGAAATTAAGCAAAGAATGGATTAAACTGAGGTAAACCACTTTTTAAAACATAAAGCAATAGATTAAAAAACACCACATTTTACAGACTGGACTTGTAAGAATGAATAATTTACATTAGCATTAATTTATAAATGAAATATGAAGCTAGTTTACAAAATAAAAGCTGCTCTTCTTGGAGGAGTAATGTTTTTTGGCTTGTGAGTTGCTACCTTGCTTTTTTTGCAATCACAGCCAGCAATTTTTATTTAGTGATGATAAAGGACATGGGTACTAAGGTGATTGTATAAAACATGGTTGTGGAGGATGGGAAGCAAGAGGCAATGGGAACACTTGGATGAACAGGTGTAATAAAAGGAGAGATGAAAATGTGGATTGGATCTCACTCTTTTCTCGAACTTGCCCAAAGCTTGCAGTACTCTTAGATCACTTTCACAATTCTCACTCCCTTCCTCTACAGTTTTTTGATTTCCTTGACGGTCCTTCACAGACCACCCTACTTGCCCATCATCTTCATGAGACCATCTGTAGACATGGACTTGGGCCGCTCAATTGGTAGACCAAGAGCACGATCCCAGATCAAAGATGCCAATGTGCCAAGGGCTCTTGACACACCAAAGAGCACAGTGTAGTAGTTCATCTCCTTCATTCCATAATACTGAAAAACATTACAAACAGTACAGTAATTGAAAATTCACTCTTATACCGAGTCAACCATTGTAATGATGAAAATGAATAGAAAAAATACATCATAAAATACTTCGTACTTTTTATTCATTTCCATTCCAATAGTTCCACAGCTTAATGTAATATGTTTCATCGAGATATTCACTAACATAGGCATTTGAAAATCAGAATCAAACAAGTTACGTATACTAGCTATGAATAGGAACTCTGATATCAGTCCAACATTTTTTGGTCAAGTTCGATGCATGAACATTATGTAAAAAGCAACGTGCAGATGCAAAGTATTGTTACTACAAAGCAAAAATTCATACAGCTGTAGTATGCAAAAATATTCAACAAAATTGTATTCAAACTTTAAATGAACTATGTAGCTCATAGTATAAAATGACTCAGTAAATTAGATGTGCGTTTCTGGTCAATTACAAAATAAGGAGAGCTACAGTGGATTTCTGATTATATAAACCCCAATGATCTAGATCTAATTTTAAAATTTCTAGTTTCAACAAATATTCAGAACAACTTTTTAGACATTCCTACTTTGGTCTACCATACTTTGTAGCTGAAACTATGAGCATTTACAGGCTACAAAAGCATTTATTGAATTCAAGGCTTAAGGTGAGCTTGATAACTCATTTTTCTAAATTTATAACCTTGAGGATCATCAAATGTCAACTAGTGTTATGTAATTGTGCTCCAAAAATACTTGGTAACATGCTTCAAATTTATATCAAGGTAGGATAAAGAAGGATATGGAAGGAAACGAGGGGTAAGAGTACATTGCTACTCTTTTCATATCATATGTTTTCAAACCCTTAAAAATGGTACAACTTCACTGTGTTTATAAGAGTGAGAAAGAGATAACATTGTCACTGGTGGAAGCTTGAGTTTAAACTTGGTCTCATTTGCTTTGTCCCCTCTCCCCCCTATTTCTGTCATAAAAATATGCAGGTTGGACTCTGGCCACATACCATTAGTGGCACATAAAGGTTAGGGTTGAAATTATTTTAAATCAGGGCACAAAAAAAGAAACAAAAAATGCTAAATATAGCACAAAAGCATTGTCCAGACAATAAAAATATCACATATTGTGTGGAATGGAAATTTTTTTCCGGTCTAGCATAAGAAAGATAGGAAATCTGTAATCTTGATTATGTTCAATGTTCTTAATACAAACAAAAATTTGTTTAACAAATGAATGCGGCAATTCACAAAACTATGGATGTGTGACAACAAATTTGCCTGATTATTTCATATATCTTTACTGGATTTGAGGATATCATTAGATTAGTGCATTACCATCTCAATTTGTTAATTAAACTAATTAAATAATTGAATCTAGTAAAGCAATTTCAATTATAAAGTTTTAACATTATACCTGGTACAGTAAAAAAAGTCGAGAGCTGTCTGTCAGAGTGTACTACAAGCATTTGATGACAGATCACTTGTACATTATTATCAAGCACTAGCCTTTAGCTATACAGAGATACAAAACTTGTTCTTATGGTATTCCTAGTGTCTTTGTTACAAGCTGTGGATTATTGTCGGTGTTTGCAAATTTTTTAAGTCAGACTGATGTGCTTAGCTCATTTATTATGGTGATAATTAATAACACTAAGTGCATCCTTCCTCAAAATATTCTCCCTCTGTCACAATGCACTTCTGCCAGTGTTTATAGAGCTGCTGGAAGCAATCCTGGAATGCTTCTTTTAGATTGGTACATAACACTTCTTGTGTTGCTCCAATTACTTCTCCCTCACTACCAAAGCTATCTTCGAAATTGTGCAAACACAGACGATACTCCACAGGTTATAAGAAACTGGTTATACAATAAGGACAGATTTTGTCTCTCTGTATAGCTATAGGTTAGTACTTGATAATAATGAACACATGATGTCGTCAAGTGCTTGTAGTGCACGCTGGCGAACAGTTCTGGAACTTTTTGACTGTAGTACATAGTTGTATTTGTATGATAATAAAAGCTGTATAGGAGATGGGATGACGATTGTAGGTTAGACCAACATTTGGAGAAATAAAATGATTACCTGGAGGAGAACACCTGAGTGAGCATCCACATTGGGCCAAGGGTTCTTCACCTTTCCAGTTTCCATGAGAATTGGAGGAACAATCTTGAACACTTGTGAAACGAGCTGAGGATAAAAATGCATTTATTAATGTTTCATAACAAGAATTCTCATGTCAGTACATGTATTTTTTATATAATACTAGATTAAAACACGATATTGAAATCATTAGACCATCAGTTGGTGGTTAATAAATACATGTCAACAGAATTCTCACAAAACAAGAAATCTAAAAATAATACAATATGCTCAATACAAGATAAATTTTTGTGATAATGATTATCAGAAGAAGATGAATGCAGAGAATTTTTTAAATATCTAAATTATGAATCAAACCATTTTTCAGGGAATCAAATTGATGAGCTAAGGCTCAACTTGGTGGAACTTACTAATAAACCACAAAATCATAATCACAAAAAATAACTTATTTACATGAAATGTTAGTTATTTTTCTGTAATTACTAATCTTTAAGAAGTAAGGAGGAGACTCCTGAATGCCAAGTTTTTAACAATAACCCCCCTCTACAAGATTGAAGCTTTAATATTCTTGAAAGAATTTGAAAGGGTATTGATAAATGCTGAAAGCAGTTCTTTGCTAAATTGAGTAAAAGACAGGAGCCTCATTTTTATAGATGTGTGAATAGACTCCTGCAGCAATTCAACAGTGGAACTAGTAATACACAGTGCAGCAACTGCATACACTGCCCAGTTGCAGTGAAGAAGCTGAATTTGGCCTATGAGACCGTTTATCAATCAGAGATTTTCAAGGATTATAAAAACAACTGATCAAACAGACATTTTATATTAAGAACATCCCACCACAAATGATACCACCACAAATGATACCACCACCTACTTCTGCAGTGAAGTAATACTTCCCATCTAACATCCTAAACAACTGTGACAACTATTACACAGTTATATCATTCCAGGCATAGCTTTATTATGCAGCATTTATGCAGAAAAACAATATTTCTTTACAATGAGGTTTTATAAATTACCTTGAAGAGTTTGTCATTGGGCAGATGCTTGAGGGCAAATTCTCGCTGGCATACATATCGAGGATCTGTTTTCCTCAAAACAGCATGTCCATAACCAGGTACAACTTGTCCAGATTTAAGAGTTTTCCAAATGAATTCCTTCAGTTGTTCGTCAGTGGTTTCTTCACCCAATTCCTTTTGTAATTTTCTAAGGAATACCAGTACCTTGAAGAAGACAGGAATTCAAACACTTAATAATTACTGAATGAGATGAAATGACAATTAAAATAAGATCAAATTAAATTTGAATAAATACTGAACATATCACTAAAATATAATAATAAATTTTAACAAGAGCTCAAATTTTGCTTCACAATAACAGTGAAAAGGAATACAAGGCGAAACATATATTATTTATTAACAATCAAATAAAAAAAATGAAATTGAATCTTTGGATATCAGAATTATTCAATAAAACCATTTCATTAGCAAAGGCAAATTTAAAACACCAAATACTCTTAAAAATACTTATTTCCACATAGTATTGCAGGGAATAAAATTACTTTTCACTTGAAAAATTATTTTTCATATTGGTCTGTGAAGAAATATCAGAAAAACATTTTCATAACCCTTAAGAGTGCCAAAATCAACTAGGTTGAGATTTAAAAAAATCAGTGAAAAAACTCGAATATCGATCACACTGATGCTCAGAATTTTGCATGTACTTTATATCCCTATCTGCCTCATGCAGCAGGATAGGGATAGAAATTACGTGCAAGATCCTGAGCATCAATGTGATCGACGTGGGTGTTCTTCACAGGTTTTTTAACCTGGCAGTACTCGTGCACATTTCTGTAATGTAAGAGGTCGTGTGGGGTGTCTGACACCCCACAGATCTTTTTGTTTAAAAAATTATTAATCTTCGATTTTCAATAAATTTTTCATTTTATGTCTCTTGATGTATTTTTGATTATTTGAAATTTATTTTAAGATGTCAATTATTTATCAAAACCAGGGGAAAAATAAAAATTGTGGAAAATAACGTTTCTTCTTACTTGCACGAAATTTTATATTTTGTAATCAGTAAAGTAACTGTTCAATAGCGATCACAGATCATAAATAACACCACCAATGATGCAAATAGTAACAATAATTTTACAATAAAATGTGTAAACCACTCGCAAAACAAAAAACGCAGATTTCTGCAGAACACTATGCCACACCGTCTAAGAAAAATGTCCGAACTAAAGAATAACCATGGGATACTAGTTTTTTTAGGCAAAAATGGTAGAAGGCACATGCCACTCCAGCTACTGAAGGATAGGAGTCATAAAACCTAAAAGTAAAGGAACCCTGTCATATAACATAGGGCTGGGGTGTTTACAGCACCTCATGCAACCACTCCTGGATTAAGAGTCAATCTAATCAACTTTGGCACTCGGAAGGATTAAATTACATAAATGGAAAATATTCAAATAAAAATTTTTGTTTGAAATACATACCTCTTGGTTGGCAAGCCCATGGAGAGGTCCAGCTAAGCCATTCATACCTGCAGCAAATGACAGGTAGGGATCTGAAAGTGCAGAGCCTACTAGATGGACTGTATGGGCACTAACATTACCTCCTTCATGGTCACTGTAACAAGTAATGAATGAAAATAGCTATCAAATGCTCTGTTATTTCATAACAGTGTTGGTAAAAAAACATAAACCAATGCAAACCTGTGAATTGTGAGATAGAGTCGCATAAGTTCAGTGAACTCATGACCTTCATAGCCCAACATTGTTGTGAAGTTAGCACTCCAATCTTTGGCATTGTCAATGGCACCAATGCCTTTGCCATCCCTATACATATTTCGGTATATAGTGGCAGCTACAACTGGAAGTTTAGCAATAAGGTCCATGGAATCCTCATAAACATACTGAAATGGTAACAATAAATATTATTTTGACAGGTAAAAACATTTATGCACAAAGTTATAGCACACAGCAGAAAATCATGTGGATGTAACTCGGGAGCTATCAAACTCCTATTTTGAATAGCATCTTATTAAGTAATCCATATGATGCAAAACTTTATAATGTATGGTATGCTGGTATGACTAATTGTAGGTATTACACATGCTTCATTTATTAGGATTCCATACCTCCCAATATTTGGTTTTATGAACTCCATCAGCATAGGCCTTTGCAAATTTGCTCTCAGAGTTGAGGGCAGTGATAGCCGCACTGAACTGGGACATGGGATGAAGATTTGATGGGAAATTGTTGAGCATTGTCACTACATGAGATGGAAGCCCTGCTCGTTTGCACCATTCCTTGGACAGAGCTCGTACCTGAAATTATTAAAGCCATAATGAAAAATAAAATTGTTACAAAAATAAAAATACCTAGGATTTATATTTTATTACAGCAGTAAGCTAAATATTAGAATAAAACATTTTCTATCAAGCCAAAATATGTTCCATTCAAACACTAAAAGAAAAACAAACAAAGCTTAAATATCATATCTTACATCAATAGTTACTAATAAAAATCATATCATTCAAAAAGCATTGATGGAATAAAGTGATCCGAAGGTCCTATGCAGACAGGCATAACTGTAAAGTTGGGAATAATTTTTTTTTCTCATTTCAAAATTATTCCCAACATTCATAAGGCAGTTTAACCTTTTCACTGATATCATCGCATATATGTGGACAGACGGAGTGGTGCCCTGACTGCTAACCATGCGTATATGCATTTCAAGCTTTACTGTTCACTGCTCAAAACACATACAGTCGTATCGATGCTAACAAAGTGCTGTGGACTTTTGCAATACTAACAGATGTTTCAGGCACTTTCTAGATGGCATAGGCATATATTTTGAAGCTGTTTATAGTCTATTCATGGACAATGAAAGTATCTGCTTCTAGTTCGTTCCCCAGGCATTTTGGCACCTGCATTAAAACCTTTTTCGTCCCTTAGCCATCACTTTTCCCACCCTTTATGCCCTACAAGTCCTAAACTAGATGGAAGAAAGCCATAAATATCTTCAGTTCTGTGTCAACTATCGTACATAATACATCCAATGCTCAACCACGTTTTCGGCAGTTGTGTGTAGATTCTTTCATTTTTTTGAACTTATGCAAATATGGAGGAGAATACATTTACCGAGGAGTTAATTGAAATTTTAATGAGAAGTGACAGTGAGGAATATTTATTTTCATCGGAAGATGAATAATTTTTGAATGACCTTCCCCAAAGAGACCAAGCAGTAACTACTCCCCAGCCATCAACATCTGATCCGCAGCCATCAACTTTGGAATTTTCTCATCCAGTGACTATTTCTTTTAATTTAGGAATTAAATTGTGTCTCTATTCTGAAATTTTCACTTTTTATTTAACCTGAAAATTTTAAGAATAATATACAGATTATTTTATTTATTCCAAAAAGCTTGTTTTAGGGCTGTCTAAAAGTTATTAATAAAATGAATTAACAAAAAAGATGGAAAAATCATTTCAAGATGGTTAATATTCAACATGAATGTAAACGAATGGTAAAATAGATTGTAAAATATAAAGAGACTAAAAGACAAAAAAAGAACGTAGTCACAAAGCTCCTAGAGAAAGTATTCAGCACAGGGGTGCCTTCAAGGTCACTGGGCTCCGCACACAAGGCTGACACAAAAGCTTAACATCCATAACAGCGAAAAGATTAAAAAGAAAATCAAGTAGAAAAGGCAATAACATTTTTAATGCATAAAATGAATTATCAATCACATTGTAATACCTGAGCTTCAGTGGGAAGATCCCCAGTGACCAACAGCCAAAAAAGACCCTCTGGTAAGGGTTCATCACCACCTTTGGCCTTTGGAAGGAGTTTCTGGCAGTCGGGAATAGTGTAGCCACGGAATCGAATTCCTTCATCGGGGTCAAGGACTGAAGTTTCTGTCACTAACCCTTTAATACCACGCATTCCACCATACATCTAAAAAACAATGAAATCATTTCAAAAGAATTAATGCAAATAAGCATGAAGATTTTTATAGTCAAGTATTAACTACATTCATGAAAAATAGCTACCTTGAAAGTTTGTTAAGGTCGAGAGATTTTTCATTTTTTATAATAAAATATTCATTTAATTTATGGAAGAATGAAAAATGATACTGTAATATAGAATTAAACAATTCTCCCCATCCATAATAAAGCTTAATTTAAAATCAGATATGATTTTTGGCAATGTAAAATTTTTTTAAAAATGCTAGTGAAATTGCCCATCAAAAATGACTGGTATACATGAAATAAGTATTCAATCAAATATAAAATATATATATAAATTAATGAAACCACCCTAAATATGTGCTATAGAGTGAAAAATAAATATAAAATTCACCCAATTGAATGTTCCAGAAAGTAAAAATTATTTCAGATATATAAACTGCAACTAACTACACTAATTTGCTGAACCGTGAATAAAACAAAATTTAAAAAAAATTATTATAATTAAAATCGTGTTTTTGATTAATTTGTTTTAAGTTACCTTCACACTGAAATTTCTGGTAATTAACTATTTTTATAGTTTCATAGTTTTTTTGCAGTGCATCTTATAATTTACTGGGGTTATAAATCCGCATTGCATACATGACTCACGCAAAAAGCCATTCCTTTATATGGAGATCTTTTTCGTTTACATTTAATAATATTTCAAGGATGAGGCATTTAACTTAGTTATGCAAAGAGAAGAATTTAAATCTCCAAAAATTAAGTTTTAATATGATTTTTTCACATTTTCACGCATTTTATTTATATTGGGCCACTGTTGTCCTAATTGTTGAATTCTATTCTTGGCCTCATAATAAATGGATCAATTTAGTTCTTTAACACATATCAGACTTTTACACATTTACTGAATCTATTAAGTAAATAGAGGGAGAAAGGAAAAGAGAATAGGAATGAGCAGAAATGGAGAAAGAAAAAGAGGATGTAGCATTTGTATAAGATTAAAAGGAACTGCAGTACAAAAACAACAATAATAAATTATAACCGATTACAAAAAAAAATTATACTATGGAATCATGCGCCATTGCCAAATGATGGGAATTCATAAAACTAAATATGGGTAACGTAATTTTCAATGGATTTCTCTAAATGACAATACAGTAACATTTCAAACCGAATTTCTAATAGGATTGAAAAAATAGAATTATTTCTAATTCTTATGTATTATTAACTATTTCTTATTCTTATGTATTATTAACTATTTCTTATTCTTTATGTATTCTATGTTATTATTTCGACATTCCTCTTATTTTCAGGAAATATTTCTATAATCATTTGGCCTCGCTGATAATAATTATTTAAACAATTTAATTAAAAGAAGGATAACTTTCAAAAACAGTGATTTGATTGTGCATGAAAGTCAAACCAGATTATAGCATATCTTACCGATTTTTCATATCGAAATAAAATACATTTGGAATACTTTTATGATAATCCCGTCATATTTGACGGGAAATTACGCTAGTTATTTCAATAACATTAATAATGGGCTGAAGACTGACAGTAAAAGTTTAAAGAGATTTGCAACACAAATACTGAAATCGGGGTTTTACGGTACAGTTTTTCAAAGAGTTTAGACGACTTTGAATAAAACTGTCATTTGGTTATTTATATACGAACATAAAGTGAAGCACATGGTTCACAATTCCGAAGTTCACCATTATGATTCCATATTTACCAACATAATAAATACAAGCATTAATTGGCTCGTTTTAGCAAGAAATGCGCAAACGAGTAATAATGTTATTCATCTAAACACTATTTCTGATGCAAGCAGTTTTAGAAAAGAACGCGAAATTGAATTAATCAAGGTATGATTTATAAGCCAAGACTAAAACGTAAGGGTTAAATAAGATTTTCGCGGTATTCTGACGAGAACTGCGGGGGGAGATGACGTGGTCGCCAACTGGACACAATATGATCCCACGAGAAACATTTCCTCGTTGAGTTTCTTAAGAGGAGAAACTTTGCACGACCTTACCTCAGCAACGCACCGACGCAAGAACTAGTTAGTGATTGAAAAGCGCTTATTCCTTTCAATTAAAGACTTGGAAATTTTAACTACACGAAATGGTTCGCGCACATACTTGCACGATAGAAATCAAAGAAAACAGATTCTCTTACGAAACGAATTTATAAACTAGGCTAATGATATGAACAAAACTATCTATCTTTGAAATTTGCTCCCGGATGGAGAAGTACAAAATTCCTTCATGGATATTTTGCGTAAATTCGATGCTGCGCAAAGTTTACTACCAATATGAAATTCGATTCTAATATCTATATTCACAAAGTAATAATACGGAAGCTTTTTCGATGAATTTGCGTAGTTATAACCGATTAGATAACGCAATTTTACGACAGCAAACAACTCTCACTACTTGGAAATAATGAGGTGCTATCGTACATTTTTATAGAGCAGGCGTCTATTAAACCAGCAAGAATTTATATCACTTTTATATTACGACTATTTGATATAGTAGCAAAAAAAGTGAAATTCCTAGTGCTATCAGGAAATACTTATCTGTGTCATTGCAATAGGCTACGACGATTAGATCGATATCGAGAAAAAATTCGCAAAGCCCTATCATAAGCTGATAACGCCGTCGCGACCACCCAACCTACGTTTCGCAACAAAACTGCGCGTACTACGTGCCTCGGTTAGTTAGCATTGTGTCACTAAAATGCAGTTAGCGCCTTAAAGTCAACATTTCAATATTTACGATTTACGTCGTCGGTACAAGAGCCAAAATTACAACCACAAATATGTACGAATTTTCAACCATTAAGTTCAATCAGAATGAATACAATTTCATTAACGCGTTGCATAATACATTGGATTTTATAAATAAGTTCACGATTTTATATTTCCGACTCGGTAAACAAAAGCTAAGCTACACAGTGGTGGAACTAGGCCGGCAGTGCCCCGGGGCCCGGACCATCTGAGGGGCCCCGTCAGACATAATTAGTAAATTCAATAACATGAACCAACCTATGATAATGGGTTAAATATACTAGGGCAAAGAAATATTTTGCAAAAACGAGTCATCATTACAAATTCGTCAAAATCAGTACGGTACTGAACAAATCGGTACGGTTTGTTAAGAGGAGCCCGCCAATTTTTTCTTGCTCCTGAGTCCGTTGCCTATTGTTCCTCCAGTGAAGCTAAAAACAGTTATTTCGGCGAATTTAATTATGTTTATTTCTCTGAGAAAAGCCTAAATGGGCCTACATCAATATCTTTAAATATAATAATTTATCATATTGAATATTATAATTTATCATATTCAACATTATTTACAACTTTTAAAAGCACATAATTTCAACATCTCAAATGGAAGTTCCGAGTCTTCATACGCGTTACTGTTCATTACTTATCTACTTGTTTCACTTAACTAAGGAATGTTTCGGTGGATGAAAATGAAAACGCATTTAACTTGCGCCAAAAACAATTCAAACAATACACAAAACAAACCGTATTCACGGGCGTAATTACCGCCATCCAATACTTTTCCCCTCCCCATTATAAGATAATAGCTTGGTTATTTCCTTTGCGCGCAAAATTTTTCAATCCATTTCTCGGGGGAAACCGAGAATGGTGCTACCGCTGAAAATTCTTCCCGTGCCGTCGTTTCACGTTCCTTTACGTAATGCCCGAGGCTTTGTTTGCTCTTTTTTCTTTATCGTGACGCACACCGACATGACTTCCTTGTCGCACACCAGGAACCAGAAAACTTTCTGGAATTGTTCCAAGATATACCTAACGCCAATGAAACTATACTCATTAGTTGATCGAGGTCGGGAGTTTCCAACTCGAATGGAGCGGGGTCCATTTAGATAATTTCGAAATATATGGCATTCCGCATGTAAATTTAAAGAATAATCAGTTTAAATATATTTTTGACACTATCAGTTAAATTTTGCATACTTTTCCTAAGCTATCGTACAACTCTTAAACATTAATCATTTTCATATAATGCTTCGTCGCTGCAATATCGCCTCGCTCACTCCAGCTACTCGAGGTGAAATCAAAAGCAGTGAGAACTGGCGGGACGCGTGCTCGACTTTTTATCGAGCCTGGTTTGAACAGGAAATGCTTCATGGTCAAACATAATTCTAAAACAGGGGTGGGCAAACTTTTTACGTGGCGGGCCGCATTAACAGTTGCAGCTTCTTAGGCGGGCCGCATAAACAGATGAAAATGCTTCGGCGGGCCACGTTAGTGTTCACATCGTAAGTAATGTGAGGAAATGCCAGGGAACCTGTTTGGGAAAATCAATAATAAATAATATGTTATCCCCATAACATCACTGGAAAAGGTTTTCCGGCATTAATTTTAAGCTACAAATATAAAATTATCTCTATTTTATATTACGGTTTGCTTTCATAATGGCATTGCGTGCCACATAAAATGCCCTCGCGGGCCACAGTTTGCCCACCCGTTCTAAAACGTTAACAACACGAAAAATATTCATAAGATAGTGTTATATTTTTGAGTTTTTCTTGTGAAACGGCCATCAAATTTATTATTCCTTTGAGATTGGTTGGCTGGATTTTCGTCTAGCTCAGTGGTACACAACCTACGGCCCGCGAAGTGTTTTCGTTCGGCCCGCGAAGGTTGATGAGAAAGCAATTCGAAAAATTTTTCATTCAAATTAATTCAATTTTATGAAGTTTGATAATAAAACTTTTAATATTGAAATATTAACCAAAAAATCTTATTTAGACTTGATTAATATAGCACCTCAATATATAGGTAACATCTTTAATCCTACCCGCCGAAGAATAGGTAACTTCCAATGGGGCCCGCAGAAGGTCCGCCAGTAAAAAGGGTTGGGCACCACTGGTCTAGCTTAAGGATCTAGGGTGGCCTTTGAGTAGGGTTAACAGATTCTGATGAAAAACCGGGGCATAAAGCTTTCCGAGGAAGAAAAACAATGTGTGATTTTTAACCTTTTTCTCCTCTACATGCTATATAAACAAATTTTGTGTAGCTTGGTTCTGATTTTGCTCCAAGGATATCTAATATGTATACAGTACTATTAGAGAATTAACGTGAATAAATATTTTAGATTAAAATTTAATGCGAGCTACCGATATGACATCTCGCAATGCAATCCAATCAAATATTACCAGGGACACCGGGACCGAGACATCTGGTCATCTTGACCTTGACTCGTTTGAATATGCTGCGGTCTTTACCCGAGACGCGCTTAGCAAACCTCTTATCTAAATAACTCTCGCCACGAATTGATAATGGAATTGCCTATATAACTTATTGGACTCGAGCCATTATATAAATCGATAATTCATTTCTAAGTATTAGTCATTAAATGGTGAGAGTGATCAGGGCATTAAAATTTGTTATATATATATATATATATATATATATATATATATATATATATATATATATATATATAATAGTGAAACCTTAACAATGAAATCTGCAAATTTGCACTTTTACAAAGGCGTTTCCATTTGTGTTTTATCGTCTAGTTTTTTTTAACCTTGAGTTGCCCAATAGCATTATTGGATAGGACTTTCTCGGGGTGCACACGCAGAGTAGCACCTTTCTATAAACCTGTTCTGCATGTAGTGAAACAATGAAGCGTCGGTAGATTTTATTTAAAAAAATACATCATAGCTGTTTTCTGTGTTTATTTATATTAAAATGCAGACAAGTTTCATTTTACTTCTACCTTTTATCTTTGACAACTGCGGTACACGTGTAAAAAATTAAAGGTGCGTCATATTTTATCTCGCTTCAGGCGGCAAAACGTCTGAGCATAGCTCTGGTTCTAACTTGATACCTCAACTGAAGTAACCAACATTAGCAAATATAAGCATGCGTCGTAATATTATCTCATTTATCTCTGTAAACGATATGACAAGAAATATGTTAAATTTTGTGTGGATTTCTATGAGCTAAAAACAAAAAAATCTTGTTTTCGTGAACAAGCATAAATGGCTTCTATGACTAAGTATTCCATTTTCGCCATGCATTTTAATAAAGGTCTCAAACACTTACTTCATCAGAACATATAATATGGAAAAGGACCCAAAAACGCGTGAGACCGGCGAGTACGTTTTATTTTACAAAACGCACTCGAAATCGGCGAAAATTAAACAAAATATAAAAACAAAAATTTTCCATTTATACAAGTTAAAGAATTAATATTAAAACATAACATTTGGAAATATTTACCGACATGCCTAAAAACCCTACGAGAAGTTGATTTAAATCTGTCAAAAAACGATACGTTTACGGGTCCAGAAGTAAGTTCTGTAAACAACTTACAACACTGCCAGGGCAGATAACGAAGCGCTAACCAAGACTCGCAAGCATTAAAAGTCTAGCCCCGAACATCTCTGCATTCATCATGTCAACAAAAAGGTGACGAATCTGTAAAAATAAATTGTTTGCATTGATATCCTTGCTATTTCAGAGAGCAAATAATTTACCGTAAGGCCAACAGCATCGCACATTATGCAAACTTCGAACCAGAACTAAAGCTACACCACCAGATAGCACCTGCTTTACAGTTGTTCCACCTGTTTCACAACTCCAATTATGGATACTATTTTCAAATATACATTCTCACATGAGGCCCTCGACTATTTTCCTCTTGGACCACCTCTATACACGCGCGCGCGCATGAGTGTATATACATACTTCATTATTCGATTTATACGATGATTGTTCGCATCATACCGTAACTCTCCTAAGCCTTCCTCTTACCAACGCCTCCTAGTCTTGCGCTCGTAACCTACCAATTTTTAGACTACTTTCCACAATGGAAATAGGCTTATAGTGTTGTCGTTGTGCCTGTCTGTCTGTCCGTCCCCCTATTAACTTTTGAACCGATGGACCGATTTTCATGATACTTTGTGAAAATATCTTGCTACATGGGCCGAGCTCCCGATGATAGTTTTTGTTGTGAAGAGTGAAGTCCCGGGTTCGATTCCAGGAACTATCCTTCCCATTTGATTTACATGGAAAATCTGAAATCCATCATGCAGGGTGATTTTCTCTTGCACATTAAAATATCTTAGAATTGTAATATCGGAACGAGTTGTGTACTATTCTCTGAGAAAAAGAATGAAGCTTCTAATTTTCATCGTAGAATTTTGCTTATCGATTGTATTTCTTAGAATTTGCGCGTAAATACTGGCGATTTTTCAGTTTTTATCACTCGTTACGAGTGTTGCCATAGCAACAACTATTCTTGGACCCATTGTCAGATTCGGTATATTATAATACCTACACGCACTATTTTTGCCGCACAAATACGCGTGATCAATTTAATAATCCGTTCGAATGTATTTGTAGTCAATATTATAATTTCAAATGTTTGGATCTTCAAAGGTATCGTAACGAAACTTGGCACGATTATTGGGGACATCAAGGGAAAGGCCGTAGGGAAGTTTAAATTTCCGAAAGATTTCCCATAAAAAATTTATTCGCATTTTTTTATTCCCCGTAAGATAACACGTAAAAATTGACTTTTATAAGTGCAGGCAGGTTTATATAAATTCGACAAATTGACGTAAGAACTTTGTACCTGCACAGTATTTAAGAAGAATGATCATAGTTTCTTATACTTATCGTCTTTGACTCGAAATCGCTCGCATTTCACGTTTATTCCCATTAATTTGGACTAAATTTGCATTTTTTACGATAAATAAGTTGATGGCAATGACATTTTTAAAGTCCAAGGACTAAATGTTGTTTCGGTTTATTTATTTAGTTACTTAACAAATATTCTTCTTTAGTGAATAGTGCTTAAACGTTGTGTAATAATATAGTATATTATTTAATTTAATTTGAATGTTTTTTTCAACACATTGTTGGTATTTGCGTATTTTATTTTGTATGATTTTAAGTGCGATTAATAAATTTATTAATTAGTTTATACATAGTTAACCTTAATATTAATAAGTAGTAAATTAGTAGATAATTTGTATTTCAAAAATCAATATGAAAAGTTTTAAATCAACTATATTTTTAGTAATAAAATCTTGTACTATATTTCATTTAAACAGCAACCCGTGCGAAGCTGGGCAAGTCTTCTAGTAGTTTATAACGCTAAATTTGGGAATACAAAGAACTACATATCCGTGATGACTATAAATCTATTCAAGCCAATATAAGTATTAAATAAATGATTAAATGGAAAGGAGGCATAATAAGTTCTGTTTGGATCATCTTGAATTTCATAATATTGTACTTAACCAATAACGTAAACAACAAATAAATAAAATAATAAAAATACATGTATTATAAACTGCATTAAAATAAAAAAGTAATTACCTCCTATAATATACTCTCATAAATCTTACAAATTTCAAATAATTTAGTTTTAGATGCAATGATCACCATGACCCGATGGGTTATGTCTTACTTAGTTATATCTAACTGAAAATTCTAATTATCAATTCTAATTATCCTGACTCATAATTTTAACTCTCAATTTGCTGTTTTTCGTAGTCTAGTACAGATATTTTCGGGTCATGGTAACTCAACGCGAGCGTTTACGTAGTCAATATTTTCCATTTTTATGCGTTCTTTGCACGAAGTGAACGCATATATGGGAGGTCGTTTCCGCCCGTCTGTCCGCATGTTAAAACTTGGAAACCGCTGGACGTATTATGATGAAATTTGGTATTGGGGAGTTATGCTAAAATTGGTCGACCGATTTCAATTTTGGTCAAAATCTGACAACAATGATGACCACTTTACATGAAGATCTACAATGTTCCTTTGTTTCACTAGGGAACCGCTGGGTGTATTTTGATGAAATTTGGTATTGGGGAGTTTTGCTAAAATTGGTCGACCGATTCCAATTTAGGTTAAAATCGGAAAACAATGACGACCACTTTACATGACCTACAAATAGTTTACAATGTTCCCGTTTCAACTAGGGAACAGCTAAATATATTTTGATGGAATTTGGTATTGGGGAGTTTTGCTAAAATCGGTCGACCCATTCATATTTTGGTTAAAATCGGACAACAATGACGACCACTTTACATGAAGACCTACATGTAGTTTACAATGTTCCTTTGTTTCAACTTGGGAACCGCTTGACATTTTGTGATGAAATTTGGTATTGGGGAGTTTTGTTAAAATTAATTTTCCGATTCCAATTTTGGTTAAAATCGGACAATAATTACGACTACCTTACATGAAGACCTACATGTATTTTACAACGTACCTCGCTTGCTTTTCGTTTAATTCACATCTGAGCGAAAAATATTGAGAACATTGTGAAAACTTAAAGAATGGATTTGGAAACTCTACCTTTCCAATCTTGTTATATATTAGTTTTTAGGTGTTCTTTACAAAACGTAAACAAAGAACGCCTTATGATCCCGTCGTGTACGTACGTCTGTATGTTTCATCTGCCCAACTACTGGGCGGATGTTCATCAAATTTGATATTTAAGACATAAGGGTAAAGAAAATGAGAAAATGATTTAAATGGTTTAGGCAGCCTAATCGGGAGTGCCACATTACTGGTGACAAAATTTGAACTTTTCTTTTATATCATACAATATCACTTATAACGAAAAAGTCTTGAAACAACTTTCTAGAACTAGTCAAATAGCATATGCTTTATTTAGTACATTTTTATCGCTGGAGTAGCCGATTTCAAGAAAATCAAACGAGAAAGTCCTAAATCACTTTCAATTTAGAAAAATGTCCTGCGTTTTTTCATTGTTCTCAACGAAAACAATCTTTGTGACAAATGAAGTAAACAACACCTCTGCAAATACCTAATTAGTTTAATTTTCTTTCGTGTGCAGGCAACATTTGGAAAATAAAGGGAAATGGATTATATACGACGAAGAAATGAACGTAAATACGTCTATTTTCTTTACGTTTACACAGCGTTTGTAATGGAAAAGAAATGGGCAATTTACGACGAAGGAATGAACGTGAACATAAAGATTAAATTACCACTATTCGAGTGAGGTAAGTTTTAAATAACTGTCGATTGTTTTATTAAGTACAACCGATTAGGAAATAAATCGGTGAATCAAAAATTCGATATTTCTTTGTCATACCAGAAATTATACTAAGCCATTGATATTAGTATTTTTTGACATGAATACATAAATCGTAAAGAACGCCCCTGCCTCGCATACATGCACGCCTGATGTCTTTCCTGTCTTGTTAATCTTTTCGTACGAAAGGCAACTCGAGCAAAATGGATGAATGGAAACTTAAGGACCATTACTTTGAGCTTCGCCTGCACTCGAGAAGTATACTCATACTGTTTGGATTCGGTCAAGATGACACCACGCTAATTTCGTACGTGCCAAAGATGGGTAAGGTGGTAATTCTAATATCAACTATGAATAATGAAAAAAACTGGAGATAAAATGAAATCAGAGTTAATAAAATTTGATAATGACATGAGGGCGGAGAGGATGTTGTAAAAATTTCTGAAATAATTGGAGACAGTTCCGAAAAGATTGAAGACTCGGCGTTAAGTGACCAACAACCTTACAAAAGAAAAGTGCGAATTTTGTACCAATAACAAAGACCTATCGCTTATGTCCAACCTGTCAAAAACACGTACGCGGTAGTCATCATAAACTTGTATGTGCTGAATGTTTGTAGCAAGCATTGTAAAGTCGGATTGTATTCAAATGTGTAATTGTGTATAATGCAAGTATAAAATAGTTTAATGGTAAAATTTGAAATGAAAAGTTTTTTAATGTGATTTCAATTTCTTTTTTAAAATTTTTAATCCTAAATAAGTTTTTTCGTTAGTTAATAAGGGAGTAACAGGACGAGATTATAAGCTTTTGATGAACAAAATTATTAATCAGAAGAAATGGTCAATTTTTTATTTGAAAAAAATTGAACACACATTATATAGACGAAAATGCGATATACGTGTTTTTCAAAAACAAATTAGCGTTGATAGTTTCGAAGTTACACGAGATTGAAGTTTTTGGAAAAAGTGGAAAAACGACCGCACCAGGGGAATATGATCGGTAAAATTTTATCGTACAGACTTGTGCTTGGTCTTTTTTTAAAGGCCTTAAAAATCTCTTTCCGACTGTGTATGTCACATACCAAATTTATTAACAAATTTATTCGATAATTGTTTACATGTTGTTTAAATGTATTTTTCATTGTCTGCTCACCAATGTAAAATTCTGGAAAAAATTTCATCGTATTCCTCATTTAATTCTCTGAATATCACGTAATTTTCAAGATGGAATCTTTATGAAATAAATCGTTGTCTATGGGGCTGCGCGTCCGCTCCATTCGAGCTGAAGAGCCGCGCACATCAACTATACGAAATGGCTCTTCTCCGGCATCATGTTACAAGTAGGGGAGATCTTTGAGGGGAAGACCCACTACACAATTATAACAATTCTAAAAGACTGATTCTTTGTAATTTAAAAGAAGCACATCGAATATTTAAAGAGTGGAATCCAGATTTCAAAGTTAAATTTTCGAAGTTTGCAGACCTGAGACAAAAAACTTGCGTATTAGCTGGAGCAAGAGAGTGTTTGCGTTTGTGCCATTCACAAAAATGTAAAGTTGATGCATGATGATGCTCAAATAAAGAAATTAACGTCCAACTCAAGTGCGCCATTAATCGATTATCGCGATTGCCTTGGTCACATGGTATGTAGTACATCATCTGAACATAGTTTTATGCGACAACGTTCGAACTGTCCAGGAGTAAGAAATTTGATGTAACAATTGCAAAGCATGTTCGACGACAATTATGTGCAGAACATCACGTATAAACAATGGGTCTCCGTCGACCGAGTCATTCTGGAAACAATGCAAATCATCTGTTGAAGATTTTCTGAAAACTTATCTGATAAGCTGCAGGCATTATTAACGCATTCATTTATTGCAAAACAACAAAGCGTATTCCTGAGAGAAATTAAAGAATTTGCAACCAAGAAAGTACATCGTTTCTTGCGATTTCCCTGAAAATTATGCATTCGTATTTCAAGGCGCAGTCCAGGGAGTCATCGTATTTCAAGGCGCAGTCCAGGGAGTCAATTGGAATTATGACCAGGCAAAAAAGAAGAAGCTAAACAAACAAATTTTGTTGCCATTTCTGAATGCTTAAAGCACGACACCATAGCTGTACACCTTTTCCAGCGACAATTGATCGTATTTCTAAGAAAAAAATTGGGAAATGTATCTAAAATTTTCTATTTCTCTGACAGCGCGAGTGCCCAATATAAAAATTGAAAAATTTCATCAACTTATGTTACCATGAAGAGGACTTCAACATAAAAGCAGAGTGCCACTTTTTTCCTACGGTACGGAAAGTGGCCTTGCGACGACATAGGAGACACAATTAAGAGATTAGCTGCAATAGCAAATCTGCAAAAAGTTCGCGACCCCATAAACAATACGATCAAGTTTTACTGATGGATCGTCGACAACGTAAAAAATGTGAATGCACATTTTTTTCTGATGAAAATTACCGCAGAAGCCACAGCGATCCGTGGAACTCTTTCGTACCACGCTTTTATCCCCATTAACAAAATTAGTTACAAAAGCTTTTTCTTTCGCAACAACAGCTACTGAGGTAATTTTATGCAAAAAATAAAGTTTTCGTTTTACCATGCGAACATTACTGAACAATTCTCCACTCCCATTCCTTCACCACAATCACTAGTATGAATAGAGCGGACGTGCAGCGCCATAGACAACAATTTATTTAATAAAGATTTCATCGGTTCTCCATCTTGAAAATTACATGGTATATGGAGAATTAAATGAGGAATACGATGAAATATTTTTCAGAATTTTATATTGGTGAGCACATAATGAAAAATACATTTAAACAATTATCGAATAAATTTGTTAATAAATTTGGTATGTGACGTACACCATCGGAAAGAGATTTTTAAGGCCTTTAAAAAGAGACAAAGCACAAGTCTGTACGATAAAATTTTACCGATCAAATTACCCTGGTGCGGTTGCTTTCCACTCCTTCCACTCCAATCTCGCGTAACTTCGAAATTATCAAAGTAATTTTAAAAAACCGTGTTTCATATTTTCGCCTATATAATGTGCTTACAAATTTTTATGGAAATAAAAAATGTGACCGTAAATCTTTGGCTCAAAGTATGCGATTTGACATGGAATTACCTTACCCAGTTGGAAAATTCAGGTTTTCCTATTGGGATCACGTAGGTCAGGCGCAACCATTCTAGGGTTAAGGTATCTCGGATGGTTCGTAAGAATTCCGTTAAGTTAAACATAAAAGCACTGTTACTAGCCGGAATAGTGGGACACTGCCCATGGGGACGGCTCACGCTAGATCATCGGACCGTTAAGCCGTGTTCGTCTGTCTCTAAGATCTCTGGAAACAGAGAACCGAAATCGGTAACTCAAAATTCGGGGGCCCGACACCACAAACCAATAGGTGAATCCACCCCCTAAATACATATACTTATTTTTGTTCGTGACAAGGATAATTTAATCCAAACAAAGTGCTAACAGACAAATGTAGAAATATTGCACATCGACACGTATTTAGTAATAAATTAGGACGGGACAATGTTATTAGCGCGACTTACATTACTAGAAAGTTAAGATGACATTTCGAAATTTAAGGAATAATACGGAATAAGATAAGAGAATAGTGCTGAGGATTTGTCGCGTCCTGCAATCCAGCCGCGGTAAAAACAGAGAGCAAAGCTTCCGAAGAATTCCGCAGTCACCATATTTTAACATGTTCATTCACGGAACTTTTCAAAGGAAAAAATTATCCTGGTTATTGAAATGGAAGTTGTAACAACTAGAGGTTACTCATCAACTATCAATTTTGCAAAAGAAAACTACATTTCGCAGTTGAAAGGAGAGAGTATGTGCGCGAAAATGAATTTCAAATGTTATCTGTAACAAAACAAATTACGAAAGTGTAGTGTAACACAAAAAGGCGCGTTTCGTGCGATGGAATATTTGAAACTAAACGATATAATTCGAACGAAGGCATACCATAAAACACCAAGACTCCATTACATCTCCCTGTCTACTAAAAATGTCTTCCCTTCCCTAAGTTGGTGCATTAATGAACGTATTTACGTGCTTTTAGTATAACTAAATACTACAAAACGACATATCATAAGTTAAGCCAAGTAAATATCAAATTTATATTTACCCATTTATTTTGTAATCAATCAATCGAAAATTATTTAAAACATACCTCATTTCAGCTAAGTAATTGTAGGTAATATTCACGTTTACGTTCTTTTCTTCGCCGTGTACATATAATTTATTTCCTTCCGCTTACAAAATTTTACATGCACACGCAAGGAAATTAAACGTATTTTCGTAATTGTAGCAGATCTTATTTACATCACTTATTGCGAAAATTGTTTACGTTGAGAACAATTACGTATCGATGATGAATTTTTCAAGTTCAAGGTGAATTACAACTTTCTTGCTGACCTTGAAAACGGCTACTCCTAAGATAAAAAATGTATTGAACAAAAAATTTCTAGTCCGCAAATTTTGTTTGGAGATTTTTTCCATATGACTAATATTTTACGAGACAAGCGGAAAAGTTGGTTTTTAGTTTCCAGTATTGGCTTACGTAAACCATGTGTCATTTTCTTATCATTTTTGGCCATAAGTCATAATTACAAAATTTCATGAAAATGCGTCCGGTAGAAGCCGAGAACGAACATGCGTACGAACGGGCAGAACGAAACTAATAGGCGTTGGAAACGAAACGCGCATAAAAATATCAATATGAGTAATATCAAACTTTTTTCCACTGATGGCCCATAAAAATATGCGCATATATGTAATAAAAGGGCAGATAAAAACAATCCACGCTCTCTAAGTAGGGCGTAACTTTTTTATGGTCTTGGCTACAAACGATAATATATTCGTAACGCGGAGTTCAACTGTATGTCAGCGTATCGATTCACATGACCCGACTTCTTCGAAAGTTTCAGTGATGGATATCTTAAGGAAATAATAATATAAATAGTAAAATAATATTTTCAAACCGAATTTCTAAAGGAAAAAGCTACCAATAATAAAAGCTTAAAGAGTCCCATTTTTGACGGCAAAAATTCGCGATGAAACGAACATTACTTTCACTCACTTGAAAATGATTGGTGCCGTTTTGATAAAAGGTTTGAAACGATGTTAATGACACGACGAATAGATTAACGAAGGCCAAGTAAGCGTCTTTCATTCCAGCAGTGCTAACGCTTCCCGTGTATAAATGAATTCCCTTCCACGCGGCAATCCTTTTTCTCTACGGCTCGAGTTAGCCTGTTCAGAATGGAAATTAAAGCAATCCCTTGACCTTCACAGTTACTTTCTCCTCGACTTCTCTTGATATGTACGGTTTCGCATTAACATCGGCAACACGCCGCTGTTATTTTTTTTTTCATCTTTTACTGTGACTCGAGGCCGTCTGAGCCGCACACGAGACAGATCTCTCGTGATGAAAATCTTCATGAACCAAGCATCGAGCCATTTACATCCAGCACGGAAAGTGATTGCATAACGGTTTCTCCCGAATAAGATATTCTGGGGCTCGCCACGTTGACCAGCCAATCACCGTATTAGCGCGTGATGACTCGTCGTATCCGCCGATAGCTCGAGACCATGTGACAAGAAGTGTTGTTCGTGGCGGGTAAAGCAAGCGCCAAATTCAAACAAATGCGGTGAAACCTCGAGTTCAAAGAAAATTAAAAATGAGGATTTTCAGGAAAACTATGTAACAGCTTTCATACTATATAAAGACTAATAAAGTTTTCAATTCCTTAATAAACTTGAATTAAATTGTAGCCAAAAATAAATACGCAGAAAATGTATTCATTACAATTCTGTTCATTCAAGGCCATCAAGTTAATGAAGTCCATGCTACAAATTAAAAATAAGAAATTTAAATACTTTTCTAGTTGGATTATCCTGTTAAAGTATTTTTTATTTCAAAGGCCACTGAAATTCCGACCTATCTTCTTTGATGCCATTTTTTTTAAATTACTATGCGCAGCAGCAATCTTCAGGCTGTTCTGGCAGAAATTTGGGATTCTTCATTAACACTTTGAGGTTCCTTATAAACATCAATTTTTTACTATCCATTCAATCTATAAAATTTGGATTCAAAGTTAGGAGTGCCACTAATTTATTAATCACGAAAGCTGGCAGGCTATTCAACAGTGATAATCCAAAGAATAAGGTGGTGCTGTAAATGTGCAATGCAACCATTTTTTTTTAACTTACCATATCCACAGTAATTTCTCCAACTTTTGTGGCTCCATGCTTCTGACGAAATCCTTTGATTCGCTCTTGCTCCTTGGGAATCTTTTTTGACAGAACTTCCTTCAAATCTGTACTCTCAGCTGAGAGATTTCTAAGCAATATGCAGACATTTGGGTTAACCTATATTATAACAAATGAGAAAGGAAATAACAAATTAACATTTCTGATAGCAAGGAAAATAGTCATAAATACAATTCCCTCAAATTTAACATATTTGCCCAATGATTTGGCATGGAATGCTTTAATTGCCGCAAATTACAGAAATACAAGCTCTAATACCTCTCAGGTAAACTAATACCATTTGGTATCAAGATGCTTCTGGGAACAAACATCTTGAAATATAACAAAGAAGCTGTTAATTGAATTTAAAAAATTTTATTTCTACAATAAGGAAGACAACTGCTTCATAAGTGAAATTCAACATAATCTATTTTTAAAGTTTATGAATTAATCATTTTCAGTGCAACTTCATTTGCAAATATAGTCTCACAATGAAACGTAGGACTTTATATAAGCAAGATTTCAGACTTCAATTTTATTTCTTTTGCATATTTAAAGTTTAAAACCAGTCTAATTGAAATTTATAGCTTGTCTTAGAAAATTTTATGGAAAATTATTTGCATAAAAATTGACTTTTTAAATATATGATATGAAGTTTCCATGAGACAAAGGAACCATCAATACTTTAGTGTTGCAAGAGTTATCTTGAAGATAAATCACATATGTGAATTGATATTACCCATAGAAACTTGATACAATGCCAGATTAAGCAGTTTAAAGAAATCACTTATGAATGAATAAATTCACAATGAAAGGGAGTTCAACAACAGAGATAATTAAATTAACACATATAACTTTAAGTTCAATTAAGTTTTTATTAACACAAATAAGAAAATATAACCACATAACAATCAATGAATTAATATCCGAATAGAAAGATAATAATAATACAGAGCCATAGCTATTAAAGAACTTTTCTTAAACACTCTGAATTCCTTGTAATAATTTTTCGCAGACACGAACAAATCTAAATTATTCCTCCTCCTTCATACCTCCGCATGAACTCATCCTTCTTACTCTACAAATGATCCCCTCGTCGCTGCTACAAGACACTTCCCCACTTTCATGGTGTTAACGTTCATGATCTCTATATAGCATGCAGGAAAAGAATACCAATCAGATGATTTCAGTCGTGAAGCCTCGGAGATGGGAGAAGGCTGAAAACGCCAAGTGGGCGGACCATTGATTCAAAACGGGTCGGTCACAAGGGAAATTAACTCCACACTTTATTGGAACTCCAGACTTACACTGTGGGCAATTCCGAAACCATGCACGCAAGACACTACAAACATCTTATCTTCATGTGTTATTTTCGTTACAAAATATCTACGTTAAGTGAGGTGGGGAAAAAAGGGTCATTCGATGGGGGAATTCCATCCACTACCCGGGAACAGTCCATTACAGCTCAAAGGTGATCCTAAGAGTTGACGCAACTCGATGCGACCTTAGCCAACTGGGGCGACATAAATGCCACACAACTTATAAGTTGCATCGATCACAACTCTCTGGTTGCCCTAGTCTTACTTAATCGAATTGGGTCGGCAACTAGAATAAAATAAATTTAAAAATGCAATTGTGTCGAGCACCTATTATGGATTTCGTAAATATTTTGTAATATAGATGTCACTTTTCTGCGAGGAATTCTTCGCATAACAGAAGACTTAGTTTTCTGCAAGCTTTGCATCACTAAATGCGTAAAGCGGACGAAAATGCCAGCATAACGAAACCTATTTTTAACCAGTGACGTAGATTCTTCTAAATTAAGCGAAAGCTATACAAAATTCGCGAGTAACGTTCCACATAATATGCATCTTAAAGATAAACAGTGAATACATAAAATGTAATTGAAATCTTTTTATCAAGTTTTTCCAAGCTTATGCAGCGGACGCGAGAAGGAAACATTCACATTGAACGATGACCGTCATACGCGCGACTGATAGGATTATGTCCTTGCCATTGAGCCAGTGATGCCAAGGGAATAAGGGAGGCAGTTTATTCACACAGCACCCTTGACCCTGCCCACGCGCCGTTCCCACGAGCGAGGAAGCATAAAGCCATTGATAGACCACGTGAACTGAGCCTTATCATATTAAGGATAAGTTAAATGGCTATCAAAACACATTGACAGCTTTCTTATTAATCCAACCCATAGACGAGATATCGTTTTTGGTGGAAGACATGCAACTTCCGAGGCCATGTCACCGCCCACTTCGCGATCTCAGCCACATCACAATTTGTATATTCCATAACGGGCGGGAAGATATAAAACGGGAGAAACCACAAGATAGATAACGATGTAAATTCTTCAACCCTTCTAACATGATAGATATTGTTCCGAGATCATTTTAGCGCGATACTCTTCAATCAATACACGAAAAGTTAAACTTCCACCAGCGACTTAATAATAAAAATGTTAAAAACCATGAAACACACGCCCTATCAAAAATATAACGTATATATGAGCATCGATTAATCTTTATATAAACGTTCTATGCGTCAAAGCAGGATCGATATCCATATATACTCCTGGCATGATTTCCAGATGGAAATACAGAGCTACAACGATATTTACGTGGCAAAATTCGAATTCAATTTCAAACACACCAAACCAATGATTTTAGTAATTACAACTTTCAGCATAATAATATTTTATAATTTCGAATTACAAACATTCTATTCTTATTTCAGGACTAGCTTTAATAAAATTCCACAAATAACATCGGCCTCGAAAAGAGATAGATATAAATAGCTTCAAAAAATTTAAGACTGATATACAATTTATTTTCTTCAAATAACAAAGTTTTCAGCACTAAAGAAAATCGTATATTTGAATGACTAAATCAAGAATTGGAATACCTAAACCACGGTCACATTATTCCAGCGTAGTTAACGAGCGATTGTTGAAATAAAAGAAAAATATTATTTGTGAATGTAATGTAAATTGCAATGACTCTGCACTTACCTGAGTTGAAAAGATGACTCGCGATGAGACTAAACGAAATAAGGCCATTGTTTAACGCTAATTAAGGAACCCCTTCTCGCACAAAGCTGTTCGCGACTACACCACTGCCAGAATAAGAGGCCGGAAGAAAGGGTCACGTGACGTACATGAAATTTTCGCTACAAACGAAAGGTGGCAGCACACCCATGTTTAATATGCATTTTTGCTGTAGCAAGCATGGTTATGTATTAATTTGAATTTCTAATTCCTTGGCTAGTATACATTAATGAATCACTCCCTCGAATGAAATAATATTATAATGTGTAAATACAGAAACTGCTTTGTTGAATGTAATTGATTATTGGATTTATGTCATGATACGCCTTTGAATTTAAAAAATTGTGATTAGGAAAATTGAGGATTTCCACCTACTATATGCATACATTTCAGATTAAGTAAAGATGATTATTATTTTCTTGTCTACTTACGTTACAAATTTAACCCTATTGAAGCTGGACTGAATCATTTTGATACATTACTCTTCAATTAATAAAGAAATACTGTCAACTTCACAATCATTTTTACCTGATTTGGTTTATCTTGTGTAGCAGACATACTCGATTATGCAATTGTAATTATGGACTAGGAGTTAAATAAACTTCGACCTAATGCAGGGTGTAACTGGATCAGCAATTTTCACGAAAATTCTATTCTTATTTCCCCACTTTATTGGCACCAAATGATATTTATTATTGTAAAAATAATTATAAATGTGGACATAATTTCTGATTTTCAGTTGTCTATCGGAGCCAAATTAAAACATTTAGTGTGTCTATTTTAATACGATTTGAAAGTTGCGACACAAAAAAGAGCGTTGAAGCCATCTGGTAGAATGAAATTAAACCTTCGTTACGAAAACTGGCGGGAGAACTATTCCTTTCAGTAAAGAATAATATTCTGATATGAATATACGAAGACCAAACAACTTCCACAAATACTTATTAACACTATTGAATAAGCGATAAAATTCACATTTCTTTAATTGGTATCAATAATTATAAACGAAACTATAGGGTACTATTAATAACACTATATATTAACTTTATTACAGATCATTACACATACAATGAAAAAATTCCCTTTTCTAATTATAACGTCTGTCAATTAGTTAACTCAGTTGGCACAAGATATTGCTAAAGCGATTACTTATGTAATATAAATTTTCTAAGATATACTAAAACTTGTTCGTTATCAATAATCCACAATCATTTTCCCAACAAGCACAATTTTAGCAACAGGTTTTTTTTTAAGATTTCAACAATTACAACATACTGTCACCGGAAAGAAGACACTGCAAATACTGCCAAGCTCGTCAACTAATTCTAACATAGCATGTGTACTCAAATTTTGATTTCAGTGGTTACGTTTGGCATGTATCCTTTATTTAGACAACAGTCACATAAACACAAATATATTACATATACTTAGCAAATTTCTCCGAAGAAATAATGCTCTCATAAATGGAATATTCAATACAAGAAAGAGATACTATCAAACATTGTCTAATTAGCCATTAGATGGCTCAAACAACCATCTGGACAAACAAAGACTGTCGCTTGTAATTAGATTATATAAAATTAGTTGAAATAGCAGCAATTACTGCTGATTGTGGAATTTGTTATTACAAATGTTTCATTGTACATGAATAAATAATCATTAAATCTTCAAACAGGTTTTGCCAAAAATAAACAATACAAAACAAGCCAAGTTTTAGTTTGAGAAATTAAAAAAGAAGTTTTTTCATTCACTTTGTTTTTCAGGAGAAAATTTTCACATACTCGAATTTCTATTTTTAGATTTCTATTATCATCCCGTCATCTTTGAGGGGTCGTCGCTAGTGTAAATATGAAGGTGCATGAGACACACCCGACCCCTTAGTAATGCTGCCAACTCTTGAACAGCATGGTTAAAGTCAAATATGCAGCCCGCATAGCGGTCACCTTGTTAAGTGAAAACGGGAGAAAAAGGCCTCAATCCGGAAGTCGGGAGAATTTCTGGGAGACTCCCGGCGAACCGGGAGGGTTGGCAACCCTACATGTAACTCAATATAACTTTCATTTTTAAAGTGGACTTAAATGTCAAAGAATCACATGAGAAACAATAATTCGGATATAATATATATAGACGTATATACAACGATACTTGAATCACACACCTTAGGATTTCTCAGTACGTAATGCAAGGACGTACCCAGGGGGGGGGGGGGGGGGGATAGGTCCGGAGCCCCTCCTGGGGTACAGATATTTGTGGAATCTGCGATAAGCACGCTACAACTTGCTACGTTGCCTCATGCCACGCTGCCACTTGCTGCGTTATGAGAACTAAAAACGCTATAAAAGTTTATATGATTTTAATAAGACTTTTATTTAATCAATTGCTGGAAACTGGTTTTTGGCCTCAGACCCCTCCCCCCCCCGAAATAAATTTCTGGGTACGTGCATGATGTCATGATTAATAAAAGGGAAAATTACAGAAAAAAATATAAAAACGAACGTTTTTAGAAATTCGACTACTTATTTGAAATTCAAAACAATCGATGGAATCGCTCCATCGATTGTTTTAATCAATCGACTCAGTCACTAAGTCGATAGACGCTACGTAGTTATAACAAGAAATAGTTATACTGATTGTGAGTTATACCGTGATATTGTTGACCTCATTTTGTTGCAAAAGAGCTGCTTTCAGGGTTTCAAACGAGTGGGAAGTTTAGATTCATGCTATTTAATATGAAAATCTGCAAGGTTAGTTTCTATTTGTCGTTATGGAGGATCTTTGTGTTTAAATAAAGATTTATGGATTTTCTCCGCCTTTTTGCCGGTAAGACCTCATGAAAGTTGAAATTCGTGTTAAATTTATCGGCGAACGGATTACCAGATCTCTACAGCAAAAGAATAGATCATTTCAAGATAAAAAAGGGTGCACCATACGCACCTCAAAAGATAGTTGTTTTTATATTCATTGGTTACTTGATTAACAATTATCTCACAGTATGAACAATAATATGCGATCAACAAATATAAATAAAACATTTTTGGCACTTAAGAATCTTTTGTGAAATTTTAGCTTCGGTAGTTGTTTCTTATCATTCAAAACAAATTTATAAAAATGAAAATGTTAATGTTTGAAAATTATAAACTTAGGTTTGTGATTTTAGCTGATTATACAGACGATCTATTTCGCTCATCCGACCATCGTGTTTTCGTTAAACTGACGAAACATTCAATACATATCGTTTTTGTTTTCGCCAGATTCATGAACAATTACTTTTTTGAAAGTCCGAGCTGCATTCTGTAAAGAATATCCCCGCCACTTTTATTGTACCAACATTTTTGAAAAATCTTCGGAGTGATCTATTTAATTAAAAAATTTTCCACGTTAAAATGTTGATTGTGAAGCATATCTTTCTAATAATCTTCTAACTAAAGCCCTGCCTGCTCACAATCGCTAACTTCGTCTAACATAACCCAGTCGTAAACTTTGTTGTATAATTTATTTGATATTTATTTATTAACAGACAGGGTCCTTTTACAATAATCTATATAAACAATTTATATAAATGTACAATAGCATAGAATAACTTTTAGAATATTTACAATAAAACATGAAAAGCAAGAAGTAAAGAATATATAAAATTATGGGGGTGTCGGTGTAGTGGTAAGGACGTTGGCCTGCTACACTAAGCAGCATCGGACATGAATCCTACAAAAGGGATTTTTTCTGAGGTCACCCATCCCCCTATATGTGCAGTTTGAGAAGGCAGCGCAAAAGTCATCCTTTGGAAGAAACATTAAACAGTTGGTCCCCTTGGTGCTCTTCGCAAAGAGAAGATAAATGCCAGCACCGGGTTTCCCTCCTCCCTTCTGTGTGTGTCCGATGTGGAAGGCAACAGGAAATCACCACACCATGTATATATATTCCCTAGTCAAACCAATAAATGAATCGGTAGAACCTGTCATAAAACACTAGAATGAATGAAGTATCAGTAATCAGAGAAACATATTTGAGGTAAAAGGTTTATTTTTCTAAGGACCATGATTGAGTATAGTAATACTGTTATATTTAATAGAGTTATATTAATGAGAGTAATAGTAGCAAAATGTGCTTTTATGTTAGCTCAAGAATTTGAGCTACATATATTGTAGGGACTTAATAGTCTTAATGGAACAGTTGTGTAAATCAATATTGAACCTATTTCCTGTGTAGTGGAGATGGACTGGAAGACGGAATAGTGGATCTTGTCTGTTATCTGACACCCACCCAAGTTAATATATGCAGCACCCTTCTGGTGGCAGGATATGGAACTAGCACGAGATACGACTGCTCAGGCTATAACATACTCCAACTCGCCTCCCACAGGGTGTTTTTGTTTCTTCCCACGTTAACTGTCCCGCCCACCCACTTACCGAACCCAGTCGCATCCCACACACTTATTATTTTTTCATGAAGTTAACCTCCATGCAGTTCCATATCTCGCCACTTCATTCCATAAGGGCACTGCATATATTAACCTGGGTGGGTGCCAGTTAACAGACAAGACTTGGAATAGTTCCTATAGTGAAAATCAGTATGAAACAACTGGTGAAGTCTTGTAGATTTAGTGGGGACATGAAAGTTGATAGCTTCAAGTAGTTCTGTACTGTCAATTGAGAAGTTTAAATAGGAATTGGAGGTCAGCAACAGAGCATCTGCTAGGTAAAGTTTATTTGTTCTAAGGAATTAACTAATTTGAAGTTGATGTACCTAAGGAACTTGTGCTGTATCTGTTCAATTGATTTACAGTGGGTCAAGTAATGAGGGAACCATACTGGTGTGACATACTCAAGTATGGAGCAGACAAGTGAGCAGTAAAGGTTTTTAATGGCAAAGATATTCCTGAAGGCATTGGTATTTCTAATAATGAAACCTAGCATTTTTAATGCCTTGGAGCATATAAAATTATCGCTACAATTTGTTTGGGCAGTAAAAAAAATATTTTGCCAGTAGAATTTCTCAAACAAAAAATAATAAATTGGCAGTAGAATAATAAAATGGCAGTAAAGAAATTGCAATTAGGAACACCAAATTATGGCTAAGCTTCAGTATAAGTCACCCATGGTGATTTTCATTGTTTTGGGAAGTGTTTGCATGGAGGAACATTTTGCTCATCCTTACTGGGTTGGGTAAGTTGGTTGAAGTGTTTTTCGTTCCTCCTCAAAGGAACATTTTGTTTTGGGAAATTATTGCAAGGAGAAACATTTTGCTCATCCTCATCGGGTTGGGTAAGTTGGTTGAGGTGTTTTTCGTTCTTCCTCAAAGGAACATTTTATTTATTTTTACTGACTTTTTTACTGCCATGTTGCATTAAAATACTGCTAGTTTTTGCAGTAAAGCTGCTTGAATACTGCCAGTTGATCTTTTTTACTGCCATTTAATTTTTTTATTGCCAATTTATTTTTTTACTGCTAGTTTTATTCCATGCCTAAAATTAATGTGATTAGTAAAACATAGCGTGCAATCAAAAAGAACTCCTAGATCAGTGGTGCCAGCTGCAGTAAGAAAAATTGTAGTAAATACAAAAATTACTTTATAATACTATTGATTTGATGTAGTAAAATCGTATAATCAATTTTCAATAATGCACTTCAATTTATTATCATGTTAATACAATGACTATTGACTAAGAAACAGTAAATTATATTTTAATTAAATTTAACAACAACATTAAGTTTTTTATTATTTTAATACAGAAAAGAAACTTGAAATAATGACTAGATAATATGATTGTATATCTTTTTTAAATGCTTGAGTTCTCCATTCAAGCTTAGGGGGATCTTTGAGCCTGCATTGCTTTCGCTAAGCATTTCATGTCAGGTGTTATGGTTGTGCTCAACCTTAAGATTGAATTTACATTTTCATCCATCAGCTGATTTCTGTACATTGATTTAATTAACGTCATCAGTGAAAAGGCCTGTTCGCAAATGTTAGTGCTTCCAAAAAAACAAGTTCAATAAGCTGCTTTCTGGAGGAGATTAGGATAGTTTTCTTTTGAAAGACACATATCAGTTTAACAAATTCCCTTCTTTGAACTTCATTACCCTGAAGGACGACAAGTTCAAGCTGTAAATTCTAATCAGCGTCTTTATAGGAAGCTTCGAAAGGATTTGAAAAGATTTCCAACGTGTTTTGACCCACTCAAAGTCTATAAACCTTTCAATGAAAGACTGTTGAATACATTCTATATGATAAACATACTCGGAACTATATTGAATTTTTTTTAAATTTCTTGCCAATTATGGAAATGAGAGGTGTTGTCGTTAGTTGTTCTCTAAATAATGCTAATTTTATCTGAAATTATAAATTTATCTGTTGACATTCCATTTATAAAAAGCAATTACTACTTAAAATGCGCAAAAATGTTATGGCCTTATGAGGCAAAGGTTGTTTTTTGGAAGCATTTAGAATATTAGATATTTTGATATGTAATTGCTATTTAAAGGCAATAGAAGTAGTTATCCTAGTTTAACAAAGTTAGTTCGGTCTGCTTTTTGGGAAGAGGGCGCACCACTCACGAAAGTCGATTGGTTAAATCGCACGATGGTAGCGTTTTCTTCTGGGCTAATGTCTGTTGCTTATAAAGGTAGAGACTCTGTATGTATGCGCAAAGCCAAAGTACTCGCAACTGCCGAAGTACAAGCATTTGCAAAATTGCGTGCATTTGCAGGGGTGCGTCGTTTGCTGGAGTTGGCCGAAAAACTGAGGGGGAACACGATAAACTGTCTGAGGGTAAAATGCTGCAGGCTGCATAAAAAGCAGTGGCAGGCCGCATATGGCCCACAGGTTGTTCACCACTGTCCTGGATCATTTATTTCTGTGACTATTTCGAGAAGAGCATCATCAATTATATATTGTTGAACAATTGATTTCATTTTGCGACAGAAGGTTATAGAGCTGCATTTGTTAATGTTCAGTTGCAGCCTATTGCTAACACACCATTTGTAAAATTTAGCTACATTAGATTGAATCCTATTTGCAGCTGCAGAATTGGATACCACATTATATATTTTCAGATGATCTGAAAAAGGAGGATGTTAACATCTTGAAAGAAATTAGTGATGTCATTAACAAATAGGACAAAAAGAAGAGGCCCAAATTGAGACCCCTGAGGAACACCAGAACTGGCAGTAAATATAAAAGATACTTCTGTTTTGATTTTGACAGCTAACTTTCCCTCAAAAAGGTATTCCTTGAACCAATTCAGAAGGTTCCCATGAAAACCTAGGGCATTCATTGTTGCGAAGTGTAGAATGACAGATATTGTCAAAGCTCTTGCTAAAATCTGTATAGATTACGTCAACTTGGTAATTTGACTCAAAAGCTTTAATAATATACCATATACTAGTAGAAGGTGCTTGCATTCTGCAAGCATTTCATCTCACCTTCAAATAACATTCATTTTCCAGACAGATATTTCATCATTACAAATATTTTTTTAATTCTAAAGATTTCACCTCCGCAGCGATTTTCGTTTTTCTTTATGTAAAAATAATAGATTAAAACAATCCCCAAACTTTGCAATTTTAGAATTTTATACTTTCTCCATTATGGGGTACTAATGCTACACATTTTTGCCAAATTTTAAAGTTGTAGCACTTCTAGAAGTGAAATAACATTTATCTAATTGTTAAAATTTAAATAATTTTTAACGGCCGCAATAAAATTTCATGGATACATTGAAATGTTTATTCGTTTTTATAGATTAAATTCTAAATAACTTAAAACTTTCAGCTTTCTAACTCGCCCCGTAGTATCTAAACATATACCTATTTGTTTAAACTTTAAGAATTTTTAACTGCCAAACAAATGAAAATATAAAAATTTCTATAATCCCTATTTCGTTTTTTTACAAACACTACCTCTAAAAAAAATTCAGCTCCGTAGCACATCCGGTAATACACAAACCTCAAAAATATGTTTAAACAATTGCGAATTATTAGAGGTCGAATTTTTCAACTTTTTCAAAATTTCCTTTTTTCTATGTATAATTTTCTACAAAATGATTTTAAAAACTCGAACCTACAGCATATAGTTTTCAAGATAAAAATTATTCAACTTTAATGTTCAAATGGGGTTAAAACAACCCCTAAAATTAACAATTTTAAACTTATCGATTTTTATAGTTGGTTTTGAGAAAAGTTCTATAATTTTGCAAAATTTCAGCTGCCTAAACTTATTAGATTGGTCTACACACTGGATTGCGTTTTCCCATGCTAACTTATGGGAGATATTCCGGGGTCTCTGGAGTCGAACCCAAGACACTTTAAACAAAATTGACAACAATTCCTAATAGATATTGCGGCCATCTAGCAACACTGAAAATTTCATTTTTCTAGCTTACCGGCAAGTGCCCATTATTAATTTACAAGAATGGCACAATGCTTTTCTTATGGGGAAAAACGCAACTTTCGGAATTTCTGGAGTCGAACTCATGTCACTTAGGTAAGAAGTCTCATTTTATCTCTAGGTTTCTCCATCATATCTAAAAAAACTAAAACTTTCAGCTCTCTAGCTCTTGTAGCTTGGACTGGACATTAGTATCCTCCTGTTATATGTTGTGTGTTATATATATCCTCCTCTGTAAGAAACGTCGATATATGATGATACTCGTGTATAATGCGCAGTTTGAAGACCAAATCTTTAGATCATAAAGTAGGGAGGCGAGTTATACATAGGTAACATTTCTGTGCAGTTAAAATCAAAAGTTAAAGTGTACCTACCTTGCACCAGATTCTCCCTTTTTGGGTGAATTCAGGGAAAACCACACTAATTATCGATAATTCAGCATGTACATATATTATGTAAACATATGAAACACCTAATTACTTCCTTACAATTGTATTTCCACTCTCCAAATATTCCACATTTCACTAGCTAATCAGCTGATTGCTGTAGTCTCCCTAAAAATCGCCTGGTAGACTTCCTGCAAAACATGTATCGAAAACAAAAAACATAGTACAGCAAAAGCTTTGTTATCTGGCACCTAAATATCCAGAAAAATTTAATAACCTGCATATTTCCAAACTGGAAGTTTTTGGAGCTTGGCAGCATTTGAAATTTAAACAGTTTACCATTGTGATTCTGTCATTTCAGCTGGCTTGTGAGAGTTTAATACTTACCTGCTTTTTATCTGTTCAAATTTTACCCATTCAAGCATAATGGCTTTGAATAAAGCATCTATAAGTTCAGAACAAAAAATAAAGAGAGTTGTGTTGATGCTTAACCAAAAAATAGACATTATTAGGCTTTTGGAAAAAAGGTGAAAATCAGAGTGATGATGGATGAATTTAATATTGGTTCTTCATCTATTCCATCTAAAAGTGATATTGATGAACAGCAGTAAATGTTCAGTTACATCAGTAAGTACATAAATAAAAGGTCTTGAAGTGATGTTAATTACAGTATCTTTTTAATAAAATATGATTAAATTTTTCTTGTTTTGCTTTTCCTAAATATACTCAGTATAGTGTATATGTTGGTTTCAATATGATTTACATTAGTACATATAAAAAATTTCAGTTTTACTATTGTTATCAGTGGGTGAATCAAATAACCAGAAAATTTTATTATCCAGCACGCCCAAATCCCCATCCATGCCGGATAACAAAGGTTTTACTGTATATGCAAATTGAAATAGTTTTTTTAGATAGTGAATATGTTATATATAATTAATTAATATTAATAATAATATTAATAATGTAAGTAATTAAAAACCCATAGAATCCATCTTCCTCATCATCTTCAGCACCAAATAACTATGTGAAGAAAGCAACCACGATATGCAATGTAATTTAAAATTTCATATTAAATACTGGCATTAAATATCTCTAGCCATTTAATATTCTGTAAATAAGTATTATGTGCATTTTGGAAATTTTAAAATACATTGACATGTTCAAACTTCATTCAACATTTGACCTTTAAACCTGAAGTGTTTTGCCTTGTAAGCAAATTTCTGCAACTCTGAATTTTCATATTTTAAAAATTAATTGTCAGAGGTTTTTATGTAAAGTTGAATTTGCATAAGTTAAGTCTTGCATAAACTAGGAAGGATCTGTATTTATTTATGGTACTCTAGTTAATACCTAACATGACAATATAACTCTAAAATTTTGTTCTTATATCCATAAAAATCTATGGTGCATGTTATACATGGTATACGAAAAAATCTGGATATTTTGGCAAAAAGTATGGGTGCATGTTATACACAAGAGCACATTATACACGAGTATATATATGGTAGTTTTCCAGGGTTAGCAGGTTAGGCCGGAAACAAAACCATGCTGATTTGGAATGACTATATTATTGAGGAGTGGGAGAATTTTGTCTACCACTATACTTTAAAGTACTTTTGGAATAATTGATTTTATACAGATAGGTTACAAACATTGTCTTTCACCAGATTTATGAATAGGTGTTAGGTGACTAAGTCCCAAAGAGAGGTTAATAATTACCAAGAGAGAATAAGAAAGTGATATAGCACAGTACTTAAGCATAGATGATGGGATCTGGTCCAGGCCACAGTATTTTTTTGTAACAAGGGCTATGAGTTTCTTTTTGATGTCATCAGCTGAGATTCTAAGATATCTGAGATTAACAGTATTAACATACTCAAAAGTAGTGTCTGAAGAGAAAGGGTTTGTTTCATAAACTGAGGAAAAAATTCCGCAAAAGGATCTGCAATGCCTCTACTGGACTCGCTACTTTTATTATTGAGGGTCATGCAGCCAGGAATACCACTTGTTTTTCTGAGAGAGTTGGTGTAATTCCAAAAATGCTTAATATTATGCAATACTAAGTTTTCAACTTCATAAATTCCTTACAACTGTGCTTATATAGCCATCTGATCTCATTTCACAGTCTATAAAAGGAAACGGTCATGTATTGAATTGCTTATTTAAAATGTTTTATGTACTAATACTAATAATAATAGAGAAAAATTGGAAAACAAATTAATATAGCATTATCAGGTTTAAAATACTAAAATCAATGTCAAAATCACTTTCTGACATTACGCTTTGCATGTATTTTTTTAAAAATAAATGAATTAATTAAATGTTATTGTACACACGCTAATATGTCTGGATCAACTGACCGTTGATGAAGAGTAGTTGAGCAGAAAAGAAAATAACCCATTTGTTCATTCGTCTATGTTCAAGCTGAGTTTGGTAATAATCGTCTCCATGGCAACAATCCAATAAAATGTGATTTAAAACACAAAAACGCTATGTTTTAGTAGAAATTCAAGAAAATACGATCAATTATCAAAATTTGGTGATAAGAATTAGAATCTACATTCTTTTTGCCTTATAACACTACAAACCTCGCTCCGATATCAGAATTTTGAGATATTTTAATGTATTAAAGAAAACATCTCTGCACAATGGATTTGAGTTTTCCTATGTAAAACAAATAGAATAAAAACGTTCCTGGAATCGAACCTGAGATTTCAATCTTTGCCAAATAAAATATAGCCCGAGGGTGGGCCCTGGCAGCACTAGCCTCATACCAAGTTTCATGAAAACTGGTCCATTGGTGCCATAGTTGTTAGTAGGGGACACGCACAGAAAGGACCATTTCATAAGGGTATGTTTCCTTTAGAAACCAGCCTAAAAATATCCAAATCTAAATTTGGGGGGACGGTTATAACAAGTAGGCTTTAAATCCTGTTTTGATTTCCTCTGTTAAATTTGAAGTGAAACTGAATAATTCATGTCCACCCATATTTGGGACTTGCATAGATTTATTAAATGGGTCTATTATAGATGAGTTTTTCCAAAATGCTATAACCGATCTGTGCACATTTCTATTGATTGTTGCAATCCATTTTGTACATAAAATTACAGAAAACTCTTTCATAGCATTTTTAACGGCAGCACAAGCAGTACAGGATAATGTATCCATAACTGCCTAACAAGCACCTGTTTACAGCGGGTTTCATATTCCATATTCATCTTTAAGGATACATTAACAAAGTGATCACAAAGTGATCCATTTGATGTAATAGTGGCACTTTACTTTCCAATTCTTTCTGGAGAGTGGTGATCGGTGTCAAATATTCTTCCAAATACAATAGTAAAACATATAATTCATTTTATCAAACGATTCAGTAATTTCTTTTTTGTTCATTAGTTTTTTATTGTCGCTATCTCTGGGTCTTCCAGAAAATTATTTATACTATGCCACATTTTAATAGTCACTTTTAAGCTTTCATAGAAGCTAGACCTGCTAACAGGTACAACAGCAGATGGTTATGCCTGAAATTCTACAACATTTGCAGGCATTTGTACCAAATATCTCCGGAGAATGCTTAAAAACAGCACCTAATTTTATAACCAACTTTCTTTCATTTCATGAGAATTGATTGCTTTTTCAACAGAAACATGAACAAGATGTGGAATGTCTGTAACATGTAAAAGTTGAGGTATATTTTTACCAATTTGAATTTTCAATGCCACCAATTTCATATATTCAGTAGTATCTGTTGCTATGCATAGCACATCTGGCCAGCTTTTGCCAATTTTTTCTAAAGCATGGCCCAAAGCTCCTGCAATAGTTATGCTATTTGTTTTAGTAACAAAAGAAACAGCTATTAAAAAAGCGATTTTTTTGCTGGTTTTTATTGTTAAATGTTATCATAGTATTTACTGTTGGCCGACCTACAACATCACTACTTTCATCAACAATGAGGCTTATTTTTTTAGTTCTGAATTAATTCTTTAATTTCTTCTAAATCTAACTTGTAAATTTCAGATAAATATTTATTTAATAACATTTCATATTTTGGCAGTTTTGTTAAATGAGAAATCTAACTCATTAACTTTACAGTTAAGGAGTTAGATTTCTCATTTAACATCAATTTTGCTGTAGTCTCTACCTTTACCTATCTGGTATAGTTTTGGTAGCAGGACAATATTGTTTCACAAAATCACCTATTGGACCAACACATGTATTCAGGCTTAATCCAGCATAGCATACTGCATGAATAAAATCTTGCCTTTTTTCTGCGTCTCTTTGCTGCACTAATATATAATTTAATGTTGGTTGTTGATGCGATGTTAATGGATTGGATTTTAGACTATCCTCACGTAATTTTTTATGTTGTGCACTAGCAACATCCACAGAAATTTTTAAACAGCAATATTTACACAATGGCTTTTTCTTCACCATTACCTTCTGGTTTAAACATTTTAAAATCTGGGTAATCCGATATCCAATCTGAAGCACTTATTAAAAAATCTAATAAAAATTTTATATTTGTTTAAAAATTACAAAAAAATCTCTTCACAATCTGACAATCAACACTGCGCTGTCACTTTATATAGTTTTTCTTTTCATTGGAAGAAAGTTTATAACAACAAATAAAAATATAACAGAATTCTACAAAATTGAGGTTCCCCAAATTGCATCGAAAAAATAATCTCTTTACCAACTGACAATCGACACCACACTGTCACTTTATATAGTTTTTCTTTTAGTGAGAAGAAAGTTTAGATCAGCAAACTAGACAACAAACAAAAATATAACATACAGTAGTCCCTCCATATTCACAGGTTCTATGTTTGCAATTTCACACATTTGCGCAGAAGTTATTGTAGCAATTTTCAATGTTCGCAGAAGGTAACACTTATTCTTGCTCGCCGACCACAGCACTCACTGCTCACTTGCTAAGGTACATAAAACACGGCACGAATCCAATCAAAACAAATACATTGTATCTACAACGTATATACATTGTATCTACAATGGTGGTGCCACTGTGACCCTCACAAAGGATGACTAGGGATAGTGGTTTGTGAGATGCCCATGTGAAGCAATACTCTCAGTACGTCTTAGTCTCCTTTCTATTTTTATGACCGTTCAACCATCTTAATTACTCAGCCTAACAAATTCTTGTCACCACAATTAGAGAAACTGTCGGTCACAATTAGAGAAGCAGTAAAATAACTACCTGAAAATACCATTTTGAATAAAAAATTATTTTTAAAATACAAAGAAGGTAATAAAACATTTAATTTCTTTTGAGACAATTTTAATTGCTTGTGGTTTTACACAATTAAAATTAATAAAATATTTTTGTATGTACTAGATTTTTAAATTTACATTTTTTTAATTAAAAATTTGGGTTTTATCTGGTTTAACGCGTAATGACTAAATCGTAATTGGAGGGGAAAAATCAGTTTAAACCTGAAAAATTCTTATCCTAATTATAATTAGCTTTAGTGAAGTCATATACAAAACTAGAGTGATTCACCATTACTATCACATTCATTCAGTGAAATGGATAAGTACAAGGACGGATGATGGGTATCACAATCTACTAGCTCCTCATGAGATTTGGTAACAGTCATGTTTGTTATATTGGAAAGAACTAAATCTAAAATTCTACTTCTGTAGTTCTTGATCAAGTTCTACTGACTTAAGCAGGTTCATCATATCTGTAAGCACCTAGGATTTTCCATTGGAGGGAGATATGTAGCTAAGGGAATCTTCATCTCTAGACCATGAAATGTGTGCAAGATATTAGCCACCAATAAGTAGGAGTTTGGAGTAAGGGAACCTCAACATTCAACATCTTCACAATGAGCATTGTATATGTTGAGGTTAGCATCAGGGTTAAATAAGTGCAGCCTAGGATCAACTTCTGAGAGGGAGGAGATAAAGACAAACAGATGCTCAACATTATTATTTATCACTGATAATTCATGCCCTGAAAATCTGTATTCACAGCAATTAAGACACCACCACCACTAAGTTTGGCATTATTGAGTGGGTTGTGGTCATATCTAAATACATATACATATTATAATTATCAAAAGATAGCTCAGATGACAAGCTGTCATCAGCCAGACCTGTTTCCAAGATTAAATCAAAGTTCATTGTTGAAATATTTGACCTTATTTCATTAAATTTAGTTCGAAACCATTTACATTCTGATAATAAACATGTAGATGGGAGCAAGAAGCATCAGTTTTTTGCATTTGAGACTATTTTGGGAGTCCCATTTACATATTTAATATAAATGTTGGTTTCATCATATCTCTTGCATTCTTCCAGTCTGGGCAATAGGGCAGAGAGGCATTGCCTCTGACTGGGAGTAAGATCAGCACAAATGGAAATCATGCTATTAGCTGGAAGGTTCCTCTTATTTGCCAAAATACACTTCACTTGGTTGGGATTATCCAAAATCACATTTAAGGGGCAAATTTTGCCATTGGAATTTTTGCCCAGTCGATGAGTTTTAATCACATCGATTGGGAGGTTGGGAACAATTTTCTTAATTACCACTGAGGCAGATTCGTTGTCAAGATCCATCTGTTCGGACGGAGAGGCTGATTGATTTTCAGCAACATTGTACATAATTAGGTTGGAGGCCCTCATCTGCCAATCATTGACTCCAGCCCAAATATCATCTGTCAAAGTCACAGGGATGGAATACAGAGATTGAGAACTGAGGATCTACTTCATGTTGACAAATTCATTTTTTAGTTCAGTTCAGAGGGACGAGATTTAGTTGAGAAGCACTGTTTGCACAGATAAGAAACTCTAGATCCTTTTTTTAAAATAGCCTGGATCTCAATGTGATTCAGGCTGCTGCATGTTGTATGCACTCCAGAATGATATTTGTCACATGAAAGCTCAATATCGCTATTAAAAGTTGTTGCACTCCATGCAATTGCTCCTATCAATAATAGGCATGGCACTTACAAGTCATGATTTTTGTGAAAAGAGGATATAAAACTTTCAAAGGACAAAATGAACACTACTGATGTTAGTACGTACACTAAGTGACATTACATAATGAAAATAACTACATTAATCTTTACCATATGTAAACAGTTAAAAAATACAGTACGCAGGACAGCGAGGTAACAGTTCAATATGGCATCTTGTTTACAATATACAATGTAATATTAGCCATCTCTGGTAAAATAAATATGATTTTAAGTCTTGAGAACCTTTAAAATTGATATCTTAAATCTGTTGAACTTGGGAGTTTTAATGCTGAAGATTAACTTGCTTTATCTGCGAATAAAATAGGTGCATAATTTATAATTCATTATCTCTATTTCTGATTTATAATAGGCAGAAAATAACAAAATTGATTAATTTTACCATTTGAATTCCTAAATTGTAATAAGATTTTATATTTTAACTGGCGGAAATGCTATAGAATTCTCAGCTAAATGTTACTTTATTAATGTTTTATTAATTTTATGTGGAATAAGTAATGTTAAAAAGTTCTAATCAGAGTAATTTTTATAAGAGTTATACAATCCTCAGAAATACAAACTCAACAATTTCATTGTTTTAAAAATGATAGGTTGGGACATGAGCTATTCAGAATACTCCAAACATGATATGGGAGTTACAGTTTTAAGTAGTCTCAAGGATTATATTATAGTTCATCAAGTTCCACATTTAATACAATAGGTACATAATATGTAAACATTATGTTTTAAGAACAAAATACAATACATATTTTTAATGCTTAGTAAAATAATCTGATATTTTTTCTGTATCGTATGGGCAACCTTGTAGTGTTTTCAAGGTCATCCTGAATGTAGTGAATAATATTGTCTTTTCATTAGTCTCTTTCGATTCATAAAAGAGTGATATCACTTTGATTGCTTGCACAGCTTCATTAATAGTTGTAATGGGTTTGTCTGAATTTTCTTCCATTTCTTTTTCTTCATCATCACTACACTTTCCCTGCTGCCCTACCATTACCTCCTTCACAATATCTAGATCTGTTTGAGCTTCCGGTGATATCACATTCTGGTGGATTTCTGTATATAAATTTATACCTTCACAATTTAGTAAATTTTCTACATTCATCTCCTTCAACCATTCTGTTATTGTTATTTAATTAGAATTGATGTCTACTGACTTGGTTTTAGAAAAACTGGCATGACAAAAACAGTTTTTAATCATTTCCAATATCACTCATCTCCATGCTTTCTCTAACATTCTGATGGCATCTGATAATGAAGTTCTGTGATCTTCTTTCTTCTCAATGCATTCAATCATTCGAAGAATTAATTTTCGAAAATGGCACTTGAGGCTTCTTATTACACCTTGGTCCATTTGTTGAAGAACACCTGTGGTGTTAGGAAGCAGATTTACTCAGATGTTTACGAAAGCTCTTGGGATAACAAAGACCGTGTTATTTGCCCATGGATTCCTTGTGTGTCCACTTTACCACGCATTTTTTCTATCGCCTGCATTTCTTGAGAGGCTTATTATGATGTCACCGAACGTGCTGTTTGTTACTCAAATATATTTACAAATATCCACTTAGACTTGAAGGGCCTCTTGTGTACCGATAAGGAGGAAGTACACTACCCAGTGTTTCTCACAGCCATTCTATGCTTCAGTCTGTGACTTAGATTGACTACGTTCGGTTGCATTTGCTTTCTCGCGGTTCATACATAATTGTTACACCATGAGGATTTGTTTTCAAGCCATTGCCATGGCCACATTTATCGTACTTGCTCGTACTCTTCTGATAACTGTTCAACTTTTTGTTAATTATCTTTCTGGAGATGTTTAAATAACCAGGAATTTTTAATTCTTTATTGATGGTGTTATCAGGTTCTGTTTTTCATTAAAAAGTTGAATTTTCTCGTATCATACAATAGATGGCACTGTACATACTTCTATGTTCGATTGTTGTTGCTTCGGTTTTATAGTTGATCCAATATTGTAGTTGCTTTGACAGACATTTTAATAGCTAAGAATTATAAATTCAAGAATAAAAAAATCTTTTTTCTGGAATGCATCTGGAATTTTAACGTGGAAGTCAATGGAAAAATCACAATCGTTTAACGAATTTCCGTTTTACAAACACTTTTCAGGAACGCATGTCGTTCATTGAATGAGAGTTGCCTGTACTATTTTGATATCCTTGATTTTACCTCAGACGTACTATATTTTTCAGGCTATAAAACACTTTTTTTCCAGAAAAATTACTCAAAATCAGCCTGCATCTTATAGACTTAAGGTAGGGTTATTACTGTATTCAGTATTGACACATATCCACTCATCCCCAAAATGGCATTAGTGGCAGTCGTTCATCGCAGACTCATTAGAATATATATTCTTAATAATTAATTGTGAAAAATTGCTAACAGAGCCGCGCCGCCCTATGGGTGCATCGCACCCAGGCAGCACTTACAAACAGGCAATAAAATTTCTTAATTTTGTCCTTTTCCATTTTGTAGGTTTGAATGCACATACTTGAGTAATACTTGATATTAAAAAATCATTTATCATTTTTACTTATTAACCCAATTATTTTCTTCGTACACATCCAAAAAGAAATAACTGGTTCGAGGGCAGCAACAGTTGGCTGGCAAGCTCGTCTTTCAGAGGAAGAGCAAGTTTTTAGACAAATACGTTTGCAACCAGGATCGTGGCGATTGTTGTGGTGATGCAACTGCCTCAGGCACCCTCCCCGAGGGTGCACCAAATTTTGAAGCTATGTGTCAGGGTGTTGAAAATCAGGGTTGCTTAGCAGTTTGAGGATGGTTTACCTATTTTTAGTTTAGTTTAATACATCATAGGCAAGCTGCTTAAATTATATCTTGGTTAATTTTAAAACTTGCTTCTATGGAAGCTTTTCACAAATGCAAAATAAAGGATGCTGAAAAACTGAGAAACCCTAAAATTCTTTTGTGCACATCTGCCAAGAGTTAGGTGCGAGTGATATTGACTACCTCCCACCAAGACAAACATGGAAGCGTCATTTCGCAAAACTCGTCTTTTGAAAAATACGAAAATATATGACGCCCTTTTTGAGTTGTCAACAGATGTAAGCAGAGATGTAAATACTAGACGTCAAGCAAATTCACTGAAGCTGAAAATAAAATCATTTAGATTCATTTGCTCCATTGTGCTCTGGTCTAACATTTTATCATGGGTAAATGTTGTGAGTAAAACTTTACAAAAATCAGACGTAAATATTTCACTTTCAATAGGTTTGAATGGCTAAAAATACATAATGCTGATTTTCAGTTTCCTCTCTGATCTACATAGCTTATCTAGGATGAAATATGAAACAAAAATGAAATTCTGCACAGACTTAAAAAAACTAACAGAAAATGCCAGAGAAGAAAGTAACATTAGTGCTATGGACCTCTATGTTGAATTAGAAGCTATTTAAGATTATATGAAACCAAGTATGAGTCCTTATAAAATTATAGAATATATCTTCACCAGGGATTTAATAGGAGGTTTTCCAAAGATCTGTACTGATTTGCATGTTTTATTAACACTTCCTGTAATAGTTGCTGCTGGAAAAAGATCTTTCTCAAAAAGTAAATTGATAAAAAACTATTTGCGTTCATCAATGAGACAAGATAGGCTAGGCAGTCTGGCTCTTATTAGCATAGAAAATGGAATATGTGATGAACTAAATTTTGAAGACATTTTGAATGAGTTCCCCATTATGAAATCTTGAAGAGTAAATTTCTTAAAATAAACCAATTTGTCATTTTTATTTTATTGTCGCTTTTCCCTTAAGATTTCTAGATTTTTACTATTTTTCTTTTACCTTGTACTTTCAAAAGAATTAATTATACTTTCCAAATATTATAATGTGGTTACTTTATATGTATACAATTTTTATTTCAAGAACCTTTCCTTACTTAGATCTAATAAATTTTTGCAAATGTGACTATCACTGATGAAACCTATAAATATAATGGGGGACTGTCAAAATATTTAATTGTTTTTTTAATTCTTTGTAATTAATGAAGTATCCATACATGTCATCTTTCACACTTTTTGGGTGCTTTTAGACGTATTAAAAAGATTAAATTTTGTATGATGGGCTACAACCAACAGGAAAAATAAAAAACTTCAGAAATTTGCATTTTGGAAAGTATTTTGAATGTCAATAATTCCATTTTATTTCCCATTAGGAGGCACTGAAATTGATTAAATGTTTCAAAAAATTGCATTTTAAATTGCTTTAAATTAAGTTACGAACTTGAAACTTAAAGTAATGTATAGCTGAAAGATGGTACTTATTATTTTTAAGACAAAACAAAACTCCAAATTTCAGAATTTGATCTGAAAAAACCATGAAAATGCATCAAATGCTTTCAAATATAAATAAATCGGCATTTTTGAGGTGATATTGATTTTTAAGCATACATTTGGGTCTTTTAAGCCTATATAGTCATTATGTTGACGTTTACCGCGACAGTAAGCAGATGATGATTTCAAAAAGTTTAATTGCCAAGTATTTTCATTAGTTTCAACATATGTATTGCCGATACTCATACTAAATTATAAATTTTATATTTAAAAATATGAAAATTTATACATATTTTTTTCTGCATTCATTTTAAATATTAGCAAAATTATGAAAAGCTGTGGCAAATCTCTTTATTATTTATGTAGTGTGATTCTTAGTAGAAGCTTGTTGCTTAAGTCATAAAAAATTGGATAACTTCTTTCAGATTCAAATAATGCCAATAAAAATGATATGAATACTTTTTGAAAGAGATGTGAACAATAAAAACATAATAACTATTGACATTTAATACAATATTTGTAACTAATCATTAATAATAATTTGTAACTAATCTGGGTTTGGCACCATAGGTGTGAATACCCTACTTTATTATAGCTATCCTTAAATTAATTACACCTTGTAACCTAAAAATAAAGAAAATTGGAGCTTATAGAGAAGGGTGTCATAAACTGCTTGCACCCGGACAGCAAATATGCCTGGTGCAGCTCTGAATATATATACTTTAAAACCTTAGACAACATGAATTCTGATGACACATTTTCGTTATTGCACTTGATTACATATCCACTCACAGTGATTACAATTTCGGTGCATTTGCAATGTTAGTTGTGATGTTTTAGTTCCTAATGACCCCATTAAATAGAATGATTAATGCCACAGAACATTAGAATTCCTTAGATGTCAAAAATAAATGAAAAGATATCCCTAAACTAATTAGTTCATTAGCTTCAGGTGATTCAATACGCCAAAACGCCCGAAAATCGAGCAGTAGAACGTCCCAAAGTCCCAAAGAAAAAATGATCCGTGAATGGAAAAAATGGAGGAAAAACTGAAGGTGACAGGAAGAGAGAAAGTTTTCGTGACCTTGATCCTAAATGCCGAAGACTAGAGGAGGAAGTGGAAAAATGGATAGTAGAACAGAAGAAGTTAGATATCGCTGTATCATTCAATATGGTTATGTACAAAGCAAAAAGAGTTGCAGAAGAAAATGAACTAGTAGAGTGTACATATCGTTACTACATATACATTCAATTTATTACAAAATTAAGATCTCATCTTGCCCTTAAGGTTAAGTACTATTGCCAATGCTGGATTAACCGGGGCACAGTTGCTCCAAGGCGCCGCGCACGGGGGGGAGGGGGGGGGGCAACTCAACCCAATTATCATAAAACCTTAAACCTTGACCCCCGGATTTAAATGTCTTCTGCTGACCGAATTTTGGGAAGTTTAAAGGCATTTATGCAAATCTGATGTGGCCACCACATGACTTTCTCCATACCTGTAATATTTAAAAAAAATTCCAAATAGGTTAAATCAGAGGTGGCCAACCTGCGGCACGTGAAGCTCTTCTCAGTGGCATGCTTCCTTTTTTCAAAAAATAACAATTATTATGAAATTGATTTGAAAAATGTTGGTGTGTAAAGATTTGTCCAAAGTCAGCGGAGATGGTGGGGCTGCACTGGTCCATCAGAGGGAATCGAGGGAATGCAAGTCAATCACTGAATCATTTCAACTTGAAAAACTCTTTATTCCACTCAGCATACAGATGACTGCCTGCCATGCCACAGTTCCACCAATTTACAGCGCTCGTCTTATATATCCCCATGGAAGGTTCTGGATATACCCAACGTGTGAATCATATTACTGGTACATTGTAATAATCTTAGGTAAGGGGAGGGGTTAAGGTTTCATCACAAACATTATAGAAAATTACGTTTACTACAACTTTTACTCCAGTACTTTTTACTTTCTCCATAAGTAGTATAGGGGAAAGTACCGTTTTCATGAAAAACATCGATGTTGAGATTTCAACAGAAATACACATTTTGAGGTCTCCTCAACACATTATGACCATTTTCCCAATGATCTCTATGTGTGTGTATTTTTGTGGGTGCTCTTAACTCCAAAACTATTAATCAGGTCAACGCGAAATTTTATATTTAAGATTTTTATGAAAGTCACAAGAACATTAGTTTTTGGTAAAAATCGGTCAACTGGAAGTGGTTGTTTACTCTTGTCACTTATCCATTTTGAAATATTTGCTTTAATATTTGATAAATGTAAAAATGTATCGGAATAAAAGTTGTAGGAAATTTAATTTTCTACAACCTGTGTTTGAAACATTTTTCCATTGCATTGTTTAAGAGATATCTTATATTTTTAGCTGCCACCACCATGCCACCTACCGACGACTATTGTTAACAATTGATACTTATTGTTAGTTACATCTTAGTAATGCTCCTTTTTATTTTCTTAATTGTTAGAGCTTTGTGGCTATATCCAATATCAGAAGGCTATGGTTTGAGTTTATTTTTGTTCTTTGTCAAGTCTAAATTTTTCTCGCAGTTTCTTAAAACATTTATTATTATGTAACCTATTTGGAATTTTTAGAAATATTACAGGTATGGAGAAAGTCATGTGGTGGCCATAACAAATTTTTTACATTTATCAAATATTAAAGCAAATATTTAAAAAATATGATGTGGCCACCACATAACTTTCTCCATACCTGTAATATTACTAAAAATTCCAAATAAGTTACATGACAATAAATATTTTAAGGAACTGCGAGAACTAAGCATCAATTGTTTACAATAGTCGCTGGTAGGTGGTGGCAGCTAAAAAATTAGTTTTAAAAATATCTCTTAAACAATGCATTATATGGGAAAATGTTTCAAACAAACATTGTAGAAAGTTACATTTCCTACAACTTTTATTCCAGTACTTTTTATATTTATCAAATATTAAATTAATTATTTCAAAAAACGAATGTGACAAGAGTAAACACCCACATCCAGTTGGCCGATTTTTACCAAAAACTAATCAGAACTTCTTCCTTTAAGAAAAATGTCAAATATAAAATTTTGTGTTGATCTGAATAATAGTTTTTGAGTTAAAGCACCCACAAAATCCTGGTCACAGAGAGACACACCCACAGACATCATTGAGAAAATAGTCAAAACATGTTCAGGAAACCTTAAAACATATATATCCATTGAAATCTTAAGTTTGATTTTTTTCATGAAAACGATTCTTTCTCTATACTTCGTATCATACAATAAATCACAGCTTGACATGGTTTACATTGACTTAGCTAAAGCTTTCGATACTGTCCTCCACAAACTTCTTCTCCTTAAATTATCTAACAGATTTAACATTCACAAAAATTTTCTCTCTCTCCTGTCTGGCAACGTGTGGCTATGTCTGGTTTCTATTCTTCTTTTCTTTCTGTTCTCTCAGGTGTTCCTCAGGACAGTGTTATCGGGCCTTTGCTATTTTGTTTATATCTTGATGACATGTGCAACATTATTGACACTATATTAAATCTAATTTTAATGTATGCTGACGATTGCAAGATATTTGGAAAAATTAATTCTTTAAATGACGCATTAACACTTCAAAGATCTCTTGATAAATTTTCTGAATGGTGCTTATTGTGGGGACTCAAACCCAATCCGTTAAAATGCTCTCAGCTCTCAATTACTCTGTGTAAATCCCGCATTAATACTCATTTTGGGCGAAAACATGGACAAGTAAAGGTATAAAAATTAATTTTTATAACCAACTTTTATATGGCTAATACTTTAATATGAATACACTTTATTATATAATGATGATAACCTTTCAGCTTGCATGGGCGTAAAAATTTGCAAAAGTGTCTACCTACCAGCTGTTGAGTGGGGGTCTCTCTATTTAATTTTTTTACAGTTGAGAGAATGGCAGACAGAAATAGAGAACTCAGTGGCAAATGTAAGAATGTTTGGTATATAAGTAGTAAGAAGTTTGATAGTATCTTTTCTTTCAATAATGGAAATACTAACTTATCCATTCATATTGCTTAAAATCAACAAAAGATACTGCTATAAAAGATTACAGCATTAACAATGACAATAGTTTGTTTAATCTCAATGCTATGATGAACGCTTTTCTATCTTCCCATGTGAATTCAAATTCACATTTATCGCAGCACCAAGGTAAGGATCAGGTGGTCGAGGTGACTAAATCACTCATCTTACGTGATGGTTAGGTGAGGTGGTTCAAATCCCACAAGCAGCTTTGGATTTTTTTCAGATTAGATGGGGTTAGAGAAGTTAATATAAAAGTTGGTAAAAAGGTATCACAGCAGAAAGATCTTGGTATTATGATTTACTCCAAACTTTCTTTCTGTAATCACATTGACTACACTAAAAAAATGCATGTCTCTTTTAGGTATTATTTATAGGCACACCAGTCTTAATCATGTGATATTCTTTCGTTCCTTTTTTTGTCGGGTGTATACTACCTATTGCTCACCCATTTGGATTATGGCCTCCAAAACTCATCTCAACAAATTGGAGTGCATAATGTCTTTCTTTTTGGCCATAGTCTGTTATTGCTTACCTCACTTGTATCAATTGTCCAAGGCTGATATCATAGCTTCCCTAAACCTTACAACTATTTCCTTCTGTAGAAGTAAATCTGACATTTCTTTTCTGTACAGTGTTATGAACAGTAACCTGCGCTCCTCCCTTCTTCTCTCCTCCTTCTCCTTAAGAATTCATTCCAGATCTACCAGGCTTTCTACACTTTTCCATATACCCAAACCTCGACTTTCCAATATTCAATACTCTCTATTCTTCCGACTTCCAAATATGTATAATGAATTATCCGGCAGCTATGATATCAACATATTTCAGTGTAGAAATAAATTTTTCACATCAGTTACTCCTCATTTAAAATAATTACTTTGTTTATTTCATGTCATTGTAATCTTATGCACTTATTTATTTAATCTTTCCTTTTTGTAAGTTTTTCCTTGTATTTTTGTTTTATTTATAATTTATTTTGTTATTATATTCAGTGTAATTGGTCTGGTACTGTCTCTGAATTTGTGCTAATAAATAAAATATGGAGAAAGTAATAAACTGGTCAATCAAATTGGTGTAAAAACGTTATCACACTACCAAACTCTTTATTTCAGTTAAAATGACAACATCCACTTGTTTCTACATTCTGTAATTGTTGAGTTATAGAATTACACACAAGCAAGCAAGAAATTAGCTTTTACATATACAGACAGGTATGCCTCATTTAGCGCATGTTCTTTTAGCGCATTTTCGATACAGCGTGGTTGGCATCTCGGGCCTTAAATTTTAATTTTTAAAAATTTTAAAAATAATGCTCCTAAATGCTATGGTCCTTGATTATGGTCCCAGCATTTTTCTCACCTTCATTTTTACTTCACTTTCTGTTCAGAGATAGTCATTCCACTCTAATTAAAGACAAATTGTTGCTTTTTATACATTTATTAACTTGATTTCTATTTCACTCGTTCACTTTTATTATGTTGTTAACATTGGTTTGCCACAATTCCACAGTCTTTTTCAGTGACGCTAACACTGGAAGTTATAAACTTGCTAATGTTACTGTTGAGATGTGCAGGGTTGGGTTCGCTTTGGATGGGTTTTTGCTTAAGATTGGGTTAAATTAGTTTCATTACAACTTTAACTTTAGCTATCGTTAGTCATTTGTTATTCTGATGTTATTTTTCTGTTGGTACCTATGCTATAGTTATGTGTCTGAAGCTGCGGCAGTGCCACTGAATCGTAATATCACTCATATTCCGTTTTTGTTTACTTTTATGCTGGCCAATCATCATCAAACATCTTCGTAATCATGAAGAATTTTAGGAACATGTCAAGGTAATACACTATATTGATGTTTTACCAAGTATATACCAGAAATACTTATGATATTTTGTATATCTCATTTATTTTATAATATGTTTTTCCATTACAAATGGTATTAGAAAATTGTTATTTTCCATCATAAAAAATTAGTTTTTTGAAGCTGTTGTACACCAATAAGTTCATAATAAATAATCATTTAAAAATAATTTTCATATACCGTATTATCTCGTTCAATAACTGCACATGGGTAATGCCCGCATCCCCATTTTTAGAGCTAAAAATCTGAAAAACATCTGTAATTCGCGTCATGTCCGCACTTCCAAAATGTTGATATTCTACAGCAATATTGCTTGAATAATCTATCTGAAGCAGAATTTGATGATATAATTATGGCAACAAGCAAATATTTAAGAAATTACTTCAAAAATGATTTTTTCAATACTTTTTTAACTTACGTAAACATGAAAAATTCACATCCATTGTCATTATATTACACAGAGACAACTCAAAAACCTATTTTGGAGTCTAGCTCCTTGATCTCACAGAAATTTTCAATTTTGAGCCGCTGCACATTCTCAAGTTATTTAATTTAAAATGAGTAATTTTTGCTAATTTTGCAAAATATGCTAAACCAGCCATTATTCACCTAGAAAAAGAGAAAATTTTACATAAATAAATGTAAGCTGTTGATGCTCAAAATAAATCCCTGTGTTTAATCCCCCAGAGATCACAGGATACCAAAAATATACCGGTCACTAGACTCACTGCGACCTGGTTACATATAAGCATTTCTCACATTTCTGTGAATAAAATGTATCACTTACAGCTTTTAGAAAGTTCAAACGAACAACTCCTATAGCTATTTAGTGACACATCTCCATCGCAAGATTGTGTTCTTTGCTTTTATAAATAAAATGTTAATAAAAGTACATATATATTCTTTTAGAATTGCGTAACATAAAAGGAACCCAAAAAATGCAGTTATGGTAAAATGTGATTTGAGCATGTCATGAATTACAAGGCAATCGAACAGAATTTGTTTGTATTTAATGAAAAATATATGCAATTCAGTTGTTTATTTCTCTTACATCACCTTTTCTATAAGAATGAACTCTGCCTGACACTCTTCTATTCATATAGAATATTTACATCATTTAGGTTTACTACTGACAGCTGGCAGGAATTTATAAAAATACCTGATAAATATTGTGCTTATTATATTATTCTACACATTTAAAAAAATACTTGTTATAAATCGAGGAAATAAAATGCATGGCAAATTGCCCCTACTGAAGAAAACGCATACCCATTTCATGCCAGGCACGCAGTGACGCATTTTGCAGGTGGCCTACTCTCAAAAGATGAAAGGGTGCCGGTGGTGTAGTGGTTAGGACACTGGCTGATACTCGCCTGCTGCTTGAAAAGGCAGCGGGTACAAATCCTGCGCAAGTAGGATTTTTCCAAGGTTGCCCGGCCCCCTGTTTGTGTGGTTTGAAGAGACTGCGCAAAGTCAGCGTTCCATCGTTCGGAAGGGATGTTAAGCTGTTGGCCCCCCTGGTGTTCTTCGTAAGAGCAGACAAATGCCGGCACCGGGTTTCCCTCATCCCTACCCCAGCTATTCATTGCACTACCTCTGAGATACCCATTTGTGCTGTAAGAGAGGCAAATTGTCTGTGCACTCAAACAAACAAACAAATATCGTGTAATGTCCGCACCCCCATTTTCGACGGGAACTTGTGGGGAGAAAAGTACAGGTATTACATGAGTAAATACAGTACTTCATTTTCTTGACTTTAAATTAATATATAAAAATGTCCTATCATTATATAAGTTGCAAGATAAAAATAGTAAAATTTCTGAAGAGTAAAAATCAACTGGGTTAAATGCTATGTTAATAACTGTTCTTTTAGCATAAACTCTGATAGTGCACAGATATCTCAAAACGCCTCTCATGCGCTAAGTGAGGCATGCCTGTACTAGTAGACAGCCCAGGAGAAATTTTGAGAAACGTCAAACAAATATTATAATAAACAATGAATGAACAGAAAAGAAGCAAATATCAAGAGAGAATGGGAAAATGAGTAAAAACAAATAATAACAAAGAAAAAACCATGAAGATGAACAAAAATGATGATAGTAATAACAAACAAAGAAAAAAAGAACTCTAATGTCAATAGTGTGTAACCAACCTTTCAGTTACAATGCCTTACAGCCACTAAATACATGTTCCATCTCTCCTTGTTTTCTCATGCTATTTCCCTATATTGCAGTATTCCCAAACCCCTTCTTCTACTCTCACAACAATGTGCCGTATGCAGCTAACAAAAACCTCCCATCTCTCCGTTATGCAAGGAGTATAAAATGTAATCATCAACAATTGAGACAAAAATTTTCACTTCAAAAATAGTTTGATTTTGTAGTAATAAAACACAATTTTGGACAGATTTGACCTATATTTGAAATTTGAAAGTATGAAAATAAAACTTCATTCTTTTCTCCAAACTTTGGTTAAAGTTCAATTTTGATTTTAAGTAAATTTAAAGTGCAAATAAAAAATATGGTACACCTGCTCCCATGTTATTCAAATGGAGCAAATTAAATAAAGGAAAATATTTTATTTATTCTATTGGAGTGGTTGGAATTAACGAACCACGCTGGAACACAATCCAGGTCATCTCGAATAAACAGTGAAAGTTTCATCCAAATCGAATCATTACTTCCTAGGGGTGAGCGATATATATCAACCTGGTATTTAGTAACAGATACCGGTCAAGAACAGACACCAGTGATATCTATTTTCCAAAATATCTGTTATTGGAATATCAGTTAAGAAATAATAGGTTGAAACAGACCGTTGGACCATATCGATTTGCTTTCATACTCGATACCAGTCAATCCTTAATACTCGCCTTTGTTCTTCGCAAGCTTTCACGCACCCCAGCCAGAGGCGGATCCAGAAACTTCCCAAGGGGAGGGCAATTGCCCCACTTGATTCTGGCTCTGCCGACGACCATACATTTTGAAAATCCCTATCCCCATCAGAACCTTTCTTTTCCTTGTCATACAGACATCTTCGGTGTAGAATAAAGGAATGTTGCGCGTAATGAATTTAAGAATGTACCCAGTGGAAGGCAATGGGCTCGTGCAAGGGGAGGGCGATCGCCCCCATCGCCCATCCCTTGGATCCGCCACTGACCACAGCGCACTCTCTATCTTCCTGCAAGGGCTAAAGACAAACAATTTGTCCTCTCACGCCACGGGGAAGAGGACTCATCACAGGAGTGGGGTGAGGATCTCCCCGCCAAGCCGTCACCCTCGCTCCACCACTAACAGATGCCGTTTAAAGGGCGAGGGTATATGTACCTATTATCCAAAATAGCAGTCTGTTCTCAATGCTCGGATACTCAATACTCGGATACCATTTTATATCAGTTGATGGATTTGTGGGTGCTATAACCCAAAAACTATTAATCAGATCAACACGAAATTTTATATTTGACATCTTTTGTAAAGGATGAAGAGCTGATTAGATTTTGGTAAAAATCGGTTAACCGAAAGTGGGTGTTTACTCTTGTCACTTATTCGTAATTTTGAAATATTTGCTTTAATATTTGATAAATATAAAAATGCACTGGAATAAACGTTGTAGGAAATTTAAATTTCTACAACCTTTGTTTGAAATATTTTTCCATATAATGCATTGTTTAAGAGATATCTTATATTCTTAGCTACCACCACCGCGCCACCTACCGACGGCTATTATTAACAATCACGCTTAGTTACGTCTTAGTAACGCTCCTTTTTATTTTCTTAATTTCTGGTGCATTCTGGATATATACTATTGTCAGAAGGTTATGGTTTTTCCTGTTCTTTGTAATATTTAAAATTTTCTCGGTTTCTTTAAATATTTGTTATTACGTAATCTATTTTGAAATTTTTAGAAATATTATAGGTATGAAGAAAGTCATGTGGTGGCCACATCAGATTTTTTTCGTGGATTTTTGTGCCTGAATTACGATTTATTTTTAAAAAATCGCTAAATACAAAATCACATATTTCTGGAGAACTTAGGAAACAATCAAGTTGAAATTTTACATTTTGTTAAAATAATACATATTAATTACATTTATGTAGGAAATGTTGTCTAAAAATGTATAAATAAACAGTAATGTCAACAATAGTGAAAAGTTAATATTTCTAAACAAATTGTATAAAATTGCAATCATATGAGATTTTCCGAAAGTGTTTGTATACGATGTTTGCTTTATCATCTCGATTTTGTAATAAGGAAAAAAAAGACTAATATAAGTGCATCATCAGAGATTGGAGTTTGAGTACGCCATCGCCTGGCATCTTTGCCTGACGCAAAATGAGCTAACGCGGCAAAGTACTGTTTATTTTTTCATTAGAATGAGAATTGATTTCTTTCATCTAAACAAACCTGCCATCAAATTAAAGCTTGACTTCTTATCTTTGTAATAAAGAAAGACGCAGAGCATTATCTGCTTTCGTTTACGAGATATATGAGTCAGAAGGAGATGCTGCGCAAAACCTGCGATTCGCCGGCTGTTTACGTTAAGGGCATTTTCAACCGGCCGGCGAATCGCCGTCTCTTTAAGCCAATGGTTTATGGGCATCTGCATCTGAAGAGTTAGCAATTTTTTGGAGATATTGAAATGTTTATTCGTATATATAGGGTAATGTCTAAACGACCTGAAAGTTTCAGCTCCCTAGCTCTACCCATAGTATCTAAATATTTACCTATTTGTTTAAATTTTAAGAATTTTTGAAAGTCAAACAAATTATAATATAAAAATTTCTATAATCAATATTTTGTTTTTTTTTTACAAATTCTACCTATAAGTATAAAAAATTTCAACATCGTAGCACATAAATCGTGAAAATTTGTTTAAATATATATATAATAGATATTACTTATATGATATGGAAGAACTATGTGTTTATGTTTAAAAAGTGAAAGATTCATTTAATTGAAAGTAATGTATTTAGGGGATTTTCACTTATTGTATCTGATGCATGTAGCACAATAAAATTTTTATGATCCCTAAGTATTTTCATTACTCCTTTATTGAAGCTTATTTAAATTAATAAATGATCATTAAGTTTTTGTAAATACGTAAAATAAGTACGAACCAACAGTTGTAGAAGCATTATAAATTATACTGGTAGCGGAAGGAGCATTTTCCGGTAGGTAGTAACAACTAGCTCCGTAAACTGGCATATCAGTAACAGGTATTTGGAACAGATACTGCCCCGTAACAGATACCAAGATATTAGGTACCGGTAAATATCAGTTTAGCTCATCCCTATTACTTCCATAGAAATTTTTCAATTGCCTCTTCTTGTCAGACACCTGGACAGACACTCAATTTTTTATAGTATGACTAGATGTACAAGTAAAAATCCCAATCTATAAGTTAGTAGATATGATTCATGAAAATATTTCCTATGAAATACTATATATAAATAATGGATGGAGATTATGGCAAAGATAATATGAAGAAAGGAATCAACTCCTATTAAATTACAGCATAGGAGTTCATTCCTTTCTTTATATGTAACACAACATGACAAAGAACTGTGTGCAGTTTGTGCATTTGGTGAGAACTTACCCTACAAAGGTTTTTGAAAAGAAATGTCATACTCTACTAGAAATCAACAAATTTAGCTATCTAGAATTCAATAATTCACAATTTTCTTGGAAAATATTCTAATTAAACTCTTATTGAAACACATTTAAATAAAACTTATAGAGTATGGAGGCTGATTTTGTTGACGTTACCAAATGACACAATTCTCCCTGGAAGGCATTCTAAAGTCAGGTTTACAGTATAAAGGGCATGCAAAGTCCTCTGAATTTGAAAGAGAACCTTGAATTCTTAACCGGTTCAAGCTGTGTGAACCTGAGACATCCAGTAGCATTCTGGAGACAATGACCTGCACCATGCCTGTAAAGGATCAAATCTAAGTCCACCACACACACCAGAAAAATAACATGTACCTAGTGCATTTCCTTGATCGTTTCTAAACTTAAATGCCAAAAATAATCTGGGTGTCTACCTTTCGCAAACCATTTCAATTTCATCCTTTAACACTTAATGGGGTTCAAAAAGTAGAGATCAGAAAGCATTTAATAAAATTTAATAATGGCAATGTACAGTTGTTAATAAAACAAGTAGGGATGTACATACATGGGTTCCTCATGGTACAGAAGTGCTTTTCCTCAAATTCGCCATAGTATAACCATATACTATTTGCTTCGAAGTTACATTTTTTTTTATTTCCTTATATTGTGGTAGACTTGCTTTTAGATCCATTCTAAACATGTTCATTTCATTTTGACATTCTATACTCCCCTTACAAATGAAATTTCTTCAAAATCGGTTCAGCCAATTGCTTTCAAATTCAAAGTTATAGAAGAATTCTAACCAAAATATTGTGGTAGCCCTGTTTAGTCGACCTGGTTGAAATGTTTATTTGTTTATTTATTTATATGAAGATTATATATAGTACCATATTTGGTAAAATCCATGCAGTCAGTTCTCTAGAAATACGTGCAAAAGAAATATTATTTTACTTTTTATTGTGGTAGCCCTGCTCTTTATCTCCACTTTAAACATCTTGATTTCATTATGGTATGTTTTTAAAATCTTATATATGAAATTTAGTTGAAATCCATTCAGCCAATTCCTTTAATTTAATTTTAGTTTAGTTTAGTTTAATTTATAATTCTGACACCCGTTTGGCCGATCCCATCCAAATATGCAATTTTGGTTTTTTATGTGTGTGAACATTATAATTATTAAATTTGGTTAAAATTTATCTGGCCAGTTTAACACAAATACGTGCAAAAGAAAATTTTTTAATTACTTTTATTGCTTTCTATATTTATACAAAAACCTTGATTTTGTTTTTACTTTCTTCATATCTAGTATATGGGAAAGTATTGTTTTCATGAAAAAAATCAACTTCGAGATTTCAACGGAAATACACATTTTGAGGTCCCCTGGACACTTTTTGACCATTTTCTTGATGATGTCTGTGTGTGTATGTGAGTGTATTTGATAGCTTTTTTGTGGGTGTTCTAACTCAAAAACTATTAATCAAGCCAATACAAAATTTTATATTTAACATTTTTAAGATAGTCAGAACTGATTAGTTTTTGGTAAAAATTGGTCAACCTGCAGTGGGTATTTACTCTTGCCACTTATCCATTATTCTGAAATATATGTAAAAATGTATTGCAATAAAAGATGTAGGAAATAAACTTTTCTACAACCTTTGTTTGAAACATTTTCCTATATAACTAGTACTAGTACTATATGACTAGTGTTAACAATTGACTTAGTTACGTCTTAGTAATGCTCCTTTTTCTTTTCTTAATTGTTGGAGCTTTGTGGCTATATCCAATATCAGAAGGCTATGGTTTGAGTTTATTTCTGTTCTTTGTAAAGTCTAAAATTTTCTTGCAGTTTCTTAAAATATTTGTTATTATGTAACCTATTTGGAATTTTTAGAAATATTACAGGTGTGGAGAAAGTCATGTGGTGGCCACATCAGATTTTTTATGAAAGAATTTCTGTTACACAGGCCACAAGTAAAGAAAAATATAATCATACATTGAACAAAAGAAAACAATTCGCAACATTTGTTTGCAACATTGGTTTAATAAAAATTGTAATTTGGAATATGATATAAAATTGCTCAATACAGTTTTTAGAGTTTTAAAGATGATGTTAATAAGATTTCTACTCACTGTACGTGACCTTTTGTGTAACACGGAGGCTGCTGAATCACAGCTGGAAAAGCTGAACATGAAAGATGATGATAAAAGGGTATTGTGAGACATGGTGATACAATACAAAGTAAGTAAAAGGTAATAGATCCTTCACCGTAAAAAAAAGGAAAGAGAAAACTCACGTACATGCTGCAGGTCTCCGGAGGAATCAGCGGGACCTAATTCTTGTGAAGAAAACACACACACACACTCCAAGGAGGCACTCACACAGTAGACTCGAACCAAAACTAGACACCGATGTTTCGACAGCTACGCTAGTTCGAGTCTACTGTGTGAGTGCCTCCTTGGAGAGTGTGTGTGTTTTCTTCACAAGAATTAGGTCCCGCCGATTCCTCCGGAGACCTGCAGTGTGTACATGAGTTTTCTCTTTCCTTTTTTTTATGGTGAAGGATATAAAAGATGATGATTTAATTGTGGTTTTGGTAAAAAATAACATGAATTTTAAAAATGAAATGCATTGTATTCCTCTGCAGGTTATAAAATACACTGATTACAGCCGGACTAGTTGTCCACCTAAAATTAAGTTTTAAAACCAATTAAAAAGTTTGCCATTTTATATAAATAACAAAAATCTGGAGTGTTTAAGATTCCTGAAGAACATATTTATCTATCAGAAGCAGTAAACATCTTAAATACAAAAGGTAAAGGGACCAGCAAGAAATTCTTCACTCATCAGTACTTTGTATCAAATTCTAATTTTTAAGTTCCAACTATTCACTTGCAAAGTGTGTATTCTTTGATTTCATTACTTGATAAATCTTAAAAGCTAAGGGAAATTTTAAAAGTCTCTTAGCAAATATTTCTCTAATAAGATGGCTAATCAACATATTGGATTATTATAGCCATAGCTCTTCCCACACTGAACACACTCACAAGGGAGGAGGGAAACCCAGTGTTGTTCAGGAGCATCCAATTTAGAGATAATTATTTGTGAAGACTCGCTCCTCGTAAATGAATACCTTTTCTACAATCATTCTCCTCTATTTAGCTTACTGAATATTTTGTAAATACTTTGTATCAACATTGTTGTCTTTGGCCCTTTTACCAAGTTTTTGTAACATTTTGCTACTATGTTGCTTTCGCCTTCCTTTCCCACCCCTTCCTTTTCCCAACTGCTTATTCAATTACCTTCCATTCATTTTCTTTGTAACCCCTTCTGTCTCTCTCCTCCCCCCCTCATTTTACCCTTTATATATGGAACGATTTTTATATTTTATCACCTGATGATGCTACGATCGTAGTGAAACTGGTCGTTTTTAAATTAAATTTGTGGAAGTAACAAAGTTCTTTTTTCAATATGAGTAAATTCCACAGAGTTGAGCCTGACCTCATTACTGATATTTCTGAAAGAAGTTTAAGATTATAAGTTTTGAAAAAATAATTAAATGGATAATCACTAATGTGCTATAGGTTATTCTCATTTACTTTGAGATGGCACCATTGACAATTCTGTTAATAAATATGCTTTAGCTTAATAATGGTGCTTAAGGAAAATTACCCCTTGGTAGTGAATGTGCAGAGTTGTATGGTTATTGTATCAATCTGAATAGTCAATATGCTGGGCCATAGCATCTGCCATTTTTAATTCAGTCCACGTTGTCTCAGAGTCCATCCATTGCAGCTTACCCACTCCTTCCTTAAATGGGAAGTATAGAATTAGAAAAGGATGGGAGGAATATATATATATATATATATATATATATATATATATATATATATAGAGAGAGAGAGAGAGAGAGAGAGAGAGAGAGGGAAGGAAGGAGAAGAAGGGAAGGGCACAGAGGAAGGGAGAGAGGGACGGCAGGAGGCAATATTACACCTGTAGTAGTAGTAGTAGTTCTTCATTTATACTGGTGCGTCGACATCGAGGGTCATTTTGCACCTTCGTCAAAGGGTTAATATTTACAATTTAATGATTATATATACATATACACACACATATATATAAATAAATAATAAAATAGAAAAGAATAGAATTTAAAATCGTTGGAAAAGTCCTGTCCTGTCATATGGTGGACAATACACTAGTGCAGTTTTCTTCAAACTGTGTTCTGCGGAGACCTAGGGCTCTCCAGAACCTTTTCAGGGGCTCCGTGAATAATATAAAAAACAAGTAATAAAATCATATAATATAAAATATGATATTATTGTTAAAACAAACATATTTACTTATTGTATTTACAGTTACATATATATTCATAGCAAAGTTAATTAGGTTGGTGGAGAGTCGTAGTTTGAAAGGATCACTAAAAGGGCTCTGCAGCCTCTCCAAGTTTGAAGACCACTGCACTAGTGTAATAATAATAATAATAACTATTAGAGTAAGTATTAAATGTAATTATCTTTCTTAATGCTAAAAATTATTTTTATTTTTTATATGGGAAAGTATTGTTTTCATGAAATAAATCGATTTCAACCGAGATACACATTTTAACCATTTTCTCGATGATGTCTGTGTGTGTGATAGGAATTTTGTGGGTGCTCTAACTCGAAAACTATTAATCAAATAATCTCCCCCAATCCTGCACCTGGTCCTGGTCTTCCTCCTGATTCCTACCTGTTTACGATAACGAGGCTACAGGCAGTGGCCATCTTGAGAGCAAAGGGGCACGGGTTGTAAAAACAACCAAACTTTGATTACAAATAATTTGGCTCATAGGCCACGTATAATTTCACAAATTGTATTTAGTCATCATATACTCTTAATGTATAAAAAGTGAACCAAATCGGACAGTTATACTTCGTGAATGTTCCTTGTAAGTGTGGAATGCACTATAGATGCAAATTTTTATCATGTTAACCCTCATGTAGATCACTCTATCCTGATAATTTGGCTTCTCCAAGTCACAGGATGCAAGAGATACAAAGAGAAACAAACAGAAGGACAGAAAAACTGAATACACAAGCAATTTAAAAAAATGCTAAAAATGCATTGAAAAATGTGGAATTGAATGTGATGGAACAGAAGAAAAAATAATAGCAATGAATTTTGATGTGCAAAACAAACTTTTGCTGCTTGAACAACAAGCATACTTGGATATTGGTATCAATTTCAATAAAAATCTACAGACATGTGATAGTGATAATGAAAACTGGGGAAAATAGATTTACGGACACGCCAAAAATTGTAGTAATAATTATATTGAAAATGAAGAAAATCGAGATGAACAAAATTAAGATATTGAAGAAATTTCAGTTACAATGCATGAAAGTTTGAGGGCAGTATCTGGGCTAATAATGTATTTTGAGGATTTGGAAATTAAAAAACTGTTAGATTTGTTATATTAAAATTAAAAATTAATGTTTATTATTCATGAAGAATCTACAATTAAATTGCAGGTATAGGATTTGTCATGAGAAGAAAGTGTACATAATCACAAGATGAACAGTAGAATAGCAGCATAATCACATACGATATAGAGTACATCATTCAAACCAGTTAATAGTAATCCATTAATCATGCAGGTAGCACGTTAGATTGAATCAGGCATCAAATACTCAACACTGTAATAGCATTTACTGACCAGAAACTCAAAAGCAGCTCTCTGAACCATAGATAAACTTGCAGTCATCTTTATGTGGGGTGGAAGCTTATTTTACAGCTTTATGGCCATGGTCTTTGGTCCTTGGTTACAAATTGATAAGCTGGAGTTAAGTGCATGTAGATCATTTACTCTTCTTGTACTATGGCTATGGATTGAGCTGTTCATTTAAAAAAGGTTCATGTATTCACAAATATGACAGCATGGTATTGTTAACAAATTTAGTTTCCTGAAAAGGGGTCTGTAGTGTGCTTTAAAATGCTCCTTGCACATTATCCTCACTATCTTCTTCTGAATTTTGAAGATGTCAATTAAATGAGATGAGGAGCCCCATAGGACAATGCAATATGAGGCTCTTGAATAAAAATGTCCAAAGTAGAACAGTTTGAGAATGTCAGGGCTTACAGTATGCCTTAGCACTGAAACAAGGTAAGAAACAGAATTAAATTCATTCAATTCATTTAAATGGAATTATTCCACAAACTGGAGTCTTCCCAAGTGGACATTGTTAAACAGAATTACACTTTTTGCCTAGCTATTCAATGTGAGCATTCCAATTCACATGTGAATCAGCATAAATTCTGAGGAATTTAAAATTTTTGGTTAGATGTAAATTACCTGTGTCCTCATGATTCTGCCTAGGGATAAAAAGAATTATTTGTGTTTTGTCCTCATTAAGGATTTAACCATTCAAATTGCACCAGTTAGTCATACTGTTCATAAGAGCAATACAAGGACCTATACTATAATTAACGAGAGTTGGGATCTGGCCGTTTTGCCCTCTGGGTGGAGGGGATGCGCCGACAGCGAATCAGGTAGTCTCCCTCAGGCGGGTCCTATGTTGCCAAACCTCATGGAGCCTCCGAGCCTCTGCCTGGAGCTCAGTGTGCTGTTAGCTTTTGCCTCTTACGTTACCGTGTGCCTTTTCGCCTTTTGAGTTTTCACGTCTTTCGAGTTTTCTGGTATGTATTTTGAGTTTTCTCGACTCTCGAGTTTTCTCGACTCTCGAGTTTTCTCGACTCTCGAGTTTTCTCGACTCTCGAGTTTTCTCGACTCTCGAGTTTTCTCGACTCTCGAGTTTTCTCGACTCTCGAGTTTTCTCGACTCTCGAGTTTTCTCGACTCTCGAGTTTTCTCGACTCTCGAGTTTTCTCGTATTTTGAGTGTCGTCTTTTGCGTTTTAGTTCCAGGTTTTTTCATGTAGTGGAAATGCCTCGTCCATCACGCTCGAGAGGAAGACCGAGGAGCCAATCTGATGATACAAGCAGATCTGGAAGATCACCATTTGGGTATGGAGTAACCATCAGAAGTCAAGCTCGGGAGATGGTTTGGTCTGCGAGGGGCTTTTTTGAGAGAGAAAATGCTCATATCACCGACACCGGTTCTCCTATTATCCCCTTCAATAAGGTTATCAAAAGGACATCAGCTGCACTTAATGTTAGCTCAAATACCGTGTGGAGAGTGTCGAAAGAAAAGTAAATGCCATCCACCGAACCAGGGCCATCTAATCTATCAACCCCGGGCAAGAAAAGGCCCCGAGATTCAAAGATCACCAACTTGGACTCGTTCAAGGAAGATGTGTTTCGAAGACACATATATGGATACTACCGGAGGAAAGAGCATCCAACATTGCTCAAAGTATATAGATCGCTTAGGGAAGAAAATTTGTACGAAGGAAGTATAAGCTCGTTGAGGACAATATTTTTTAACTTGGGTTTTGAATACAAAAAGATTAATGGCCGAAGCTTACTTCTGGAGAGAGGAGATGTTATTACAAAAAGAAGTTTATTCCTACACCAATTAGTAGGAAAAAACTTCGACGATAACGTTTGGCTGGATGAGACATGGGTGAATGCGGGACACACCGTTAAGAAGGGATGGACCGACCATACCAAAGAAGGAATGTCGGAGAGACCATCTGCTAAACATTTTCAGTTTTCTGTGATATTCCTTTGAGTTTGGACGTTTTTTCTAACAATAAGAGAGTGCTGCACTGGAAATAAGCGCTTTTTTCTTTGTGTGGATGTTGTTCATATTTTATTCTAAAATTATTCTTATTATCTATAGAACTTTTTTATTTCACTTAATTTGAGATTGTCTCTGAATAGTTTCTTCACTGCTCGACATCATAAAATGTGTTATTTCCCGTAATTGGAGATCGCATCTCAACGATTTCTTCAATGTCTCTGATCCTACAAGGTTTGTAGATTTTTATTATTTCAGTGTTCGGTTTTTGTTTTGAAACTCCCAGTCAACTGTTTCCAATTGACATTTGACAGAACTGTTATAAATATTATAGTGAATTACACTAATATTCAAATTAAAAAGTAAAGCCAATACAGTTTTCAAGGTCATGATGCGAAAAACAGGGTTTCCTCTCGTGTACAATTACTATTTCTGTTCTATTGTGGTATTTCACATTTATTGAATTGAACTGAAGATATTATAAGTATATTCCTAAACACTGACAACTGACTCATAGATTGACCTCCGAAAATATTCATGAAAGTGTACCTTAATACTTTTTCCTTTCGAAATAGATTAATAATTACAAAATCATTTGAAACTTCTCGAAATTATTAACTTATAAATGACTATGAATAGAACAAAATAAAGAATCAACTGAATAATAGCGATATTGCTTTCATAACAATAAAATTGTGGTTTATCAGGAGAACCCCACGCGAGTACTGGCGGTTGAAAAATTAACGCGAGTAACGGAGGATGAAATTTTAACGTTGTTCCTGAATGTGTGGTTACGATTCCCTGAAAATATAAGATTTCTTGCATTGCCAGTTTTCGAAATAATTTGAGAATAGAATACGAGCCGTTCGGTCTGTCCGAGAACGCCTGCGCGGTGGGCGAAATACAGTGGAGGGGATGGAGTGGAAATGCGGTGGAGGGGGAATCGGCAGAAGTCTAGGCAGCTCCGCATTCTAAGCTCCGCCTCCACAAATCCCAACTCTCGTTAATTGAAGTATAGTAAGTTTTGAAAGTTAGGTTGTGCTAATAAGATGCTTATATCATCCATATGCATGATTACTTTGTTTGGGACTTTAATGTTTAGATTATTGGGCAAATCATTGATAAATATGAGGAATGATATTGAGCCCTGGGGTACCCCTTGGTTCACTTATTGGGGTGAGAAAAGATACTTATGCCCCTCTTTAAAGATAGCTACAGCCTGCTTATGTTTTGTAAGGTAGGTCTCCAACCATTTCAGAGCTACACCCCTGATGTCAATTGAATTGCATTTAGATAGTAATTTTGTATGGTCAACTGCATTGAATGCTCTACTTAGATCAAAGAAGATTCCCATAGTCTTGTTTTTAGAGTTGATTTCATTTATTATGAAGTTGATGGCCTTAAAGAGTGCTTGTTCAGTAGATTTCATCTTCCTAAAACCAAACTGGTCATTTGAGAAAAACTTCTGAGAATCAAGAAAGTCAAGTCAAAGATTTTTGAAAGTTGGGGAAGTAGAGAAATAGGTCTATAGTTTTGAGAATCACCCATCACCTTTATTCTTATAGATTGGAAAAACCTTGGACATTTTGAGGGCATCTGGGAATACACCCTGAGAAAGAGACATTAATTAAGAATAGAAATGGAATCAGGATTTCATTTCCACAGTCCCTGAGGAGAAAACCAGGGATTTCATCAATGTCAGCAAATTTCTTTTTTCCAACTTTATATTAATAGTTCATCCTGACTACAGGGTTGAAGGTTCATTGTCTTTGATGAAAATACAATGGTGGGCATGCAAGTATTAGCTGTAGCACTGGTTGCTCCTTGTGGTAAATTTAAGAAAAAACTATTGAGGGCATTACAGTTTTCTATTGGGTCTGGGATGACTCTGTCATTGTTATCTTTTAAAACAGAAAGGGATTCAACTTTTTTGGGGCCTGTATTAGTAATAATAATCTTTGAAGTTTTCTTTGTCTGATTAGAGGTGATCATGATTCTTGAATCATTAAATGTCCTTTTAGATACTTTTATAAAACTCCAGTATTGTCTTTTGGCTGCTAATAGCTGCAGATGGTCATCTAAACTGCTCGAGTGCCTGAAGGATAATGATTTGAAGGATAATGATTTAATTGATTGGGACATATCACGAATCTCAGGAGTAACCCAGCATTTACTTTTCTTGACTTTTGGCTTGAAATAGCTAAAGGAAAACTATAGTTAAAAAGGTAACTAATTCTTTTATAGAAAGCATTAAAATTATCATTAATTGATTTGGATAGATAAACTTCAGCCCAGTCATATTGTCCAAGTAAATGACAAAACAAATTTATTTTTTAGGGGCTCAGTGATCTATGATTTATAGGTGCAGTGACATTTATTGAGACATTAAAGAGATTCTAATGGTGTATATTGTATATAAGATGAAAATTATTTGTGATAAACTTTTTTATTTTTTCAATGTGATATGCAATAACTTTTTATTGTTATTAAATGATTTAATATTTCATTTAAATAAAAATGATGTAATTATGAAGAATGTATTATTTTTTACAATTTCTGAAAAAATTAGCTTATTATTTTATAAAATGATTTCACTGTGATAGCATTCCTAAGGTAATACAAAATTCACAAATTGCCCATAGCAATTCTGGCTATACCCACCGAAATTTGCATGGCACTAAAAGGGTTAAGGGACTTTACTTCGGCTTTTAAATCCGACACATCTTCCATGGCTACTCTGAAAGTTTCATCTTGGGACAATTATGACACAACCAAACGATGGCTGTTGATTCTAAAATGACTTTAAAACTTAATTCGTTCAAACCAGACCACTTAACCCTTTCACTGCGGAAATAATTTTCTAGCTAGTTCCCTTAATAGTGTCAATTATCCAGGAAAAAAAGTGCAGCACGGAATAGGATTTGGAGGTTATTTCAAAATGGCAGGGATATTCCTGCTTGCCACAGTAGAAGGTAACGTTTTTTGGTAGGCATGGGATAAATCAATGTTCCACAGTCAACAGGCATGAAGGTCCAAGCGGATATATCCGCTCGTCACAGCAAAAGGTTTAAATTGAAATTTTAAATGGCATTCATAACATGAGATACATTTTTCATTCTCAGAAAAAGTGTATTTGCAAGAGCTACAATCACGGATACTGCTACTGGTGGCCATCTTTCAAGGCAGTATATTATTAGTATTATTTTTTAAATCCTAGAAAAAGAAATTATATAGCCAAAATAAATTATATATATGCAAAATGTGGGCTAATACTCAATATAGTAGATGAGTTAAAGTGATGCCTCCACCACCAGAATTATTATTTTGCTATCACTAAGGAGTACATTATTGAGCCAGTAGAGGTGTTGAAGGCTGTTGACTTAATCGTCTACTATACTGAATTTTTCCCAAAATGTGTTGTGTGATTGCTTTAAAATATAATTTTTCTAAATTTTTTCATTTTTACTTTCTCCATACGTAGTATAGGAGAAGTATTGTTTTCATGAAAAAAAATCAATATCAAGATCTCTATGGAAATACACATTTTGAGGTCCTCTGAGCACGTTTTGACCATTTTCTTGATGATGTCTGTGTATGTGATAGAAATTTTGCAGGTGATCTAACTCAAAAACTATTAACTAGGTCAATGTGAAATTTTATATTTGACATTTTTGTAAAAGGGACTAGAGTTGATTAGTTTTTGGTAAAAATCAGTCAACCAGAAGTGGGTGTTTACCCCTGTCATTTATCCATTTTCTCGAAATATTTGCTTTAATATTTGATAAATGATGTAAAAAACCCTTGGAATAAAAGTTGTACAAAATTTAATTTTCTATAAACTTTGTTTGAAACATTTTTCCATGTAATGTTTCATTGTTTAAGAGATATCATACCACCTATCGGTGACTTTGGTAAAAAGTTGAACGTTACATTTTAGTAATGCTCCTTTTTATTTTCTTAATTGTTGGAGCTTCATGGCTATCTCCAATATCAGAAGGCAGTTTGAGTTTATTTCTGTTCTTTGTCAAGTCTTTAAAGGTTTCTCACAGTTCCTTAAAATATTTATTATCATTTAATCTATTTAGAATTTTTATAAATATTACAGGTATGGAGAAAGTCATGGTGGCCACATCAGATTTTTAGTATTATGAATTTTTCTTATAAATACAGTGTCCTCATTTTATGTGGTTTCAAATAAATTTTCTTTATATATATTTTTTGTATTTTAAAATTTCATATTCACTCAAAATACATTTTTAAGAAAATTTATCATTTTACAAAATCTTGATTGTTTATTCAAGTCTCTTGAATGTGTCTAATAAAAAAGTTATTTCCTTCAGTAACACATTTGGCATATAACACCATGATGGTATTAAAGGGGGCTGAGGTAATTGCTTGCATGGAAAATAGTAATAAAGGCAGCCAAATCAAATCTTACCCATATTATTCAATTTCATGGGCCGGCCCTGTTTGTCACAATAAACACACCCTTCAACAGCAGAAAGTAGTTCCTTGTTTTTTATCAAATGTTTCCATAGTTTAAGTTCACCAAGCACACCTTGAAATTGTCATTTATGGAAAATATAATTTCATTTTGTATTCTCCAGCTTATGTAAGAATTTCTTCCACATCTTTTTAAATGACTTTAAAATTTTGTTTCATGCTTTGACGCATTCTAAGTATTGCTCTAAAATTTCCTTCATTTTTTCAGGTTCTTCTTGATGCAACTACAAGAAATTTTTCAAGATGGAATGGCACAAAGGCACAGTGGGCAATGTAATCGACGAATGAAAAAAAGACCAACACTTTCAAAATAAGAATTAAAAGGACCGTTTAGACAAATTAGCTCAAAGTTGACACTCCTGCATATGTATTGAACTTAGACAAAGTGAACCATCTATGACAGGGGTGATGTTCAGAAGAAAACTGACATAAAGAAAAGATTGTCTAAAAAAACAGAAAGTAGAAGAAGTGTTTCCCAGTAGTAGTGAGCAAAATATAAATGATTCCAAATCTTCACATGCTTCAGCAGGTCCTAACCCTCACTCTGTGCCTCCAATCACTCCCCCTCTCGACCTACACCAAGTCAGCAAACAACGTGCAAGAAAAGTTTGCCCCCACCAAGAATATGCCAATGATTTTTGACACTAATGAAGATAATGACGATAAAAATGCTCATCATCACAGTGATTGAAATTTGTGGTAAGCAACATGTATCATTATTTCCAAATTTGTGTTTCATAGAGAATTATGCTTACATCACCAATAACAGTAGCGTCTGGAGAGCATAGTATCTAAAAACTAAGATTACTACAGAACTACCTCCATTCAAAAATGCTTGAGCAAAGATTGAATGAGCTCGCGATTATTTCACTAGACTGATATCATCGACAATCTGGATATTGTAGCATTGATCAAGGAGTTTGCTGCCATTAAATGAGGAAGGAAACATTTTAAAATGTATAATGAGACCTATAAATTTCTATTAATTTTGCTAAAAGAAAAAGTTTTCAACAATTAAAATTAACTAAAATTTTCTTTATGCATATATATTGTCATAATAGACTACAGCCATGAATAATATTTTGAATGCTTGGAACAGTATTCTATTATTGGGAATTATGTATTATACAATTAATAATGATTGATGTATCTCACATTTTAATTACTAATGCAAAATATATTATTTCGCATGTCGTTTTATCAATATTATATTTTTTAATGCTTGCCAGTTACTTACTTTTCGCAAGTGAGGTTTGAAATTCCGCTTGATTTAGTTCAATTTTATCCTCGTGAAATCATATTGAAAATAGCTTTTCCATCTACGAAATACTGAAGAATTTCTTTGAGTTTACGTGAAACGGAAAACAGTTTTCAAAAGTGTTTCCATAGATAGCCACCAGGTGTCATAGACAGATTTTTCGTTTGACACTTGTTGTGATTGAGTATGATTGAATCACGGTCATCGAAAGACTTGGTCTTAAAACGTTCTCCTGGTTCGATTGCATCGAAATGTAATAGAAAGTCTCACAGGTAAGAGAGAATAGTTCACATGTGTGGTTACCCTGACAGTTGACGCAATGAGGCCCAGATGAACAGGGTGCCCCCTCATGGGCCTTATGCTGCAGTCGGCACAGATCTTCTCTCTATTGCATGTCAACTTAGTATGGCCGAACCGTAAACAGTTAAAACACCACATTAGGTTTGGCACATACAGCTTTATATACCCAGCAGCGATCTGCACTGGGAGTTGAGAATGTCAGGATCAAAGTAGGAGTGGGTTTTAACACACCATCTCACTTTACCTTGATCCTATCTACTTTGATTACCCCTTCTGAGGCTAGCTCAGATGTTAACTCCTCCTCACTTATCCCCAAAAGGTCATAGGAATACACCACACCCTTACTAAAGTTGAGGCTTTGATGTGCCTCAACTTTAACCGGGATGGTACTCAGAGCTTCTACTGATTGCAGTTTTCTGGACTGGATGTCATTCACAGTCTCGATCAGCAGTGTCCCATTCCTAAGTTTCTTAATGTCATTTACTTCCCCAATAGCTCCCCTAATTGCCCTAGCAATTAAGAATGGGGAAACTTTGTGGAAGTCTTCCTCAGTTTCCGTACGTTTCACTACTAAATATTTAGGTGCAGGTGCATTGGATGTATCTGCAGCACAGCTGTCTAAACTACTCACATTCTTTAGCGGGCTTTCAGACCTCGGTCTTTTACTCGTTATAATCGAACACTTTTGTTCTGGAGATTTGGAACCCATGTTAAGTAATATTTTTATTTCATCTCCCGGCTTCCCACCCACCACGGAGCCCAACAAGGGGACGATGCACTGCAAACCGACACAGAGCGCCAGGACTACCGGGAGATATTGTAGTAGTAGTGTGGTTTTAGAGGTGCGTCGACAGCAGTGGTCATTTTGCACCTTTCTTACTCAAATAATACGTATAAATATATAAATAAATTAATATTAAAGTACAAAAATAAGTATAAGAACAAGTATAAAAGTAAATATTAACAAAAATATGAAAGTTGCATAAAATTAGACTAAATACAGGACGTCTGGAGTCATTTATGGTAACTAAATTAGGTGGAGCAGATTTGCCTCTCTTAAGAAATCTAAAATGGTCTGCACATTAATATAGTTGTCCAAAAGTATAGTTCTTATGTCCGCTGCCATGTCAAGCCTGCGTCTGATGGCACTGTGCTTTGTGCATTCGGTGAGGAGGTGCCTTACAGATAAAAAGGAATCACATTATTCGCACCTGGGCAGAATTTTCTCTGTGGTAAATAGATAAGAGTGGGTCAAGGCGCAGTGGCCTATCCTTAGCCATGTCAAAATGACTTCCTCCCATCTATTGTTCCCCACAGAAGACTTCCAAGGCGCAATGTTGGTCTTGATTTCCCGCAGTTTGTTTCCGACCAGACCTTCCCAAGATGCAGCCCATTCTTTGATTGCTATGGTCTTAAAAATATGCTTTGCATCTTGAGAAGGGATGAGTTCAAAGTCAACTTCTGGCTTCGTCAAGGCCTTCTTTACAGCTGCATCTGCTTTCTCATTCCCTGGGATAATGGAGTGTCCAGGAACCCATACGAATGTCACTGTATTTCCTCTAGATACGAGGGAGGTGAGGGCAGAGTGAATTTCTTGAACTACTGGGTGCAGAGAAGAGAAAAGTAATAGAGACTGAAGAGCGCTTCTTGAGTCAGAACATATCAAATATGACATGTTTCTTGACTTGATCATCTCCAAGGCAAATTTTAATGCAATAAGCTCTGCTGTGAATATGCTACACATCAGGTGCAGCTTCACCTTTCTGGTTCCCAGAGCGGTAGATAAAACAGCGCACATTCGCTCCATTGTCATATCCTTGACCTTGGAGATTGGAAATATCAAGATTTAATGTTTTCAAATGATTCAATATAAAGTCATGCAATCCCTGACCAGTGGTATCACTGACGGGACAAAATCCCAGAAAATGTTCCCGAATTTCAACATTACATATTTCTTTGTTATAACACAAATCTTATGATGACTGCAACTACTCAATATGACTTATTTCCAAAATTAATGAGTAATACTTTACGTCTCTAATCATTTCCAAAATATTTCGTGTTATACCTTCCGAAATAATTTTTATCATTTCATTTTGTATTTGATCCCCCAAATAATGCGCTACATTATTTGAACTAGCATTTTGAATATGACGTAAATGTTCCGCCATTATCGAATCAAATTTCGTGATACTTTCTGCTAATTTCAAGAAATTTCCATTTTCGCTCTCGTAGAGCCATTTTGTCAAACCCCTGAAAGCTAAACACTGCCATGATAAAAACTGTATCATATAAAATAAATGTTCAACCACTGAATGCCAATACTTTTTTCCTAATCTTTGTTCCCTAGCATCAATTGTTAATTGTTTGGCTGATGATAGTTTAAGTTCTGAATATTGTGTACTGTTTTTAGTATGCATTTCACTTTTTTCGTGTTTACTTAAAAGATGGGATAAATGTTGCCAGTCTTTGCAACCATATTCACTACTAAGCTGGGGTTTTTCATCTCCGAAAAGCTTACAATACAAGCAAAATATGGAATCTTGCGATACTGAATATAACAACCATGTTCGTCTGATTTTTCTCCATTTGGAAGAGTTCGAGTGTAGTAAGAATTAGAAAATTTTCTACCCGTATCATCTTTAGGAAAGTTCAAATCCCTTACTTGAGGAGCTTCATTTTCAATCAAACAATCTCTTTGTTTTATTGTTAAATTATCTGGCCATGTACCTGGATCTTCTAAAAGTGTTTTTCTATTAACGTTACTATTTTCTGGTTCGTAGTTTAAGTCTGAATGCGCTATTCTCCATAGATCTGCTAATCCAGATTCACCGTAATCTTCCACATTTATTGAAGATGCAGAAGAAATACCTGAATCCGTCTGAAGAGTAGCCGAGACTATTATTTCTTCATATTCACCTGGCATTTCATCTGTTTGAGCATTATCATAGGACTCCATATCTTCAATACCAGAAAATTTCCCTTTTCTCTTCCTGTTCTTGTGTTGCTATTGCTGCAATTACATGTTTCATCTCTGTTGGCATATTTTCTGTTTTCCATAAAAATTTATACACCTTAAACCATACCCCGAATTTATCAAATACACTGTCGGCGCTTCCTCACCCCCTCAGCACTCGGATCCTCCCCTACTCCTGCACTTGTTCAAGGTTGCCATTCCGTCAAAAGAGACGAAAAATGGGCCTACATTTAAAGAGGCAAGTGAGTATCGATAACACCTTTTCAGACCAGAAGAAAAGGATCGGGAACAGGTATGAAAGGCGGGAGGAAGAGAGGAATGTTACCAGAGGCCGGCATTTGCCTGCTCTTACTGTTAGAGAAAGATGCCAAGGAAGGAGAGTCCGGTCCCATCTGACAGACGGCGCACCTAAGGTTTCTCCTGAGAATATCCCAAGCCAGCCGCCTTGTTTGTTTCAACCTCAGTGGTTATTCAGGAGTTTATTAAGGCAGAATGGGATAGCATAAGCACTGGATTATGCGGGAACATCCTTAAATCCATGCTGAAGAGATTGGAAATAGTTATCCAGAACAGAGGAGGGTGGATTTATTATTAATTTAAGATATAATGTTAGATTTATCATTTTATTTGTATTTCATTCGCATTGCCTGGGCAAAGGTTTCGGTGATGATTATAAATAGCATTTAGCATTTTTTCTCTGTCGACTCTCTCTCCATGCTTTCTAAATTGTAAGATCGCTTCCTGAGTTCCGAGAGTAGGAAGCTCGGATGCAACGAGAAAACTTCACTACACAACCGAGAAACCTTAAACCATACCCCGAATTTATCAAATACACTGTCGGCGCTTCCTCACCCCCTCAGTGCCCGGATCCTCCCCTACTCCTGCACCTGTTCAGGGTTGCCATTCCGTCGAAAGAGACTTCGCTCGTTTAAGTTCGCGCAGATGCCGCCGTAGAACGCCACGAGGTGTTGCATTAATTTTGGCCAGGACTGTACATGAGAAATAAAGAATCATTCTCCACAAATCAACTGCATGTTAAATATTCAAACAAGGTATTTTGTACTAGTCCTTGATATAATTTTACAAAATGGCATTCATATTATAATAATAATTCAAAGTATTCCCAGAAAGCTAATTTATTTTGGTTTTTAATATTGAAGGTATTTCTAAAAATCCAGAGACTGTAAGTTGTCCGGTAAATATACTAGGAATCACTGTAAGATACATCTTCAGTTGTGTGGAAGTTTGGATCACACTCTCTCCAACCATAGCTTCATATCTTTTCCTCTTAGGATGAACATGAACAAAAATAAAAAAAGGAGTGGAAGATTCAAGTCAATTGATTCTGAGATTATGGAAGCTGCACTCCTAAAGGCAGATCCCATGGTGCAGAACACCATGAAAATATATTTTCCTATGGCTACAAGTCTAAGTTATAGTCTGTTTTTTCCATCATAGTGTTGTTAGGAGATAGTAGCTTGTCGACGAAAGTCCTCCGTTATCTGCAATATTCTCTCCTTGAGTTATAACCCCAGCTGCCTGAAAGTACTAGAGAGCTTAAGCTAGCATGCACCATTCCATTGTTAGAAGGTATTCTTCAAATGAATTATTTAAATCAAATAGTAAGTATTTCACATTCCAACACTTCAATAGCCATTTAAATGATCCATCTCTGGACCACTGAAACTAATTAATTGTTAATGAAACATTGGGTCTTTTCAGGTAAGTTAGAAGCATAGATTCAGAGCACCACTGAGCTAAAAGGCCATGAAGGTCACTTTGTTGACCCTATGCTCATGCAAGCTGTGTGAGTCTCTAGCAGCAATGTTTCTGGAGTCGATGACTTGCATCATACTAACTCAGTGCTTTTCTTCTGAAGTCATTCTCAAGTCTGATTTACATTGGAAGTTGCATGCATAGTCCTCTGGATTTGATTGAGTGCTTTGTACTCCAAACCAATGCAAGCTGTGTGAATCTGAGTGTAACATGATTCTGCAGTTGATGACTAGCACCATACTTGAAGAGCATCGAGTGTATGTAAGTCCATCCCAAACCAGGAAAATAACATTTTCCTACTGCATTTCCTCTTCTGAGTTAGTAAATCATGTATTTTTGTTAATGTGTTTTAAAAATGAATTTCTCAATTTTTGACTAATTTCAGGAGTTACACAGATACCAGTCTCAAAAGGATTTAACACATAGATGAATATGTACAAGGTTAAGGTAAAACTTAAACCCTTGCCAATGTAGCATAGGTGCTGTATTTACATCGCTTCAATTCCCTCTCTCTCATACATACATACATTGAATTGCAAAACGTAACTATCCTTCACCTAGATGAGCTAGATAGCTGAGTTTTCTCATATTATAGAAATGAGCATATATGATTTCTATTAATGGCTTGAAATGATAACAGTTTTTCCGTGGACTTATTTGACAACTGATTTTTGCACGAGCCAAGTTTGACTGATCCCCAAACAAGGAATAGAGTGGAATGGGTAAGTATCTCTTGAGTTGTTATATAAGGATTTTGTGTATATGATTAAAGGATATGTTGCTTTGTGAAGTTTTAATGGCTTGGGGTGACAGGACAAATGGAATGACTTTGATTATTTATATATTAAGTGCATTTTGTCAGTGTCAGAAAAGCCAATAACATTTCACACATGTATATGAGATGTGAAGATTTCGGGTTACTGCACTGTGACTATTTACCATTATATTTTGCCCCCGAATGATTATTAGACAACACTGATCTATGGCCAGTTAACTATGTTTTTGAAATTTCATTAAAAGTATTTATACTTCTTTTTTTGTTGCAAATATTTCCTAAAAAATTAATATTAAAAACAACGAATATAATATATAATATAAGCCATTGAAGGAAAACCCAATTAGAAAGGAAGATTTAGATAGAAAATATTAGTGTCTTGTAATTTTACCATACTGCCATTGCATGGAAGTAATAGGAGCTGGCAAAACCTTAAATGCAGGACCATCAGAGATAATTGAAAAGTTCTCTACCAAGGTATTTTGGAATACATTTCTAAAAATAAACCCACCCATTTTATTGATTTACCATGCCTGGTGGAAGTGAGCGCATATCTTATTGATGCTTCAAGCAACGCTGCACCAAGCAGCTATAGTAGGGAGCACGAACGAAGGTGGGTGACAACTGGATACGCAGAAGACCAGGAATGTCATGTTGTTTCTCTCGCCCAATGAGCATCAGTCAGTTACAGCGGCTCTTGGCGTATGGTTAGTACATTTGCGGTGTGATTTTTGTGCTATTTGTGTGTTTTACGATCGAGATTTTAATAGTACCATCTTGTGGTGCTCTAAAATGGAGGGCGAAGGAAGTAAATGCAAGTTTTTGTACCAACAAACAAGAGAAATCGTATATAAAGTGTATCAGTACTTCAAAAACGAGATGGAGCATGCAGACAATTCAACACGTACAGCTGGTTAAAATGTTGCCAGCTGTCAAGAGCGAATGCTAGCGGCATAGCACTACGTGCATCATGCATTGTTTTCCGAGTGAAAGCTTATGCAGAGTTGCAGCAATGTAGTGTGTATTTCTCTCTCTGTGCTGTAATCATGACTCACCCACCTTTGTTCATGCTTCCAACTATAGTATAATATTATTGGTGCCATATTTTAATGGAAATTCTCGTTGCTTGACTTATTCAGGCATTGTTTAGCATACAATATAAGTAACTATACAGAATTAACGTGATACTATTTGTTTCACTTATGAATCATGAATCTATTCTGGAACATAGAGAATTGTTCCAAGCAACATATAACAGATGATTTAAATAAAAAAACAATCTGGCTACTTACTTTGACCCAAAGCCGCATTAAATTAGTTGGGGGCCCCTGCAGACAAATTTTTAGAGACCTCTTCTAATTTTTGCCACATGCACAGGCTTGCAGATTATTCGAACAAAAATGGAAAATGAAAGGATTGAAACGAGATGAACTTTTTTATAGCTATTTTATTATGAAAGATGAGAAGGTAACTGTAGATAATATAGTCTGACGCCTGAGCTGGAGATTAACGCGCGTGTTTGAATAAATACATCACATTGGCGGCGAGGATGCCGAATTTTATGGACAAATTTGTACAAGGGGAGGATAATTGGGACGCGTATGAGGAAAGGTTGGAACAATTTTTTATAGTAAATGATGTAGGGTCAGACTTCGCCATTCATTTGGCGAAAAAGAAAGCCATTCTGCTTTCATCGATTGGTAAGGAGACGTACGAAGTGTTGAGGGACATTTGCGAGCCAAAGAACCCGGTAGATTTGAAGTACGATGAAATCACTGCCGCGCTACGAACGCAATATTCACCGAAGCGATCAGTCATTGCCGAAAGACACCGATTCAACGAGCGGGTTCAAAGGAACGGGGAGTCAGTGTTAAATTTCGCGGCAGGGCTCCGGAAGGGCTCCAGGTTTTGCAAATACGGTGCTTTTTTAGATCAGGCTTTACGCGTTTGTTTTGGGGTTGCAAGACAAATCTACAGTAAAAACATTGTATCTCGAGTCCGAGACACTCTCTTTCGAAAAGGCGGTGGAATTAGCGGTCGCGAGAGAGAGAGGGCAAGCGAAAACGTGGAAGCGTGCGGGAAGTCTCAAGACCACATTACGGCAGCAGTCGGGGAAAATTGCAGCGTACATCGCGTGGGAAGAGACGCCAACAGCCGCAGCCACGTGGGAAGATCGCCAGAGTTCCACGAGGCAGAAGAAGAAGAACCGGAAGTGCACAGAATAAGGGCGCGAGGAAGCGGGAGAGACGGCCGACAGAATCCGGAGGCATCGAGAGGGAACGACGCCGGAGAAAGATGCTATTGCTGTGGACGCGAGGAACATAGAAGTAGCAGATGCAGATTCCGGTCCTATAGATGCGATATATGCCATCAACTTGGACACCTGAAGGCAATGTGTAAAAGGAGAGTAGATGTTAAGAGAGAAGGTCAGAGCATTTTTCACCAAGTTGCTTCCACTTATGTGAACGATGAGACGGAAATTGAGGTAGGAGATCCAATCAGGGAGTTTGGGGAGAAAGATGTACCGTTGTTTAACATGAGGGAATCTGGAATCGAAGATGTAGGGCCATGGTTTGCCGAAGTTAAAGTAGAAAACAGAGATGTTCGAATGGAAGTCGACACAGGTTCTGCCATTTCAGAAGCATTGTACGAGGAAGTATTTAGTAATATTCCCCTGAGAACTACGAATGTGAGGTTGAGATCCTATGCAAATACGATTATTCATCCAAAAGGCGTCGCAAGGATAAGGGTTTTGTTTGCAGGGAAAAGTGCAATGTTACCCTTATTTGTAGTAAGTAATGGAGGACCACCACTTCTTGGGAGAGATTGGCTAAAAACCCTGAAAATGAACATACTCATTCACAAGGTGGAAGTTTTAACAGAAAACAAATTGGAACGTCTTTGGGGGAAGTTTAAGAACCTGTGGGATGGTGGGTTGGGCTCATTCAATAAAGGGCAAGTGGGATTGAGTTTGAAGGAAAGTGCCAAACCAGTTTTCTGCCGTCATAGAGCGTTAGCTTTTGCCTTGAAAAGTAAAGTAGACAATGAAATAGATAGGTTGATCGAATTGAAAATCCTGTACCCTGTTTAATTCAGTGAGTGGGCCACACCAGTTGTTCCTGTTGCCAAAAATGATGGCAGTGTGAGGATTTGCGGTGATTTTAAAATTACAATAAACCCACAACTTCCAAGAGTTGAAGAAATTTTTGTAAAATTACAAGGGGCGGGGAAAGATTTCAACAGTTGATCTGTCTCAGGCATATCAACAATTGATTTTAAAAGAAGATTCTCAGAAATATTGCACTATCAACACCCATAGAGGGCTTTTTAGGTATAGGAGACTCCCATTTGGAATAGCGTCTGCACCTGCGATTTTTCAAAGGGCAATGGACCAGGTTCTTCAAGGGTTAAAGGGAGTGGCATGTTTTCAGGATGATATAATAATCACAGGCAGAGACGACAAGGAGCACATAGAGAATCTGGAAAGACTGTTGGAGAGATTAGACGGGTGTGGATTCAAGGTAAATAGATCAAAGTGTAATTTGCTGTTGAAATCTGTTGAATTTTTGGGACACACAATTGATAAGGAAGGCCTACATGCATCCACATCCAAGGTTGAAGCAATCAAGAATTCCCCAATCCTTCAGGGTGTTTCCCAATTAAGAGCCTTTCTTGGCATAGTTGAATACTATTCAAAATTTCTGCCAGGGTTAGCCTCAATGTTACATCCCCTTCATAAACTCCTTCAAAAGGATGCAGGAGTGCAGTGCAGCAATTAAGGCAGTCAAGGAGGCAGTCATATCCACCAAGGTACTAGCTCACTATACCCCATCCCTTCCTGTTATTTTGGAGTGTGATGCTTCTCTGCATGGGTTAGTGGCTGTGATTCTCCATAAATTTCCAAATGGCGAAGAGAGACCAATAGCTTTTGCCTCCAGGTCCCTCAGTAAGACAGAGAGAAATTATTCCCAGATAGACAGGGAGGCATTAGGAATAATTTGTGGGGTGAAGAGGTTCAGCCATTATCTTTATGGGAGGAAATTTATATTGAGAACCGAACACAAGCCTTTGATATTTATATTTGGGGAGAAGAAAGGCATCCCCCAAATGGCAGCTAATAGATTGCAGAGATGGGCCATCATATGGGAGAGGGGGAAGAAATGGGAGAGGGGGAAGATTTGGAATTTGTTCTAGACGAGTTTAATGGTGGGGGTGATGAGTTTTGGGAGTTAATACACATCGTGAGAGTTCATAGGCCATACGAGGTGGGCGATAATTTTGGGGAGGATGATGTAGGTACTATAGTCTGACGCCGGAGCTGGAGATTAACGCGCGTGTTTGAATAAATACATCACAGTAACATATTGCAACATAATTTTATTTTAGGATAGTATTTTCTTCTTTTTGCCCAAGCAAAATCTGCTATGACATCTTCATAATCTATTTGAAAATGCTCTTTTTGCACTGCAATTCGTGACAGGTAAATAGAGATAGATACATGCTCTATGCCACGTCGGCATTAGGAAAAATGGATTTGTTTCTTCTGATCAGTTTTATGATCTTAGGCTGAATGCATTGCGCTATCAAATGATTTAGAAAACTGTACTATTTCATCGGGAAAGGAACTGTCGAGATCTGATGAGTACATCTCTCCCATTTCCATTGCTGCAGCAAAAATATCAGTTTCGTTCAAGACTAAAAATTCCATAAAAAAAAACAAACTTTGCCTTTGTCAATTTATATGCAGTAAGTCCATCGTCCAAGCACATTCGTAATTTATCAAGAACTGGCACTATATTTTCAACGTGAAACTTTTGACTTCCTGTTAAAATAACTTGATCTGCTGAAGTTGCATCATTTGCCGGTATTTGTTTTAATTTTCTGGACACCTCGCTCCCAAACTGTTCTTCTACAGTGCCTAAAAGTTGATGAGCTTGTATTGCAATATTGTCGAATTTTTCAGATAGTGCATTTAGGTATTCCTTTAATGAATTCAAAAGAGGTACAGCAGTGGACACATCAATAGTCTTTTCTGGAAGCTTAACACTTGTAGCATCAAATCATTGAAGAAGTTTATCGCCAAATGCAGTCATAAATGCGATAGCTATTGTTTTAATTCTCTTCAGAGAAGCCGTTGCTTCATTTTGAACAGTTTCTCGTGTCAGTATTCTCAGATAATTCTTCAAGGTTTCTATAAATTTTGTGATAGTATTAATGTAGGACACAGTTCTTGCTGAGGATCATATTCTACTAAGGTTTTTAAGGGTAATTGTCCTATCTTTTCCGTTTGTTAAGCCATCATAAATATGGTAAAATGTTGGTGTATTGAACGTCAGAATAACAAAATATTCAGTAAAACAAAATAATCTTCTCTCCCATGCCAATTTACTGTGTAACATTATGTAAAAATGTTTCATTTTAATAAATATCATTGCAACAAAAATATCAGTTGAACTCGATAAAAATGCATCCCGGTACGAAAAAATTCGATAATTATAACAAAGTTTGTAAAATGAAAACAATACGATTTACTCATTTTTATCTTTACTGGGTTTGATTTTTAATATCTGGCAATGCATCATTGATTTAGACTCTGTGAAATCTCAGTCCAGGCAAATGTATTGGACAATTACCCAATTACTAGCAACCAATAGGCAGGTTCTTCACAGCTCTATCTGACCGTTCAGAAAAAATTGACTTTTTTGTTAGTAATTCATGGTTTCTTTCTTTATAATTATTTTGTTTTATGTAAGCATCGTTCTGAAATTTTGGCTCAAGTGCTATATATCCCCCTTGACTGTGTTTCCGCAAATGACTATGGCCAAATACGGAACAACGTCCTATAGTAGAGGTTAAACTCTCTTTATCCGGGTTTGGTTTATGCAAATTCGCTATTATGCGATAAACTTATTACTACCGGAATTTCTTTTTATGCATCTTTGCTTCGCTCTTTTCGATTATGCTCTCAGTGCAATACAGATGCAAGAAAGTTCTCCTCTACATCAAAAGGTGACCATTCTGTCTCTCATTGTCATTTATGCCATGCGTATTAATAGTATAGTAAAAGAGATGAGAGTGGAGAGGATATTGTAGAGTGGAGATGAGATGGAGATTTTGTGTGATACTGTTTGAACACACTTGAGAGGTTTTGTCTCCTTGCCCGCAGAACTTGGGTTGGGTCATGACTTTAAACCTCCACTATTATTTCACCCACAACAGCCACCACTTATGTTAGCCTGCTTCATTTTATAATTTACGATGTTAATTGTTTTAAGTTTGTATGTAGTGCATAAGATGTCGTTATGGAGTGAAAGAAGATCGGCTTGGAGGGGATTTAGGATAGCTTGTGGAATGTATTCCTATCTTTTACGTGTAAATATCGGTTCTATTTATGCGGATTCGCTATATGCGTTACTTTACTGGAACGCAACTCCCGCTTATAGTTGGGGAAACCTGTAATATGTTCTTGTATGAGTAAACATTATTCGCACATCAGAAAACTTTTCCTTTTTAGGTGCCCTTTACCAGTGAAGTGATAGTAGCAGCATTCCTTATGGGCACATCTTGTCCGTCGTAACTTTCATCTCTTAAATCACTGGACGGATTTTAATTATATTACGTAGGAGCAGTGGCGGATCCAAGGGAGGGGCGATCGCCCTCCCCTTGGAGGACCCCATTGCCCTCCTCTAGGTGCATTCTTAAATTCATTCCGCGCAACATCCATTGTTTCTACACCAAAGATTAAGTTTGTATGACAAGGGAAATAAAGATTCTGATGGGGTAGGGATTTTCAAAATGTATGGTTGTTGGCAGAGGAGGAATCAAGACGGGGGAGGGGTAATTGGAGCAATCGCCCCCTCCTTGGGAAGGTTCTGGATCCGCCTCTGCGTAGGAGTGATATTAAAATTTATCTCCCAATTGTGAATTTGAACTGCATCTGTCAATTAGAACTTCCACTTTACATAATTACTTTAATAAACTTATACTCATATCTTATTAAATGGCATCAGTCAAGCAACAATTGAAAACCATAAATTTCTCTCCTTAGCTCTTATATGATCAGTAAGGTATAGATTAAAAATTTACTCCGAGGACGCCATATACCACAAAGAAGTCTGCGAGACCACATAATTACGAGTTATAGATTTAGAGATGAAAATTCGAGAAAATCCCGAACAAAATATCGCATATTTTGTTAACATCGGTCGATAAGATGGCTCTCTCAGCAAACAATAATTAAAAATCCACAAATTTCTCTCCCTAGCTCTTATATGATCTGTAAGGTATAGATTGAAAAATTTATTCTGATAGAGGACTTCATTAACAATAATAAGTTCTGTGAGACCACATAATTACGAGTTATAGTTTCGGAGATAAACATTAGAAAAATTCTCAAGAATAACATCGCATATTTTGTTTACATCGATCACTAAGACTCTTAGCAAACAACAAATAAATACCATATTTTTCTCTTCGTTGCTCTTGTATGATCTGTAAGTTATATATTAAAAAATTATATGGTTATAGGACAACATTTGCTGCAAAACAAGTCTGTGAGATTACATAATTACGACTTTAATTTTGGGTATAAAAATTCAAGAAGTGCCCTAATTTTGTACGTATTTCCTATACAGAATTCCTTTGAAAGCTCTGTGTATTCCATTTTCTGGAGTATACTTTTCTACCTTCTTATTCCAATAAAAGCTTCTGTTAAGATGGGTTTGGGGAATCCCTCCCTTTCTCCATTAACTAGAAAGTTATAGGTTGGTGGCCCTGGAGAATCTTAAGGTAGCTAAGGTTTTTACAATGATCCAGGAGGAAACTAAAGTCTCAGATAGGTCATTCGATTATTTTGCACTATGACTGTATATTACTGTATGCATGCATTCCTTTTTGTGATGAGTGGGTGGGTCCCACATTACAAATTTTAATTCAATATTCCTTATGAAAATGAGATATTAAAAAATATATTAATCTAACACTAGCCATAAATCAGCACTGCTATAAATAATGAGACAGTTTTGTTTTGATGGAAAAATATAATTTCAGATATCACAGAAATAAACGATTTGTTATTTTCTGGATGATATAGGAAGCATTCCATGTAGTACAATTGATAAATATTAAAGTATCTAGTGGAAAATATCAAGTTTTTTCCTTTGAACAACATTGTTTTGAGTTGCTATGGTTGGACAAGAAAATATTTTTTGAATTAGAGAGGAGGAATAAGGTCAACTTTGTCCTCGGAGGGACACCAGCTATATTTTGATGAGGAAAAAATTGATTGCTGAAATTAAGAAACATGCAACAAATCGAAATTTGATTGGAATAATTGAATATCAAAATTGGGGTTCTACTAGATTTGAAACAGCAAATTTTACATCTGCTTGATTAGTTGTCTTTTTAAGTATTAACTGGATTTTGTTCATGAGGTTGTCTTTTCTTTGGCATTCAAATACTGTATAGACCTATAGTTAGTCCATATGAACTGATAGTGCCTGCATTACTGACATGCTACTAATTTTTATAAATAATTGTTTAAAACAATATATTGTGAAATAACAGATTCGATAAAATTACTATATTATCTTGCATGTAAGATGCACCCAGATATTAGAACAGAATTTTCAGGAAAAAATTAAATGCATGCTTTTTATCTTATCTAATTCACTGGATTGCTGTATGCCTAAATAAACAAAGCAAGGTTTATTCAACATAGAAGGCTTGAAAATCGCCAACACTGCTCCTACAGTCATCACTGCCGACACTCACATAAATCTTTACTTTATTCATGTACTCAACACAAGTTCACTAAATCATGGGCTGTTTTATTTATCCTGATGGAGTCACCTCACGATTTGGAGATTTCATCCATTTGTTCCATTACTCAAGCATGAATGCCTTAAATAGCCAACGACCAAAGAAAAGTATGAGTTGGTTAATTTCATTTGATAGATCTATGTGATGTTTGAATCTGCATGTATTGATGTGCTTATTTATTTAGGTACTTCAAAGAAGATGGTGAGACTGCTAATACATGGTCTACATTTCATTCATCATGATGGAGTCACCTCATGATTTGGAGATTTCATCCATTTGGTCCATGACTCGAGCTTAAATGGCCAAAGACCAAAGAAGAGTAGGGAATGAACAAAGTCTACAGTTGTAGGCATTAATTTGTGGAATTTTTTACATATTCTAAAGTGAGAAAATTTGTAAAATATTTAAAGTGGAAATATAAAAATTTTCTCATTTTAAAATAAATAAGGAGTGGTTAATTTTATTTGACAAATTCATGCAATGTTTGAATTTGTATGCACCTATTTATTTACATAGGTACTTCAAAGATGATGATGATGATACTGCTATAAAATCATCCAATCTAGAGTACCTACATGCCCGCACCAGAAGTTACTGTTTTCAATGGAAGGAAGATTTCTGCATGTAAGTAGAACCCTAGAAGGTGTAAATGGCAGGAATTGAAATAATGTTTTTTACATTTGGATTAGAGAAGGCGAACCATCATTTAAACATACTAAAACCAATTTTGAGATCAATAGTTGAAGAAAATGACAACTGTCCACAACAAAAATGAGGAAAAGACAAATCCAAGTCTATGATATTCATCCTGGATTACATAATGGAGGAAAATGAAGAAGAGGAGCATAATACATGAAACAAAGGAGGAAATTGATGAAGAGAGATGTTACAGGTGTTTAATGCATGACATAGAAGAGGAAGATGATGAAAAGACCTGTTGAAGTTTTGAAATGCATGACATAAAAGAAGAAGATGATTAAGAGATCTACTATAGGTCTGAAATGAATGACATAGATAAGGAAAATGATGAAGAGACCTGTTACAGGTGTGAAATTCATGTAATGTTGGAGACAGGCAATGAAGAGGCATATTAAAGATGTGAAATTCCTGACATTAAGGAAGATGATGAAGAAGAAACCTTTTAAAGGTGTGTAATGCATGACATAGAGGTGGAAGATGATGATGTGACCATTTATAGGTGTGTATTTATTATTCTTGTGTTGCCTCTGTACAAATTTTATTTTCAGGTTGTCCTTTGCTGTTTGTATGTTATTTTTTAAAAAGATAAAATGGAGAGAATCCCAATGCAAAGGGAGATTTTTGGGTCTTGCCACATAGAGGTACACAATGTATGCTCCTGACATTTCACAGTGCTCACCGACTGCCACTTCCGGAAAATCTCCCTTTGCACTCAACAATGCCATGAATGTCTCCAATTGAATCACAATATCTTTGTAGTTGATGATTAGTAATATCCAGAGACTGATTATTATGAAGATGGGACTTCTATTGCACTATAAATATTAAGGTGAATTATGGTGTTGGGTTTATTTTATTTTTATCTTAAAGGAATTTACAGTTAATTTATTATATGATCGTATATATGTTCCTTTTTAAATATATATGTATTTAGGATACTGTTTCATTACTACCTATAGATCACCCATTTATTCAATATGCCGTATTTGAGAAGAATCACATACTAATACCAATTTGGAGGGTAATAGGTGACAAAAGAGACGAATAAATTTTTCTTAATTCTGGGAGCAACTCACACACCCTCTGGACTCCTTTTGCACACCCTCTAGGGGTGCAGGCTCCATAGGTTAAGAAACCCTGGTTTAGCAGAACGATTTCATTTTCTTTGCTAAAATTTTTAGTTATATTCTTTAGAGTTGTCCAAATCGTTTTTTAATTAAGTTTTGTTTCAATGCGGTGCTCTTCTGACAATGTGGCTTGGAATCATGGATCAAAATAAATAGCAGATTTCACTAATGCTAAATACCTTTTTTGTATTTTATTAAATTTCCATGGGCATGTCTTGCAAAAGGAGTTTTTAAATTTGAAGTTGCAAGTTTGCATTTTAGCCATTCAGCATGAAAAGCTGTCATCGTTCACTGCTGTAATTGGAGGATTCTTGTAACTTGAGCTGCTGGAGCTAATGCTCCCACAATTACATTAGTTTTCTCCCAATGGATGGGCTGAAGATGTAGATCATTTTTGGCAGCTGCTAAATCCAGATAGGAATTTTAAAAATTAGCAGAGTTTCAACCATATTATATGTGGATGACCATCTTGTTGGGCAATCTTTTCTTAGATTTTTAACTAGTGCTCTTATTGTAGCCAAACATTGTTCCTGACATTTTATGCTCTCATTAACAGCCAGTTGCAATGTATGAGCCACACAATGTATACCCAATATATATAATGTACTAGATTCATTGTTGCTTTCAGTTGTCATTCTTTCAGCTACAAATAAATTCATATTTTGAACAATTTCTCCTAGAATTTGAACAATCTTATCATTTTCGATTTCACCATCAGCATCAAATTCATGAGTAGATAAAATATTTGGAACATCTACATTCTCAAACAATTCTTCCTCAAGCTGTTCTACATCTGCAGCTTTATGAAGTAGACAAATTGTTCGTTAAATCTTTTGAAGTTCTGTCAATTTTGTTGAGAATGTCCATAACTTTACAAGATAAAAAATCTCCAATATGTTTTCTGCTTAATTCCATCATTGCTAATGTTCGAACAACAATCATCGAATCCTGAACAAACTGGATATTCACTCCTAATATGGAGCATTTTATTTCTTGTGGCACAATGATGTTTTAATGATAATTCTCTTAGTTTGCTTTTTACTTCCTGTCAAATTTTCATTTTTATTGTATCTGCTTCTATGTTAATAAAAAATTTAACATTTTTTGTTTTATCAATAAATTTGCATTAGTCAAAGCTGAATTAAAATTAATTGCATTTAGAACAGGGTTGAGAATTTTCATTAATCCGGTGTCTTCATTGACAGTTATAAGTCTCCCATTGACAGTAACCATTTTGATATATGCATTTTTAGCCACATCACTGGAAATTCTAGCGCCTTCTCTCTCTCGTACTAAAGCATTCAAAGCACGCTTTCCTTACGCATATAGTATAAGGACGACAATATAATCCCGAGGTTTAACAATGGCACGGTCGGCAAGGTAACATATCGTTAAAAAGCTTTAAAATTTCTAATAAATGTGATTTAAACGCATAAATTGAGCGGTTTGGAATCGTAGGTGTAATTTGACGATAACAATATTCAAAGAACGCTTTCACCCATAATGTGTGAAATAACGATAGGATTTCGAGGTTTAACAATGTACTTGGTTGGCAAGGCAATAACCCAATTAAATGCCATGATTTCCCCAAAATATGATAAATAAACTTTTAACATGAGAAATTTCAAACTAGGCAAGAAATGATGAACAGAATAAGAAACTTAATATTTTTTTCTTTAAAATGGGCTAGATTCGAAGATCATAGGTTAATTTCTTCTTATTTAGATCACAAAAAGAATAAAAGCCTGCAAGTCAATAAATCGATTTTTACGTGTTATCATATGGGAAATGGAATTGCCTACCTTGGAGTCGAACCTAGGACTCTTTTCGACATTTCTTTTCGTCATCATCTTACAATATGTGAATCGATCATTTCTGCCAAATATCAAAAATGAATCTCGCTCCATTATTGAGTTATTCGCATTTTTATAGCGTGACAGAGAGAGAGCCACAAAGGGACAGAAGTAGCCTTTTATTATTGTTAGATAGACTAACGTAATTGCCCGTCAAATATGACGGGTATGTGCAGATTATGTACTAAAATTAAGGTACTTCCCAATCATCCTCCCTTTCTTTCTGCCTCCATCCCATTTTATTCCCTCCTTCTCTCCCTATTAAATGTAAGAATGGACCTTCTGGTCTAAATTTCGCCCGAATAAAGACGATTATCTATCTATCCCTATTCCCTCTCCCTCCATCTCCTCCTATTCTCTCTCCCTCCCTCCCCCTATTCTCTTTCCCTCCTTCTTCCCCTATTCTCTTTCCCTCCCTCCCCCTATTCTCTCTCGCTCCTATACTCTCTCTCGTATTTTCCCTCTTTCTTCTCCTCATTCTCCACCCCTCTCTCCTTCCTATTCTTTACCCTCTCTTCCTCCCACCCATTCTCCTCCCTTTCTCCTAAAATTTAATTAGCTTTATTCGGAGGAAGTGCAATATATCCCCCCTCAAAATAGCGCCACAAACGGACAGTTATTTCTTTAATTACCATGTCAACCCTAAATAAAAAAATCTGATTAGCTCATTATATAAATTCCTGCCAAATTTCAATTTTCTATATACATCATTGATCGAGTTATTCGCGTTTTAATAGCTTGACATTCAGACCAACGGACTGAAAATTTAGCCTTTTATTATTGTTTTTGTGATTCTTTTAATCCTCCCTTTCTCTCCCTATTTCCCAAACCATCCTCAAGTCCACCATTCTTCAACCTCTCACGTAACTAGTCGCCCAATCCTTCACCCTCTATAATTTTTACATACTGGGTTTGTTCATTAAAACGTCCAGGATGCCCCACAGATGTTCATACCGTTTTTATTCATTTATATTGAACTAGAAGGTTTATCCGGCTTTGCACGGGTTGCTGTAAATGAGATATAGAACATATTACTAAAATTAATATACTTTATTTAAAACTTTTCATATTGATTTCTGAAATACAAATTATCTACTAATTTACTACTTCTTAATATTAAGGTTAACTATATATAAACTAATTAATAAATTTATTAATCGCACTTAAAATCATACAAAATAAAATACGTTGTTATATGTTTAAATCATATTAATTGGAAAATTTTAAGCTTTTAGCGATATATTGCCTTGCCGACCGTGTCATTGTTAAACATAAAAATCATACCGTTATTTTTTTAATATACTAGGGGCTCCGCCCCTACGCGCGTCAACCCCGTGCCTCGCTCCAAGAGGTGAATTCGTCTGCTGCCCGTGTGCAACCCTGAACCTCCTCATTTCGGCATATATTTAAGATAGAAAACTATATTTAGCTCTATTTTCGGGCTTCTCTCTCCCTTCCTCCCATTCCCCTCCCTCTATCCCTATCTCTACCTCCCTCTCTACTTTCCTATATCCCTCCCTCCCACCAAACCTCCCGCTTTCCCTCATTCTCTCGCTCTCTTCTTCCCCCTTTATCTTCTCTCTCTTTCCTTCCTTCTCTCTTTCACTTTTTTTTTTCTCTATACTCCCGTCTTCCTCCGTTTTCCCAATACGGTCCAATATAATTGTACGAGTACGGCAACAATGCTGGTTGTTCTTGGCAACGAAATATCTTATTCACGAAGAACTTGAAATTTTCTTCTTTAAAACAATTTTCTGAGTCAATTCGAATCGTATTTGAAAATCTACGGTAGGAGAGGATTTAAGTTTCTAATTTCAGCAACAATTATAAGTAATTTTAAAAAGCAAACGAAAGATGTCTTAGGCTCTTTTACAAGTTCATCTAATAGGAGAATGGAAACTATCTTGCCCATTTGTCACATGCAGAAACTCACGCGAGTATTATAATTAAAGTTTCGTCGAAATCGGACTGACCTATCATGATTTATTTACCCAGTGCTCTACTACGTGGATGCCGAGTTTGAAAGCCTAATTCCATCTAAAAGTCCTCTTTAGAATCGTGCCTGACAGCAAAAATGCTCCAATTTTCATCTTATGGGAATTTTTCGAATTTTCAAAATTTCTTTTAGGGCACTTGCACTTAAAAACTTCCCGTTTTCACAATATTTCCTTTGTTTGTAAATCATTAACAATCAGTTTGCAAAATTTCAGCTATATATATATATATATATATATATATATATATATATATATATATATATATATATATATATATATATAACGATACGGAAAAAGAAATAATATGATAAAATAAATGCAACGAGAGGTTGAGAGGGATAGGAAGGAGCCAGTGAACACTTACCATACGGTGGTGGACGTCGACAGCGATAGAGGAAGGCTTGTAATTTGGAGCTTTCGGGCAACACACGCCCTTCTTCAGCGAGAGAAAAACGAAGACTAAAATAAGCGTAACACTGGAGGTAGGGGTTCGGGAAAAGAAGGGGGAAGGGGAAAGAGGGGTAAGAGGAAAGGAAAAAAGGGGTGATTGGAGTGGGAGTGTTAGCGAAGGTTTAAACCTGGTAAGGAGAGGGAGAGGAGGATGTCAATATGGGCTAGTTCCCATTGACGGAGTTGTGGCGCGGGGAAACTACTTGGAAGAGCACGAATAGTTTTTACTGTGAAGCAGCTATTGAAGGGAAGGGAGTGGGTTAACGCATGGTCGGCCACCGGAAGGGGGCGCCTAAGAGAGACGCTATTCTGATGGCCGTTCATGCGGATGTTAAGGGGTGTGGTTGTGAGGCCTACATAGAACGCAGGGCATTGTGTGCAGGTAAGAAGATATATTACGTTTTTGGAGGTACAAGTGCTGCGGGATAGGATAGGATAGGAGATTTGGGTAACGGAGCTGGTAAATGAGGAAGAAGTATCTAAGATGGGGCAAGTGAAGCAACGTGGTCTTTTACAAGGGGAGGAACCTGCGGGGGAAGGTGGAAGACCGGTGGGGAGTTCCTTGCGCCATAGCAGGTCGCCAAGATTCCTAGGTCGGCGGAAGGATATCATAGGGGGCTTAGGGAAGAGTAGCGTAGTTGTGGGTGTGTTAAGGAGAATTGGATGGGCGGCCGCGAGGATGTTATTTAGGGCTTCGTGAAGCCCCGGGTGAAAGGTTGTGGTGAGAGTCAGAGGGACTTCTGTCTTCGAGGGTGGGTTCAAGATTGGTGGGTGTCTGGAGGGTGTGGAGATGGCGCGATATATTTCATTGCGGACTAAGTCGGCAGGGTATCCTCGATTGAGGAAAGCCTCAAGGAGTAAGGCGCAATGCTCGGATAGCGAGGTGCTATCCGAGCAGATTCTAAGGCCACGCCTGGCGAGGGAGTACGGAAGAGATTTCTTTGTGTGTTGTGGGTGGCAGCTGGTGTAGTGGAGGTATTGTAGGTGGTTGGTATCTTTAATGTGCACCGAGGTGCCAATGCGTCCATTACGGAGAAGGAGGTTAACGTCGAGGAACGTGGAGTGTGTTGTAGAAGAGTGATGAGTGAAAGAGAGGGTGGGATGGGTGGAAACTGTCTGAAGGAAGGAATTAAGGGATTCCGCCCCATCGGACCACAGAAAAAATATGTCGTCGATGAAGCGGAGCCAGAGGAGGGGCTTTTGGGGAGAAGATTCAAGGAGCTGGGATTCCCATTCACCCAGAATGCAGTTGGCGTAGGAGGGAGCCATCCGAGTGCCCATTGCGGTTCCTTTAATTTGGATGAAATGATGCCCTCCGAACGCGAAGTTGTTTTTGGTGAGAACCATTTCCGCCAGTGAAGTGAGGAAGGCAGTAGAAGGTTTCTTCTCTCCAGACCTGTTGTCAAAGCAGGCTCGAAGAGCAGCAAGTCCATCGGTGTGGGGTATATTGGTGTAAAGGGAGCAAACATCTAAGGTAACCATGATGGTGTTTGGTGGGAGTGGGTGCTGGAGTGCTTTTAGGCGTTTGAGAAAGTGGTTAGTGTCTTGGACGAAGAAGGGGAACTGTTGGACGAAAGGCTTTAGGTGATGATCGACGAAGGCGGAGATTCGCTCAGTTGGCGAGTCGAAGCTCGCGACGATCGGGCGACCTGGATTTCCGGGTTTATGGATTTTGGGAAGGAGGTAAAAGTTGGGGGTACGGGGGTTAGGGGGCACGAGTAGAGCGGTTACATTCTGGGACAGTCCTTCATGTGTTCCCGCTGAGTGAAGGAAAGAGGAAATATCGGAGGCGTGGCGGTTAGTGGGATTAGAGGTGAGGGGGCGGTAGGATGATTGGTCGGAGAGTTGGCGAAGAGCCTCTTTGTTGTAATCCTCCCTATCAAGGATTACCAAGGTAGAGCCCTTATCTGTGGGTAAAATTATAATATTTTTGTTTGACCTAAGTTGGGATAAAGCGTGTCTTTGGTCTCTGGAAAGATTATCGTGGTGATCGAGAGATTTAGGGAAGTCCGGGTGAGAGATAGCGTTGGAAATATAGAAAATGTAAAGCTCAACGGGGTGGTGTGACGGGAGAGTAGGGGGTGTGTTGGGATGGAGGTTTGAATAGGGAAAGGGGCTCGGTTCGATTGATGGGAGTGGGTGGATTTGGGGATGCAGTGGTATTGAAGGTTAGTTTTAGACGAAGGGAACGGGCATAGGATTGAGTGTCCGCTAGAAGGCGGAAATGGTCGAACTTCGGGGTGGGAGAAAAGGAGAGTCCCAGGGAGAGCAATTTGCGTTCTGCGGGGCTAAGGTCATGTGTGGAGAGATTTACAATGTCCTCCTTGTCAAGATTGCGTAGAGGGTGGGACGGTGTTTTGGCGGAATGTTGCAGTTTAGGGTCGCAGCACGTTGGTGTGGGTTTTACTTTGTATAGAGGGGGAGGAGTGGGAATTCCAAGAAGGTCGGCCAAGCTGGGTTTCTGTCCGAGGAGGGGAGGCGGAGGGTGGGTTGTGTTCCCCTGGTGGGGAGGGGTAAAAGGAAGGGGAAGGCCCATCTGGAAGTGCTTCATGCAAAGGCAGGAAAGTTTCCTCATGAGTCGGGTCTCGTGGCTAAGTTTGTTTCTGTCCGCGTCTTTCCGCGCACTTACAATGTCCTCGCGGGAGGCCGGAGAGGACTTAATGATTTGTTCTTGTAGGGAGATAGCAACATTGAAATGGAAGTTAGCAAGGGATTCATATTCATGAAGGACTGAGCGGGTGAGGGACATCGAAAATAAATGTTGTTGGGCGGCAATTTTGGGCCGAATAAGGGGGGTATTTTGATTGTAAGACCGTTGGGAGTGATTCCAAGCGCTAGGCAAGATTCAAGAAACCTAATTTGGCAGGTGAGGGATGTGAATTTATGTAGGTGGCGGCGAAAGCGTAGAAAGTCTTGCATAGTGAGACAAAGAGGAAATAAACCCTAAAGAGAAACGAAAGAAAATAGAAAAGTGCTGTAGGGAGTGGATAGCGTGAAGAAAATAGAGGGAAGGAATAATATAATATAACGATACGGAAAAAGAAATAATATGATAAAATAAATGCAACGAGAGGTGTGTGTGTGTATAAATAGATGATTAAGTACCTTTAAATTACTAAGGCATTGTTCAATCCTACCCATCATTTCTGACGTGCAGTGAATTAATATTATTTTGTAAGGCTCATTAAATGTTGACAATGAGTCTTGGATTTTTGTATTTTGAATTAGAGCCATGTTTTTGACGGGCAATTGCACTAGTTAGTACATAAAATATATTTAAAATGATAAATTTTACTCACATATTATTTATATTTATTGCTAATTTATGTAATAAAATTATATTTACTGTTTATCTTTCTTGTGTTATCGAATTTCACAAAGAATTTCTACGGTGAATTGTATTCAGTCTATTTGCTCTTCGCGAAAGAATGGTTTTCTCAGAAACAAAATCCAAGCATTACGTTTTAAAAAAACGTTTTCGTTAAGTACATTCAGAATTCTTTATGAGATTCATTCAACCGCGGTTACATTATCAGAACACCTTTTTGTGGAAATATTTTTCAGCTTGCATTTAGCTTTTTGATCGTATCTATCATTTTCCTTTCTTCGACTTTGGCATCGATGTTGCGTACAGCATTAAAACTGCACATTGCATCACAAATGAAAATCGATCAAGTAGAAAATAACGATACCATGGACAGCCGAAGGGATGAGCGAGTTTTCGAAGCGCGAGTGCCATTTAAGCGCAGCACGGTGTTTTTTAGCGCAGCGTACTTGGTACAATTCTTACGCAATCTAAAAATGACTAATCCAAATGAAAACAGAGGCAAAAATAATAAAATCCAGCGATTGCTTGGTTTGTGACAACAAATTCGTCTCTTGTGCAATAGTGAACGCCTTAAAAACTAACCGCGTAAACAATCCTATTTCCTAAAGATAAATGTCGCCGATACAAGCGCCCGACTTAATGTAGCTACGTGCACTCATGCGTGAAAATGATCGGCGTTTATATGCACGACGCCTATATTTGACATATACCATGATAGGGAAAGAGTAAATTTGAATTTCAACCATGATTAAATTGAATTTTAAATGCTTTTTAATTCGGACAGCAATAAACGACGAATCCGTGCCTGATTCGATCTCCTGGGAGGAGAACGCGAAGTACTTGAGTACTTATCGTCCTGTTCCACGTTCCGACAAAGAGGCATGGCGCGAAAAAATAAATAAATAAGAGCCTTATCAGATGGAAAGTAAATGGAGCCTTTTATTCCTGTATATCGGTGTATCATTCACTCTGATGATTGCGATTCAGCCATTAAATTAGTCTGTCATCGAATTCCATTTGGCGGCAGGTGAAACGCTTTCCAGTAAGAAAAGAGATTCGAGATAGTCAACTTATCTGTCGATTAGATAAGTCTAGAGTGAAAAGAAATTAAAAAAGTCAGTTGCTGAACAGATTCCGGCGGATCCGATCTAGACGACTACGGAGGCCATTACAATAGGTAAGTGTTCTCTGCAGGCTTGGATATTTATTTACGTGACATTTCATTGGTCAAATTAGGTTTAATATGTTAATACGCAAAAATTACTTATAAAGACGCCAGTAGCTTGAAACGGTGTTGCCATTTAAAAAAGGTGGCACTGAAGGGGACTTTTTTGGGAATATCTAAATATTTAAACTCGATGTTCAAGATTTATTTTTCTTTTAATATGCTTCACATGTTTCTCATGCATATACATCTATTATACATAATGTATATGTACATATGTGTGGATTATACAATTTGTTCTGATTAAAATATCTTCCAAAGTGCGCAGGTTTGATGTAAATTTATTTCTTCGCAGTTAAATACGCTAGAATCGGTTCTGAAACCACATGCAATTTCATTCAATAACGAGATTGGAAAGGTGAACTCCATGTCGGAGTACACAGAGTTTCCATATTGTTTGAGATTTAGCACTGTTCTCAATATTTTTCGCTCAGATGAGAATTTGACGAGAAGCAAGCGAGGTACATACGTTGTAAAATACATGTGGGTCTTCATGTAAAGTAGTCGTAATTATTGTCCGATTTTAACCAAATTTCAATCGGTCAATTAATTTTAACAAAACTCCCCAATACCAAATTTCATCACAATATGTCAAGCGGTTCCCGTTTTGAAACAAAGGAACATTGTAAACTACATGTAGGTCTTCATGTAAAGTGGTAGTCATTGTTGTCCGATTTTAACCAAAATTGGAATCGGTCGACCAATTTTAGCAAAACTCCCCAATACCAAATTTCATCAAAATACATCAAGCGGTTCCCGAGTTGAAACAAAGGAACATTGTAGGTCTTCATGTAAAGTGGTCATCATTGTTGTCCGATTTTGACCAAAATTGAAATCCGTTGACCAATTTTAGCAAAACTCTACAATACCCAATTTCATCAAAATACTTCCAGCGGTTTCCAAGTTTTAACATGCGCACGGACGAACGGACGGACTGACAGAAACGACCTCCTATATTTGCGTTCACTTCGTGCAAATAACGCATAAAAATGTATGATTTAAAACTAAGCTCTCAACCGCGCCTTTCGGCTGGGATGCAGATAATAAATTAATTAGGTTATGTAGCCAAAAAAGATTTGGAATACCAGAAAGGTATTTCGGCTACAAAGCAGCCGTCATCAGTGACGATTCATCGGTAGTAGGTTATAGAAATGAGAGCTTACGGGTTTTGTTTCATTGTTGTTTTGCTTTGTTTGTTTGTATGGAATTTCTGGCTAATCAGCCTTTTGGATTATTAGGCGTTCTTTACCAGTGAAGCGGTAATAGCGGAACGCCTTATGAGCACGTCTGGTCCGTCCGTCAGTCGTAACTTTCATCTCCTAAACCGCTGGACGGATTTTAATTTAATTACGTAGGAGTGATCTTTATTAAAAATTATCGCTCAATTGCGATTTTCAACTGAATCTGTCAATTAGATCTTCCACTTTACATAATTACTTCATTCGACTTATACTCGTATCTCGTTAAATGGCATCTGTCAAGCTCTTATATGATCTGTAAGGTATAGATTAAAAAGTTTATTCGGATATAGAACAACATTTACTACAGGAAAGACCACGAGACCACTTAATTACGATTTATAGTTTCGGAGATAAAAATTCGAGAAAATCCCGAGCAAAACATCGCATATATTGTTTACATCGATCGCTAAGACGTGCTAAGACGGTTCTCGCAGCAAACAACAATTAAATATCCATATATTTCTCTACCATTCTCTTATATGATCTGCGAGGTATAGATTAAAAAAATAATTCGGATAGAGAACAGCATTTACTACGAGATGATCCGGAGACCACATAATTACTACAGTTTTGGATATAAAAATTCGAGAAATTCCCAAGCAAAAGATAGCATATTTATTTTGCATCGATCGCTAACATGGTTCTTTCAGCAAACAACTATTAAAAATTATATATTTCTCTCCCATTCCCTTATATAATCTGCGAGGTATAGATTAAAAAAAATATTTGGAAAGAGATCAACATTTACTACAAGATAGTCCCCGAGACTATAGTTTCTGGGATAAAAATTCGAGAATCACCTAATCTTTCGATACTGTTCCATACGTATTTCCCATTAAGAACGCCTTTGAAATCTCTGTGTATTCCATTTATGGAGTACTTATACTTTTCCATCTTGTTATAGCCATTACTCCTTCCACACCGAACACACACACAAGGGAGGAGGGAAACCCAGTGCCGGCATTAGCCTACTCTTTATGATGCCAACTGCTTAACGTCCCTTCCGAAGGACGGAGCGCTGACTTGCGTGGTCTCTTCAAAGCACTCAAGTAGGGGACGGGACGATCCCAGGGTGAAAAATTCGCTTGGGGTTGGGCCAAGAATAGTATTTAAAAAAGAAGTATAGTATTCAAGAATCTAGCGTCATTGAATCACCACTGATGACGGATGCTATTTAGGCTAGGTATTCATATGATTCTTCTTCATATGGCCATTGGAAGCATATGGGCATGTGACCAAAAGGGGAAGATTTTGTAATTTTGTATTTGTGGAGACCAGGCTTGTGGGCTGGGATTATCATTAATAAATTCTATACCGAATATAATTCAGCCGTAAAGCAAGTTCGATTATTCTTTCTCACAAAAAAATTTAGTTAAAAGTAACCGACGAGAATCAGCGCTAGATATTTTAAAGTGGCGCTTTTGTCTTTGAAACTGAGATAAGATTTCGCTACATGTATACTGACTTCCAAACGATTGAGTTTTCTTTTTCTATTGGAGGGTTTTTTAAAACCCAGTTTCAAAGCATTAGGTCGTGTGTATTCGGACCGCCAATGATGAGAAATTTATAAATCTTGAATGTGTTTCACATTGTTGTCACACGACCATTCGTTTACTAAACGCATAATCGCTCTAGTAGTTTTCATAAAGTAATCGGAATGGTTTTAGTAGAATTTAGACTTAAGATGCTATTTAAGTAGACCGACCACTGTTTTTCATGTTTTTTATGTAAATATTTAATTAACCCTTAAACGGGGGTCTGATATACAGCTGGACGCTTTTGCTTACACCTTCCACCACTTGCCGACCATGTGCAGACTTCCTTCTCCCTACCTTCACATCACTTAGTAATGAGCTATTGTCTCAGTTAAAACACTCTACTGCAGCTGGTCATGGAGTTATATGAGTTGAAAGAGTGGCAGCGGTCTCATAGACCTAAGTGTACCAGTTACGTTACATTTTTGAAGTATCTGTTTACTTAGGCTCTAAGCTTTCTTTTGCACATATCTCGTATACAACATCTTTTGCAGAACTTCTATCGCATTAGCAACTTTTTTATATTGTGATTTTCTTTTGATTACACTACCATTATTCGGTTATAACATGAGTGTCCCATAGGGAATAATCATAGCGAAAAATATCATGAACTCAGAAACAGCATTTTATTGTCATCAGTTGACTATACACCATATAATTATTTGTTGAGAGAAAGTAGGGCTAACAATAAGACACTGTACTGAATGAAAAATTTAATTTATGGAAATCAAACAATTTTTTGTGGAATCCCATATTATTAGTTTTTTAAATATGAACGAGTCACTTAATTTTGCCTTTTCCATCTAATTTTGTAATGGATAAAGCCTTACTTAATAAATTATTTGATTTTATTTGCATCCTATCCGTAAATTTTGCTATAACAGCAGTCATCATTAAATAATGGTATACATATAAATAGAATAAGATAATCATGAATACAGGCAACCTTGTTTATACTGGCCTCAGTTATAATGGATCTTCAGATATTATGGATTTTTTTTCATTCCCCAACCATTTTACTATACTCATCATCATCATGCTTCTGTCCGAAGACAGGTTTTAACTGAATCGCTGCCTCCATTTCTCTCTCTCCCTAGAAGCCTCTTTTATACCTCTATAAGTAGTATATCCCTGCTTTATATTATCTAATATTCCTATTCTTTTTCTCCCTCTTCCTCTTTTTCCACTAATTTTTCCTTCTAAGATCGTCCTTTGTAAACACTGTCTTCTCAATATGTGCCCTATCCAATTTGCTTTTCTTTTCCTGATTGTTTTTATTAGCGTCCTTTCTTCTCCCACCATTTCTAATACTTCTTCGTTTCTCTTCCTCTCTGTCCATTTCACTTTCATCATTCTTCTCCATACCCACATCTCAAAACTTTCTAAATATTTTTCCTCCTTTCTCCTTACTATACACGTCTCTGCACCATAAAGAGCTATGCTCCATATGTAGCATTTTGCTAATTTCTTCCTTGTTTCTAGATTTATTTTCTTGCTTGTGAGAAGCTCCTTCTTCTCGTTAAATGCTGCTTTTGCCATTGCAATCCTACTTCTGATGTCCTGTGTACTACTTCCATCCTGTGCTAAAATACTGCCGAGATATTTGAAACTACTTACTTGTTCCAATTTTTGGCCATTTACCATTATATTTAATTCTTTATGTTCCTTTGAAACCACCATGACTTTCGTTTTTTCTGTATTGATCTTCATTCCATATTGTTGGCCAACCTCAACTAGTCTGTCTGTCATCCTCTGAAGCTCTTTCTCGCCTTCTGCTATTAAGCCCTGATCATCTGCGTATTTAATGGTGGTAATACTTTCACCTCCTATCTTAAATCCTTTCTCTTCCATCAACGCTTCTTCTGTTATTGTTTCTGCATACATATTAAATATCGCTGGTGAAATAGGACAACCCTGCCTCACTCCCCTCCCTATGGAAGTACTTTCTGTTTCTTCTCCTTCAACCCTGACTCTAATCTTTTGATCAAAGTAAAGGTTTTTAAGCAGTCTTTTATCTTTCCAATCTATTCCTATTTTGTTTAAAATACCCAGCATCTTATCCCATTTCACTCGGTCAAAAGCTTTCTCCCAATCTACAAAACAAAAATACATATCTTTATTGACTTCTAGCGCTCTTTCTATCATCATCCTCATACATCCTATAGCATCTCTAGTCCCCCTTCCTCTTCTAAAACCAAACTGATTATCTTGCAGCTCCTTTTCTATTTTACATTCAATTCTTTTGGTTATTATTCTGGTTAGAACTTTAGCTGTATGAGAAATTAAACTAATAGTTCTGTAATCCTTACAACATTTTGCATTGTTCTTTTTCTCCATACTATATCACTGTAATTACCTTGGTTATACCGTGTAATGGATCTTCAGTTATAACGGATTTCTGCGGCATTCCCTAACATTAATTTTCCTATATTGATAATATTTTGAGCTAAATATATTTTATTAGAATTTATTCCAAGTGTTTTTAATGGTGTTCTTATGTGACCTGAATATTGATTTTGAATGCTGGAAGGGAGGCCCCTGGTCTGGCCCTAGAAAAATATGCATTAATGGGTGTCCTTCCAGCAAAAAAAAAACATTATATCAACAGATGTGCACTAATATATGAGGTATACTATAAAAGTAATTACTATAACAGGAGGAAATTTATAAAGAATTAAATTAAATTAATTTCTGGGGCTCAACATTTTCTTAGTTTGCCTATGTCAGCAGTTTCTATATTTTTTGGGCACAACATCCTCTCAAAGATAAACAGTATTTTGCAGTATCCTCATCCTGAAAAATGTTTGTATAATTATAGATGTTTATCACAACATTGAGCACATCCATTTGTTCATACTACATCATCATCAATTTATAAGAGGAAAAATTACTCCTCTAATTACTCTTTTCCAAATCCTTGATTTGTTTGTTTCCTGGTATTCCCCAGCTTGCCACATTACTCCTTTTGGGAAACAGATGCCTAGGTAATAAAACAGCCTTGTTCTCTTATGAAAGACTCCTATACTAAACAAAGCACTTTCAATACATCATCTCCTCTCACTCTGCCCCCTATAGCAATTCCTCTTAAAGAAAAAATATATAAGTGAAGAAATTTACATATCAGCAGGCAAATTAAAATTGGTGACCTATTCACAGCAAGTATTTTTAGTGAGAAGACATTCATTCTTGTAAATTGTATCATTCATTGCTTCTTCATAATAGTTTATTTTGATAAATTATTTATAAAATAGTATATAACACTTTGTATCAATTCAATTATTTTCTATGACAGTGTGGGTCTCTATGCTAGATGGCAGAAGAAGAAAAAAAGTGGCTTGAAAATCCAGCAGTGGTTATTGACCATGGGGCAACAAGATGCACAGTGGGAATGGCAGGAGAGACATATCCCCGGGCTATAGTTCCAACAGTTGTAGGAAGACCAATGGAATCGGTAAATTTTAATATCAAAATATTTGTATCTCAGATAATGATTTACAGCCTTGAAGGATGATTATCTTGAAATGGACATAAAATGCATTTTTGGAAGTATATTTAAAAGAATTTCTTGGAAAAATAACATAAAGAAAAACACAAGATAACTAGAAAACTTCAAAGTTCATTTTCATGAAAAAAAACTGCTAACATCAGATTCGTTTTAGTTGTACGCACAGTCAGTTTATTTTTCCTTGATTAGTGGAGTTTTTGCTGCTTTGTGATGATTGGTGTTTATAAATGTTAAGGCATTATGTCCAAAATTTGTCTCTCAGGAGAGAGAGAAATAATGACTAATAAGATATTTAATATTAGAAATAAGGAATAGGAAAAATGTTAATTATCCTGCCAAAAAGCTTAATCAAAATGAATATGAAATACATTTTCAATGTAATAATGAAAAATAATTATTTTAAACCTTACCACCATTTGCAGGCATTACTGTAAACATTATTGAAGCTTACAATATTTAATTCTGAGAAAATTTTAATGATTTATATTCCAATAGAGCAGTTTCATTACTTTCACATTTTCATCAGCAGAAAAACAAATGAGATAAGAATTATCTAACACACACACACACACATACATATATATATATATATATATATATATATATATATATATATATATATATATATATATATATATATATATTAATAGTGTAAAAAATGAGGTTTTAAAGCGAAGGTAACAGCCACCTTAATGTGTGATGCAGCAGATTAAATGTCTCAATCTGCAGATTTGCAGGAAAATGATAAAATTGAAATCGATCATACTGTTGGCAAGATATTGAGGTTTTTTTGTGACCAGCTAAGCTCTGCTTGATGTAGTTGTAGTGGTTGATGTTAAGGTGATGCTCCTAGTGGACATTAGTTGAAGGAAATAAACCTTGCAGTTGCTGAGCTTCTTGGTAATGTGACAGAAGGCTTACTACCAAGACAGTATTTAATCTTACCAACCAGTTGACTTATTGACAGGCTACTAGTTTTTTAATTTTTGATAAAAATTGTACATATTATAAATTTATCAGATTTTTTGTGACATTTACTCTTCACCATCTATCATGTTAATCTATTAGCATATTATAAATGTATGCACCAGAACCAGTTCTTAAAATTTATAAATGTGAACAATAATGCAAATCTTAGTTTGGATAGCTTAAATTCTGCAGCAATGTAAACATTAATGTCTTTCCATCCTCTTTTGAATTTCCTTTGTAACTTTAATTTATATATATTTTAAATACAGTGAAACTTTCATAACTTGAACATCTGTAACACGAATTTTCCATAACCCGAAGTGAATTAATTTCACCGGGCAAAATCTCCATGAGAAAAACATATTTCCATAAGTTGAATTTTCTACAGGTTGAATATTTTTTGTTTCCCTTGTGGTTTGACTTATAGAAGTCCCACTGTATAAATGAAACATGTATATATTTTGTATAATTTAATATTGAATGAATTTGATGATGTTGCTATGTGCAAAGTATAAAAAATGTTATTCCTTGTATTGCTTGTGGCTGTAATATATGTTTCCATTGATATTAAATTACTGAAAAATTATTGATTTTTTAAAGAAATGGTATGTACATACTAATTTTCAATCATATGATTTTATTTTAACTCAATGTATTTATTAACATGTATAGGTCCTAGCCTGTTTATAATGTGAAGAAAGTGCTTCACGTCTTGACCAAAAGTTGGAAATAGATTCAAATTATATTTCATGGCAATATGCATCAAAAGCTTTAATTACTTAGCCTATCACAGTATCTGTAACCTGTATGAGAAAATTTAAAGAATCCTATGTTTAATGGTCATATTTTGCATTTGTTGTTATATCTTGCTGATGATTATATCTTAAATGCCAAAGATACATATTCAGGAACTAGTTTCATTTTGTTAATTATAGTTGTAATATCTTATGCTATATTTTAAGGTCATACTTAAAATAATTTCTGGAGAAATATTTTGTGTAACCCTTATTTGTGCACAGTATAATTTTTAGTGTATGATTGCTATGTAGAACATATTCATGTATTTGATAGCCATGCTAATGTTAATCATATCTTCTAGGTGGCAATGAGAATTCCAGATTTGAAAAATTACTACATTGGTAGTGAGGCAGAGTTGAAAGGTGACAAGATACTTGTGCTACGGCACCCATTATACCGTGGTATGATAGATAACTGGGATGACATGGCAAAAATATGGGATTACATATACAGTAAACACCTCAGAGTTACACCAGAGGACCATCCAGTTTTGTTAACAGAGGCACCTCTTGTGCCCATCATAAATCGTGAGAAAATGTGCCAGGTATGGAATGATATTTTAAGTGCCCTATGTCATAGATGCTGTGTTAAAGTTAATGACTTTTAAATAAAGTTAATGGACGAGGCCAAGATTTCGTGGAATTCCATACTCAAATGAAATAACCAATACTAGATGAAGCAATCCCTTCTATGAAAAAATATATTAAATAAAACTTGTAGAAAATTTTATTAGCCTAAAACTTTCTAAAGGCAAATACAAATTTGCATTAATGAAGCTCTATAGGAGATATTCGGCAAAAACAAAAAAATGACAAGAGGAAACTTCCACTACCGGTTGACCTATTTCAAACAAAACTTGATCAGACCTTGAATTACTAATAAAAATCTTAAATATAATGCTTTGTGCTGCTCTAGTTATTAATTTTAATCATATTAATGTTCAAAAGCAAAGGGGATAAATTGCCTCCTTTTCCTTTCTCATGAGCCCATGAACACAAATTAAAAATAACTATTTATGTTTTCACAGTTTAGAAAATCACAATTTTCTCCAAGGGAGGATCCAGACCCAGTGGATCTCCCGGGTGTGAGCTACTGATACCAAATGAATGATACTTAAACACCTGGAACACATGCAATACATCATTTTCATTCATATTATTCAAATGGTGTATATCTCTCATTTTCACTATATGTAATTGCAGTTTTAGCTTATGAGTTAAAAAATAATTGAATGAACACTGAAAAGATTCACTGAGATGCAGTGGCAGCTCGTAGCTAAAATTAGTGGGGGTGCTGCTCCAGAAAATTTTTAGCCTTTGTTTTAAAATTGTGTAAAAGGAAAAAAACATGTATAAAAAGAAAATTTATTCAGAAACTTGATAAAATCTTAACAAAAAAAACCAAACATTTTTTACTTACTTTAACTTAAATTGTTACAGTTCAAGCTTGATCTATTCATTTAAAAATGAAATCCATTCTTCTTGTTTTAATTTGCGCAAAAAGTTCAATAATTTTCTCCTTGATCTCTGTATGACAATTGAGGAAATTTTTCTCCATTGAAAGTACTGCAAGCGCATTTAGTCTTTCCGAATTCATAGTGCTTCTTAAAAAAGTTTTTATTCTTTTCAATGTTGAAAAGCAGCGCTCTGCCTCTGATGTAGTCATGGGAATTGTCAAGAGGATTTTTATCAGTTTCGTAATCAGTGACAGTGAAACAACATTATCAACGTGCTTCTTTGACTTCTCATGCTTTTCAGTTTTTTCTTTCATTTTGTTTATATTTCTAAAACCATCTTTTGTCCACGGTACATCACCTCCAAACAGCAAACACGGGAAGCAAAACAGTGCATTTTTTACTTCACAGCCGCAAAGCCAACTTTTCCGTTGGTACCATTCAGAATTAAAGCTACGAATATATTTCTTGTTGTTGCTTTTGCCTGGCTGAGATATTAGAATATCAGGTGTTGAACGACCTCTTTTCTTAACTGTAACTTTCTCATGGAGAGATAGCTGTGAAAACTTAAGCTGTTGAAGTTCACTTACAGTCACAAAACTTATTTCTTGGGGATGCAAGGCCATGGTTAAAGTTTTCTGTTAAATAAAAGAACCGAAAAAAAATGAATCAAATAGAATAGCTGGAAGCTGAATAATAATCTAATTCTACACTCTTCTACACTTTATCACATTCAAGAATATGGTACACGGTTATTAAGCACAACACACGCTGAGTAAAAAAAACTTCCTTCCACCATCACGCCAGAGCCGGCACTGTGAGAGCAACAGTGCTCTCTCTACCTGGCAGTCCCGCCTTCCTCCCCACCCCCCTCCTATGTGCGCATGTGCACAACAGTCAAACACCACGTCGCTGGCACTGTGAAGCGCACAGCTCCATACAAAGATTTTTGTATCTTTTTCATAAACTGGGGGATGGCTACTGAAGTACTGACATTAAGCTTAACGAATATATATTGTACTACAAAAATAAAGAAAGAATTAAAGAAAAAAGGACTCATTATATTAAATGTTATCGATAATATCAAGTGGAAATAGGGGGTGCTGCAGTTCTGCAGTGCCTATACACGAGCCGCCACTGCTGAGATGTTAAAATGAGATGTTGAAAGAGTAATCTATCTCCATTTCTGTAAGATGGAATTATCTGCTTAATATCCAACTTAAATACATCAATAAAGAAATCAGAACTTAACATTAAATATGTTAACTTGCATTTCTGATTGTGATATCTCAGCCTAATTCCTTTGTGCATTGTTGTCTAAGGAAATATGGCTTTAACATTCAAAGAGTTAAGGAATAACATATTTACACAAAACTATTTGAGTGTTCTCTGCTTTAAAAAAAAAACTTAATAATTTTGGTGATTCCTATGTAGGGATAGATTGGTAGATGATGGTGTAATATATTCATGTATGAGATGAAAAAACATTAATCTTATAAGCATCTTAATTCCAGGGACATAACTGGATTCCCAACGTTGGGGGAGATTGTCAATAATACATGGAGGGAAAACCAAAATTTACAAAAAATCAATTAAAATAATAATATTAAAACAATGTTTTAACTATTTTTTATTGAAATTTACAATTTAAAACTTTTAAATTCTTTAACCCCTAAACTGTACGAAGAAAAAGAAAATTTTAGAGGCAAATAGTGAAAAATACATCAAGTTTATGGAAAAATTGGTTCCATGATGTTTGACCTATGACTACTAATGGCCTACTGCAATTTCACCAACATTTTTTGTTTACTTTATTATACCTAAAAATTTGACACAAACCAAATCAACTATCTTATTTTTTAATCTACAGTCAATTTTGTCTAAAAAATAAATTTACTTAATAATTTTTTCTATTTCAGATTAATCTATGAATGGAACACTAAGAAATAAGCTATAGATTATAATGTAGACTCTTAGGTTCAATCTGCAGTATTTTAGCCTTTTATTTTCTCGGATCTGGTGCCCTGCATCCACTTCGGCAATTATGTTTTCTGTGTCTTGCTGAGTGATTTTTCCCTACCATTAGTTGAAACATACTGTGTCAAGTTTCAGTAAGATTATCTGCCCTGGGATCATTAGCAACAAAAGTAAAGTAAAAGTAGAGTAAAAATTCTTGGTGATACTTTGAATGTGCCATCCATGAACCAAATCCCACATGAAACCAATCTTCTTTAGTTTTCATTGGTTGCAAATACTATAATTTTGTTCTCTTCTGGCTGATCAAAGTTTTCATGTAGAAATCTCTTACCATGCATTGTCACCATGAACTTCTTTTGGAATTTCATGCAAGGCTTTGAGTCTGTTAAGATTACTGGAGAAATCTGCTTCTCTTATCCTATTCATAAAACGTTTCATAGCTGTTCTTTCAGGCAAATGTGGCAATACACTTTCTAGAGCATTACTTAATTCTTGTCTTACTATATGAGCTGGGGGAACTTCTGGATGAGCAGTAGCAGCTCTCTTCATATTGGCCTTCTTTTAGCTGTTACGCATCTGGGCAAGGAGCGTGACTGTACTCAGTTGTTTTCACTATTGTAGGTGGTCCACCATGAGAAACAGCGCTGCCTCAGCATCTATTATTTTCAATGCAAGTCCAATAGATTCTTCCACTATCTAAATTCTCCCTTTGCTAGTGGTCCACCTATCCACAAAATGCTGAAGCTTTCTTGTCTTGTGCAGTGTCAATTAATTCCACTTCCATTGAAAATAAATTTTGTAATAATAGAAATAAATTCTCAATTTGTGCAGGTAAATATGGATGATATAACAATAAACATTTCCATATCAACACTATCAGTTCTTCCAATAATGGAATGGAAAAATCCTACGGCATTTTAGGTGAAGTTAATAAATGGTATCAAGCAAAAGTGCAGTAGTTATGTTGCAAATTATGATAAAAAGGAAGTAGGTCGAATTTTATATGTAAAATAAAGTAGAGGAAAAAAAAGTTGGTGAAATTGCAGTAGGGCATCAGTAGTAAGTCAAACGTCCCGTTTCATGCCAGGCACTTGGTATCTCAAACAAATATCTGATAGTTTATACGTCTCATGACAACAACAGTCATTAGTCATACAAACGAAAGTTAATTTTGTATCAAGAATAAAGTCATATGATACTTCATATTTCTATTTTAATAATAAATTTTAAATATAATATTCAGCAGGTGCACCAAGGTGGGAGGGGGGTGAGAACTTATAAAGGAGGGCCAGACCCTCCCCCCAGACTCCCCTCCTGAGTTACATACCTGCTTAATTGTAAGAGACTATTAATAATTGTGACCTATTAATATTAATAATTAATGAATATTGGAACATAGGTTCTGTAATAACCTAGTTTAATATGATCTATAGTTAGGGTTGCCAACAGTGCCATTTTGGCCCAGAGATTCTGGGTCAAGCGACCTCATTCCAGACTCAGGGTTTTACATGAATTTCTTCAGGTCAATGAACTCAGGGGTAGACCGGTAATACAGGAGATTGGGCGATTGTCCAAAGGGCCAGTGCCCATGAGGGCTGACTGAGCCAGTACAAAATTTAAAATATAATAGCTCTATTATCAGTGGCAGATTTATGCCTCCTGGGGCCTCTGGCACTAAACATTTGGGAGCCTCTGGCACTAAGCAGTCAGGGGCCCTGCAATCTAAATATATGTATAGTGAAACCGCTCCTAACAGCTACCCTCTTTTGTGAAACCTTTTAACGGTCGTTTTTCTATGGAATCATAGAAAAGTTCCACTGATTTTGAAATTGAGACATTTAATATTTCTGGATTATACACATGATTATTTTTTCAGGGCCACTTACTTCAAGGGGCCCCAGTCATGCCCCAAGTACGACCACCCTTAAATCCGCCACTGAGTGTGAAGGAGAAATTCAAGATTTAGGGTAACTGAGCAGTAGGGAAATCTTGCCTTTTTTCTCCATTTTCGCGGATCGACACAGAACACCAATCTTTTGCGTAACCCAAGTTAAGAAGCATTGCCATATGTCACAAGGCCCCTGGCGCATGCCATGTGTGATCCCCCCTAAATCCACCACTGCCTATTATAAACAAATTTTAATATTTTTATTAAAATAGTTGAGAGATACTATTCAATGTATTTTAATCTGCATTTTGTCAATGAGATAATGAATTCTTACAGTGATTAAAATATAATAACAAAAAATCAGGCCGGTGGCAGCCACCCAGGCTGGTTTAGTATCAACAATCTGCCCTAACGATCTTATCCAAAAAAAAACATATTATAACAAGAAAATATATTAGCATTTGCACCTATACCATGTGCAGCTGTGTGTAGCTATGCAGTGTGAAGGTTATTTCCTTAATTCCTATGAAATTCTTGAAATCAAAGCTGCTGTCCTAATTTTTTTGCGTTGTTGTTAATGGCTACGTTTTCCCAGCCCACTCCCTGATTCTGGATAATCAATTCACTGAGAACCCCAACAGTCTCCCTTTCCTAGTACCTGCCTCTCACTCACAAAGTTGTCACTTTATATGCTAAGAATCTTACAAAGATATCCCACCTATTCCGTGATGGATTTTCACAAAATGACAACATATTCAGCTAAACTTTCTGGTCAGTTGTCGAGTAGCATATGAAGGATACAGATTGAGTACTTGTGATTATGATGTGTTCATTGGGAGCTAAACATGGAAAACATAAGTACTTACTGTTATTACTTTATACAAATTTTTACTCAGTAAATTTTCCCAAAGGTAGAACTCCATAAAGGCAGAAAACTCTGAAAACCAGAAAAAAATTCCCAATCTAATTTTTCATATACACCAACTTTTTGAACTGCTAAGCATTATTAATATAATATAATAGTATTGTACTTTTCTAGGGTACTCAAGTTTAAAATGAACTTGGAAACAAAAATGTATAGGGAGTTCACGCTTGTTGGAATCGTAAATGAATGACGTGAAATGCAACTAATATGCGCGAAACACAAGTAATGGTAAAAAAAATTTGTGGCAAAGTCCAAATTCGCGAACTGCATGCATGCGAAGTTCAAAAAGGTGGTGTATTTTAATCTTGATAAGGCATAACCATAATGCAGATACTTAAACTATTTATGCCTAACTAAATAAATAATATTGTAATTAATAAATAAAAATATATTGCTCTAATCTACTTTTTATTTCAATTAGGCATCATGTGAATAACAGAAAACTTGCGAACCACAGATAAAATATGGCATCCTTCAAAGTCTCTGGGTTTCATTCTAAAATCTCTGGGTCATAACCAGGACCAGCCAAGCACTGAAGGGAATGCCAATATCCCTGGGGCCTCTCTGATATGTGACAATGGAATATTGAATTTTTATTGCAGTTTTTTCACAAAGCTAAGGTTGATAAAAATATTTCTAAACTCCAAGTAGGAATACAAAAAAACATTACAGTAAACAATAGATAATTCTGTGATTTATAGAGCCACCAGTTTTAAAATTATAACTTTCTCTGAGTGTTTTTAATGGAAAGCAGTTAAGCAAGTGTTTTCAGTGAAAGTTTATGCAAAATTTACTCTTAATACTTGAATGATTGAGATCCACAAACTTTGGGTCCCAGATGCTTCATATCCGCTGCACCCCCCCCCCCCCCTTTGGTCGGCCCTGGTCATAACAGTCTTAATGTTGGCAACCCTATCTATAGTATGAAAAGGCATATTATACTGATTTCATGCAAAATTTGATTATTTTAGTAATATTTCAAGTCTCTAAATATTGAAATATTTTAATTGAAAATACCAAAAAATCATTCAACTTATTAACTTCATATAGTTTTGGTTTACAGCTAATTTTAATATAATTTCAGAGGGTAATATAAATATTGTTTCATCTGTGATTTGGATAGATATTTTTGTTTAATTTAGAATTAGAATATATGTCATTTTCCCAATAATTGTATATTCAATGAGACATAAATTATAAGATAAATCTATTAATGTATTAAGTATCATTGATATCCATACAAAATAAAATATGCTAGCTATACATTAGGTACTTTAAGTTAATTAATCTTTTACTCCTTTTTAAGTTTTATTGTCCAAGCCTCCACCAATAAAAAAATCATCAAATCACTTAAATAAATAATGTACGAGGGTGGTTCAAGGTTCACCTGCACTTTTATGTATCAACTGGGATAAAACAGCATAAAGCCAGTAACAAATTTGTTTATTTTTCAAAATAATCTCCTGCTATATTAATACATTTGTCCCATCGACAAGGAAGTGCGTATATACCTGTATGGTAAAATTTTTTGGGATGACTACGCAGCCACTGGAGAACAACAGTTTTCCCCTCTTCCATATCATTGAATTTTTGACCACTGAGGGACTCTTTGAGGGGACCAAAGAGATGATAATCACATGGCGATAAATCCGGGGAATAAGGAGGATGATTTAGCACTTCCCATCCCATTGTTGCCAGAGTTGAAGTGGTGAGATTGGCCATATGCAGACGAGCATTATCGTGCAACAGGGCTACCCCTCGTGACTATAATATGCAACATTCATTGTTGCACCAGCCGGAAGAAAATCCACATGATTAAGGTCACACCAGTCTCAGAAAATGGTCGCCATAATTTTTCCTGTAGATCACTGAACTTTGAATATTTTTGGTTTGGGAGAACCATTATGCCACCACTCCATACTGGATCTCTTCGATTCAGAAGTGTAATGATGTATCCAGTTTCATCGCAGGTTATCATGTGTTGCAAAAAGTCATCCCCTTCCCTATGATGTCACTCTAAATGGTCTGTAAACATGGTCACTTGTGTCCGCTTCATATCAAACAAGTTGTGTTGGTACCCACCATGTGCTAACCTTATTGAATTTTAGGTGATTGTGGATGATTGTTTCAATACTGCCAACACTAATCTTTACCTCAGCAGCCAGCTCCTTCACGGTAATGCAACGATTATCCAAGATTAACTGTTCAACACATCGAATGTTGTTACTGCAGTTGGTCTCGCATGTGGACGCTCCAAATCACTTACTGTTTCGCGATCATTTTTTAATTCTTCTGCCCAATACATAGATCTTCGTGAAAGACATTCTTCTCCGAACTGCTCCGACAATCTTCTGTAAATTTCAGCTGGTTTAATCCCTTCTTTCACCAAAAACTTGATAACACATTACTGTTCCAGTGCAGATGTGACTTGTTGGGACACCATATTGTTTATACCCATCATGCCTTACTGTGGATTACGTCAGTGTGTGACATCATGTCCAGCAGTGTTGCCAGCATTTGTGAGCAAAGTCCCTAGTATTTAACACGATTGGTTGCTAGTTTATAAATAAAAGTGCAGGTGAACCTTGAACCACCCTCATAGCTCAACTTATAGCTTATAAAAAGTAAATGATATTGGTTACTTATTTTACGATAAATCCGTCAACAAAAAACATAACTTCATACAGCCTAAGAGATTCTAAATGAATGTTCTTATTATTACTGATGATTAGAAAATTTCCACTTATGATAAATACTTTGAAGTTGAAGCATGGTTATTGTTTTCTCAGCTTATTGTTGAAATAATTGCATATGCCAATTACTTCACAAATCCTTTTAATTAGATTTTCAAGATCTAATCTGTTCAGAAGAAGTCGCAAACTACATTTCTCTTCTATCCTAATGTTCAAGGTAATGTTTGAAACCTTCAATCCTCCAGCTATGTATGTGGCAATCCATCAGGTACTGTTTCTGTATGCAACAGGACAACTTGATGGCTTTGTAGTAGACTCTGGACATGATGTCACCTATGCAGTCCCAATTTATAAAGGTGATTCACTGATTAATATTTAGTTAAATATTATTTGTTCTTGAGCATATTCTTAGCAAGTAAAATATATCTCGAAAACTTATAGCATAAAATTATAAATGTACTTTCTCTCCATGCATTTGTAATTGATATTCTATGCTTTATTTACTGTGAGGTTATATTCATAATACCCTATCTTCAGAATTAGAGACACCAACCAATTGGACACATCTAGATTTGAAGACAAATAAAAAAACATTTCAATGCATGTATAGATACTTACATAGTACATATATGGGAAAAACCATCAATGAAGCACTAAAATAACCATCACGAATTTTATTTATCTTAGAACATGATTTAATTCTAAAACATCTGAAACAAAAAACACTGCAATAATTATGGCACACACTAAAAAGGTATTCACTTAAGTAATATTGCACAACCTGTTTTGGGAATCAGGGGCAGGCTGCACAACCAAAGTGAAATGTTTCTGTTTGAGACTCAAGTGTTAAATTTTGACACCATGACCATAACTCATAACACAATACCAAAACTGTGTTAGAAACACCACTTTTGACTAAGGAATTATTTCTTTTGTTTATCTCATATTAATGGAATCCAATAAAGGTCAGATTCTCAGGCATATCCTATTATTTTTAGAGTCTCATCTTAAAATCCATTTGATTAATTTATATCAAGAAAGCAATTTTGCATCATTCAGCCTTCTAAGAGCAAATGCGACTGTTTCACCTATCACCATCAAAAGCCATTGGACTTTACCTGTTCTTGTGCTGACTTTAAAACCAGACTACCTTTGGCCAATAAGACAAAGGATAGTCTTTGGCTATATTTTTTAAGAATAATGCGTCTTATTGGCCAGGAACACTGGTAATAATGAAATTGCTTAATCATCTTTGTTGCACAAAAATTTATCTAAAGCAGTGATTCCCAAACTTTTTGTAGATGTGACACCCTTTCACAGGTAAACAGAATTTCATGGCACTCCAGCCTCGAAAAAAGATTTTTATATTTTTACATACAGGTGTTATAATCTTTAGATCATGAATTTGTTGCTGCTACACCATTATCAATTTATTTACAGAAAACTTATTGCTCTAATTATCTATCAACACATCCAACTCATTGATTTATTTACAAATTTAATTTTTTTGCGGCAGCCCTAAAATCAGCTGTGGCACTCAGTTTGGAAACCACCAATCGTTGTTATTTCATTTAATGCCATTAAATTTTCATTTAAATGTAACTTCATCACAAATATACATATAATGATAAGAAATAAAACTGTTCCTTTGTTAGTTAAATATCTTTGAAAAATAATGCTATGTTCATGTTTTCATTTTTGATCAATTTTGCCTGTAATATAATTTTAAATTGCTTCTAATTATTGTAAGATATATAAAAATAAATTCAGTACTTGATCACCATTTTATCCATTATTATCTTAAAAGAAAAGTTAAATACAAACATTAAAAATTGATGGATATGAAGTGATTGAAGATCATTATGCTGACAGGCATAAGCTGGAATATGGGAAATTTGAAAACAAGAAAAAAAAATCTACCATAACCACAAATTAAATGTGGTTCTTCCACTTACTGGGCAGATATTCTATCACTGAGCTATCATGACAGACTAATTATCCTGTTCTGCAATCTAAAATGGGAAAATGTCTGCCACAGTAGTTCAGTGATAGAATATCTGCCTGGCAAGCAGAAGACACAGGTTCAATTCCAGGTCATGGCAGATTTTTTCTCCCGTATTCATATTTCCCCTATAAAGAAATCAATTTTTTCTCAAATTCAAGGTTATACTAATCTATCATAATTGGAAGATCTACTATCTTATTAAATTATGCATGAATACGAATTAATATTGCTTTGTAATTCAGGTTATTCCATCTCTAAGGCCATATCTCGTCTCAATTTTGGTGGGAGAGATTTGACTTACTTCTTAGCCAAATCACTTGCATCAAAATGTGGTGAGAAGTGTGTGAGAAGACAGTCTCGATATGGTAGTGCCAGTGGAGATGGCATGTGGGAGGATGTTGCTAGAAAATTCAAAGAAAGATACTGCTATGTAGCACTGGATTATGAGGATGAGATGAAAAAGATGGAAGCAGAACTGAAAGATCTTGAATCTGGTTTCCCTAATAAAATAACACAAACTTATGAACTTCCTGATGGCCAGGTAACTATAGTTTCAAATAATTTCTGAGATAATTGTTGAAAATAATATTTTCTTTTTCATTCATTGTTATAATCATCAGAAAAGGATTTGTCATTAAAATTTTGGTGGATTTATATGAAAACAATTCAAAATTTTAAGAAGTAAAATGTTTTCTTAGATATAACTGGATTAACAATTAATACTCTTCAAAAACTTTCTGAGGAGCTATAGCTTTTATATAGACCTATGTAACTAGTTGAAATGAACATATATATTGAATCAAGTCATAACCTTGCATCCTATATAAAAAATAACCATTTCATATTTACCTGCTTATTACATCGACATAGCTTGACATTCTTCAAAATGCCTCAATAATGCATGAATTTATCTGTAACTAGCAAGCTATTTTTTCACATCCTAAGCATGTTCTTCTGCTGACAATGATATCTTGATTGGTCATTTATTGCTCCAATGTACTTTTAAAAAATAATAATCCTGTTGTAATGTATCACATAAAATCCATAGACAGGTTTTAGTTGTTTAGGGTAGGCTATTAAACAAATTAGATCCTCTTTTAGAATGAATATATAAAAATTATCAGACTAGAATCAAGAAAACACTCTATATACTATGGAAAAGTTTTTCCTGTTTTCAGTTAACTGTGATTTTGTGTCTTTTCTGATTCTACTTACTTTATAAAGTAATTTTTTAGCAATATCAATAATCATTGAGATATTAACTTCAGGATATATTAAAATATTTGGAATGATTTTCTATAGCAGAATCTGATAAATTCACAAAGCAACTTCTCAAGACAAGCTCAATTCTTTTTTGCATATAAATACACAAAAAATCTTTCTATCAAGCATTTTTACTTTCTCCATATACATAGTATAGGGGAAAGTGTTGTATTCATGAAAAAAATTGACTTTGAGATTTCAACGGAAATACACATTTTGAGGTCCCTTGAACACGTTTTGATCATTTTCTCGATGATGTCTGTGTGTATGTGATAGTTTTTTTGTGGGTACTCTAACTCAAAAACTATTAATCAGGTCAATGCAAAATTTTATATTTAACATTTTTATAAAAGTCAGAAGAACTGATTAGTTTTTAGTTAGAACCAGAAGTGGGTGTTTACTCGTCACTTATCCGTTATTCTGAAATATTTGCTTTAATATTTGATAAATGTAAAAATTTACTAGAATAAAAGTTGTAGGAAATTTAATTCTCTACAACCTTTGTTTGAAACATTTTTCCATATAATGCATTGTTTAAGAGATATCTTATATTTTTAGCTGCCATCACATCACCTACCAATGACTATAGTTAACAATTGATGCTTAGTTACATCTTAGTAATCCTCCTTTTTCTTTTCTTAATTGTTGGAGCTTTGTGGCTATATCCAATATCAGAAGGCTATGGTTTGAGTTTATTTATTCTTTGTCAAGTCTAAAATTTTCTCGGTTTCTTAAAATATTTATTATTATGTAACCCATTAGGAATTGTTAAAAATATTACAGATATGGAGAAAGTCATGTGGTGGCCACATCAGATTTTTTATAAAGCTCCCTAATATACTCAAGTTATTTTTGGTCTTGAAAGAATAATAAATTTGAAATCTATCCCTGAAATTCTACAGCTACTGATGCAATAATTATGTATTAGCTATTTGCCAAGCATATCTTATTACGTTATTATGCCTCATCTGAGGAAAACGTTTTTGCTCATGAGAATGTGAATATCTAGATCTCATATTTTACTTATTTTTACTCTTCTACTGCACAGGATGATTTTTTAACACATATGGTGACACACAAGATAACTTGTGTAAACTTGGTTATGTTCTTTGTCACAAGAAGATATCTGGTAGAAAATACAGTCATTTTTAGTGTCTTTATAAAATTGCAAGTAATGAGAGAAAATCAAAACAAATCCTTCAGATAACAAGTGCCTCAATGGAGTGTTAACTTTTTATCTCACAACCCAGTGGAAGGAAATATAACATGAAGAAAAAAAAGTTCTGACTTGAGTTTTCATTAACTCACAATAAAAAACATACGTAATGAAATATAGATATTTATCTAATAGGAGTATTCCTTTCCTTGTAATATTTGATGTTTCAGCTGGTAATGTGTTGAAATTCTAACATTTATCCTATGAGCGATGCGACCGTTCTGGATTGTGACCTGTACTTTGAAAAACATTGCCTTAATGTATGGTTTTCTTAACTGTTTTATAAATTTTTTACATTATCTTGGTGTTTTTTTATATGTACTGTGCATACCATATTTGCCTGATTATAAGGTGATGTTTTTTCTTATATATAAGCTGAAAAATTCATACTCGCTATATAATCACGACCAAATATATTTTCTATTCCTCTTCTTTCTCTCATCCCCACTAAAATTAAATCCTCTTATGTTCCACCCTTAGAAGATGGTATTACACTTATGGTGCGCACAGCTGCAAATTTCTCCTGCATTAGAGCCATCACTAATGTCTTCATCCCATATTAAACGCTTCAAGAAATAAAACTAATAATTTAATGTAGATCACTGGAAGTCAATAAATGTATGTTTATCATCAATATTCGTTAACCTTATTGCATAAATATATTAGATAAAAAATTAGGCACAGCGTTTTGTGAGCTGTTTGCAGTGTTATCATTTTAAAATGATAAAAAAATTGTCAGAATAATTTTCAATTAAAAAAATGTTAGTGTTAGTATCACTCTTTGGAATGGCTTCTGAAATAGTGAGTCGCCTTATTTTCGAGTTTGCCCAATAATTGGGAAAATACGTTATATAAAGTTTGGCAATTGAAAGTATCCTTAAGTGTGGTATCAAAACTGATTGAAGTGATTTCCTCATTCTCTTCAGACTGTAGATATTGATTCAGAATGCTTCAAAGTTCCAGAGAGTCTTTTCCAGCCAGCTTTAATAGGCCAGCCTGATTCTCCCGGAATTCACCAAACAGTTCATCAATCCATACTTAAGCTCCAGGATCAAGACCATCCTGAAATTAGAAGTACTGCTGCAACATTCCAGCAGGACAATGAAATATCTCAACTGCAAAAATCTATGTACAATAATATTTACCTCGCTGGAAGAAATTGTCTTTTTCCTGGACTGGCAGGAAGATTGAAGAGCGAGATTCAGAAATATGCCGATAAAGCTATGGTGAGTGCAGGGAAAGTTATCTGTAAGATTTTTCACAAACCATATTTCATTCTTTTGCAAATTTCTGTGGATTTGCAAATTTTCCTTCTTTAATACTTACTCCAAGTCAGGGGTGGATCTAGATGCACAGCTTAGGGGAAGTTTGTGGGAGGGGTTAAAAAGCAAATAAACCTCCCTATATAGAATTAAATAAAATGCCGTTATAATAAATATACTAGGTATATTTAAAATATTAAATTTCTAAATGACTACTAAGTAACAATACCTATTAAACTGTATCATTTATATTATCATTATTCCTTAAGGGGATAATTACAACATTATCCCTCCTTTGTATCTCTCATTGTTCCAAGTCACGGTTAAACTTGATTCATCTTCATTTTAAGGGATCTGTTCCTGTACGTGTAAAAAATGTGCCTGAAGAGAATAGTTCAACCCTTGGTCCAGTGCCTTCAGCTTGGGTTGGTGGATCTATTCTTGCCTCCTTACCCACATTCCAGAACATGTGGATATCAAGAAAAGAGTATGATGAATATGGTCCTTCTATTGTGCACCAAAAGTGTGTTCAAGGCACACCAGATGGAGAAAGTAGTGGCACATAAAGCTGCATGAAATTTCAATGTGGCATTCTTTATCTCCATTCAGTTAATTAAACTGTTGTATGCCATTTCCCTCACTTCCTGACCATCTGACCTTTTACTTTTCTTCAATGCCCATGAGGACTTCATTTCATGTATTCAACTTTCTTCACCATAATTTTTCCATCTTAACACATATTATATCCAGCAGAATATCCTTCGTAAAATTCATTTTGTCACTTTTGACTAGAATTTCTCCCATACTAGGTCAAGCAAGGTATACCCCTTTTTTCCTTAAACCTTGAAAAGTGATATTCGGACAGTCATTTGTTTCTTTTAATTATATCTATGCATTCAGTTTATCCTTTTTATTAGTGATTTTTGGCCCTTGATTCATGATTATTCTTATATGGCATTTTTTATATTTCAATTCTTTTGACTTAAAACTTTCTATTTGTGAAGTTCCACACTAATTGTGATATAATTTCAAAACTAATTTGATGTCGTTGATTTAAAGGAATATTTCCTTGAAATTATTTTAAACTTGCCCCGTGGCAAAATAAATCACCTCAAAATATTACTTTGTTATATTTAAAACAAATTAGTTCCACTTTTAAAAGGAATGAATGAAATCCTTATACATCTTTATATGTTATAACTGACATTTATATAACCAATGTTATTAATAGATAATGAATCATGTAATGATTCCTTTTTAAATAAATAATCACAATGTGGATGAGATTATTTAATACTTCTAACACTTGTAAAAAAAGTGAGCTGGCATTTCTTACAATGTATGCTAAGTGTATTTTCATGTTTCTCTAAATTTTTAAATGTGTACCTTATAAATCACAACTTATGAAATCCTAATTATTTATTGACAGTATATATCATAATATGTGCCCATAGTTATTTTCCTCAGATGGCATAGATTCTTATAAACACGAGGATGGCAACATTGCCAACCTGCCAAAAGATACCTTAAAAATAAAATGTTAGAAGTTCAAAGTTGAGATCAGCTCACCTTCCATGAAGATAGGCAATACTTCATAAAGTTTTTATGCAATATTCAGGGATGAAAAGTTTTGGTGAATATCTGAGTAAACCACAATCTCTTTATTTGTCTGACATGTCAAAATAGGTTATGCTCTTCAAAATTTTACTTTAACTCTCATTGTTTTTTATCTCTTTGTATTGGTTTAAAACTTCAATTCCCACATCTGGGAAGAATCTATATTTCCTTTAACCCTTAAAAGATGGAGTCAACTCTGAAATATACCTCCTGATAGCCGGGCATTTAAATACAGTTTTTATATAAATTGCATCATTTTACATTAAATTGTATTTTTGAGAAATATAGATAAGATAGATCAAGCAGTCAAATAAAAATTATTAGATAGAAAAAATGTTGCAAATTCAAAATTTCTTAGATTTGAAAATGTATTTAAAAAAAGAAAACTTGAAAACAACTTATTCAGCAAAAGTCTAAGAAAATTGATGCTTATTACAGGTCTGACAACTCAGAACTGAATGCAAGTGATATTTTTCGAAGATCTTTTTATTTGCGAATTAAAATAGTATGTTTAGCACAGAGTGACTCTAATCCCAAGACGGTTTACTTTGTAGAGAGAATTTTGATGTAACTGTGTACACATTTGGTGACATAGGCCTGGTTAGGATTTATTTTATTGACACAGCATAAACACTAAATGTGGTCTGTCACAAGCAATAACAAGTAACAGAGCTTTTTAAGTATGTTAAAAATATTACACTAATTCCTGGGATGGAAACAAAGTTAATTTGCTTCGACTTGACTAGTCCCTCGGGGACATAGATGCTCCACATGACCAACAACGAATACAATTACCAGACAATAAGGATTAAGTTAGTTTCTCTAATTAGGAAGGTTACACTTTAATGTATTAAGTATCTGGTATCTTTAGATCTTCCACTAGTTTTTCAATAGAAATTCAATGTTATTAAATGATGGAAAAGATGAAATAAACATGAAACTGACACTCATTATTTTAATGGTATATAATATGGAATGACACAAAAGCAATTGTTTACAGCTCAGGTGAAGCAATTAAGAATCACCTAATCACTAAAACCAACCATTATTAGGCCCATAAAATGTATTCTGAGACTGCTCTTTTATATAAAGCATCAACGTTGAAACTTCATTACCGGACTAGCAGTAATTCAAACAAAGTAAATCTTAATGGGTATACATAACGTTCAAAATGATTTGATCATAATAAAAGCAATACAAGTAAAATTCCATGAATCCTTCAAACATAAGGAAACTGATTTTAAGTGGTAATGCAATGCTTTAGCTGCAGAAAAACCAAATGTAAAAAATTTATCAATAGAAAATCTTTCATTCAAGATTACAGGCAGATCTCTTCTTTTGCGGATTCACCTTTTGTGTGTTTCACTCTTTTGCAGTTAAAATAATAAAATATTTTTCTGATGCGATCCTTTCACACTCTTGACTGTGTCCTTATATATGACATGTGAAAAGTTGTTATATCTAACAAAAACATAGCTATGAATGACTCCTGGAAAAAGCCTTGGCCTGAAGTCCTCCAATGCAAAGATTTTCCCAGCACTGGCAGTGAAATTAGCAGGATCATTGACTCGGCAAAAATTATTGGAGGAGCAGGATTTGATGATCTGCAAGTAAGGGATTTCATTGAGCCTCACCAGGAAGAATTGGCTAATGAGGAACTTGAAGAACTTTTACAGTCGAGTGACAGCGATGAAGAATCAAAATTAACTGCAAAAGCATTATCAGAGATCCTTAAGATACTAAATGAAGTGAAAAAGAAGGTAATGGATATCGTTCCATTAATGGAAAGGAGTATTAAATTCAAGAGACATTGGTGCTGAGTTAGCACCTTATTGTGAAATTTACAAAAGTTTTAAAATGAAAGGAAGGCAGTTTCAGATAACAGAATTCTAAAAGCCAACATCTTCCTGTGCCCATGACAAATAACACTATTCTTCAGTATCACCATCGACGTCATCTTAAGTGTTTCCGCTATGTTATTCATGGTAAGTTGAAAAATTTTAATAAAATTATTCTTTCTTTAACTTATTTATAGGGATTCTCTTTTGTGTTTCTATCTCCCCTTTAGATGTTCTATTTCATAGCATCTTAGATCTGATGTTTTACATTTAAACCATCGCTATTTGCTTTATCTGTGTCAGCAGCCTCTACGAGAGGCAACTGCCACATTTTTGTCCAATTCTATCACAAAAATTAAATAATATTTTTTCTTTTACTTCATTCGCGTCATTTTATCTTGTTTTGTCTCTCATCCTTCAACTTTCATATTTTCCCATCTGTTCTGCGGTGATCAATACAGCGAAAAAATTGCACTATAGTATATACATGTTAGGGTGGGAATTCAACCCTGTATTTCACATAGCCTTAATTACTTCTCTTTTGCAGAGTTCTTCAGGAATGTAACCCTCATGAAAGACGAGATCTGCCTGTACTTACATTTATAAATACTTTGCTTAATTCTTTCATTCACAGGGAGTCAATATATTGGGTGGGTCTGCTTGACTAAAAAATTAGATGCAGCAAAGTTAAGCTCAATTATAATACAAAATATAATACTCTGCTTGCCAAACATTACATAATGAAATGTGTATTTTTACAAAAGCTAACAGAACAAAATATCATAATGTTTTATAACCAAGTTTAAAATCTAATGTCACCAGATATATTTGCTTGGGAGGTTGAAAAGGGTAGAGAAGAATACCCCTAACCTCTCCCTGAAACCCATCAGATAAGAAGCTATACGAAACATCATAGTTAATAAATAATTAGGCGATTCATACTGTGTGAATGAAGGAAAAATAGAATTAAGTTTTAAAACTTATTTAATACTTCGAAAATATGAATGGGCATAGAATTTTTGGGTCAAGCAGATATACCTCCTATGAAATAGTCAATTTTTCAAAAACTAATATAGTTTAATACAATTTTCAATTAAATTTGGACACTGCAATAAAACACTTTTAAAATCAACAAAGAGATTCTTCTACGTAATCTCAGTAAAAAAGACCACTTTTGACTAATAAAATGCCTTTTAATTTAGTTAGGTGCCTCATCTTAGCTGACCAATTCTAGTAATACCAAATAAAGTATGAGAAATTTTCAAAGCTATACAATGAATTGGTTTTCACACATACAGACTCAAAGAAGAGAAAACCTTACCATATTTCAGATAATTTCAGTTACATTTTAATCATTCAGCTTAGATAATCTAATTCAAAACTATGGACATAGGTAATCAATGCTGTTTTAAAAAAGTACTTTGGTTTCATTAGCATAACTTTGAGACCAAAATTACAGCAGATCAGATTCTGCCGGATTAATTCAGACATATTTGAATCAATTAATAGCCATATAATTTCTCTATTACACCACTATTATTATAATATAAAAATCCATCTCAATAACAAAACAGTAAGTATTACACAAAGTATTATAAAAACTTATAAATATTAATAAAAAGGAATGGTCCTACAATAAAGACTATTTGAATTGAGAGTAAAAATTCATTCTACTTCAGTAATCATAAATCTCTTGCCTTTTTCAATACTCTGGCCCAAGTATATCAATACAAATATAAGCACATTAAATAAACTATGTAAACAACAAGCCTAAGTAAAATTGTTCTTATTAAACAATACTCATGGATATGATTGGATTAACTTCGTTTAAAAAATCACAACAAAAAACCTAGAAATTAAATACAGTTTTCTTTAAATAAATAGGAACATTTAAGTATTTGTGCAAAATGTTATAAACTGGGTGTAATCAATTAAGACTGCAATAAAGTAGTGGAGGGTAACAAGAAGTTGTCAAACAACATTTCACTGAAAATAAATCCAAATACTTTTCATAAATGGATAATAAATAAATATCACTATCTTTTTTCTACGAATTTCACAAGTCCAAAAAGGTCTGACAGAAGCAGCACATTCATAATCACATACCAATCCTGTACGGCTATTTGAGTTCACAAAGGATCAATTAATCCAATGTCAGTAGCAGTATAAATGGGAAAACATCCAGGGCATCCGGGCATCACTGAAAATATAGCCCCCAAACATTTATTAGAATTTAAAAGTGAGAGTAGATCATTGGTGCCACAATGATCGGCTCACGTTATGAAAATAAAAAGCTCTTCAACTGAAAATGTTCAGAATCATTTATTTCATAATTACTAGAAAAAACGCTGAAATTTACTCACTAAAAATTTCTCCGTAAGAGTGCTGCAGGTGCGCTGTGTTTGGAACATCTTGTCTCACAAGTGATAAGGGGACTTCTTGCCTATTTTCTGGATTGTCAACTTTTACAGTCCTTGCATCATTCGCGTTAACTTTTGTCACATCATTCTGTCTTTTGTTACGAATATACATAGCATTTCGTTGTCTTTCATCTCTCCTAAATTCATCATCCTTTCTTTTCTCTCTCATTATTTCGGCGTTTTTTGCTCTCTCTTTGTTCCTAAACTCTTCGTCTTGACGCCTTTTCTGCATAATGAGAGCATTTCTCTCTTTTTCTAACCTTCGATATTCTTCGTCTTGCCGTCTTCTTCTCATGTATAGAGCATTTCTCGCTCGTTCTTGAATTCTGAAAGCCTCATCTTTTCGTCTATCTCGCATGTACAATGTATTTCGAATTCTTTCTTGACTTCTATACATATCATCCATACGTTTTTCTCTCATTAAAAGGGCTTTCTTTTTCTTTTTACAATATGCATCATCAATGACAGATTGCATTGGACTATCATTCAATCCGACTCTTGCATTTCCTTGGTCAACAAAAAGCAATACTTCGGGTAAAAATCTATGGCTATCCTCCTCATGGTTTATCTTGCTCACCGTAGTACTTTCCTCAATCTCAGATTTGGGAATAAGCAACGGTGACTTTGATGGGCTTTCGCAACTGATTTGCAATTTTGAATAATTTTCTTTAGGAGACAGTTTTATCTATAAGAAAAATGTATTGTCAATGCTAGGAATGCACAAAATCTGACGAAATAACAACAATAACTTATATTAAGCCAAAAATAAAGAAGTAAATAGAAGCAATGCTATGATATAATTTACAATTAATTCATTATTAATCAACGACGATGAAACTTCTTACATCCCAAGTGTCCGGTTGATAAGCCATTCTGCAATATTTTCAATATATCATTTCCTTTGTGAATTAAATCTTGATTTTAAAAGAAGCAATTCTGAAGGGTGACAAAGACGTTTATCGATCCTCAGTTGTCACCACAAGTTATGAAGTCGTTATTCACTTGTTTATAAGCAAGTCTGTTGTGGTATGAAGATTCAACTCGTAAAGCCAATGCATTTAATAATGACCAAGTTTAATTATTCTCAAATGGTGAAATGTAGAATAACGTGATATATTAGTATTTAAAAAGGTGCCTTTTTCATTATTTGAAAAATATTTACCTGAAAATTGCTGCCGTATGTAATTAAGTAAATGCTCCCAAAAACATTTAAGGAATTTTTGTTATTAAATGCTCATCAAAGCTAATTATTTAAGGCACGAAATAGAAATAAAACGTCCGAGGCTGCAGCACCTAAAAAACATCCTACTCGCATTGAAAATATTTTGATCAAATTGTTTCTAACAACAGATTCCGAAATAATGAAATGCAGCATTAACTCGTTACCAATGCACTGTTGCGCCTAGCAATCAGATTGACTTTTGTATTGGACGCGTCTCTCACTACTTTGTCACCACGATCAGAATATTATCAATTACAGAAAACTTGACATTCTTTCAATGCTATAATTAGCGCAATTTACGGTTTCTAATTGCATTAATATATTACAGGAGCAAAAATTTTTTTTAAAAGCGTTTTTAGTTTTCTGCATAAAACACCCATATCAAGTAATGGATACCTAAACCTCAGAACGGCGGTTTTGTAAATGCTACTAGCTCAAAACTAGATTTTGCATTGCAGTTAACCCTAACTAGAACTCAAGAGTTAACATTTCCTTTGATAAAAATCACACAAGCTACTAAAAGGGGAAAAATAATGTGGAAAAATTTATTTGTTTGCATTGCAACAATAAGTTTTAAAATCCAGAAAGAAATTTAAAAAACGGGAAAAACCATAAAAATCTTGTTAAAACAACAAGCACCATATAACGAAATTATTCCTTTGGTGCATAATTTGACCAAAAATATCAATTGGCCGTACAAATGTTTATTTAAAGTAAAACTATCTCAATTTTTCTGAATCACTGCTTGCAGGAGAATACATATAACAATTGAAATAACAAAATATTTACACAAACCACTTTCCAATGGTTTAATTCCTTATTGTCAGCCCTAATAATGTAATTTGGCTAATAAATACCCAATATTCACAACATACTATTTCACATTTTTCACATGTTTGTTTCAGTACTCCATGGAACAGAGCTTTGACCAATGTTCCAAGAATATTTATACATTAACGTTTGTATATCACAGTGTCTTTTTAAGCAAAGCATAACCAAAGCAGACCCAACATCCTTGACAACATTTAGCTGACAAGAGATATTAATGAGTTAACTTTGCTCAAATGACTGGCTAAGGGCCAACTTTTCCCCTGATTTGGGAACCATTCCTATCTTCGACCATCGTATTTGCGCCGCGAACAATTAGCAATAGATGCTGATTGCTTTCCCCGAGGTGATGTCCAGGATGTTGAAAAATTACTGAAAAGAAAAAATTGAAATTTACTCAAAACTGTCATCTTAAAACTAATTAGGAACTTAATAGATTCCACAATGAATGCAATAAAAAAACAAGTTTTATGGGTCCACATCTCTTCCTTACCCATGCTAATGACCTATTAAATGTAATTAATCCTAAGATTCGACTCTCTGTATACATATGCAGTGCTCCCTGGTTATACCAAAGATTACAGAGGAGGCATGGTAACCTGTGTTATAAGACTGCAGAAATGTGCCAAATAAATGGGTTCATGTGAAATAAGACAAATAAAGAATTACTGTATTTACCCGAATCCAAGACGAGATTTTTTCCAAATTTCATCTTGCGAAAATTGAGGCTCGTCTTAAATTCAAGTCATATACTGTCAATACATCACAGTCAATCGAATGCACAGTAATTCATCGCGCTTCAATTTGTGGCACATCAATTTGTCATATGATAAACTCATCCTGCGTCAATACATCACTTGACAAATTCGTCGTGTGAGTTTGGTTGCGAGGCAAATGCGTCGTGAGATATATTTGTCACGAGACAAATTGAAAGGCGAGACACCATGACAAATTTGTTGGGAGATGAATTGATGCGCGATGAGTTTGTTGTGCGATGTATTAACGCCCGACAAACTAACCGCGATGAATTGATGCTCGACGAAATGACCGCGACAATTTGCCATAGAACCTTAGGATGTATGGTTACGTATTTTATCGTTTTTTGGCAAATGAAATAAGATAACATAATTGTATTTTTCATTGTAAACTTATGATCCAGAATCCAATTAATGTCAATTTTAAAAATACATTTATAATTTTTTTTGTTGTTCAACTGTGGATACTCAAAACTGTGGTTGGCAAGGGATTACTTTACACTTATTTTTGTTTCCACCCAGACGTCCACCAAAATGTAGCATGTATTTAAGTTAATAATAATAGCAAAAGTTCAAATGAACCTAATCTTGAGAAAATCTTGCCAAGATAAATTCTTCATACATTCCACAAATGATCAAATCAAATCTGAAAAAACTAGTAAACTTCAGTTATAATTTTTTTCATGTTCATAATGAATGATACCCACCATGACTATGCCAATTAAGTATAATCAATTTCTAAATAATCTACAATACTCATGCTCATTAACTTGGTGAGCAATAAAAAACATATTAAAGGTAAAAAATTTGACATAAGCTGTTGATGATAAAGCAATACTGTGCTCCCCATTTATACCATGGTTTTTGCAGGTAGCTTGGTTACCCCATTATAATACCTTGATTTATAACAAACAAGGAGAGGCTATGACCTTCGGGTCATGGATTTTGATGAAATGCGACCAGGCGATTCTACATCGAAAATAAGGAGACCTGTCTCTCGGGGTTTGTGTGAATGGGCCCTTGGGTTCGAGAAATCAGCGTCGAAAATATGCAAAAACATTGTATGCAACTTAATAGGTTTCATTGTCAAGTTGTTGATAAGAAATGGAATGGCTGAGGGTAAAGCATGCCTAGATCCTACGGCATGGTGCTGGGTTTGATCCCAAATGTTTTAGTTTTTTTTCTTCAAATTATCCAGCATTATTTATCAAATAATATTCTCCAGTAAAAATATGTATATTTTTTTTAGAGGTAATGAACATAGAAACATATAATAATGGGCATTTTAAATCCTTTATTAATGACTCCACAGCTAACTTTTGTGTTTTATTCATGTTAATGTAAGCAAAATATTCAAGGAAATTCACGATATTCATTATTTTCTCTTCAGATCGCTGTCTGCAAAGTCATGGCTAATATTATCAACAATACCACATTGACCTGAATATAAAGTGACATCGAGTATAACACGACCCTAAGATTTTTGGGAAGTTTTTCAAGAAAAAACTAAACCTCGAATATGATGTGATCCCAAACAACCTTCAGCCAATCTAACATAAGTTCCTCGTTCATCCATCCCTTCTGCATGTGAAAGATTACACCTTATGGTAACTTTACCTTATACGATTTAAAATTATGTAGGGAGTCAGTTTTTGCCCATGACTACAAGCTTAAGAGTTATCCTTAATTTCTCATTTCCGGTGGATTTTAACAACACCAATTTAGCTACGACTATTTTAAAATTCATGTGATAACTTCGTCGGATTCCTCTGTTAACCTGGGATTTGGAAGAACCTATTTTCTCAACATGATCAACACCCTTTTTGTCACCCATTGTTAAAATAACGAATGGGTAAAAACTCGATATGGTAGTTACAAAGAATACGCCGATGCACTTATAGTTTCAATTCAATGACTACCTTGGGGTTCAGCCACCGATTGAACTCGATCTATTCTTGCCTCGGATGATTTTCAAGTACAATGTAATGTATGCCCAATGTGTCCACAATGTAACAAGTATCTTGTTTCTCGTAAACAGACATGCAAAATCTATGGTGATTTTTCGAAAATAACGAATGGGTAAAAACTCACTAAGATAGTTACAAAGGATACGCAGACGCACTTATATTGTAGCTTGCATGACAGAATTGTTTTATTGACTGCAATATTTAAAATACCCATTATTATATGTTGCTTCATTTATTACCTTCAAATAAAAATATTTTACTGAAGAATAATAATGCTTGGATAATTAAAAAAAATACATTTGGGATTGAACCCCAGGGATCTAGGCATGCTATCCCCTCAGCCATTCAATTTCTTATTAACAATTCGACAATGAAACCTATTAAGTTGCATACAATGTTTTTGCATATTTTCGACACTGATTTCTCGAACCCTAGGGCCCATTCACAAAAACCCCAAGACACGAGTCTCCTTATTTTCGATGTAGAATCGCCTGGTCACGTTTCATCAAAATCCGTGACCCGAAGGTAGTAGCCTCTCCTTGTAAGAACAGGCTATCATTGACTCAATCCAGTATGTTTATAATTTTAAAAATTTTACTATATTTTATCAAATTCTAAGTAAAATGGAAGAGGAGGAAGGAAAACTCGCATTATTTCCAAACCTGTAATGTGATGATTTTTTAACTGGGGTGTAGTGTATAGGATAACAGGATTCCCATATGCCAATTAATATTTCCTAGTTCATACTATGAAAAAAATTTCAAGACAGGTACTTTTGCGATAACAGTATCACGCTAAAACAATTTCTCTGAGTAGAGACTGTTACAAAAGCCTATGTTTTGCTCAGAAAGGGCTTGTTTAATGTTTAATACTTGTGGAGAAAAGAAAAGGTAATGGCATTATACTTGTGAAAACTTTGCAGGGAACGTATCCTCAATGTATCTCAAGGGAAACATACTCAATATTACACAAAGGGAAGAAGGAATATTACAAGAGAAATATGCTAGCAGCTGCAATGAAAGATCCATCCAGGTAATTGCAGCTTATAACATTTCATAAGAGCAGTTTGCTTTAAATTATCACAAAATGTGAACCTATCGATGCACATAATAAGTATAAGGACAATTTGGATGTCAAGTTGTATCAAATGTATGAGAGAAGTGATTCTGATGAACTATAGCAATCAATATACAAATATATACTTACTGCATACAGCTGCAAAAACTAAATTAACTGAGGCAATAATAAAATAAAAACTTGTGAGCTTAACCTTGCCAATCACCACGTCAAACATTTATACAGATACATATCATATGAAAAAATTTATCATGAAATTGAGGAAACTTAATTTAGAAATATTACAATTGTTGACAAGATTATTCCCTCAACACTCGTGTCATTTTTGTGCTAAGATTTAGATCAGTGATTCTCAACCTTTTGAGCATTGTGGATTTTCATGCCAACTACATTTCAGGGATATATTCATCATTAATGGAAATTTTTAAGGACTTGACATATTGCAGCAATTTTATTGAGAAAAAATATTATAAAAATTCTTTGAAACTTCAAATCTCATCTAGATGACCTTCACGCCCCACCATTTGAAAAACACTGATTTAGACAACTCAAATATTACACTATTAGAAAGGAAGTAAAAAGAATACTGGGAATGAGTGAATATAGAATTATGGAGCAAAAATGCATAACTGTTTCTCAACTATGCAACTGCATTTAGCAATTACAGCTTAAGCAATCACTGCAAAACCATTTTGTTAGAAATATTCAAGTTTTTGTCACAAAACATACGCAATAGTTCAATAAGATTAAAGCTGCATATCACTGAGTGTGATTTTGTAATGAGCATAATAAAACATCCACATTAAAAGATATTACCAAATGGAATACTAACATATTCCCAAGGTTTCCTTTGTAAACAAAAGCTATGAAAAAACACCCTACAACTCAAAATTTATGTCATAATATGACAGAGGTATCATGGCAGATGGGCCATAATGTGCAGTCCTTGACCTTCCAGTCATTGACTTGCACACAAAGAGGTTGAAAGAAAAACTAAAGATTTTCCGTACAAAAAAACATAAACAGTAACCCTTCCTAACCTGGGTTCAAATTTGACTATAGGAACTCCAAATGCAGAAACAGGCAAAACATCCGAAACTTCCAACAATTTTGCATCCTCCGGATCTGGCCAAAAAGATTCCACATCTGAAGACTCTTCAACCCTGTCTATCTCCTCCCCAGCTGCTCCACCGCCTGCATTTGAGTTCCGTTGACTTCGGGAATGGCGGTGACTGCGACCACCTTTTACACAGGTACTCTCCCTTTGCCTCAGCCTCTCATACTGTCTCTGCTCCCTGATTCTTTGTATATCCCATCTGAAATGACCACAAATAAAACTTAATACTGATTTTGGTGATTGAGACATTGAATTCAACTGAAATATCACCAATAATCCCAAAATATCAGGTTAAACTGAGAAGTTTCATTTTAACTGTAACACACTTGGGCACATGAGAATAAATATTCTTCATTCACTTCATTGCCACATGAGCTATGTTAAAAATGCTAGCTTATTTCTACAACATATTAACGAATGCAAAGATACATACAATTTCATCTTTATGGAGTCACAAATGTAAGGCTAACATGAGACATTCACCCCTCCGCAAAAAGAATGTCAATATTTCATTTACTCAAACCTCCACAGAAATAACACCACCGCATAACACATTCATTCACCTCTTTCTTCTACGCTCATCTATCTCTAGTCTCATATGCCTCTTGTTGAAAACATCATCACCAAGATTTTCTGTCCCTTCCATTGAATAGCAGCTGGTACAATGACGAATCCTCCAACTTGGAACTTCAACATCACCACTTGAGGTAGATGTTTTGGCAAGTTCCTCAGCAGGATTCCACCAATGAAAGTCTTCATCACCAACAGGTGTGTAGTAATGATCACTAGTGACCAAGATAGCATCTTTTTTCACAGTCACTGCTGCTGATCTTGTTCTAGAACTCCGAAATTCCCAATGGTTTACTGTAACAATAAGAGTAACTAAATGAAAATCTATAATGTGCTAAAAATGACGCTCTATAAATTTTAACAAAATATATTTTTTAAATCAACACAATTTAAACAAAAACAACGCTCAATTTCTTGCAAACTACGATTTTTTCTGAAAACTAACCAACAAAAACTAAGGAAAATCACATCCCAAATGATAATGCATCATATTCTTTATAAATAACCCACAAGAAAGCGATTTTCAGAATGAAGCACCTTTGTTTTGTGGCGTTTTGGAGGAACGCTGCACACTGGGTGCACCAGACACCCGATTACGCCGACTTATAGGCTCAACAGTATCTTGGGTGTCTGGAACAGTTGCTCCATCCACTAAGGGAGTAACACCAGATCTTCTTGTTCCACTTGAGGGGGTATCTGAAGACCAAGATGCCAACCTCCTTCTCCTCCTCCTATTGGTCACACTGGTGTCCGGCTCTGGGCAAGGCCCGTTCTCTACTCTCTTTCTTTTTAAACTCAGAGAACTTAATGGATTAATAGTTGTGTTGGTGTTATTGGGCGTAATAACTTGAGGAATCTGTAGCACATTTGGTAAAAGGTTTATATTGGGCTTATTATCAACCATGACAGCACTTGGTGTAAGCGATCGACTGCCATTCCCAATTTCCATATCTTCATCCACTTCTCCATCGCTGCAACTTAAGGGAAGGATGTTGTGGCCGAACGGAGACGCAGGTGAACCCGGTGCTGGACTTCCACAATTAAGCGGTCCAATATCTGAAACTTCACGGTGTTTCTGAAGTGTCACTCTTCGGTCCATGCGTTCCAGCCTTTGCTTTAACTAATGAAACCATAGAAAAGATTATCAACATTTAGTTTCAAAGTTTATAACATTAGGAACTAACATAATTTCAATGAAATAAAACCGACTTTAACATGAGTCCGCTAGTGAAGTTCAACTCGAATTAAAGCGATATACAATATTATTGTTAACTTTATCATTGTAAAAATCTAGTTTTATGCAATAATTACGCTACCTGATTCGAACGCAAATTGTAATCGTACGTTTTTGGTACACGGCTGCCATAATGTAAACAACGCTTATACCACTCGATAAAACAAATGAATTTGATACTGATACCAATTGCTAATTGTAATTTTTGTAGGTATGCTATTACTTAAGAATAGCGAGCGAGAGGTTGACTGTCTACCGTTGACATGTCAAAACAAATGCTAATTAAATAACAATAGTCTCTTTTTTGACTTCGCATTGGTAGTACACATCAAGGTGGTGTATCCAGGGCAATCAACTTAAGCGAAGATGAGAAATAAGACGAGAATGCTTAGCTCCTTTCCCAAAATAAAAATACAAGACAATACTTAACATATAAACAGTAACCTACCATATACTTAAAATCGTAACTGTGTCAGCCATCTTGAATGAAAAACTAATTAAAGACCGTTTTAAAACGCAAATATCAGTTTAACTATGACAACACCTTCGTAAACATTTTAGTACCTACCGTTTCAACTTCCTGTCTTAAAGCTGCAAGTTCTTTATCTTTCATTGCAATTTGTTCCGACTGCTGTTGTATGAGATCTAGATGTAGTAACAATAACTCCTTATAATGCATCATTTCGTTGCTCTCGTCTCTTAGCGTTCTAGCTTCAGCCATGCTTGCATACATATGATCAAGTTCACAAGGATATGCCATTTTCCCATCTTTAGTATCCTCTGTACTGAACGGATCGACCTCTTTGGTACATGAGATATGTTCGTGAATTGCTGAGACCATGTCGACCGGCGATCCAGCACCAAAATCACCAGCAACGCCTGTGTTTTCACCATTCAATTTTGACATTTTTGAGACTAAATAATCTACTGATTGTAGCACAAACTTAAACACACTCTCGCACGAACAGGATTTCATAGCATATTCAATATAAGCACTCTAACCACATAAACTGATGAAAACATCGCAGACGCGCAAGCCAAGATTTCCAAACTTCTATCATGGCCGACCACATGGTGTGACGTCAAAATAAGATCAATTTCTTATTGGTAGACTTCAGATGTGCTATTTGCAGGAAGACGTCAATTTTAAAAGATTTTTACACAATTGAATTTTTTCCTCCGTTATTGGGTCATTCCATCGATTTTTTATTTACTTTTTCTGCTATAATCGAATCATTTTAAAGCGTAATCATTTCATGCTGCTTACAAGGTCTTCCAGACTCTTATAACAAATTCGTATGGTGCTTATGTCTCCAAGAAATTTTCCTTAACGTTCTTCAGAGAAAATGTAACAAGTACGAAGAAAGTTCTGAATATTTTTTAAATTAATTAGAGAGTATCTCAGCGCTGCTAAATTTATTTTGAAATGGTTCGGAACTAGTACCATGTGTATTTTGACTTTGTCTGATTTATTTGAATAGAGATTTCATAGTTTCTCAAGATTGTTTATAGAGTGGTTTTTAATAAACCCGATTTTATTGATTGTTATTCTAAGATAATATGGTGAACAGCTACTTTGTAGCAATGTTTATTATAATTCCATTAATATGGTTATCAGAAATATATTTTTTAAACATGAAAGTAAAGATAGATCATTTTGTGGGTATTTTTGGAGCTCTGATACTTTGTTAACGAATTAAGTTTGACGTTAATTTTGTAAGGTATTTAAAACTTTTGTCGATAATTTATCACAACACAGGTATTATCTTTTTCACTGACTGTTGAAGCTAATATTGCTAGTTAATGAATGCATGTAATGTGACAAATAGGCAAAATACTATTTACAGGCAGAAACATGCAATTATTGTATTTTATCTTTAAAGTCGTTGATATCAATATTAGGAAGATAGAATAATTACTTTAAATAAAATGAGTTATTTCTTATATTTTGCCAAAATGACAGTTTTGAATTTTATATAGTGCTGTATAACGCTATACTAACCCTTTCGGGAAATACTTGCTTCCGAATGTAATATTTAAATTACCTCAGGAGTGGTTGTATTTTAACTTAAAATACAATATGATTTTCTAGGCTGTAAAAGATAATCGTATTAGAATTCTTAAATTAAAAATGTTAGCTGAAATTCAAATTGATGTTATTTTTAGCGCTCTTCTTACACTAATTTTATTGCAGTTATTTTCTTTTTGGTCCTGGCTCATAGAATTTCTCTTTACTCTGCATAGTATGCTTTAATAGATGTCCAATATGCGATTGTAGTCCCACCATTGATTAATCTGAATGAAAGGCATCGAAGAACATGGGCCAAATATCCTTAAGAGGTATGAAAATACTTTATTTTATCATTCATAACCTATGCTGAATTTATGTATATGGCATCTGCAGAGCGTATGTGTGGTCTGTAGCAATAACTTTTTTATCCAACCATTTCTTGCATATGGCATCTGCAGAGTGTAGGCATGTGTGGTCTGTACCAATAAAAAAAATCAACAACCATTTGTTGCACACACCATGCATTTAATCTAGCTTAAAAAATTGAAAGGTCACTTAAGAACTCAGTCTTTCCTCCCATAGTCTATTTTTTGGCATTTTAAATGTAATTTTTAAAATTTTGTTTGACTGATATACTTGTATACTGTAGTATGTTGCAATTATGCAATTTATTATTGAAAATTCAGTGCTCATTATGTATGTTTCCTAACTCAAAGCTGAACGTTGAATAGCATGCTATTCTGGTATATAACATTTTGTTAACTTTTAAAATACATGGCTGGAAATAATTAGGCAGTATTTTGAATGCTAAGAGATGATATTTTTTATTTTATGTAACTATTTGGGTGGTTCGTTTGTGAATTTTTATAAAACAAATCAAATATTTTACATAAGCAAATGTAAAGCCCCTGTCCCAGTTTTACTGTTTTTTAAATTGAATAAAATTTCATTTATTTTACAGCTTTATATCACATTGTGCCTGTAAATGAAATATTTTAATGATTCCAGAGAAAATTGTAATGACTTTTTTGGTCAAGTAGATGATGATGCCTCATTTGCAATTCAAACCTTTCCATGACCAAGGTATTCATATTCTTCTGTTACCAAGAGGGGTAATAGCCCCATAGTGTTTCTTTAATTTTTTTATTGTATTACCATATTTATTTGAATGCCTCCCACCCCTGAATAAGATATTAAACCCATGTTTTAGAGAAAGCAAAATTCAAAAACTTATTTAACCTTTCCACTTGATGAGATTGATGATGATAGAGTTTCGCCTTCATTGGATAACCTCTGATATTATTCATTCCATGGCTCCAGCATTTACAAAACTGTGTTTATTGTCTTTTTAAAAAATAGAATGAAAGTTTGAAATCCTTGTATAAAACATGCATCTGAATTTTTGTAAGAAAATTTTAACAAAAATGGTGCATGTGTAAAGTGACCAACCATACCGATTTAATCAGTACTGTTCTGATTTTGATGAAATTCTACTGATTTGATGAAATTTTACTGACTTGGATGAAATTGTACTGATTGACTTTTTGTACTGCGTTTTGTGCTGATGTCAATTATTATAATTCTGTGTTTGATGTATCACCTTAATACAGTAACTTAACTAACTTAGCAATATTTTTACATCCTTGATTTCTGTCCTTACCATTTGAAACTCTGCATTTGTACCTATATAAGTAGCTAAAAATGTTCAGTGATTGATTGGAATTTTATCCTAGAACATTCTTAAAAAAATAATGCCAACAATTCTGTCAATTGCAAATCTAATACTCAAATTTTATCAAAAGCAGTATGTACTCATTTTCCTCATCCAGATTGTATTCTTGAATTTTCTGCCTTTTATAGGCAACAAATGCTAGTTGTACTGATATGGGCTCAAAGGAAAGTTTTCACTTTATGCATATGATACCCGAATCTATATATATATAAAACCATAAACTCTTTCAGTAACTATGGATTTGGAAGGAATTGGCTCAGCGGATGTCAACTAAATTTTATATATATGGTTTTTACAATATACCATAATGAAATCAAGATTTTTAAAGTGGAGCTTAAGAGCAGAGCTACCACAATTAATAAATAATAAAAATCGTTTGCAACTTAACAGAAAACTCTTTCCCGAGCATGGCCGGGTGTTTTTGCTAGTAAATACATAATTAAAAATTTCAAATCATTTTTGTTTGAAAAATTGCTAATGGTTTTATCACATATATCTGTTTTTCTACCAGTCATTCATTTCATCTGTCTGTGCACTCACTTAAATTGAAGTTTTAACTAAATGACAAAATAGATGAAGCTAAAATTTTCAGCCTGGATTTTTGTGTTAGTGCTATTTGTTCCTCACAAACTTGCCTCATTTTCAAGATTAAAATTATAAATTTGTTGCAGTGTTCCCTTTCACTCAATACAGTACAGTACCATAATACTTTTTATCTGTCAAATTCTATCCATGTGAATCTCTAGTCAGTATGGTGTTTTTTCAGTCAAGATGTTGGCTGCAGATGTAGTAAGGAAGACTTGTGATATATCTGAATCCCCAGTATAAGCAATGGGGTTATTAACTGGAGGCCAGTGTATATAGTGTATAGTATATAGTGTATCTAGTGCACTTTTTTGAAATAACTTTTCTTTGAAAACTGGGTTAAAATTGGTTGATATGGCTTTATTCAGGAGACTCATGAACAAACACATAAAGAAAAAATAAGAGAGAATTATTTAGAGAAATGGATCCAAAATACTGTCCTGGATAACTTGGTTATATTTGGCAGTGAACTAAAACTGAACTAGCTGTACCCGGCGTAACATTCATGCATTTATTTTTTTTAACTTATATTTTTTAATCAAAGATTTCTCTAAAGACACAATTGTCAATTTCTGGGTTCTTTTCCGACACTACACTAAGTGAATCAAATGATATGACTCTTGATGGAGCAACATATAATTGTTCTTAAAAACGGGCTTAGGTAGGTAAAGGCATATTTTATCAAATCCTTTGCCTTGTGACTTATTGATTGTCATTGAAAAGGCCAATGGTATGGAAAATTGTTTTTGTTTGAAACTGAATGGTAAATTTGTGTGTGATGGAATGAGTGGGATTCTTGGAATTAGTACCATGTCTGAGTTAGTTGCACTGATCACTTTTGCTTCGATTATGTGTGTTTTATTCAAGTATTCCTTCCATTCTCCTGCCCTCTGTCCTTCTCTGGACAAATAGACTTCCTAGTATCAATCTTACCCTATAAAGACCATTATCTATCTATCTCCACTTCTTCCTCCTTCTTTGTCTCCCTCCCTCTCCTCTCTCATTCCCGCATTCCTACCAAATTTCAGTCTTCTTCCTAGTCGGTAAATCTGTAAAAACATGTTAAATAGAGCATTTTTCCACATTGTTCTTTTACGGAAACATAGGCACCTAAGCATTTTATGTATTAAGATTTTCTGGATGATCTCATGCTTTTGTGGCTTTAATCATTATGGAAGGTGCATTAACTTGAGACCATAGGTCTTTGGAATGTTACATTTGTTGGAATTAATGACATGAAAATTTGTAATTTTTTTATTTTTGTCAGAGTAATCCTAGCTATCCTAAATAGTAGATTTTTAAATATGAATTTCATCATTTTTAGCAGTGTTGGTGTTATCCTTCTGATAAATTTCTGTAAATTTTAAAAGGCTCATAATGTTTATTCATTAAATTGCTACCTGCAGGTTGAGGAAAGGGATGCTTGTGTATTACCATATTTTTCGGGCTATAAGTTGCACCCCAATTTTTTATAAGATTTTTCAGGAAAAAAAGTATTTTGGTTCATTTAGGAAAGGCCACATCGTGTATCATTTATAGCATGAATAAGTCTGTATCTGGCAACATTTAAAGAAAATATTATGGGGTGATTACAGTTAAATATTAAGTTTTAGAGAAGCTTATTTCGTGAAATAAATATGGATGATCTAAAACATAAATAATTGCTTAGAAACTTGTGTAGCTAAATGTGCCCCGTGTGCACTTGGCAGTCCTATTAATTAGGCTGTCGGAGTGTGCTGCACTTAAGTGCAAGATGAGATTTTAATTCCTAATTAATGGAATGCATATGTAGTAACAATACATATGCTCAACTAGTCCTTTATCTTCTGCAAATATTTTTGCCTTGTACACAACCATTATGATCTATACCTATCTTCCTCTATCCATTTCTTCACTTCCTCTTGTAGTTGTGGCCATTTAGGACCTAGCTTACGAAGACTATTTCTCTTTTCCTGTCATCTTTGCTTTTTTCTCCTGTTTTCTCCATTTACAGATCAGTTATTCTGTGAGACATGAACTGAAATGACATTCTGCTGCTTGGTTTTTGAGCTTTTTTTGCTTATTGAATCACCTGAAGCTTATAGCTAATGGTGTAGTCATATATATTTTTACTTTTGTAGCCATTGTGATCTCAATGCACATAATGCTATTTATCCTTGTTATTAATAAACATTTTACGAGGTCTATCAGATTTATAATGTTTTGCGGCATTAATCATGCTATTTAACAGGTTCATTAGGAACTAAAACATTGCAACTAACATTGCAAATGCACTGAAATTGTAATCACTGTGTTCAGAGATGTAATAATACACAATAATGAAAATGCATTATCGGAATTCATGTTGCATAAGGTTTTTTGTATATATTAAATTTTTTTCAGTATTATAGATAATGTATATTTTAATAATTTTGTTACAAATTACTGCCAATTATTCCATTTTTGTGGTCAGTGCGTTCATGTCAGTACTGAATACAATAATAATCTTATCTTCAGTCTATAAGCCACAGGCTTAAATTAAAATAAACTTTTAGTGACTTTCAACTTAAAATGTTGATGTTTTGTTGAAATTTATGTCAGGGTTATGCAAATATTTTGTGAGTTTAAAGAGTTGAAATATCATTGGATACAAATCACTATCTAAGCTTGTTATTTCAACTCTGTGGTTAAAATTATTGAAAAATTACTTCATCTAATAGTCGGAATGTATCTGATCTCTTCCATGATTTGTGTTTGTAAATTGGCATTTTTATCATGCATCCAACCAAAGTAACAAATAATGGAGGAATTAGAATCCTTCTAATCTGAACATATCTTGAATAACGAGAATTTAGATAGTATCTCTGTTGTTTGTGTAATTTTTCACTACATCATTCATGGTAAACCAATAAGATCCCATGCATGTCTGTAATGGCTCATTTTATTGTTACTTTTTAGTAAAACTGTTAGAATTAATAGCAATTCCAATCATCTAAGGCACTTGAGCTCTTCTTGAAATTCTTTTTGATGTTACATGATACAAGTATTCGTTGTTTTAATTTTTATTGTTGAGAAGGCTAGTTAGATTTCAAGCATTTAATTCATTGTATTATGTTTCTCAAATTTTAATGAAGCTTTCACAAATAATTGAGGCTTTATATTAAAACAAGTCGAAGGATGTTAGCGTAGTTATTAAACAAGATGATCCAAACAGAACTTATGATGCCTACTTTCTATGTAATCATTTATTTAATACTTACATATATTGACTTTAATAGCTTTAAAACCACTGCAGATATATTGCTCTTGTGTTCCCAAATTTCATAATTTAGCGTTATAAAATATTACAAACACATTCGAACGGAATATTAAATTGATCAAGGGTTTTTGTGCAACAAAAATAACGTGCGTATGTATTAGAACGGCCCCTCAACCCCATGGCACCCTTCATAAAATTCCTTGGCGCCCACTACTAGGGCTATGGCAAGTCATTTGCTGGGTAGGTGCAATAAGATAGCACAGAAGTAGTACAAATTCAATTTTCTCATTAAAAATTTCAAAATTCTCCTCTGTTATTAATAAATTTTGTATTCAAATCAAAATATTTTTGTTTGAAAATAAAAAAGAATCTAACCCATTACTTTTAGCTTTATTTTTCTGTGTACCCCCAATTGGTGCCCGCAATCCTTCTCTGAATTCGCAAATGCACCCTCAAGGCTGAAAAGGTTGCAGGCCCCTGTATTAGAATATACCGAATTCGAGTCCAACAATAGTCGTTGCTATGGCAACACTCTCGTAATGAGTGATAAAAACTGCAAAAACGGTAGTATTTATGCGAAATTCGAAGAAATACGATCTATAAGCTAAGTTTTACGATAAAAATTAGAATCTTCATTCCTTTCCTCAGAGAATAGCACAAAACTCGCTCTGATATTACAATTCTAAGATATTTTAATGTGCTAGAGAAAATTACCCTGCACGATGGATTGCAGATTTCCCATGTAAATCAAATGAGAAGGATAGTTTTTGGAATCGAACCCGGGACTTCAATCTTCGCACCAAAAACTATCCTCGGGAGCTGGGCCCATGTAGCAAGAGATTTCCACCAAGTTTAATGAAAATCGGTCTATTGGTTCAAAAGTTAATAAGGGGACGGACAGACAGACAGACAACGACAAAACTATAAGCCTATTTCCATTCTGAAAAGTAGGTTAAAAATAATTGATGAAAATTGGGTAATGAATTTTGCCTACTGCAAATACGTTACAGTAGTCACAATGCAAGTGTTATGTTCTTGGAAAATAATGCATTGGGAAAAACCTGCTTGAGAAAATTTTTCATATCACATACATGTAAAATGTGATAGGTGACCAATTCAGGAACACCTATAATGAAATTTCTTGGTTAAATCAGTGTCACATTATTGTGTTGTGTATAACCATCATCAAATCTACATTAGGAAATCCCTCATTGACAAAGATTTTACTGTATTAGAGTATAATAAGGTTACCATCTTCTGTACACAGAAAAGGAGGACATTTCCACGTTTTTGGGGGAAAAAAGAGGACAAAAAGGTCATCCGGAATTTAAAAAAGAGGACAAATTTATTAATGCAAACAAAAACAATGTTTACTAATGTTTTGGATCAGCCCATTCATATTTGTCTTGTGAAATAATTTCTTTCATTATCTCTGGATTGCCTCTCAAGTATCTATCAGTGCATGACATATGTTTGAAATTGCACTGCAAAAACAGAATACCTTTCACAGACTTAACATTAAACCTATTCCTTTCTTTTGTCCACTGACTGCATTAGTGAAAATGCTCTTTCTACATTTGCATTGTGAGATGGAATTGCGAAGAAAAACTGGGCAATTTTCAACATTTTTGAATGGCATTCAATATCTTTTGAATTACTAAAATATTTTACCCACTTTTGATATTCAAGCATGCTTTTAACAACAACAACACACCTTGACGCTTTCCCTTGCAGGGTAAGCCATGCCATTGGTCTGCCAATTACCAACACATCACCACATGCTTCCTCCACACACTTCTATCCTTGCACACTTCTTTTGCTTCACTTACACTCATACACTGAGTCACACATTTCCTCTTATTCCTCACACTTTTCACATCTCTTTTTCTCAGAGTCTCACTAACCACATCCAACCAAGTATTGCCTCTCCCTCTCTCGCCATTCACTCTTCCTTCATATATCTACTTGGTGATTCTACTCTCCTCCATTCTTTCTACATGCCCGAACCACCTCAGCAGACCTCTCTCATACAAATCTGTCTCACTAGTTTTCATACCACATTCGTTCATCACCTAATTATTCCTTACTTTGTCCCCCCTAGATTTTCCACAAACTCTTCTCATGTATACCATCCCAACCGCATTCAAATTACTTTTATGCTTCTCCTGACACACACGTTTCACTGCCATACAGCAAGGTAGGCATTAAAACACTTGTATACAGACATTTTTGCTTCTTTTGACAACCATTCATTCTTTGCAATCGACCACACACTCCCTGCCACCTTTCTACCAGCATTCACTCTCCTTTTGATTTCCCCATCTACTCTACCATTTTTACTAAACATTCTACCAAGGTATACAAATTCATCCACTACCTCATTCGTTCCACCATTTATGCTAAATTGACAGTCGTTCACCTCATTCTCCCGATCGAACACAACTACCTTGGTTTTGGCCACATTTATCCTTAAGTCCATTCTTCCTGTCATATCATGCAGGCTATCTAACATTCTCTGCAATTCTCCTGGGTTCTCAGCCATTAACACAGCATCATCAGCATACAAAAGTACACGAACATTCTCTCCACCAACCTTAACACCCACCATATCCATACATGCCTGTCTCACACATTTATCCATGAACACATTAAATAACCAAGGGGACATGACACATCCTTGTCGTACACCTTGCTCAACTCTAAACCACTCACTCATCATGCCATTCACCCTTACACATGCCCTACTTCCAGTATACACTACCTTTATAGCATTCAGCAACCAACCATTCACTCCATACTCGCTCAAAACATTCCACAATTCCTTACGATTCACTCTGTCATATGCTTTCTCTAGATTAAAAAATGCACAGTACACTTTCTTTCTTACATCCATGCACTTCTCAACCACTTGCTGTAGGGCAAATATTTGGTCGGTGCAACCCCTTCCAGGCATGAAGCCACATTGCACTCCCCACATTTTATCCATAGTTACCTTTTGTACTCTTTCAATCAAAACTTTCCCATACACCTTTCCAGGTATACTCAGCAAACTAATCACTCTATAGTTCTTACATTCAGTCCTATCTCCCTTTCCCTTGTAGAACGGCACAATTACACCATCCTTCCATTCAGCAGGCACACAGATTGCACAGATCCCACATCCAGCACATAAGCAAAACACCTCCATACTTCAACATCTCTCCCATTATGCCATCCACACCTGCAGCTTTTCCATTTTTCAACATATTCACCGCTTTAACTACCTCGTTCTTACTAATCCCCCTCATATTCATTAATATTCACTCCAACAGATTCACTCGGATTTTTAGACCCATTCACAACATTTCCATACAACTCTTCAAAATACTTTTTCCAACACTCCCTTACATCACTCTCATTCCACACCATATCACCATTCTTTCCTTGAATTCCGCTCACACCCTTACTCACTCCTTGCCTTGCTCTCTTCACCCATTTCCAGAACAACTTCTTATTCCCCTCAAAATCATTCTGCATTTTCTCAGCTTCATTCATCCGCAATTGTTCTTTACTCTCTTTCACAATATTTTTTGCAGCTCTCCTTTTCTCTTTATACATTTCATACAGTGCCTTTCGCTCATTTTCATTCTTAGCAGCAATCATTCTCACATATGCCTCCTTTTTCTCATTCACAGCCATATTAACTCTCTCATTCCACCATGCATCACCTCTCATTCTTCCAACAACTGCAGTCCCACACACCTTAGTAGCACACTCCAAGATAATACCTTTCAATCTGTTCCAAGCCTTCTCCACATTCTCTTCTCTCATTTCCTCCTTCCATTCACTCTCTCCGGCCGTCAGCCTTTCTTTTAGCACACTTTCATATTCCCACCTATTCATTTGCTCTTGCAATCTTTCCACTTTTACTCTAGTTACCTTCTCCCCTTTCCTCTTTCTCACAATCCATTTTCTCCCAAGATCTACTCTAGAGATCACTAAATAGTGGTCTGATCCACATTCCGCACCTCTCACAACTCTCGTATCCTTCACAAGCTCCCTCAACCGTTCATCATACACAACAAAATCTATCACACTCTTCGCTTCCCCTCTTGTCCATGTATACAAATGGATTGACTTGTGCTTGAACCATGTGTTCGAGACAAACAATCTCATTTCCATTCATACATTCACCAAGCTTTCACCATTATCATTCACTCTTGGGTCACCAAATGGTCCAAGGACCCTTTCCGTGCCTTCTCGTTTTACTCCCACCCATACATTCATATCTCCGAGCATAATTACTCTTTCTCCTGGTTCACACTCACTCAAAATATCTCTCAATTCTTCCCAAAATTTATTCTTATCATATTCATTCTCACCGTCAACCGGAGCATAACATGTAACAAGCATAATCCTGCGCACACCCACTTTCATCCGCATCCACAACAGCCTTGGTGACACTAATTCATGCTTTCTCACATGCATCTTAGCCCTTTCATTCAGTATCAATCCCACACCTTGACTACCATGCACGCATTCATCTACTTCAGACCAAACTACCATTATTCATTTCTATCACATCCCTCCCTTTACGCTTAGTTTCACTCACACACAAAACATCTATCCTCCTTTTATCCATTTCATTCATCAATTCACTCTCTTTCCCATACACATCTCTTACATTCCATGTTGCAATCTTCCATACCGGGTCATCATCAGATGGGCCAACCTGCTTTGACCTACGCCGCCCATCATGGTTTCGGTCGTCCGAGGCATTCTTATAGCACATTGTAGTAACGTTAAAAATTGGGTAAGCAAGGTTACCAGCCTATACTGTACCCGTGCCACATGCAGCATTCCCTACTAACGGTAAGGGCACAATACCGGTCAGTTTTGGCACAATTTAGCTGTCATGCTACAAGCGTAACCAACACCCAGTATTACCCCAGGTATGCTTACGCTATTCTACACAAGCTAGGATCTCTACTCTAGAGACTACCTTGTGAGCCAACATTCCGTTGCCCATGTCCTACCAACTAGGAGGTACGTGCTGTTTACTGACACACTTTGGACACAGCATGCTTTTAAAGTCTTCATTATTAATTTGACCTTCAACAAATTTCTTGAGATTGTTCAATTGGTCAAAACACTTAACGTCATCAATTGGTCCCCTTTTGTCGATCAAGTAGTGAACAGAATATTCCACATCACTCCAATTTGGTTTTGTACTAAGTGTGATAGGAGGGGAAGTAGGGGAAATAGGTTGCGCGCGCTTTCAAACGGTTTTGCGTGGTTTCATGTGATTTCGACTGGTTTCACGTGATTTCGAGCGGTTTCACGTGATTTCGAGCGGTTTCACGTAATTTCGAACGGTTTCACGTGATTTCGAGCGGTTTCACGTCATTTCTAGCGCTTTCACGTGATTTCGCGCGGTTTCATTGCCTCTGTGAGCATCTGTGCACGTCTGTGAGCTTCTGTTTAGACTGACTGCCAGTTTTCTTCTTGTGAGATGAAAAGTGCGCTATGGTTTGCATTTCGTGTTGCGGCCCCAATTGTGGGAAGAAGACGGGTACTCGAGTTAGGTAAGTATTTTGGCATATAATTCATTTATTCATATTTAGAAATGCCTGAGTGTGAAATACGCGAGATCGGCAAGAGGATGTATATTTTTAAATGATAAATCCAGGTTCCCTCATCCCATTTCCGACTCAAATCGTCGATTCGATGTTTGGTTGAAACTGGTGGGGAATCCTAAGCTCCTGTCCATGGACCGAATGGCCATCTATAACACCAGAAGACTTTGCCTGACGCATTTCTCTCGGGAGAATTTTATTGAAGGCACTATAAAACTATGTACTTTTATTATATCAATAATGTTTGGAATGTATTATTTTTGCTTATGATGTGCTCCTAAAGAAGCTCTTATGTGATATCCATTCTTGTTTATACTATGTCGACATTGCTTTGCATTGGATTATAATGTAAAATTTGGTATCACCTTTGTTTGCTTGTTTAATCCATTATAAATGGAAGTTCACTAAGTATTGGCAAAGTTAAAATCGATTTAACAAAATAATAGTTCTTACACGGAAAGCATTTTATATTTCTAACTATTTTTCTGTTTTTAAAGTCTCATTTTAACATTTCATTATAGCTGAGTCATATTCTATTAAGTTGGTGTCAAAAGAAGTCATCTGTTATTTAAGCAAAGTTGAAGATTTTGTCCAGACCATTTTCTAACCTTATATTCTATTTTAGGAATGTGAAATAATGAAGACATGTTATATAGTGCATCATTAAGTATCCTTATCAAGATGAACTGTTGATTTCATCCTGTGGTTATTATCAAGTCAATTGCATAATTAGTTCGTTATTTTTATTTATTAGAATAACATCGTATTTATATTTTTAATGGTAACATACATATCAGTATATCAATGGCAGTTTTCTTTTTGGTGAGTCTATGGTCAAGTTCTTTCAATTATCATCATTAAAACCTTTAACTGGTTTAGAATATATGATGAAAAAATATTTCATAAAATGGTTACCTGTCAACTTGAAATGATTTGTTTTGCTAATAATTTTCAGCAAAAATTATTTCAAAAGAAGTGTGCACTGACAAATTAGTAGAAGAAATAGAAAGATAATAGATATTTTGCGGAAAATACTCGATACAATATGAATGATTCGACTTTTGCCTGTGGAATAAGCTGAAATGCTTTTAATCATCTCTCTTCCTTGTTTGTATTTTATCTTGATAAATTTCATATCAGATCGTGTTTATTATATATAATATATATATATATATATATATATATATATATATATATATATATATATATATATATAATATATGTATATAGACAACGAAGTGAAATCGGTGAGGGCTTTTGTCTTACGTACTTTCTTATATACAGTGTGCCCTCGGTTTAACGTCGGTTCGACTTAAGGTCGTTCAAAAATTACTACCCATATTCGAATTAACGTCATCAATGATTTGACTTAACGTCCTGACTTGGCGCTTAATTAGAGCACGAAAAAATATTGCGTAGATGATTCTTTCGCGCATCTGTTGCAGCGGATCGCATTATTTGAGTGGAAAATGTGTTTTGGATTGACGTATTGTTGTTAAACTTGCTTAATTTTCATGGTGATATTTTGTAGCTATGGGTCCAAATAGAAGTGATAGTAATGGACTCCTTGTTGAAGTCCTCCTAGCAGGATATATATATATATATATATATATATATATATATATATATATATATATATATATATATATTAACTAAAGGAAAAGAAAAGGTAGTGATGAGGGTGGCAACAAGGTGTTGAGGGAAGCCCAGCGGACACTTACCAAGTTGAGGACCAAGCTGGCAGGCTGCTGGGGGCGTCGAAGAGACACGTAAAACACACGAACACAAAAACACACGCAAGCTTATCGGGCCTATGCCCTTCTTCAGCGAAAGAGTAACGTGCTTTCTGCTTGCATCCTGCAAGCATTTCATCTCACCTTGAAAAAACATGAATTTTTCAGAGAGATATTTCATCATTGGAAATGTTTTTTTTTAATTCAAAAGATTCTCCTCTGCACTGATTTTTGTTTTTTATTTATGGAACAATAATGGAGTGAAACAATACCTAAAATTTTCAATTTTAAGAATATTATACTTTTTCCATTGTGGGGTACTAATGCCACACATTTCTACCATATTTTAAAGTTAAAGCACACCAAGAGGTGAACTAATATTTATGTAATTTTTTAAATGTTAAAAAAGTTTTAACGGCTGCAATAAGAACTTAATGCAGATATTCAAATGTTTATTTGTGCAATTGCATTACGCTCTAAATTGTTTAAAAATTTCAGCTCCCCGTAGTATTTAAATATTTACCTATTTGTTTAAACTTTAAGAATATTTAATTGTCAAACAAATTAAAATATCAAAATTTCTATAATCCCTATTTCGTTATTTTCCAATTTCAATCTACAGAAAAAATTTCAGCTCGGTAGCACCTTCGGAAAGAAATAAAACTTAAAATTTGGTTTAAACAACTGTGAATTTTTGGCAGGCCGCATTGAGCTTTTTCAAGATTTTCGTTTTTACTTTCTCCATATACGAAGTATAGAGAAAGTATTGTTTTCATAAAAAAATCTAATTCGAGATTTCAACGGAAATACATGTTATAAGGTCCCCTGAACACGTTTTAACTATTTTCTCGATGATGTCTGTGTCTGTCTGTATGTGATAGATTTTTGTGGGCGCTCTAACTCAAAAACTATTAATCAGGTCAACGCAAAATTTTATATCTAATATTTTTATAAAAGTTGGAAGATCTGATTAGTTTTTGGTAAAAATCGGTCCACCGGAAGTGGGTGTTTTCTCTTTTCACTTATCCGTTATTTTTTTATATTTGCTTTAATATTTGATAAATGTAAAAATGTATTAGAATAAAAGTTGTAGGAAATTTCATTTTCTACAACCTTTGTTTGATACATATTTACATACAATGCATTTTTTAAGAGACATTTTATATATTTTTAGCTGCCACCTACCGAAGACTATTGTTAACAATTGACGCTTAGTTACGTATTAGTAACGCTCCTTTTTATTTTCTTAATTGTCAACCGGAAGTAAATATTGACAATGATCCCAGAGCTAACAACATGTAATTTGCCGTATAAATTTGGAGAAAGTCATGTGTTGCCTACATTAGTTTATTTCTAGTTGGTTTTGCACAAAATACTATCTATGTAAAAAAAATTTAATCTCCAGATCTTCTGGAAGTGTCTTAACTTTAGTTTCATCCTATATATTCAGGGTGATTCATGAAGATATAGCATAACTTCAGGAGCTGATTTCTAGTTAGTCTGTATTTACAAATACTACGCGCGTATGGTTAGAGTAGATTCCCAAAAACACCACCTTCGACTTCAATGCATTTCACCGCTCGTGCGTGAATTGCATGCGCTGCTCGCCTAAGCTCATCATGGGTGTCTTTTATGTGGGCTGCAGCATTCAATATGCGATCAAGTCATGCATCCCATTTTTGCACTTTTGTGTGGTATACAAGATCTTTCATCCACCCCAACAGGCAAAAATCTAAAGGGTTTAGGTCTGGTGACCTAGGTGGCAAATTTTGTGGACCACCGCGACCGATTCATCACCCAGGGAACTGGTCATTGAGGTGAGTGACCACTGCATGGGAAAAATGAGGAGGAGCTCCATCGTGTTGGAAGTACGTTAGTACATTCGACATCGTGTAGCCAAAGGTACATCTTCGAACAGTTTCAGCAATTCGTTTAGCAGAAATTGTAGATAGACCTGTCCAGTAAGACGACCCTCAAAAATAAATGAACCAATCAACTGATCATAGAGGACTCCACACCACACATTACACTGAATCGGTGTTGAAAATTCCTCTCCACAGTGGCATGGGGATTAATTTCCGACCAAACATGGGAATTGTGTGTGTTGTTGACACCGTCTCGGGTGAACTGAGCATCATCACTGAACAGGATGTAATGATGCAAATGGCAATTGTCATTCAGCCAATTACAAAATTCTAGCCGTCGGGCAGGATCCTCAAGTTCGAGCTGTTGAACACACTGCACGTGGTATGGATACATGTCTTCCTTATGCAATGTTCTCCATACTCTTGATTGGGAAACACTGAGACGCATGGATATCCTTCGCGTACTAAAACGAGGGTTACGCTGTACCGCCTCAACGATTTTCTCTTGCTCAGCCACATCTTGTGGAACCGCACGCTCATATGGGATGTGAATGCTGGGAAGTGAACCGGTATCTTGCAATGTTTGGAAAACTCTGCTAATCACTTGTCGATACGGAACTCTGCGGTTCGGAAAACGTCGCTGGTATTCAGCCACAGCAGCAACAGCATTTCCATCGTAAAATCCATAAACATATACCATATCGGCATATTCAGTACTTGTAAATTTAAAAGGCATCTTGAAAGTATCAATGGAACACAAAGGAACGACACTGCTCTGCACACAACACGTGTTTCGTCAGTCTACGTTTGATCAAGATCGCGCATGCGTATGAGTTACGAGCGCGATTCGCAGTGAGAATCTACGAAAATTACATAACTCCGTAATTATTCAGAATCGGATCCATGTTCATATGAACTTTTGTATTCACAATGACCTCAGAAATAAGCTCCTGAAGTTATGCTACATCTTCGTGAATCACCCTGTATGTTATATGTTAATCCTCCTCTGTAAGGAACGTCCATATACATATAACGATAACCCTCCTGTGTAAGAAGCATCTATATATAATGACAAGTAGTTGGTGCTTGAATTCTGCAAGCATTTCATCTCTCCTTGAAAGAACATTAATATTCCAGAGAAACATTTCATTTTAGAAATATTTTTTATTTCAAAAGATTTCAACTCTACACTGATTTTCATACTTACCTTATGGAACAACATTAGATTAAAACAATTCCTAAAATATGCAATTTTAAGAATATTATACTTTATCCATTATGAGGTACTAATTCCAGACATTTCTGTCAAATTTTGAAGATGTAGTACTAGAAGTGAAATAATATTTATTTAATTGTTTAAAATTTAAAAATTTTTAACGGCCGCAATAACACTTTGTTGGAGATTTTCAAATGTTTGTTTGTTTACATGGACTAAACTCTACATAACTTTAAAATTTCAGCTTCCTAGCTTGGCCAGTAGTACCTAAACATTTTTAACAGCCAAACAAATAAAAATATCAAAATTTCTATAATCCCTATTTCGTTTTTTTTACAAATTCTGCATTTAAAAAAAATTTCAGCTCCGTAACACATTTGGAAATACATAAAACTTGAAATATGTTTAAACAATTGTGAATTTTTAACGGACGCATTGCTGAACTTTTTTCGTTTTTTTCTAGTCGGTTTTGCACATAATCCTACCTATGTAATAAAAATAAATTTCGCATCCCCAGATCTTATGGAATATATATAATATAATGATGTTATCATTATATATAGACGTTCCTTACAGAGGAGGATATAACATAAAATATTGAAAACGTTTAACAATACCGCCGCTAAAAATTCGAAATTATTTAAACAAAATTTCAAGGTTTATGTATTTCCGAATGTGCTACGGAGCTGAATTTTTTTTATTACGCAGAATTTATAAAAAAAAGAAATAGGGATTATACAAATTTTGATGTTTTAATTTGTTTGGCAGTTAAAAATTCTTAATGTTTAAACAAATAGGTAAATGTTTAGATACTATGGTGCGAGATAGGGAGCTGAAATTTTAAAGATTTTTAGAGATTAATGAAAATACAGAAATAAACTGAGTATTTTCTTGAAATTGTTATTGCGGCCGTTATGAATTTTTCATAATTTAAACAATTTGATAAACATTATTTCACTTCTATATGACCTACGACGGTAAAATTTGGCATTAAGGTGTGGTATTAATGCATCACAATGAAAAAATAATAATATTGTTAAAATTGCAAATTTTAGGTATTGTTTTAATAAAATATTATTCCATAAGGAAAGAATGAAAATTGTCGCAGAGATGAAATCTTTTGAATTAAAATGTATTTCTAATAATGAACTATCTCTCTGAATAATTAATATTTTTCAAGGTAACATGAAATGCTTGCATAATGCAAGCACCAACTACATGTCTTTATGTATATACAGTAGAGAGATGCCCGTTGAAATTCAACGGGAAAGTTTTTTGTGAAATAAAAAGTGAACATACATATATCTTGATTTTCTTTAGAAGGCAAGAAAACAAACTTTCGTTCTTTTAGGCGTTCGTTGTTTCAAGTTTCGAACTCCTACGATGATTCTAAGTAACTAATTTTAATATGCGAAGGATAAATGTCCTACATTCAAATGTATTCCTTCTCTCTTAAATAACGCAACGAATGTTGTTTACATTAGTTGCTATAAAAAGAATCTCTCTCTCTCGTACTAATTTTAAGGGCATTCAAGAAACGCTTTCACCCATAATGTGTGAAATAACGATAGAATTTCGAGGTTTAACAATGTAATTGGTTGACAAGGCAATAACCCAATTAAATGCCATGATTTCCCCAAAATATGATAAATAAACGTTTAACATGAGAAATTTTAAACTAGGCGAGAAAGGATGAGCAGAATAAGAAACTTAATAGTTTTTTCTTTAAATGGGCTAGATCCGAAGATCATAGGTTAATTTCTTCTTATTTAGATCTCAAAAAGAATAAAAGCCTGCAAGTCAAAAAATCGATTTTTACGTGTTATAATATGGGAAATAGAATTGCCTACCTTGGAGTCGAACCTAGGTCTCTTTTCGACATTTATTTTCGTCATCATCTTACAATATGTGAATCGATCATTCCTGCCAAATATCAAAAATGTATCTTCGTCCATTATCGAGTTATTCGCATTTTTATAGCGTGACAGAGGGAGTCACAAAGGGACAGAAGTAGCCTTTTATTATTGTTAGATTCCTTACAGAGGTGGATTAACATATTTATAGGAGGATACTAATGTTTAGACACTTCCAAAAGATCTGGAGGTTCGAAATTTTTTACACAGATAGGATTTTGTGCAAAACCGACTAGAAAAAACGAAAATCTTGAAAAGTTCAATAATGCGGCCGCTAAAAATTCTCAATTGCTAAACAAATTTTCAAGGTTTATGTATTTCCGAATGTGCTAAGGAGCTGAAAGTTTTTTATAGGTAGAATTCCTAAAAAAACGAAATTCGGATTATAGAAATTTTGATAGTTTAATTTATTTGGCTGTTAAAAATATGTAAAATTTAAACAAAGAGGTAAATGTTTAGGTACTACGAGGCTAGCTAGGCAGCTGAAATTCTAAAGTTATGTAGAGGTTAGTGCAAATGTACAAATAAACATTTGAGTATTTTTTAAAAATTGTTATTGCGGCCGTTATACATTTTTCAAAATTTAAACAATTAGGTAATATTATTTCACTTGTATATGAACTACAACGTTAACATTTGGCGGAATGGTGTGGCATTATTGCATCACAATGAAAAAATAATAATATTGTTAAAATTGGAAATTTTATGCATTGTTTTAATCAATTTTTTTTCCATAAGGAAAAAACGAAAATTGGTGCAGAGGTGAAATCTTTTAAATTAAAAAAATATCTCTCTAATTTGCTCAAATTGCAAAAAGAAAATAATAAAATTAAAAGGGACAAAGGAAAAGAATATTCTGCTTATTTACGCTATTAACTTTCGTTATTAAATTTTTTGTTTAGTATAAACACAGATGTCGTAATTTTAGCAGATAACTTAGGATGACCAGATCATAAATTTAGAATTTGGTTACGTAAATAAGACGTGAAGAAGTGTTTCTAATAATCTATTCAATAAATGGGATATTGTACCCCACAATGGGGTACGTCTTGCCACCCTGAGATAATTAGAGAGAAATGAAAAGAATATTCTGCTTATTTACTCTTCGAGTTGTCGGTGCTTGCATACTGCAAGCGTTCAAAAAATCACCATACACCAAGATCATCATCATCATAGGCAGTCTGTCCGTAGATAGGTCCGTGATTATTTATGGTTAAACCTGGTTCTCCATATACTCCTCTTTTCCGCTGTCTTCATATTTTGATAACTCTCTTTCCCTTACAAATCGTCTATCAGCTGAAACCTTTTCCTACCTCTTTCCCTTTTTCCAACTAGTTTTCCTTCTAACACGTAAATAACACCAAGATATAAGCACGTAAATAAACCAACGCGATCTCCAGGGCAACAGCACTTCAGTCACGTGGAGCCTATACGAGTATACCTGTGTATTAAATAATAAATTCCATGAGTAATAGCAGTATATTTATAATTTTTCGTGATCCATAATTTCCAAATTCTCTGGTAATCGGCTCCTGCCCAAGTTTTTCTATTTCAAGTCAAGTGACTCAGATCGCACTGCATGAGCAATAAGAATAATCATCATTAAGACAATATTCTATACATTAAATATTATGGAAAAGTTAGGATATTTTCTGTTGAGATTATGACATCATACATGCCTTTAGCACATATTTGGATAAAAACAATCGTAAAAAAGGTATGACGCCATTATATTTAACAATTGAATAGAGTTCAAATTTCTAAAAAAACTACGAAACACAACATTAAAATACTTTTCACGTTTTACCGTCACTGCTATCAGGGTTACTTTTCCTAATGTAATCACTTATAGCCCTGGAGAAAAACAAACCTATTCGCTCCTTCCTACAGTCGATAACCCAAATTTAATCGCCATGTTTGTGGTTTCCGTAGTACATGAGAATTGCAATTATCTATGATACCCTCAATCACAGGGCCTGATGCAATTAGTGTCTTGGTTATAGTAAAATCTTACATATTATCGGAAGAAAATATTGGTGATGATGTTTTCATAATATGCATGACATTGAAAATTAAAATAACTTAAATTATATGCTTATGGGAATAAACTTGATGTAAATTCAATTAAAGAAAAATGAAAAAAAAATAATTTCGCAACTCGAATTATCTATAACTCGAATAATTGTAACTTTCCTTTGAGATTCGAGTTATAGAAGTTCCACTGTATATATATAAATATTTAAAAATATATTTCCATAACTTTAATTTCTATTATTCGAATAATTATTACATTTCCTTGAAATTCGAGTTATGGAAGTTCAACTCTGATTCGTTATGACGGTATTAATTTCCATAAAGCATTAAATCACTGCAATCGTAGCGTATAATATCAGATCCCTTTAAAAGCATCGAGGTCGTTACAATAGTATTTAAAGATTTTCATTGTTGAAAAGAGGAAAAAATTCACTTTTTCCGATTAAAAGCTGATATTTACGCAAATTCGGTAGATATTTAATTCTGCTTTCAAAAAAGAAGAACTCCGCTTTGGGAATTGTTTTAAACTATTATTTTAACATGTGGGAAAAACGAAAATCGCTGCGGACGTGAAATCTTTAGAATTAATAGAATATTTGTAATGATGAAATATCTGTCTGAAAAAATAATGTTTTTTCAAGGTGAGATGAAATGCTTGCAGTATGCAAGCACCTTCTACTAGTCATTATATATCGACGACTCTTACAGAGGAGGAGGAGGAGGATATAGGAGGATACTAATGTTTACGCACTTCCAGATGAGCTGGAGATTCGAAATTTTTTTCTTAGGTAGGATTTTGTGCAAAACCGACTAGAAAAAACGAAAATCTTGAAATAGTGCAACAATGCGGCCGCTAAAAATTCGCAATTGTTTAAACAAATTTTCAAGGTTTATGTATTTCCGCATGTGCTACGGAGTTGAAATTTTTTTATAAGTAGAATTCTTAAATAAACGAAATAGGGATTATACAAATTTTGATATTTTAATTTGTTTGGCAGTTAAAAATTCTTAAAGTTTAAACAAATAGATAACTGTTTAGGTACTACGGAATAAGCTAGGAAGCTGAAATTTTCAAATTGTTTACAGAGTAGTGAATTTGCACAAATAAACACTTCAATTTCACCATATATGAATTGCGGCGGCCGTTAAAAATTATTTAAATTTAAACAATTAGAAAAATATTATTTTACTTCTAGAAGTGCTACAACTTTCAAATTAGGCTAAAATGTGTAGCATTAGTACCCCATAATGAAGAAAGTGTAAAATTTTTAAAATTGCAACATTTGGGGATTCTTTTAAACTATTATTTTTACATGTGGGAAAAACGAAAATCGCTGCGGAGGTGAAATATTTAGAATTAAAAGAATATTTGTAATGATGAAATGTCTTTCTGAAAAATTAATGTTTTTTCAAGGTTAGATGAAATGCTTGCAGTATGCAAGCACCAACTACTAGTATGTTATATCCTCCTCCTCTGCAAGAGTCGTCGATATATAATGATAACATATATATAGGAGGATACTAATGTCCAGCCCAAACTACAAAAGCTACAGAGCTGAAAGTTTCAGTTTTTATAGATATGATGGAGAAATCTTCAGATAAAATAAGACTTCTTACCTAAGTGACATGAGTTCGACTCCAGAAATTCCGAAAGTTGCGTTTTTTCCCATAAGAAAAGCATTGCGCCATTTTTGTAAATTAATTATGGGCACTTGCCGCTAAGCTAGAAAGATAAAATTTTCAGTGTTGCTAGATGTTTGCAATATCTATTCGGAATTATTGTCACTTTTGCTTACAGTGTCTTGGGTTCGACTCCAGAGACCCCGGAATATCTCCCATAAGTTACCATGGGAAAACGCAATCCAGTGTGTAGACCAATCTAATAAGTTTAGGAAGCTGAAATTTTGCAAGATTATAGAAATTTTCTCATGACCAACTATAAAAATCGACAATTTTAAAATTGTTATTTTTTAGGTGTTGTTTTAACCCCATTTGAACATTCAAGTTTAATAATTGTTTAGGTACTACGGGATGAGCTAGGAAGCTACAATTTTCAAATTATTTACAGAACAATGCATTTGCACAAATAAACATTTCAATCTCTCTATATATATATTGCGTCGGCCGTTAAAAATGTTTAAATTTTAAACAATTAGAAAAATATTATTTTACTTCTAGAAGTGCTACAACTTTAAAATTAGGCTAAAATGTGTAGCATTAGTACCCCATAATGGAGAAAGTGTAAAATGTTTAAAATTTCAACATTTGGGGATTGTTTTAAACTATTATTTTTACATGTGGGAAAAACGAAAATCGCTGCGGAGGTGAAATCTTTATAATTAATAGAATATTTGTAATGATGAAATATCTGTCTGAAAAATTAATGTTTTTTCAAGGTGAGATGAAAAGCTTGCAGTATGCAAGCACCTTCTACTAGTATGTTATATCCTCCTCCTCTGTAATAGTCGTCGATATATAATGATATATATATATATATATATATATATATATATATATATGGGGTGTTTTGGGGTGGGATGCGATTATATAGCCTCTCCCACTCAAATGTCAACCTCACCTGCACGTGGTGCACCCTGCTTCACAGACGAGGCTCTGGCGTCCGAGTGACTCCCGGGATAAGGAGTCCCCCCTCTACCAAGTGCCAACGGCCTATTTAGGGGCGGATGAGAAGGTGGAGGGGTAGGGCACCCTCTTGCCCTTGGGGTGGGAAACTGCCCCTAAAGGCGGAGGAACTATTTTGATAGTCAACGGCATAGGATGGAGAAGGCAACAGGAAACCACTCCATTAAAGATCCTATTGGATATCCCGAGGGTAGCAACCATGGAAATCATGGTTGCAGCGACAAGGCTTAGCCTTTAGATGAAGAAGAAGAAGAAGATATATATATATATATATATATATATATATATATATATATATAGGATATATCATATAAAACCTAAGGTACTTCTAGAAGTGTTACAGAGCTGAAATTTGGCATGAATGTAGATCATTAAGAGCAACCTTGGGAAAAAAGTCTAGAAAATGTTATATTTAAGGGGTGTTTTTGACCCCAATGTCCAATTTTAAGCATCCGTAAGAAAAGCATTGAAAACTATGCAGTGATATATAAAATTGCTTTTTTAAATTATTTAAAATTAAGATAGGGAGTCAGGACATGCACCACGCTGTAGAAGAAAGAATGAAGTTTATTTTTCTTGAATAAAAAATGCAAATCCATGCTGAATTTCCGTAAAAATTTGATTTTAATGATAGAATTATGAAAAGTTTTTCGGTTTTCAACAATAAAAGTATGAACAACCATAGCAACGACTCCAATGGGAATTGATTTTTCATACTTCAAGAGCATTGATTTAATGCTTCGACTGCATTACAATCCATTTGATTTCAGCCAACAACGTATACATATGACGACGTGATAATTTTAAATTAATTTTTTATCCGGTTACGTATTAAAAGGCACGGATGATGACACCATAATCATAACACACAAAATATCCTAATTTTTACATAAGTTTTAGTATAACATATAGGCTATTTTCTTAATGATGATTATAGTTATGACTTAAAAAGGGCGATCTGAGCCATGAAACTTGAAATTCGTAAACTTAGACTCGAGTCGATCGCCAGAGCATTTATAAATTTCGGATAGATGCCTTAATATCTGGAAAAATGAAAACTATTGTCTTATTTAAATGGGCTTGTGTAGTGCAAATGATGTTGCGTTGGTTTTAGATCTTGGTGTATGGTGATTTTTTAAGTTCTTGCAGTATGCAAGCACCGACAACTCGTAAAGCAAAAACATAAATTCGTTCCATAATTACGTATTTGAATGAACGAAGGAAATAAACCTAGCATCTTGTAAAAATCGAAGTGTCTCACATAGACCGACCAGACAGAACTGGAAAACTATATGTAAGATATTGGTTCATTTAACGTTGTTTCGCTCTACGTCGCGATTTTCTGGAACGAATTAACGACGTTAATCGAGGACAAACTGTACTTTCGAGTTATTAAAAAATGGCTCGAACGATTTTGATTGAATTTCATTTAGTCATAGAGTTTGGTCCAATAACCAGTGTTTCTCAAACTAGGGACTGTGGCCAATTCTATATTTATTTTCATTTACTATTTAATTATTATTAATGATTAATAATATATTGATAGATGACGAGTAAGAGACTTTTAATACAGACACTAATCAATTCTGTGCTAATCACCCTGTAAAAAATATAATAGTCTGTAAATGATTAAAGCATACAACAAACTGAACATCTGATTCTAAAAAGTAATAAATTTTACATTTAATTTAAAATAATGAAGTGGCATCATAAGTTCCGTTTGTTTCTAATGAATTTATGATTTCTGAATATGAATTGGCTATAATAAATACACATATTCCTCGTGATTTCTGGTCACAGTGAATGAACTGCGGAAATATGGTATTATGAAATAATTTGTGTTGCTATTCTTCTTATTCTGGCGGCTAAATATATTGCCAATAAATGGGAAGTGCTCTGGCTAAAATCTTTTTGACGACATTTACGACTAACTAATTGTAAGTAGAAGCAGCATTGAATAGCCTTTGCGTGTATTCTGAAATGCGTGGAAATGTTTTCAGAAGTAACTACATGTTAAAATATGTTTAATAATTGAGATTGTTAGGACAAAATGTACAAAGTTTATCTTTTGCCTTCATATATTTCACAGAGTTGAGTATCTTGACGGTTTTAATTTGGATGATTCAAAAACATAATCACTTCTGTCGCACATAATAATCGCTTCAACGATTAAGTAATAATTAAATCACGAAGAAAATATGCGCTACACGGAAGAAGGAATTTCAAAACTCCCGCCTGAACCAGGACACTTGGCAACAATGCCTCCATCCATTTCCGTGGAATTTAATTCGGTAATGGATTATAAACCGATTAAAGTCCAACCGCCACTGAATCAATCGCTGAAGCGAAATGTGGCTTCCACGTGCGTCTCGTTTATTAGACGACGAAAAAATAAAAATAAGAGCGAAAAAAATACGGCCACCCACGCTGGAGGAAAAAGGCAGTACTTTACAAGCGAAGCGATCTTAGTACATTAAAATTCCTAATAACTCCAAAGTTTCTGTATTTTAACTTCAAGAAAAGAATTTTCGAGAAATGCCTTAGTAAAAATCACACCTTCCTGACGCCGTAGAAAGGAAAGTCGATTCTCTCATCAAGATTTTGAGGCTTTATCAGAAAGACTTCCCCAAAACAATTATGGCGAAGGTTTGAATTTTCCAGCTCTCGGAACCTCCAGTGGATAAATATAAACAACCTGGAAATTAAAAAAATACAAACGCGGGCAGGCTGACAGCAAGGTTGGAATCCAGTCAAAATGCGCAATAATGGATGCTAAAATTTGCCGGCGTAAAGGAGTCTCGAACAGCACGGATACCGAATTCGCCAGGATACGTAAGACACCCGGGAGGTGGAGGGAGGGGGGGGGGGGGTTGTTGGTGTCTTGAGAAAAAAACTAAAATCTTCCATTGGTGATGTGGAGAGGGCAATGGAGAGGGAGGCGAGATGGAGAAAGGAGCGCCGGGAAGAGGGGAAAGTGGACCGCAGACCTCATGTGCCCGTTCAGCGGTTGGAAAACCAGCTTCCGAAGTAGGTCTCCCCCGTTTTCTCCTTTCATCCGCCAAAGCACCCTCCACGCGTACTACAAGCGGTCCGGGAAGCGCGAATGCATCCGACGTCGCGTAACAATGACCCGACCGGAGATATTACTTCTTTCGGGCGACTCGCGGCTGAATGCGGCGGACGCAGCTTTCGCGCACTCCCGAGAACGGGAGACCGTAGTTTTATAATTGGAAGGATGAAAAATTGATGCGATATCCTGAGGTCCGGACGCGGAGCGCATGGTTTCGGACTCAATTGTTGCGCAATCGATTGAGATCGACGACTTGATTTATGTCTCTCTTTAACGGTTTTGCTGGTCGCTGCGCGTGCGTCGTATGTTGCTTTCTCTTTGTGCCTTCGGGGTTTGGGGGTGTTTATTTTGTGGTGCTATTTAATGCGATAATGTGCTGACAAATTTGGCGGGCCTCACGACGTCTTCGATGAGTCGTGTATATTTATGTCGAATTTTGGCCTTTGGACTTAGATGTATTTCGTGGATTATGCGCCCACATTCTTTTCTTGGTCGGTGTTATTCCGAATTGACGAAGTGAAAATATTGCTAGGCTAGCGTAAATGCCTGCCAAACATGACGTAGAATTTAATGTGTTTATCTATTTTTGCTCGGGGTTTAAACAGACGAAAATTCTTTGTAAAATAAAAGTTTTAATAAATGAGAAATAACTTAATCTAATAACCAAATTTTGCAAATGCTGTCAATGCAAAACAAGTCTCTCTCGCTCCCTCTCTTCCTCCCTCTCTGACTCCCTCTCTGCCTCCATGCCTTCCTCTTTTCCCCTCTCTCCTTTCCTGACGATACTTCAGCAGTGCATCAATTTGGTTTTTTTTATTGTTTATCTAACATAAGTCGAAGATACTATAATTGAAATTGAATGTTCAATGTTGTGTTGAAAAATGATTTACACAACTTCGATTTATATATGTAATATGTAAAGATAGGATATTTTAGAGATGCATGTATGATGCGGAATGGGGAAACTTATTTGGAATGAGAGGAAAACAAATGAGAATTTTTAATACAATAGAAGATAGGAGACTAATTATATTAATAAGAGAAATATGGAAGAAATTGGTAGGTAAAATTATCAGAGGCGACGGTTTTTAGAAAAAGGTTATAGAGGGAGGGATGCTAGGAAAGAAGCAAAGAGATAGGAAGAGAAAAGGAATTTCTTATTTACTAAAAGAGGTGAATTGGTCTTAGAAGAGATAGAGAGTAGCCTTGGTTGGGGTGAGAGAAATTGTTTTGTCATGCAGAAATAAACGCACGATTTTCAGCATAATTTTGCATGATTCATTTTGTGAATATGATAAAATTTGATCAGGTGCAAAGTTTTCTATTTTTTAAATAAATAAGTGAAAATCAAATATTACAATTTTTAGCGTTAAACTTCCACAAAAATGTTTTAATTATAATTAAAAAATATAAAATTGCCTGTATTAAATATAGAACATCTCCTCGTCGTCAAACTTCGCGGTCATCATAAAATACTTCAACTGGCAGTAGATTGCACGCCCCTGCGTTGCGAGTTACCTGCAAAATTACTTCTAAGGTTAACTTCAAGAGTTACTGATAATAAAATTATTTTTGTGAAAATTTTAAAGCTATTAAATAAGGAGGGAAGTGCAATACTACTCCGTCTTCTATAAGATTACTGAAGCCGAATGGTCTCTTTGACTTATTTATTAGAAAGAATAGCATTTTATACATTCCCTACGTCCTTCGATTAATTTGCGTATCTTTAACGCTCCACGACGTAGTAATTAAAATTGAAATATTTTCAGTTTAAAATTATTATAGTGAATTAAATGCAATTTGACAATGACGATGATCCAAGGTCCAAATGCTATAGTATATCTCTAATAATAAAAGAAGCTGTCTCTGTGTGTGTGGCAGTCATAACTCTTCAGAAAATAAACGTAGAAGCTTCAAAATTTGACAGCAGCTTCATATCGATCCTGAGAGTTGCAGTGCCAAACATAATTCAAATCGGCCAACGGGAACCCGAGGGGCCTCATGGAAGGACCGATCCAAATTTCACGCGTTCGAGGGGTCCCCATGCAACGGTCGATCCTTCGTTTTTTAAGACATCTCAGCAACCAATTGCCCGATTTTGGTGAATCCTCCACCAACATAAATGTTTTGATGAGACATTTTCTAGACAAAAATGGAAAAAATCGGTCCGTGGGGTCAAAGGGTCGTAATGTAAGGGCCGATCCAAATTTTGTTTTTTTAAAAATATATCTCGGCAACGAATTTTCAGATTTCGATGAAACCTTCACTAATATCAATGTTTTGGTGCTATGCATTTTCAAGCCGTAAATAATAGGCGTGAGCATGTTTACTTTTTCTCAACCATCGAGTGATAATTAGAAGATTATTATTTTTTCGTCATTTTATTTATAAGTTTCTATCATTCTGAATAGATCTTCCAGATTATCTCCAGAACTGTTATGCAGCTTCAGGTTGATCATTAGATTTTCAGTGCCAAAAATAGTTCAAATCGACCCTCGGGGTCGAGGGGTCCCCATGGAACGGTCGGTCCAAATTTCTGTGATGTCCGTCCGTACGCATATATCAGGGAAGAACTGGCTGAATCGATTTCAACCATATTTGGTAGGTACATAGAATCATTACATATGTACATGATCAAAATGACATATTCGGACCGGATCGACCTAGCAGGGGTGCCACAATTGCAAAATAAACCTTTTTGGTAATTATGCTTTTGTAGGAATTGGCGTAACCGATTTCAACCAAATTTGGTACATGGAATCTTCACATAAATTCATGACCAAAATGACATATTTCAACCTGGATCGACTAGACATGGGTGCCACAATTGCAAAATAAAACTTTTCGGTAATTATGCCGAACCGATTTCAACGAAATTTTCTATGAAGGAGTTTTGCAACATAGAAAACAAAATCAAGATTTTTAGTATATGTATAGAAAGCAGGACTTCCACAATAAATGTAATAAAAAATTTCTTTTTATAAATGATTGTTCTGAACTGTCCAGGTCGACTAAACAAGTTAGAATTTTTCTTTGACTATGAATTTCGAAGGTATTGACTGAACCGATTTCAATAAGAAATTTCGTTTGTATGGCGGGTATAGAATGGCAAAACGAAATGAACATGTTTGGAACGGATCTAAAAAGCAAGATTACCAAATTATAAGGAAAATTAATTTTCTGATTTCAAAGCAAATACATTAGTATACGATTATACTACGGCAAATTTGACGAAAAGCACTTTGTTTGAAGATATCTCAGCAACCAATTGACCGATTTTGATGAATCCTCCACCAATATCAATGTTGAACTAAGAAATGTAGAGTCTTAAAACTTGGTACACGTACTAAAGAGACACTGAGGATATGCATCTTGGTGTCAGAACTTTGATTTCTTGGGAGGGGGGGGGGGGAGGTTTCAAATTTGAGTCTGTATTTAATTTGTTCATACAAATTAAAGGGGAATATTGGTCACTTACCTTGAAAGTACCTTTAGTTTGGTTTAGAAATATTACCGAGTGATATGTGCATGAAAAATTCGAAACTGTAAACTCGGGGCAAAGCCCAGATAATTAACTAGCATGTGTATAAATACGATTTAAAAAAATAAAGTTGATTTCAGTTCATCATCTGACAACCAGGCCCATATTTCTCAACTGTAAGGTTTTACTTACTTTCGGGAGAAGATTTATTTAAAGAAGACTACCGGTATTGGAGGTATATTATACTAAACTGATCGCCGGAAATTGTCGATTTTAAGCCTAAAATTAGGCCCAAAAAACGTGGCAATACGTCAAAGGTCGTCATAAATACTAAAGCGTGAAATGATGCTAACAAAACGATGACATGCTTGAGGATATTTGTATGTTATAAGTTATAAGATATTAAAGGATATAAGTGTAGACTGGAAAGGCAGGAGACTGATCCGGAATCTATATGTGAATCAAGTTGTAAAGGTCAGGATGGAGAATTCGGACACCTGCGGATTAAATATCGGTAGAGGAGTAAGGCATGGCTGCTTCCTATCGACAACCCTATTCAATATATATGGAGAAATTGTAATGAAAGAAGCGTTAGAAGGCACAGGAGATTTCAAAATTGGAGGAAGGATTATAAGAACAGTAAAATACACGGATGATCAAATATTTCTAGCAAGAAAGGAATTGGAACTCCAGAAAATGATAAATAGACTAGTAATAACAGGTAGAAAATACAGTATGGAAATAAATACAGAAAAATCCATGGTCGTTCGAATATCGGGCAAAGAAGAGAATCTGAACATAAGTACTGGAGGAAAGCCTGTAGAACAAGTTTCAGACTATAAATACCTTGGAAGCATCATAAAAAGAGAAGCAAAATGTACGGATGAGATCAGGACTAGAATAGGAAAAGCAAAAACGGCTTTCAGAAGAAAGAAACACCTACTTACGGGGAATGTAAGGGAAGATATTCGCAACATGTTCATAAAATGCTATGTATGGAGTATAGCTTTGTAAGGGGCAGAAACATGGACGCTAAGTAAAAATGACCTAAAATACTTGGAAAGCTTTGAAATGTGGACTTGGAGGAGAATGCTGAATATAAAATGGACAGATAGGATGAAAAACGATGAACTGCTACGAAGAGTAGGAGAGAAGCAAATGATTATACGAACTGTTAGTAACTGGGTTGGACATTGCCTGAGGAGAGAGAGTAAGATTAAAGACGTGTTAGAAAGAAAACTAGATGGAAAAAGGGAAAGAGGTAGGAAAAGGTTTCAGCTAATAGACGATTTGAAAGGAAAGAGAGTTATCAATATATGAAGAGGATAGCGGAAAATAGGAGTATATGGAGAACCAGGTTTAACCATGAATAATTACAGACAGACTACCTATGATGATAAAGTTATAAGGGAAGAAAGGAAATAGTAATAGAACCGACGGGGTAGAGGGCTAGACTTTCTAGAAAATACTTTACGACGAAGCAGTAAGTTTCAGTAGAAATTGAACGGAAATAATTACATCCAGAATTATATCCAAGAAAAATTATTGGCCGACCTATGAATTATACCATCATATCAGTATTTTCTTTATCCTATGTTTTACAGTCGTAAATTTTTCTCGCTATTTTCAAAGGTTGCGTCAGACTGTTTCGTCATGAATCTCTTTCACCCTTTTCCTGTTTCTTTTGATTACATCTACCTGGTGATGAATTTATTCTCTTGCCTTGTGATGAGAAAAAAATTCTACTCAGTAAAACTTCGCGTTTTCTGGCATTTCTAAGGTTGTGATTCTCAACTGAGTGTCCGAGCGATATTTCTCGGGGGTCCGCGAGTCGAGTATGAAATGATGTTTATTTTTGTTATACTTTGTTTGATCCCAGACACAGCTCTGATTAATATTTCAAAGTAAAAAAAACGAGACGGTGTATGAAATTTTTATGGCGAGGGACTCCGCGGAAATCGCGAGACTTCGCAGAAGGTCCGCGGCTCAATAAAAGTTGAGAAACGTTAATCTAAGGCAGCGGTTGCCAAACTTAATGCATCTGCGATTCACTCTCAAGGCAGCTGATTTTATCGCGAACCCCTTATCCGTCTACCAATGAATGTAAAAATATTAGTTCAGCAGGGAATTAGCGAGCTCCTCTTAGGACTGAAAAAAATCAAGAACAAGCACTTAAAAAATACTTGTGTAAAGTATTTTTAAGTGCTTGTTCTTGAAGAAAAAATATAATTTCATTTTCAAAATATTATAAATAATCGTTCAGTTAGCGCGAAAAAATAATGTTAATTCTAAACATAGTCATGCATAAAATAAAAGACGAAAACATTCCGTCTTCGCGAATTCCCTGAAAGCCTTTGTCGACCCCCCAGTTTGGGAACCACTGATCTAAGCGGTTTTCGCGCCCCTTCGGGAAATTCAAATAATCTTTCCGATGGTCTTGTAATGCGACTGACGGGCGCACCATTTTATTTGCATTTTACCTACGGGAAAATATTTCACACAAATTTCAATGCATCATTTTTCGCGGTAACTAATATTTGGAATTACAGATATTTTGCAATTTTGTATTCTACACGAAATAACATAATAACAACAGGATTTGTTTGGGAAACTATATATGTTTATTTTTCAAGCAGCTGTTAAAATTACCAAATGAACTGACCATTGAAAAACTTAACTGGTTTATGGCGGTACGGCTTCTGGAGCAGACTTGAAGAGGACGCAGAGTGATGAAGCTCGCACTCTCATCTCTTCCTAATGGCGCTGCAGTGGAACGGAGGAGTCGAAAATTGTTCCGTATGAGAAAGTATCCAAGTTTTTCAACTGTCCACGACATGCATAATTAAGGAAAGGAATATTATTTTCGGACGCCCGGGCAGCTATGGCCGTGAGCATACACACTACTAGGTAAGCATCATATGGTTTCTCCCTATCCCTTTCAACTCCACATTCCTTGGTTATTATTGATTACACCTGGTTCTCCACATATCTCTGCTTTCCGGAATCTTCTTCACTACTTCACAGCTGTCTTTACTCTTCAAGTCATCTAGGACCCGAAATCTTTTCCTCCCTCTTTACATTCTTCCTTCTAGTTTTCCTTCTAAAACGTCTGTAATCATGATCTCTCCTCAAATAATTTTCAACCCAGTTCGCCTTCTTGTTTCGTATAATCTGTGTAATCATTCGCTTTTATCCTATTATTTATATTAATAATCCTCATTTAGAAGCTTTCCAAGTATATTATTTTTCCTAAGTATTCATGTTTTGGGTTGTGATCAGTTCTCGTTTGGCATTAAAGGCAAGGCAGGAGTAAATTCCACTGCTTTACTAAAATACAACATCTTTTTGTTTCGTTTATGGTGTTACAACGCGGAAGTGGTCGTGTTTTTTATATTGATCGATATAAAATACCTAGTTTTATTTTGAATTATAGCTCCACAGTTTGCGCTCTTTTAAGTGAGTTAACTAGATAATTCAAAATTTACCCTAAAAATACGTAAAGAATTCAGAATTTTGGTTCGATGAGTGGTATGCAATTAATTTCATAGCAAAAAATCGGTACAATAAACATCGCGCAAACTTTCTGATGTACGTATGCGTCTTGTCCCTTTACATTCTTTTCTAACTTGAAGGAACTTATACGGCTACAAAAGAAAGTCGCGGAAATCTTTTCTGCACGTAAATTGTATTAATATACTGATAATTTCATGCATTTAAAAATTCGAACTTGATAAATTGTTATACTGTACATAAATATAAGGTATTTTGTGGGTTAGCTACACCACAAAGGCGCTGAAGCATCATTTCTTGACAAAGATTGTTGAGAGAACGGTAGAGAGCTGGGATGTAGTTAGGCGTAAAACTCGATGTGTTATAATTAGGCTTGGTAGGGTTCGATTGATCAACCTCCATACTCAATTTACTCAAAAGTAAGTACTTCTGCCGAGAACCTCCAAGATGCGAAAAGAAAGATTTTCCCAAGCTGACAATACTGATCCCCAAATATCTCTATAGAAGGTCTCTGAAGTATGATTTAATCCTGCTCCTTGCCCATAAAGCATTTCGTGGTTGGTTAGGTTAAAATTTACTTCCACGAGTATATTTCTGGAGCCCTGTTGTATAGTATTTTCAAAAACAGTCAAAATTTCTATTTTTGGTTGCCATACCCACAATTGATTCTACTAGTGAGAGAGTCCCATGCTTATTTTTTCTTGCAATGCTGTTCCATCGTTCATTGTTCATACTCTGGGCTTTTTTGTACACATCGTCATTTATCACTCAACAAGATAAGATTTTTCTTCAAAATATTCATATATTTGGTTGTGGATTATATTAACGTCACATTACCTTTGTTATTGAATGGTGTCGATTTCATGAATAATAGGCGCGATTTAATAAGTAAAATTTAGTTCGGATTTATTCCGAAAAAATTAGCTATTCCGGGTTGGTGAGCAAAGCCAACAACAACACATTCGCCAAAGTTTATAGACCAACAAAAAAATCGGCATACGAGAAGTATTGTTTTCATATATAAAGTTTTAGTAACATTTAATTGGAAGAATTCAATTTGTGTAGATTTTATCAATAAAAATCTATGAAATGTATTAAAGTAAACATTAATATTCATCCTCGATATTCAGGAATAATAAACGATATTATTGGTCGCTTTTAAAGAAATATAAACGTCGAAAACTAACAAGCCTAATAAAATATATTAAAATAAACTTCGATATTCGTCGCCGATTTTTAGGAAAAATAAACGTCTATTTTTAAGAAAAACAATCGTCAAAAACTACCAAGTCTATTTATAATGTTTTAAAGTCATTTTATTTTGAACTTCAAGCCGATTTTCTCTGGCTTTGACATGAAAAACTGATAATTAAGGTCTTTTGGTTTTATGCGTCCTTGGATTTAGCAGCTGCTTAATTTTTGTTTTCGCGAAAATGCCAAATGACAGCAAGTATTCATACATTTGTAATTATGATAAAACTTTTATATGAGAAAAGGCTAATGTTTCACACTGTGGGATTATAATACGATTTGGTAATTAAAACGCTTTATAAATTAAATTAAATTGATATTTAGTGAAAGTTGTTTGGGTGTATTCATATGAAACATGCATCTGAAACGTATTCTCCGTTAAACTATAATTAAAGAAGAACTATGCTTCTCCGTTAACCATAATTTTTTTTCCAGCCTTGAAATGGTTATTGGCTATTAACAATAAAAACACGCGTCTTTTTAGTTTTATGTAAATTTTATTACATGGAAATATATTTACAAAAACAAGGTTGGCACATCCATTCAATGAGGAGAACCAAATTAAAAGACACGGAGATAAATGTTTTAATTAAAAAATAGATTACATTCATTTGTTTTCTCTGTCTTCTGTCGGTGCACCATGTTTAAATAACACCCGGTTTGGCATCGAACGAATGTTTCGGCCCGTTCTCAGTCGATGTTTTTGCTGGAAAAATATCACCGCTGGCTTTAACATCCGAAGTGACTCGGGTTCGATGTAGAGCAATTCCTTTCTTCTCTTAGAAAAAAAAACTCCCGGCACATAAATTGAAAAAGAGACTTTATGAGATATTTATGTTTACCAACTTTCGTGGGAAATCCAAGATAGGTTTGACTAAATTTACGTTTTATAAAACAATAAAAAAAAACGAAAATTAGAGAAAATATAATTTAAAAAAATCGAATTCGTAAGCACCACCTATCGTTTTTTTCCTATCGGAACCTTGGAATCAAAAGTAATTACTTTTCGATTTATTTTCAGGATTTATAGGCGATTTTCGCAAAAATCTCCCAAACATTGACAGGACACGAGTTGCCGCGCTGCGAAAATTAATATGTTAAAATTAAATTTTTAACCAATAGTACTTACAAATTGGGGAGTGGGCAGGTGGCCACAAACACAAAAACTCACAAATTTCTTTTTTAAACCTTAGTTTAGGGACTTTCATTTAATCTAATATAAATATATCATCCGTTTTGTCTGAGTGAAGTGACACGACCACAAGATCCTTTTAGTAATTATATCCGTTCTCCAATGCCGTAGCAGGTAGTGAGAAACGTGGGAATTTAAATGTTCTAGAAGAAGTATAAACATCATTTTTGTTTTCTTTTGTCCTACGAAAAAAAACTCGAAATAAAAAATCTTGGCGCAACTGAGAGACGCTGATATTTTTAAATAAAAAAGTCTATTTCTTCGTACGTCTTGTATCCCCACATTTTCCTAAGGCTTTATTTTTTACGAAGCTCTTGGCGTCAAATGTTTTTCGTTTGTTTTTTTAAAAAAATACGTACTTTTTCCACAAGGATGTAACTTTTCGAAAATTTCACCCAAATTTTTGTCGAATAATTCTGAAAATTATGAATTAATGGTGGAAAAAAATGTGCGCCTTTACCCTTCCTGTTGAAAAATTAAAAACAAAGTATTTTTCTGGGATTTCTTTCTTAGAGGAGGGGAAAAAAGTTTCCTGTTAAGGGTTAACTGGAATCGGGTTTGAAAAAAAACTTTCCCGAGGGTCATGTTGAAAAAAAATAGTTAAGAGGCCTCCGATGGCGGCGTTATCGGATGAACTGCTCCTCAGAAACACACCGGAAAAAAATCCATCTTCCATTTCCTTTTTACTTTGAAGAGATTATTGGGGCGTTCCGGAGCGGATACGGGAAGTTTCCATACTTGTTCGTCATCAACATTTAAACTACTTCCCAATCATTCGAGTTTACGCCGCTCAAGATAATTTTTTCCATCGTGAGTTTCCTGTTTCTTCTGTTCGGGTTATTAAGGGATGCATGTTGGAAGATTTCCGGAGATCGGGTCACTACGCCTCGGTATTAGCCTGCGGTTGGGGCCTTCCGGGGAACAGTGTCCCAGGTCTTCTTGCCCTCTTTCTGCCGGCCAACAATCCGGCCAATCCTCTCTCCTCTTGGTGGGCGGTCGTTGAAGTCGCCGGGGTAGTCGGGGCTGCGTCATCTTCGCCTTCCGCGGCGTCTTCCTTGTGATCTTCGCCATCCTCTAAGTTTTCGCCGCCTTCTGAACCTTCTTCGGCTGCAGCAGGTGCGGCCGTCGAAGCCTGTCCGGGTCTACGCTTGGGAAGAAGGGAGGACACAAGTTGTCTGCGACCTGCTGACGAAGCGGGTGCGGGTCTTGCGGTGGAGACCTTTTCGGTGACCCTTAGGCGTGGTCGGGAACGCAGGCGGGTTAGAGGTCCGGGGATTGGGGTGGTCACGGCTGGTTTGTCTTCGCCGTCTTCTCCCTCATCGTGCTCTTCGGCGGCCTGGAATCAAACGAAACGACGGAGAGAGATTTATGTGCTTCCTTTTATTTGTCAATAATATTTCAACTTCGTAAAACTCGAACTTTCGATTACTCGAAAATATTCTTTCCCAATTTTTACTTTCTCCATAGGTAGTATAGGGGAAAGTATTGTTTTCATGAAAAAAATAGATTTAGAGATTTCAACAGAAATACACGTTTTGAGGTTCCCTGAACGCGTTTTGTCCATTTTCTCGATGATGTTTGTGTATGTGATAGAAATTTTGTGGTTGCTCTAACTCAAAAACTTTTAATCAGATTAACGCGAAATTTTGTATTTGGCAGTTTTGTTAAAATAACAACAGCTGATTTTTGGTAAAAATCGGTCAAAGGGAAGTGGGTGTTTACTCTTTTCACTTATCAGTTTTTTAAATATTTGCTTTAATATTTGATATTTGTAAAAACGTACTGGGATAAAGTCGTAGGAAATTTAATTTTCTACAGCCTTTGTTTGAAATATTATTTTCCCATATAATGGATTGATTAAGAGACATTTTTAAAATGACATTTTTTTTAACTGCGACCGCCAGGCCTCCTACCGGCGACTACTGTAAACACTTGACGCTTATTTACGTCATAATAACGCTCCTTTTTATTTTGTTAATTATGGGAGTTTTGTGGCTATATCCAATATCAGAAGGCTACGGTTTGAGTTTATTTCAGTTCTTTGTTAAGTCTGTACATTTCTCGAAGTTCCTTGAAATATGTATTATCATTTAACCTATTCGGAATTTTTAGAAATATTACAGGTATGCAGGGAGTCATGTGGTGGCCACATTAGATTTTTGTAAAATATTTCTGGTGTAGTTATCTATTTCTATAAATAGGAATGTTTCGGCTCGGTTCTTAAAATCCCTCTGTGGCTAGATTTTAAGGGATTAAGGCACAGATCGGAAACCTTCCAAAGTAAATGAGCCATTTTTTGTTTTTGTCTCATTCCAAAATACTTGGGAGTCGCACAGTGAGAAACTGTACGACCTTATTTTTTTAGAAATTCGAGTGATTGTAGTAAGGAGGTTTCATGACTGATAAAGCTTAGCTAATTTCTAAAGAGCCACAGGTATGTGCTCAAGGAGCCATATGCAGCTCTGGAGTCGCAGGTTGCCGACCCCTGGATTAGGGTGTGTTTTAAACCGCATGCATTTAAGATATTTTCAATACAATCGTCATCGAAAACAATTTCCCCCTTCGGTGAATAGTCCCTCAAATTTTAATTCCTTGTAATGTAACAGTATTTTATCCAGATTTTTCATTTTGTCTATTCTTCTTGGAATAATAAATTGAACAATTGTTTGTTTAAATAATAAAAATCTGTCATATCTGATTAAGAAATGAGCAAAAATTTAAAAAAATTTGGCAAACAATTATTGTCGCCGATTTTTATTTAAACGTTTGGTATCAGTTATAGAGAAAATATAAATTGTCTAACATAAAGAAAATAATGTGAAAACGAGTTTAAATGGAAGATGTTAATGTTCATGATTAAAGTAAAATACCTATCCGGCTATGAAATCTCAGTGAATGTCTAAACATTCCAGGCAGCTAGTATGTGAAAACGGCTCATTCGTATATCTTGTGTAATAGTGTTCAATAATTTATTTGTAATATATCAATTAGTCGTACATACAAAACATGAAATTGGATTTGGACTCCTTCACCGATTACGAAACGCCTGAAAAATAATTCAATTCAATCAAGCATATTTTTAGCTATGCGTTACAAAGCAAGCATGGATCTCTAAAAGCACAATACTACTTTAAAATGTGAGGTAACCATCCTGGAAATCTTTATGTTAATTGCAACGATATCGAGAGCTAAGGCAACTTTATTTATAATATATAAGCACACTTTAAAATTCCTAAGCTATATCACATTTTTGCTTAATTATACTTAGGGAGGTATTTAAGTTTGAGTAGTAGCTTTTAAGAAAAGTTAATTTTATGGATATTACCAAATTTTACCATCCAAAAGAATATGGAGATCATTCTATCGCAAAGAATATTTTCAATCGCTGAAAAAGTTTTGCAATAAAAGTAAATCGTTTATCATTTCACAAGTTTTGAAGTAACAGCCATATTAAAATAAGTATTGGAGTAAAAAACACCACTACATTTACTTTGTAGAGCATAGATACAATCAAACAAACCTTTTGGAAATCTCAATACAAATAAAAATTATGATTTTATACATTATAGCCGAGAAAATCCATTATTAAATATAATTGGCAAACCAGCCAAAAACCCGTATGTACACGCCATAGTCTACTTAATTAAAATATAAAAGTTAGCCACTATCTTATCTTTTTAGCACATTACAAATTTCTACACCGTTTAAATACGTTGTACCGTACACCTAGTTACTCAACCTCCACCTTTAATCCGTACGCCAAGCGATAAATGGAGGATTAAAGGTTTTGACTTACACTCACCGAATGCGTCTCCGAAGCCGCCTCATCTTGAATCACATCTGTTGGTTCATCGACGGCGGCAGTGGAAGAAGTCGTGGGTAGAGGAGCAAGTCCGGGTCTAGCCCTTCCAGCGAGGTTTATCCTCGGTCCAGGTCTCAGGGGTCTCGGTGGAAGGCTACCAGGTGGCCTCACCCTCGGTCTCGGAAGTCTTCCAGGTGTCTCCGCTGGCGGCGCCGATGAGGCCTCCGCGGCTTCTGCGGTAGATTTCTCTCCGTCTCCCTCCTCGTTTTCTTCGGCGGCTGGGGTCGCTGCTGTGGTAGTTGAGAGTCCCACCCGGCGCCTCAAGTTGTATCTGTCCGCGAAAGTCGGTCTGGCCAAGAGTGCGGGTGAGGAAGCGCCTCCTCCCTCCTGTGGAGCGGATTCTGTGGTGGATACCGGGCTGGAAGCCGTAGGGGCACGTCCCCTGAATCTGTTGCCTGGCGTCCTGCTGAGCGACGGTCTGGAGAACGTCCTGGTGGCGGGTTTCTCTTCTTCAGTGCCGGGTTCGTCTGCTAGAGGTGGAGATGCGGTCGTGGTGGACCTGCGTCCGTATGATCCTCTTCCCCTAGTGCCACCTCCGTTCCTGGGCGGGTTGAATCGTCCTCTAGCGGGTGCTTCGGAGGACGGGGATTCCGTAGTGCTGGAGCTGGGAGTGGAGTCGGGGCGGCGGAATCTGTTACGGCCCCCCTGAGAGGAGGATGCGCCGTTGCCCCTTCCCCTGTATCTTCCCCTGCCGGGTGCCTTCTCCGTCGTGGGAGCCGGAGTGGTGGTGGTCGTTGTCGTAGTGGTCGTGGTGGGTTCTGCAGTGGTGGTGGTTGGCACAGTCGTCGTGGTAGGTTGTTGGGTCGTGGTGGTCTCATCCGAATCTTGAGGGGTGGTCGATAATTCGGAGGAAGTGTCTTCGCCCTCTTCGGTGCTGACCAAGTTGCTGGCATTGTCCTGGGCCTGAAGTATGGCGTACAAATCTAGGACCGATTTCTCGACGGCTGCTGGAAGCGTTGAAGACACTGTCTCTTCGTCGAGGTCCTGAGCGTAAGTGGGATCTATGGATATCTCCGACGTCGGATGAGGGGTGGTCGGGACGGACTCCGTCCTTGCTTTGTTTCTCTTGGAGTCCACCTTTTCTGGATCTTCGAGGTATGCGGACGGGTCCTCCTCTTCTTCTTCTTCCTCACCTCCCTCGGTGTTGACGCCTAAAAATCTGACGGGTGCTCCTGAAGGGACGGAGGGGAAGGATGGAGCGGCTAGGTCCTGGTCGGGGGAGGCCCCTCCAGCATTGGTGCGGAAGGAGCTGCTGTCGACTAGTTCCAAGCTCGGCCTGACGGCGCCCCTGAGGGGAGGAGAGGACGGGGTGGGTGCTGTGGTCCTAGGAATCGGTTCGGTTGCGGTGGTAGAATCATCGACTCGTCCGCGTCCTCGGGGTGGAAATCTGGTGTTGGGGGGAAGTCGTTCATCAGGGATTTGTTCGGCTGGGACAGTGGCGGCGCTCTGTTCTCGGGAACGGCTGCGGTACCTTCAAAATGAGGTTCAAAAATGTTTTTAAGAGAATTGTTTCGAATGCATTAACGCATTATTTAAAGAATTATACCTCACTCGCTGTGTGCTTAGGTTCAGAGGATATAGTTGTGGCTAAAAGTCTATTAAATGTACTTGGAAGCATTTTTAATTATTGCCGTTTGATCACATTAGTGTCTTTTAAAATGAACTGGATAACATTAAGAATAACAATGCAAAATTTCCAATGTCCACAGAGTGACGCCACAAATTGTGAAATAAATAGGATTTGCCTTGCTGGGCCAGTGAGCAAGAATGAACGAAGAAATCGCGAGATTCGCGTACCAACTTGCGAAAGTCGCGGGATATGCAGTATATTACCCAAACATCGTATGCGGAAATCCCGGGGTGCCGGACTGATGAGCTAAAAAACAAACATGCTACCATATCTACCCACTTACCTAGGCCCGTTCCTGGATCCTCCAACTTCGTTGCTGGCTGGCACTGCCTCCTCTATCGCCGGCACGCCTCTTATCTTGTTTCCTACGGAGGCCTCTGCCGCATCGGCTGCCCCTCTGTTCCTTTCGATGGTCGTGTACCTGACCCTGTTCCTATTACCGTCCGAACTTCCCTCCCTCTCCCTGTCCCCTCCTCCCCTAACCCTCTGCCTTCCGAAACCTCTCTCTGGCACCACCTCGCTCGAGTAATCCTCTTCGGATGAAGAGGATCCCTCCTCTTCCTCTTGGTGTTGCTGCTGGTTCTTCACGTGGAACCTGCTCCTTGTCCCGCTTCCCCCTCGCCCTCTGACTCTAGACCTTGGAGCCTCCGTTGTCGGTCTCTCCGTGGTGGTGGTCGTGGTAGTGGTGGTGGTGGTGGTCGTGCTAGTGGTCGAAGTGGTGGTCGGTGCGGGTGGTGCCTTTGGCGGCGTTTCGTTGTCCTCGTCCTTGTCGTCGTCGATTTCTTCGAAGATGGGAGACGTGTCTTTGTTGGATGTCGCGGAGCCCTTTCCGTCCTTATCCTTCTCGTCTTCGTCATAATAGTAATATACGTACTCGTACTCGTAGTCCTCTCCGTTTGGACCCTTCTTCACGTTGACGCGGGATGCCTGGTTGGAGGCCGCAGGTTCGAGGGAGGCTTTGTCGCTACCGGAGTTGGGGCCGAACAGTCCACCGGAGGAGGAGCCGACGTTCTGGTCGGTCAGGAGGTTGACTGCCACAACATCTCCCCGGAAGGGTGCCGGAGGGAGAGTTGTGAGTGGTTGGGCGCCCGGAGATGGCGTGGTTCTGAAATGTTAGATGTGAAAATCGGGGGTGAAAAATGTCGATTGGTGCCATCAAGTTAATTGCATAGCAAATAGATCTGTCGTAATTTGATATACGTGTAAGTGAATATTGCCTCAGGGCCTATCAAGTACATTCAGACCTATTGCCTGCAATGTAATTTATTTAGGTTAATGGATTTCGTAAAAATAAGCGGCAATATCAAAAGAAGGTGAAATTATGATCCGAAATCATGTTACTCTCAATAGTTTACTCTCAATTATTAATTGAGAATAAAATAGCACTTAATAATTTTTAAAAATTATCCCAACATTGACAGTTTTCTGTTTACAGGGAATACATATACAGAAATATATGTGTGTATAGGCTAGAAATTTACTGTCGCCTTAAATAGACTTATAGCTAGATGTCTACATTAAACAAATTAAAGAAAATCATTTTCTATTATTTTCGCGCTGATGCGACCGATATTGTTCTATTAAATCGTGCTTGCCTTCTATGAATACGTGAGCGTACGTTTGCGGAGCAATGAATTGTGTCAACAAAACTCCCAGAAATCAGGCAGGCGTTAACAAAATGACACGAGAAAGGCATCGCTTAAAATATCTTCGAATTACTTATCTGGAGCAATTGTTCCGCAGCCTACAAATTCCTTTGCAAAAGAAACTTGCTCCACTTTGCCACGTTTGTGACACATTTTTTTAACATTGCCGGTGTCTGTGTTTGTCGGTCAAATGGGAAGTATAGCTTGACCAACAGGAATATTCGACCTTGACCTGGTTGCTCGAAGGCAGAGGCTATTCATTTTCGTAACGTGATCCTTAATGGGTTACTCTCAGAGCGATATAGAGGCATCAGTTCGACAGGTCTCTACGATGATTTACTGTCAATCGTATAATAGTCCATTCTTCCTTAGTCATGATTGTCTACGGTCTATGCACATTTACTCAGATATACACATATAACCAGAGATGTGTGTGCATATAACAATAATACATTTTGTCTGTTGGTTATTCTATAACGCTTAATCGTAGCACCGTAACTAAAGGAGAGGGTATAAAGTGAACCAGAGCTTACTCAAACGAAGAGTTCTATTCTATTGTTTTAAAAGTGTTGTCATGGGAAACATTAAAAATGTTTAGAAACTGGATATACACCAAATAAAAACGCAAAGTGCTAATTTAATATTCTATTTATGCATCGCTTGAAATAGTAGATATCTCCGTTTATTAATTATCATTCAAACTAGGTGCGCGTAAATCAACGCATGAAAATTTTTGATGCATGTCTTCTTTTAGAAAGCCACTAATATACGACCAAATGAATTATTTTTAGTTTAACGTGGTAAAATCTCTTTCCAAAATAGTCTATATTTATAAGAAACAACAACCATCAATTTATACATGCATACATATATTTATGTATTTACACACATATGCAGACATCTTACAAAACATTCTTTTTCGTTATCTGAAATTAAATTCTCCGCTGCTTGCGTTGAAATGAATGAAAGTGATATCTCACGTACGTTTGAAAAACGCTGAATAAACGAAGGCGGAATTGGAAAGAGCTGAGGTAAAGAAGCCTAATCAAAGTAGAACACGGAGGGTTTTTATCCTTTTGTGCAGAGAAATTTATTTTATTCTTTAAGATCCGCAGATCAATAAAAAAATTCGACATTTGTCTCTTGTTGCCGGAATATTGGGTATCGAATATAAATGGGAATTATTAATTTTATAAAAGCGTCGTTTTTTGCTTTGCTTTGGATGGAGACATCCGAATGGATTTCGGGGCCCTTAAGTGATAAGGATCCTTCTGTCCTCTCGTATTTCTTTCTAGAGGATTTTTTTTGTTCCGAGAGGGGATGGTAGAATTGAATTCCATTGATTATTCCAGCTATAAATAAGCCTCGAACCAATTAGGGGAGGATCATTTGTTTGCATAGCCCAGTTTCCAGGTTTCCATCATACTGATAAGAGTCTGACCTTTGCTAATGACGCCAGTTGTCACGTATTTTGAATATCTGAAAAGACTTTATAAAATCACGGAATAATTTGAGAAAAACATTTCAAGTTCAATATATTTATACACACATATACTTAAGATTCACCAAAAAGTTTTTTTGTTGTTGCTGAAGAAGGATCCCGGGTCCCAAAAGCTTAATCCACGTTTTCTCTGCTATCATTACAAGTGACTCTCCAGTTAACGGTACAGCCAAACCCGATAAGTCGTACTTCAGGGATCCACAAATTTCTCAGCTATTCAATTTAATTTTAAAGTGAAACGCAAAAATATATTCTTCGAGTTAAAGATACTATATTCATCTGGGCTCTACAATATACGTATATAGAAAAAACAACTCCTATACAGTAGTCGAGAATCGTTGATATTCCTTGGATACTCAACCATTTCAAATAAAATTTAACTATTTGGCCCAGAGGATACGCTCTTTTGCACAATGGTGATATATATCCCGAGAACGGGAGGCATATTCAGGATGCAGTGACGCCGAGAGTGGCGGGTCTAATGGTGGAAATGTAATGGAGCCAATCGCCTCCCCCTGAAAGGTTTCTGGATCTACCCATGCCATACATCCTAATATTTTGTGCGATAAATGAATAAACATTCTAAATTAGGACAGAGACAGATCTTAAAAATCATTCATGACCCGGGTATGTTGGATCCATGTGAAATTGACATAAATAAAATATGAATGAATGCTGGGGACGGATCTTGTGATTTTTAACGTTTCGATCGCATATTTTATTCTTTTATGAAATATTCAGAATGACAAATCCCTTGGGATGTAAAAAAGTTTGTATTGTGTGGAATAAATTTATGCACGGTGCGTGTCTACGGACGTAGTTCATGAATAAAAAATAATGAGCATTGCGCTTCACTCGTTAAAACGCTTTAAACAAAGAACACAATGCCATGTTGAATATTTAATATTCGATCAAAACCACCAAGCGCCACGAAATGTGTGCCATAGCTAATAAAAATTCCCATATCGCTGTTATACGTCATGTATGAAACATGAATTTTAATTAGTAGGTTTGGTTGTTGCTGGCGCAATAAATATATTTCCCGATCTTTAAATATAAATCAAAATTCCCAATGGACTTTGAATGAAAATGTTTCTAGCAGAAAATTTTGAGGATATATTTCACCGACAAAACTAAAATAAACACTTAAAACGTTGGCTTAATATTTTCTGACGACCTAGGCTGACCCTATCAGGATGTTATTATCCAAATAAATGGAATCTGCTCACTTGAGAAATTCTATGGAAATTTCATAAAAAATGATCCGATCGAATTTCAAAATAATGCTTTGAAATGTATCGGAACAGTTGATAAAATTTAAACAAATCATCTGTTATTATGCTATAAAAAGCGTTAGATGTTGGTTTTCATATGGATAAAAATTGAAGTAAAAAAATAAAACTTTAGCGAAAGAGTAATATAACTCCAGCAATTTATAAATGAATTTGAAGAAAGAAGGGCGGTGATTGTGATAATATATTCAAACCTTGGTATAAATTATAATTTTAGACTGCGAAAAAGGCTTGGAATAAAAGATACGTTGTGTTCGATATAAAAAAGACTTTTAGTTCGTGCTGATTCCTTTTTAAAGTAACAAATAATAATAAAAATTTGATCATCAAAATCCTTCCGAAGTAGCTGTATAACCCACCTTAAAATATAATTGGTTTTCATATCTATATAGATAAAAAAGCGTGAATATTGTGCAAGGAGCAATTTTGTTGCTAAAAATGTGAGGAATTTTACAGTCTTGACTATTTTGAAAATAAACAAATGATATGTATTTTAAAAGATGCTTTAATTGCGCGGTTGGCTTTCTGAGGTGAGCGGGGATGTTGAAAGGACAAAATCTTTCCCTTGATATAATCCACGTCTCTTCAAGGAGAAATTATGGAGGATGTATATTAACATCTAAGAATAAAATTAGTGAATATGCATATGTACTCGCATTCGAATATCAGTCAATTATTGTATATCGATTATGGAAAACAACTGTTTCGTCTAATTGATTAAAATTTGACGTTATAAAATAATAATGCCGCAATGGGCGAATAAACGATAAGTGTTTTTAGAAGTACAACTCCCATTGTCTCCTAACGGATATAGTAATTATTAAATTGGATGGAAAACAATGCTATCCATTTTTTAAAAAATACTGCATGTAATAGTATCGAAGCTCCGACGGACTAAAGAACAAAAGGAACTTAAGCGACCAGGGACAGAGTTACTTATTTTTTTATCGATCTAATATCATGCAACTCTTCTTTAGGAAGTGGTCCATGTTTTGTTCGAAAAGGATCTGCAACGTTTGTTGCTGAAGCTCATAAAAGAAATAGCACGGCAAAAGCAGGCCGAAAGAGTTTAAGCTTCTGCAAGGAATATAAAACCACAGAATGAATTGTTTTTGATAGTTTCCTGAGGTCTTTCCTTGTTCACTTTATTCGTCTGGAAAACTTCCAATTCTTTGAATCGAGGTCAGAAAAGTGCCCGCAAGGGAAACATTGAAAAGTGCGTGAGACTGCATTGGCAGTGCTGGTTGAGATATTTTTGGCCTTCTCTTTACCCGTGTGTGTCGTGGAGACGTTTTTATTTATATTTTATTTATTTTATCAAAATACTCATTAATTTTGACCGCCAAAGAATAAAATAACTTTAAATTAGAAATAGAAGTAGGTGGAATATTTGAGCTTTAATCTTGATGTTACATGATCGAGAGGATGGTCATTTACTTTAATTCGTCCGATAAAATTTTGGAGTCTTTCTACCCTTAAGTTGATGAAAATAAGAAATAAATATAGCGAATTGCCCTTAATAAACAAACTGCGAGTTTTTCAGGAAATAAAAATGGTTTAACTTGAGGGCATTGATGCTGTGAATGAATCGCGAATCTGGTAAGTCGATTACTTGCAAATCTTAATATAATGGCGGGACTTATTGTCAAGAGAAACTAACAAAGTATTTCGGTTTTTAACCTAAAAGTGAATTACTCGAATAACTCTATGGGCGTAAGAAAATTTGATCACGATTTTGTTGTGTATTGGGCCAAACAAACAAAATAAAAAGATAAAAAAATTACCCTTCGATGGCCTTTTGTGGAGGAACCCCGATTTCTCCCTCCTTGGGTTCGAACTTGGGACTCTGAACACCCTTGATTGCCTCAGGCACGACTTCCACGGCTTTCCCCACACCTTCGGCGGCACCGAGGACTAGGGCCGGCACCGGGGCAACTATCGTGGCCGGCGCCTTCTTTTTCCCCGCCTTGGCCTTCCTTTCCAGTATCTTCCTTTCCTCTTCCTCGGCATTGTTGACGGGCCGCCTGCCTGTGTCGGACATTGGAGCGACCTCCACCAGAGGAGTCACCGGTCGTCCTCCCACCAGCACCTCCTTGCTCGTCACCACGGAGACCTCGGTCTGTACTTCGATCACGGGCAGGGTGTCTGCTGGTGAAAGTATGCTCCCCGTCAGGACGCCTAAGAGGGCCGAGTTTGATCCCAGGTTGAGGTGCTCTTCCTCTACCTCGTCCACCGATCTAGGTGGTTGAGGTCCGCTTCGGAACAGGACGTATTCGTCTCCAGGGCGGGGTGCGCTGAGGATGTCTCCATCTTCTTTGCTCGAAGCCCTTGTTGGGAGGATGGCCAGGAATGCGACGACCAGAAAGAGGCCGCCGCTATGCCTATCGTGTAGAAGAGAAGGATAGATATTTTTAATGCACAGGTTATTTACGAGATATAGTCAGACCCCGATTTAGCGCACCCCTATATAGTGCCACCCTCGCATACCCATGAATCGTTCTGAATAGAAATTCTGTTTTATGAATGCATAGATCAAGCATATACCTCGATTACCACAATCCCCACGTTAGCGCCAATGCCAGTGATGGACAAGCGCCGGCGCTAAATCGGGGTTTGACAGTATATAGCTGGTTGAGTGAAACGTGAGACCCGGGATTGAGCCAACGTACTAAATTGACTTTTATTCTCAATAATGGTATCAGTGGCATCCTACAGCTTTTCAGTGCACAAAAATTAATTTCAAATTTCCTGTCATCGCCTTGTAAAAATTCCACTTCCGTTGTATTTAATTCAAGCTGGCATATAAACTAATCGACGAAAAACATACAACCTCAAACCCCTTTTAAAAAAATGTTTCTTATCTGCTAAGAAATAAACAAAGGTATTTTTAATCGCTTTGAGTCGCAGTTACTTTGTCATTCGGAATAAATGCGATGCTTGAAGCTAAAAAATCTGAAAACCGAAGGTTTTAGATTAGCGGTCCATTTTATTTAATGGATCAAGACTAAATTTCAAATGAAACTCGAGTCAACCTCAAAGAGATCGCGAAACCTTCTTTGTAAAATGTTTACATTTTATATAATATTTTTTGTTTTTCATATACGCCCAAAGGTGTAATAAACGGAGAAATCCGATACAGAAAGGATTCCGTTTTAATGAAAAAAAGGTCGGTATGAAAACGGGCCAAGAATAAAATCTCTTGTGCATCGCCATACACGGGGGAAGGGCATATTGTTTTACTTAAGGAAACTCCTCCCATAATGCCGTAACTTTGAAGCTGGAAAGCGGAGCGTATGAAATCCGTAATGAATTCTTATTCCTTGGAAGTAACGCCGTTTAAAAAGATGCTTCGTCATAAAAATAAAATGGCAAAGTCGCCCTCGAGCCGAAGAAATTTATTTCACCGCACGTTTCTACGCCTTGGTGCGTTTTTTTAATAGCGGATCTCTGCTTAGGAAAAAAATTAATTCTTCTATTCATTAGGCTCGTAATAACATGCGTAAGTGTATGCACGTATACGTATATACGTAATTACAGAAAAATTATGCGTATATCTGTAAAATTCTTATCGCGACAAATTTCGCCGTTGCTTAATTTACAGGAAAGATTTTAAGCGAATTATTAAAAATTTTGCCCTCATCTAGGAATGTAAAATTTCGAACGTTTTCTTTTAATCATTGCAACAGCGAAAGAAAAACACGGCCCCCGAGGGTTAAGACGGAGTACTTTTTCCTTGTCTTGATAAAAAAAATAAATTGATATAAGCTTCCTCCTCTTTTTTCCCCAATGGTCCCTTTATCACGTCGAGCTCGGAGGAGAAAAAAAGAAGATACATTTTATCTTTTCATGCGAAGGAAGCCTTGAGGTAATGGCTCGCATACTTTCATCGCCTCTTTTGCGCAATAAATCGGTCTAAGGAAGAGTATTCTCTCTCTCTCTGTTCTCTTGAAAACACCTTTCACCTCGACGAGCCTCGCCCTGGTGTTCTCTTTCCTTTTTCCTTCGACGGAGAGAAAAAAAAAGATCGCCGAAAATATACCTTTAACGCTACGCGCTACCTTGATAAGGAGCAGAAAAATAACAGTTAACATTAGACAACAAAAACGCATTGTCTAATGGCAATTGCTCTTTATAGGATACGGTAAAATCCCCGTTTTGGCTGCGAGCACGTTGCATCACGATGAAGTGAAGTGAGCCGTCGGCTGCGAACGAAGTTGCCTGCCTTCCGTACAGGTTGATGGGCTCCGCGTAAAAAGAATCCTTAAAACTCGAACGTGCAAGCAAGGACGGAAACGCGAAGGGAGAGTGTCGTGGCGCGGCAAAAAAATGCGAGCAATTACGTCGCCTGCGAGAATATAGCATCGACCGAGAAAAACAAGAGGAGAGGTAGAAATTGGTGCAGTGGTTTATAGCCCTAATACTCTCCGTAGAATACGCAACTAGGTCATCCGTTCTATTTGGCAGCGAGAAAGACACCGCGGAAATCAAAGTGGAAAACCGTAATCCTAAACTGTTTATTTTTCAATCCACACGTTAAAGGAAGAGATAAAAATTTTTCTTCAACTCTGAGGGAAGGAACGAATCAGGTGGCGAGAAACGGTTGAAACTATTTAAACAATTAAACAATTTTCGCGAGCGTTTGTCTAACGCATTTTTAAATGTTAAATATATCTCTCATCCCAATATCAAGGAACTACAATGTATTTAATATTTCCCCCACATGTTGCCAATAATTAATATGGTCGGCAAATTTATTATTTGTATTTGCCTCCGATAAATGTGCAAATTCATAGTCATCGCACATTTTTAAATTTTAAGAAATAGTGTTAGATCAATAAATTTCTGCATCATCGATCATTTACCTTCATTTAAGCCATTGAATGAACGTGAAATTTGCTTCGTCGCATGAAACTCATGATTTTAGAGAAAGTAATGTTAGACTGAAGTGAAAATAATTTTTTCCGTTTGATTACCGAAAACGTTTTCACAATTGCATTTCCACGCAAGTCTTCATTTCTAAGTGAAACGATGCCACGCGGTCGCCATTACGGCCGGAGATAAAAAGAAACGCAGGCGCGCGCCTGCAAATTATGCAGCCCAAACAGCACGGCTTCCTCGCCTAACGGTATTCGACGTCATCGATTTGTGGATTCCCCCCCCCCCTCCTTTAGAAATGAAAAGCCTTTTCATCGTTTATGGAATATAATTTATCACACGGTTTGAATGGATTTAGATTAGTGTGTGTTCGTTATTCTCAAGACATGAATCATATTTTAATTTCTCCTAATTATCTAGTGCGTTGTTCTCCCCTTTTCCCCTCAAGGATCACATATCAGAACAATATAATCATGGAATACCATCAATGAAATCTCCGTAGCTGAAGTCTCTTTTCGGTTTCCGCAGGTACCGTGCATCTTTAGTGGTTCGTGGACCACAGATAGGCTCAATGCGCTTTTGTATTTAGGTTCAGTTTAGACCTACATTATTTAACCGGTTTGTATAAACAGCAATTTAGAAAAGATTTCAAGATCAAAGAGTTGATAAATAATTATCATTAGTCTAATTTGAAATACTGAAGCCTCAAACAAAAGGTGACGCGTAATTACCAAAGTTTTTAGGCGTTTCTGGGATATTAGAGATCGGATTTTTACCGTTATAATCACTGACCAGAGCAACACTTTTTCGATTGACTGAATTTTTCTACCATCTTTTTTATCCCCACGTGGTTCGCATGCCGGCCGCCTTGTCGGGTGAGGTCGCGCCAGTCAGCCAGTTAGCCCAAGGATGCCGTTTGGAGGTCAGCTGTGGAGGCTAGCAAGCCTTCGATCAGACCTTACGGTAACCAACAACCACACCCATCTCAAGACCTTAAAGGCTTAGCGCACACACGCCACACGCGCACACACTCCCATTTGAATCGGACTCAGCGAACAGGAATCCCTTCCGCGCCTAATCCATCTATCAACCCGACACAGCCACCTATCGCTTTGCCGTAGTCTTTTTTATATCCGTTCGTTGCTTGTTTTTTTCTAAATGCCAACTTTCAGTCAATTACAGAATGCTTAAGAAGTATGAGCCCAATTTCCTTTTCGACGGGGAGAATTTCTTCTCTTCCTTCTGAATGTCATTTACATATATGCCTAGATTAATGTATCCATTTTTATCCTTATATATTTTGTCTGTTTGTTTATTCTTTTCCAATTTCTTCGATTGATGAATAATTTAAATAGTATAATCCTAATCTTATCGTAAAGGTTATTATTTTAATTATCTATTAAATTTTAGTCCCTTAACTCTCTAAATATGAATTTCTTTGTGTGTCAATATTCTGAATGATATTTGGTCGTTATTATTAAACATGAGGTGCTTTTCCTTAGAAAATGACGAGATAAAGTTTCACGTCTACTTCACTATGCGCAGGACGAGACCACTCGGCTTATCCAGAATAAAAGTACACTTCGTGGATGAAATTATTTTTTAATTGCCCAATTAAAACTTAAAGTTTTTGATGTCGAATGGTTGAAATTTGAAGTGAATATTTTACCAAACTTTTTATTTTGGTTAATTCGGTCGTAAATATAAGGTAGATTTTTCATTAGTTGCTAATAATTCTCGTATTTAATGCAAAATGATAAATAGTTTCGCGTCGTCGTCAAAAACTTTGATGATGTTAATTTTCCTTTTCGCCTCGTTCCACCAACGTTACGTTTATTTTTCGCGTACGCTTTAAATCCCCGTTCTACCTTGTTACTTTCCACGTAATTCTTTCCATGAAATTTCCCTCTCACTTTTTCAACGACCCTGCCTCTTTACCTGCATTTCAATCACCATGGCAACAATTTGGTCTTCCTTCTCCCCGTCTCTATCTCTCTAACCTTCCCTTTTAGCGCTTCTTTGCACCAAAATAATATTGTTAAAACGATTAATAATTTTTACGACGTCATTATTTGCACTTACAGTTCGGTCATTTTTCATTAAATGCAATTGTGCGGATATTAGAAAGCGTGAATTCGTCACCAAAAAACCGTCAGTCGAGCAGCAACAAATGGTGTCTGAATGAGTGAAAATTTTCTAAAACAAAAAAGACAAACGAACATAGGCGATCGCAGATGAATGTCTAAGTTTTATAATAAGAGTGTAACGGTTTGCGTTCTTCGTTGAAGTTCGCCTCGCATTTACTTAGGTTGGAATTGTGGTAGAGAGACGAAATTGTGGAAATGTCAAAGCAAGTGAATGTTGAGGCAGCTGTTTAATTGTCCAATAATTGTTCAATATATATATAAAAATAAATCAAAGAATAAAAATCGATCGATTCAAAATATTTTAGGAGCTAAATCCTTTTTCTTATTTCACCGTAGCCTTTTTCTCATTCTACCTACCACCGTTTTAACTTTCTGGTTTCTTTCGTCCTCTCACTTTCTCTTTCTTTCTCTCTTCCTCGGTGTATTCCTTCCCTCTTTCCCACTTCGAAACACTTCATCGTTTCACTCTTCATTAAAGGCATCCGTTTCAATTTCCATTCGTTTCCACTCTTACCCTCGCCGAAAAAGTGATGAAACGACACAATCTTTACGCATCATCCGTTTCCTCCGAAAATCTTCCACCTTTTCTCCCCCCCCTCTCTCTCTCTCTCTCATATCCTCCAACGGTCGCGATCTATTTCACTCTCTCTTTCTCTCTCTCCCTGTTATTCTTCCGTTATCTTTTCCTCGCCTCTCCCCCACGCACCTCCTCAAGATCGTGTCTGTGTTCGCCCACCCCACGTGACTCACGCCTTCACGTGTTCTTGTTGACCGCGCCCACTCGCGGCGAGTGAGTGAGAGATCCTTCTCTTTTTTCTTCCTTTTTCCGTTCCTCTTCTCCTCCGCCTTATTCTGACCCTCTCCTTCTCCTATAGGACTCTCTATCTCCCCCTCCTCTCCCTCTCTTTTCCCCTTTTTACCCCTCTCCGCCTCATAAGCCTTCTCCCTTGGGCAATGAGTGACCTTTGGGAGGAACGGCACACGGCTTCAGCGCCACCAGAGCGAGAGAGAGAGAGATGGAGTGACGGGAATTCCTTCGCCGATGTCGCAAAAAAAGAGGCGAGTAGGACAGTCAAAATGGAGGCGATCCATCTTGAGGCTGACGAGCGGTTTTTTTTTCCTCGAGGCGCGAATGGGAAGATGCATTTCCAACCACATAAGAAAAAATGTCGGCGGCGATGGCATTTAAAAACTCAGCGTTATTTTAGATTATGAATGCCTTTCATATGCGATTAACTTTTTTTGGACATTGAATTTCATTTTAAAATCTCCATGTATAAACATTTATACCTTCCAGTGCTTGTGTAATCATGGGTCATTTTTTACGTCTCTAGTGTTATGATTTTCTACCTCGATTACAAAATTAATTTGGAACATCCAATCAAATATCCAGAAATATTAAGGGAGGCCAGTGCTCCAAAAAAAATTCATTTATCGGCCTGTCTAGGAAATTTGCACTTTCCTCGTGCCCTATAAAAGTAGCGAGGATAGTTGCTGCGGTTTTTTGCAAATATAGTGATAATGTTAACATTTGCGTAGATATATGTAATCGTAGGAGGCCGTAGTTGAATCGTTATAAAAAATAGTCAGAACAGAGTTCAATATAACATTCCAAGCAACATCAGTTAAACGTTTTCTGATCACGGTAAAATGATTTCGTTTGCCTCTCATAAAAAGTTATCAGGAGTGGGATTCGAACCCACGCCCTCTTGCGAGGACCAGAATTCACAAATACTCGCAACAGCGACCAAGTTCTATCCTTGAGTCTGGCGCCTTAGACCGCTCGGCCATCCTGACACGTGCATTGTAACATGCGTGAAATGCAATTTGAATAATTCTGTTCAAATGATAAAGTGTGCGCTGATGTATGTACGCTGGTTTGGAAACAAAGGTTCGTTATACCCAGCTCCGGTGAAACCCGAAAAGTAATTACCCGTGGAGGAGAGCGGAGAAAGCCACACTCAGGGAAAGCCTTGGGCTTGTGACCTATTCCTTTCTTTAAAAATGTCAGGAGAGGAAAAATGCAATCCTCGAATTTATTTGATGTCAAAGCAAAACCACATGGCATATTAGACTTTAAGAATTAACGTCAATGGTAGGCGTTTTGCGCATACAACAACTATAGTCTATTGAAGGAGAATTCAATCGACTTTTCCTGCGAAATTGTAGCCTGTGAAAATAATGTGATCTAGATCCCTTCTACACCTTATTTCTCGCTAATAACTGTCAAGTTTACTAAAATAGCTCAATCGAATATACAAATTTTACCGTGGTTTTAATTAAGTTTTATTTGTTTTTTTCGTTATTCGATATGTACGGATTGTTTTCAGCTTATTGACTGCTAAATAATGTATTCTTAGAATGATTGATAACCAAAGAGAATCAATGTTAACATCGTCATAGAGTAAACTGAAGCTTACCACCTATCAGATTTTCAATTGTTATTTTCTAAATTTAGATTTTTCTGTTGCTACATAACTTATCAAAATTAACCGTCCTCTAATTATTAAGAGGACGGAAACAATGATTTTTATCTCCAACAGATTTTATTGATTCCGTCGGTTTTTCGCGTACAAAAATTTTCCTATTAATTTTGTCTCCTTGTCACGTTGTCAGGCGTGTAAGCTCAACGGGACTATGCACAAAGGAGGGGTTGGGGGGGTGGGAGGGTAACTATAAACGTTCCTGAATTATGAAACCATTAATTCACCCCGGCGAACATTTTTGCCTGCGCGGATGTCTCCTCCGTTTCGTCCGTTCATCCAACTTTCTCCTTTAGACCCACACACACGCTCGCGCACGCGGACTCCAGAGGAGAATTACACATAGAGCGAGGGATTCATTCGTTCCGCGGAAGCATAAATTTCTTCCAAAGGTGCGGCCGAGCGTACGCGCACGCTCGTTTGCGACCGAACAAAACATTTAATCGGAGATAAATCTTTCGGACAGGCTATTCTAAAAAAAACGTATAACGTCATTTTTGTTCTTTGGATTCAACGAGTTGGTGGATCGGAGGAGGAAACTGTTGGGAAACAAGGCTCGGTGAAGAAGATGGAGGTATCAAGTCGTTCAGGAGTAAAAACCGCAGGAAGTAATAGGATCGTCTTTCCTGTCGCCAATAAACGAGTTCTTTTCCTTAAGGTATTGAGGTCGAGAGATGAAGACCTTCGTCCAACGCGAAGCATTTTGCGTCTCTTTTTAAGCGTTTTTTTTGTTTCCCCTTTTTCTCCGACGTTGGAATTTTCAGTTTACATCTCAAACTAACTTTCGAGCGAATTATAATCTTCGGAATTTTTTTCCGATGCCAAAAATATTGTTTGTATCGTATAAAATCTTTCTTCGTTTAATTTATCGAGTCGGTCATGCATCTATAAAACATAAACAGGCTAATCTCTATTAATAAAAGCCTTACTCTGTGCCTAACAATGACGTCATCAATGGCAATTTTTAACGCGTTTTTAACAAACTTCCCGATTAGGTGGAAGATTGAAATTTCACAGGAATGTTTGTTTCAGACAAAAATTAAATAACGAAAAAAATACGAAAAAAGACCCGGGCTTCGACTTCAGGGGGGCGATTTCCATTTTCCGTAATAAAAAGCAACTTTTTAAAGTGCAGACTTTTATTCTTTTGGAAATTCAAATTAGAAAAAATTGACGTACGATCTTCGAATTTGAACTTTGTTTTAGGATAATTAATGAGGTTTCTTATTCTATTAATCTTTTTCCGCCTACCGTTCGAAATCTCTCATATTAAACATTTAAATCACATATTTTGGGAAAATATCGGCTTTTTAACGGGATGTTGCCTTGCCGACCAAGTCAATGTTAAACTTCGAGAATCAATTGTTGTCTCAACCTGCATACGTATTATTTCTCCTTCCTTTTTGAAACTTTTGAATTTTCTTGTTTGCAGTGATATTTCTTATGGGTAATATTTTTGTTATGTCATTACTATAGATCTTTTTATTGCTGTCTTATTGTTTGTCTTTAGATCTCGTTGTTGGATGCGTGAGAGACCTACGAGGTTTCTTTATGCTACCACCTGGCAGATCGCCAACTAGTAGCACTAAGTTTTAAATAAATAAATATATACGAGTGCATAGATTGCCTTAAATTATCGTAGGATTTTTCGCAAAATTACGTAATCCTAATGGAACTAGGATTTAGTTTAGATTCTAAACGACTACATAGATGTAGAGTAAGAGATAGATAGATAGATAGATAGATAATCGTCTTTATTCGGGCGAAATTTAGACCAGAAGGTCCATTCTTACATTTAGAGGGATGTGGGGAGGGAAATAGGGAGGAAGGGATATAGGGATATAGAGTAAAGGGTATAGAATTACAAAAGGACGGGAGGAAAGAGATAAAGAAGGAGACGGAGAAAAAGAGGGAGAGCTATGGATTGGGACGGGAGGGAATGAGCGAGGGAGGAGATGGGAGAGAAGAAAGGCAGAGAGAAGGAGGGAGAGATAGAGGGAAGGAAAGAGGAGAAGGAAAGAGAGAGGAAGGGAGGAAGACCGGGAGGAAGAGAGGGACGGCGGGAGGGAGGGAAGGAGGGAATATTATTATTTATTTATTATTATTACTTCATTTTTGACAAGGGGCTCATCATTGGAGAAAACAAGAATGAGAAAGTAATTCTCCCGAATCTCTATTTTGGGTATACAGAAAGGGGTATAAATTAGAAAGGGACGGGAGGAAAGAGATAAAGCGGGAGACGGAGAAAAAGAGGGAGAGCTATGGATTGGGGCAGGAGGGAATGAGCGAGGGAGGAGATGGGTGAAAAGAGAGGCAGAGAGAGAGAGAGAGGGAAAGAAAGAGAGAGGAAGGGAGGGAGACAGGGAGGAAGATAGGAAGGGAGGGAAGGAGGGAATATTATTATTTATTTATTATTATTTTTATTTTTGACAAGGGGTTCATCATTGGAGAAAACAAGAATGAGAAAGTAATTCTCCCGAATCTCTATTTTACACATTTATACCGGCTTTTATTCAATAATTACAGCTGTTATTATGAATTTCTAAGTTCTCCGTTGAATTTTAACGGGAAATTACAATAGAAAAATAAACTAATTTTGTGATTATCCATAATAATGAGTTGCGATTACTTAAGATGTATGATTTCAGTAGGATTATCAGTCTTACGACCGGTTTTTCAGCCATATAGTAACTGTCCGTCATATGACGGGCAATACACTAGTTAAAAAATATTTCCCGAAATTATTTTTTGTATTTAAATTCATTGATACTTTTGGAATAATGTATATCACAGATATGATGATTCACTTACAGTTTTTTAGAAAAAATGTCTGTATTTACATTATTGTTCCATTTATTATCTGAATGTATAGGAATTTAAAAAAATGAAAATGTAATTAGTGTATTTAATAAGTTTCTGAAAGTATATCGGATGTCCTCTCAATTTTAATACGTTTCCCTCTCACAAATTCGTCCTTTAATAGTGTAGAACCAAAAGTAATTGATGGTATTAAGGATTACGGATTTATTTTCGTGAAAGCCTGTTTCAGCTAAAAATCGAGCCGGGAGCGTAGCCGAGGATACATGGTTTCGATACTAGCTGTTTGGGTCACAATACGTTAGGTATATAAACTTTCGTCTAGTAACAGATAATAGGGATCAATAACCATGATCTTTCTTCGATGCAGGTAGACAAATTTTCCACGGTTCGCAATCACTTTTGCGAGTACATTTTGCGCCTCGAGCGTGATAAATAGCAGTAATAGTCCATTTTCTAATTCCGCGACGTTTCAATAGTTATTGGAGCGTCTACTTAAACACGTGTCCGTATCATTGTGAAAGGATCCTCTTGTTGATTTCCTACCCTCCCTTGTTCCCTTCCCCGACACACATACACCAATTGGCCCGCACCCTGCTTTCTAATCGAGGAATGCAGAGGTGTCATCTTGGCGCCATCAAGCAGCATCCGAAGACACTAACGCCTTCGGGTGGCATTGGAGGGAAACCTCTCGGTTCGTCTTCCCACCGCGCCTCTTCGTCACGGCGCCGCCTACCTACCTGATTTGCTTTGTCGTAATTTTTTTATTTCTCCTCCCTCTCTCTCCAATTTACGCTCTCGAAACAAGACGGAGAAACCAGATTCTCTTTTTAACTTTAGCGGTTTTCATTCTATGCTAGACTTTGCGTGTTAGCGAGAGCGAGACGGTTAAAACTATTTTCCTTGCGATTTGTATGTTTAGTGAGACGCCTAGGTCAATTTGCACCTCCGCTTCGAGTACCGCGGATATTAGGACTTTCGGATTCACTTGTAAAACGTCTCGGAAGATTCCAATGTATTAATTCCGTTTCACTGGAGGTGTGCGTTGGAAAGTGGGTCAGAGGTGCAACGAACAGTAGAGCGAAAGAAAAGATTTTTGGAGAAGTAAATACAAACAAAATCACCTTTCTGAATTATGTTTTCGGCATAGTCTTGTGAATTTGTTTCCGAATGAGAAAGATTCATTGAATCGTCGCTTTCAAAAAAGTTACCTCTTGACTCATTATATAGATTTTGAGGAATTCATGCGGATTTTTATGAATCAAGCCTTCGTCGTTACTAGTGTTAGGTTGTTTAAACGTTCTCGAATTTCCTGCCACGTTGGCTGTAGAAACCGATAATCAAAGTAGCATGTATAATAGGACAAACCATTGTCAAAAGCTTGTCGTATAAACCAAAAAAGATAGAATGGTATTAATTTTCGAATGGTTATTTGAAACATTTCCTCTCCGCAGCTTTGGCTATGAAGTGTCACCCAGTCTTGAGTAAGTTATTATTTTTGATGTGATGTGAAGATGATGTATCACATCGAAACCCGGCTCGTGTTGAAATATTAAAACTGTGGAAAATACAAAGTTTTTATTTTATTTGTTCATCATGGAAGAGTTCCACAAGGTTACGCTCACCGCCGGGAATTTTGTTATTTTTTAGTATATTCGTCGAGCACTTTATTTACTTCTAAATTTACAGCGAAGTGTCTTCATCTTGAAATAAATTCGACTGGTTTCCGTCCAATAAATCGATCTGTCATCTTTTAAGATAAAAAGGAAGAAAATAAAAACTGTTGAAAAACGTCGTTGGGGAAGAAAAAGGGGCAACCTGATTGTCGAACATCGTTCATCCTTTAAAAAAAATCCTCTCTATCGCCATTAAACACATTTTCCATCCCCGTTCGGCTACGACGTGAACGAAAGGCGCAGGTGAGATGATTTTTACGGCAGACTTCCTTCGAGAAAAGCACGCGCGCAAATTTCTTAAAAAACGCACTCGGAAGTAGGAAAGATCTTAATCTGCGGCGAGAGAATGAACGGCTGCTCGGAGTTTTTTTCACTTCTGTAATTTGCTTCGAGACCCGAACATTAAAGGCTCTTTTAACGGTCTAGAAATAGGGAAACCAGGAAACCTAACTGCCTCCGCTAATTGCGGTTGGAGTGGATAATGGCCTCACCTGAATTAGCGCCGCGGTCTTGGCGTATTTATTTTCGTATTTGAGGAGTTGATAAAAAACCGATTCTATCGTGCTTTTCATGCGAGACGTTTTTATAAGAATTCATCAATTATGGATGAATTGTTATGTAAGGGGAAAACGGGTGCAAACGCATATCTCGGACATTTTTGTGCTTTTTGTTGCGGCACGATGTAAATCTGTGGCGGAAATATAGGCTAGGGTAGAAAGAACTAGTACTTTAATTATAAAATTGAAAAAAATAAATAAATCTTATTAATGGGGATCGAAATTCCTTTGAGATTCACACCTTCGTTTCTATTAAGTTCTTGCGTAAGTCTTTTCGACTTATTCCATTTTTAAATTTTCGATTTATATAATCGATTTTTAAAATGCTAATTAGTTTATAATTCACTGGCGAGGCCAATATTTTTATGGAACTCCATAATAAAGGAATGGACGTAATTTGCAAGAAAATCAGACAAATTGCACTGTATGACTGGTTTCGTCATCACACGATGATGTTGACCGCTCGTCGAAACCGGTCGTGAATTGTTTTTATGTGGACATTGTGCAAACTTTTTATAAACAGAGTGAATTTGTTTCATTCTCGTGCAAATTACACCCATTCACCCCATTAGTATTTTAATATTGATTAAAATCAATATATTCGAAAAAACGACATGCTTTTGCGCTTTATATTTTTCGGTATTTGCGATAGAATAAACGACTATCTCAGTCTCATTAAATATTAATATACCGGCCACTTGCGTCATATATAAACTAGAATGTTTTTTTAAAAAATGATTGATACGCTCAGTTATTATGAAAAATAAATCAGTAATACCTTTAAATGTTTAAAATTACCCTAAATCCACGGATTTTGATTTACAAGGCTCTCGAATGTGTTACAAAATCAGCATAAGGGCAAAATTCTCATATGCTATCGTAGTGATCTCTAAGCGTGACGTAGGAAACGGATTGCGATCTCCACGGCAATACTCCGGGAGTCTGTGTGTGTGTGTGCGCGCACAGGGTGCAATTCGATACCGAGTGTTGAGAAACGGAGCGAGGAAAATGTGGGTGGCGGTGGGTGGATGATTATGAAATGGCATCCCATTAAGTAACTCGTTTTTTAATTTCATTTCGCAATGTATATTACGATCGGAAGAATTAGAAGTGTCCCATATCTATTCGTCAGTGTTTGAAAATATTCGTAAATAAGCCAACTTCGGAGGGAATTTTCAAAACATTTTGGCGATAGTTTGTTTTTGGCGGCATTTTAATACTTGAGAAGGTTATTAACGCCGCAGAGATCGTCTGGCAGACGATTGGAATAGGACATTTAAAAATTATATTTCTTCAAAAGATATCTCCAGAATGGAGTGCTGAGAGAAAGCAGAACCGTATCACAACATCACGGAGATAATATCAATATCCTGGCCTAATTAAAAGAGACTCATCCAACACTTAGGATGAGATGGTGGTGAGCTTCTATGGACCACAAATCCTACACAACTCGGAGTTGAAAAATTTATATAACCCAAGGAAACATAGCTGTCGCCGGAAGAATGACTACTTCCCATTTTATTACTTTTTCTTAATCTAGAAATATTTAATCGCCGTGCCGGGAAAACAGCCTCGAAATGGAGCGATGGAAGTAAATGAGCTGACGTGCGAGATTTATGACGAGCTTAATGAAGTAAGGAGAGAAAAATAAGGATCTCATTGAACTCTTCTTTTGTGAAAATAAGAAACGGATGGCAGATGAATTAGAGAAATGGTTTCCTTAGTCATTGAACTAAACAAACAAAAATACATCGTGAAATAGAGAAGCTCATCAGGCCGTGTATCAAGACTCGTAATTCATTATTCCAAGACGTATCAATTACAAGTAGTATTCAGTCTATGTACCAGCAACAAACCGTCACGGTGAATGAAGGGAAGAATCGTCAAGGAAGAGTGAGAAACGCGTGTCACAAAAAAAGTCGCCTCAAATTTATCGCGGGAGATTTCAACGAGAAAGCGAGAGAGAGAGAGAGAGAGCTTGAGAATAGGGCCATAGACCATTTGGAAAACTTTGTCTCTTGGAAGAAAACGGTCTAGACGATTTTTGATGAAAGTTATAAACCTCTAAATTATGAGTACATTTTCTCTAGGAATTCCCTAGAAGGCAATGGACTTGGAACGCTTCCAACCGAATCAAGAACAGGGATTCTTCGAAGATGTATATCATAATTCATCAGTTGAAACTTGGAAAGGGAGAAAGCACTTAACCGAGAAAATGGGAGGAATCTGGGCGAGTCCCTCATTCATCCACGCACGTACATATTAAGTTAACGCAATCAGCAGTCATTCACAGTCATATGGATATATATAGTAATGTATAAGAATGATAGTTTTTACTTTTTTGCATATATGAGTTGAGAATTAAAACATAGTGCATGTAATATTCAAAGTTTCAAGAAACTCAGAATAATTTTTGTAGTTAGAATATTCAGAACTCGAGGAATGCCTTCACGGAAGCCGTTGAGGTCACGGAGTCATGAGTTCTTCACCGTACATCACCCTGTCAACCAGTTCTCTAGTTAAACTCGTCCGTCCATTTTATTGAATTTTTTAAATCATTAAATTGAGCGTTATGAAAAAGCGCGGGAGAACATTGTTCGTTCTTATAATAAATAATATTGGAGATTGAGGTTAAGATTAATGTGATAGAATATTACTCCTAAATCGTATAACATAATGTATGGTTTAGGAGTAACATTCTACCATGTTCGTACTTATACAAATGCCTGTTTGTGTACAGACATCGACATTAATGACGATGACTTTCGAGCAACTTGGAAATCGCGTAGACCTTTTAAGGTCAAAGAAGATAAGTTTGGCGGTGGAAGGAGTAAATTCGTAAATGACGCTTGAGCCACGCGGATCTCCAAAGTCAGCAATGAAGGAAATAACCGAAATCGAGGAAAAGTAACGACGTCGTTACTTCCATGAGTAGATATGCAAGTCGTTCTTCCGGACGATTGCTTTCCAGCGAGGGAGATATCGGAAATTCCTTCACTCATTCCCTCTTTCCCTTCCCTTTCGCTGCTTAACTGCAAGAGAATTGCGATAATTGGAGTCGAAAAAAGCTCTTGTCGAAAAGAAACGCATCCAGGAATCGTCCGTGGAACATCGATATTCGTGTTCGTCGATTGTGATTCGAAAAACGCGATCGGGAAGGTTTTTTTCCTTTCGAAGGGTAATGGCGTAGAACAAGAAGATCCCTTTTTTATTCCGTCGAGTAAGGTATAAAACCACTCTAAAGTGTCCGGAATAACGTTTGAGGTCACTAGAAATGTGGGCCCTTCTTGTTAGGAGGGTAAAAGCTTTTTTTAAATAAAATAGGAGCGTATCAGCAGTTTTTTCCGATAGAAGATGGATTTCAGGAAGAGCAAGAACGGGATGAAACAGTTCAAGTATCCACTTAATGGTAACGACACGTTACGTATAGCAAACTTTAATGATTCATGTTTCAGAGGTCTTGACAAATGAGATCACTTATGAGTGCTAAGACAAAATTGTAAATTCTTTATATTGTACACTATTCCACGGATTCAACTTCAATTACTTAGAAAAGTTTTTGAGGACATACTAAAAACATATTAAAAAAAATAATAGTAAGAAACTATTTAAAGCATTGAATGGAGACGGTAGCTTGTGAAGATACATTAATGTTCTCAGCGCTTTGTTCAAAATATACGGTCTATGCAATCTATTAAAACTAAATTATTTCTGTAATAAATATGAAATTTCAAATAAATTTCTACTGAATTGCCACATGGGTACAAAAAAATTCCCTCGATAAACATTTATAACTTTCAAAATTAAACGAATTTAGAAAGAAAAAGGTAGATAACCCCCACTAAAATACATTTTTCGCTTTAAATAAATAGAACTTTAATTAATATAAACACAGACATGCACTGCGTTTGTATCTTTTTATATTGCTCAAATATACAATGTTTTTCTCTCATCAAAAACACTCAACGAAAATGAAAGCCATCTTCTCATTTTAGGTGCTTAAATATTATTTCACTTCTTGGCGTAAACTGAAATGTTTTTCCTTAAAAAACTACTTTCAAACCGAAAAAGTAGGGCGGATGACGGGCCCCAAATACATCCTATAACAAATCGCTATCCTTCAGAGACGTTTTGATTTGAAAGATGAAGGCATTTATGAGCATATCCTCGATATGCTTTTGAAATATCTGAGCTATGAGATATGATAATGAACCTAAAGACAGTCGGAGGAAATATAGACAAGTAAAATACCCTTGATAAAGCAGGAAGCGGAAGCACATTTTCTTAAATATTTTCAGGGTTCTGGTTTGTCTCCTCCTATGAGGAGGGGAGAACCTGCACCATTGGAATGTAGGTCCTCATCAGACATTCCCATCCATGAAAACTTCACTCATCTAGCTTCAGTAGCTTGGTTACAATACCACACAAACATTTCGAATTTTCCGAAATTAAAGCCACATAGCGGAAAATCTATGAACTATCATGAAAATTCAATCAGTGGAAACGTAATGGATTGATAAGAGTTATATAATTCAAAATAAATTTTTCAAATATAAAAAAATTTGATTGTCCGCAGACAAACGGACAGACAGAGGGATCACATAAGCACGTGCTAAAATATAGGTAGCTAGACAGAATAAGAAACGATTTATTTGAAGAAAGTTCGGAAAGAAGAAAGTTGTGGTTTTACGTTAAAATGTAATTAAAACAGTCTCCAAATGACCATTGGAAAACTGGAATATCACATCCCACCGATTATGGCACCTTTTACGCCTTAAATACATATTTAGATATTATTTCAAGGATTCTGCGCGTGGAAAGACTCAAGACTTGGGGTAAACCTGCTCTGTGATTCGGATGAAGGATCGTTGGCGCTTATTAACCTTCCGTAAACCTGATTTGTTTGTGATTGGGTGAGCGAGAACGAGAGCGTATCGGTTTCTCCAATCCGGTGTATTTCACCAAGTCAATTGCCTTTTTTCTAACAATAAGTTTTTTTAATGCTATCGTCTATGCCCGGAGCAATAGAATTCCATCCCAGCAACGAGGGTAAGTTTTATGAGAAACGCCACGCGCATATACTACAGTGTGAACTAATGATAGGGAATGGGGAGGCACACAGTGCCCCCTTCCGTAGTTCTCTGCCTGCCAAGGCTGCTTCTCCTGCGTCGAAGATCCGTTTCCTGCAATTTACGACGGCGTACACGCGGCCTTCCCAAGAGAGAAATATGTCCCTTGAATAGGGGAGGGGAGAGAGAAGAGCGGTTGGGTACGACTTAACAGCCGAAGGTGAAAGTATCGAATTCCTGTGGAACGGAACGGTGGAGACGGAAGATTTGCGTTACATCAGGAGATTAATAAATACGTGGGTTTAACACTAACGACTCAGCGCCGCCTGGATCGCGCGAAGGAAAAGTTGTCTCGGAGACAATTTTCTCTTAGCTGGCATTCATGTGCCAGAGATGGAGAGAGACGTTTAATCAAACCGAGCTGTTAGCTACGGTTGCTAAGCACGATTTGGCTATCTCCTTTATCCACATAGTTTGATAGGAATTTTAATCTTCCGCAGGCAGGTAAATAGGCCTTACTTCCTAGCAGTTAACTCGGCTGCCAGACTATCATCAAAAGACTTTTATTATTCTAAATTCTTTCTTTAATTTCAGATAATTTCCTAAAAATTTTTATCAATCCAAGAAAATATCTTCATTTATTTTATTTATTGATTCATGCATAATTAAACTTATAACATCAGTTGCTGATATTTTGAGGCATTAGGATATGTAGGTATTTCTATAAAAATAACATTATACGTATTTAGCTTAGAATATTTATCAGAGAAATGTCTGTGGCATCGCTGTTTCTTTTCAATGAATAGTAGTAAAATATATTTGTAAAATACAATTTTCTAAGTTAAATCAGTTGTTTAATTCGTTAAATAAATTGTTTCAAATAATTATATAGATTTTTAGGCTGGTTTCCAAAGGAAACATAGCCTTATGAAATGGTCCTTTCTGTGTGTGTGTCCCCTACTAACAACTTTTGCATTAATGGACCGATTTTCATGAAACTTGGTATGAGGCTCCTACTATCAGAGCCCACTTCCGGGCTGTATTTTATTTGGCGAAGATTGAATTCCCGGCTTTGATTCCAGGAGCGTTTTTCCCTATTTTACATAGAAAGTCTGAAATCCATTCTTTAATACTTTAGAATACCTTAAAACAGTGATATCGGAGCGAGGTTTGCACTGTTATAAGGGGAAAAGAATGTAGATTATAATTATTATCGCAGAAATTTGATAATTGATCGTATTTTCTTGAATTTTAACTAAAATATAGCGTTTTTATGTTTTAAATCACATTTTATCCGATTGTTGCCATGGAGACGATTATTACCGAGCTCGGCTTCAGTATAGACGTGTGAACAAATGGGTTAGTTTCTTTTCCACTCGACTACTCTTCAACAATGGACAGTTGATCCATGCATATCATCGTATAAACAGTAACATTTATTAAATTCGTTTATTAAAAAAAATACATCTAAAATATAATGTCAGAAAGAGATTTTGACATTGCTTTTAGTATTTTAAACCTGATAATGCTCTATTAATTTGTTTTCCAATTTTTTTATCATTGATAAACTATGAAATATAAATGGTATTTATGGTATGAAAATTCCTTGGAATGACTACCTACCACATACTGAAACATTTCCTCTCAATATAAATAATAAATTCGGGACGACAACGTTGGGAAACCAGCCTGCGTTAGTCCTGGTTTGGACTTCTTGTTATGAATAGCAAGCTATGGTTATAATTGAAAACAGCTATTTTGCATATTAAATATTCCTATGTAAAATTTTAAAAAGTAGGATAATATTGACATTTCCTACCCATGCGGCTATAATATCTCCTTGCTTGTTATTACATGTTTTTCTTCATACATTGTATATTTATAGGCTTGGCGCGTACGCTATGGCATTCCACTCTTAGCGATATTTGAATAAAAAATATTTCAGGACCAAAGTTACTGAATTTACACTTCAAAAGATAATGTTCCTCCCGATGAATTTCGTCAACCTTTCATCGATATCTTTCGCTTTATCACCGCCTTGCGTGTGTACGAGACAGTGAACATTGTGAAACATCATTCCTCCACAGATATAATCGGCGACGGGCGGATCTCCCACTCGTGGTCCTGGAACCCTGGGGAGTTTTCATGAACGATGAATCCCTTCCCCACCTCTCCCTTTCCATTCCGAAGTAAACGACCCGCCTTCAGATGTCTTCACACGCTGTTGCTCCATCATTTCATTTCTTCTGAGGTAAATTTAGGATAAGGGCACTGCATTCTAGAAGGAGTGAGAGAGGGATTAAGGCGGAGGGAGGAAGAGGGGGAGAGTGAAAGGAGGCGAGGAAAGTGATGGTCCATTGAATGGCAGGTGGAGGAGGATGAGGTAGGGTGGAGGGGGGCACGGATATGGGGTCAGCAGCGGGAGGAGTCGCTCTGGTGAAGGGAAGGGAGGAGAGAGAAAGAGAGGGTGGGTTTGAAGAGGACGCGGAGGAGGGAATCGTGGGAGGGGTGTAGAGAGAGAGAGAGAGAGAGAGATTACTTCCCCTCATCCCACCTCTCAATCTCTCTCCTACGCTCGCTCTTGGGATGGAGGTTAAGGCCCCACTTGGAAGAGATCCCAAATTCCAATACGCCTTATATGTCGACTCCACCCCGTTACACTCTCTCCCTCTTCGTTTCTCTCTTTCTCACATACTCTCACTCTCTCTTTCCATCCTCGCATTCAAACTTTCTTTCGTTCTTTACATCCCCTTCTCTCTTTCTCTCCCTCCCTGAAAATTTCACCACCTTCCAGCGTTTGCCTCGATCATAATTATTACTATGGCGTATTTTCGTTCAGCTCAAATATTCGCATACATCGGAATCACGTAGCGGCTCTGATTTTGAGAAATGTGAATATTTGCGCATTTTTTGTTTTCCCCAGTGTGGAAAACGTTTGAAAATTGATGGGAAATGTCTCATTGGCGAAAATGGTGTTTTGATAGATGAGCTGTCATTATCAGAAGAGACGCTTACGGATGAAATTATTCGGTTTTATGATAAAATAAATTTTACTGATGGAATTTATGCCAAAAGGTGCCTAAGGCGCCTTTATTTCCATTTAATTGTTTTTATTTGAAAGAAAATTATTCATATAATATTCGTGAAAACCGATAACATTAAATTATATATATTTATATATATATAATTTAATGTTATCGGTTTTCACGAAAATTATTTAAATAATTTTCTTTCAAATAAAATAAATTAAATGGAATATATATATATATATATATATATATATATATATATATATATATATATATATATATATATATATAATTAATGTTATCGGTTTTCACTAAAATTATTTAAATAATTTTCTTTCAAATAAAATCAATTAAATGGAAATATATATATATATATACACACACAATTTATAAAAACTAGAATTCATTTGCGTATTTTAATGCAGAGAAAGAAAGCTGTATCATCGACCTAAATTGGAGTAGAATGTCCGAGACGGAAACTTGGTGTCCTCTGTTCGAATGCCGACGTGAGCACCCATGCTTTAGAAATCTTTCTTATGACTCATCTTCGATATGCTTTTGTCGTGAAGAGCTCCACATTCCTTAGTGGAAAGTGGAATGTACATAATTAATCAATAAGGTAGGGTGTATCATATAATTTCACCGAGAATTGTATCGCTTACAGAAATAACCCTTTAAAATCTTTTCAGCTTAATGAAATTTTCAGGGACTTTGTCAAAGTTTTAATTAGTCAATACATGTGCAATTGGAATTCACATTATTAATTTTATGGCAGAGATTATTGCTTTGAGCGTATATATTTTCATGTTTAATTTTGTCATATCAAATATTATATTTTGTATTATAACATCAAGGAAAAAAGAAACGCAGACATTCTAAAATTTATAATATTGAAATTTTAAAAAGTATTTTTAAATTTGGAGTCAAGAAAATTTTTCGTACGTATGAACAAATTAAAATATTTGTTTGGTATTAAAATGATCAACAGCAGCGATTTCAATAACTTTGACTCGTTTAACACAGAATATGAAAAAATCAATTCGAGAATTTAATTTATTCATACGTAAACTGAAGTAACCACCATTTTCAGATTAAATTGCTATTAAATATCTGAAAACTTATTCGGAAGTTATATGAATTCTATACCGGTAATCAAGATGGTCATAGCAGCAATTTTCATTTAAAATCAACGTGGTTTTAAACGTAATTTTCATTTCCAGAAAAAAACATAATTTAATGATTTTAATATGCCTCTTGTTTTTCTTTGTCAAAATGCGACGCAGCTTTAAATTTTTTTTGATTGAAATTTGTTTTTTAATTATTTTACGTACATTTCTCGAAATGGGCTCTCTGTTTGTTTATCAAGTTATAGTCGAGAAGGATATTACGAAAAAAATAAAACAAGAATTCTAGCGAAATTTTCGGTAGAATATCCGCATCCGTTCGTCTTTTAGCTGGATTTCACCACGAAACATCTTTCCGGTGTCCTCATCTTCCTTGTCGGTCAACATCCTCTCGCGACCAAATTTTCTCCCGATCCTGTTATTGCCTCGCCTAAAATAAAACCTCGTGGAAAGCTTTGACTCCTATGGGTCTTCGAAAGAGGCGTGGCCGCAAGAAGAGAGGCGCCACCCGAAAGGGTCACAGCAAGAATCCGTCCAGTACTTCTTTCTCTATCTATCTCTCTCTCTCCCTCCATCCTCTTTCCCTCATCCCTCCATCTCGCACGCTGATTTTTCATACCCAGATGTTCATTTTTAAAGCTTCTCACCGTCAACCTCGAGGCGTTGCCCGGGCAACCTATGAGAGCTCTGGCAGCTAACAGAAAAGACACCTCCACTTCTCTCTTTCCCCTCGCCAGATTGGCATGGACGGCATTTTCAGGAGAAAGAGGAGAAGGGGGAAAGGGATGGGGTGGGTTTAAGGGAACGAACGCTTTCACCTTCCTCCTCTAGCCGCCAATCGACTTCGCGAAGGTCGCGCCCCTCCTCGGGCTAAGACTCAATCATCCGGAATCGCGTCTATCCTTTAAGCGGTGGAGGAGAGAGGTGGGAGTGGAAGGGGGCGGGGAAGGGGAGGAGGTGGAGGGAAGGGGGAGGCGAAGGGGGGGAAAGCGTCGCGGATGAGAATTTTTCTCTCTCATCGTCGTGACCGAGGGGATGATCACACTCGTGCTCGGCGCCCTTGATGGATTACACGCGCGCGTTTGCGTGCGTCCGAGAGAGAGATAAAGAGAAGGGAATGGAAGAAAATGCGGATTAATGAAATGGTAGGAAACCCGTTGTTTCATCCCAAATGATATTTTGCACGCTTTCGAAATATGGTATGGCAATGCCATGTACGGTATTAAAGAGTTAAGAACGCTTTCACGCGGGATACTATTTTAGGACGGTGTGTCTGTGGAACCACTAACGCGCCAAACCCGGGAAAAGTTCGATTCGCCCTTTGATTTTTACGGCAATGCTATAAAAGCACTCGCTGGTTGCCATTGTCGGCTAAAATTCGGCAGCGGTTCTCAATTTCAAAGCGGTGTGAAGCCAAAGGCGATTCCACAAACGCGCCGCGCTGTAGTAGACCGCGTGTGGTGTACTTTTACTGCTCTTCTTTATTAACCGATATTTTGTGTTTAAAAAAATGTGATTTTAATGTCTCGCTTCGAAAATTCGTGTACAGTTTTTTAAAATTAATTTTTATTTTTTGACAATTTTGTTTAATGATCAGAGAAACTTTTTTTAGCGAAAAAACAAATGGGCGCGATTTAAAAAAATATTGCCTCGTACTAAAAAAACAAAAACTAATTGATCCTTATGGAACGTTGATTTAACGCTTCGATGGCAGCCAGGCGTAATATAGATGAGTATTTCATGTTTGATCTCTTAATCGGAGTACTGTTTTATTCGGAGGAATTTGTTTTTTTTTGCTTAACGACGGAGTTAAAGGGAGATGATTTCAAGCCTTGGCGCTTTGAAGGCGACGCCATAGGAATGAAACCTCGGATAGGAATTTATACAAAAATAAGGATTTGATCGATGGGTGTGATGACATTTTTACCTCCATTCGTTATTCAACAAAGGCTTCCAAGTTTGGTCACAATAAATCAAATTTTTTCTGCAAAAATTACGAAAAGAATGTAATTCACTGAGCAAGCCATAATGTTGTCGAAATCCATTTTAAGGGAATAAAACAGTTTTTTGTTTTATTTCCTACGCAAAGAATGTCTAACTTTAATGATTTTTACTCGAAATGCCTCCAAAAATAACACACATGGGCAATGACAGTATACAATCTTAATTCTGAAAAAAATCATATATTCCACTGTCAATTATTTCGTGGCACGATCAAAAATACATTGCATTAATCCACATAATAGACCTCTTTGACTTCTTCTTTATTTAACGAAAAATATTATTGAATTGGAGTTTAAAATAGCATAATAAAATCAGAAAAATTCTTACTTCGGTGTAATTTTATCAATGTGACTGATTAACTAATGATTGCATTACGATGACCTCCTTTAAAGATGTCAGTATCATTAAGCACTATTACGTATTAAAAATCTAGCGTTCTTATCGATAAAATGGTCTCATTTGGCATAGTTTTCTCATTCAAGTTTTTTCAGTCTCATAAATTGATATTAGCATATATAAAAACCTAGCGTACAATAACTAGCGCTATATATGGTCGCTAATAAACCCAGAGTTAACTGAACAAAAAGTAATTATGAAAACCTATTACTAAAAATCAATAAATGAACTCGGTTTTCATCGTTTCCTGTTATAACAATTGCGGTTTCGTTCGTATCGTCCTTTTGCTTCGCCGTTTGTGAGTGCACTACGCGCCCAACAATTTCGTCGCTACCCTTTTGTCTTTCGGCGACTCGAGTTTTTATCATCTGCGTCTCAGCTCTCGCCACCACTCTTTCGGGAAAGTCAGTTCCCAAAAATCCGTCGCTCAAAGGGACGCGTGGCTTACGCGTCCGCTTTCGTTCCTCGCTTTTCTCTTTCGCACATACGCGGTCAGTCACATACGTAAACAGCGTCGCAGGTGTTTGGTTCCCGGTGGGTTACTATTCCCGTCTCGCCTTGTTTGTTTCCATTCGTGTACGGAATGCGTCGTTTCTCGTGGAAATGTAAAGAGTGTCGTAATTGGTGTTTTTTTCTGGGGTTCTCTCTGCTCGGCTTTCTTCAAACTAAATTACTCTTCCCTTTTTAACCAACCGGAACAACAAACCTCGTAAAAATGACTTTCTTTTATAATCACGCGTGCAGATGCATCCCAAAAAAAAGAGCGCCTCTGCAATGCAAAAATATACCGTGTTGTAATAGCCACAGCATACATAGGATTTAACCGGCCGTATCGCATTTTAATAGGTAAAGATATTTATCATAGGAACAAAGCGAAGTTATATCGACCCATTCGTAAATACCCAAAAATTGGGCAATAGGAAAGTTGGCTATTTAAAATTTAATCGAGTCTTTGTTTTCAAATGATTACTAAATCAACGTAAAAGGAAGTGCACTTTTTTCTACGGCTGATATTACTGCCCATAGATTGGTATTGCTCGTGACGGTAGCGGGAGTAAGTAGCATCTTTAATTATCCATCCAATGACTCCACGTCGAATTAGTCACGAAGCAAAGCAGAGGTGATCCGGAAGAAGTAACTAGATTCTTTTCGATAATTATCGTGACCACCATTAGTATCGAAGCGGTTGAAAAAAGATAAAGATTTTCCTCCCGTCCGACAGTCACCCGGAAAAGAAGCCGTTATCTCGTGCGAAGGCTAGAACGTATCCCTTTCGTCCATAGGGGAGCACGTACGGGTAAAAAAATGAAATAAGAAATAACTACGTCGAAAAAGATTGAATCGTGTGTAAGAGCGCCCTCTTCAATCTGCTAATGATCACGGAGCTCTTCAATCAACCATCCCGAAGTACACCCTCTGTATCTCTCTCTCTCTCTCCCCCCTTTTTTTCTCTTCCTCTCACTCTCTCCACGAGATGGAGGTTGTAAAAGGGGAGGCGGAAACCGGGACGATAGAAGGCGAAAAAACCTTTGGGTTAGTGGGCTGAGTGGATGGGCAGTTCGGAAGAGGAGAGAGGGGAACGGAGGGGTAAGTTGTGACGTGAAGTTTATTTTTTCGTTATTTTTGGTTAAAGGCCGCTGTGAGTGAAGGGAACGCGAATGCCTCTCTCTTTCGCTTCGCCCTCGGGGCATGGAGCACGGGTGACCGAACTTAATGACCCTTAGAGCCTGGTGCCTTATTTATTTATTTAGTATTCATTCACTCTTAAATATTTCTTCGCGGATTTTCACCGAGGGTTAATAAACGGCAGCGGAGGCAAGCATAAAAGATTCTTCTTATGCACTAAAGCCCCAACAAACGCACAAACAGCAAAAAATTTTAAATTTCTATCGGTTCGAAAAGACGAGGAAAAATAAAAGCGGAAATATTTCTTTGAACAAGAATTTTCGAATGTTTGGATGAGTTAATATCACAGAATAACGAAAACATTTTGAAAAAAACTTGAAACTTTCTGGCTTTATGAAAACATTAAAAAGAAGGAAAAATACCAAAGTTAGCAAGGATAGGTAGCTTGTAAATTTTCATCGACCTAAATATAAGCACATTGTAAAAGAGCCACAGCAAAGAGAAATCAGATGAATGACCGCAATTAACCATGAAAAGAAGCGGTTACGGCTCTCGAGTCTTAGTGTTGTTGAGCCTTGAGTGCAGAAACGTCGCCTTTTCAGGAAGTCAGGGGTGGAGAGCAGGTGAGAGGGAAAGGAGAGGAAGAGAGGAGAACCGCTAGGAGAAAATAACAGGAGAAAGATTCCAATCTTTGCTCGCCTAGAGGAGAAAGCAAATTGGCCGGGAGAGCGAAATTGGATGAGAACTAAAAAGAAATAGAATGGAGGAAAATAGAAAAAGATGCCGGAAGGGTGGAAAGAGAAAAAATAAGATAATGAGGGAAATAGAGTGGGAAAGACAAAGGGAGGTTGGAGAGAGGGAAAGAGAGAGCAGAAAGAGATAGACGGGAGGAAAGAAAAAGGGAGAAAATAAGCGCGTGAGAAAGAAATAGAGGAGGAAGGGGAAATCGAGGTGGGAGAGAGAAGAGAGCGGGGGGAAAGGTGAGGAGAGATAAAGAGAGAGAAGAGTGAAAGAGAGTGAGGAGTGGGTGAGAAATATAAGGAAGTGAGAGAAAGAGAGGAGGGGGAAAGGGGAGTGAGAACGAGAGGGGAAGAGTAAAAGGAAGAGAGAAAGAGAAGAGTGAGCGAGAAATAGAAGGAAAAGAGAGAAAGAAAGGAGAAAGATATAGAGGGGGAGAGAAAGGAAAAGAGAAGAAAGAAAAAGAGGGAATGAGTGAGTGAAATATAAAAGGAAGAGAGAGAAAGAGAGGGGAGAAAAAGGGAGATGAGAGAAAAAGAGAGGAGAAATAAAGAGAGGGGAGTGAGAACAAGAGGTGGAAAGAAAAAGGAAGAGAGAAAGAGAAGAGTGAGTGAGAAATAGAAGAAAAGGAGGAAAAGAGAGGAGAAAGATAGAGATGGGAGTAAGAACGAGAGTGGGAGAGAAAGACAGAAAGGGAAGAAAGAAAGAGAGGGAGTGAGTGAGTGAGATATAAAAGGAAGAGAGAGAAAGAGATGGGAGAAAAAGAGAGATGAGAGGGAAAGAGAGGAGAAATAAAGAGAGGGGAGTGAGAACGAGAGGGGGGAAGAAAAAGGAAGAGAGAGGGTGTGAGAAACAGAGGAGGAGAGAGAAAGAGAGGAATAAGAGAGAAAGAGAGGAAGAAGTGAGAGAGAGAGGAGAAAAAGAGGGAGTGAGTGAGAAAGAGAGGGGGAAGAGGGGTGAGGTGAGAGAAAGAGACGGTGCGAGAATGAATCGAAGGGAGAGCAGAGATAGCGGAAGGAGAGAAATGAAGAAAAGAGAGCTAGAATGGTAAGGCGGAGAGAAAGAGCGGGACAAGAAAGAAAGAGAGAGAGATGGTTGGTTGGCAGTTGGGCTTTGTTTCCGAGACGCATCAGCAGCTGAATTATTAGTGCCTATTAGAGAGCGGGAGTGAATGAGAGAGAGAGAGAGAGGGAAAGATAGAGAAAGGGGGAAGAAGGAATGGAGGACGAGAGAATGAGAGGCAGAGGGAAACGACCTGCGGGAGATGCATCCTCCGAAGACTACGTGGGCGAAATTTTCCTGACCTTGGGGCTGGTGTTTTTGGAAAATTGTGGAAGGAAAAATTTCTCCCGAGGCGGATACTGATAATTAAATTACATGCCAAAAAGTTATTGTTACTTTCAGTTTTACGCACTTTTAGAAGTTCCTTATTCTCAGCAACACCAAAAATTTGAGAATAGAAGCCTGATTTTATTTATAGCGAATGTGTAATTTGGTTTATTTAGAATTGGTTAGGATGTAACCAAGAGCAGAAAAATAACAAATGCTCACTAGTGTGTGGGTGCGTAGAGAAATGATCATAATGCCTTACTTCAAATATCAGAATATTGTTCGCCGTTACTATTGTTAATACGGTGTGACAACTTTCGCGATAAACAAAAACGAAACACCTAAGCAAAAATAAAGTCGCCTGAAAACGGAATCCCGACTCGTGTGGGTGATTGTTATCCCTCACGCATGATGAAGAAAGGACGGCACCCTCGAATTAGCGAAGGGATTGAGAGAACCAACGAAGTTATCGTAGGACATTTAGAAAGGTCTCTTCTTTTTTGTTGTCGGCGCGTGTTAGTTGGTGGGCGGGCCTCCATTAGAAAGGGAAGAGACGACGGGAAGAGTCGAAAGGCAGACTTCTCCAAGATGGGATCTCTCAAGGATTTCCTATGTCTCCCATCACTGTTGCAACGGATACGCTATCTGACGGGTGCCGAAAAAGGGAGAAAGTAAATGGAAGAGATGCGAAAATCGACGAGATCGCGGATTAAGAACGACTCGGAAAAGATTGGTTGTCGAAAAAGTGATTTACGGCTCAGAAGCGAAGGTGATAATTCTTTTGAATGCGTCGCACTTCCATTTGGCCAGCTCGCTAATTTAGGAATAATCAATTTATTGTGACCGTAATCGAAAAAAAAAACGAAAACGGATTTCAGTCGCGTTTTGCGCTGACATTTATGTCACTCCATCATTTCTGATCAAAGGGCATTTTTTGCTACGAAGTAAATTCAAATATTCAAATTTGCAGTTATGATTCTAAAATTTGAAACTGTAATGAAATCTAGGTGAAAAATTACATGTGTAGGTATGAACGCGTGTGTATTCCTACATACATAAATGCAAGAGTACGCAAGCCTCTCGCAGACATAAAGGGATCCTTGTTTAAAGTTAAAATTGAAAGTAAGAGCACACAGCGGTCATTGAGCTGCAGGACGAGGGTTAAGGACATATGGAGGCTTGTTGAAGGTGGAAGGCGGGGATGGAGATGGAAAGAGAAAATACGGGCAGAGAAAAATAAGAGAAACAAACAGCCGGGGAAATCCTGCTGTAAACACCTCGGCGGGGTGGCGCCGCATTTGGAATGCTCCCGCGTTCATCCTCTCTTCTGTATTCGTGTAATTATTTTCCCTTTGCATATGAATGGTCTTGTGTCATGTTAATCTTGCTCCACGAATAAAGCATTCATTTGGAGAGAAAATTTCATGAGATACCGGCATGAATTTTGTTTTGTCTTCTTAGGAAGAGCTGATTGTTCAACCGAGTTCATTTCCTCGTAGAGTCATAGTTATACTGAAACGATGTTTCATATATTATAAATTTGTTTCAAAATTATACGGGCATATTTGGTATGAATTCTAACTTAGTCTCTTTATTCAGATTTAAGAATGCAAAGATTTTTAAAACTCAACGCGTTGATATTAACTAGGTCCTAGTGAATGAAAGATACTCTTTGGGGTGAAACGCTAAATTTTTGGAGGAATTTATTTCACACATTCACACTGTGAGAAAGAAAAAATATTCTCAATATCTTTGAGTGTTTTCTGATACGAAATTCATAAAATAAATGCGAAACATTCATAGTTCTAACTGTGACGCCAAGGTGAATTCAAAACGCTGCGAAATCACGGAGGAAAATCCTTCGAGAAATAATTTCCTGGGAGTATTGAACCACTCCTATTACGCAGACGTCGCAGGGATAAACTAGACAAGGACGAAAAAATAGAAACGCAAAAATTCGTTTAATTTAAATCAGTAAAAAACCGTATCTAAGGATAGAAACGGGGCCTCGAAAATACACGTGAAAAAAGACTTGGGGAATTCCCGAATAAAAGTAAACATTCCGAAATAAAAATAAAAGCTCGGAATCCTTGGAATACGCGATTCTCTCCGTAAAATTGGGCTTGGCTCTCATACCGACGCGCGGAATTGCAACGGTAAGGAAGGAGGGAGAAAAAAGCAATACTCGCGCACATATATTTCCGCGGCGTAAAAGCTCTATACGCAAGGGAGGATGATATGACGAGATATCTAGTCCAGAAGGACCGAAAAAGAAGGAACCATAATACGATTTCATGTGTTTTTATCGGTTCAGCGAGATTCGCGCTGCGATTGGAGGATATTCTTTTCAAGTGTTTCTCACACGACGTCCCTTCTTAGGAAACGAGGAATAATTTCCGAGAGGAGCGGAGAGATGGACGCGCGAGATGAATTCGCCAGTGTTGGGCGATCGTCGCTGGGAACGCCGCGCGCATACGAAAGAGCCACACCGAAAATCACTATACATAACGCCAAGGGTATAAAAATTCCTGCTGATGAGAAATACAAAAGTCTCTCGAAATGCCGAAATGATTCCGTGCATATTCGGAAATTCGAGGAAATTGCCTGCATGAACCCGGGTCCTTTATGGCGACGTGTTTCGCTCTCTATTAGGATTTTTCTTCTTCGAGTCTGCTGAAACGTAACGATAAAAATCTAAAACGAAGTACCGCTAATTACTCTTACGGCGTCCTTCGCCCTTTTTCCACTGAAAGCTCGCGCTGAAACAAAAATAAAACTCCCGAGAGACTAGGTGAAAACGGACGAAAGAGTTTTTTACCTTTTAAGGGTTGGTGGCTAAATATTTAGCCATCTAATTTTTCTCTGAAAGCGCAAGTTTTTTTTGTACAAGTTCATTTTATTATTTCTATTGGGAATGGTTTAATTTAGGATTTTAATTATAGTTATTGTGTATATCCATTATTCTATTCAAATAATATTGAAATAATAGGTGGCTAAATATTTAGCCTCCAACCCTTAAAGGGTTATGTACACTTAAGTTTGCTGGGCCCTTGATTATAGATGCACCCATTACAGTTTTATTATTTTTAATAACAGTTATAGTTAATGTTAATTACTCTTGATTTTCCTTAACACTCTTACAGAAATATTATAAATTTATTTAAAATATATTAAATAAATAATGAGGTTTTCAATGATTTACTTCGTTTATCAAACATCAGTCATACATACAAAATTATCAAATCTATCAAAAGAAGTATCAAATATATTAATTATATAGTAATTATAAAATAGGTAACTAAATAACTAATAATAAAGAACCACTATCAACGGTCATGCTGTTCTCTCCAGAAAATCTAGTGGAACCAAGTCTCACACTAAAATTTTGTAAATTCTCTCCATCACTATCACCTACAACATCGGAATTCACTGCCTGCTCGTCGGTTATTTCATTTAATAATTTACAAATGGCCTAATATGCAGTTTTCTGCTGAATGTATTATGATTACTTGACATTCTAAGGGCAAAAAATTAAAATTATTACAAGAAATTACTTGGATAATGTGTGACTGCATAGTATTTTGCATCAAAACATCTCAGCGCTAATAAAATAATATAAATAAATATTTAAAATACCAAATATAAGGAATACATTACAATATAGATAAAAATAAAATTAGAGATATTTTAACTAGATATAGAAACAAGCAAACAAAAATAGATGTATTTCAGCCATTCCACCGCCAATTTGACGTGACCGCGAAAAAATGTACTTATTCCTAAATATAATATACATAATGAACAATATAAACAATTGTAACTTATACTATAAATATTGTAGATCTGATAATTACATAAAAACACGCTGTCTAGACGAAATACAAAAAAAAGCTGCCAGAAAGAACAGATCACAAAAACGCTTGTCCAAGTGTTCACCCTTTAGGGTTGGTGGCGAAATATTTATCCACTTTCACCAAAGATGGCTCTAATTAATAAACAACAAGAAAAACTAGGAAAACGCCTGAATGACACAACACGAAATGATATTAAGTAGTAGAAAGCATCATTAACAATGTAAATTAAGCAACAAATAATAAAATATGGACCATATAAAAGGTGGCTAAATATTTAGCCACCATCCCACTAAGAAAAAGTATAGGAAAAGGGCCTGACACTTAAAGGGATCGCAGATCTTTTTTTAGAAAGCCTTCTCTAATTAAAATAATAGTTTCATATGACCTAAAATATTTCGATGCCAAGGTCAATCTACGAGGAAGGAAGAACCAGTTCCATTTCCTCGGGATTCTATCTAGCAAGCTTTTCAAAGGAGAATCAGTGCGCAATTGAACAATGAATTCGCTAATAAGCAAAAACAGTTTTAAATGTTAGCAGTCGAAAGAAGAAATTTGCGTTATGCTCGGCAGAAGCGTGTTGAAAATTGGCGCGTAAATTTCAAATGCCAAAAAAGGTCTCAAATGGAATAAAAATCACATTATACGTAGTTAATTTGTGTTGACGCGGTATCATTTTAAGGTTCAATATCATCGACAATAATATATTGGTATGTTTCACTGCGTATCTACATCTTCGACTATTGAACAATCCGGGAAAATTATCTAAAAACTCTCAAAATGTATAACGGGAATTAAATTGGGTACAGGGCATAGTTTGCCATAGTTGTCAAAAAGTTCTTAATACGATAAACCCACAGAGAAACTTCATCGAAAGGAGAATGTGTTAAGTGTGTCAGAGTGGTCATAAAATATACCCACGCGTTCTATACTTTTCATCCCGCTGATTTAGGCACCTTTATATATTTATCTAAGATCGTTTCCAATGTAGGACACAAGCTATCCGACATATATTGTCTACTTGTAATGTGTAATGTACTCTCTTTTTTGTCTTTCAATGAACTGGGGTTATGATTACCGAAGGTAATAATCGCATGACATGAATTACTTTTTCAATTTTCTCACGAGGAGAGTTGCGAAGGTGAAAGGCAATCAGAATCTCTGGAAGGTGCGCCCAAAACATTCGTTTAGATCTTTTCTCCCCCTTTGTCTACGCCGATCTCGTTTTCATTTTAATGACCTCGGGGTCCGCATTAACGGAGAAAAGGAAGGCAATTGCCGCGAACCTTTTCTCGACTATGGGGCTTATTATAGCCCTACCGAGTAAAAAACCAGGCTTAAAAAAATATTCGGCCACTTAATGAAGGGCAGTTTTTTTTACGGACAAAAACCCTACTTAATATTGCGAAAAAAATTGCGAACTACATGAAATGGAATAAAAGAGAACGATTTTTTAAAATAATCTCCCAAGTGGTCGGACACATTCCTTCTTCCCGTCGTTTTAATATTTTTCGTCCGCGACAGGTAAAACCAAACAGAAAAAAAACTCATCGAAAATTCGCCAACACGCGCGCTGCGACGGATAAATAAATAAATCCGCCGAAATATACGAGACGAGGATTTTTTCTTTGTTTTTGCGAGCCCGACAACGCCTCGCCCCTTCGCGTTTTTTCACGCTCCAAAAAAAAGAGATATCACCTTGGAGAATTATTATCAAAGGTGCGTCGACACGAGCGAGGGTTGAAATCCTGCAGAAAGTTAAATAAACCCTTACAAGGTCGTCGGGTGCAAGTCTGCAGCGGCCCTTGCCCCCTTAAAAAGGGAGAGGGACAAAATTATTCTCGTTCTCCATGTAACGCCATTCTCTTCTTCATTTTTTCAAGTCCACGATTTTAAAAGAATAAATTAATATGCGATATTTCTCTTCAAAGCCACGGGTGCTTCACCTGGCTTGCCTATAGATTCTGTGGTCACAAAGGCTGAAATTTTAAACATTTTTAAGCGTTGAAACATGAAACGTTCTCAAGGGCCGCATGCAGTCCGAGAGCCATAGTTTGACGGCGCCTAAAATATAAAATCTAACATACAATTAAAGTACAATACAGATGCGAGATACTTAGTTTTTATCTGTATTAGTACATTTAAAGCAATCAATGTATAGCGTCCATATCATCATGCAGTCAGTTCAATAAATGTCATATTCAATACATGCAGCCGTGGCGACACGTATTACTGTATACATTGGCATAATTACCTGCTATCCGATTGAATTTAGTGTAAAATTCATACGAATATAACCTTTTAACCGCCAAATTAATACTTATACAGGGTTTACTTTCCTATCCGTTTATCTAATTTAACCGTATCCATAAAGTTATGCAATCCAAAATACATGCGCATTCTGAATCTCGTGCAAAACAAACTACATACTACTATTTTTGTTATTAAAGACATATATATATATAATATTCTTGTGAAAATGATAAAATACTTGTTTTGTTTTTTACTTGTTTATAGAAGAAGTATCAACACAAAAATGGCCTTATTTTTCCGGCCGTCGCCCTCTAATTTCTTCTGACCTTGTGTAGGGCACGCATTTAGTGAAGATGAGGCCATCTGCAGTCTATAAGAAGGGAGAGTTGAGGGAGGCGGAGGAGGACAAGAAAAAAAGGGAGAGGGAAAATGCGCGCTTTTTTTATCCAGGTCGTAAATAGGGTTGAAACACATCGGGAGGAGTAACAAAACTCGTTCCGAGGAGGATGAAGAGATGCGCAGGTGGCTCCGCGCCTCGGGCAACTTGGGAAAGTCCATTCGTAGCTTCTTTCAGCCGCTTCTTTGGTCGTCGTCCTCTTTTTTTGCATTCGACGGAGAGAATAAAAAAATGAAGGACGTCTCTCTCTCGCGTAAAAGGTGGGAAGAGAAAACTGACTCTTCCTCTCTCTGTCCACGTCCTTTTCTCAAACGCACACGCCACGAAAGTTCACTCTTTTTGCACTCGTTTTAAGAGAGAAACAGAGAGAGAGAGATTGAGATGCGCTGAGAGTAATTCTCCCTGCGAGAAAGGCACGCGATTGCCGAAGCGTTTTCTAGCCGAGAGAACAAGAGTTTTTGATGTGGATGAATGAGCTTCTTTTCAACCTTCGCCTTCATTGCAAAGAGCTTTTTCATTAACACTTTTTCCTGCCTTCCCATTGTTGGAACACACCGTATCTCTCGTCTCATCAAAATATACGGACATGTTGCTAGAATCTTTCCGCGCGTGGAACGCAAATACTTTAGCAGGGGTGTGTAAATATCGTGTAGATTTTCTTTAGTTTAATTGAAAAACGCTCCCTTTGCCAGAACTTTCTATTACGTGAAGACGTTAGAAACTGTGTGTTTGCGGTTAAACTGTCGCTTAGAAACCCACATCGAAATCCTCTCTCGAGCTTCTGTCTTCTAAATGGAATGAATACATTTTGCCCAATTTAAACTTGGTGACGGAAGCTTTTCTGTTCATTATAACGCCTCATGTCTTACGTAAGGGATTTGAGGAATTGAAAAATTTATAGAAACGCAATTAAATTTTTCACCTGTAATAAATTTAGTTCTAGATTATTCGTCGTCTTTTTTCACGAAATTGCTTCGAAGTGACTTGAGTAGTGTAGTAATTATTTAAAACCATGAATTGTTATCGAATCTGAATCGCGGTTTGGATCAATTTTAATTGGATACTTGTGGTGCGAGAGGTAATTGCCGACGACCGCTAAAACATTTTACATGTCAGGGTCTTAAACACAGGATCTGGAGCATCTATTCTGGCATCAAGAAACCAAGGCAACAAGACAGTCTCTTTATCTGCGATCATTTTCTCCACCCATTCAGAATTCAGTATTTACGATATTGTCCCTGATGGATATTTATTTCACGACTGCATGCAAACTGAACAAGTCCATTTCATAATGAATTCAACGTATTCCCAGCAGCTGTAGCGCATAAGTTAGATTTTAATCGAAATATTTTTTCATCCAGCATAGGCCTACTTTTGCATGTTTTACGGCAATTGTCTCTTAAATAAATTAACATTTCCCATGGCGAAAATTCTCAACCTTCTCCACAATCTTCCGCCCCCCCTTGCTTGTTTAAAAGCTTCCTACAACTCCGAGGGCCGGCACATTTTTAAATATCTTGACCTTAATACATGACAATGATTCCCAAATCCAAAGAGTTCGCGGCTCAGGACAAGGAAAGGGGAACGGTATTGCAAGAGACAAGAAAATTATGCGGTGCTCAAAGTTCACTAAGTCCCGGATGAATTTAAATGCTTTGACATGGCCAGCTTAAAGTTCCGATCGGTCGCACCTTGAGAAAATCACGCCAATTGTATGCAAACACGGAAGAGTGGGCAGAAAGAAGATCGTCTAAAAATCACGAAACGCAAGAGTCCGTGACCTTTTTCTCGCCAATTTGGCGGACGGCGGTTCTGACGCGACCTCTTTCTCAGAACGCTATCTGTCCGAGGTGATTTTTCTTTTTACGTTTCACGCTTCTCTCTGGAGCGATTCTAGCGGCTTCCGGAGTCAAGAGGTCGCGGGTTTCTTTGTTTATCTTTATTTTTTGATCGTGGAGTGGGTCCGCCATTATTAGGATAAGTCAAGTGGTTTTTATCGGATTCTTTTTCGGTGGAATTCACATTCGGTGCATTCTGTCACGGCTCTCGGTTCGATTGCTTCTAGGTTAATTGATGTTTTTGCAGCCAGGGAGGGCGAAGTAAATGTATTAGATGCCACACCATCAGCGGATGTCAGCACAGGTGGAAAATCAATATCATCTCCCCCTTTTTTAAATGTAAACTCGTATTCATGAATTTCATCTTGACATTTTGCATTTTTTTAAAATGTTTTATTTCTATCGATACAATACGGGGTGGGAGTACACATTCTTCGTGTCATGGCAATATATTTTAATTTTTTCGAGCGAAAAGAATTAAAATTGGCAGCCGTGATAACATTTCATAAATAAAATATATAAATCCTATCAAAACCCTCTGGAATCTGTGGGTGTATATGCAAGGAATTTTTAGCCTATCCAAATTTCAGAAGTTAGCATCAAGCATTATGTATGAAGTAAATATTTAATTAATCATAAGCCACTCAAAAATTTAAGCGGCTCAACCACCGTCACATCAATGCATAATTTACGATTGTATCCCAGTTTTTAGAGCTTCAGCGTTCAGAGACGATACAAAAAGCCCGACAAATTTCCTCGTCCATAACGGGCGAAAAAGTTTCTGTTCGAAAGGAAATTGTATTGGATCCGCGAACGTAATCTGCGAGGATAGAAAAAAGTCTCTTTTCGAAATGAATAAAAGCTTCATCTCTTAGAGGTCCATCCCTTCAGTGGAGGAGGAAATGAAAAAAACCGCCCTAAAGGAGCCAATTAAGAATCCTCGTCACATCCATCCTGGCGAGAAGAACAACTTTTTTTCCCGGTCCACGAGAAGAGGTCGGGATGAAAATGGGAGTTTCGGGTCCTTCTCCCTCTCTCTATCTCTAGCTCCTTCTCCTTTACCTAAATCGCCAAAAGCCATTGGTCAACCGAAAAGGGAAATCTTCGATAAATGGAGAGAGAGAGAGAGAGAAATGGGGGCGCATGGGGGTTCCAATTCTCCCTTCCTCCTCCCCTCTTCCTCTTTCCCCCTCCCTCATCCCCTCTCCCTCATCCCCTCTCCCTCATCCCCTCTCCCTCCTCCCCTCTCCCTCCTCCCCTCTCCCCCCTCCCCTCTCCCTCCTCCCCTCTCCCTCCTCCCCTCTCCGTCCTCCCCTCTTCCTCCTCCCCTCTTCCTCCTTCCCTCTTCCTCCTCCCCTCTTCCGCCTCCCCTCTTCCTTCTCCCCTCTTCCTCCTTCCCTCTTTGCTTTCCTTGCTATACCACTTACTTAATTCCAACAATCCGCATTATCTTGACGCTGAATTTAGAAGTATAGACACTGTACATAACCGTAATACCAGAGGGAGCCATAAACTCCTTATTCCTCATCACAGAACAGTAATTTTCAACAAGTCCTTCATTGTAACTGCTTGCAGACTATGGAACGACCTTCCCCAAACAATATAAAACTTGCACTCGCTCTCCTCATTCAAGCGATACTGCTATAAATCTCTCTTGTCCTTGCAAAGGAACAGTTAAACGAGCTTAATGCTTCAATTTATTTATTTTTTATCTTATATATTTTTTAAATATCTTGATTTTGACAAAACAATATTTATTGTAAATGTTTGTATTTTTACCGATTTATTTGTATTTTTTCTTTCCATTTTGTTCAGACACACCGATGTTAATATCTATCCATTTTGATATTTTTATATGTTTATTTTATCAATGATCTATTAGTGTTTTGCCAATTTATTTTTCTTTATCTCTTTATGTTTTTAATATACTTATAACTTCTTCTAAATCTGATTTATGTTATGTCTTTAGTGAATCTCAGTAGGTTTCGCAGGTTTTTTACACCCCCCTTCTTGTGTGGGTGTTTTCCTGCATTGGGATTTTTACATGGAATCCATTATTCAGCAGTCCATATTTTTCCCCTCAAAATCACATCTTTTCTTTTCAATTACCTGTATATTTATTGTTACCTGTATTTACATTGTTAATGTTTTATGTATTACTATATGTTTCACGACGAGGGGTTAGGTGGAAGATGTGACTTCCTAGTCTCAATCTCGCCCCAAATAAAGACCAAATCAATCAATCAATCAATCTTCCTTCTCCCCTCTTTCTCCTCCCCTCTTCCTTCTCCCCTCTTCCTCCTCCCCTCTTCCTCCTCCCCTCTTTCTCCTCCCCTCTTCCTCCCCACTTTCTTCTCCCCTCTTCCTCCTTCCCTCTCTCTCCTCCACCCTTCCCGAGGACACGAAAACTTTCGCCCAAGAGAACCATCCAAAACCCCGCGGTTCCGTTGACCTTATTGGTCCGAACGCAAGCCAGACGACGGTCTCAAAAGGAAAGGGAAATAAAAAAGGGAAAAAAGAGAGGAGAGAGAGAGAGAGAGTGGAGAATGGGGAGGAAAAAGACGTGATAGGAGAGCCAATTGAATGGGAGAAAAAAGGGCCTCAGAGACAGAAAGAGAGGGGTTGGCAAAGAACAGGAGCTTGTAGAAGCATTTCGCTCTTCGACCTTTTTTATCTCCTTAGCTGCTCTTCTCGAGTTTATTTCTCTGCTCTCGTGGGAAAGCGGAGAGTTAAGGCATTTTTGGGGATCGAACTCGAGGTAATGACCATCCCACGGACGGTGACCCCGTCCCGAAGATATAAAGGTGTGGGATTGAAAGTAAGAAATTAGAAGCTTACTATGGCGGCGGCGGTCCGGAGGACTTGCCCTTCTTATGGCGAGACGGTGACCTTGGTAGAGACCCTCCAAGGTCAAACGAGTCGGAGAGATAAATTTTTAAAAACAGATTTGGAGACTCTCCGTCTTCTGATCGGCCCTCCCTCCTCGTTTGTAGATCAATTTTTAGTTCGGTTTTTTGTTTTCATTTTCCCACGGCCTGAGTCATCCCGTTTGGTTTTTTTTATAGCCATCGTATAATTTTAAGAGCGGCAGTTCTATGGAGCCTTATGGAAAGCATCCCAGAATTAATTCGCCTTTTTTGCTATATATCCCAGATGCGAAATTTATCGGAAGAGTGTGATGCTTCGCCGCTTTCCTTTTTTCAAAGTTGTTCTCCCTGTGGCGTATGTTTCCCGACGAAACTTTCGTCCGAGTTATCCAAGATAGGGTAATTCATAACGTTCCCAAACTTTCACAAATCTTCGGGCAATTTTGTGGAATTTACTTCATTTTTTCGCCTGTCTCTTTTGCGACGCATTCTAAAAATAATTCTTCGAGTAATGGGGCGTCGAACCAACTAAGGATGCAGTCTCGCGCCAGAAAGAGAAAATTCTTCGGCGACTTTAGAAGGAAAAGGTTATTCCGCTGCAGTGATGGAATCGAGTTTTCACTTCGAAGATTTATCCATCTTAATTTTCTATGGAATTCAAACAAAGGAGAGAATCGATCGCTTTCAAACAATTGAGACTTGTATTGAGAGCGTTAACCCTTTCACTATCAAATGGACATACGAGTCCCGTTAGACGTATGAAGACCTTAATGGAGCAAATATAACCCAGTTTCATTTGGACTTGTTTCACTGGCATTTCATGATTAGCTCTTTGGATAGATAGACTTTTACAGTTTTCGACAACCTAACTTCTAAGCGCATTTTATTACAAGAAAAGATGTGGATTTTCTATAAACAGGAATAATTGGTTCATAAAATATGAAATCGGAGGTGAAAATGTTAAGTTTAACATGGCGCAAACGATTATTTCTGCAAGAAATGGCCAATGAGAAAGTTTTCTTACGATCTACAAGGCATTTCAGGGCATTCGCACCCTCCGGAGCTCCAAAACTCACAGAGTATCCTTCAACCGGTGCAATTAGTTTCTTATCGTTAACGATCGGCACGCCATTCAATATTCCGACGATTAATCAAGGGATCGTTATGGAAACTTTCACATCTCTTGACTTTCATTACAGTAAAACTTTTCAAGTGATGTTTTCACTCGATGAAAACAGCAATGATCGATTGCAGGCAATTAAGATTAATTTATCGAAATATAGTTTTGGTTTATGAAATTATTATGACTTTTCCAATAGATTTTATAAGTTGTTATCGACCTACATTGCAGATAAGAGGACTACGGCTTTCGCGGGGTAAAAAAATATCTCGAGGAACCATTTATCAGGCAATTTCTAGTTCTGAATGAAAAACTTTCATGATTTGAAATTCAAAATCTAGAGAAATGTAATCCGCAAACTAAGTTTAAAAGTAAACAAATTATGAAATACGAATTTATCAAGCCTCCATTTTTACTTAAAAAATTCTGGAAGTAAAAATCATAGTCGTCGTCTAGGAATTATCCACCAGTGGTATTTATTTCATTAGAGAAAGAGAAAAATTAACAGATAGTTTAGTGCGCATATAGGACTCGCTTACTCTTCCTTTTATCTCGATACTTCTTCATTTAAGAATTACCATTCTATCGCAAAATATGGCCATGTTCTATAGATTGAAAATTATGCTCATTATTTTTAATAATTTCATCAAATGAAGAATCGCCATTTTTAATTTTTCACAACCATAGATTGTTATTGAAATTTAAAATTGAACTTTTTCGTTTAGCGGGTAGTTGAAAACAATGTAATTACGTCTCGGAGAAATCATTCTTCTTGTACCATTTAGGCTTGGAAAAAAATGCATAAAAACGTCTCTGGTGCTTTCATTTTCGCGTTAGATTGCAGCGTCTGGTTGATGAGAGGGATGGAAGGAGTGAGAAAGAGAGGGAGGGTGGCACCAGGGCGACACGTGACTGCCTTCAGCCAGTGTTTGTCCCTCTTCTCCCTCCCCCTTTTTTCTATTTCTATTAGATGATGTCGGGCGTTGGAAGAGTGTGATAGACAGAGAGAGAGAGAAAGACAGAAAGAGAGAGAGAGAGAAAAGGACGAAAAATCATAAATGGAAAGTGCGCGGGATTTTCTCCGCCTTGAGCAGGTGTAGCTGGTGTTAAGCCTCCCCCTTTTCCCTCCCCTCTTACCCTCCCCCAACCTCTCCGCTACGACATTCCCTCCTTCCCGCCTCCTACTCGCCATGAACTCCTCCTCCTTCCCACCCTCGCGCCTATTTACCCGTCATTTTCACCCACCCCTCTCTTTGCGACGGATTTTTATTTAATGCCACGCTGGACGTTTGAGGGAGGGGAAAGGGAGCGTTGAGGGGGAGGTGGGAGGAGGAAAGAGGCGGAGGAATGAGGGAGATGTCGGCTCCGTACGCCGCAAAATCGGGTTTTCCCTCTCCGCGACCGAGGTGGAGGGAAAGATGCAGGGGAAACGCTCTAGCCTGGACGGACTCGTACTTGGAGTAGCTGCGGGTTCGACAGATGGAAAAGGGCGACTCATCAAGGACTCCTTTTGTCCGAATCTTTCCTCTTCCATTTTTTTCGAAAGACAAGAAGAGAGAGCTGGAGGCTGGAAATACAGCTTAGGTTATTTATTTTTATCTTATAAACATTTTTTAAATTGGTTTTTAGGGTTCTCGGTTTTCCTAACTATGCGGTTCGGAAGAGAAACGTAATATATTTTCGTACTCGCAGTGTAAAGAAAACGAATCGGTTCCGTAATTGTTTTTCGTTTGGCTGTTTTGATTGTGAATGATGTAATTACCGGAGAAGAATTATTCATACCAGAGGCAATTTTGTTTGTGTAATCAGTGTAGCTTTACCAGCGGACTGCTTTTTCCTAGGAAAGAATACGGTAATAACTAATAAGACTCAACACGAAAACGCACAATAATTCCCGTCATTGAAAGTCTTAATTGCACTGCTGCACGAACTACGAGAAACAAATATAAAATACTTTTGATACAAATATGCTGTGAATATTGGAGAAAATATATTGGAACTGCAAGCAATAAAACGATATCTCAATGGTTCCGTATATTGTTTCCAAAGAACGATAAACGATGATTTTGACATATCTAACAAATAAAATTATATAAACTAGTCATAAACTACCCAAAGGATCCTGAAATTTAATAATAATATGTAATCCGGGCAATAAAAGCTCAAATGACACAAAATGAAAATGGGAAATCAGATACTACATAAAAATACAAATAAATTTCAGATGAAGGAAATATGCTTCTCTCAATCTCCAGCCAAATCGCACTCCGCTAAAAAAACAAATTCGATAACCGCCGACATTCGCAATATGACACAAGTTATGCTCTCAATAACGCATTTCCTCTTATTCCTTTCTTTCCGAGGAAATATCGCTTGCACAAATCCGGAATGCTTACGGTCACATATCATACGTGGTTCGCTTTTTTAAGACGTAGAGACTCGGAAATCCGCTGCAAGATGCTCAGTCGGAGAGTACGTTCGTCACTGTAAGAGCAAACTGTCTTCGAATTTCCTATCGTTTTCCAACCCCTCGGAACTCCACCCTTTCTCTCCCTCTCTCTATCTTTTTACTTTCCGTTCGTCACGTGATCTCGCAAGAATCTTAAGAGTTGCCATGGGTATAGCCACAGACTTCTCACCCTGAATAACCGGTATTGTTGCTCAACCTCCTCTCTTACTCCTTCAATGTTTCACATACCACGGAATGTCTCTGACGACGCATTCTTCAACGCCCGGTGAGTAAGGAATGATAAGCCGAATTCATACAAAATAAGAGGCGAATGCGAAGAATATTTCGTATATTTTTTCCTCCGAGATTTTCCGAAAAAAGTATTTGATATATGATTTTTACGCCGCACAGTTTTTTTTGCCGCTTGTTCCATCGAATTTCTTTGTTTCTCGTCAGTCAAAAGAGAATCTCCAGCTTGAAAAGGTCTCTGATGACGAATGTTTGTTTCAGCAGGAAATTTTTAATCCAGAGTGTTTTTTACTATGTAAGCTTTAGATTAAATATGGCTGAATAAACGTGCTTTAGGCATAGAGGAATAATTTCGCGAGAGCACTGTCGTTTTTCCTAGCGATAAATTATTTCTGAAAAAGGTCCAACTTTAATGTTAATTTTATCTCCAAAATGATCACTATTACTATTTACTATTCCTAGTAAAAACTTTGTGTGTGCCTTTTCTGAAATGTCGAAACGCACGAGCTTATTAAATCCATTGAAATTAGAAAGCTCCGTGCCTCCTGAATTAAATCGTTTTGTATAAAATATAATTCGTTCGTTAGGTCATGAAGGCAATATAAGTTTCGCCTCGGTGATAAAAAAATCCTCGAACGAATTTTCTCGATAGCAAAGTTTCGGAAAACAACGTGTACAAAAACCAGACAAACGCTTAACTTTCTTGCAATTACGGGAGCTGCTTAGTGTGGGCGTGTCCGCGCTGCGTCGACAAATGAATTGCGAGAAATAAACAAGCACCTCCCTCTCTCACTTTGAACGAGACAACGGCAGCCATTTCCATCCCGAAAAAAACCCAAAAAACGGGCGAGAGAGAGAAGGAAGGAGAGAGGGAGAGAGCGAACGTGGTCCCGTAGGCGCCGACAGACCGCATAAGTCTAGAGCAGAACAGTTTCCACCCCACTCGTCGACAAGGCGTGTCTCCCAAAGTACAACTCTGCGGAGACGTCATCTGTTGGTTAGTTTTTTCTCCACACGCGTTCTCATTTCCAGGACCTCATGCGCGATCTTTCACGGTTCAATAGCTGGTGAATCCATTTCATACCTGCCTCGGGATGTTTTGTTTAAGTCTGGGAGAGGAGTTGGAAGCAAAATTGAGATTTCGATCGAGTGAAAAAACGACAACCTTGATCAGAAAGAGTCGCGGGTTTTTTTTAACGCTAGTCGCTTCTGCTTCGCGAAATATTTCTCATTAGCGACGGGAATTTCCATTGTGTTTCCTGGCATTTTTTTTTAAATCTCCCCAAAGAGTTATTCGTTGTTCGATCCAGTTATATATCCGAACGCTTCCGCGTTAGGGTAGAATTTTTAAGGCTAACCTCTAAGGATTAAACCTAGGCGTTAATGTTTGCACGAGTAACAATTTTCAGTAGAAGTACAAAGGCGTGATCTGCTTTTTTAGATTCCGTTGAAAATTTGTTTTCTGTTTTTATCAATGGGTGCCTTAAAATATGATGTATCTAAATGAATATATGTAATCAAGCATAAAGCAAAAGTATTTATTAGCGACGGGAATTTCCATTGTGTTTCGTGGCATTTTTTAAATCTCCCCGAAAAGTTATTCGTTGTTCAATCCAGTTATATTCGAACGCTTCCGTCTTAGGGTAGATATTTTAAGGCTAGCCTCTAAGGATTAAACCTAGGCGTTAATGTTTGCACGAGTAACAATTTTCAGTATAAGTACGAAGGCGTGATCTGCTTTATTTAGATTCGGTTGAAAATTTGTTTTCTGTTTTTATCAATGGGTGCCTTAAAATATAATGTATCTAAATGAGCATATGTAAACAAGCATTAAGCATTAAACGCCGAAAGGTTCGTATTTATCATTATAAAAATAGCTATTACTTGTAGATCGCTATTAATAGAGATATGAAGAAGCAGTCAGAATAAAGTTATAGCCGATTGTTGTAGATTCAAAACCAATAATGTTACATACGCAATAAAACCTTTTTAGTTAAAATATAATAAATTTCACCCTTAATTTGAACATGCGCTTATTTATAAATTCGAAATATAACATCCACAATGTTTCACGTTCCATCACTCGGTTTTAACGCGAAACGCAGAGAAAAATAAGTTTTCAGTCCAAAACTACTTTTCAACTACTAACTGAACATTTAACATGAGTTTTACCGAGTTTAAAAATATTCAAATTATGTTTTTCTCAACATGTATGACATTGCAGTTTTTTCTGACGGTTAATGCCAACAACTAAATGATGCACTAGTTATACAGATCGCTATTCTTCAAAGGCGTAATTTTTTGGAAGACCTGTTTCATATAACATTTGTCGACACAGTTTAAAGTTTCAGCAATTTTTATGCATTGTGCGAAATCTAAAAAACATAACCTCTGCTCACAAGCTATCTTCATGCGCAGTTTCGTTTTTTTTTAATTATTTAATATAGCGATATTTCGCAAAGGTTACCGATTTCCGCACTTTTATGAGAAATATCTCCAAATGGAGAAATTGTAGAAAAGTGAAAATGGGATCCGGCGAAGCATCGCATAACACGCCTTTGGGTTTACGCCATCTTTCAAAAATGGAAGCGCCTTCGTTGCTTTCGTTTTATGCGAACGATACACCGACTTTTTCAAAAACACATAAAACCTTTCCGTGGCATTACGTCAAGAACGGACGTGCAGAAGAAAAGAAAAACTGTTACAAAAAATTAACGTCCGCCTGTCATAAAAAAAACTACGGAATCGTCGGGACGCATGACTGGGTAGCAACGTAGCGTAAACTGCGCCCCGAGGAGATTGCCGTTTTCCGCGTGTTTTTTTCTCGCCTAGTTTTCCTCCAAAATTCAACTCAACGAACGCGCCGAAGGGCGGTAACGAAGCTGTTTTTTTTATTTGTTTATCGCGAAAAGCGAGAGCACCAAAGATTCTAGATGGGAATTTAACCGACAAATTATTACTTATTTTTAGTGTTCGTTAACAAAAATATCTCGCCGGATTTACTCAGTTCATGTAATTTCCTTTTGGAGCATCGTGAAAAAAAGCGAGACAAAGAGCTGAGGTTCATCATGTGGAAACTGAGGACTCTAATTATTTGAATGGTCGCGTGCAGAGCTGGAAAATAATTGATTCGGTTGATTTTGCTCTGCTGTACCTTGAACTTTATAGGTTTAAAGCTGTTATGATCGTTGGTCGAAATAATTTTTTCCATATATCGATAAAACGCTCGAGTTAGCCTCATCTATTTTAATTCGTGTATATATTCTTTCTCTTCCCTATTTGATGAGACGCCTTTGTAAAGATCAATTCGGCCTGTGAATGACTGGCAATGACTGTCAGTGGTAAAAAGTTAATATGACTTACATGAATTCTTCCCTAATAATATAATCCACTTGGCTATCCTTAACTTGGCGGATTCCCGTTACACGAAAAATAAAATTTATAAATTTGTTTATTTTCACATAGGCTTACATATTATGCGACCAAGGTTTCGGCACTCGAAGATGTTGCTAATCGCCGAAACCCAGGTTGTTTAGTTTTTATGTGAAATTAAACCAAGTTTATTCATTGGAAATTTTATTTTTCCTTCCTTTATCGTGAAAACATGGGTCTGGAAGTATTTTCTACAAATTATCGATATAGATTGATTATAAACTTTGCACCATCTAAATTTGCAGATGTGGGAGCGCGCATTTGATATTTTCATGGCAATATGAAAATTGGTGACAATTTTTTTTAACGAATGTAGATCACATCATTGTGTTCGTCCGAATTTCGCGAAGGTGTTTCAAATTTCCGAAAGCTTCCCAGCGGGTTTCCTGACATCGACCTTTTTGAGCTTTAAATCAATCCTAAGTAAAGTTAGACCTCGATTTAGCGTTCCCCTATATAGTGTCATTCCCGCATACCGCCCATGAATCTTTGTGAACAGAACTTCCATCTTATGATTACATATAGCAAGTATATACCTCGATTTACCGCCACCCTCGCTTTAGCGCCAATGTCAGTGATGAACAAACGGTAGCGCTAAAACGGGGTTTGACCGTATTTTCAAAATGGCTTATCGAGCTCAGTATGTGGCTAAAATCCAATCGTCGGCAAAGGTTACCCATACAGCCACAAAACAGAGGCACGTTATGGATACGAAAAAATCGTCTTCAATGATAATTCGCCGGTTGATTGTAAGAGAGAATCACAGCGGAGGATGTATCGATTATTTATGGCCGTATGGGTTATGTCTATTATAAATTGAACCCTAAGTACGAGGAATGAACGATAATTCATACATTTAGGATGACGGCGCAAATGTTTTACGCAGTAGCTCAAGAGCTAGAAAACAACAAAGGAGGGATGTAACTTCTGCGTTATTTTGATTAACACTTTTGCCAAGAAATATAAATGTTGCTCCGGAAATCTGCCGTGAGTAGAATCTACAATGAAGGGGAGAAAATCAGCCATTAAGGAAACTGAAGATATCTTTCAGTATATATGGTGGGAGATAACAATGGCGTGACTTATATTTACGGCGACATAAATCGCGCCTCTTTTAAAACTAACGAACGAGGAAAAAAAAGAAGAAAACTGCGCGCAGCTTCTAGAGCCGAAGGAAGCAGGCGGACCAATATAAAGGGAGGCTAGAAAGAAGGAAGGTACTTGGTTCGTACGGAGGCTTCGCCGGGTCGGAGTTGAAATTTATGTGTCTGGGTTTTTCCCTAGCCTCGATCCGCTTGGATTTATAGACGCGGTTGAGGACACACCGCGAGCAAGATTCGCTGTAAAAACGTGAGGCGCCCGCCATAGGAGGGGAAGAAAGAGAGAGAGTTTTATGCTACGTTGGTGAGGGGATTGGCCGCTAGGGGCGCTGGAAAGGCGAGGAAACTGTCGGGATGGAGATAAAAGACAATGGCGGACTCGCGAACAGCTGGTTGCGTGGGCTACACCCTTATATGGGATACGCCTTTTACAAGATTTTGAGGAGATGACAATGGGGGCGCGTGTTGCGCGGTCTTACGGGAGAAGAATAGTTCACGGGTGACATGCCCGCCCTAATCTGAGTTTTAGGATGGACATATATATATATATATATATATATATATATATATATATATATATATATATATATATATATATATATATATATAAGAATCTCTGTTGCTTCCATATATATATATATATATATATATATATATGGAAGCAACAGAGATTATTTTCGACGCCTAGTTAGCGAAGGACTATCCGTGGGCGCGGTCTTAATAATGGAACACTCCTCGGCATTCGGATTGTTTTTGGGAGGTGCGAGGATGAATTATGCAAATAAGTGTATTGTGGGGTTCCACGGGGACGCCATCCGGGTTAAGAAATTAATTTCCTTTGTGTTTCGCCCCGCGGTTAAAGGTCGAGATTGTTAAAATGTTGAATCGACGATAAAGTTTTTCCCCCTCTGTGCCTAATGTTTGCGTTTCAAGTAAAACAAAAAAATAACACGATAGGAATGAATGAAAATGGGTAAACCTCCACAGCTGCATTAGCTAATGTAAATAATACGGCCTCGATAATGAAGAAACATCGAGAGGTTACGTGTTAACTTGACCGAAATCTTTCGATGCAGCTGCACATTATTCATTTTATGCCTAATTTTAAGCGAATCAGCTCTTTCCGAGTTTTATTCGACTTTGATTAAGATCATGTGCTGTTTACGACAGCTGGATCTATACAAACCACTAAGGCTAGTAGACTAGTAATTTTTCGGATGACGAAGAAGTAGATTCAATTAACAAAGTTCCTCTTTCATAGAAGGAGGTGCTGTAACAATGGAAAAGCTAGTGACGAGAGCTTCGTATATGCCGTGGGTTCACATCCTCCAATTTGCAAGGGCGCGAAAGGACATGTTTCGCAATTTTAGTGAATCACCGTGGTCTTCGTCACTAAACGAGGCAAAGAGGATGTCGCGGTGTAACATCTGGAAACTAATACCTCGCGACTCGAGAAAAATTGTTATTATATTAACGTACCAATGAATTTATTACTTAATCCATTAAGTTATACTGCAAAGGTGTTACTAAACTTATTTTTTTTAATTTCGTTTATTTCTATGTTGGAACATTTTTCTCCTGATTCAGGAGGCTTGAGTTAAATCGGTCAAATAAACTAAACTCAATGAAGGAAACTTTTTCATAGCTCGACCTAGTTTTTCTTCCTCAATGGAACTTGACCGTTCTAAATCCTCCGTATCGTGATTTACTAATTTCTCGTCATCGTGCCTCCGATATCGAAATGAATCGAGGCGCATCAAATCGCCACGCTCCTCCATTGGAAACTTTCAGAACGCTGTAAACGAAGATGAATCCGAATCGCGGATTGCATTTAACAGACGGCATCCGAGCAGAAATCACGGGCGTTACACCGACACTCGTAGACATTGCAAAAAACTACCTTTTTAAATAATTTTTTCATTATGAAATTCGTAACGGCCCACAGTATCTACGCGAAGTGCAAAAACGCCGTTCGCTTCTTCATTATTTACCCTAACGATATTCATAACACGCGACGACCTTTCCATTCGATCGTTTAATTATTAGCTGCTATATTAAAATTCAATCTCAATGACCTTTCAATCTGTCTCCTGATAGGCTAATTCATATTTTAATTAACTATTCAAAGTCGAATTAGTATTTAATGCTTACGGTTCTATGAAATCTTTTGAAAAATGAATTCTGCGTTTTTCGGTCAATGTTGAGAGAGCGAGCAGATGTGCTTTATTTCGCCGTGTTATAAATTTTCGCGATAATCTTAAAATGAAATATACTCCCAGTTTAATTGCAAAATCTATTTCGGGGTGGTTTGAAGTGTGCATTCTCTACGTAAGCGTGAGCTCGAAAAAAAAATATTTGATAAAAACAAAACGTTTCTGCCATTTTGGATCCCATCTTGTCGCCGTGAGTTCTTAAGTCACTTGAAATGAGAATTTCGTATCAGGGCTCATTAGCTCTGCCGATGCATTCAATCCGTCCCAGCCGGAACAACATCTACGTCCGACCTAATTTTGCGAGGGATATTTTATAACGAGAGGCGATGGTCCCGCTTTTGTTATCTAGGGCTTCGGCTTCACGGAGTTTTGATGGGCCTCTCTCTAACAGGTGAGCGCCTTCGCGTAATCTGGGTCGCAGTTTCGAACCCCTGTATTTACGCGTTGTGAGATAGAAGCCGTGGTTCTGGATCCCGGAGGTATCCACAGCGAGATAGAGGAAGAATCCATCAGGGCTCTGTCCTATCGCCGAGCCGTCTCTCATCCCCAGAGGATCGAATACGTCATTTGGCTGGACCGAGATTAGAAGAGCCGCTTATCTATTATTCGCTGAGCGTTAAATTTGAATCAGCGTCTATACTAATCGACAAGTATTCAGAAAAGGCAAGAAAGAAAAGATTAAACATCCCATCTCTATCGACCCGTAGGAGACAAGGGACATCTTATAAGCTGCTTTGGCAATTTCAGCTTGAAAGTATCTTCTCGCTTAGATAAGATATTGAAAGAATACTCCACAGCTTTGAAACTATATTTCTATGTTTTTTTGTTTTTTTATCTTAAACAAATGTTGATTTTTGCCATTAATAACTTTCAGAACACGTATCAATTTAACTCTTTGCGGCATCACTTTTTTGAATGTTACCAATATCAGAAATAACTTTAAACACTTAAACATTTTCCACTTTTTTATTTGTCACTTGCCACCATGGTTTCGACATGACCCGTCATCCCTTACCATGGTCGCTAGTATCAAATAAAATAGTGGAAAATTACCAAGCGTTTAAAGTTATTTCTGATTTTAGAATATGGTTATATCTTTATGGCAGTTAATTTTTACTCTAATCCATAGTTGAGAATTTAGCTCTAAGATAATTTTTAATACACACTCATGGGTGATGGAAGTTTAAAATCAAGAGCCTCTGGAATATAACTACAACGCTGCTGATTCCGACCACAAGCGAGAATTGGTTAATAATTTGGTTCTAGTATAAATTTTATCGCATGCTCGGATGCGAACAACGACGATGAATGAGACTAGGACAATAAAACAGGTACCTTTATCTCCTTTGAGAGATCATCAAAAATGTTATCATGAGCATACGGCCCCTCTGATTGTCTGAAGTAATAGAGACGAAGACAGAAACGAGTGAAACGCATAAAACGGGGTCGTCGGCGGAGGAAATCCCAAGGAAATGAATGCGACTATTAATTCCAGAGAAATTCCTCGGATTCCGTAGACAATGAGAGGGACGATCCAGACCACAAAGAGTCCTGAAAGACAAAGGCCAATCGGAGATGCGGAAAAAACTACTTGGTGTTTAGTCTTTCTATCTTCATGCAATTTCCTACCTTTCTCTCTCTCTCTTTCGGGAATGCTTTCGAATGTTCCGGAGCTCCCACCTCGTCCAGCAGAAGGAAGGGATGCTCGTTCACGGATCGCCTATCGACTTAATTGCGCGCGTCTTGTTTTTCTTTTGTTTATTTGTATACGGCTAGATAAGGCCTACTTCGAGTGGATCAGGGGGAGGGGATGGCTGTTGTAAAGGTTGTCGGTGGAGGGAAAGGTTATGCGTTTGTGTGGGAGGTTTTTTGAAGGACTTTAAACGTTAAAAATAAGCGTACCACAAAAAAGAAATTGTTAACCCAAAATCCTGAAGCAAATTGTATTATGCATTGCCTAATGTGGGCTTTTCAATCGTTAAAATATCACATTTTGCCAATATATATATCGATTAAAACGCCCACTTGAATTTGCGAAAATACATTTCGTTTGCGAAAACTGAAAACCAAACTTTTACTTTTGAACGTTAAAACGTAAACGGCGGTATTAAATTTGGCGTAGAATTTGTTTTTTCCTCATTTATCGTTGTATATTGTTATCGTTACAAAATATTCAATGCCATTCTCTTACTAAAATAACCAACGGTTTCAATTCACCACTCACATTATTAAAAAAAGATGTATCGATATAAATATTAGACCCTCCCCGTAATCGTATCGTGTCGAATTCTCGATATCGAGTGGCCATCCTAATAGATATTGTATTACGCGTATTCGATATTCACAAATTATTACGTATTTTTAGAATTTTTTGGTTCGTGGGTACGTTTTTTATCCTATCAGTTTTTGTCTTTCTATACGTTCTCATCCGTTTCTTTATTTTTTAACTCCGAAGGTTTCATCCAAACTTCTTTTCTCCGCTTACCGCAAGGTTCGGTTACTTTGAAACAAACAGACCATCCTTTCGAGCCTCGTAAAGGCATTTGTGTGTATATATATATATATATATAATCACACAAAAAAGCGAAATATGAATGTCATTTGTTAGTAAATAACCCGTGCATCGCATGAAGGCCTTCCAGTTCTCTCCTCTCTAATAAGAGGAAGAAAAAGACCCAAAGAGAAAATTCGAGTTGAATATTTCAGTTGTATCGGATTAGATATCTCATTTAATTTTTCCTGGATGTTATTTATTTTTATGGGTAATACCAGTTTTTGTTGTAAGAATTGCGATTCATTCATATTTAAAATGTTAATTATTGTCATTATCAATCCTTACTATCAGTATCTATTATCGTTTATTATAATTAAATAAATGAAATCATATAATTGATAAAATAATTATTATCATGAATCCGAATATTATATTGTCTATTGTTTTATCTATAATTATATGTTCATACGTTAATGCCACCGAAATCCGTTCTAGTTTATGTCTACTATTTTCATTCCTATTATCGATAAACTTTTATTTTAATCATCGATTTTGTCATTTAATGTTATTAGTTATTTTAACAAAACGCGATCTAATGAAAATTTACCCAGTTTTTTTAAAACTTTACCAGCAAGATAATATTGTGATAATGACCGAATTGTTTATTTTCCCATCCGGTTATTTAAATTTTCTGGTCCTATAACTTTCCTCCGGTGCTGTGCGGTTTTCCAGATAGACCTCTAGTATTTCACTAGCTCCAGGTGTTTCGGGATATTTAATGCGTTCCCTTCGAAACGGTGTAGAACATCGATCGGCAACTCAAAAAGTGCCACGTTTCTTGGTGGCATCGCCAAGTTGCATACAACGCAGGAGCAAGATATGCCATCCGTTTTGTTGAACTGACCACAGCTCCGTTTTATTCCTCGACTGTCGCTTGTCTTTATCCGTGTTTGTAAAAATTGTTGTCGACAACATTGGCGCTCGGTTTTGAAAAGCAATTATAGAGTAGGGTGTCCCTTTTGTTACGGTTGGATGGATCTACGCACTCGTGACGAAGAAACCATGCATCAAATTCTTTGACGACGAATGCTTTCGACAGCTGATGAGTTTATCGTCGGAAGGACTTCATCATTTGAGCAACGCCGCTTATTTGGGTCACCCTGTTGTTGTATCAAAACCCCTGCAAGTGAAAAGTGAGACGATAAATTATGCGCCCTGACAACTCGGGCGTCATTAAATCGACAGAGATGAATTGCGGTCGCGTATATTCGGATAAGCGTGCGTTGTAGTTTGTTGGCGAATATCAAACCAATGCAGATAAAAATATTTTTTTCTGATAACTCGCACAGAACGTTCGATCGATGAGATTTCGGTGGTCCCGCGCAAATGAAAAAAAAAACGCTCGAACAGCTATATACAAAATTTTTCCGAATGGATGGAGTGCCTCTCGCATCGTCGAAAAGTTAATTCCAAAGGGGAAAAAGACGCGGACTAGCCCGACAGGTTGCGTTCAAATGCACTCGAAGAGTCGTAGCAGTTTGCGCCGGGGGGTGGCATTTTAAGTCTGGGGACGTATTCCTGTTTAATTATATAAAAGTGAGAGTGAAAGCCGCCTTTCCGTTTTCAGCGTCAGCCTCTTACTTCGCAAATACCAGTCGCATCAAAGATTTATGCATTCCCTGAGAGACATCTCGTGGTCCTCTTTGTCCCCGCGTGGCGCCACTAGGCTGCAATAAAGAGGTTTTCGAGGAATGACTTAGGTAATAGGAATTGTCATCGTAAAGAAACCTCTTGCCATGCGCCGCGGTACTCGTTTCTGGGGTTAGGACGCGGTTATTTTGTGGGCAACGCCCGCCTGTAATTCATCGCAGTGTAATGATTAACTGTAATGATGTCGCGAAAATCGATCAAGATTGAATTGATCGATTACTCCTAGAATTGTTGTCTTAACATGTACGTGGACTGTGGATGTTTGCTCAGTTTTTTATGGAACTTTATAGCACACACAAGTACTCGCACAAATGATTAAGTTCTTACGAGGACATGCTGCATTTTTATGCCTACAGTTATTAAATATGCTTTGTTTACTGAATTTATGCATACGCACTAATATACATGTATGTAAATATATAACTGTGAATACATGTGTACAACTCTAGAGATGCATGAAGTTTGTGAAGTAATCCGCGCAAACTTGAAGTATTGCGATGCATAAAATGATCTCAGCCTCATTTCGGAGGCCCGAGATGAAGAAAAAACTTTCCAGCGCCGTCATCGGAAAGTAAGAGTTGCTCATTATGCCCATATTCACCGTGGAAATTTAACGGTGAAAGTGTCGGGAAAAAGCTAACGGTACAATGTAACGTCAGCGGTTTTCTAAGCGAGAGTGAATTCCATGCTAACGGCCCTGTTGCCCCATTGTTGTCGTCGACGGACTAAGTCGTGAAGTCGAATCGGTCTCAGGAATCCGTTCTTGAGGACGGATTTTTTGGATTAATTTCATCCGAGGACAGATTGTCGTCGCTGCGCCGCCAGAAACCACACCTTTTCCGATGACTTGGAGATTTTAACTCGCTGCGATACCCAGCTAAAAGACCCCACGTCCTTGGTTGCTAGGCGAAGAGACAGGCATGTTTACTGAATAATGTTTTGAAGTAATTAACGAATACCGAATCCGGCGGAATTGACGAAAACTGCAAGCCAACTTTTAGCCACTGAACTATTTTTGTTACTACGATAGTACGATATTATCAACTGAAGAAAAGACAAAGTTCGTTAATTCTGCTTAGAACATTCGTTTGGGATGCGCCTCAGATTCTGGAAATATTGAGACTTTTCGATCGTCAAAACCAGCGATAAAGAAAAAAGGCTACGCGTCTAGGAATAAGTGTTACTCTGATCTTTTCAATACGGCAGGTATGTTGCTAGGAAACTGTTCGCTCGCTCTGAAATATTCGCTAGCCGGCCTTGGTATTTGAGAAGGCAACTCGATCGTAGAGTCAAAATGAGGTCGTGGGTTCGACACTAAAAAGAATCCAAAAATCACGGAAATTTCGTGGAGCTGGAAAGAAGGATCGAATCGCGTCTCTTCTTTTTCGTCGAAGTAGAATGTTGATTAGCTAATGGCACAGTCAAAAGGTTCAGTATTCCTCGCAAAAGTTCTCAGTAGTATAAATGTGATTGTTTCCTTTGTGATAAAGGACTTTTTATTGCCAAACTTGGGCACATATATATATATATATATATATATATATATATATATATATATATATATATATATATATATATATGACATTTACTAGTATTGAGTATGTAGAAATGTTAATAAGGAATGATATTGGTTCCCTGCTTCTATTTTTTCTCGTATATGGTCGCTATAACGGAAGGTTTCGTCAGAGAGTGCCTGTAGTGCTCTAGTCCTCCAATCGACGCCGAATTGCAGAATTCTGAAAGTAACGCAAACCGCGTGAGCTTTTTGAATTTTTCGTTCTGAACAAAAACTGCACTTCTAGTTCGCTCGATAAAAAACTCAGTTGGAAAGTTAACTCAAGTAGAACGGTGTTTGAATCAAGTTAAATCTATCATTTCTCTGTTTTTCATGAATTCTATACTGGGCCCTACGGGGAAAAATCACAGAAAAACAGAAAATCTTTTTTCCCCCACAGCTAAAGCGATCGCGATTTCCGTAAATTAGTATTGCAATGGGAAAACAACATACTTGCCTGGTCAATTATTTTTTTTGACGAGAAAACATGTTTATTATCGAGAAAAAGAGAGAGGTCATATCCAAATGAGAGAGAGGGAGGGAAAGATGTGAAAAGGAAGGAGAAAGTACCGGAAACGCCGACATTTGAAAAATTCCCTTATTTTCCTCAAGCCTTCGGTATTCCAAAGCGAGCGCGTCTTATCCCAAGCCGTGGAAGCTTTTTTTAATGACACCCATCGCTTTTTTGCGATCTAAAATCATTCCTCAAACGTACAACGTCAGCCGAAGGTGTCGGCGTTCCGAAATACGACGAAGAAAGCTCGTAGCGCGCGCCGAAACCTAGATTTCTCTGCCTCTCTTTCTCTCTCGAGTCCGAAAAAAACAAACGACGCTCGCTTATTGGGTATTTATTTTTTTCGCGATTTACTTTTCCCTCCTCGCCTTCCAACCCGAGAGACGAAAGTTTCCAGTTGCATATAGAGGTCGCCGGGGAGCGCGCGGAATAGAAAGAAGGAGGAAAAGAGGTTGGAGAAAACACCGAAAGTTTTTATTATCATTTCCCTTTCGCTGCTCGTGCTCCTCTCTTTCACTCGCCGCGAAAGATTCTCATTTTAAAAATAAGGTATTATTGGTTTATGGCCACTCACCTCGATATTTGCATTCTGAAAGTTGATCTTCTTCCTTCCGCTTCCTTCCGGACGCTGGCGTGTCCAGAAAAAAAAATGAAATCACACGGAAGGAATTTTTTAAATGTCGGCGTAGAATTATCAAAAGAGTCTCTTTTTCCAATGCGACGGTCGCTAAAACGAAAAAAGGGGAAACAGCACAGTCACTCGGTTTTTAACAAAAATACTTTTCACTTGTCCGCGATTTTTTTACCCGTGGCGTAAGAGTAAAGTTTTTAGTCCTTCTTCTGTTTTTTTTTTCTATTTTTCCCGCTGCCCACGGCGAACTTTTCGTAGTGTTTTTTTTTTAGTCCTTTCCGGCGATGCGTGCACAAAACTGTCGGAAGAAGTTTCTTCACGCCGATCCCTCTCTTACTCCTCGGAAAAGATCCTTTGGAACTGGATTGAAAAAAGTGCGTGATATCTCCCCTCTCACATCCCTCTCCCTCCGTTCGATAGCGTTGCGTGGAGAGAGGGAAGAGGAATCTTTCCCCCTTTGATCCACACACGAAAAAACCCGGCTTCGATGCTTTGTTCCTTTTTTCACCTTCTTTTGTTTCTCCAGCTAGATTCCATCAACCAACAACTTCTACTACTGCGGGACAACAGACTCCAGCGCCCTCGAATGGCTCTGTTTTATACGGCGTTCTCATGACCCACATCCCCACCATCGCACCGCGTCTCGCCCCCGACATCCCCTCTCTCTCCCTCCCTCTCCTCTCCCCACTCCTTTCCCTCTCTCCTTCTCCCCCCGCTCCATCTCATCCCTCCCTCCCTCGTTCACCCCTTCACTCTCTTCTGCTGCTCTCCACCTCTCTCTCTCTCTCACTCACTCTCCCGTCCTCTCTCCCTCCCTCACTCTCTTTCTCCCTCGCATTTCCCCTTCCATATAATCCCTCCTCCAGCCTGCGAGCTCGCTTAAGCGGACCCGCCCCGCTCTGTAACCTACAGGTCTCTCTCTCTTCTATCTCCTTTCTCTCTTCATCTCTCTTTACCTTCTCTCTCCACTCTGTTTCTCTCCACCTCCTCTTCAGAGATTCTCACTTCAGCTCTTTCCCTCCCTTTATCCATTCACTCTGTACTCCCTCACTTCTAATCCTTGACTCAGTGTCAAGCTCGTCTTCTCTTTCTCTCTCAACCTTTCTTCCCATCTCTCCCATTTATCTTCCCCTTCTCTTCGGCCACTTTCCCGCATTCCGCGTCGTTCCGGACGCTTCTCTCACGCCTACCTGCGTTCGTCTCTTTCTTCTGCCAGCCTCCCTCACCTCGCCTCTTTTCTTTACTTTCCTTTCTCTCTCTCTCTCGGTTTCCGCTCTCTCCCGTCCTTCTCGCACAGTTCAGAGCGTGCGTTATCGTGGTGACGATACGGAGGATATTCATTTATTTTATTTTATTTTTTTTTGAAGGAGGTGTACTCTGAAATGGGATAGTGGATGTGGAGTAGGATTTGAGAGAAAGAGAGAGAGAGAGAGAGAGAGAGAGAGAGAGAGAGAGAGAGAGAGAGAGAGGAGGCAGGAGGGAACGTTACGGTCGGGCTAATATTAATTTTTTATTTTTTTTTGACCTTTCGTTCTTCAAATCGACTACGTTTTCGTCGTGTATGTGTGTAACGGTGGGACAGGTAGGGTTACAAAGGGTGGGACGGATAGTTTACGAGATTTATTTATTTTTCGTATAAAGGGATTTTTGGCACGTTTTGAAACGGAAGCGCGGTTTTCGTTTCTCTTATTACTCAGAACGTTCCAAAAGTCGAAAATTCGCCTCGATAATAACTGGTATGTTACACGTACGCTATTGTGATTCGTTTTGGGTTGGAAGAGATGGGGAGGGGAGGGTACGATCATCAATCTCTTTCTGTCATCAACGAGGCGTGTTTAGGATTAGAACTATTCGGCGTTGGCGGCGATAAAATCGCAGATGATTTTATTTTGCCTCGGCGCGGATTTTTTAGTGGAGGAACCTTTCATGCTCCGCGTGTAAAACTGCGCGCCGTAAAAAACAAGCGAATTGTCTGAATTCATTTACGTAGACGCATTAAAATTTACGCATGCGTTCGGTATTGATCCGGAGCATATTTCACATTTGGAATGTTTCATGTTTTTTCCACAAAGGGACCCTTCGTCGCGTCACGAATGTGACATTGCAAATGTTTAGACGGATGAAATCCGATTTATTTTTAACGGAAGGTCCCGATATTAATTAAGCATTATAGTTCTGCCATTTAGTTTCGAATGTGATTTTCAGCTACGCAGATGAGTTAACTTAATTTTACGCCGGCGAGCGAAAATTTAAATTCGAAACGATGGCGGCTTTTATTTGTCTGCATCGAGGTCGAAAAACATTCGTAGTTGTTTATCCTGTATGCCTCGATAAGTATTTTGATTGAAATATTTAAGAATCAGTTTGTATGCCCGTATGTATGCGTACTTATATTATTGTATTTTATTGAAATACGCATAGACTTTGAAACAACGCGTTATTATATGAGATAATTGCACTCGCGTTTTTTATAACATCCAACAAAGGTGATGGAAATCATTCATCTGAATTTTCCGGCATTTTTTTATGAAAACCTTTCATCCTAACATATCGAACTAAATGGAAGTTAGGTTTGGTTATTACTTAGTTTTCAAAAGCTTCAGCTAACAGGGTATTTAATTAAATATCAAAGCGAACGGATGAAAATTGAAATACAAAATTTCGAGGCAGATGCTGCTTTTTACGCAAAATTTGAACGGACGCGGTGGTAAAAGGTCCTCTATATTTCGCATAATTTCCCATATAAAATCTAATGAAAATTTAATTGGAATCTTTCCAAATTGAAGCATTCAAGAAATACAAGCACCTTTATTTGTTCGGAATGCTGAAATTAAAAGGATGCAATTAAATCATATATATATTTATATATGTTCGTTTCGTGTGTCACTTCGACACAATCCCAGCAGCTCGCCAACCTGAAGTCATCTTATTGGTGAGTGCTCACTGGGCTTCCTTATCTCAACAACTTGTTGCCATCCATTTACCTTTCCTCTTCCGTAAGCATATATATATATATATATATATATATATATATATATATATATATATATATATATATAGCATATTAGAGAGAAATATTATAAAGGCATAGAGAACTGCTACACATAAAGGAAAATTATATATTTCACCATTGAAACAGGTAGCCATTACAATAATAGACATGATACCTGAAAATCGATAGCTTACTTTTTCGAGGCAACACTGGATAAAGATATTCGCAAAGTTGAAAGTGGTCGGCAGGATCCATCTCGACACTGGCGCATCTCCAAGTCGAAAATTACAACTCTAAAACGACACCCCGAGTTGAATGCTCTTCCATTAAAATCGATTCTTCTCTCGAGACGAAAAATAGGATAATGGGAGTCAGTCGACGAATCGAAATCTAGACCCGAAAACCTACGGCTGAAAAAAATGAAAGAAAATAAAGGCTCTTTACTCTTTCGGGAAAAAGAATGAAAAAGTTTCCCAGTCGCTGTCATTCATGCAACTCGATGGGTTCCCATGGAAACGGGTCCCCGCAAATCGCTGTTCCCTTAAAAATCCCCCTTTTGGCCGCGATTCATTGGATTCCTAAATCGCGAGAGAGCAAAAAATAAACGTTCTTTCCGAACCATCAGGAACGCCGTGCCCCAGTTTCGGTTCTATTTTTTGGTTATTTTTTATTTTTACTCGTCTGCGGTGTGTGATGGGCGATTTATTTTCATAAAGGATCTTCAGTTTGTCTCCCATCTATAATCAAATCCGCTCCCGAGGGGAGGGGGGTGGGAGGTTTATCTGTTACCTACCTAGTCTGATTAAATTTTCCCAAAAATCCCCTCAACAAAATAAAAATAAAGGTGCGGTCTATTTTTAACGATATTTTTCGTCCAATACCGCTTTGCGGTACCGCAATGGAAACGATTAAAAAAAATCTATCGCGGATGTCTTCTTTTAGGGCATAATCGAAATTGAAACGTCGTTTCATAGTCCTTTTGTTTTTACTTTCTATTCCAGCTATGTGGTATTCGGTGAATCTGCATCGTCTGCTTCTTCCGGCTCGTAGTTTTGACTAATTTTCCATATCCGGTTTTTGTTTCGTTTCATTTTTTTTTCTTCCGACTCCTTCGTGCTTTGGAAAATTTATTTCGATTTTAAAAAGCCGTTCCGTTTGCGAGTGAGAGATTTCGTCGAAGAAATCAAAGCAAGTTCCGTTCACATTAGGTGATTTATGGAACGTTAAAAACAAAAAATCTATTTGATTTATCATCGCATCGATTATCGCGGCTGATTTTTTATTACCTTTCTCCAATGTAATAAATGTATCAAGACGCATGAAATGAATTATTCGTGTTTAATATTACTACTCTTTGTAGAAAAGTTGGACGATAGAATTATTTTGATTAAAATAGTATCTCATGTGCGCTAACAATAAATCATATGGCCATAACCATAGAATAATGTTTTTCGTGGTTTATGCCTCGAAAGCGTAAATAGCCAACACGAACATTACGGGCGACCCAACTTTTACGAATCACAGATTTCATTCCTTGGTGAAGTAATTTTAAGCAGGAAAATAAAATTAAACTTTTAGTAGTACTGTATAAGCACAGATCTCTTGTAAAAAATAGAGCAAATAGAAATTCCTGAAACTTTTGAGTTGGAACGAAAAGTTCCATCGGCTCCTTTTTTCGTTTAAAATTGCCGTTCGTTCGTTTTTTTTTAATCCCTCGAGTTTTTAATCGTATTCTATTTGATCTTCACCCTGTGCCTTTTGATGGCCATGTGTGCAGTGGCCATGCTATGGAAAAATCCGCAACTAGTGTTCGGAATGAAACAGTAATTTAGAACGATTGATTTTTTATCCCCGACACCGGGTCTTTCGCATTTCGTAGAGTACTTACATGCACCAAAAACCGGTGCTATTTCCATTCGGACCTCTTTCCTTAATTTTCCCCTAATCCTACTTCAAACCGTGTGTATTCTCTTGCAATTTCTTTCCGTTTATCTCTTAGTTCCTTTTTCACACCTGCGGTGTTTTCATCGTTTCCTTCTCTATCGCAGGGAAACTAGAAGTCTTTTATCCAAAGGATGGCATGTAGTTCATGTAGTAGGTTAATACGGATAGGTGAAATAATAAATTTTTTCAATTTTTTCATTCTTTGATTTCCTTCTGGAGTTAACTCCTGTAGACACAAAATGGATAAGTGGACCATACGCACGGTTTTGGGTAAAAACAATGGTTTTGCGACTTTACATCACAGAAAATTCGTCACTACGACAATTGGTCACCGACATTTCGTCACAGATGACAGTTGGTATCTGCAACATTTCGTCACAAGCGGCATTTGGTACCTAAGACATTTCGTCACCCATGACATTTGGTACCTGCAACATATATTAAACGTCACTGCAGCTTATGCATCAATGTTTCTGATATAATATATGTGATCAATGATAATGCCATAATTCACAAACACGAAATCCCGATATTTCGAATAGTTTTAGGGCTAAGTATTAATGAAAGTATAATGAGACGGTATTTCATTGGAAATTGAATTCGTCCGTTTTTATCGCCTATGTTAAATATTTTCTAATATATCATAAATAATATATCACAATTAAATTTCCAATATGCGTATCATTCAGAGTACTTTGATACCCATGAAGCCCATGTTCCCGGAAAGAAACCTCTATCCCCCCTATCGTCCCCCGCCGATTCCGATTAAACTTGTTAGATGTAGATAAATTTCCAACTAAGTATCGTCCCGAGTACTTTGATACCCATGAAGCCCATGTTCCAGGAAAGAAACCCCTCTCCTCCCCCTCCCCCCTCTATTTCCCCTCCCCTCCTCCCCACCCTCCCCCTCCTCCCTACTCTCCCCCTACCCCTCCTCCCTTCCCTCCCACTACCCTCCCCCCTGTGTCGCTGATACCAAATATTTTGTGACGAAATGTCGTTTGTAGGAATTTTAATGCGTGACGAGTTGTCGCAGTTACCATTTTGAAAGTGTGACGAAATGTCGCATGTACCAATTGTCATATGTGACGAGATGTCGCAGTGACGAATTTTCTGTGACGAGAAATCGCAACACCAAAAACAGTGCCATATTCAATTTTAATTCCTCGATTATTATATTTTTTAGAATCATCATGGCTTTGGTAGAGGGGTGGTTACCTTTATAACTCCCAATGCAAGGGTTGAGGGTTCGAATCCTGCCCAGGGCATGGTCGTATGTGTTTTTCATAAATTTTTTATTACACATGTAATTGGAGAAACCTGTTTGTGCTAAAGAACTTATTATTATAACTACCTGTGAATCACCGTGGACGACGGCTCCTTTGCGTGTGAAGTGCGAGTCTGATTTTGCTAACCTTTTCATTCCTACATTAGCAATCATATCATTTATTGCAATCTAGGCATAAGGCCAGCACGTTGATTCAGTTTTGATATTTTTTGCAATCTCCGCTATCCCTTTCCTCTTTTACTATAATATAGGTCTTATTCGCGGCACTCCATGGAGTGTCCTTGTTTCGAGCATCCGTTATGTAAGCCAAAGCTTTTTTTAATTGACAATTCTACCGCTCCATTGATGGGAAATTTGACCGAATGCGATTTTGGTCATCCGATACATGGAAAATTCCATTTTGCACGTCTCACCGCGTAAATAACAGCGCATCGAACGCTGTCATTAAGAAAATACCTTTGTTTCGAAAAATATTAAGAAATGTCCAACTTCCTGTAAATTTTACTTATAATGGAAGCTCTTGATTGCGATGTGGTTCTGCTTGGATGTCCGGAGGAATAAAAGTTTCGGCGTTCAAACAGAATTCCGTAAAAATGAATTGTATCAACTTTCTCATCGGCTTGGAATTGTAACAGATAACGCCCTTTTGAATGAGGAACAGTGCAGGCAATCGAAAAATATGAAGCAACGACTTGTTGAAAGCCCAACTATGTATCTGATTGTCGTAATGTATCGGTAGAGTGAGTATGCCTATGATAGGTATTTCATTAAATCAGTATTTGATGCTGCGGTCGTGGACGCACGCATACCGATATTGTCATCTTCAAGTAGAGGTAATAATTTCCATCGAAGATTATATACATTAATATTTAATAATATTCCAGTTATTGCAGTAGAAAAATATACTCTTATCATTTATTATATTTATTATCATTCCCCCGCGTATATTGTCCTGAAGCATGAAATGAATCTCGAGGCCCCAAAAAATACTCAAATGATATTTATTTGTTTGGTTTGTTTGTTTTATAGTCAACGATCGGAGGATTACACCGAAGAGGAAAAATTGGCAGCTGAAATGTGTATCTCGTTTATCGTTTTCTGTCTAAATGCATTACCTGAATTGGATTCAAGATACATGGTGAGTTTCATAATTCATTTTTGAATTTTTTATCACGATCACAAAATGTTTTTCGAATCAAATCGAGAATCTGGTCATCTCTAAATAATCGAATCAAATCGATTCGACTGTCCAGATACAGATTATATAAACAATTAAATTCTAAATCAAGCAGAAATTGGTTCATTTATAAATGTAGCGTGCTTCTACACACAATTAGTGATGAGTATAAAAATAATTATTTCTGAGAACAAAGCACAACCTTATTCTTTCTAAGATAAAAGAAATAATGTACTTGAACATCAGGAAGAAGAATCATTTGGCTCAACTTTGTCACTATAAAATAGGTCTCAACTTTATAATATGCTCTAACCTAGCTACCTAACCTAACCGCCTATAATTACACTCAAGCATATTAATACCACCAAATGTAGCATCAAAACATATTGACACAACCATTTATTTACACCTAAAAATCGAAATAGAAAAGCCTATTCTACATGTAGTTTAAAATTAAACTTAACTAACCTAAATAAACAAGGCTTACAACAAAACGAAGCCGGACGATATTACCAAACTCAACTGTATATAATCCATTCCAAATAAATAACACACTTGGCCATCACCTTATTCTGTCTTCACAAGAATGCTTGTTGCAAAGCAAATATGCCGTAACTTTATCCGTTATAAAATGGGCAAGAGCTTAAGATAATAATTTTTGCGAACATAGCTTCATTTTCGTATCGTGCGACTCTGTGCGATAAGATATTGTAAAGATGTATAACGGAAGTAATGTAGATTCGAAAATATAGAAACGGAGTCCGATCTACCGAATCAAACTAAGGAAAGGTAGTGTTGACGGTCGCAATAAGGTGTTGGAGGAAGCCCAGTGGGCACTTACCAGAGTTGGCGAGCCGCTGGGGATGTCGAAGTAACACACGAAAAAACATGTATTACTATTATTAATTGAGATTAATACGACGAATTACACTGTCTATAGAGTAATAATCTTGCAGCAAAAAGTTTAAAAATCCGGTAAATACGAAGCAGAATTAACTTGGACCTTTAAGATGATCTCATATCTGTAAACTGCCTTTTTGAACCATCTGACCAAAATTTAATTTTTTCCTCTTCCTATTTTTTGGGCGCTATTAAACATTATCAAATTTGTAGCTTACTGCACCGATTCCATTTGTTGCGTCTCATCTCTCCCATTTTCCCTATAGTTAACATTTTTTTCGTGTAGCATTAGATTTTATCGACCTCGTGCTGGGATATGTAGTCCGCAATACTTGCAGTCATTTGACACTTGTATAGCAATTGTCGGAATTCCAGGCTACAGCTCTAGCAAGCGACGGGACCGGGCGTGTCCACGCATCCGAGAGACGAGTGAAGCGGGACGTAACCGTGGCGCTAGACGCATTCACGTAACTGTCACCTGACGCTAGTCAAACTAAACGTCATATAGTACGGCGAAGTGCGAAGCGCACGTCCATCTCAGCGATATAGGAATATAACATAAACTCGTATGTCAGGACGGGTCCAGGAGAACCGCTCCGAAGAGACACACACGGACGCCGGAGAAATATCTTCACCAAATGGGTATTCCAATCACGTATGAGCTCTCCCCTTTTTCCTCTTTTCCCCTTAACCTCCTCTCCCTCCGTTTCCTTTCTTCTTGTGAAACCGGCTACGTTTCCCTTTCTCTCCCTTTCCTTCATCTGTCCTTTCTTCCCAACTCCTCTCTCCGCTTTTATTCTCCTTCTACCCTATCTCTTCTTCTTATTTTGAAAAAGACTACCTATCTCTCTCTCTCTTGCTTACTGCGAGAAGTTATCATCGGTGGAGATGTTCTCTCTGAAAGGACAGTTTTATTGTATTTCAATCGACTTTTTTAAAATAAAATATGTTCGCTTTTACCTTAAATGCCAAAGGTCATCCTTGACTTTAAAAAAATAACACCTGCTCCATCCTTTTACTCCAGACCGCGTATTGGGTATAAAAAAGGTATTCGCTCCATAAAATCCGACCCGTTCCCGCGAGGTTGAGATATTCCCGAGCGCGACCTATCTCATCTATTTCCAATGCGAACGTAGGTGAAGTGTCTGCGCACCTTATCGCGAAGGAGCTCCTTTCGCGTCACATTCTTGACTTCGCATTTTCGTCAATGTTTTGAGGAGAAACCGATGGGTCGATAGCGAGTGAATTCAGCGAAATGCTGGAGGCGCTCCGGGTGACGTCTGCACGTTGGGCACATTACCGTAAATCAGGGACCGCCCGAAATTCAAACTTTTGAGTCTGAAAGGTCGCTATTAAATGCTCGCTCTTGGACTTGGTTGGCATATTTTTATAGTTTTTCATCTTATTTTATGAATGCCTTCGAAGTTTTAACGCCGTCTTGGTAGGAGCCTTGCTCAACTGTTTCGCTGCCCAAACCAATGAAAATAGAATTTGCTATGGGACATGAGCGATTAAAATTTGTTTCGCCTAGATCTATGGTGGGCAACCTTTTCTACGTGACGGTCCGCATTGCATATTTGATCAGTGAAAATCAAGTCTAAGTTACGTTTTTATGGTTAAAATGTCAAAGAATTTTATTGTCATAATTTGAAAGCATATGATATGAATTTGTGTGTTAAATTTTATGGATCTCTTTTTAATCTTAGTTTCGTGGGCAGCATAAAACGCTCTCGGGCCCGCATGCGGCCCGCGGGCCGTAGGTTGCTCATCACTGGCTTTGATGGGTTTGCGAATCAGATTAATTTAATTTATCTGTCGTAATTTCAAGTGTTGGATTTTAAATAGCGATCTCTAGGCGCTGGCTATAATTCACAAGAATTTAAAGCTAGGACTAGTCTTATACTTTATCTTCTTAATTCTAATAGGCTATCTTTGGAGTCATCAGGAAAGTCGTTTTCTGGAGCTTTTCACAGATAGCGGAGATGAACGAGAAAGGCGTTAAATAGGACTTTTTATGACCTCGCAAAGTGGCACTAGATAAATAGCTATTATTTTACCTTTGAACTTATCTGCTTTTATGAATGAAACGGCTACATTATACTATCCAGAAATATAGTCATCAACTACATAAAATAGGAAGCAAAATTACTTACAATTTATATGCATTTATTTCAGGAAAAATAACCGTGAAAGCTACAGTTTTAAAACTAGTTATTTCTCATCTTGTTTTACATCGTTAAAATATCTCAGCCGGCATTGATTTTATGCGATTGGGCGTTTCCTTAATTAAATTTAAGATGTTGAGGGTACAAAAAAGAAGTTATGATTACCCAATTATGGTTTTCTAAATTGGAAAATAGAATAATTCAAAAAGGCGAAACATAAAAAATAAACTTTCGTAGCATCGTTATTATTTGAAACAAACTCCAACGTACCTTTATATTCGCACTTTGGCTGTTCTTTCTTTCAAATATAATATCACGAAATGGAGGGCATAAAAAGGATACCGTATTTCAGTCCATTCGAGATCCTTAGGGAATCTCTTAATTTCCACGAATCCATTAAAACGCCTCGGATTGCGTTGAAGGGTTAACGCCCCTATACCTGGCGGCGCGCAATTCCCCTTTATTGCAGAGCTCTTAATGATTGCCTCGCTTCGACGAAAGCAATCCATTTGGCGCTGAACTCGATCAGAAAAAGGTATCAGTTTAGAATTTTCTCTAGCTGGCGTGCGAGAACGCGTTTGAATTGGAAAGTTCTTTAAGTGAAATCTGAAGTGTTTGAAATTCTCGATGGATTGTGGAGAGAATTATTAGAAAAGCTTTGAAGGAATATCGATCCTTGTTCAACATTCTCACCCTTCCTATCGACCTTGACGTTTCGTCTGTTACAGTTCTTCCTCTTTTCTAGAAATCATCGATGGATATTTGAAATCGTTCGATAAAATTAGATTTCGTTTTTGTTTCTCTGGTCTTCCTATCTGTTTGAACAATCATGTACTCTGAAAGTAATTGTGAATGGCATGACCTTGTGAAATTGGTTATTTATTAGCCTAAATAAAGAACAGACTTTTTTGTCAACGGTTTCATGAAAAATTAAAACTTCCAGGTTTCATGGCACTGAAACATCAACACGGGCAGTGTAACGAAATGAAAAAAATATATGTGCGTGTGTTTATGTATAAATTATCCTGGGAATTCATCCAATTGATCAGCGTTTATTCATTAGTTACCTTTTCATTTCAGGTCGATACGCATATTCTTTTCATCTTGAATTCACGAAGGAAGCTTCTTTATTTGTCCTCAAAACTTGTGGATGAAATCTTTACGCCATCAAAGGTAGAATAATCAAATATGGCGAAAGATATGAGGACAGTAGCAACAAGCGTCGGTGGTCAAGTGGTAGGAATGATCGTTTGCCGCGGCACCGGACTAAGTTCGATTTCTGATCGATGAATGTTTTAACTTTTGCTTTTCGAAATTCGACTACTCTATTATATATAAGTGTCGGTTTAAAGTAGATAGACGGGGACCTCGCGGCAGTCAATCCCTTGGACCCTCATTAGTCCACGAGATCCCCCAAGTTCTCGGCTGTGCGAACCCTTCCTCGACTACCGAGCTCACCCATCCCAGCGTAGTATCCTCAAAAGTATCTTTAATACCAGTTATAATATTTTCCTCATTCGCTACTGTTCATTTGGGTTTTTCACCAATTCATATGAATAGTAGTTTCCTATTGTTGAAATTTTTATCCGGTTAAATTGATTTTTAAGTTTTGTATAATTGGTATTTAATGATTCATAATGTTGACTTAGCTAGCCGATTAAGTTAATTTTTAAGTTCTTCATTTTTACTTAAGCTTAAATTTAATATTTTTCTAGCACGATATATGTCTCTAATATGTCGTACAATGTATCGATTCTTTATTTGCTCTGCAATCTATAAAGTATTTATCAAAAAAATTTTAACCTGTTATAATTTAGATCAACGTAAAATTATTTGTGAAAACATCAATAGTGAAATTTCATGTATATTTGTTTTTACCAAGCTTACCGATGTATTAAAACTTAATTTTTGATTTGAGGAAAGATATTTATAAGTTTTTGTTTGTCTGGAGTAATATGTGTTTAGTTTCCTGCGTATTAAGTAGACAAAGAAATCAGTGGAATATTATCACTGGTAATTTTATAAGTTTTTATAAAATATCACCGGCTGGGAATCGGATCTGGCTCGGAGAGTACTCTTCCATTCAATCACCGCTGCTCACCACTTCGTGAAGTTATGGCCATTTTCTTTGAAATGCGCGTAATGGATGTTATGCATTTCTATTTTTTCTTTACCTTTTCTGATTAAAAGACTACATACTACTAATTTTTTCCGCAAATGACATCATATTTTACCAAAAGTCTTGAATAAATTCTTTGCATGCCCGTTTTTTCGCACAATTTCATGTCGTTTTTGCGTTGATACGAATTCTACATCCCGACCTCTTACACGCTCTCCAAACAAATGCCTCTGGATGCAAATTTATAGGAAAAGTACATCAACTAGGCGACAAAAAAGTAAGAGAGAATGGCATTCCTCTTCTGCAAAAACATAAGGAAAGGATTGCTGGAAGACGTCCCATTTTCACTCGAACAGCTGAAAATTATCAGTTGCAAGTTCCTCCCCTCTCACCTCTCCCTCTCTTCCACCCTCCCTCTCTTCTTCCATCCTCTCTTACTCCCTCCCTCTCTCTCCTCCTCTCTCCCCCCCGCTCTCTTTCTCTCCCCCCTCTCTCTCCCCTTCTCTCCCCCTCCGATTCCCGCTTTCTTTTGGCTTTGTTTTCGTCTTTCTCAGGGAAAAACTCGCCTTTACTCGCAAAGATTTCCTCTTTTTTTAATTTTGGAGAGGCGAGACAGTATCAAGATATTTTCCTCCCCGCCACTCTTACGGTGTTACTTGTGTAAAAGACGCAATCGAAAAGAATATTTAAATATTCAAAATGTCGACTTGTTTGCCGTAGACGGAGTTGGAAAAAAGTAGGCCTTTTTGAATCTATGAAAGGCGATGGGAATGCGTCGCATTGTCTTCGCATTGCCGTCCTTCCGCTGGAGGTTGTTATTTCTCGGTGGAATTCATTCTAGACTTCTACGTGGAAATTTTAGAGTTCTCCGTAGGGCTTTTTCTAAGTTACCAGATGTCGCGCCTATTCCGGACGTTCTTGAAAATATTTACGGACTTTTCACGATTGTTTTTCTTATGCTATTATTCTTCTTCCATCCTGGTTTTCTACCGCAGAAATATCAAAGTTTCACGAAAAATGTGTTGTGCTGTAGAGTAGTGCAATTTGGACTGAGCAGTAAAATCCGACATATATCATTCTAAAAAGGTATAAAATTTTTCGAGCAGATTTTTTATCAGAAAAATAATGTGGTAAGGTATAATTGACAAAAATTCAAAGAATTTAGTTTAGGATGAAAACTATATCACTGATACGATGTATCAAACCTTTCAGTTAGGGGTGACACACGGAGTCTCGTTTCTTTCTAAACTTTCTGAAAAAATTCAATTGTAAAAAATAAAGTAGCTATATAGCGCCAAGTAGCTTTGCAACTAATTGTAATACATGCATGATATTCTTGTAAAACTGATTCAAAGAATATAAAAATATTTCACCCTTATAATCAAAAGGTATATCGAAATTTGTTATGCCGATAAATTTCTTCCGTATGTTCGAATATTATTATTATACAAAGATTATTTAGTGAAAAGTATCTTTGATAAACATTTACCGTGGCACATTTGGCGAAACATATCGTTTCAAATAGCTTGTTGTAATTAAACCACACGAAGAAGGACTTCACTTTAAAAATTAATAGTTTGTGGGTGGCCTTAAAACCAGAAAACGCAAAACTCGTATAAAATTACCCTGACGCAAAAAAATTCCAACTCTTAAAACCTTAATGACAGGGATATTTTATTAGCAGTTTATTTTTTGTTTTCATTTCGACCGTTCACTTATTGAAGTTGGAAGGATAACTAGAAGATTAGCATGGTTCCATCGTTGGCTATGCCACCGAGGAAAAAAATTAGAATAACCGCCAAAAGAAAATGTCGACCGCAGCGAAAAAAAACTTTTTTATCGGATACGCACTTGTCTCTCCCTCTTCTTTACCTCCTCGTAACCGCCGTTCTCCTAGTCTTCCTCTCCATATCTTTCTATCTCTCTCTCTCTGGATCGCTCGTTCAATCCTTTTTCTCCTTCTCTCCCACTTACCCCCTACACCTCTCGAGTCGAGTAGATCCCCTCCCGATCTTCCACTTATGTTACGATATTCTTTTTTTTCCCCTCCTTATCGAGGCGACGCCCTTCTTCCTCCCTCCCTTCCACCTCCTCGCTTTTTTGTCACATTCGGTCGTCCTTGAACCAAAGGCTCGAAGCCATTGGACTCTTAACTTGCCCTTCTATAAAGGGTTATGGTTTTTTTCGCGATATTTTCCACCTGCTTTTTATTCGTTTACTACTCTCCTTCATTCACGCGGTTTTTATGCTTATTATGTGTCGCCTTTTGCTTTTCTTATAACGATATATATATATATATATATATATATATATATATATATATATATATATATATATTCCTCTCTGTCGCTTTTTGCCTTTCTCATCTTCTCATTTTTAATGTTAGTGCCTCTGCTTCTATTTTTATCCTCTCGACGCCGGAAGATCTGCTCGAAAAATTACGTTGAAAGATAAAAACTCCGTGTTTATATTTATTATGAAGGATGGCAAAGTGTGCTGTTTATAGAAAATAGAAAATTATGTGGTTTATCTCTCGAAAAATGAATAGGTATTGAAGATTAATTTTAAAAAACCTTGTCAAGAGTAGAGTTACTGCTTCTCCGGACGCTCACTGCACGTCACGCGACTTTGATGCGTTAAAAATTCTCTTCTCTATCCCATGATAGTATTCGTTTTCTCCATCTCCTTTTATACCCTTACTCCTTTCTCCGTTTATTTTCGTCATATTCTATTTTTTCCACTTGCCATTCTCCTTTTCTCTCTCCCTCTCTCTGCTCTCCCTCTCTTCTCTCTCTCTCTCTCTCTCTCTCTCTCTCTCTCTCCTACACTCGATCTCTTTTTCGTGCTCTGGGGGTATCTCTGACGCCGTCTATCTCATTTTAGACGCCATTTCGTCAGAAGTAATTTACATCAAAATGACTGTATATTTTTCTGCGGCAGTGTTTTCTGTTTCTATCGCTGAGAATAAAAGTCGAACAAATAATGTTTTCTTTTTTAATTTCTCGTTACTAGAGGGTAATTTCGAGATGGTTTCACGTCGAGAGACGTATATTTATGCTGAAAGTTGTCACGATTTTTGGAGTTGTTATGTGAGTGTGCTAAAATATTGCCTCTCATTTCTAGATAGAATATATATTTCTTCAATAACTGGAGAAGAATTGCTAGGTTATAGGTTAATAATAAAATGAAAAAATGTATTATGACAAGAAAGTACGGATTTTACCGAACTTTTTTATCATAATTCACTTAATTTTATATGTTGTGTACAATATATCCATGGCATATAGTTGAGTAAATGTAACATTACTCTGCGGTGGGTACAAAGCACAAGAATATAAAACGAAGAGAACAAAGTCTTTAGACGTATTTTTCACCTGAAAAGCCTTGCGTTTTCACGGAGACAAGAGGAAACATCTGCAAAGGCGGCTATGTGATTTGAAAGTCTCATCAAAGCAATTACAACAATGCAAAACAATTGTATAAAGAGAATAGTATAGTACAACTTATCGTTTAAAGATTTCTTCAGAAATTTCGTGTACTAAACTTTCCAGTCTCAACTACAAGGAAGGAAAACTAAATTTTTCATCTGTAGATATAATATTAAATTCAGTTCTTGCTTGGAAAGGAGTTTTCTTTTAGAAATCAATTCTGTATAGTTAAAATAGTGAAAACTATTCTAAGAAGATTGGAGTATAAATTGTGAGGAAATAAAACTTGAATATCAAAATTCCATAATACCGCTATTGTTTAAACAGAAAACAAATTTTGGATAGTAATGGGCAGATCTTGAGAATTCAACACTGTAAATATAAACTTTATCTGTCGCAAGGTGCTTTAACAAGAAATGTTGGCTGGATTGTCATTTCATAAGATTATTTGTAGTTAATATTTGATGGTTTAATTGATCGATTAGAATTTAATCGAAAATCTAATCTCAATTTTTAGTTTAAAAACCAATATCCACATACGATTACTACATGCAAGAGGATTTTCAACACGATATATCGATTTTAGATTTTCGAACTACCTTAATTAGTCCCTACATATATTTTGTGATACAAAGAAAGAAATGTCGCAATATCTATGGAGAGTTTAGTTAAGTTCTCTATTTTATCTTAAACTAGCTGGAGTTACCCGTCTTTGGGAAAGAATTTTCTTTTAAGTAGCAAATGATTTTTATTTCTCGGGGCCCCGCGCTTTCGGTGCCCCCAAATTTCTCAAATGTGTTATTCGGAGAAGAGGTTCACACGGAATTTTAACTACCACCTAAAGAAACCACTGAAAAATTTTAGTCAGGCTTGTGCTCGTGGGTGTATCTCAATGGCGAATCCATCATATAACCAAGGCAGACTGCTTTTCCAAGAATATTTGGCATAATGAAGCAGTTTTATTAAAATATAAATTACTTCGAGTGCACCATAAGCCCTTAATTTTCGTTTCCCATTCCTTAATTACGCAAGCGACATTTACATTAACATTTCATATTTTATCTATTGTATTGTAAAGTATTTATATTTTACGCATTCACGTCTTGCTTAGTATCCACATGGATACCCCATGGAGTATAAGAGACCCCACAGTCTGCAAACCTAGACCAAGTTATTACTTTTGTCCATAAGATGGCCCATGAAACTTTTGAATTCGATAGCTTCAACGGTGTAAAAACGTATAAGGGACACACAAACATACATATATACACACATTCATTTTTATATATTATGTTTTATGGTCGCCATTTTGTTTCAAGATGGCCGATACAATGATCTATGTCTATTCGATTTTTATGTAGTGCTAGAAGCTATTTAAAGTTTGTTCCATGAAAATCCGTTGAGTTTATCCAGAGAAAAGGGTGTTTTATGACCGCCATTGTGTTTCAATATGGCGGACAAAATTTTTAATATGCCTGTGTAAACTCCTAGGCCCTACTGTAAACACTATGTAAATTTCGTGCTGATCTGTTTAGCCGTTTTCAAGTGATGCGCGAACGAACAGAATCACAGGCAAACAGACAGAATTAGAGTTTTATTTATATAGATGACCGCCATTTTGTTTCAAGATGGTGGACGAAATTTATAATAGCCCGGTGTAAACCCCCAGGCTCTACTGTAAACACTGTAAATTTCGTGCTGATCAGTTCAGCCGTTTTCAAGTTATGCGCGAAGAAACAATCACAGGCAGACAGAAAGAATTAGAGTTTTACTTATATAGATAACACTATTTTGTAATTATCTATCGAGAATCTCTGCCTTTAAAGTAATTGTAAAATAAAATCAAATAATGTTGCCAAACTAATTATTAAAATAACTGAATATGCTTTTCTCGTCTTCAAACATTTAATCAAGAATACCTCTTGTGTTTCTGTATTGTCTTTACAGTTAATCATATTAAAAACTTCCAAATAAATTATTACCAAATCCCCTTAAAAATTAATGCCGCTTAATTAAAAATGATCAAAAGAAAAACTTTTATCCCTAAATTGATAAAATCCTTCGTGAACAGATAATTTTCGTTAATTAAAATAAATCAGAAAACTACGAGTGCTATCCTCCACGTTGATAAACATGTAGGAGCTTTTATAAATGCTCTCGAGAATTATTCTATGAAACGATAAAAATATTAGGACAAAGGGATTAAAAATTAAGGGAAGAAAAAAGCCGCAAGGAAACTCATTTTACAGTTTTATTAAAAACATTAGGTCTGTGAACAAGGCCTTTTCGGATGCTCTGTCGAGTTTTTGTTTCATAATTTTGCATCCATGGACTCCTAAAAATGTAAAAGTGCTCTATCATTTGAAGACCTGATATGCCAAGCTACGGTTTTCATATCGTCAATTGTTCCAGTTTGTTCGTGCTGAATTCATTTCCATTTTCCGCGGCTATATTTTCAGCTTGCTCGTTGCGGTTTTATTTTCGCGGAAAAAACGCAGTATTTTACTTCTTTATTTCGCTCTAAAAAGAACTTTTTCGAATGTGCTGTTCGTTTTTCCTCTACTTGTTCCGAATTTTTCATGGTTTTCATCTTCCATCGCTCTCGCAAACGTCTCTGTTGCGCTCTATTAGCTTTCGTTTGTCATCTCGCGCGCCTGCCCACTCACATGATGACGCATTCCGTCACTCGTATCGTTTCGCGATTCCTGTTTAGTTTCCTTACTGCCTCTGACGGTCACCTTCCCCTCTTCGTATCGCAACTACACATTTAAAAGAAAAAGTTCTTTTTCCGCCGTATTTATTGTCCGCCCACCTAGCAACCTTCCTTCTCTAGACGGAAATGCAACGCGCGTTACTTCTTCTTTTGTTTTTTTAATGCCCCTTCCTTTCCGACGTAGTCGTCCCGGAGCGGCCGTTGTCCGTCGCTGAACTCCCGCCCACCCGGTCCGCTTTGTTATTCTTTTGTTTCTTACCTCTTTCTCCCCGTCTCCCTCTCTTTCTCTCGTACGTATCTGGTGACATCACAACACCTGCCCACTTGAGTCTTCCTACGGCCATTGCTTCGTCCATTCGCTCCGAAGGTCCATAACTCATTGATCCTTTTTCTTCCTCCGCTCTTCTTCTCCTCGCCTACATGGAAAGAAAGAAGTTGTTGAACCGCGGCGAAGACGGGATTGACCTTTTTATCTCACTTCGTCCTTTCACAGCTCAGTACCGCGATCTTCGTCATTTTATAGCTTAAGAAAAAGAAGAATTTTACATTCATAATCGCTCGCTTTGCTCCGTTTTTTACTTCCTACTTGCCAAATCGATAAAAAAGATATTTCTCCTTTTATTTAAAAAATATCGGCATCAATCCACCCTCTTATTCTATATCGATTTAATGCTACATATAGTGAGTTCAAGTAATTATTTGAGCCAACCTGAAATGTTTTTGCGATATTTTTAGCGTTTTTTAAATCGCTTATGTATTCGGTTCATCCGTCCATCTGTCCGTATACAAAATAACTCAAACATGACGTAAGTTACAAGCCCCAAATTTTCAGAATATATAGTTCTACATTAGAGTTACAGATGGTATAAATTCTATGGATAAAGAATTAGCCGCTGGGGAGTAATCGAAAACAATCGCTAAAGGTAAAGGCTGCTACCAATGTGGGCAACCGACATTACATCGCGTATGCGATTCTTTACTCGGATATAGCAGTCGGTGAAAAAAAGCGCCTTATTTAATTTACTTTGCAATTCTTTCCTCAATTGTTTTAGTTTACAAGAGAATAAAATTTCATGTTTAAAAAAATCCTTCCTTGTACTGAAAAGGAAAAATAGATAAATATTCTTCAAATGGTGATATTTGCGATTATCTTCTTATTGAATTTGAGTCTTCAGTCTTTCATTAAATTCATAATTGCACATTTCCTTTGCTATTCTAGAAGGAGTACGCGTCTATTCTATTTGCGAAACGTGTATACTACATATTATCTCCTGGTTACGATATATCAAAGCTAAAAACACTCAATAAGAAATGTACATAACTTCAATGCGTACCACTCAAAGACGATATTTTCAATGCATTTTCTCTCACTGGAATCCAGCCTTGATAAGAGACTCGCATGCCTCTTTCGAAAAGACTCATTGAATTCTGGTTGGAGTTAATAAAATCGCTACCCTCATTCCTTCCTAACTTGGCTGCAAACGCTATGACTTCCCACAGAAAGGGTTCAACATCCCTGTTAACCGATGTCTCCCTCTTCCTCCTGCTAGCATTATCCCATCATCTGACTCTTAAAGGATTTCCAGGACTTAAAATCCTGCCCCGAAATAAGCGAGACAGTCCGTGGGACATGATCACGTGACTCGACGGGAGCAAAATGTAGGATGTTGGCGGATGGGGAATGAGAGGTATGGGAATGAGAGGGAGAGAGAGGGATGCTGGCTTGCTGGAAGATGGGATTAGAGGAAATACACGCGCAACAAACCCGTCTTGCCTTGCGAGTGCAAAGGGCCTATTATTTGACGTTTCCAGGATTAGCATCCTCCGCTGGGTGGCGTGCCGTCCACGCAGCTAGGAAAAACGCGGAGCTGAGGAGAAACAGTTGAAGGGCGGAAACGGCGGTAAACGAGCGCGAAAAAAGCCAGGAGACGAGGGTAAAGGCAAAAAAGGGGGCGTGCCGCAGGGTCTCCTCCTACGTCCCATCACTCTCCATCTGATGGCATAAAAAGGAAGAAAGGAGAGGGTAGGAATAAAGTTTAAAAAAATACGTACACTTGTAACTTAAACGTTAATCTTTTAATTTACATACTTTAATTTTTTCGGTCTGTTGGTTTTTCTCAAAACAGTTCTGTCGCACTGTGAACTTTCATTATTTATTTCGTAGCATACAATTAAAAATACTCCTTCTTCTGTTTCTTAATCGCCGAAGATTTTATGAAATTCTGTTCGATGCTTATAAAAAAATACGCCGGGTATTTCATTAAAGAGCAATTTTGTTGCAACTCTGCCGTTCCATCAAATGAATTCAGTGCAGGAATCGAAACATTACGCGGCGTGCAAAGCAACCAACGACGACCAACAAAGCTCTAGCACTGGACACGCATAAAAAGGCGAAAAAAATGTTAGCCGCTACAAGTTAATTTGGGATCCGTTTTAAAATGCGGCGAGGAGGAAAACAGACGAGAAACGGACACGACGACACGAGCTTGAAAAAAAAAGAAAATCGAGGGCGGAGATGAGGGTACGAGAACATGGGACTCTCTCTCCATTCGCTCGCATCCCAAAAGCCATCTTTCACTCCATCTAATGACGGGGGAAAAAATTAAAATAAAAGAAAACGGAGAGAAAGATAAAAGAGAGAGGGGGTTTTTCTCTTCGGCCTCTTCCTTTTTTTCCTGCCAACCACTCGGAACAAAAAAGTACGGCAGACGAGTTCATCTTTAACTGTTTTTAGTTCCGAAAAAACTTATGTTAGCAGCGCTCCCTTCGTTTATTTATTTTTTAATCCCGTCTCCTCCGATGTGTTTCCCCTGGATTTGATCGTGGTCTCATGAGGGGAAAGACCTCGCTTATCGTGCTTTTCAATCATCTTTAATTTACTCTAGGGATCTAACTACGATCCAACTTTTTATATAGGACGGAGGTATCATTCCTCTCAAAACACATGGTAAAACGATCGCTCTTTCTGTCAGTGTGCTAAAATGATGATCGAGAGAATGCAGAATAGTTTTGTTGCATCGTCGAGTTGTGGGAATTACTCTCTAGAATTATACTTGCTGAAGTGCACGCAAAGCTAGAATGTCATTCAGAATAATGGATTCGACCCAAGTTATCGACTTTGTTCTATACACTTTCTTCTTAAATGGTATTAAAAAAACCTTTCGTTGTAACGAAATATTATTGGATATTTCGATTTCTATACACCATGTATTTTTCTGCGTATTGATTATGTAAAAATTATATCTTATTTTTAATTGCGTTAATGTACACTCGAATTTGATTAAAATAAAACGATGCCTACAATTCCTTGATTTAGAGCAGCGGTTTACAAATTGTGTTGGTACGCCTAGTTTATTATGAAGTGGTGCGCGATAAGTATAATAACTGTTGAGTATAGCCATAATTATTTATTGAATTTTGTTTTGTGCAAATTATATTATTTTATTTATAGATTTGTATTTTTAAAGTTTAATTTTGTTAATTTTTAACATTATTACGACTTTTAAATCGCAATAAATAATTACTTAATGAATTACAGCGACATACTTTTGAGGTAGATATTACAGAAAGTCGTTTAAAAAGTCGTAAGTGGCGCAGACAAAAATGATTTGGGAACCGCTGATTTAGAGAAAAATGTCAGACTAATCAAAGACCCCGCGAATTGATGTGTCGAATCTGAGAATTGTTTGAGGTTCAGTTTGAGAAGTTATTGAAACCATGAGCGAAACCAGTCTTAAATTATGATAGTTAAAATGTACTTTAAATTTTAAAATATTTTGGAACATTTCGTAAAATGGGAGACAGGTGCATGCCTCGAATCACCGAAAGAGGTCGTTAAAAATAAAGGGTGACATGCGGAGACAAACGGGAGAGTGCGACGTCATTAAAAATACCATTTTAAATTGGAATCTGAAGGTTACGTTTCCAAGAGAAATGACCGAAGCTGGCTGAACGCGTGATGTAATGGAATGGATCCCTTGAGACACGGAAAATCAGGAGAGAAGACCCTGCACCAAAACAGAGGAGGTAAAGATATCGCATTATTCATGTGGCAACCTCGCAAGAGGGGATGAGAATTTGTGGTGAAAATTGGAAGCATCTGTGGGAAACTTTTTTACTAATGCTGATTAATAACTTTTGAAAATGATGATGTAATATAAAACATGTTTTTTTTAATTGACAAAATAAATATAATATAGTGTTCGTGAATAGCCGCTGAAGACGGCTACTTTGTTGTCAAAATTCGCATCTGGTTTTCCTAACGTCTCTTTGTCTACAGTAGAGGCATATTGTGTCAATTTAACCTTAGACAAAAGACGAGCTCGATAATTTTGATTTAACCTGATTTTTTCAGTTATCAATTTCTGCATTATATTAAATTGAAAATGCCAATTAGTTTGTTTACATATACTTCACGTCTGTGTTTGTTGTGTGTATGTGTGTTCTATGTGTAGTCTTTTACTTCTGGGAAGAAAGGTTCTCGGACTCATTTTGATATGTTTCTCAAACCCCTGTTGTTATTTTAATCTACTGTACAAACCGTCAGCATGGTCCAAATATTTTTTCTGTTAAGGTGTGATTTCTCTGTTTATTTTTCCATATACTTGCACTTGTTAATTATTTTGTCGTTTTCTTTTATTTTTTTAATGACCGAACCTGTATTAGGGCGCGCTTTGCCGGATTATAATCAGTTTACTATCTATACTCAACCGAACTTTATTCCATGTGCTTGTTTCGTAGAGTTCATTTTCGACTCGGCTCCATCGATTTCGCATTCGAGGCATTTTACGTATCTCTCGTACCTAAGAAGAACTTGGTTAACAAAAAGCATACAATTTACATAATTAATGGACCCGTGGCCCTCTACGGGCGATTGCCCCGTCGTCACGGCCTCCTTCATGCACGCCCCCTCGCTCTACGCCCTCATTTTTCCCATCAGCCCTTACGTTCTCATTCTGATTCCGGCGTTGCACCAATCCCACCGCAGCCAACCTACCACCGACGGAAAACAGCAACAACATACATCTCGGGATCTTTCCGCATCCCTCATGTCTTTACTTTTTCGCGCCACCATCGCTCTTTTGTTTTTTCTCTATCTCATCCTTCTTACCGTCACGCCCTTCGGACGCTTCCCGCGTTCCTTTCTCTTGTTTTGTTTCGCTTTCTTGCCCGTCCCGTGGCACTCCCATTTTCATTCCTTTTCTCTTTAGCCATGCGTCTCCTCATCCAGTTCGTACTCGGTGCTTTCCGGCGCAGTTTTTATTTCTTTTTGTACCTCTCTCGCTCGCTCTGTTCGCGGGCTCCTCCCTTTTTCTGTCCTTTCCTTATCTCGATGGCGTCAAGCTTCCCGTTGAGGGATGGCCTCGCGAAGGAGAACCGTCCGCGAACGTACGAAAATCGAAGTCTCGACTGCGATTACCGAAATGGATTTTTGTGTTGCCCTAAGTTGGAAATTCAGTTCAAGCTGTCGCTTTCCACCCGCAATTTAAGCCAGGTAGGCAATGCAGGAAAACCATTGCCATGAAAAATTGAAAGCAGACAATTTCGGAAAAAAGCTCTCGCTGATAAAAGCAAAAAAATTTTAAATGAGCCGTCAATCTCGCCCTAAGTTGCCATCATCAATTGTACATTGCTTATTACTTAGCCAAACAAACACTCTTTTTGTTTACTCGGTCGACTGATCTATTTCCAGAATGGAAATAGGCTTATAGTTTTGTCGTTGTGTTTGTCTGACTGTCCGGCCCCCCCCCCCCTATTAACTTTTGAACCCATAGACCGATTTTCATGAAACTTGCTACATGGGCTGAGCTCCCGAGAATAGTTTTTGTTGCGAAGATTGAAGTCCCGGGTTCGATTCCAGGAACTATCCTTTCCATTTGATTTACATGGGAAATCTGAAATCCATCGTACGGGGTAATTTTCTCTAGCACATTAAAATATTAGTACGAAGGCTTCCACGGCGTGCTATTGATATGGTGGTGATTTCCGGGATTCTGCCGTGTTGATCTATTTCCTGGACAATATTTCACTTCGGACCTGAAGAAGCCGACTGGAACGTCGGCGAAATATTGTCCAGGAAATGGATCAACACGGCAGAATCCCGGAAATCACCACCATATCACATTAAAATATCTTAGAATTGTAATATCGGAGCGAATTTTATACTATTCTCTGAGGAAAAGAATGTCAATTCCAATTTTTATCGTAGAATTTTGCTTATCGATTGTATTTCTTAGAATTTTGCGTAAATACTGGCGATTTTGCAGTTTTTATCACTCATTACGAGAGTGTTGCCAACTATTGTTGGACTCAGATCCGGTATATTCTAATACGTACACGCGTTATTTTTTCCGCACAAATACGCGTGATCAATTTAATATTCAGTTCGAATGTATTTGTAGTATTTTATAACGCTAAATTACGAAATTTGGGAACACAAAGAGCTACATATCCGCGATTACTTTAAAGCTATTAAAGCCAATATAAGTATTAAATAAATGATTAAATGGAAGGTAAGCATCATAAGTTCTGTTTGGATCACCTTGTTTACCTTCGATTTGTTCCCTGGAGAATTATCGAGCTCGTGTTATGGTTGAAAACCAATTCTAAAATATGCACTTAAGTATCAAAAATTGAAAAAAATAAGTAATAATAATAATAGCCATAACAAGGTTATAAAAAACAAGATACGCCCTTTTAGCGCATATTAGTTTATAAACGCGCTTATGTATTTGTTCTATGTCTGTGTAATCGATTTAATTGAAATAGCAAGTAAACTTTAAAAGATATGACTGAAATTTGCAGTGTGTGAGATCTATGATGCCATTTATTACGCTTCCGAAGAAATGTTTTGGAGAAATCGGGGTTAGTCAGGAGGGTCCTTTTTAGTTATGTAGTATGTCAATATCAAAAGCAATGAGGTTGTTTCATAAAATTTTTATATCTCTCAAAACCTATTACTATGGTAGAATACACCATGCGGACTATGATGATGCGAATGAAGAACAAAAATGTTAGTTTATATTATTTATTTTTACGTTTTTAAAAGTTTTTAATGATCGATTAGTCGTTCTAGACACACAAAGATATTTGATGGTTCGCGTTCACATTACTACCGGAAGCCCGAAATCCTGTAAGATAGCTTTACTTTCTATCGTACCATCCGTTTGACCAGTGCGTTTTGTGCTTGCGAGATTTATTCTACCTTTGTTGGGATTTAATGGGATTTGTTTGGATTTATTAACAAACCAAGATATTGGCAGTTGAGAAACTCGTGCACATAAGAACAAAACAATAGACGTATTTTTTACGAAGTTTCTTCAGCTCGGCCATATTTAAAAAACAAAATCAATTAAATCGGCTTGAAAAATCATACATGCATTAATGATTTATAATTAATACCGTTTTTTAACGTAACTGTCAGAGAGATAATGTATTTACGCTTATTTGTATCGGCGTCAGTCAGCACCCCGGCACGACCTGTGACGTCACGAAGTATCGATTTTTTCGATCATATGCCTTTCCACGATTCGATATAAAAGGCTAACTTTAACAATTTTTTCTTGCAAAATAATGATCGCATTAAAATTCTGACTTCAGATTCGTAATCGGGTAAGACATTGGATAAGATAAAAATTTTTAAAAATGTGAAACTACGTCATTTGTCAATAGATTAGAAACCCAACATGCGTAAGAGTATGAATATACTTTTTAATTAATTATTGCATAAATTAATTTATGCCATATAATTATATTAGCAAGTTTTTGAATAATTTTTAGCTTACAATTTAAAAAAAAATAAATAAAACGCGCTTTTTCACATTGCGTCAGCAAATGAAGCTCCCATTTTTTAGAATCTATTTTCGATGAATGAACACTGGAGACGGTTGCATTGTAACCTACATGCGCGTCTGATTTTTCGTAACCTTCTAATGGCTCTTGGAGATCTCTAAGATAAGTATTTCATTTCTCAATATTTGATACTTAAGCGCTTATTTTTCAATTTATCTTCACACAGTTATTTCGAAACTTTTAAAAAAATCTTTTCAGTAGTAAACACCGATGACGTTGTCGTCTCGGTGTGAATTGTATGAATTCAAGTCATTGGTTTGAATGAAAAATAATGTAACGGTGTAGCTGTTATTTCTATGAACTTTTACGGCGGCGACGCTGATTTTTTTAGTACGGTTAAGATAACATTCAACCCGTCTCCACCCTGTTCCGGCGAAATCGACTTCGCGCTTCGAGAGCTTGGCTGGAAAAAAGTACTATAAAAAACAAGATCGCTTATCAATGACACATTTATAACACACGCCCACTTTTTTCCCGTCATATCGATTGCTATCTGAGGCCGATATGATAGGCCGCAAAATGTAAAAATATAGGCCGTGCATGTGTGAAGCTTGTCATAGAATTTTTTTCGGTCGGATATCCACGCATTTTTCACTGCAAAATAATGTCGGTGGGTTTCGAAACCCATCCGAATTCGTCCGCAAAACTGCGGATCGATGGATAATTTATTAAGCCTTTTACGTCAATTTATGAGATTTATCTGTATTTAAAATGAAATGTTTTGCAACGTGATGCATTCTTGCTTTGGCAATTGATGCTACCTGGTAATCTGTATGTAATACGTTCAAGAATAATATCTACGTGACGTACAGTTTTTCCAATTATTATTCTTTTAATGCTATATGTGAAATTTGGTGTCATTTTGAATTTTTTCATTCAACGACTTTCATTAAAGCTATTAACAATCACGATAATAGAATGCGTCGTAGCAACCACACGCTCTCGCGACTGAAAACACCAGTAAGCGCAGTCGTCAACAACGAACTTGAAAACAAACACTTAAGACGTAATAGACCAAAGAAGACATATTTGCGGAGTAAGGAGTCCTTGGTCAACGCTGTTCGAAGTTGAAGCATAGCAATCCGAAGCGAGTCATATATCGCAAGTTTGAAAACAAACATTTGCTCAAAAGTTCACGTCAAAGTTTTCTAAGAACTTTTTATGTTTTCGGGTCATAAAATTCTTTTGGCAAAGTTGCCCAACAACGTTTTTTTTTAAATTTATCACTTCTTTGATATATCGATACCCCTCCAATGGCGCACGGTGTATGAGAAAGGTTTGGAGGGGGTTGAACGATGACTCTACGAAATTCGTGTCGGCGCTGGTCTTCTTTTTCTCAGCCTTCGGCAAACTGACCTCCCAAAGATATTATAGCTCTCCCTCCTTTTCTCTTGACACTTCACTGGTTTTCGAAAAGCCGTTGGATAAAGATTAGCCAAAACAACCGGTCAAGGGGGATTATCATATATGCTCTCGTATGAAGCAATAGTTCGTCCGAGATTCCATAATATATATATGTATATATAATATTCGAGATTATTTTTCCAATCTGCCTTAGAAATAGTCGAACTCAGGGACGTACCTGGGAGATATGACGCCTATGGCATAATTTTAGGAAATACTTTAGTTGTGATTTATGTTATTACTTTTTCCATATACGTAGTATGAGAAAGTATTGTTTTCATGAAAAAATCGAACTCGAGATTTCAACTGTAATACATGTTTTAAGGTTCCCTGAAAACATTTTGACTATTTTCTCGATGATGTCTGTGTGTCTGTCTGTATGTGATAGATTTTTGTGGACTCCCTAACTCAAAAACTGTTAATCAGGTCAACGCAAAATTTTATATTTAACATTTTTATAAAAGTTAGAATATTTGATTAGTTTTTGGTGAAAATCGGTCTACCGGAAGTGGGTGTTTACTCTTGTCACTTATCCGTTATTTTGAAATATTTACTTTAATATTTGATAAATGTAAAAATGTTTTAGAATAAAAGTTGTAGTAAATTTTATTTTCTACAACCTTTGTTTGATACATTTTTCCATATATTGCATTGTTTAAGAGATATCTTATATTTTTAGCTGCCACCACCACGCCACCTACCGAAGACTATTGTTAACCATTGAGGCTTAATTACGCTCCTTTTTCTTTTCTTAATTGTCGACCGGAAGCAAATATTGACAACGACCCCAGAGCTAACAACATGTAATTTGCCATATAAATATGGTATATCGTTGGTAGCTCAAAATAACTTTGGCTCAGATTATTAAATGTAAAGCCAAACAATTAGAGGGTTACAACACCCGTTGTTGTAACCCTCTAATTGTTTGGCTAAAGGAGTACTTTACATTTAATATAAATATGGAGAAAGTCATGTTTATTTTTTCTTGCGTTTTCATATAGCATATTAACATTTTATTACATATAACTTTAACATTTGAGTATGAAATTAATACTTTTTTATCTTAAAATAAACTTTTGTTATGTTTTGAGAGAACGTTTGGCGCTTTTTGCGGGCGGCCCCTATGGCATATGCCACCTTCGCCATATCCTAGTTACGCCGCTGCTCGAAGGAGTTTATTGCACCGGCTTGTTGGTAATAATTATTTTAAGTTTTTTGATTAATTTGAGTTATTTTTTCTTTCGTTGCGGTAAAATTTAAGGCATGTTGAATGTGCATCTACATTTTTGGCCATATAAAATATTTTCAATAATAATGGATTACAAAATTGTGTTTTGTCGTGTTTGCGGCTAACTAGTCCTTATAACAAGCGTATGTTTTGCTATTAATTTAAATGTAATGAACTTGCTGAAATATTTTAAAATTCCTATCTACCGCAGCAGTTGCGCAATGTGTAAATAATTTCCCTTCCAAAACGCATGAGAATCCACAAAAGATGAGTAATTTGTAACTAGTCGATAGATGGCGAAATAGCACCCGATCCCATCAGACACCTTCTCCATAACAATAACAACACATTCATTTGATATAAACGCGAAATAAAGTCAAAACTGGATATTATTATAAATTTAATTTTATTTTATCCTCAAATTGATGTATAAATCGTTACAACGAATAAATTGATTTTCTAGGGCAAAAACAAATTTTATTGAACGAAGTAATGTTTTAGTTGAGCAAATGTTCAAAAATAGTTTCTTTTGGAATATTCAGTTTCGGAGTGCAAATTTTCCCGGTAAATAATTACCACCGAATTAATTGTCGATTTTTACACCTCCCGCTGGTCAGTCATTTCACGTCCACATTTTCACAATCTCAATACACGTTTTACCAAGCTTAAACATTTTAGGGAGGGCTTCGTCATTAGCCTACAAATGTTTCCAAGTTTGGTTAGCGTTTCAAGATTCATCGTCAATCTGACCACTTACAACCGAGGGAAGTGGCGTAAGATGAATTTTCAGGGTCGAATGAATTCCTCTCTTTAACCTCGGTGTATTATCAAAAATCTTCTTCCGTCACCAGTTTTCTTTTTGTCGGATTAAAATCGCGCCGAGAACCAACTCGTATATTTGTACAACCATTCACATCCGCGAAAGATGGCCAACCACTTCGCAAGTACCTTTTCGAACGACCTTACAATCCTGGAATGGCGCCCGCATGCGTACGCTCACGCACTCACGCGGGGCTTTTCTGCTGTGAGTTTGATCTACGCACGGGCGTGACCTATCACTTTGGAATCTCCACCCTCTATTGGAATTCAAGGTCCGCTTGCAGAATAAAGTGAAGGGTGAGCAGGAAGAGGGATGTGATAAAGACTGTGGGAAGTTGGGGAAGAAAGGGAAGGGTTAGGGGGGGAATAGAGGGGCGATGACAGGAATAGGGAGGATAAGATTCAGGAATTGTATTTTGTAAAAGACGACCACAGACGTAATACTAACGTGAGAGAGATTCTAAGTTACTTGGGTTGACAACCTGTTAAATTTGGAGGAATTGAGTGAAAACGGGAAACCTTCACAAGAATTTTTTACCTCTGAATTCTGAGAGCATGTGCGAAGCATAGTTTTATAAACTGGTACCAGTGAGCGTAGGGATCTACTGCGGTATAAAAGAAAACAAAACAACAGAACCAACAGATACTGCTGGACGTTTCTGCAGGGATGTTCATAAAGGATGATTGTGGTTTTTATTGGAGCGTAGGAATGGCGCAATGACACCCACTGCCATATGGCATTGGTGATTTGCAGCGTAATAGCGTAAAATTACCTACGAATCAGGATGGCAAGTGACTGGTGCGATACCGGGTGGGGATGGAGGAATGAGTAGGATGAGAGAGTGGGATTAAGGAAAGTGGAGATAGGAGAGGTCGGAGAAGAGTGGCGGAGGAGAGATGGGTGGGTCAGGTGGAGGAAGAGATTGATGAGGGTAGGGAAAACGAAGGAGAGGAGGTTGGTTAGTTAGAGAGCGGAGAGAAAGATAGAGAGAGAATGAGGGAGAGGGAAGAGCGTCGATTAAAATTGGGTGGAGCAAAGTGTTCTAATACGGAGAAGGGGGAGGAGTTAGAGCGTCCATACTATAAAAGAAAAGAGGTTCTCCTTCTCAAATCCCTTTCATTGAACCATTCATTTACATCAGATTTAGAACAGAGATGGTCAACTCACGGAATTGCTTCAATTAGCACATAAGTCATGAAAAGGTCACTCAGGAGTTTGAATGTATATGTGTGTGTGTGCGTATATATATAATTGCCCGTCAAAAACATGAGGGGTAAATATTAATTTAGTTAAATTGTACCTTCTTCCTTTCACTGACTCAATTTCCTTCACTAACTCCATTCTCTCTGAAATTTAATATACAGGCATATTGGTGTCTTAAATATCATTGGAACAAAATCTCAAAACAACTAATGAAACCAAGTTAATTTTTATTGTAGTGCTTAATGGTATGTAATTATTCTTGTCTTCCCACCTTTTGTGCAAATAAATAAATTTTTCCTGCATCCTTTATCGATAAATTTGGCGACTGTATTTTTTATCAAATCATAAAATCTTTCGATGGAATCACTTTTAAAATATAGTTATTTCACTCAAATTAAGTTCTACTGGAAGAAACTGCATGATATTATGTGGTCATGAATCTCAAAAACATTAAAAACTTGGGCAGGAATTTCAAGCTCGGGATGCAACCGGTGGAAACACATTTGAAGATATATTCAAAGTTAGCTTACCCATACGTTATCCCATGCAAAGGCTGATTTTGTGGGTCTAATTTGTCACGTGATTATTTTAAAGTCAAAACTACGAAACAAAATGAGTCCCCGGATTTTGAAATCCATTTAGGCGATAAAAAGTAAATACGACATTGAAAGTGTTGTTTTAATGTAATAAGTTCAATTGGCTTAATTGATGCATTCTTGTTCAATTTTCTTGATAACAGCTACTCCTACCATAAAAATATATAGGAAAAGAAATACTAGTTCTACAAATTTATTTGAAAACTATTTTAATTTGACCAAACATTTACGAGATATAACGGAAAGTTAATTTTTTGTCACCGTCAAGTGGTACCCCTGATTGGCTTACATGATTTATTTTTGTGATTTCCTTATTGTCTTTGACTGTCAGTCCTTAATATCAAATTTCATAAAAATCCGTTTGGTAGAAGCCGAGAACGATCATGCGGACGGACGGACAAACCGACGCTAATAGGCGCTTATGCTGGGAGCGAAACGCGCCTAAAAACTAACTAATAAAAATATAGGACGTTTAATATAATTAAATCTTCTGAAAGCGTGAATAGTTAAAAATATGAATAGCGAATTCTATGATAATGATTAGGAAGATTAAATAAAACACATCATTCAAATTATAAAAGAAAGATTCAATTTATTTAAAACATTTACTCTTCGGAACTCATTGACATTCATTGACAACATCTTCTACGTTCAGATCATCACATAATTCATTTTCAATGACTATAAGAGCCAAATTAATTAGTCTACCTTTTGTTATTAATGAACGTAAGTGATTGTTCATCAATATAGGTTTTAATTCAACTGGGAACCATCGAACTCGTCTTATGGCTGAAAAAATCAAGAACAAGCATTTATAAAATACTTGTCTCGGGTATCTCTAATAGTCACAACATGGTTGTCAAAAACCAGATGCGCATTTCGGTTACAAAGCAACTACTGTTAGAGCTGCTAGCAAAAGGTCTAAAGCGTTGGAGATATTTGCAAAAATTACCGTAAAACCGTTGGCAAAAGTTTAATCTAAAATATTTAAAGAGCTCGTTTGTGGTTTCAAATAGTTTTGAATGCAATCTATTTCGGCGCCTAGATCGACAGCACTTGTATCACTTTCACTGCTGGCATTATCCGGCAATTTGTTTGTAAGTCCGTGCAGAATTTTATTTTTGAGTCATTATTGGTCGTTCTTGACCAGCGGAGCGATAGTGGCAGAGCGCCTCATGTACGCCTCTCCTCCGTCCGTCCGTCGACCCGCATGTTTCATCTCCGAAACTACTGGGTGGATGTTCATGAAATTTGGTATTTAGTACTTTAGGGCAAAGAAAATATGAAAATGATAGAAATTGGTTCACATAGGTTAATCAGGAATGTCACTTTACTAGTGACAAATAATTAACTATCAGTCGTACCTCGTAAAACATTACTTATATAAAAAAGTCAAACAATTTGTAGAACTATGATTAATCGAATCAGACGTGACTTCGTTGAAGTAGGCAGTATTAATCATATTAATTGATAAAATGTACTTTTTCACATATTTTACCTGTGGAAAAGTACAAAGTTTGTTATTTGATATGAATAATTTGTAGAACTAGTCAAATAGAGTATTTTGTCCAATGTATTTTTATTAAAGGAGTTGTCGTTTTCTAGAAAATCGAACGAGAAAGTTGTAACTCGCTTCGAAATTAGAAAATATTCCCCGTGTTTTTAGCGTTTTTTTAATCCGCTAATGTAATGGTTTATTCCGTGAGTCCGTCCATCACATTTCCTTGTCCGGTGAACTGCTTCTAAACCGTTTAAGTTAGAGCAACCAAAATGATGGATCGTTCATGACCATAATATCTTCCCGCGGTTGAAATTTAAAGGCTCCAGAAGCAGCCTAAGAGGTACATTTATTATTTTAAGAAACTGCACTTAATATCTGATTCATCAGTTCTTTCCGTACTTGTTAAAATGTTGTCAACGAAAACAATCTTTGTAGCAACTGAAGTAAAGAAGATCTACTATAATCACATTTAATTTAATTTCGTGCGCCTGCAACATATATTATAATTAGCTGCTTTTTACGGAGGATATATATATATATATATATATATAATATAAAATTTAAGGTACTTCTAGATATGCCACTGTCCTTAAATTTGGCAGGATGATAGGTTATTAGGTACAACCAACCAGAAAAATCGAAAGTTCCAATTTTTTTAAGTTTTAGTGGGGTATTTTTGACCCCAATGCTCCACTTCGATACTCCCTAAGAAAAACATGAAAATCTGTGCAGAGTTTCATAAATTTTCGTTTTTAAATTAGTTATAACTTAGATAGAATCTTGGAATGAAAACAATTCTACAGTTAAAAGAATGAGGTTTTTTATTTTTTAAGACTAAATTCAAATTGGTGCTGAATTGACGAATAATATGTTTTTAATCGGAAAAAAGAAAATGCTCAGCAATAAAAAAGTTCAGCTACCATAGCAACCAGGAAAATATTTTTCAATGGAATTGGCAATCCGTATTATAATAGCTTCGCTTTAATGCTTTTTAATAGAGAAATTCTTATTGACCCATTGATTTCAACCAAAGGTGTATACATATGATGACGTCATAATTTTAATACGCGATATATGTTATTAAGTAAAGGAACGCTACTCCTTTCATTTATAGGGTTTGATGAACTGTATATAATAATAGCTTTAATTTAGTGCTTCTAAAGAGAATCAGTGGATTGAATTATAATGCAATTTGTTTAAAACTACGGCGTAAACTTATATTATAACGACGTCAAAATAAAAAACAGGAAATATTAGAGAATTTTAAAAAAGGAATGTCGTGTTAGAGCTGAAATTTTAAAGTCATTTAGAGCTTAATGGCCATACTCAAATAAACATTTGAAAATCTCGATGAATATGTTGTTGCGAGAGTTAAAATCTTTTAAAATTAAAAAAATAGATAAATATTATTTCACTTCTAGATAAGCTACAACTTTAAAATTTGGCAGAAATGTGCGACTTTAGTACTCTACTGTGTAAAAAGTGTAATAGTCTTGAAATTGAAAATTTTAGGGATTGTTTTACTATATTATTGTTACATAAGAAAAGAACGAAAATCGGTGCAGAGGTGAAATCTTTAGAATTAAAAAATGTTTCCAATGATGAAATATCTTTCTGAAAAATGAATATTTTTTCAAGGTGAGATGAAATGCTTGCAGAATGCAAGCACCTTTTACTAGTAAAGTAGATGAAGGAAATGGATTATCCACGGCGAAGAAGTGAACTTAAAATAAGCTTATTTTCCTTACACCCAGCTTTTGTAAGTGAAAATAAATAGATAATTTACGGCAAAGGAATTTAACGTGACCTTAAAGATTACTACTGCTCATTTAAAATGAAATGTTTTAAATAATGTTCGATTGTTTAATTAATTACTATTGATTATGAAATAAATACGTAAATCACAAATTCAATACTTCCTTGACATCGCTTCTATCTATCGTTTTGCAGAACTTAGGCATTAGACCTGTGTTTCTCAACCAGGGTGACATCACACCCCAGGGTGATGCGAGAGTTACTGAGGGGTGACGCAAATATTTGATAAATTCACAGTGTATAATATTCTGCCTTATAAAAATAAGTAAAACCAGAAGAATATCTTTCTCCGCTTCTTTAAATGCATAATTATTTATCTTTATATGGTAGATAACGCTCAATTTGTCTATAAAGGTTACTTGAAGGAAATGGAACTGTAAACGGGGTGACGGAGAACTGAAATGGGGTGACGCAAGCAAAAAAGGTTGAGAACCACTGCATTAGACTAATCCATTAATATTTATCTTTTTTGACGTGATAACAAGTCGTAATGAACGCCTTTGGAAACTCGATGTATTCCGAAATGAAGTACACCTTTCTATTCTTGTTCATTATAGAGAAGCTAGGCATGTCATACAGGAAACTAAATACATCATTATTAATTTTCAGCTGCTCAAGCCATTTACAGATATTACAGTCGTATCAGAAATGGAATAAAATAATTAACCAAAAAATAATTGAGCTCGTCTTATGGCTGAAAATTTTAACATGAAATGTTGCTAAATATGTATGCGTTAAGAAAAATGTGATGAAAAACTTCGTGAGTTGCCGCCCCCCATGTGTTGCCGCCTACAGTCTAAAACCATTTATTTTCCTAACGTACCCTTTTCAGAATTTTTTATTAGTCGGGTACCCCTTAGAACAGGGTTTCTTAACTGGCTGTTCGCGACCCACTAGTGGGCCGCAGAGGAACTTGAGGTGGGTAGGGAAAATATTTCTAAATAGTTTATTTTGATTAATTTTTCCATGTTTTAATGAATTCGCAATAAAATAGTTAATGATCTCACGATATCACAGTGTGCGCCCTCCTCTGTGGACACATCTATTATCTGCTGCTTGAAGAAATTAGTATATAGATAATAGGTGGGTCCCAGATAAACTCCCAAAGCCTAGTTGCTATTAAAAAGGTCGAGAAACTGCCTTAGAGCATTTTTAACGGTCGCTTATCGCTTAGTAAATTTTAAAGTGTTAACGAAATGGAATACGATTGAATTAAAATAGATAACTCATGTCTCGGCGTATATTTGTCTTATAACGGTATTCTTAGTCCTAGCAAAGTTTTTGATTCTGAAGTATCGAATGAGAATAGACGTACTAAGGAGAAAATTGTAATCTTTAACACTTTCGCGTACCTCTTTAAAACTGGACGTACGCTTAGGGGTACGCGTACTCCGATTGAATACCCCTGGCCTAAAATCAAACTGGGGTAAATTGCGTAAATCCTGAAAACATTATTGAAATTGGAATCACCTTGTTAGACTTATTAGCGTTTTTATATATTCCCATTTATCTCCACGCTGCGTTACTGACTGAATGACAGAATGACTAACTAACACTGACAATTTTTATTATTAAACAGTAGTATATGCCCACTGTGAAGTGGAGAGGAGAGATGAAGAATTGGACGTTTTATGGAAGGATAGACATTCACCTTGGAACCTTTTCAAGGACGTGTGGTATTTAGCCACAGATAAAAGAAGAGTACGAGATTTGAACGTCTAAAAAGCGCTTTCTGGAAGGAAAGGAGATGAGATTACAATGATTCAGTGAGCATGCATGCGGGTGAGCCCTTACGTGTTAGAGAGAAAACGTTCGTTGGTTTATGCATGAGATGTATTTCAAAGGTCAGAAGGAAAGTTATTTTCTTTCGTCGATTCAGTGAGAAGAATGAATTACTTTTTATTCTCTTGCGAAAATAGATGAAACGGAAGGGCTGACGTCATTTATTTATTGGTCATAGAATATAGAATTGCTGTGAGTCTTTCATATTTTCTAACACGAAGAAAACCAAGAATTTCGCTTTATTATCACGTTTTCTTAAAAGAAAAAAAACGTGCTTGTGAGATCACTGTCTGTCCGTCCGTGTGTCCGTCTGTGGACAGTTAGAAAATTAATTTTGAATTTGATAGCTTTTATCAATCTAGGAATTTTTACAATGATTGGTTTTTCGACATAGTTCATAGATATTCCGCTAGGTGGCTTTAAATTCGGAAAATTTAGAAGTTTGAAAAGTTATTGCAGACAGACTACTGAAGTTAAAGGAGTGAAGTTTTCAGGGATGGAAGGTTTAGTAAAGAAAGATTTGAAGCTTTCCCAGCGAATCATCATGATGAACTTTTCTCGGGTGTCCAGCCGGGTTATTACGGAGTTCTCATCCGGTAATGTTTGTTTATCATAATATACAGTAAGGCCTTCTGTTGCAGACCTTTACACAAGATAACTAAAAAAATTACTACGGGAAAAATTGCATCCATACATTATTTTACTTGTCGTGTATGTAACTCTTTTAATTTTTGGGAAACAATGTATAAGACAGTTGCGTCTAGATAGCGCTTATCATTTTGCATATATTTGTATCACTTAAGTAAACCGTATTAAAGATATAAAGATTGCACGTTTTATTTTGAAATTTCTCTTTATTTAAATATAATATCGCATTAAAATAGAAAATATACTAACATTTCATATAGAAATATTTGAACGGATAAAATTTCTCTTTGGGTAAAATATTGTTTAAACTCGATCTTAAAACTTTTTCAACTCCACTCTTTAGAAAGAAAAATTAAGCTTATTTATTTTTATCTCCATAGCATAGAAATAAGTGTTATCCAAGACCATGAAAATTAACTATAGAATTTTGAATATAGGACATAAGTATTCTCTTCAAAAATGAAAAATCAAGATATAATGCAGTTGGAAATATTTAATTCGGGAATTTACCTTTTTCAACAAAAACGGTTTAGTTTTCATAAAAAGTTTTAATTCTTTTGTACATTTATTCATTTTGCTTTCGAATATTTAAAAATTCGAAGTACATGTTAGCTACAGCTATTGCGTTTCCTCGAGACGACGATTCACAGGGGATGGAATTGCCTTCTGAAGGCCTCGGATCGTCGATTCCTCGGAAAGAATCTTGATTTTACTCTATTATTATTATGAAATGTCGGAATCAGTAAGACTAAAATTATAGTGATTGTCACTGCGAGTTATCGCCATTAACACCCGGTCCCGGTCACTTTTCATCACCTTACCTTACATTTTATAACTTTTCTCATTTTTTAATCCGGAAATTTCAATCGATTTGTCGACATAACAGTGGGCAGATTATAACAGCGGTTCTCAACCGGTGTGTCTCAAAGAGCAGAGAAATGTGTCGTCGAAAAATTTAATAACGTTTAGTAAAAAATGTAGTAAATTTTGTTAAACAGAGTTTTCGTATTTCTCTCGCGTCATTTTTAACGAAAATAAGAACAATGTTTAGGTTTAAACTCTTCATTATTACACACCATTCCTCCTTTTTTTATTTCAAACAGTCTCTCAAATCGAGAGAACGAACGGAAAGATACACGAAAACATTAACATTGTTTTATATGATGATAATATCGAAAGAAGAACTAAGCTTGGAGCGATAACATCTTCAGAAAAAGATTCCCGAGGTAGTTTGTTAATGTTGTTCGGATCGGAGAGCATTTAATACAGAACAAGTCAAGTTCCTAAGATTCCTCCCGTTATTATTTCGGGAGAGAACGCGTGAAAAATTACCCCTCGTGCGCCATCAATGTTATAATCTATATATCCTGCCCTCGGGTCGAGTTGTTTGTCAGAAAAGATCATCTTATGGCGAATAGGGCAAAAGGAAAAGACAGAAAAGATAAAGGTTCAGAGGCCCGTGCATATACTAAAACGATTTATCACGCTGCAGTATTCGGAATTAACGGGGAACGCTGACGCTTTTGACGTCTCGCGTCACGTCAATCACTCAGTTGAGCGATAAATATTCATGCTCTCGTGAAAAATGGAAAAATTACGAAGATAATCCATTATCCGGATAAACAGCTAATGCTATTATGTGGGTCACCCTGACTCTAAGTCTTCTTACCTCCAAAAATTAATTCGAATGTTTTATCCGAATATTCGGATAGTCTTAGTCCGGATACGTGATCATTTATCGGAGTTTTTTTCTCATTGCTATAAATATCTCTTTTGTTACGCGGATGTTATTGCGAAAGAGATAAGGGATATACATTTCCTCGTTTATAGGCACAGATCTTAAGGATTTGTGGTCCAGCTATAAGATATCCTCTATATAATATTTCCTCTGTTTAGGGTTATTGCCTGTATTAAACTCGCGCAATCGGAAAGATTTCTGTCCGTATTCTATGATATGATTTATAGCTGATTTTAATTTTAGGTTTAAGTAGAAAAGGTCTTTCTGCCATAGAATATTATAAAGTAACAAATATAATAATATTTTAATGGGTTATTGAATTGTTATATTTATGAAATGAAAAACTAGGTAATAATTTCATCGTCCAGCTTGACAGAAGTTCCATTGGTGTTTTTTTTTAATTTGGCAGAGATCGTGTCTGCAGATGAATGTTGAGTAAGGATTAGATTTTAATATGCGTTTATTTATGCCCGGTATAAAGTGCTTTCGTGATTTTACTACTAAATTCCTCATAAATTAATTCTAAACCTAAGCGCTCCATAAAATAAGTTTTGTGGGGCAGGTTGGCGATTTTGCCGGAAAAGCTTGTTAGCTTAACGCAGTTCATAGCAATTATTAAAGCCACTTCGCTTTTCTGAAATTAACAGTGGATTAAAGTGTGGGACAAATGAAAGAAAACTCAAAAAGCTATCGCGTAGCAAATTGTACAATGTTTTCCTGCGGGTTTAATAGTCGCGACATTGCATTCATTGCATGTGGAAAAATAATCGCGCCGAGAAATAATGAATGAAAATTTTCAGTTATTTTAGTTTTCTACTTCGTCATAATGGCCACAATCAAACAATAAACGAAATATTATCTATCATTAAAATCAAATCATTTGTTGTTGCTTTTATTTAAAACATTTGCAGAAATGATTTTCTATGAGTTTGCTGGAGCCCTCTTCAAATGGCAATCTTATTCGCACTCATGGAGTTAGAAACATGTCTTTCGTAATGTGGCAAATGGATTTCTCTCTTTCTCTCTCTCTCTTAAAGATTATATTCAGCAATGGAGGAAGGAGGTAAAAGGGAGGATCGCAAAAGGAGAAATCTGGCTCCGGCATTAAACGCGAAGTTGCGAAAGTCGTTGGGAGAGGTCACACAGCGACAGGAGCGAGTCTCTTCCTTAGAGACGGCCGTACATAACACGGCTGCGCGCTGCAGTGTAGAGAGAGAGATAGAGGAAGAGATACAGAAGAGGCAGAGGAAAGCCAACTCTTCGGGTGACTCTGGCCATCCTTAATGGATTTCATAACGCGCCTTTAAGGGGGAAAATCCTCTTTGCGTACATGTTACTAATAAACCGAATTCTGGGTCGATTGCGGAGGAAATTATAATGAAAAACACGATTCAGCGATAAATCACTCCATTACTGCTGGCTAATTGCGTCCTTCGATCCCTAGTAATTCTTTTACCGTTTTATTTAAAAGAAAAACAGCGGAGCCGCATGTGCATTGTTGTTGCGATTTTGGTTCAGCTGTTTTTTTTATCAATAGGTATAGCACTTAATCCAGAGTTTTTTTGGCCAAAATATTCCAACGTGGAATGCTATTAAAATTAAATTCACCCTCTGGATTTATTTTTCAGGATATAAAAAAATCGCAAAACCACAAAATTATATTATATGGACAAAATTCCTGATGCTTCCTACCACAGAATACAAAGATAAATTCTTTTCATCATAATGATTAATTATAAATTATTGAGTTTGTTTCAAAATGCTATTAATTAATTGATTCGGATATTTGTTTTAAAAAATCCAAATATGATTTTTTGCATTCACGTTGTTGAAAAAATATCGGAATAACCAATGTCTATATAAACAATATTTATTTAAATTTTTGTATCCAAGATTTTGCAAGTATTTTGATGACTCATGTTATTTTCAAGCCGAAAAAAGGAGTAATGATTTGTGCCATTTCATTCGCGAGGTAATAACCACGGAAATTTGAAAAGTGTCGACTCATTGAAGCGTCATTTTTTCGTTTGGACGGTTTTTTGGATGGAACACGGAAGCTGATAAAACGGAAAATTTAACCGCGCGCCGCGCATTGGCTATTATAACGGACAGGTAAACACGACTCATCATATGAGCGTGCATATTTTCCGAGATTGCGTAATATTTTGCGGCCGTGTCATTTTATTTCGCTAATAACTACCGTGATTTGTTCCGGGAAAGTTGGTCGAACAATCGGAAATTATCCTAATTATGAAAACGAAATATTAAGTTTTTTAAGCCAACCCTCCACAAAGGTCGGTTCATTTGATGCTTCTGTTGAACAGTGCTTGTTTTCTGCTTGTCCGTCCGTGTGTACGAAACCTTCCTAATTAACGGACCAAGACCAACCAATCTCGTTAATAAATTCAGGCCTCACTTTGTGGAATTCATTCATGATACAGATGAAATTAATCTATGCATCTTCCACGAAAAATATTTATTCAAACACGTCCGGCTTCGCTGCGACTGTAACATCAAGTACAATCAGCTCCGATCGTAGCGAAAACGGACGTTAAAGATGCATAGATTAATTTCATCTGTATCAAGAGTAACCAAATTTCGGATTGTATCCTCTGTTCAGAAATAAGCTACGGAAGTATTTTTTCTGTCTCTACTTATTAATTTGTCCGTCTGTATTTATTTTTAAATAAATTTTAAATTATATTTTCCTGACCGACTTGAAATATTTCGTGTGCAACATCTGCATAGTAAAAATCCGGTTCTGTTTCGGTCGGAAGCAGGGGTTCTCTACATGTTGCCTGTGCTGTAGGTGGTCCGCGTTAGGGAATAATCAACGAATTTAAAAGTTATAGGGGGTGGTAACTAAGATAGGGCTGTATCCGCGGTCCAGAATTTGTAGCAATTGGAAACCGATAATATGACTTCAAACAAAGAAGGTCAGCTTGCAGTGGTCTATGGCTACATTCTTTTCTGCTAATTGGTCCGCAAGTGGCATAGAGATAAAGGACTCTTGGTGTACGGGTTATTATGTAAGTACCTCATCTTCATATAAAGTCAATCGCTATAAATGTTATAAAATCTGGTCATTTGTTAGTTTATCCTCAAAACAAACTATTCTACATACTCTTTTAAATTCATTCTGAGTCATGGCTTTGAGTCAAATCTGAAATTATCCTCCTCATAGTGTAAATCTTTTCCTAAATTGAGATTTTACCTCCTTTCGAGTCTCTTAAATTCGTTCTGTCCAATTGATTTCCACGCCAGAGTCCTCCTCTCCGAGGACATTCTATATATCCGCTCCTGATAAAAGAACATAATTCAAAATGCGCAATGTTAAGCGGTAAGGGAAATGCGAAAGGCATACTCATGCGATTATTTCTCTTCGATTGTGATACGCGCTCATCTGGCATCTCGTTCGTTTTCGGCCTCTCTCGAAGGGGAGAAGGAGAATGAAAGATGGAGGCGAGGCACTGCCAAAGACTTGGCTTGGATCTCCTGGCTGTGGATCCCTCTTTGTTGTCTTATTTTGATTTTATAAATGTGCAGCTGCGTGGCGGCTCGCGGCCAGTTGGCATTTTCCTTGAGCGCGGATTGCGCCAAAAAAAGAAATTTCGCGCACCCGTAATGCAAATCTAATCGACTCTTCTTGAAGTGGGAATTTTAATTTCTTTTTCTGTTAATGATTCACCCCGTGCCACTTCGTATCGTACATTTTAATTCCTATGCTCTAACGCACATTAATTTAAGTGGCTGTGACGATTTATTTTTATCCCTTAAGTCTATATCTTACGGCCAAATGAACGTTTCACAGGGGTTTCACTGCGAGACGTTTTGCTATAGTGCCAAGCAAAGCTTACATATTAGCTTTCATCGAATTCATATTTTGCCTTAATTGAATGGCGAGGATAGTCAATGATTTGCATTGAGAAATAATTACATGCTTATTGACGAAAAATATTGTTTTCGTCATGTCACGAATTTATTTACTAATACGCTAATTATTGCTTGAATAAATCGTGTAGACTTTATTCAAGTCAATCAATAATAAAGGAACTCATTTCTCACCTGATAATATTTTTCTTCGTTTTTTCTGCAAGCTAAAAAAATTTGCCTTCTCTAATATTCGGGTCTTCGGTGATTGCCACTCGACCTTGGCATTCTGGGACATTTTGCGACCATCAAATAAGCGGCGCGGGAGAATCTCTCGGCGAGTAGACCCTTCACTTCGAAGTTGCTGTATTCTGCGGTGGGATTTCTCCCGCGTCGTCGTCCCTTTCACATCTCTATGCGCTGGCTTCCAGTGCATCGTGTGTAATGGACAGCCAAATTGAAAGTGGATTCGGAGTTCTTCCTCTCGCGCCTTTTCACACTCCGATCACGGTTCGAACCAAACTCTTTTTCAGGTCTAGCAGGTATTTATTCAAACGATAATCTCACTCCAAGTTACATTTATATCCCCGTTTCTATGCCTGCGTTCTTTTTTTGTTGAATAGTCCCTGCTAAAGGGTTTCTTTGTCTCAAACTATTGCGCACGATCTTTAATTAAGCGTCAAAGCAACTGTCAATACAAAGAAATTTACTGGTAGTGGCGTTATCAAAAGAGACGGAAAGGTATCCATTTTTGTGGCGGTATAATTTTTACATTCTTGTAAAAACTAAGTTTCCTCGTTCTAAGGCAATGATAATATCGATACTAATAGTCACAAAGAGTCGGGATAATTCAAGAAAAGATGATTTTTCCTCATCTTTGCTTAAGCGTTTTCTTGAATTTAAAAGGTAAGAAGTCTAATTTTTTTACAGGTGTTTCATTAGTTTAAGATCTCAAGGGATCCCTTGTTGCCACACTAAGCACTCTCTTCTATATTACCCACTGTTCTTTTCTCAAAAACCTTTTCCATGGAAGGAACTATTTAACCTAATATACTGCTGAACAGTTGCCTCTTTCGGCTCTTAGCACCCGAGTCAGCTCATGCTCCACTCGATTCGGGCTCAATGCCTCTTTGGCAGTTCGTATACAGGACTCCTCCTTTCTTCCCAAGTGCTGCTCACTCACAACTAGACCTCTTCTAGGCTAATGCTAATGCCGAACGCGAAGCATACTAAAATAGGTCTCATTTTTCAGTGGCTCTCATTCCTTTAGATCTTATTCGCATTAATCACGAGAACAAATAATAATTCAGTATTTGCTCTAGGAACGATTATCGTTAAAATTAACGTAATGATAATTAAAAACACCTTAATTTCCTTCGATGGTGTGCCCATGAATTCGAAGATGAGCGAATTTATTTGCACATTTTATTTAGTTTTGCATTAATTTTTCTACACAACAAGTTCATAATTCTCGTTTAAAGTTATATTAACGCAGTTTTAGCAACTAAAACTAAACCAACGCTCTCTTTAGGTCCTTGGTAAATACGGGTATACGTTGCATAATCACTCCATGTCTTCGTGTGTGTGTGTGTGTGCTACCTTGTCTTAAAGTAATTTAATGCATTTTCATTGTGAAATTGCCAGACATCATTTGTTCTAAACATATTGATTTGAAATATAAATTTCAATTTTCACAACGGAAAGCTATTCAATCATTTAATTTTAATTATACGGATTTACAAACTAAAATTTTCAAAGTGATGATGGCTTTAAATAATTCGCAAGGCACATCTTTATATTTGAAAACTAAACGCTTTAGTTTAGAATATTTGACATTGTTTTTATTAATTTTTTAAAGATTTAGGTCGAATATAACTCCTTTTCCATTCAGATTCAATTTCTTATTTAATAACTGAATAAGACGTAAGAGGAAAATCACGTGACTTCCAATACATCATTCGGAACCACCAATTAGATAGCATTTGACTGGACAAAAGTAAGCGGCGACAAGATAAAAATTTCCTCTCCCCCTTCCGCCGTCTCCCTCGAAGATTATTTTCTCCCCAACGGTAGAGGAGGGAACTTGTGACCTCTTTCTGATTGGCGGAATTTTTCCGTTGCTTAGCGCAGTTTTATTTAAGACCTAATAGTGTGCGTTAGTATTGTTGAAGCAGCCGACAGGTTATGTCTGCTAAATTTGATAGGTACATCTAAAGCACCATTGAAATGATTTTATTCGACAAAGTAGTTACTTCAGAATAGTCGATGCAAGGAATTGTCGCTATTAGTTCACATTTTATTGAAATTTTCAGCGAGGGAAAATTTAATTTCAGTTATGGATTACATTTAATTTTAAACCTTCTGATCGTCTTCAAAGTAAAAGAAAAATAGTAAGGTTTTTGAATGAATCATTTGATATTTTTCTTGCGATGCTTTTGTTTTAATACCATTTATTGTCTTATTTTAATGTTATCAAAGAGTTTAATATGATTTGAGCGTTTCTCTTCCTATTCCAGGTGTGTCACGTTTCTTACATATTAGTTATCTTCCCCAGTCCATCGTTTTACCTGAATCATGACTTCGCTCGAAGATTTATGGGTTCGTCGTCGTTAATCCGGTTGCTTCTTTCTGCAAGCTTTGTTTTCCAGTCATCGTGGAGATTGGGCAAAATGAATCTTTGGAGAGCGGAGTCACTTCGTCGCTGGAGCGTCTTGGTGTAGTAAAGGTAGGGAGATGCCAGTTCTTCGCAACAGAGCCCTCCAATTCGTGCATATTTACCGCTAAGTGCCACATTAAGTCCAAGTACGTGAGTTTTCATAGGCAAGGCATTCGATCGCAACGAGTGTAAAGGTCGCGGTGCACGATTAGGAATATTAAAATTATAGGTGGATGGAATTATTAATTTTATTTAATTAATAATAAAGTAGGCATCAATTTAGTACAATTTAGGTGCTGAAATCATAAACTGTAAATAAATCCCTCTTTTCTATTGATCGCAATATACTATGTGATGACCGCGCAAATTCAGCGTTCCGTCCTTAGGAAGGGACGTTAAGCCGTTGGCCCCCTTGGTGCTCTTCGTTAAGAGTAGTCTAATGTCGACACCAGGTTTCCCTCCTCTCTTGTGATTGTGATCGGGGTGGTAGGAGTTATGGCTATAATAATCCAAGAAGTTGATTAGCCAAAACAATTACACACACACACATTTTATTTAAGACCTAATAGTGTGCGTTAGTATTCAAACCTTGCTATCGTCGTTCCATTTTTTAACGTTTCAATACTACGTATGTGGCGCATCATTACGAGTACATAGAGTTTCGTATTGCTCAAGTACGTGTGTCAAACATTTTTAATGCTCAATACAAACTTTTACCTGGAAATTGGGCAAGGTTAAATACGCATTACATCTTTGCGCGGTTTGGAAACCTTTGAGCTTAACAACACCCTGCTAATATGACTTTCGTGAATATAGGGCAGGTCAGTTACTTAATAATTAAACCGTTTAACGAAATGTATTCTGCGACTTAAAATTTTTAGTTGGGAAAGAGCTAGAGATTTTACGTGAAATGTTACGATATTAACTTGGTAGCTTTCTATATATGATAAAGGTTTGGTGTTCCAATTGGCATTTGAAAATTCCAATCCACGTTCGAAATTCTGCACTCTTGATTTGAGTATTCTTAGGAGGTGACGAGCGCTTCGCAAAATCTTTTTTTCGTATGTGCTTACCTCCAACCTCTCCATAACTATTAACTTCTAAGAAAGTTAATGCCTTAACGGTTCCTATTGGATTTCTATTTTTTGATCGTGCTCCAAAGCACATTTTTCCTTCAGATATTGGATTTTTCATTTCCAAATTTATTACTTAAAAATTTTCTAAATCGCGTAGTAGGTGCCCATAAAATTTATTTTTGATACAATCCCATTCTTTCCTTTCAGCTATTGTAAATACCATACGCGTTGTACATTAATTATGGTTTAACATCCGTTTTTCAAAGAAGTTAACATAAGTCAGAAATTATAGGATGTTCCTTGCATGCTAACTCGCGGCTATTGCAAATAATCTGAGACGTTTTGGTCTTTTAAAGATTAACCACATTCAATGAATTCTTCCTAGTTCAACCAAAACAAGCTCGAGCTTTTGGTTAATGCCTTTGTTGTTTGATTATATTGAATTTTTTATAAAAAATAGACAATCCACACGGAATAAAATTCAATATTCGCGCATTTAATTTCTCGAGTTAAATACTTGATTGCCTTCCCTATACCTGTCATTAATTACTATTTCTCTCTTAATTTAACGTTCTCAAGCAACTTCAGCTCAATTTCGTACGAAGAAGATCACTGAACTCAGCTATCTCCATCCTGTTAATCCAACGAACCACTTTACCAGGAATAACCAACGTATGACATCCGAGAAGAATTTAATTTATCTCCCTAAATATCCCAATTAACTAGCTCTGCGTAAATTCACTGTTACGGAAATTGTATTTTCGGTGGAAAAATGAAAACTACAGATCGTACTGTACTCGTAAGCGGTCGTTAGCCCTAGCGGGCGTTTCATACTGTGCATGGCCATTTGCCAATGTTTGTTTCAGGCTCGCATTTTCCTCTATATTTCGTAAAGTACTTAGTGAGCTTTGTTTTTGTACTCCTAGCAGTATTTCACTCTTTGTCAAAATATCTGAAAAGAGATCGTTGAGTGCAATTGGTAGCATTTTCACTAAGAGATACGGTAAGTTAAGTTGAATGCAAAAGAGGAAGTTTTGCGACTGTTTTATGGGGATAAAAAAAACGAAATGTTCGATTTAACATAAAACAATTACGCAAAAAACGTTTTATGCCTTGTTAAGCATGAAATCTTCGAGTGAAATTGTTTCACTAGGAACGTATCTCCAAAAATATAATGGAATTCAATGGAAAATAGTGCAGGCATAATGAAAATTAGATTTGTGATAAGTTTTTTGCGGACGAATTCTTTGGCGAAACAGAGAATAGCTTCTAGTAATTTTACTCTATTCTATGGACTTTATGTCACTTATATTCTAATATGCATTTATTTTTGTCTCGTTGATTATAAACTGTATTGCACGACGCAGCAGTAGCACTAAGCCGAAGGAAATGTTCTGGATATTTTGTCTCCGCATACTATACTAAAAATAAATAAATTAATAAAATAGGTGTTCCATTGATTTTTCAACTGCTGTGACACGTCCTCAATTAGACTCATCATATCTGCTCGGGATTTATTATTGGGATTTTACTGCGAATAAAAAGATTAGCATGGTAAGCATTTTCACAGTACCTGTCGACAGGATATCTCCACCTAGGATTTGAGATAAAGGATTTTAGACGGATAAGGGTTACTGCGGCGTCAACATTTCTAATAAAAGCGTCGCTGGTAAGTGACACTTTTTCTTATATTTTCCGCTCGCCACCGCACCCATTTCCGTCGCATGTCTTCCGTGGACAGGTGGAATCGACCTATCGAATCTAAACTCGTGCCCTGCAAGGAGGAAGGCATTCTTAAAGGGAAGACGGGAAGAAAACGGATGGGTTTAACGAAGTGATGACGGTCGGCTGCGTCAAAACTCCGACGCACACAAAAAATAAATAAAGAGAGGCGAGGGGCGTCCCTCACGTACGCATGGCATGGATGGGGAGAGGGTGGTAAACTTTCTCGAGAAAGGAAGGAGGGGTGGTTTGTGGAGGCGAAGGGAGAGGAAAGGAAGAGAGGAGGGGGGGGGGCGAGAGATGAAGAAGCTAACACCGAAGGAAATCATGGGTGGCATCATAGGGTGAGATATGGAGAGAGAGGGAAAGAAGGAGATGGAATAAAAGAGGGAGAAAGGCAATAATATGAAGAAAGAGAAGCAGAAAGGAAAAAAAAGAGGTAGGAATGGAGAGAGAGAGATGAGAGTGAAATATAGAGATGACAAAGAGGAAGAAATACAGGAGGGTATGTGAGAGAGAGAGTGTGTTAGGGAGAGAGTGAGAGGGAAGAAAAAGAATGATTTTGAGTGAGAAAGAGGGAGTAAGGAGAGAAAGACAGTAAGAAATTATGAAGAGAGAAAGGAGAAAGAAAGGGAGGGAATGGGGAAGGGAGAGAGGAAGAAATTATAATAATAATAATCGTCTTTATTGAGGGCGGTATTTGGACAATCATGTCCATTCTTACATATAACCCTGACGAACACAAACATCCATGTCCGAGGCGGGATTCGAACCCGCGACCCTACTATCCGTTGGCAAATTCTCTAAACAACCAAGGCCGACAAAATATGAAGAAAGAGAAAGAACAGAAAGGAGGAAAAAGAGAGAGAAGGGAGGTGGGGGAGAGATAAAGAGAGGAAAAGATAGGGAGAGAGAGAAGAGAATGTACATGCGCGGAATGAGGGATATAAAGATAGAGAAAGAGAGGGCGAGAGATAAAGAGAGAGGAAAAGATAGAGAGAGAGAAGAGAATGTACATACAAGTTAGGAATGAGGGAGATAGAGGTAGAGAGTTGAAAGAGGAGAGAGTAAGGGAGATGGAAATAGTATGAAGCAGTTGGGGAGGGAGAAAAGGAAGGAGCGGAGATGAAAGGAGAGAGAAATAAAAGAGAGATGAAGAGGGTATGGGTAGGAAAGCATCAGAAGACCCGGGATAACCGGAGACCATGAAGAGGCTTAAAGGGAATAATGGGGTAAGGAGATTTGCTGGCGGCTTATCGCCATCCTCCGCATGCGATGTAACCCTTGATCCTATTCCGTTTGAAATCTCCACGCGCATCACAAAACTTAATGTCACAAATTCCTTTCGTATATCTCGTCTCCGATTTCGCAAAAAACACGTGCGAACTCATGGAACAAGCATTTCAAAAATTTTTAAAAGGCTATAAAATCTTAACGGAGAAGATAATCTGTTTTATCGGATTTTGCCTGCGTGAACACTAGCTAAATCCTGGTTAGATATCCATTTCTTCTGAATTACCATAGTTACGGTTGGTTCTTATTAAAACGAGGTTCGTTTTGTGTTATAATTTTGATTAGATACGTTCCCTCTTGAGCGTATTGTAAAATTAACAGGTTTTTCGTGTTTTTATGTGCGCATATATTCTTAATTGTTTGACAATGAAGATAAGTCGTTTCATAGGTGAAGCGAATACTTTTTGGGTAAACAATAAATTCTTAGTGGAAATAATTATCACAAGCGTAGGAAGTCTTATATAGCAAATTACACTAAATTTAAAATTTCTATGTAACGATAGGATAACATTATCTGGTGATAAACGGCATAGGATTTCAACGTGATTCTACGCGGTCCAGTTGAGATAGAAAGGCTTTCGAACCGACAGAAATTTATCTTACGACATATTAAGCCTGAAATCATTATGTGATGCACTAAAAATAATTTTGTAAATAAAAATTTTCAAGTTCAAATGTAAATGGTATATTTTTTATTCCTAGCAACATTTTACAGCAACAAAAACTTGCAATAATCATCAATTGTGACTGAATGTGAACAATTCTCTATCCTTCTATCGGTCGCGGACGCTGCTTTAAAAAAAATGCTATGGAGTAAAACCTCGATATGCAAAATCTGTTGATACAAAATGTTCATTTATAAAAAGTGTATTTCAGTTCCCTTCTAAAACAAAGGTGCATGTTGCTCGTTATAACGACCACATTATTACACACCTCGCTATCCCAAATCGGGGAAATTTACTTTCCTTGAAGTTCATACTAACAAAGTGTTACTGTATAAGTGAAAATAATCATTCTTTTAAATTAGCTGAAATTTGAAACGCTCTTTCATTTAAGGTGAATGATCATTAACTTTCATATTTAAATTCCCTCTGGCTATTTTGATCATAATAGCGCTACTAACTATAGCTTACCAAGATAACAACAGTCTAGTAAACTCGATGAGCACTTAGGATGAAAATTTATTGCCTTCAGCGATAATTAATGGGTGATTGTTTCTATTTATATTTATAACGGACTGCTCCCGCGAGTAGCTGCTGTGAATTTTCAATCCTCATCTAGTTCACTTTTTAATGGTTTTTAGGGTTTTCCTCGGCTGTCTATTGAATTAAAATCATAGTGACATTTTTTTGAACGGTGATTGAAATTATTGCATTTTTTTACAATTTTCCGTTTGTTCAATTCATACTTATGTTTCATTTAGAAGTCTTCAATTCCTAACTAATAGTATCGAGGCGCTGTTATATAAACGCCGATTTAAAAAATGTATTGATCAAAAAACAGGGATTCAATTACGAACCAAGTAGTAATAAGAGCATGTTTTCGAATTAGTGAAAGGGATCATTTCAAGTCATTCAGTAAAAAAACTTCCGTCGTATTTCCTGTCTATCTTTATATTCTTTCCCCTCTTCGAAGGAAAGGTTCGATCTTCGCTATGAAATTCGACAGTTGCGATGTGGTAACATTAAAATAAAAAGAGATGGTCATAGAAAAAGGGAAGTCTGTCAGGTTGATCCATATGCGGTGAATGATCGGGGAGAGAGGGGAAGTGGATTGGGTGTTGCGCGAAGCAAAAAAACAAATAAGGGTTGCTTAGGCTGTCTTCAGAAATCATCGGAGAAAGGCGTCCCTTTCTCCTCCACTGCTCCTCGAAGGGGAAGATTTCGTCGTAAGGGGGCGCGCATGGTACTGCGGTGGCGAGGAGAGGATGGAGGGAGGGGGAGTGGGAGGAAGGGGTGTGAGAGGGAGGGGAGCGGGAGGTAGTGGGAGGGAGGTACATAGGAAGTGGTAGAGAGGAGATATGAAAGGAGGAAGAAAGGAGGGAGAGAGGGAGGTGGAGGTGTGAAGGGAAGAAGAAGGAATAGAGATAAGATATGGAGAAAGGAAGAGATGGGAGAGAGGGAGGAGTTGAAAGAAGAAAAATGAAGAAAGAGAGATGGAGAGGGTGGGGGAGAGTGAGAGAGAGAGAGAGAAAGAAGCAGTCAAGTAGTGTGGGGAGCTGGTGTAATCTCCATTTCGGGATGACGCAAAAGCCTCTTGCCCCGGCCAATAAATCCGAAAATAAAAATATAAACCCTCCGCTTTTTCCTTCTCCCAACTCATTTTTTTCTTCTCCAAACAGCTTCCCTTTTCCCTCCAATGCGTCTCTGGAGATATCCGCACGAAAAATTCGCGAATCCAGGATGCACATCAAAGAGACGAGAATAGGAGAAGCTTTTAGAAGGGAGTATATATATATATTGATTCCTGAGGTTGAATGGCGTAACATGTTGAAATAATATAAAGGGTAGGTCGTACTTGCGGAAAGTAATACATTAAAAAGTTGGCTTAATGCTACATGGAGACTCAACGCCGTCGTGAGAATCGCCCTTAAATTAATACAGGTTGCATTTTAAATACTCAAAGGAAACTTATCTGGTACATATAGAAAACATATCTGAGGCAGCGGTTTCCTATTTAAACTTATGTAATATGTTTCTAATTCGTTCCCATCCCGAAATATGAAACCTACTAATCTCCTAAATATTGAAACACCGCATTGGTCCGGTTACTGGGCGACCACCAATTTTAGAGGTTCCGCAGAAGTAAACGTATTTAAGGGGATAAAAAATTCTAATTCTTGTTTTAAAACTCAAATTGAGTTGCTTTTAATTTACGATGCATATAAAAATCAATAATACTTAATGAAACACTTCCACTAGAAAGATATGAAGAATCTTACACTTTGCCAGCTTCTGTTTTCGTTCCTTATAGTATTAGCGGATTTCCTCGACCGTAATCATAAGGCTATTGTGTATTTCTCCGTTTACATTAAAAAAATATCGTTTCATAATAGGGAAAATGCGGTGGTAGAGATGAATTAAAATATTTTTTCAAAAATTCAAGATAAAAAATATTACTCGAGTATGAAGTAGAAAGAGGGGTGAAGGAGAACCCATATTCGTTGGAATTAAAGGGTGGATCGCATACTTCTCACTAAACTCGAGGATAGCATGTCATAACTCAATTTATGAAGGACTGTTTTTCAGGTTTATACCAATATTTTTCTAAATATACGGATCCAAACGATATTCTAGAAACGAAAGAGACCAAAGCATCAATAAAAGAGTGGCCGTTGGAAATATCACATGGCGCACTGGGAAAGACCTTCTTTATAAAATATATTGTGTTTACATCTTGAATGTTGTTTGCGCATCCTGAATTATTTCGCCATTTTTGGTATAATTTTTATCGACGGGATGCTGTATAGCATCTTGCATTTGGATCCTGAATCTGTCTCTCCGCGTGTTAGCGAAAGAGGTCAATCCTAACGAGTTGTATGATGCGTTTACCTTGACTTCAAAAATTTGGAGCGCTATTTCGGTTCAGTAACAAACATTATATAAAATTTTAACATATTCCGTCAATTTTTGCTAATTTGGATATGCATTTGATGATATGGGTCGTCAGTTAAAAACGAACTTAGAATCACCCTTTCACTTCGATTCGATAAAGTCCTTGATTTAAACACCCATAGATTAGTTTGAATTCACCAATTTAAATGCGCGCAGCCGTGGAGGAGTTTAGCACGCTTTCAGTATCTTGCAGATGCTTCAGTTGAATAACATTATACGCCACAATTTTTTCAATTAATGCTTCTATGCTAATAAATGCCAAAGTTTAATAAAAATATATGAATTTAATGAAAGTAACTCAAAAGGTATTACGTAATTTTGTTATCTTATTCACTTTTGTATGGCGACGAAAGGGGCTATGATAAATACAAAACCTTTGCACATGGGCGTATGCAGATAAAAATAAAGTAGTACTGCGTTGAAATTGGAATATTTATCTTCGTATAAGACGATTTTCTTTAAAGGCGCGGGGAGGAATAATTTGCTGTCTTAAGTTAGGAAGAAGCGTTTATTAATTGTTCCGATGCCTCCGAATCGATGCAATTTCGAGATAAGTTGAGGTGAGGCGAGATAGCGCGAGTCGACAGAGATGAAATCGATTACGATGTGTAGCACACTCGCCGGTGCCTTGTTGCTCGCCGTGTGTCGGGCACTAAACCGCTTTTTATTTCTCTTACTGGCTTACGTACTTTTTTACGTTACTCGCTTATTTATAGCTTTACACCGGCCTTCGAAATACCCTTCTCTTCCTCCGTGCAATGTTGCCAAACCGCGGTGAAATTGCAGGGATCAAAGCCGCCGATTAAAATGTTTCCTTCGCATTATCCGGGAATTGATTTCTCCAAGAGATTAGTTCCTCCGAGATACTGAGTGGCTTTTTAAAAGTCTCCTATGAGATACTATTATTTAGCGCAAACACTCGCTTGGGAATTTTGATTTTACTTTATATTTACTTTCCTTCTAGATATCGCGAAATTATGGCCAAATCCGTTGTATCGAAATCTTACTCGACCAGATCATAAGCATCTTTAGCATTGCAGGAAAAATATTTCGCTGATTAATAACATCTCTTCGAATCGCTCAAGGACGTTAAATATTTAAGTTGCCATACTTTATACAGCACATTTCCTATACGAACAAACAATCAAGAACAATTATTGTAAAATATCAACAGATTATTTATCATCAAGGTCCAGTTTGGAAGGCTCTATTTTGTGGAAGGATTCCATTTAAATGAAAAGAAACTTGTAAATTTCCACTAAAAGGTTTAATAATCGACCGGTTTCGCCTGTTACAGCATCATCATCAGTGGAAATTTACATGTTTCTTTTTCATTTATATTATTTATCATTACTCAGTTCACTCCTGGGAGACTCTGTAAATACCATAGGGCGCGTCCCTTAGGTGGCGGGTGAGAGAGCTCACCAGATATCGTGGGAGGTCTGAATGTATGTTATTATTAAGAAATATTATAAATAAGTTCTTGGACAAAGGGAAAGAATTATATTTGCTGTTCTTGGGAATATTTTGATACAGCGTCAAGAGCAGAAATCTTGAAAGGCCTTCATGAGTAGGATGTATGCCCCAAAGTAAGAGTTGTTAAAAGTTTGTAAGAGAATGTGAAAGGAATTGAAAGAATGAATGGACTAGTGTCCGACTCGTTCAATATGGAAGAGGGAGCGAAACACGGAGGATATTGTTTGAGTTCTCTTCTATTTGTTAAATCTATGATTAGCGTGATAAAATCGTGTAAAGGAAGAATGGGGGGAACAAAAGTGGGAAATTCACTATTATTTGCGGATGATATTTCTTATATGGTATTAAAATCGCGAGATGTCTGGCGGTCGGTCGTGTGGCACTCGTCTAATCAAGTTGCTAAATTTTTAGGCTGGTTTCCAAAGGAAACATAGCTTTATGATATGGTCCTGTCTCAGTGTGTGTATGCGCGCGCGCGTGTGTGTGTGTGTGCGTGTGTGTCCCCTACTAACAACTTTTGAGGCTCGTGCTGCGAGGGCCTACCTCCGGGCAGTATTTTATTTGGCGAAGATTGAAGTCCTGGGTTCGATTCCAGGAACGTTTTTTGCCCATTTGTTTTACATAGGAAATCTCAAATCCATAGTGCAGAGATGTTTTTTTTTTATATTTTAAAATATCTTAAAATTGTGGTATCGGAGTGAGGTTTGTACTGTTCTAAGGGGAAAAGAATGTGGATTTTAATTCTTATCACTGAATTTTGATAATTGATCGTATTTTCTTGAATTTCTATTAAAACATGGAGTTTTTGCGTTTTAAATCGCATTTATCGGATTGTTGCTATGGAGACGAGTGAACAAAATGGTTATTTTTATGCGTTCTTTGCACGAAGTGAACGCATAATATATGGGATGTCGTTTCCGTCCTTCCATCCGCATTTTAAAACTCGGAAACCGCTGGACCTATTATAATGAAATTTGGTATTGTGGAGTAATGCTAAAATTAATCGACCGATTCCAATTTTGGTCAAAATCGGACAACAATTATGACCACTTTACATAACCTACAAATAGTTGACAATGTTCCTTTGTTTCAACTCGGGAATCGCTTGACGTATTGTGATTAAATGTGGTATTAAGTAGTTTTGCTAATATTGGTCGACCGATTCCAATTTTGGTTAAAATCAGACAATAATGACGACTACTTTACATGAAGACCTACATGTATTTTACAACGTACCTCCCTTGCTTCTCGTTAAATTCTCATCTGTGCGCAAAATATAGAGAACATTGTGAAATCCCAAAGAACGCATTTGGAAACTCTGTGTACTCCGACACCTTTCCAATCTTGTCTTTTCCGCTCGACTACTCTTCAGCAATGGACAGTTGATACAGACATATTAGCGTATAAATAGTAACATTTATTAAATTCGTTTATTTGAAAAAATACATGCAAAATATGTCAGAAAGACATTGTTTTTAGTATTTTAAACCTGATAACGCTCTATTAATTTATGTTCCAATTTGTATCCATCATTGATAAACTATGAACTACAAGTGGTATTTATGGCATGAGAATTCCTTGGAATGACTAACACATACTGAAACATTTCTTGTCAATATACATAAGTAATCAATTCTGGACGTCAACTTTGGGAAACCAGCCTGCATTAGTCCTGGTTTGAACTTCTTGTTTATGGTTAGGAGTTTGAAGGACAGGGGGTGTATGAATATTTAGAAACGACGATAAGCCATGATGGGAAAATAGACGCAGAAAATTCAAATTAGAATAAAAAAAGCAGCATAGGTATACTTACAACAGAATAATGTCATCACAGAGAAGAGAGGTTGGACAAAAAACTATAAAGCAAATGCATAATGTAGTATTCGTTCCCGCATTAGTTCATAGGCGTGAAAACTGGCAGGTTTTGGATAAACATGTGAACAGAAAAGTGACGACGGAAATGAAATACCTGAAGCGTGTGATTGGTAAACAAAAAGAGATTGGGTGAAAGAGTTAGGGAAGCGGATAAGTAAAGGGCAATGAAGTGCAGAATAGAAAAGAAGCGTCTCAAGTGGTTTGGGCATGTCCAAAGAATGTGCCCGGAATGATGTGTGACTGAAGGAAAGAGGAGAATATGGCAGCCAAGAATAAAGTGGGAAGATTGCATAGAAGGGATTGTTCGAGATGAAGAGATCGGGCCGAATGGAGAAGATGGGCTGAGGCCAAGAACGCCCCGACGCTGTAATAACCTTTTCCACCAACAGGAGTTAATTTAAGAGTTGCATCGACCTGGAGGGCTACTTGCTTAGGCAGGCACTTGCTTCTTTAAGTATGCACCCTGCCTAACAATTGTGCTTCATTTTAAGAATGAAATAATTCCTGTACTCTGTACAATTATTTTTCGGAAAATTTGACCTATGTTGTTACCATTGTTACATACAAACAAGTGAAATTTAATCAATGCCGTTGGATCCATTTTCGAGAAAATCGCCTTCTATATTTCGAGCTTCATGTAAATAACTTCATTTTTAACCAGTTATGTTCATATTCACCGGCCACCGAGATATTGGTAAGAACTTTTAAGTTTCAAATATACAAAAATACGCCTAACCCACTTGGGTACTATTGAACGGCACAAATAGACGTTATGCTAAAAACAACTTTTCAGGACACCTAAAACCTACGCCCTCGTTGAAATCTCGAGGTCGATGTTTTCGTTATCACAGTAATTCCCCTACACTAAGTATATGTGAGAGAGTGAATAAAAGGAACGAAATGATTGTTTCTGAATTACTGAATATACTTTATAAAGAACCATAATAAAAGGCAGTTGTGCCTTTGAATGTAACGCTTCCGGTCACGTCTCTGGTGGCGAGTTATGGTTATGGTTTTTAATTAAATTAATTTGAGAAAAGGCAATCTCACATAGATATGCGGGACCAAAAAGCGCCTTGTGCTTTAAGGCACATTTATAAATATTTCGATTTATTCACTAATTTCCAGAACTTTCCGAAGTAGTCAAGTCCCATGCCTATATTTTACTCCAGCTGAATCGTCAATATTTCCATTTCTACATCGTTTCGGTCGACATCAAAATATTTTTCCATAGCAACTGATAGGCCAGATTCACTTAGGTCGACTTCTAAAACTAATGGATTAGTGATACATGTTTGAAGGAACATTTAGAAACTTTGTAAAAATAAAATTCGAAATTTTACTTCGCTTTTATTCTGTAGATAGTCGTGGCGACTTTCAGATTTTTGAAACCTTACGAGGGATACTTGAAATCATCAGGCGGGTTACTTAATCATCACGCGGGCGACCAGTTGCCCGCGAGCGACAGGTTGGAGGGAAAAAGCAAAAGAAAAAGAAGTATCCAATATACTTTACGCACGTAGTGCATCCTTTCTGATTTTTTAGAATTATTCTTCCATTTAAGCAGTTTTTGCGGATGTTTATTTTAAGAAAGATTAACAACGACGACTTGATCAGCAAAATTGAAAATATAAAAGTACATCAAGTTGCACGAAGTAAAATTTTACTACGGTCAAGTATTCGACTTAGAGCCATTTTCAGACTTGTTATTTATAAACCAAAACCATAATCATGGCAAAATATTATCATTTAGTTTACGAAGTACAATTTTTCGTAAAAATTATATTTCATAATGATTCACAAAATATTGCGACGTCTGCCAGACCTCATAAATGCGGTTTGACGCTTTTCATTCAAAACGCAATATGGGTGATATTTTTTCGTGCCATTCTCACGTAATATCGTAATTTCTCGGGAATTTCGACTAATTTTACGAATAATTTCGCAGCAGCAGCCGTCGCGAGAGGAAACGCTCTTTTTTCTCAATCGCCCTAATTATTATTTTATATTATGAAACAAACTTAGCGAACCACGGCAAGCAAGACATATTATGCACATGTGTAAGGAAAACTGGTTCCGAAGCGGAAAGCAGTTAATATCTTCCTTGGAGAATATATTGAAGACCGTTTCTCACGCTTTACCCACTCAATTCCATCACACCTTCCTCCTTTCGTAAAATTTTCGCGCGCGCTACGTCCTTCAGGTCCTGAAATCGTGCTGACAACCGAAACTAGCCTATGGGAAATACAGACGCCTTGCTGTCCCAAATTTGCGACTGGCGCGGATACTGCGTGGAAATAAATGTTTAGTCAGCAACTTTTTTTTATTTCTTATAACTTTCACTCCCCGATTGCTTTGGTGTGAGGTCATTATGACGGAAAATAAATCGCAACGAGGTACTCAAGGTCACACTTTTGCTCGGTAAATTAAAGAGGGGCTTTTTAGTTTCGCGAAATAAATTGCTGCTCGAGTAAAATAAAAGAAATAATCATCAGTCGTCCATTTCTCACGGCAGACATTGCGTTTGATTCTTTAATGCCTGCTCTTCGAATATAATCGTGAATGTTGAGAATATATTTTTTCAGATTCTCATTCCACAGAAATATTGAAATACTCCGTAAAAGTTTTCCTTTATTTCGTTTTTAGTAATTTTCAGTCATTTTCTCATTAATTAAAAAACTCCATTTTCACAAGATTAACGTACTCGAACGGAAATTCTATCAAATAGACTAATGAATTTAAAGTGTCGTTTAGTTTTTTAGTGCAGTAATGCAGTTAAAACAGTTCAAATTTTAATAATTTTTGGTTCTTCCCGATGACCGTGAAACTGTTGACAAAATCCGATATGAACTCTGTGTTAATATTTTTCCTGCCTTTATATTATTTAGCTTTAACGCCCTATAAAATAGAGTAAAACTGGAAGAATAATTTAAATCACCCAGATGGTTAGGCTATAGATGCAAAGATTATAAAAATATCAACTGTCCAAATGGCCGAAGCCTAGGAATTGTTTCCAGTCTTTAACCAAATCTTTTCGACTTTCAGAAATGGAATTTTAAAGAGATTTCTAGTATCACGCATGCATTTAGAAAGGGAGAAAATTCAAAGCGTTCTTTTCAGGCGTTTCGCAACACTTGACCTTTGAAATGGCAATTGTGGCATTGTGCGACCTCGCACACCTCCGATGGAATCTCCAGTGCACCGAGGATTGTATGCACTAGGAGAAGTACGCGAAAATAAGCAAAAACACTAAATACCTATCTGTGCGACATAATAATACGCGCAAACACGCATAAATAAGTCTGCACATTTTCAAAAATAAACACTTAAGCATCAATAATTGAAAAAATAAATGCTTGTCTTTGGTACCTATCTCCGATAACCACAGCAAAGATATTTTCGTAGCCTTGCCATAACTACCTAAGATTAGTATTTATTTATTAATTTTTTTATACTTAAGCGATTATTTTTGATTTTTCTTTCTTCCATGAGACGAACTCTATTACTCTCTAGTGCAGTGTTTTTCAAAATTTTTGTATCGCGTCTCAGACGAAGGAAAGGCAACACGGAGAAAAATGTTCCGAATGGAGCTTTCAGTAACTCTAGATAAAAAGTAACTCATACTAAAATATTGGAATTTGTATAATATTTAGTTCCTTTCCATTCTTGACACATTTCAGCTGGTTATGCACCGAGTTCTAAGATTTTCCTCATGAGCCTGGCTACCCAATACTGGATCGCGTCCCGTTCTTTGAAAAACAGCGCTCTAGGAAATAAGTAGGGATGCATACATATTGCGTGCGTCACTCCTACCGTTACATTTCCATACCCATTCCAAACCATGAAGCACGTGAGATGACTTGTTTTATGTAAGCCTGAAGGTAGAGACGTTACGAAACAACAGTAAACGTCATGTACAAGTGTCCCAGTCGGGTAATAACATTTTCTGCGATTTTTATTCCAATTCTTAATTTTCAAATTGGGATAATGCTGTAAATTTTCCCGGCCATCTGCATTTGTATTTTTTCACATAATTCCTTTCGTTGGACGTAACTTTCCTATTGCATTCAAGAATGCATTTTTCCTAATGCCAACTCCGAATTTCCCGCATTACGCTGATGTCGTAATTCTCCGTTGTTTTAGTTTTTAAGTTTAAGAACCGGACATATCCAGTTTTGACTGCTCGTAGGAGGTGACTCGATTTTACTAACATTCTGTTTTTCCGTACAACATTCCACGCTCTCTCTGTCACGTATTTTTAGTAATAGACGTTAAACCACAAACGCTGCTTCCTGGTCTATTACAGCTGTCACCTTTTCCTTCCTTTCTTTCAGAAGAAGCGTAAATGTCATTGACCATCCGTCAGCAATTCCTGCTTTTGTTGTCGCCTGTAAGTAATTTCTGGTGTTTTCCATGAGATCACGTAAAGTTTGAGTCATACTTCCACTATGACTCAGTGGAAATTGTGATATATAGATCGAAGAAAGATTTCGTGGTAAATAAGAAGCAAGATGACGAAACGGTGATCTTGATAAAGAATAATTCTCAGCGTTTCTTTCTTCTAACCAATGTTAAATATATTTACCGTAAATTAATAGACTTAATCATTCATAATAATTTGATTCTAATCTTCAAATAAAAGGTCCCAAATATAAATATAATACAAATATTTAGCATAAAAAGTGTTATACTATGCATGCGATAAGTTTGAATTGCGGTAGGTTGGTAGTATATAATGCCGCTTCCGCCGTGCAAAATTGCTGTCACAATTACGATGTGCTGGTGAGCGTAAATATTTTATGGGTTGTTTAGCACGTGTAGGATTTTATGATATAAATTTGTTATGGCACTTTATGCACTTTGCCTACTTTTTTAGTATTAAATGCGTTTTTCCGGCACAGCATGCAGTTTTCTTTCGATTATCGTCAGGTTGTTTCATTTGTTATGTAATAAATTTACTACCTAACTAGGGAGATGCCCGTTGAAATTCAACGGGAAAGGTTTTTGTGAAATAAAAAATTAACATAAATTTCTCTTGACTTTCTTTGGATGGCAAGAAAACAAACTTTCGTTCTTTTAGACATTCGTTGTTTTAATTTTCGAACTCCTACGATGATTCTAAGTACCTAAGTTTAATATGCGAATGATTAATATTCTACATTTAAATGTACTCCTTCTCGTAAACAACGCAAGGAGTGTTGTTTACATTGGTTGCTATGAAAAGAATTTCTCCTCTCTCTCGTACTAATTGTAAGAGCATTCAAAGCACGCTTTCACCCATAAGGATTGAAATGACAATAGGATTTCGAAGTTTAACATGTAATGGGTTGGCATGGCTGCATCCCGTTAAGATGGCAAGATTTCCCCAAAACATGTGAATTAAACATTTAACATGAGGAATTTCGAACTGTAGGAAGGAATAGATGAACGGAATAAGAAACTTAGTAGTTTTATCTTTAAAATGGGCTAGATCCGAAGATCACAGATGAATTCTTTCTAATTTAGATCTCAAAAATAATAAAAGCCAGTAAGTCAAAAAGTCGATTTTTACGTGTTATCATATGGAAAATGGAATTTCCTACCTTGGAATCGAACCTAGGACTTTTTTGAGATTTATTTTCGTCATCTTACAATATGTGAGTCGATCATTCTTGCCAAATATCAAAAATTAATCTCGTTCCATTATCGAGTTATTCGCATTTTTATAGCGTGACAGAGGGAGTCACAAAGGGACAGAAGTAGCATTTTATTATTGTCAGATTACCTACTCTATTCGTTGTCTGATTTGTAGCTGTATTTACACCATATTTTGCGTATGTACTTTTGGTTTTATATCTTGTACTAGCGGAATTACCCGTTGAATATCAACGGGACTTTGTAGTGTGATTAAAATATAACTTCTGAGGTGTGTGTGTGTGTCTGATTATTGTACGTTTCGAGTAAATGTAATTGTTTGATTAATTAATAAATTCCTGAAAATCATTTGAATTCTCTCAGAAAATGAAGCGCTTGAAATTTATTACATTCTGGCATCAATATACGACTTGATTTGCCACTCTTTGGCTCCGTTATTCTTCCTCTTCGTGTGTTTACTGAATAATAATATTCTTCAATTATTAACGTTGCAATCTATTAAGTTTGACATTGCGCGAAGCGAATAACGTAATTCTTTCGTCTATTTGAAGGTTTAATAGACGCTAATTCAACCGGAGGCAACAATGCGGGACGCCTTGGCAACACCCGGAAAGAGTTAGAAAAAGCGATAACATTTCAAAAAGAAATGCGTGTTTCTGAGATATTATTCCGTGCAACATCTAAAGAATAAGATATTTTATAGCCTTAGCCGTCGAATAAAATAAAAATGGAGAAATGCGGTCCATATTTACATATTTTAATGCATGAAGGAAATAAACCTTGCACCTTGAAAAATCGAAAATCCTGTGTAAACTTATAAGAAAATATAATTGTCTCCCGGAGTCAAATCCGGGACTTTTTCCGGGATGTTTGATTTTTCTAGAGACCACCTCATGGGAGTTTAACGATTGTGCAAGTTTCAGCTCTTAATTCCATTGGGAAATGTCCAAAAATACTAGGATAGACAGACAGACGGACACTTGAGAATTATTATATAAGGAGACACTTGAGAATTATTATATAAGGATTCCTTTACATATTAATTACTTTTCGCCGGCACTAATTTCACAGTTTTGCGCATACCATCTTTTTATCTTTGGTTAGAAAAATCTAACAGATAAGATAGTCTATAAATTCTTTCTTCCATGTAATGCAGCCGACTGTTTAACTTTCAGTGTTAAAAAATTCATAACTAATAAAGAATAAATCTGTTGGTTGCAACGATAATTCTATATGCGTATGCATGTTTAGGCGTTCTTTACACAAAGTAAACAAAGAACGCCTTATGGTTCCGTCGTGTCCATCCGTCTGTCCGTCCGCATGTTTCATCTGCGAAACTACTGGGCGGATGTTCATTAAATTTTGTATTTAGGACATAAGGGCAAAGAAAATAAGAAAATGATGTAGCCGATTTCAAGAAAATTAAACAAGAAAATCGTAATTCACTTTGAACTTAGAAAAATCTTCCCGTGTTTTTTAATTTTTGTCAACGAAAGCAATCTAGTAGCAACAGAAGTAAACAATATCTGCGTTGAATAACTAATTAATGTAATTTTCTTTCGTGCGCACGCATCACATTTAGTAAGAGAAGGGAACTGGATTGTCTATTTTCTTTACATATACACAGCTTTCGTAAGTGAAAAGAAATGGGAAATTCATAATGAAGGAATGTGCGTGAGCATAAAGATTATATTACTACCATTCGAGTGAGGTGTGTCTAAAGTAATTGTCGATTGTTTTATTAAGTACAACCGATTAGGATATAAATCGGAGAATCAAAAATTCGATATTTCTTTGGCATTCCAGGTTTTAGACATTATACTAACCCATTAATATTTATCTTTTTTGATATGATTGCAGAAATCGTAAAGAACGCCTCTGCCTCGCATGTATGCACGCATGGTGTGCATCTCTCCTTTCTTGTTACATATGTATTCATGCTTCTTTTCCCTCACTATCCCTATATCTTGCCCTTCACTAAAACTTAAACATTAGAGATATATTCCCGCATCTCAATTACTTTGAATTTATATTAAATACGGCATTAATAAGAAAATAAAAAATTTAAAAACAAAATCGATAAAGATGTAAACGAAACAGCAGAATATCCTGTTTCTTATGCAACCAAATCAATTTTTATACAAATGCTGGGCTATGACAACTTCGCGTTGCGCACTACCTGACGTTAAGGCTCCCAGCAGCTACGCTAAATAGCCAAATGAACTCAACCGTGATATCTTTCCATGTGGCAATGACATAGGTTCGAATTATTCAGGCCGTACCGCTTTCCAGCCCGCCAATTGCTCCGACCAAGCAAAATGGTGACTTTTCGCATTCTTTCGAGAGGGAAATCTTTCAACCGCGTTTTTTTCTCTATTTGGGAACGAACATAATGGCACGCGCGTTATATGACCTCCGTCAGAACGTGCCCTTTGAGGCGAGCGCGTCGCTTTTCGAAAACAAAAAAAACGCGCAAAAATCAGACGGCGGCCCGAAATACCAAGGACAAATGTTGACCCACCGCCGCCGCCGCCGCTGCTTCTGTCGGCTCAAATCCCGTTTCGGAGCGCATTCATCCACCCTCAGACGTCTGCACGGGGCAGGGAGCGGGGGAAGAGAGGAAAGACGGTGGGAAAGGAGTGGGGGTGTATGTGGCAGACATATAAGAGGGTGCGTTCTGCAAAAGAACGGGTTTTTCGTATCTCTCCGCACGGGGGGAGATGGGGTTGAAGGGAGAGAGAGAGAATTTACCAATGAGCGCTGTCGTAATTGGTGGTAAAAAACATATAACGGGACATCCGCCTCGCGAGAGAGTGAGAGACATAGAGGGCCTTGGTGTGTTGCGGAAACAGACGAAGAGCGCGGGGCGTAGATATCTCTCGAGAGAAAGACTTTCGCATGCGTGTAAGGATGCACGATGTTGTGGTGCTTTCTTGGGTGCTACTAGAAGAACTTGTTATCATAGTAATATATATAACAAATACTATTTGTATATTCTAAAAACCAATTTTAATACGGGTATAGCATTTTCGTTGAAATGGTATTCTTTACATCTCTCTCTTGAAGTGTAATAAATATATCGCATTCGCGTATACAACTACACACACGAATATGTATGTTTGGGCGTATATTCACAACCTAAAACAGCTGCATGTATCCTTTGCCTTTTCAGGACTTGCCGCCAATTTTTTACGAACCTAAACAATCCAACACTCTTTCAAACACATTATAAATACTTTTATACTTTGCCATCGGAAACTGAAACTGCATGCACCATGATGATTTCCTTCCTAAATTTTTAAGATGCATTTAGGCACGTATTGATAAAAAATTTCGTATGGTATTGTCAGTAATTTATGTGCACAATTAATTAATAGCTAATAAATTAAAAATCAATGGAGAAAATTGTCATAAAAGCAACATTCGTCCATGAGTATGGAATTTCTAGAATTATGTAAAATTGCCGAGAATTATATTCGAAACCACTTTTAGCCTAAGATCACACTTTAAAAATTGCTAAAGGAAAATATTTTTTGTCGGCCCAAAATAAATCGAGTCTGAAGTGGTTAAAAAAATATTTCAGTTAAATAAGGAATCTTTAGAAAATTTGTAAGATCTTCCTCCTAGTATTTATACTTCCCGCTATTTAATATATGCTATAAAATTCAATTTGGTTGCTAAATCTCTCTCCTTACGGCAGGGAACAAATTTCCCCGGATCCAGCGTGAAATGAGGATTGCGACGTTTCGCGGATAAAAAGTTCCAGGGAAGATTGATTGAGAAACACACACGCACGCCTCTCTCTCTCTCTCTCTCTCCGTTTCCCGCCGAGGATGATCTGTCCCTCGTATGCGTTCCTACTACTGAGTTAACTCGCGCGGCAGTGAAAGCTTTTGTCTGCAACGTGACGGCTAGCAAGGTGTTTTTAACGCTACGGAGAATGCGGATCACGTCACCCCTTTTTGCTTCGCGGGTTTAATGACATCATAGAAACGCCGCTAACGAACGCGGATAAAAAAAATCTCGCGGAAAATAAAATAATGGGCGGGTAATCCATTACAGTGAAAAGAGGAAGAATGTTATTTCGTTAGTTTTAAAGCGAATTGACTCTGTTTTAAGAAATCGTCTCAAATTACCCTCAAATCTAATATTCTGCTCTACTACTCTGGCTGATAGGTGTGTTCTATAAAAGTAAATTGTTAAACGATACTCTGAATATGAGCCCATGTCTGTTAACCAGGGATTAATTTAAATAATTAAAAATATCGTTTTACTAAATTTTTTATGGAAGTGCGTAAAAAAGGTCGAAAAGATTCTAAATTAAGCCTTAGCGGGAAAAAAATGACAAACCTTGTGAGTGGGTCCTTTAAGAGTATTTAAGGGATTGAAATTAATATAACATGAGATAGGACGATGTTATATGTCGAATTTTTCGTCCATAAAACGTTTTTTCTATTTATTACTTTCTCCATATACGAAGTTTAGAGAAAGTATTGTTTTCATGAAAAAATCGAACTCGAGATTTCAACGGAAATGCATGTTTTAAGGTCCCCTGAACACGTTCTGACTAGTTTCGCGATGATGTCTGTGTGTATGTCTGTCTGTCAGTCTGTGTGTCTGTCTGTGTGTCTGTCTGTCAGTCTGTCTGTCAGTCTGTCTGTCAGTCTGTCTGTCAGTCTGTCTGTCAGTCTGTCTGTCAGTCTGTCAGTCTGTCTGTCTGTCTGTCAGTCTGTCTGTCAGTCTGTCTGTCAGTCTGTCTGTCAGTCTGTCTGTCAGTCTGTCAGTCTGTCTGTCAGTCTGTCTGTCAGTCTGTCAGTCTGTCTGTCAGTCTGTCTGTCTGTCAGTCTGTCTGTCAGTCTGTCTGTCAGTCTGCCTGTCAGTCTGTCTGTCAGTTTGTCTGTCAGTCTGTCTGTCAGTTTGCCGGTGTGTCTGTATGTAATAGATTTTTGTGGGCGCTCTAACTCAAAAACTGTTAAACAGATCAACACAAAATTTTATATTTAACATTTTTATAAAAGTTAAAAGATGTGATTAGTTTTTGGTAAAAATCGGTCGACCGAAAGTGGGTGTTTACTCTTGTCACCTATTTTGAAATATTTGCTTTAATATTTGATAAATGTATTAGAATAAAAGTTGTAGGAAATTTCATTTTCTACAACCTTAGTTTGATACATTTTTCCATATAATGCATTGTTTAAAAGATATATTATTTTTTAGATGCCACCACCACGCCACCTACCGAAGACTATTGTTAACAATTGACGCTTAGTTACGTCTTAGTAACGCTCTTTTTTTATTTTCTTAATTGTCAACCGGAATTAAATATTGACAACGATCCCAGAGCTAACAACGTAATTTGCCATATAAATATGGAGAAAGTCATGTGTTGCCCACATCAGTTTATTTGATAAAACATGTTGCTCACCGGTAATTGTTATCTGCCAAAAGTCAATTTTTAAATGAGATACACATATAAAGTTTTCTTAGACTCTGAATTTAGTAGTATACAATTGTATTTGGAATTTTCTGTTTCTCCAAATTCAACAAGATGTTTATAATAGATCTGGGAGAAAAACATTCGCAGTTGCTTTTGTTCCCTCAGCGAGGGTAAAGAGAGTAATTGTATTAATTACGGTTAAATCATGAAGTTATCAAAACGTGGCACAATTCATCAATCTCTCCAGTGGTGGATGCTATGGTAACCTAGCCTCCGAGTCCGAAAATTCTTTTTCGTAGCAATCACTTTTGCGTCGTTGCGATTTACCACGCGGGCCTTCTGATGCTCATCTTTGTATTCGCACGTCGTTTTTTTTTCGTTTCACGAGAAAATACGGTCTCATTTTCATCAGGGCCGACCCATACTCTCATTTCGGGGTGAGTTATGCAATCCATAAATCCACATCGAGTTTTAAATGGCTGCGATTGACGTGGGTGGACGGGAGAGAAAGGGAGAAGAGAAGAAGAGAGACTGGAATAAGAGACTCATTATCATCCGCGTCAATTTGGAGCTCTGACGAAATGGCGTTTTGCGTTTTCGAAGTTTTATTTTCCACCGCGTATTCACCATTTGGACTCCGCGCTCATTCTACGGAGGGATAGAGAGTTCTGAGGCCGTGGGCCTTCCGCTCGATTGCACGGTTTTGTCCGCTGCCCTTCCGAATCCGTAATCAACGTAATTGAATGTGGCTGAAAAAGAGCCGCTAAATCACTCCGAGGGCGATGAATCAATCGGTCAAATACGACCGTAAAAGTTAAAATTACCCTATCTCTCTCTCTCTCACACACACACTAAATTAAAATAATTTGATGTAATTGCTATTTATGCGGTGTATGAACGTTTATATAGCTCGGATCGTTTTTCGTCGAAATTTTTAAAGAGGTAAGCGTGTTTGAATAATAATAACAAAAGTACGACGGTTTCGGATAGGTAATAATACTCTCTGATACACGCTGCGAGAGATCGAATAATGTATTTTATTTCGCGCCCTTAAAACTTTCGCGTCGTGTATATAGCGATTCTAATTCGTTGTTGGATTCATTTAAACCTGATGCTTTTCCTTCCCACTCTGCATTTTTACCCATATTTTGAACTGTTTTACGAGTGGAGATTGTTTTTACGCATTGAGTGATACCGGAATATTTGAAAATCCTACAAAATATGGTTTTTTGGCGCTCAGAAGAGAGGTTTGAAGATATTATAGTGGCATGCAGCGCAGAAGTATGACATTTTTTATCCTTTTTTATTTTTTAAGGTTAAAGTAAAGTTAACTTAAAAGGGAGATTTGGAAGATATTATTATGGCAATCAATGCCTATAATATGATTAATTAAAAACATCATTGTTTATTTTTTAGCAAAATAACAGGCAAGCCAGCTTTAATTCACGCACATATTATGTGCATGTGAGTGTTTGTGAATCGTATTTGAATTAATAGGAAGGCGGTAGTTCTTATGGATCCATAAGATCACGGATAAGGAATTAATTATTCGATCGAGAGTTTATTCATGTCGTTATGCAGCCTTCATACGCGACGTGAAGTAAGTCGTTTCTATTTTTTTAAACCAATTTTATCTGGAGATTCGCTCGCCGGAAACGACAACAAAACATTAACGTGCCCGCCAGTTCACGTGCGCCGACTGGATAATCCTCTTCTCCCCTTCCTCCGCCCTTCAATATTGCTCGATTTCGCAAAGGAGCTGAGCAAACCGCAAGAGATCCCGTACTTACGCTTCACAACGTTATAGGACGAGATGAATAAATTTACCGTTCTTTCCGCGTCAAGTCTCCGCGCGCCCCGTGTACGATCCGCTAATCACTAGTATGGCGTCAGGGCATTCTTTAGGGTCGTGGCGTACGATGATTCATCGCCCCTTTTCCCTGTGGTAGTCGTCTCTCGGCATTTAACCGTAGAAGAGTGCCGTCTATCCCTTCTACTCCCTTCGAGACCTTGCTTTTTAAGACCCGACCTTCGCAAATCTTTCCTCTCCCCACCACCCTGCGAGGAAAAGGAGGAGGAAGCGCTTGATGAGCGCGCTTGCCCCGCCCCCTTCCACCCACCCTCCACCCCCTCTGGCGGCAGAAAAAAAAATAAAAAAAAGAATGGATCTTAAAAGCGAATACATCTCGCTGGATACCGTCCAGGACAAGAGATCGAATGAGAGATACGGAGGCCAACAATGGAAGAAAAAAAACTTTTATGCCGCTTAATGCGTGTACGGCTTAAAATACCTCGTTAATTCCGAGCTTTGTATTATTCTTCTCTCGTGCCTTCTCCCTCCCCTCGCGGGAATCACTGGAGGTACATCGAGATGCGAAGGAAATTGTAATTTATTCGTTCGCTCGTTCTTTCTTTTATTATTTTCGTTTAGATCTCCGAAATCGCCGTTCATTGTTTGGACGGGATGTTGAATTATTCATGGAGGAAGAAGTTGTTTGCCCGTTCCCTCGTTAGAATAAGCTTTTATTTTCCAAAAATCATCAATTTTTAAGGGGGGAAATGGCAAATGTTGGCTCCTTTGTTTTATATTTGGCGGAATGATGTTCATTGGAGCCCGACGGCCCAAATCTCGAAGATGAAATAGCTCGAGTGAGCGATCGAAATCTATAACATGCAGGGATGTTTTAAAGTCCTAAATGAGCCTAAAAATCTTTAGCTAAGTAAAACTATCTAATGCAGGGGTGGGCAACCCGTGACTCGTGAGCCACATGTGGCTCAAGCGTGCTTTATTTTATGTCATATCGTGAAGCTCTTTTGATTTAAATTCAAAAATAAATAAAGTCCAAAATATTGTATTTACCGAGAAACCAAAAAGAATAAGCTAGGATAGCAATGGTTAACCGATAACAATGATGCGAAAAAATAGATGGAAAGTAGCAAATGCATTTCAATGTTTAATAAATTTTTATTTCTATGGCTCATTAAAAACATTTTTTTTTCTTCGAGTGGTTCTTTGCTAAGATTGAGTTGCCCACCCCTGATCTAAAGGCTATAACAAATAACTTCATTAAACGCCCTCCGTACCATGTCTCCTCCGGTATTTGGTAACATTTAAATTCCGTCGGTTCGGTTGTTAATGTTAAAGAGAGCAGAAAGGTTTTTATTTAAAAAATTTAAAATATATACCATTGAAATTATGAATTTATTTTTTTGTATTTTTATTAACTAACCAACGAGGAAATAACTAAATATAAGCAAATTAAAATTCAACACAAATTCAAGTTGATATTTATCAACAACATATATAATTTTTCTTTTGGGATACAGCAAAAATTTTAATTTTAAAATTATTATTCTACCTACTAATTTTTTAAACATAAAAATCCCAAAATTCAAATGAAAAAATGTTTTTTTAACGATTCCATTGTTAGTTTGAATGCTCTTCTTATCTAGGCGAGCACTCTGTAGATCCTTTTTGAATTAATGTCGTACTTAAAATTTAATGCTAAGGTAACTTGAATCTCGTAGTATTATATTCTTTAACATAGCAATTATGTACTTTTCTTAAATTTAAAAGCTATCTTGTAAGTTACACAATGAGCCACAGGAATAGGGAAATTTTCAAAAAATGTTCATACTAAATCATAATTTGCTTTCTCAAATACGAGATATTTAAAATCAGTATACATAATTCGTGCAGTTTACTTGCATATAAGTACAATACTTCTTCCGCCTTTACAAGGAATATTTTCCATAAAATTGCCGCGAACCGCAAGTCATTAGAGTAACGGACTTGGCTAGGACGTATCGTTTGTGACCATGCTTTTTTCGTGAGATGGTTATATTAATGTCAATTGTATGACCAGTAGGTAATGTTTATGAACTGTGATTTGCATGATGCGGAGTGGAGCGCGAAGGCAGTTTTCTCAAGTGAGGGGAGCGCGTCTTTGTAATTTTTTGAAACCACTGAATTAAAGCGTTGATTTTGGAGAAAAATTATTCATGAAAATTTTTAAAGGCTATTCGGGCAGATCTGATTTTCCGTGCGCTTAAAGTTTCCATTCTCAGATAATTTGTTCAGCAATTTAATTTAATTCTCTTTATCACCCAATACGATCGCTTCAGATCGAAGGACATCCTATCCGGAACCGATGGTCAAAACAGTCGCCTATGAATTAGAACGTAGAATACTGTTCCTGTGTGAATTCCTTCTTTATTGGCACTTTATTGCACATTTAATCTTTATTGCACGGCGTTTAAATTTTCCAGTAATCCATGATGTCCGGAGTTGAATACCCAGAATGTTGATAATTAGCTCTGACTTCGTATTTATATGAATCAATCGAGAGCTATAGATGATAAAACAAAAATAAAATGCATTGTAAATATAAAACACTAAGAAATTCAGTGAAATAATTATTTTACAGCATATAATTTTTTCTTCTAAGGAATATTTATTCATTCCCTAAACAAAATCAAAAATGTGCGTTATAACCAAACTGGTAATTGAATACAAGGTGGAATCTAAAAAGGATACAAATGCATATTTGTAAATAAATATAAGGAAAAATTAGTCAAAGACGGTACATTCCTCCAGTAAGCTTGTTATATTTTTCTCTCCGTCGTTAACTTTACTTGAGAGCCATGCGTACTTATGATGACGTAGTTCGTGTTTGGGGATGTGTTCATTAACACAGTACAACAACCAGCTGATGGCTGTACCAAATATTTTCAAGTGGATGGCCTTCCCAAATGTGTTTACAGAGTCTCATCTTTCGGTCAAAGCTAGAAACATTGTTATTATCAAAATATTCACTTTGCGCAAAGAAAAATATACGTACGTCCATCAGTCAATGCATTTTATGCACATATGTAATTACACACGCACAATAAAGTTAAGTATACTGGAATTCCGTAAACGGATGACTGATTGAACGTCTATAAATCCTTTCTTTTAATATATTTAAGAAGTTTGCATTCGTGTCACGCCTGATGATCATTCATAACCAGTAGCGGATTTGTAATAAGGCCAACGTAGGCAATGGCCTAGGAGCGGCTGGATATCGGAGCGGGAATAAAAAAATATTATTGCGCAGACTTTTGATGAATTATTAATTATGATCCGCAGACGTACGGATGTGCAGACAAAACATATACATGAGCGAAGTTTTAGGAAAAAAATGCTATAAAGGGGAAGGAAAAATTATTTAGCCGAGAGGCGGAAAATTTACAATTCCGCCATTGTTCATAACGGTTCATATATTACATAGCATCATAAGTGTAAAGCATCAGAGCTATAGAGATTAATTATAAAAAAATATGTTTTACAAAAATTATTTTCAGAATCGATCTATAAAGTTATCATTGAATAATAGATAAAGGTTGTTTCCTTTAAATTAATAAAAAAGTGTTCGTCATTGAATTTCAAATGAAAATACTACAATGTTTAAAAAATATTTTATCAATAGATTTTCCAGCAGTTCTCCATCGTTTTTCTCTGATCTTCGATGATTAAATCATGGAATTAAAAATTATAATTCTCTAGAATGTTATACGTTCTCGTTCGTCATTTACTAGTGCAAAAATGCAACTTTATGTATATGTATAAAGCGATCGCTATTTAATTGCAAAATCACAGATTTCCCCGACTTTTTATTAAGAAAACATCCTTCCTTGACCAATGCGCAAACCGAATGGATTTTCCCATAGCTAAACCGAGTCCTTTCATCTCCGGTGATATCACCCAGCGGAACCTGCGTTTTGAAATGCGGATCGCCGAAGAAGAGCAAGTGCACGGGGTTCCACGGGCGTCGCACCCGTGTTGGCACGCGACCTTGGGAAACAAGCGGATTCTCTACGAGGAAGAAACGTCTCCGGGTAAATGTATTCATCGGTCCCCGAATTGCGCTTTCCAAAACACTATGCCCCAAATACCCTCTTGCCTGACCTTGGAGAGAGTAGAAGGCGAGAGAGAGGGAGAGAAGGGAGGGAAAGGAGAAATTCTGAATATTTTAAATCCGCGAAAAAACTTCTTGGCTTTCACACGACGAATTACTGGAGAACGTCTTCGATGTGTTTCTTGGTAGCTTCAATTATTTCTCTTATCTAAGTTGACAAAATATAAATTTATTTTTAATGTTTTAATTTAAGTGACCTTATTAAATACTAAACTATACAACTTTCGGCTTGGTGGTGGTGATTCATAGACATCAATTATTTATTTCAAACTTCATAATTCAGATCTAGATTCCATTTCTTTGGCATAGTCACAGTATATGAATTTCTTGGCGTATATAGTTTATTTTATTACATTAATCTCTTCCATACTGCATGTACGATCTCATGGGAATCTCATTGCCACATTGTCTGTATATTTGTATTTTCTTCATGAATTTATCATAATTTAATAATAACATAAATGTTATCGGTATTTTTTCCCACGATACGACGATCCTTTCCAAATATCTTACAACTTGTTGAGCTCTTTTTTCCTTCAGCTGTTTATTCCTCTGCTTTCGATAAATACTTGAAAAATGAAACGACTATCATAGGATATGCTCTTTTTAATCTCCTTATTATCCCAAAAGCGAATTTTCCAAAGAAATGGAAATAACGTGAATTGTAACTGCATTGTTTGTAATTGCTCGACTCCAATCCCCTCACGCATGATGCGAGAAGACTTACTAACTGTGAATTCCAGTCGTCGGAAGATGCCCATCGTTTTCATTTCATGTCTACTCACCTAATTGCCTTTAGGCGCCGAGGTTCGAAAGTATTAATTTAAAGCCTCGCACAAGCCTATTGCACTTCAGACGGCAACAATTAATTTTACAAGTTTAGTGAAGTGGTTGTTTCAAACTTTAACGGAACGGAGTTTCAGATATAATTCGACGAATTTTGTTCCGGGAATCTACGTTTTTGTGTATGCTTCTTTGGACCTTTATGTCCTTCGCTTTTTCTATTCTAACGCTCGCATTGACTCATTACTCTTAAGCGTCTGGGAAGAAGATAATATAAGCAGCATATATGATAGGTTTGAAAAGACTCATTTTGCTACTTTTTACCTCCTCTATCGGAGTGAATGTACCAAGCGAGGAAATTAAAACTTCTCCAGGTTCCAATTGCTTTCGAGTTAGAACTACTTACCCAATTGTCTTATGAAGGCGTGCTCCGAATCGTTCTGTTCTCTCTCTCTCTCTCTTTTCCTTCCATCGTCTACATATAAATGCTTATGGAAGAGGAATGGTAAATAGGGTAAATGGATGACGACAGGTTGTTGAAGTAAGAAAGCACAGTGAATACTTACCAATGAGAGATCGATCCTCTGGGGTGTCGGAGAAACACATTTAAACAGATAGATTGGAGCTTTCGGGGATGATCCCTTCGTCAGCACTAGAGAGACAATGCGTCTCATTCCTATATTGATATGTAAGGGAGGCTTAAAAATTCGTTTACAATTTGTGTTAATGGTTTACCGTACCAAATAATTGCACATTATCATACCGATCATCTCAATAATAAACGCCTCATCCAGGGCCAGCACATTTATCTATCTCTGTATCATAAGATAATCACCGGGGCATCGATCTTCGGAGCGATATCCTTTTGAAAATCGATCGACACCACCTGAGCGACTGCTCTACTTTCTTGAAGCAATTGAGATGCGGAAGTAAACACGGATTTCGCAACCGGGTGACTATTTTCTCCTTATGGTAAAAGCGAGATAAATCTAGCACGAAATGCTCCTTTTTCATTCGTTCGTCATATGCCAAGAGAGAAGCTTAGTACATCTTTAACTTCCAAAATATTTTCCAGATTAGACTCTGCGAAAGGAAGTTCTCATGCTTTAGACTCCTTCTTGAGGTAGCCGCTGGGCGTTAGTGGATTGATAAAGAAACGATCCTTATCAGATAAATAAATTGGTTTAAGGTGAGTTGTGTTGATGTTTATACTTGAAGTTGGATGTCGACACCACTTTTTCACATCACCCATTTAGGTAAAGATGATAACATTATTTGACGTTTGTTTGCGTCAAAGATAGCATCTTGGGGGAAAAAGTTCAGTTATCATTGCGATTTTAATGCGGAGATGAGCTCATTCTCAACGTTTACATTTCTTTTTCCGTTGCAAAATCATTAGAACTCATGTATATGAATCACTAACAAGATTATTTTTTCCCTCTAAAGGTCATTCATTGCTGCATCCGTTTATGAGGAAATCGAAGGTGCGGTTGCATCAAAAGGGGATCACCGTAGAGGTAAATGAGCGCGATACCATGGAATCGAGTTTCAGTCGAAGGAGGAAAGTACATTGCCCGAGATAGTCCTGTAGGAGTAATAGACCTGGTTTTAGGTTTAACCCGCCGAACTCCTTCAATTGAATTACATCCATCAAGTTTCTTCATTCTTTTTCTACGCAAATCATGTTGCGTCTTATGTAGTCATTTATTCATCCTCGGAAATATCTTTTGATATCGCGGCATAATACAAAATTCCCCGGACGCTTTTATGTCCTGTTTTGCGTAGCGGTTTTTTTCTTTCGATTCCATGTTAAATTACACGAGTAACAATATCTTATTTGTACGATTCGCATCTGCACGTTATAATGGGTATCTATTATTTTGCTCGTGAAGATCGTGTCTGAAATTATTCTCACTTTATACCCTTGGAGAATACGCGTGAAGGCGTCGGCAGAAAGGTTAAAATCATAAAATTCTATGAATGGTCGCATCAGAATTCAATCTCCGCCGCGCAAACGCTCCACGTAATTGGTTACTTATTTTTTAATAAAATTCTCCCGCTGTGACAACATGATCTCTCTTTCTCATTCATTCGAGCTTAATTGATCCCCCGCTTACTCCGTTCTACCGCTCGACTTTCATTTGTTCTCATGGTCCTGACAGCGAGTCTGAGTCTCCTCACGCACGGTCTAGTTCCCTCCTTTATGCTACGCATAAGCTTCTGACGCTAAAAGAAGGCTTGCTGCGACTACTCCGGAATAAGGAAATGAATAGTCGGAGTAAAAGGAAAGGTCGCGTCGAATTTTAATTTGACAGGAGTATTATTAATGAATCACCATTCATATGTTAATTTTAACGTCTAATTTTTAATGCAAATAGCGAAAATGTTTGTTTAGTCAATTTTAAGAAATTTAGCGATATATTTTAAATTGTAATTAATCGTCTCTCGAAATGTAACAAATATTGTATAAGCGGGTGTTAAATAGAGAAAATCTAACCGCGGACTTCAAACTCTTATTCTATTTTATTTTTATTTATTCAATAATTCCACATACAGCTTTTGTATGCCATTTTACAGTGGAATGTGTTAACAATAACAATAGACGAACACATACATCCATGCCCTAGGTGGAGAAAAACCCACCTAGGCGGGATTCGAACCCGCGACCTTCGGATTGGCAGGCGAAACGTTACCCCGCCGCCACCGCTATTTAGTCAATATTTTATCTTATAATTAATAGGTGCACTATTTAGAAATATGAACCTTTTATACGTGTTTCTTAAATTTGCAATCTTTTCCGTGTACATTTCGAGGTCACAAACAGCTATTGAAAAGGGTATGACAGAATTTTCATAATTTCAAGTGTCCCTTTCCGTCAGATTGCCCTCGAAATACGCGAATCTAACCGTAATTACTGGGTTGATATTAAATATATCCCGTTAAATCTCAGATAATCCTTTTCTTCCCTTTTAAGATCCAAGCTTTTCTCGAAAAAGGTGAAAATGCGTCGAGAGTTGACGTGCGTGTCAAGGACGTAACAATCGCGGCTGAGATATCACGACAGCGCAATCTCTCTCGGTTTTTTTTTTTAATTTGATGACTATCACGATCTGAAAATTAATCCTGCCCTTCGAGGGTTGTTTATTGTTACACGAATCTGGGAACATTATTATAACCTTTGCCCTGCGGGTGGTAATGACGGAAGAAGATGCTATGACGATAAGTTTGTCCTTTTTTCTTTTCGATTGCCTTTTTGCTCCTAAAAACGTTTTCCGTTTCGTTACTTTTATTTCTATCGCTTCTGTTCTCCAATTTATAAAAGTAATTGGAGGAGTTTTTAGGTACAAAATAATCTCAGCAGTGATGGCTCTTTTAATTCAGTTTCGGCAGGAAAATGGTCTTCGGTAGAACGAAAATTCAAATTAAACACAAAAGATTTTTTCCATTGTTTTGTAACGGTTGCGTCGTAATTTCTGAGAAACAGCACGGAAGCCTCTTTTTTGGACGAATGTTCCTTTTTGCCTCTCCGATCCTAATCTCAAATGCAGGCAATTAATTCATTATGACATTGTCTAGAACCTCTCCCGGTCAACATCGCTTCCAGAACACCGAGGAAGGCTTATAATAGGAATGTTTACGAAACTTCCGTTCAGTTTCAGCTTAGTTTATCAGGCATCCTTTAACTGTCGCTGACGCCTCCGATATTTACGAACTTTGCATCCAACGCCGAAGAGACTTGTTGAGTACTTAAGCAGGCTAGTGTGGCTCTGAGATGTTTATATGGGATTATACGAGCACGTAACTTCCAGCTCTCATCTGGTATCCCCTTCCTCTTTAAGAGTTTAGGAGTATTTCTACGCGGGCTAAAAGTTCTGTAATCCCCTTCTTTGCGTAACTTACGCAAAGGGTCTTAAATATGCTAAGTGCAACACTTTTACCATCGCTTTACAAACAGCTGAGGGCCAATCTTTCGGTGGGTAAGCTGCGCAATGTTTGTTAATTTTTGATGCCTCGGTCATTTTTAGATGGTCTGAATTGAATCGAATTTTAATTTTACAGAAAGGCCGTCGCCTATCGAGGAACTAATGAAATCTTATTCGCGATTGTGAAACTTTTCCCGCCTTAATATCTTTGATTTTTTCGGTTCGCTGACGACATAAGTTAAAATCTAAGGGAATACGATTGTAGACAGAACCATTCCCGTTTTCAGAACAGACGAAGGCTGCTCATTGTGACGTAGAATCTTCAATTTTATGATTCATGGATTTGAATTTCATTCAGTTTATTGCTTCGATCTACTTTTATATACTATAACATACGGATGTCATAAAAAGATTCCGAACCGTATTTCAACGACCTTATTCCTTTCGTCACACTCGTAAAATTGAGACGAGGAAATTTCGAAAGGCAGATGAAAGTTTGGCCCTTTCTTGAAATCGATATTCTTCTACGAATTCTCTGAAAGCTTTTTCTCAATCAATGTATACTCCGTCTGTCAGTTAAAATTCATGTAAAATAATTTCATATTTTTTCATTTTCAAATTAACTGAAGAATCCAGGAATTGTACCTATATTTATAACTTTAGCACTGTGATAATATTTTTACAAACTGTAACCATTCCTACGCCGCGATGAATCGAAGATTTGCTCTAACCAAATTAAAGTAATGACCTGAATTAGTTTCCTTACTAAAACATTTCTTGCAGTTTTATTACCATTGACTCGGACTTTCTTGGGATACAGTAAAAAACCGAAAAATCTTTTAGAGGTCAATCATCAAATTCTCAATAATGAGATATAAAAAAATCTTTCTCTCTATGAAACAAATACGATGGAATCATATTAATTTTCTAAAGGCACTAGAAATTTGAATGTTAAAACATATTCGCAAAACTCTTTCTGTGAGAAACTAGCGCGAAAATATTTCACAACTTAACAAAAGAATTAAAGTTACCAGCTGTATTCCATTGTCATGAAAGTGTGGAAAAACCGGCGAATATTTTTGTGCTAGAATAAGCAATTGCGCCTGCTTTCCTCAATTTTAAACCTTCAGCTGTTCGCATTCCCACGGAAAATTATAAAACGCATCCTTTGTAAACAAGTTGGTCCGCATTTTGCTGAAAGCACGCAAACACTCATTCCTCCAGTGACAGCATTTTGTTTTCTGGCTTTAATTTTCCCTTTGTCACTTTAAAAATGTATAAATACGTTCATGCAATCAAGAGTAAAATATGCGCGGTATCTGCATAATGACGTCCTTTGTACGACTAAGATGAAAACATCGCTCGCTCTCCGTCCCATTCTGCTAACTTGACTATAAAATTTCACTGTGGAATCCTGCTCTGAGGTAAATTCCATTATTCCTTCGTATGAGAGCCTTAAATCCGTTATTTCTTAGTGTGCAATTACATATATCTTGATAATGAAATATTTTTACTTTAAACAATCTGATATGATATTTTTTGCTATTTTTTTTTAAATTCGCTTGTAGTTTCACTTTGGTGTCTGTATATCTGTCTGACTGTGCACTTGCTTAAATTTAAATTGTTACAAAACCGTAAAAGATAGAGAGCTGAAACTTGGAGGGCAGATTTCTGTGATGCTGTCATTTTTTTCTTTGCATTTTTAGATTTGTTTTTTGATAAGAATACAAGTTCGGGTTTGGTCCCTTTTAAAATTTTATTTTTTGAATATCTACGGAGGTGTAAAAGACGAATAGCCGAAAAATTGAGTGAAAATTTCCACATCAATGCCATTATTCCTAAAAAGTTTGAGAAAAATTCTACAAGAAAGTCGTAATTTATTTAAAACATTAAATTTCTTACACAACTTTATTAAATTTCCTCAACGAAAACAGTCTTCGTAGAAACTGAAATAAACAAGATCTACTATAAATACTGAAATCCGTTTAATTTCCTTTCGTGCGGTTATAGCATATACTAAAGGAAGGAAAATGGATGATCCACGACGAAAAAATGAATGAAGTTAAATACGTTTATTTTCCTTACGTATATATGCAGCGTTTGTAAGTGAAAAAGGATGAATAATTTACGACGAAGGAATGAACATGAATGTAAGGACTACGTTACTATTACTCAAGTGAACTGTCTTAAATAATTTTTGCTTTTTTTATATCTCCGAAGGTATAAAAGATGGAATGGCGGAACTTTGAGTGTACATTTTCACTTTAATGCCACTTATTATTGGAAAGTTTGATTTTTCAAAACTTTATAGAGGCGGTTGGGAAACGTTCAAAATTTGAATACAAAATTGATTGCGTTCTAAACTTAAATGCCATTTTGGTAGTATCAATTATTGAAAAAAACATTTTTTATGTAAAATATAAGTTTATGTAGAATGATGATTTGCAATTCAATGCTAACTTAGCTATTAAGCCTCTCTCAGTCAAACACTAACGTCATCTTCGCGTGGAACTCCCCTTTATAATATAAATGAGGCCCTATTGACCGAATATGGTGGTATAACCTGATGAAAAATAAAAAACGCCCCAATTTTACACATTTTCATGTATAACACGCTACTTATTTCTATTTATCGTCATATGTTATTTCAGATTAAAAACCATGATTTTTAATGTCGTGTCTTGAAATAACTGATTGTGAAGATAATTATATGTTCTTCTCAAATCAGCATTTTATTTTTGAGCCCACGCTTCGCCATATCAAAATTCTCGCATACATTCTTCAACTCGCAGCTCTTTATTTAATCACTTGAAGCCTTACTCGAATATTATTTGTAAATTACAATAGCATTTAGTAGAAGCGAAGACTTCACAAGAAATCCGGAATGGAGAACTAAGAGTAGTTGTGAAAGGCCATACACTTGAGTTAGAAAAAGTTCAGGTTTGAGAAGCAACTATATGACTGATAGCGTTTCTTAACCATTAAGAATTTAAATTGGGTATGTTGGAACGCTAACTAAACGCTAGAATAAAGCTTATAGAGAATTTTACGTTCAAGGGTTTAGCTTGGAAAGTTATAGAAATAACTGAAACCCACACCTATATCCAAAGGAATGACCACGATGATAAATTACATAGGCTCGATAGTATAACAGAGCAATACCATAGTTATTTTTTCCTAGGACAATCAGGTACAATAATAGATAGGGGAGGTCAATATATTAACGAAAATTGTTTAGCATATTTTGGCCCACTCTCCACTACTTTGGTGGATTGAATGGTGATATGTAGATATGACTTCTATACACATAGGAAGTGGATATTACGAAGACTGCTTGCAGGATACTTATTCCATGATGGAGTTTATTGTACTCTATGCGTTGTTAGTCTTGGGATTTTACACATCTCGTTTTACTCCCAAAAACCGCCATCAATATCAGATAAATAAATTAGCTTTTATTTTTAAAAAGTTCTATTATAAAAGTCGCGATAAAGGTCTGATTCTGAATTCTAAAATGTTCCGCATTGCCGCAACTGGACGAACATCACGAATCACTCGAAATCGAATGTAGTTATTGTGGGTCCAGCTCGGTGGAGTATATACGGGTAAATCAGATATATGAGACAGGTTTTCATTTTATTTCAATTAAATTCGTAATGTGGGAATAATATAAAATCAGGAGAAAAAGTCTTCCATGAGCGGGAATCGAGCCTGGGGCTTCCACTTGCCGGGCGGATATTCTACTACCGAACTATCGAAGCGGATTATCCCGTTTCAGAACGCGTATATTTTAATTTTTAGGTTTTATTAATTCGTAATTTTTTTCATGATTTTGGTCTAATTAAATTTTTACAAAACCTCAGATATTTCTCCATCTGAATCAATTGCAAATATCAGTCATTCCAAGTAATTATCATTCTTTCGATTCCTGCGTCTGGTTTTTATTTTTTAGACTTGTATTATTCAGGAAATGTAATTTAATGCTGAAATTCCGTGTTATCGCACTTTTGAAATGATTGTTAACAATCAAATCTCGAAGAAAAAAAGATCTTTCCAGGCAAACTTCATATCGCCAACCGATTGAGTAATAGCGGCGGCTATATTTTGGGTTCAAGATGACGAAATTTCTCGAAAATACTTTGAGGTAAGAGGCGACGAGCTCGGACGCGTGGAAAAGCACGCAGGGAAAGATAGAGATAGGAGGGAGTGGTCAAGTGACAAATCTCGGGGGTCACATTCCGAGAAATTCGTGAAACAATGCGTCGAGGTACGCGACTTTGGACCGAGTCCGTCGGTGGCCACGGCGAGAAAACAGTTTTAAAACTCGCTCGCTCTTGCGCGCGCGCACACCCGCACGAGCACACAAATGCACATCTGGATTTGGACCTGTCCGACTCCTTTATCCCTCTCTATTCTCCCTCTCCGCATCTCTCACTCTCTGTTTCTCTCCCTATCCATGGGCTACGGTTCCAAAGTTTCGCAATTGTTCGGAGAAAATGAATGTGTCAGCGGTCTAGCGGCGAAGGTTGGAGGAGGGGTGTGGTAGAGGTTGAAGTGGAGGGTTAGGTAAGGGGTGAGATAGAGAGGGAGATTCGTTGGTAGGTAGGGAGAGAGGTAGAAAGGAGGTAGAGAGATGAATGATGAGGTTAGAGTGTGAGGAGGAGAGGGTGACAGACATAGGAGGGGATAAATGTAGGAAAATATTGTCAAAATGGTTTGGGGAAGGAAGTAAAGGAGAGAGGTCTGAAGAAGAAAAGAAGAGAGAAAGAAAGAAAAATGCATTTATTGCGAGCTTAAGGCTAAATAACCCTCTCCCATTAAACAATACAAAGTTGAGTACGTAGTATGAATTTACAATAGAAAATTACGACTAAATTACTAAAATTAAAATGATTATGCAAGGAATATGAAAAATTCCACACTATGCAAAATTGTGAGGATTTCAATAGTGAGCAAAGGATGATGATCGCCAAATTGTCCAACAGTTGTAGGTAAATGTAAAATAGTGGTACCCATAGAAACAAGCAACGGGATCACGTATCAATGAAACAACAATTATAATACTATATGTAAAACTGAAATATTACAGTAAATACGTAGCGGTAACAATCATCACACCAATAATAACAGGAGAGAGGAAGGAGAAAAATGATAAGAAATATGTGGTAGAGAAAGAGGATGAGGCAAGGAGAGGAGAGAGAAAAAGAGATGGTAATATGCGATGGTTGGTACGAGATGGTTAAAAGATCCTGTTCTGATCGCATGAGAGTCAACCACCCTCTTCCCTCTCCCTTAACACAGGTATATCGCACAGCCGCCCCTCGCTCCCTCCTCCCTCCCTCCCTCTTTCTACCTCTCTCCCTCTTCCTACCTCTCTCCCTCTTCCTACCTCTCTCCCTATTCCTCACTCCTTCCTCCCTCCCTCCCTCTTTCTGCCTCCCTGTTTCTCCCTCCCTGTTTCTCCCTCCCTCTTTCTCCCTCCCTCTTTCTCCTTTAAATGTAAGAAGGGACTACATAGTCTCAATTTCGCCCTAATAAAGTCGTTTGTCTGTCTGTCTTCCCTCTTTCTCCCTCCCTCTTTCTCCCTCCCTCTTTCTCCCTCCCTCTTTTTCCTTCCCTCTTTCTCCTTTCCTCTTTCTCCCTCCCTCTTTCTCCCTCCCTCTTTCTTCCTCCCTCTTTCTCCCTCCCTATTTCTCCCTCCCTATTTCTCCCTCCATCTTTCTTCCTCCCTCTTTCTCCCTCCCTCTTTCTCCTCCCTCTTTCTCCCTCCCTCTTTCTCCTCCCTCTTTCTCCTCCCTCTTTCTCTCTCCCTCTTTCTCCCTCCCTCTTCATCCCTCCCTCCCTCTTCCCTCTCCCTGTTGACGGGTTTCTCCCGGACCCCACCCGCGCTTTCGAGACCTCGCCTTAAGGTTAGGAGAAGTGACGTCACCTTCCTTCCCCCCCGTTTCCCCCGCTTGAGTGGAGAATGGGTGGTGGGGGAGGCCGTCCTGAATGCACGGGGGCTTTGGTTGCATCCGCCTTGCGTGGGCAGGCGATCAGCATTTGACGCTCTCGTGTCAAACGAAAGGCGACCGCTCGGGCATCGAAGGGGGCACGCCTCGCAGTGTTTTAATGACATCTCCACGGGGTCGAGACGGGTCGGCCCTCGGGGATTGTATGCAAAGCGTCGCGAAGGCGGTGTTTATGAGTGCCGTCATCTTCCTCTTTCTTTCTGTCTCTCTTAAGGACGGAGAATGATTTCTTGAGAAGTTTAAAAAAAGGCGTCGAGAATACTATCACTCTCCCTTTTTTCTCTGACTCGGTTTTTTTTAACTGCCTCGGGTCTGTGTTTTTATAAACATAGATCGCTGTCATGATGGTGGGTGGCATTTCGAAGATAATTGGATGTCTACAATATTTGGAAAGACCGTAAGTGGTCATGATGCGTGGAATTGTACTTCCAGCGTTAATTTGCTTTTCCGATATGAATGGAATTTAGTTCGATGTCTCAAATTAAAGATTTCGCGAAAACATTCGTATATAGGTTGCGGATTTTAAGACGTAGTTGTGGAGTTAGAATTTGAATTTTCACAAAAAAAGCTTGGTTTAAACATTTTCAGTTTGTCTGGAACTTTAAAACCAGGATTAAGAGAATTGATGGCAACGAATTGATATTTAAATAATGAAGATAGTTCTCTAAGACAGAGAGAGAGAGAGAAGAGGACTATTTACGTTAAATCTATTGCTTAATTTATCATGAAGAATTCTATGTTCATCTTTATCAAACGCCTTAACCAGGTCAATATTGCATCTACATCTACATGTTACCCTGAGATTCACTAATCTGGTGGGTGGCAGGGGGTGCACTGCACAGAGGCCCACCTAACAGTTATTACTCATAGATTTGTCTTTCCTATTATGGTCTCGTATTGTTCTCGGAAAGAATGAGCCTTTATGATGTTCCGTCCTACAATCGATCTCACGTATCTTGTCGCCAGGATTGCATAGATCAACCTGAGATCTTTGTTCAAAGGTCAGAATGATTTGATTATGTAATACTGTAAGGTCGGTTAAACGTAAACTCCTAGGTAGAAAACCATGTTTTTGGAGAGAAATATAAGGATACGTGAAAGAGTAAATATCTATGTATAATCTTTTCGAAAATGATGGGTAATAGGGGAGGATTGAAATTGGTCACTTTTTAAAATGGGTGTTACATTGGCTGGCTTCCATTTGGTCGGAAAACGACCATTTAACAGTCACTTGTTATAGATAATTGTTAATGGATGGCACAAAGGCTCCGATGTATTACTTAAAAAGATAGAACCATTTGCATTGGAGCCGGAAGATTTATTTTTATCCAGGGATGTCAGTGACTGATCTCAGAGAAAGACGTGGAAGTATTGGATAAGGAATCCGAATAAATTGAAGCAATAGAAGGAAGATAAATCGAAGGAGAGGTAAATAGAGAAAAATTGGAGAAAAAATAATCATTGAAAATATGCGAGCGATCATTACCTTGAGTAACAATAGTTTGACATTTCAGGGGATAAGTTATCCGAGATGTAAGCCCCCTAGAGTTTACAAGTGACCAAAAACGTTTACAGTGCAATTTTACTTCATCCGTAATACCCTCTACATAGTTTTTTAAATCTTTTCTTAACGAGCATCCACATCTACATGATACCCTGCAAGTCACCTTTTTGGTGGATGGCAGGGGGTGCATGGTACCAAAGGTCCATAGTTGTTCTACGTTTTCTTTTCTTTTTATGCTCTCTTATCGTCCTAGGGAAAAAAATCTTCGATATCGCTCCGTTCTACAATCGATCTCGCAAATCTTATCCTCGCTGTCCTGCCTTCCAACATACGTCGGGCTTCTGATAAGACCTACTACCTCATTCGCTAGTCCATCCGACATAAATTTTTCCAGCAGTTTAAATCTAGTCTGAATCCTACGTTTCTCTAACGATGTCCATTTTAGACTTTCTGTTAATGATGTAACGCTTTGTTTACTATCGTAATTTCTCTTTACAAATCTATCTGGCCTGCGCTGAACCTTTTCTATCTCGTGAGTGAGTCTCTTTTCGTAGAGATCCCACACAGCTGACGCATATTCGACCTGCGATCGAACTAAGGATAAATAACATAATTCTTTCACTTTTTCGAAGCTACTTCGAACTATTCTTCCTATACAGACCAGCTTTTTGTTAGCGGCACCTATCAATCGGCGAATATGGGTGTTCCACGAGAGATCATTATGGATCGTGACTCCTAAATATTTAACCGAGTCTGAAACTGGAATCTATACTCCGTACAAGGAATAATTAACATCCAACGAGATATTCTTGGTTCTCCAAAAATTGATGACGCAGCTTTTCTTTAGGTTGATCTTTAACTGCCATTCCTTACACCTTGCAGAAATAGTTTCTAGATCATTTTGGAGATACTGATGGTCTTCCGGGTTGCTTATTTCTCTATAAATGACGGGGTCGTCCGCGAAAAGCCTAATTTTACTTCTGACTACTGAGCTGATATCGTTTATATAAATTAGAAATAATAATGGACCAATTACACTACCCTGTGGAGCGCCAGAGACAACCTCCACTAAGTTCGAGGATTTCCCATCTACAACAACCTTCTGCTTCCTATGATTTAAAATTTCACGGATCCAACCAATAATTTTGGGATTAACGCCTAGGATTTCTAATTTCGTTATTAACTTCCTGTGGGGTACTTTATCAAAGACTTTCCTAAAATCTAAGAAGATAGCATCGAGCTGCCTATTATTTTCTCCGCTTCTCAGTATACCATTCACAAAATGACCGAGATGAGTATCACAAGACCTATCTTTCCTGAAGCCGTGTTGACATTCATCTAACAATGAATTACTATCAATAAATCGCATTATTTTGCTAACAAGTATTTTCTCGAGAATCTTACACGATATCGAAATTAAGGAAATCGGCCTGTAATTTTCTGGGTTCTCCTTGTCGCTGCCCTTATGAATTGGCGTAACGTGCGCTAACTTCCAGCATTTGCAGTGTCTCCTTTTGTTATTAAAGTTTGTTTTGGTGTGCTGGTTCGGGTTGCTCTTAAACAGAGCCCAACAGTCATGTTTGTTTCTCATACAAAGCACTGCTTCCCCAGATTCCACGGTGGTCTTCTCTTTGTTATTTTCTTGTAAGGGATACAATTAGCAATGACTGATTCGATAACATCGTGGAATATGGCAAGAAGAGTTTTCCAGGGATCCGTAAAGTAGCGCGTCCCACGTAACGAGGGAAAGGGAGCGGTTAATGGCCTCCCAGTCGGTCTTCTTCCACACCTTAACTACTCGCCGTAAAAGAATGGATGTATACAGCGCGTGAATAGAAAAGTTTTCAGACCAATTCCCACGCAAATGTATGATCATCTGATCATTCATAAAAAGAATATATAATGTCGACATGGTATTCCGAGGAGATCAGTATTACTCTTACTGATAGCAGGTCAATTACTCCTAATATCTTACCATGCAGTAAGAAATATCAATTCATTATATTCCCTAATTTCCTAGAAAAGATTATAATCACTTAAGCTTTTGAATATTTTCTGTTGACACTCGATTTCTCACCCGCTATTAACGTTAGGTTTGGGAAGATATAATGACAGAGGAAAATTATCTTCTGTAACCTTTAGTTCGGAAATTAGTTACGCCATCCCACGGGTCAAAGAATTTCACTTTCACTTTTTCACTTCGGTAGTGACTTATTTCCAATTCACGATACATTAAGGGGAATCTGCATGGAGGCAGATTGGATTTGATTTTGCATTTAGATGGACGACAAAAATAAATGTCTGCGATTGAATGGGAGATTTAGATGCAGATTAAAACTCCAACTGACATTTTCATCAGAAAAGTATTGCGCCCTCTAAGATTTAAAAAAGGTTGATTTGAATGAAAATGAGAATAAAATTTCAATGAGGTAAAGGGATTATTATATTCTTTATTCTTGAATCGGCGATGTTGAGGCTGTGCGGCGTCATCTTCCACGTAATCGTACTTCACGATACAAAAACGAGAAAATTTACAAAAAAATCTGATATGGCCACCACATGACTTTCTCCATACCTGTAATATTTTAAAAATTCCAAATAGGTTAAATAATAATAAATATTTTAAGGAACTGCGAGAAAAATTCAGTCTTTACAAAGAACATGAATAAACTCATACCGTAGCCTTCTGATATTGGATATAGCCACGAAACTCCAGCCGTTTCACTTCCATAGAAATGTCAAATATAAAAGTTCGCGTTGATCTGATTAATAGTTTTTGAGTTAGGGCGCCCACAAAATTCCTATCACACATAGACATCGAGAAAATTGTCAAAACGTGTATTTCCGTTGAAATCTCTAAATCGATTTTTACTTGCTTCATACGTAGTATAGGGAAAAGTAGTTTTCATGAAAAAAATCGATTTCGAGATCTCAACGGAAATACACGTTTTGAGGTCCCCTGAACACGTTTTGACGATTTTCTCAATGATGTCTATTTATGAATGTATGTGACAGTTTTTTGTGGGTGCTCTGACTAAAAACAATTAATCAGGTCAACGCGAAAATTTATATTTTATATTTTGATGAAAGTTACACGAACTGATTAGTTTTTAGTAGAAATCGGTCAAACGAAAGTGGGTGTTTACTCTTGTCACATCCGTTATTTAAAAATATTTGCTTTAATATTTTATATATTTAAAATGTTTTGGAATAAAAGTTGTAGGAAATTTAATTTTCTACAACCTTTGTTTGAAATGTTTATCCATATAATGTATTGTTTAAGAGATATCTTATATTTTTAGCTGCCGCCACCACGCCACCTACCGATGACTATTGTTAACAACTGGCGCTTAGTAACGTCTTTGTAACGCTCCTTTTTAGTTTTTAAATTGTTGGAGCTTCGTGGCTATATCCAATATCGGAAGGCTATGGTTTGAGTTTATTTGTTCTTTTTCAAGTCTTAAATTTTTCTCTCAGTTCCTTAAAATATTTATTATCATGTAACCTATTTGGACGTTTTAGAAATATAACAGGTATGGAGAAAATCATGTGGTGGCAACAACAGATTTTTTACTTTCTCCATATACGAAATATAGAGGAAGTATTTTTTCATGAAAAAGTCGAATTCGAGATTTCAACGGAAAAACATGTTTAAGGTCCCCTGAGCACGTTTTGACTATTTTCTCGATGATGTCTGTGTGTATGTGTATGTGTGTATGTATGTGTGTCTGGGTGTGTCTGTTTGTTTGTCTGTGTGTCTGTCTGTGAGCGAGATTTTTGGGTGCTCTAACTCAAAAACTGTTATTCAGATCAACACGAAATTTTATATTTGACTTTTCTGTTAAAATGAAAAGAACTGATTAGTTTTTGGTAAACATCGGTCTAACGCAAGTGGGCGTTTACCCTTGTCACATCCGTTTTTTTGACATATTTGCTTTAATATTTGATAAATTAAAAATAAATATTGGAATAAAAGTTGTAGGAAATTTAATTTTGTACAACCTTTGTTTGAAACATTTTCCCATATAATGTATTGTTTAAGAGATATTTTAAAAACTAATTTTTTAGCAGCCACTACCACCCCACCTACTGACGACTATTATAAACAATTGACGCTTAGTTGCGTCTTAGTATCGCTCCTTATTATTTTATTAATTGTTGGAGTTTCGGGGCTATGTATCCAAAATCAGAAGGCTATGGTTTGAAGTTATTTCTGTTCTTTGTAGTCTTTAAATTTTTCTCGCAGTTCCTTAAAATATTACAGGTATGGAGAAAGTCATGCGGTGGCCACATCAGATTGTTAGAAATATTATAGTAATGGAGAAAGTCATGTGGTGGCCACATCAGATATTTCATCAAAACAATACTTTCCCCTACGGAGAAAGTAAAAAACGCTATCAAATTTAGATAGAATTACAATATAAAGAGTTGCACAGAAAAATCGTTTCCTTAATGATGGGCCAAGGGAATTTTGTGTTTGCATGGAGGTGGTAAATAAGGAAATGTCGAATTAAAAAAGCGAAATATAAATAGTGATAAACTAAAGAAGTATATGTGCAAATGGACTAAATATGGGTTAGCTATGTTTATTCTTTTATGAAGTTTAGTGATATATGAAGTTATTTATTTATTTCATATAAAATAATAATATATCATGGCCATCGTAATTAGTTCTCGTAGATCTACCATTGGACGAAGGTGCTCATGTGGATCTTTCGAACGTGGCCTGTCTTCTGCAAACACTCACATGATTTATTTTGCTTATGCGTCCTTTCAAAATCATTCACTCTTTCAATTTCATCACGAATCCTCCTCTTAGTCCCTCTTCTAACCCTAACAGTGAACTCTTTACAATTCATTGCCCGAATTATGTATTTAGGTCTGTCGAATCTTCTGCTTTCTGTTTCTCGTCCTCTTTTTGCAGTCGATCCATTTAGGATGCATCGATGCGCAATTTCACGAAGCATAAAAACTAGCGTGAGCGAAGTAGAAAGTTTCAAGTGAGTGCTTTGGGATGAAATGCAATTCTGTTCGTCTGCTATCGGTGTAGCGTCATCGAATTGAAGAGGAGTTCTGAGAAAACTCCCATACGTGCTCGATAAATTTCGACAGAATACACATCCGATCTCACGGCCGCTTGTTAATACGTTTTTGAAATCGACGAATTTGAGGACTATGTATAAAAGTTTTATTAATTTTTGGTCGAATTTTTTGGAAAAACGATTAAAAGTTGTATTTTTAAATAAAAGTCCTATTATATTATGCTTAAATTTGTATTTCATGCTTATTTATTGCAGCTATGACTGTGAAGATAAATAAGACACCTATATTATATTACAACACGAGAGTTTTATCCCATATCATCGGCATCATAAGGATTAACATTTTATTACACTTGAAATTGGTTTATAAATAAACTCGATTGTGATAAAATTGAAAGTATGTTGCGTACACATACCAGTCATCCTCAATGCACATTCGTTTCATCCACCGACGTCCCTTGAATCTTTTGCATTTACTTTATGGATGTTGGATATTCTCATGTTGGCGTACTGTCAATTGGGATTGATTCCACACCAATGAGCACCCAACAGTCAACAATTTTTAATTTGAATTTTCCGCTTGACATCTGTCGGGATTTTAGGGGGTAAATCATTCGTGCCATTACTTCGCTAAAATTTCGAAATATTCCAAACGAAAAATAAGCGCATCTGAATTGGAAAGGTCTCCCATTTATTTGCGACAGAACAGATTTTGATGCTTTTATTTTTTTAATGGAATTGGCGCTTCAGAACCTTTTGATTCGAGCGTTCTTTCTCTTCCTTCTCCCTTCTCTTAACCCGACTAGAATGATTAAACCGCTAAGCTGCACCCATCCTCCCTCCTTCCCTCCGCCCTCTCCTTCTTCCCACTCCCTCCCATCCCCTTCACTCCTTTCCGTTTATTCCGGTGATTTCATCCTCTCCCTCCCTCTCTCTCTCTCACTCTCTCTCTCTCTCTCTCCTCTTTCCCCCTCCCCTTTTTACCCCGTGGCCATGAAAACCTTCCCACACTCCCAAAGCGATGTTGGAAACGGTCGTGAAAGGCGCATCGGACACGGACTTCCCTTCAGGAAAAGCACTCTCCCTCTCTTTTCCTGCACCTAGATCTGCCTGTCTCTTTCTCTTCGCCATCATCAACGCCGCCATCTTGACGTTCGGGACGCGTCCTCTCCGCAGGACAAGATGTCTGACTAAACCCTAACCATTTCGTCGCGCTCTGTCATTGCGTGGGCGGTCCGAAGGCTAGTCGGTTGAATCAGGGGACGGCCAAGGATGCATAGCACGTGAGGCGACGCACATCACCCTTCTCTTTTTTCTTATTCTCCTTCTTTGTCTACCCTTACGCCACCTCTGTCACCCTATTTTACCTCCCCTATCTCTTCTCGTTCTCGTGTTTCTCTCTCCCCACTTATCTTTCTCATCCCTCCGTTTAGATATCTCTTTTCCTCTTCCTTTCCATCTATCTTTCATCCTTTCGCTTTCACCCATTATTTTATTAATTTTCTCGACTCTTGCGCGGTAACATGCTCCACACCTCGAATACCTAATCTCGGTGTACTGTCATTACTAAGGATTATGAACCTTCCTCAGCTAGTGTATGCAATGGCTATGAATAATCTTCACAGCGGGACTTCTACGACCCTCTCTCCAATAAACAAAGATAATATAACATTTGCATTTATTGCAAATTTACTGAACTGCCATTCGTAAAAACCCTCGCATTGTCCCACTGAACATCGGCTTTTTTATGCGATCTTTAAGGGTTGATATTAGCAAAAACAACATCCACCCAGCCAAATACATTCAGGAATAAGCACTTGAAAAAAGTACTTATCTTATGTATCTCCAATAGCCATAATATATTATATCTAAAATAATTACTTATTTTTTCAAGTGTTTATTCTTGAATTTGTTTTCAGCCGTAAAAAGAGTTCAGTAATTCTCTAGTGAATTAACCAACCCCAGTTATTCTAAATTACTTCAGCGCAATAACGCACAAGATTTCGATTGAATATTATGATGACGAATCGTAACCATCTCTTCCTATTTCTCTTCCTATCTTTCGTTATCTTCTCATTTTCATTCTCGACGTCTCTATTCACCTTCCTCTATCTTCCTCTCCCATTATATTTCTTTCCATGTCTGTCTTCCTCTCGTTTCTTAACTCTTCTTCTACCTTCCATTCTCTTCCTCTCTATACATCTCTCCAGGGATTTTCTCTTATCTTTCTTGCCCTTGTTTATATCTTTCTCCTTCTTCACTATCAACACCTCTCTCCTTTCTGCTTGTCTCGTTTCATCTCTCTTCGCTCTCTTTTCATCTTCTACTTTAATATATACACTTAATATAATATAGATTACTCCATTTACCTACTTTTATTTCTCTTCCTGCATCCGTATCTCTCTCTATCCCCATAGTCTTCTCTCCCTCTCTTTTTCTCTCCTTCACCTCGATCATGACTCACTGGTCCTTCGAAACGCCACCTCACCAGACAAATCTTTTGAGGTCCAGTTCCCATTCTACGGTCTCACTCGGGCATTCAACACAGTCTTATTGTTAGACGCAAAGGCGAGAAGAATTAAGGTTTTGAATATGAGGCAATGAGAATTGGAATTGGAGATTTATTTTTATTCCCTTTCATATTTTTGCTCGAGATCTGAAGAAGATGGCCAAAAGTGTTGCGTGAATAATCTTTTTTCCGTGAGAGAGAGAGAGAGCAAAAACGTGATCACCGAAAGGGACTAAAGAGATAAAAACTTTACCAAACAGATTTCGTACAAGTGAATTATTTTTCGGACCAAGACGATTGGTTAACTTTTTAAAAGATATATAACATCGCTAAAATGCGATTCAAACATCGGGGAAAGGCAGCGCAGTGACATTTACAGAGGCTGTAGAGATACTGCTAACCTTGTCCATAAAGAGACATATTTTAGTTCTCCGAGAAAAAGTTAATGGGCAGCATTGAAGCAAACTAGATTAAAACATTGCTATTCCTGACTCTCTTGTTATGATTTTTACGACTTCATTGTAAGGTTACAAATATTACCCATATAATTTTCTTAGCCACGCTAACTTCAGTATTTTATCGGCGATTGTCGGTAGAAAATTCGGCAACGGCTGGAGATCGTAAAAAAATCTCCTGGGGTTCTTACGACTCTCGAAATTTACGCCTACTGGCGTCGCCTAGGCAACTGCCAATTCGTCCTCATAAAAGGCCAAAGACAATCAAGTCGAAAATTAATTGGTACGGCAGTCGTGTACCATATTAAAGTGAGACCATGATCTGAAGACGGAGAAAAAATTTAATCGTTCGATCGCTTTTTCGAAAGATCAAGGCGAACAACTATTCGAGAGCCTCCATTGAGAAATATTTTGTTTCAGGAATCAATCCGAAAAAGGGAATCGTATCACTTCCTCTCGAGAATTTGAATGTCGCCGCAGGCCGACTCGTGACATGACGAAATATTTTTCATTCTTGTCTTATCACAAACTCGATGAATTTATATCTTTATTTAACTAATAGTATAACTGCTCGTCGTAAATGACTTGTAGGAATGAGCGACATCTTTCGCTAGTAATTAAAAGATTCTAAATAATCGTATAACAAATTTTATTACACTTCCTGCAATGTTTACCTTCATATTATAAACTTACATTTACAATGATTTAATGAATTGTTTTAAACATTCGATCGCAAATAATATGAATTTAGCAATTTTGTAAAAAATAATAATTTCCACGCAATATATGAAGTAAACAAATCAAAGATAAAAAACTCATTCAGGCAGATTAAAACAAAATTTATTTTATATCAATTTCCTTTCGCATCAAGGGAGGAAAACACTATATCAGTCAAATCCGCGCCGCAAAAATTAATTTAGATAGAATTAACCATTGCTGAGTTATTTACATTAATCAACGTCACAATTAATAGTGTTGACTATAAATTTTTAAAGATTCTATAAATAACGCAATGAGTAAAAGTTTGCCTGATTGCAAAATACCTTTTCAGAAATATTGGTATCGCAGAAGAAAATTCATCCTGTATATACCGATAAATTCGGCGAATTCCTCCGCTGTTATTATCGTTTCCTGTTAGTCTAGACTGAATTTCAAGGTTAGACTTTATCCCATCCCCACGCCCAGCGTTCAGTTAGCGACACCTTTTCCTCAAGGAGAAGGATGATATTAAAAATCCCCTCGCCGGTCAAATTTACATAAAAGCCCTGCGTCATTCTTCACTTTCTTTTGATCGCAGATTCTGAGAAAGTGAAAAATAGATACACTTCGGAGAAAATTTCCCTTCTAAGAAAATCGGGCCATCTCGGATCTTATTATGTTTTTATTTTTTCAATTTTCATAACCTCACGTTCCAACAACCGTGCCCGGAGCGTTACGAGACGTTCATCGCAGAACAAATGGGTGGCGATTATTTACGTTTTTTGAGAGGGATAAGAAGTTTGCAAACTCGATTCCGACGGTCGCTCCGGTCATCGCTATTCGTCTTTTAAAAGAGTCATGACCCGTTGTAAATATCAAGGTCTCGCGGGAAAAAAAAAGTTAAGGACGGCTGTGGAAACAAGCTAGGATCGCGGAGAGCGTGCGAAAACTGACGACGAACTTATTTCCAGGCTTTTATTTAATTGAGAGCCTAAACTAACTCGTCGGTCCGTGGAATTTACGTTTCAATCGATTTCGAAACTTTTTGAGAAATACTGTTGAATTTAAGCGAGGAAAATTTTTTCCTCGAATTGCACTTTTTTCAGTGCGTGCAATCGATAGCTTTTTGATTTATGTTTTTTTTTTATATTTTGGATTAAAAAATAAAGTGATAATTCAATTCGATATTCGTGTTTAGCTTTAGGAACTACAATTGAAGTTAAATTAATAGTTCGCATGAATTCAGCTCTTTGCTATTTTTCTGTTTTTTTACACCGCCCAGAAATCTATAATAATGTGTGTCTGTGGCAGTCGTAACTCTTCACAATAAAAGCGCAGGAGCTTGTAAATTCGGCCAAAGTTTCAGGTTTATTATGAGAGTTGCAGTGCCAAAATTAATCCAAATCAACCCACGCGGGCTCGAGGAGTTCCCATGTAACGGTCGCTCCATCTGTTTTTTTAAAGATATCTCAGCAACCAATTGACCGATTTTGATGAATTCTCCGCCAGTATCAATTTTTTGATTAGACACGTTTTAGAGCCGAAAATGGATAAAATCGGTAGAGAGGGTAAAAAGGTCATAATATGAGGGCCGGTCCAAAGTTCGCGTTTATATATCTCGGCAACGAGTTGACCGATTTCAATGAAACCTTCACTTATATCATTGTTTCGGTGAGATGCATTTTCGAGCCATAAATAAAAGGCATGAACGAGTTTAAATTTTTCTCAACCATCCAGTGATAATTAGAAGTTTAGCCATTGTTCATAATTTTATTTAAAAGTTCCTAACATTCTGAATACCTGAGAGTTTTAGATACTTTGCTCCAACAAATAGCAGAGTATTTTAAAATGAATATATAGACTAAGGTATAATTAATCCGTATTTATAATAAGAATGAATTATCGCATTAAGGTATGCTTGATTTACGCTCTCTAATAACTTTTATGACCGTAGCCGGCTGATAAGTTGAGAATTTTCAGTTTATTGTGGGACTTTAATCTGGATTCAACCCTCAACTGCAAACTAAAAGCAGTATTTATTGAGAAGAATCTTCTTTGAGTAGGAAAATCTATCATTATTCTCCCGATTACCGATTCAATCAAGTTGTAGACAGGTCACGTAGGAACAGAGACTATCTGCAGCGCTGGATTTTTTCCAGATGCATAAAGAGGAGCAGTCGAATGTTCGCTTCGAGTAGATCCAAGCAGTGGTCAATCCGTAATGAGATGCATAAGGTATTATGATGGGAACATGTGTTTTCCGAACCGTATTCGGAGCGCATACCTCTTGCCCCATGTTACTTCAGGTTGCGCCAATTTTACAAAATTTTTCCAAGTGGAGCTCGAACATCTGCATGATAAAATATCACCACAGTCCACTGCATTACAGTGATTTATTGCGTTGTTTAAAATTCATTGATAAGGTTGCTGCGCACCTGTTATTCTGTTACGTTACATTGTTGGAGTTGCGTTTTGAGCACGGGATATAGAATATGCGAATTAGACTTCGGGAACGGGATAAATTCGCGTTAAATGAGCGATTTATGCCAACTTGATTTGGTCATTGCTCGTACAATATTAATAATTTCGTCTCTCGATGCTGAACTTGTTATATTTTTCTCAGTTTCGCAATTTTCCTTTTTTATAATCACATCGAATACCTTAATTCTATAATTCTGAAAATTATTCCTTCCGCGTTCAATTTCGCCGTCTGTGTGGCAGCGTCCTACATGAAATAACTGTTTTGCTGATTCTAGTTTTTTTTAACTCGCCTATTAAGTGTAATGTTCCTACGGATATTATTAATTTCAACGCCGGTGGCGAATGTTTCACGTATAATGAAGAATGACTGGCGCTACCTTATCCCTTATTCGAATTAAACTGTCATATGCCCTCTAAAAGGAGATATCGATGACCATGTGTTTCGTGAGTGAGAGTTCTCCGGAAGTTGATATGCGCTCAAGGTGAAAAATATCGGAGAAAATATGCGTGGAGCACGGCACAAAATGAATCGGTGGAAATTTTTTCTCATGTGAAGACGAAGAATCAGGATTTTTTATATCATGTTTACCAAGAAGAGCCCTGCTTCTATTCTTGCCTATGAGTATACATATTACTTGTCAATTTTAATCTTCATCTAAATGTATAGGTTGCCTTACATTATTTTATCACCCTGGAATTTCTGGATTTAATTTCCAAGTTCATTCCAGAAATTTTTTAGTCATTGCAGATATTTAGCAGTAGTATTTCCTGTGCATACATAATCAAAAATATCAAGGGGTCGGCGAATAATATTTAAGAACTTCATAAAATTCTGAGGGGGTGCCCTTCTTCAAAATATCCTCAATCTGAAAGTTTTATCAAGTAATTTAAATACATGTCCATCCGAATACAGCAGGTATTTTCTTTGTTATACGAAAACTAAACTGATGACGATCTGAAGCAAGTAAAACAACCTTGCTAAAGCAAGAGGTGGTGGCACGTTATCATAAAAATTCTCATGGTATTGATTTGCCCCCTCCTTTGGGAGGGAGACATCCCGCACCGGTAGAATGTAGATCCCCACTAGACCTTTCCATCCGTGAAAACTTCACTCTAGCTTCAGTAGTTTTGCTGCGATACTATTTCAAAATTTTGATTTTTCCGAATTTGAGGCCACCTAGCAAAAAATCTACGGTCTACCGAGAAAATACAATCAATGGAAAATTCATATCTTGAAAAGAGATAACTAAATTCAAAAGAATTTTCATAATAACTCGCGTAGTTTGGATACAATATCATTTCAACGTTTTTAATTTCCCGAATTCGAAGCCACCTGACGGAAAATCTATGAAGTAATTGGAAAATTTAATCGGCGGAAAATTAATAGATTGATAAGAGGTATCTGATTCATTAAAAAAATCCAAATATCTCTCCAAACAAAAAGTTTGTTGTTCACAGACAGACGGACAGACAGCGTTATTATATTGACACTTTTTTCTTTTAAGAAAGCGTGCTAAAATACCTCAGACGGTCGAAATTCGAAGAAGCAGATACGTCATGTAATTTTATTCCTTTCAGTTTTTGGAATTTTGAACTTCTCTCATGTTCGGACGACGAAACCGCAGGGACAATTTGAAATGCATAGAGAGAATTCTTGAATCACAATGGGCAATTGCAGGAATCCCACCTCTCTTCTCTTTTTTGCCCGCTTTCATATCATAGTCATGCTATCGCCCTCTCTGCGAAACAAAATAGAAAGCTTAGAATGAGAGTTTGAAAGGCGAGAGATTATTATAAACACAAAAATATAGTTTTATTGGAATCGCGATAATATGTATATATGTCACATTTGAGTTTAAAAATTAATTCCTGCTGGTAAAATATTCAATTCATAAGTTAAATCGTAAACAGACGAACATGCGGATGACTACCCCTTTTTTAATAAACACGCATGTATATATACATAGGTACTTACACTAACATACATGCATAAGTGTGTTATGCGCGCGTATGTGCGTTGCCAGCTTTCAAGAGCAAGAGGGAAATTGGATTTTGAACGTATGGGATTGTTGCTTTTTCTTTTCGACGCGCCAATAAACGCTGCTTCCGTGTCAAAGGACTAAAAAAACACACGGGAGGCGGAGAGATGGTGACTCTCGGGTAAAAATTCGAGAATAGTCGTCGAAAAAATAAGCAGTGGAATGTTTCGGAAATATAAATATCGATGTTAGTTCAACTGAAGGTAAATATTTTTCCTGAGATGTATTTTATGGATAGCAATTTCGGACATTTTGGAACAGAGTACGTCTTTAAATCGTCGTCGTTAAGTGCCTCGCTTTATATGCGAATTCGATTTCAACTGCGTCCGAGTGATCGATGAAGCGAATGCATTTAATCCCCCCATATTTTGTGAAGAATTCCGACGGGCTTATAACTCGGAAAATAAACGATTTAAAATATGGCTTGAATTTACTTTGATATACCAAGTTAAAGCAAGGATTATTATCTAAATTGATAGCACCCGTTTTTGTAAAATATGAGAAAATTATGAGAACATCGATATGATAGAAGCGATATTACTTTTCCACTGATTTTCTAATGTTTATGAAATTCCCGTATGTACTTATAATGAGCTCCAACAGAATTTCCATGTTTTTAACTCAAAACGTTTCTGCACCATGGCATTCGGTACTCATTTCTCTTAAAGTAAGTCGATTTGACAGCGACGATTCTAAATAATAGCTACAAATTGGTGGGATTCCAAAGACGGTGATTAATACCGCTATTCGTATATGCACAAGAAATGAAAGTTACTATGGGAATTTGCACTTTCTTGTCACAAAATGTTTGGGAGGGATGGATTAGTAACAATTAACTTGAGAAAATCTATCAGTAAAAGTAAACTCGAAATTCCATGAAATCTTTCGTTCTATTGGCGCATGACGTGTTGTGTTCTTATAAGCAGCAGGCAGTTGGTTGTTGCGATTTTAAAAACTCTACATATTTTATATTAACTCAAAAATTAGATTTAGCGCATCATTCAATATTCAAACTTTTTGTATGACACCTCACACAATAAGAAGCGTTCCATAAACGTGTCAGTTAGACACAGAGTGGCAAGTAAGCCTCTTCTAAAGAAAAAAATGTTCTCTTTTTTTGTTTTGATCTTTTTTATTGTTTTATTTTTCAAGTTTTTAACAAATTTCATTCAAACAAAAAATTTCCCCTTTTATTTCTTTCTACCCTAGTTATATTTCGTTTAATGTATATTAGTGATAATTATTAATAATTAGAGTAGTGATAATTACGTTATTTTTAAAAGTTCTCTAAAGAATGTTTCAGATACTAAAGAAAAATATGTCAAAACATTTATTTTTTTGAAGTATACGACTACCTACACTATTTTTCGTCGATGAAAAGTTGAAAACGTTTTCTTTTGCCTCAAGATAACCCTAGTTAAGATAAAGTCTAATAGAGCACTTCGTTTTTTTTTGTTTTACGGGCTCTCGTTAATTGGTAGCTGTAGCTTAGCACACGAAATACCTTGTAAGGGGTGACTTGCAGTTTTAATATTTGAACAGTACTCAGTATCCCTATTCAGCCATTAAAAATTTTAAACCGCGCTATAGGAAACAGAATTATAACCTCTTTATGGGGCGACATCGCTTCCCTTCTGTTTCACCGTGTTAGCCGTTCTCTGTCATGAAGAAAGATTGTGCCTCGACAGATCTGACGAAGCTCAGGAACGACGCATAAGTGCGTATGAAACGAACTGTGCGAAACTCCGAGACCACGATGTCGTAGTTCGGTCAAGACGAAAGTCTGGATGGTCCAGACTTTCGTCTTGACCGCGCATAAACCGCGCTATAGGAAACAGAATTATAACCTCTTTATGGGGCGGCATCGCTTCCCTTCTGTTTCACCGTGTTAGCCGTTCTCTGTCATGAAGAAAGATTGTGCCTCGACAGATCTGACGAAGCTCAGGAACGACGCATAAGTGCGTATGAAACGAACTGTGCGAAACTCCGAGACCACGATGTCGTAGTTCGGTCAAGACGAAAGTCTGGATGGTCCAGACTTCACGTAATATCGAGGCCTTGTTAAACAATGGGAGGGATGCTTAGACTCGATTTTGAGTTTCGTGCCCATTTACCGTGAGCGTCGAGATGGAAGGAGTTTTCCGCCATCTCGAATTGACAGAAAGTTTGTATTTTTTGAAAGTTCAACGAGCGTTTCGACGAAATTAATACGGTCGTTAATTTCAAACGCGCGCACATTGCTTGAACGGTATCAATTTTTTTAAATTCTCGAATATTACCTTCGAACACGCATCAGCAAGTGTCCTAGCAGGTAACTATTTGTTGTCTGATTAATGATCAGATAAATAAATATATTAATGAAAATATATATTTTAATTAATTTATGCATACTCATTACGGTGACGATGGAATAAGAACAAGATACCATTGCTAAAGCAAGGGGTGGAAGCACGTTTTCTTAAAAGTTTCAGGGTTCTGGTTTCTTTCTTTAGAGAGAGGGCAACACGCACCGTTGGAATATAGATCCTCACTAGACCTTATGCGTGAAAATTTCATTCCCCTAGCTTCTGTAGCTTGGCTACAATACCATTTCAAAGTTTACAATTTTCCGAATTTGAAGTCACCTAGCGGAAAATATATGAACTTCTGAGAAAATTCAGTCAATGAAAATTTCATAAATTGATGAGTAATTGAATTAAAAAAGATTTTTTCAATTATATTTTAAAACAAAAATGTTAAATATAAATTAACTCAACCGTAAAATTCAAAATTTTGAATTTTACGTTTAAGGAGTTAATTTGTATTTAACATCAATTTCGCCGTAGTCTCCATCTTTACTTATTTATAAAACAAAAATGTTGATTGTCTACAGACTGACGGACAGACAAGAGTGATCAAAACAGATTTATTCATTAATGCTGCGTGTTTCGTGCAATTCATGTGTTTTAACAGACGTATATGTTACATAAGGTAACATAATTGGAGGGAATTGTATAAAGAGTTATATATATAATATCCTTATTCTGTCCGATCGTTGGTCCGTCCGTCGGAACGCTATATACAAATCCCCATAAGAGAACACTTAAAAATCCCTTTTTTTACTTCCAGGCTTTTTTTCTTTTGAAAAATTAAATTAGAAGTAATTGACCTACAATCTTCGGACAGGAACCATTTTAAAGAAAAATAAACATCAATTTTTATTCTTATTTTTGATTTTTGCCTTTGGTTCGAAATCACTCAAGTTATACGTTTAAATCGTATTTATTGGAAAATTTTAAGCTTTTTAACGATATATTGCCTTGCCGACCGAGTCATTGTTAAACCTCGAGATTGTATTGCCGTCCTTATATCTATAATAATATAGCTACTTGTGTCTCACTAACTCACTGACATAAAACTCTTAGGTACTTCTAGAAGGGCTAGAATTCGGAGATCTGGAATGTAGGTAGATCGAGTTCCACAACCGACGAGAAAAATCGAAAATCACAAAAAAGTTAATATTTAAGGGAGTTTTTTAACCCCAATATTCCATTTCAATACCCCATAAGAAAATCATGGGATTCACTGCAATTTCTAAAAATGCATTTCAAATTACTTAAAATTGAGATACGAATTCGCGAAAAGAGTGGTTGTCTATGTGAAAGAACGGAGTTCTTAATTTTTGAAGGCAGAATTCAAATGCTTACCGAATTAGCGTAAACATCTGCTTTTAATCGAAAAAAGTGTGAATTTTATCCTCTTTTCAACAATGAAAATCTTTAAATACGAAATACGACCTCAATGGATCTGATATTGTACGTTACGATTGCAGTGATTAAATACTTTTAATGGAAATTAATGCCGTCATAACGAATTACAGTTGAACTTCCATAACTCGAATCTCAAGGAAAAGTAATAATTATTCGAGTAATAGAAAATTCAAGTTATGGCAATATATTTTTAAATATTTGTATATAAACAGTGGAACTTCTATAACTCGAATCTCAAAGGAAAGCAAAAACTATTGGAATTATAGACCATTCGAGTTACGGAAATATATTTTTTTCATTTTTCTTTAATTGAATTAAAATCAAGTTTATTCCCATAAGCATATAAACATATAACTAATTTTCAATATCAGGCATATTATGACAACATCATCCCCAATATTTTATTTCGATAATATGTAAGATTTTACTCTATCCAAATCACTAATTGCATCACGCACTGTGATTGAGGGTATCATAGATAATTGCAATTACTACTGATAGCACAAACATGACGATTAAATTTGAGTTATCGACTGTAGGAAGGAGCGAATAGGTTTGTTTTTCTCCAGGGCTATAACTGATCACAATGGGAGAAGCAACCCTGATAGCAATGACGTTAAAACGTGAAAAGTATTTTAATGTTTTGTTTCGTAGTTTTTCGAGAAATTTTAACTATTTTCAATGTCGTCATACCTATTTCTCGATGTTTTTTATCCAAATACGCGCTAAAGGCATGGATGATGATGATGTCATAATTTTAACAGAAAATGTCCTAATTTTTCCGTACATTTTAATGTATAGTGTATTGTCTTAATGATGATTATTCTTATTGCTCATGTAGTGCTTTCTGAGTCACGAAACTTGAAATACGATAAATTGGACAGAGAACTTGGAAATTACGGATAGTTGCCTTAATTTCACGGAAAATTATAAATAAACTGCTATTACTCATGGAATTTATCATTTAATAGATATAGGCTTCACGTGACAGAAGTGCTGTTGCCCTGGAGATCGCGTTGGTTTTTTTATGAGTTTAGATCTTGGTGTATGGTGATTTTTTTAAGCGCTTGCAGTATGCAAGCACCGACTACTCGTATATTATATGCATAAGGAAAGCGTGCTTTGAATTCTTTAGTACGAGAGAGAGAAGGCTCCCTAATTTTTTATAATTAAAATCGTGTTTTTCATTCATTTCTTTTCAGTTAACTTCACATTGAAATTTTTGGTAATTAACTATTTTTATAGTTATTTTCATAGTTTTAGCAGTGCATCATATAATTTACCAGAGTTATAAATTGGCATTTCATATATGAATCACTCAAAAAACATTGCAGATCTTTTTCGTTTACATTTTAAAATATTTTAAGTGTGAGGTATTTAACTTAGCCATGAAGAGAAGAATTTAAATCTCATTCGTAAATATCCATAAATTACGTTTTAATACGATTTTTCACGTTTTCACGCATTTTGTTTATATTGGACCACTGTTGTCCCAATTGTTGAATTCTATTCTTGGCCTCATAATAAATGCACCCCACAAGTACTGTACTTTGTATCAGTGGTATGATATGCCAGCCTCAGTGAATAGGATGCTTATACATGGGACCGACATAGTCAAAGCTGCTCCATTGTCCATAGGCCAGTTTTCTGAAGAAGCCCAAGAAGCTCGAAATAAGGACGCTAAAGGGTATAGGGCGTTTAATACAAGAAAAACCTCTAGAGAAGCCTGCAAAGAAGATTTATTGCACATGCTTCTGATATCATCCGATCCCCTGATTTCAAGTTAGCATAAGGTACCCATTAGAAAGGCAAGGAGCCTACCTAATGCAATATTATATCTGCTCCAGCCACCAGAGGAGAATTCTGAGGTCTTCGAAATGCAAGTTGACGTTGAAGAGGATAATTATGATGATGTTACATAGTTTTTTAGGCTCTCATAGGTTCGTACTGTAATGACTACGCGATCACGAGGAATTTTCAGTTGATTTATGAATCATTTTCTTTCGTATGTTATTAATATTTCTCGTTGTATGGCTTTCAACTTTCTAATGATTGTTGGTTGTTGGGTTGACGAAGTTTTGGTGACGGGTGGCATTGTTGGAGGATCGTTTGAGAGATGGAGATGAGAGAATAAAGGCCTGATGCTTAATGAATTAATGAGTGCGAATTTGTTGTGAAGAAACATTGCAGCACTAAGAGAGCATTTTGATCCTTACATAAACTGACAGAAATAAAAAATTCCATCATTTTAAATATATACTACGTTTATATATTTTTTTTTAATTTGACTCAAATCTGGAAGAAACTACATGGAAAAGTACTACTGTGGCTACACCATTGTTCCGAAGGCGGCATCTAAGAGTTCTTTAATTACCGAAAATGAACTCTGCGTCCCAGAAGACCCTTAGTCTAAATTTGACGAAAATCGGTATCGTTATTAAGAAAAACCACTACTCAGACTACGCAAATGGCCACAAAGAGTCGTCATTGAGCCTCTAAACCACAAAAAAATGAACTCCTCATCCCCAAAAGTCCTTAGATATGGAATTACAGGCCAAATTGGACGTATCCTGACTTTTGTCCACCAAAACGGGGTCTAGGAACCACTGTGCGTCGTTGGCTGAAATCAAATGGATTATAATGCAGTCTAAGCATTAAATCAGTGCTCTTGATGTATGGAAAATCAAGTCCCATTGAAAGGCATTGGAATCGTTGCTATGGTAATTAATATTTTTCATTGTTGAAAACAAAAATTTTCATAATTTTATTATTAAAATAAAATTCAGCATGGATATGAATTCTGTCTTTAAAAAAATAAACTTCATTCTTTTTTCCACAGTATGATGGATCTTCCTTCTTTGTTTCTTAATTTTTAATAATTTAAAAAACCTTTTTTTATATAGTCTTGCACAAAGAGAGGAAGAAAGAAAGAAGGAGAGAGACAGAGAGGGAGAGAGATGAAGTGAGAGAGGAGAGAGGGAGGGAGACAGAGAAAGAGGGAGAGATAGATAGATAATGATCTTTATTAGGGCGAGATTGATACTAGGGAGTATATTTTTCCAGAGAAGGAAAGAAGAGTAGAGGAATAGAGTGAGTAAGAGAGAGATAAAGGGAGACAGAAGGAGGGAGAGGGGGACAAGGAGAGAGATAGATAGACAATGGTCTTTATTAGGGCGAGAATAAGACTATGAAGTCTATTTTCCAGAGAAGGAAAGAGGGGGAGAAGGGCAGGAGAATGAGAGGGAGGAGGTTTGGGAGAGGAAGAGAGAAAAAGCGGAAGAATGGGAAGATCCTTAAATTGACGGGCAATTACGCTGGTATTCGTATATGAAGCGATCGTGTCGCGTTTCCCTCTATCCGCAATCAATTCTCACATGATAATAAATGTGTGTCATCTTGCGCCAGACGTCTTTCGATCGATAGGAGAGGTCTACGAACGCTGAGGGAATAATGGACATCAAGCTGGAAAATGAAAACGAAAACCTCCTCTCTCGATAATTTAGTTGAGAGAAACGTAGGGATGGCCGCTCCATATCAATAAATTAGTGTGAAATATACAACGCTGAGTGCAAGGAGATACTTAATACGTGTTCGTTTTTTATAGTCGTACTTACCTCAACTTCGTGGAAGCTATTCCAAATTTATAGCTTTGAACAGATGAACCAGACAACCACGGCGCAAGATTGAATAAGTCGTTTTGCTTGCCTGGTTTATCTCGTTTTAAGCTCTTGTTTTTTCTTGCCGTTGAAACGAAAACGCATCAGAATCTCTTTAATTACTTTAGCATTTTTTCGACGTTTCCCCTCTGTTCTTGTCGGTATTTCCCGGTCAAGTTTCAAAAGCGAATGAATGCATCCTTATCCTCAGTATATCGTGGGCGTAATTTTAAATTATTTTCCTCGAAGGCATTTCGTTAATGTGATTAGTAAAACTGTGTTGGGATATTTTTCAACATTCCAAATACGTGAAGTGATTCGGAATATAAATGGATATTCTTGACCAAATATTTCTCACCAAAAGCTTGAGTTATTGGCATCGGAGAGATTTAATGTGTCAATTTGACTTCATCTAAAAAGCGAGCTTGATGCCATCCTTTTGAATTGATATTTTTCTTTTTGCCTCGTATCGAATGAATAACTTATCGAAAAAGTCCCAATTAAAATTTTATGAAAATTTCCTGCTGTTTTTTATCATTATCTCGTAAAATTGGGTGAAAACCGGCGTTTCTTAAATTGAGTGTTGACAATATTTTCTATTGGTGTAGGGATCAATCTTCCTTGATTGTTTGTGGAAAGTTTTGCGATAACAAGGTTAATTTGTTGAGAAAAATTATTATTAAGAAACCATTTTTTTAAACTAAAAATTGCGTATAAATCACTGTATCTTCTTCGGTTTCAGTTTTAAAACAAAAACTATCCAACGCGTGAAAAAACAGTAATACCATTCGTGATATCCTGTAAATTTCAGGATGTTGTAGCGCCGGTTCCAATTAATGTTTTATCGCTTTTCTATGTTCTTCATTCTTTACTTACTGCATCGTTTTCCAAACCGTTGATCACGGCAGATGAGTTTACTGCCGCTGATGCGCCATTACATTTTCAACAAGGTTAAAACAGTGCAAAAACACCATGGTAAAGCATTTCTGGATAAAGGGCTCAGGTGTCGCATTTGAGACGCGGTCTGAATTTCCCATTGCTTTCGACTAAAACGAAGGCCATAGAGAGGAAATAAGTTACGCCGCGCACCGAAGTGATACATTAGTAGTAGTTTTAAAATAATACGGATATTTTAATCATTGTTGCCATATAAATATCGATGGTCAAACGTTTTTGTTGCAAATATAATCTATCAGGATTAATTTTATTGTAAATAATATATGTTAATGTCAATAATATCCGAAACCATTTCTTTTATGGTATTTCCTACATCTTGTTTGCTCTGCAGTCCAATATACCCGAATATACCTTTTCGATGTCATCTACTTCACCTCATAACAAATAACTCAATCGTAAAAGCAGTCGAGAATGCTTGATGCCTCCCACGCTTATGCATGGAAATCATTCTTCAGAATTCTCCTCTCTTAAGATGTTTCGTAATGATGTCTTCCATCCTCTTTCAATGACGCCCATTTAACTCCTCCAATTATATTCAATTCTTGCACAATTGTTTTCTTCTTCAAACTTATTTTCTATATTCTACGCGGACATCAAAGGAATAAAATCGCTGCTGCTTTTCTTTTCTCCAAGTCTAAATTCCTTACAATATTGGACTTCATATTAATCTTTTTTGCAAACTTTCTTTAAATTATCGCAATATTTTCAATGATTGGCAAAACTAGCTGCACATTTTTGCTACAGATCAGCCGTTCTCAGTGGTGATTCACCGATCGTTGATTCCATTATCTATATTATCAAGTGAATTTCACATATACAGAGAGAATTATATAATTCGTTTAATGAATAAATAACTTGTAGAGACTTCCATTTGTGGCCTTCCTCTTTATTCTTACGTATGCGTTAGTGTATATTTCCCTCATTCAATGTTAGATCTAATTTCTTTACCGTTTATTACGCCGTGCGTCAGAATGCTGCTTTTAATACCAAAATTTTCTATACTTTACAACCTCTCGCCATATAATATTATGTAGATATTTTATTTTGAGTCCCTTTAGACCCTCATAATTTTTCTATTTGTCCATATTAATATTCATACCTCCATACCTTCTCTCTCCGAAAAACCTTTCGCTACCTTACGCTCCATCGGTTTATCGCTCGCGGACCCGACCGCCTTAATTAAATTTCCTCGTTCTCTCGTTCGCGCCTCTTGTATCGTGCTTCTTCTTACGCAAAACCCATTTCATTCGTTAAATATTTGCCGCCGCCCTCGCTGAATTTCGCCTCGCGTTCCTCTCCTCATTTCGATTTCATCCGTCCGTAACACGGCAACAGGAGCAGATTCGAAAAATAGCCTCCTCCTCCTCCTCTTGGGAGCAGTCCCCTCTCTCTCTCTCTCAAACGCACGCTCTCGTCCTCATGATAAACCGTTATTTCGTCTCGTTCGCCCTTGTGGACTTGATTCGGTTCATTAAAAAAGAGCTACGGTTAAATCTCGTTATGGCGTGTGTGTGCGGACCGTGCATTTTTATAATTTGTATTGATATTGTGTTATACAGAAATTGTTTGCCAAATACGCAGTTTGATAGACTATGAATAAGCTTCCATTTTGTACCGTCTATTTGTACTTCTTAAAAAAACTTAATATTGTCTTGTTTCATTTTTAAGAAAATGGCTGTCAGATACACCGGACTGGAGTTTGAATTTATCCTCCCTTATTTGTCGATAAATATTGGCCAGCATAGCATAGCAGCATAGCAATATTCAATGGGAAATATAATATTTTCAAATAATGACGTTACAGTAAAAAATTTAGTATCGGGACCATTTTAATTAACCCTTAGTAAGGAAAGCTAAATAATACTGATATACGTTGTTACTGAAATACTGTAGCATTATATGCTTAGAATATTTTATAGTATTAACAGAAAGTCTGTAAAACTGAACGTTATTGTGATGTATCGTATGACGAGAATATACTGTATAACGGTTGGTAGGACTGGAAAAAGATCAGAAGAGAAATAGAGGGGATAGGATGGAGGAGAAGAGAAAAGTGAAAGAAAAAACAAGGCAGAATTAATAATACCGGTCCAAACCCTTTCCTTGACGTCATTGTTCCGATGTCGTGGGCCGTGGAACGAAGGGGAAGGTTGACGCGCGCGCCACTGGTCACCGTTGCGGACCTTCGTTGTCGCCCTTTCCGTTGCGAGGTTCCTTTGAAATAATAGATAAAATCGCTCAAATCCGCGCTTTCCCGAGCGGCGCCCTGTTTCGCTGCCTCTTCCGGTCACTTGATGTCTTAATTTCCGAACCGAGAAATGTCATTCCTTTTGTCCGAATAATAAATGCAGGGAACTCGTTCAACGGTTGAGTGAATTATTTGCGCATTGTGTCTCTGTGTATCAGAAGTCCTGTGGGGTTATTCGCCGGTCGTTGATTTTGATTCTTAATGGATTAATAAGAAATGTGTCAGTGAAATTGTCGTACTTTTTGATCCGTGAAAATCTGATACCCAACTCGAGAATTGTGTGAGTAAAAAAGCATCCTTTTTGGTTAATGGAATTTTCAAATCCGTCGCGAAAGAGAAATTAGAGAGATCTTGAATGGGTCAATAACGGTGGAAAAAATAATTTGGTCAAACCACCCGAGAAAAACAGCAAATTTAATAAAATCTAACTTATTGTTTGCAAGTTCTGTTTATTGCTAATCATATAAAGCGATTTTTAAGTCTACGTTCCCTCATCTCCATCGTAACAGTTCAAACATTATCACTCTTAAAAAATGTTACCATTTGCAGATTCGAGGCCTCTTCTATGGCAACATTTTTGCAACATGGCGGGAGGTGGGCGTAGGATATAAAGGTAGGAAGAGGAAGTAGGTACGGAGTGAGCGATCGAATTATCTCCCTCCTCTTGTCTTCCATTCTCTCCTTTCTCCTCTCTTCCTCCCATCTCCTTTCCTCACTCCTCTCTTCCTCCCTCGTCTCATTCTCCCTCCTCTCTTCCCCCTCCTCTCTTCCTCCCTCCTCTCTTCCTCCCATCCCTCTTCCTCCCTCCTATCTTCCTCCCTTCTCCCTCCTCTCTTCCTCCCTACTCCCTCCTCTCTTCCTCCCTCCTCTCTCCCTACCTCCTCTCTTCCTCCCTCCTCTCTTCCTCCCACCTCTTCCTATCATTTCATTTCCTCCCACCTCTCTTCCTTTCATCTCTCTTCCTCCCATCTCTCTTCCTCCCACCTCTCTTCTTCCCATCCCTCTTCCTCCCACCTCTCTTCCTCCCACTTCTCTTCCTCCCTCCATTCTTCCTCCATCCACTTCTATCTGCTTGAAAGGATACGATTAATCGCAACCTCGGCACAAATACGTGGAGGAAGAAGCGAATCTGCGATCTCATTCCTCGAACCGGACGCTTCTGCAAGGAATTCCGTTTCCACTTGCCATCGCATATTTCGCGGATCGTCCTTGCGGTGATCTATTAGAACGTCGACGAAAAAATAATTTCTCGAATAAGTATAAAGGTCGGCGATTTCTTCTGGCCTTTATGATGTGAAACACGAGTACATTGCGCTTTAAGCACACCGCATCTGTTGCGTAATAACTCATATGGCTTGCGAGATAGGAAGCGCTGAAGGGGAAGAGGGGCGATGCGGGTGAAAGGTTTGCTATGTAGCGTGATGGTTTTAAAGGTCCTCGATTGATGAATCCAGTAGAGAAGATACCTCGATGGTAATGTATCGCTTTTCAAATAAATCCCAAGCTAACCAAGCCGATATGTTTCCGATTTGATAAGGGTTGATGGCCGTTGTAACCATGGACGTAGCTTGAGGATAATTAACTTTGGGACAGCTCGTTAGAAGATTTAGTGAGAAACATAACAATAGATTTGACCACTAATTAAGAGCATAAATCAGTCTGTTAGACTTTCAAGGTGTGTTGTTGTAATGTAAGTGAGGAGAGATTGGAGCCGGCAATTAATACATGCCCCCTGTCCGAGCGACCTCCATTGACCTCGTGTTCCCCTCAGCGATTCAACGTTTTACAGGAAATTGAAATAATTTATGGGCTGAAAAGAAAAGAGTTTGATAAATGACCACCATTGTAAAATTCGCATATGCTTGATTCAACCGTTGTATGGCTGCGTCATCTTTTAAATATAATTTATTGAAGTAGATTGTTTGTTTTTTCATTATTTTGATTTCAACCTGTTACATATAATTCATTTTTATAACTATGGCTTAAGAAAGAATCTTAAACGTGATCATTAACCACGCAAAAACATTTTTGGGTAAAAATAACTATCCGGAGGTTATCAATTTATAAATACTAAATAAATAAATACTAAAAAAATCAGTTTAATGCAATAATAAAAATATTTTTAATAGTCCATTAAAATATTAATACAATTCATATAGCCTATGGATATAATGAAATGAAATCCTGAACGGTTCGAAATATTTCAAGAAAGTTGACCCAACCAAGTAAACGGGAGTGGTTCAGGAGAGAAACTGAAAGGTACGAAAACATTGTTTTAAATGGATGTGGGCGACTGTAGAAATAGTACGTGGACTCTTTATGAGATGCAGTGAATTCGGGCGGGCATTTAGAAAAAATCACACACTAGTCATCTGCTTCGCAGTGGTATCTTGGCCGAGATCCAGCTCCTCATTGTTTCCCATAAATACCAATTGTCTCCTCTTAAACAAAAACACGTCTTGTCACGACTAGGGCAGACGTAATGTCTTAAACCGTACGATTTTGAAAAACGGTTAGCCTCAAAATGTTAGAATTAATACCAAATATATTTCATCGTTATTATCGTTAGCCCTTCTTCATTCTTTGTTGGATGAATGTCTCTCCAAGACTGTTCCATTTCCACATATTGACCACTTCTCTACTTCTCTTTGGCTCCAGGGATTTCATAACTCTTATAGCTCATTTGTTTTTTCAGTCTTACATTCCACACCTACCATTTAATTAACTTCTTCCATAAGTCTTCATTTTCTTGTTAATATAAGTTGGTTTCTTCTGATGAAGGCTTTCACTTTCATAATCGCAGCCCTTTCAACATTTTCTTCATAACTTATCCCTTATTGTAATGCTTACAAGTTATATTTGTATTGGTCAAATTGTTCCAAAAGCTTTCCACCATTTCTTATACTTAAGCTACTTCTTCTTTCGATATTCTTACTACATTTTTATTTTTCGTTTATTTCCCTCGTAAACCTTCTCCAGATTATAACCAATAAGTAATAACGTAACATGTAAAAAAAATCCAAATTCTTTCTTCGACGATATCATGACTTCATTGGAAAGCATTTCAGCACATTTTGTGTCTCCAAATCTAGGTCAGGGACGATTATTTTCTCTCACCTCCTGCCAAAAAAATCAAAACCCCGCGTAGTTCGATCCACGTGCCTCGTTCATTATATTAGGCGCGCGATGGCGATAAAAAAAAATTCCTCTGTGCTGCACTACACCCAATGCGTGCGATGGTGTTATCGGAAAATACTTTGATGTAGAAAGTAACCGGGAGATTAGGTTGGCGAAACAATCCCGGGGTCTTGTGGAGATTCCGTAACAGAGGAGGCGACGAAATCGCGAGCCCTCATCCCTCCTCCTCTCTCACTCCCTCTCTCCGTCTCTTTCTCCCTCCTCCCATATCGCCGTATCCAAATGTGCGGAGGCGGATTATAAAAAACGCACCCACGCTCCTTCTCTTCCCTCCCTCCCTCCCCTCTCCCCTTTGCCTTTCTCCGCCCTTTACTTTCGCCCCCGCCCTTAAAACGCACCCAGCAGACCGTCCCTTCGTTAAGCTCCACCCGAAAAGACAACTCTTGCGGGACCCGGGACTCGGGTTCGTTGCGTAAGGGTAGTTACGACTCGCGCATTTTTCTTTTATTTTTTACATTTCACCGGTCTCTCCCCTCCCTTCCTCCTCTCCTCCATCCCCTTCTTCTCTCCATTCTCTCACCCTCTCTCTCTCCCTTCCTCCTTCGCCCAGGCGATTTTCCACCCATTCCCAATTCACCGCGACACACTTTCGATTAATAAATGCGAAAGCTTAGCCACGAGGTGGTATTGTACTTGGAAAAATTCGCCTCCTAGTAACCCTCGATTGCATTCCAAAGGATAAATAGTTTTGGCGTCATGCGGTTGTGTTTTCGAAACGGCGAGGAGGAAGTTCTTTTATTCTGAAAGATGGTAATGACAGTTTCATGCATTTATTTTTGCAAATTATCTGAATAATTATTTACCTGAAAGCGGCTCTTGAGCCTGTAACGAAAATATTTTATTTCTGTCTTTTTTGTATCCGTAGTATATGGACGAATACATTTGGAAACCTGTTGCAGTAAAGAAACGTTTTTCCATCGTTTATCGATTTTCATCAGTTAAACCGCTTATTGAAGTTGAATGTTTAATATGAGGTGGATCCAAGCAATTTTCAGCGTATGGGTTAGAAAAAATTGAACTATTTGTATATAATACACTTATTGCGATAAACACGCGTAATAGTGCCACAATAAAATATATTTATACCGACAATTTTAATATAAAATTATTATGCGAGAAATATAGGTCACATATGGTAGCATTACACTGATTCCTATTTTTTAAGACAATACAGAGAAATACTGTGAATGAAGATTCCATTTATCCATACCTTATGATGCCATTCCATATGATAAGCTTTAAGATTAGTCATTTGTTTCAGTTTCCTTTATTCAACGTATTCATAAACATTTGAATGAAGGCTATTCAGTGAGTGCACGAAAATAAATTCGAGTATTTCAGGAGTGGGAAGTGATGAAAAACTTTTACCCGGCTTCATTACACAATAATTATATTTGCACTCAATTTCTTCCATTTTATTATACTGAAACACTCTAAATGGAGGATTTATTATGAACCATTCTTCCGCAGGAATCGTCGACCTAAAAATACCAATCGTTTCTCAAAATGTGTAAACTAAAACAAAAAATAACAGTTACAGAACCAAAGCCGAAATATTTAAGGAAACTCCGTTTCAAAACCGTTTTATGTAACGCAATAAATCGCCCGTTTCGATCTCACGGTCTATTTTTTTCTTCCGCGGCGATGGATGGAGACAAGTTTTGAAACATTTGAAGCACGACTGCCCGTCGTGATTGACATCACGCGGGAATTACGGGTAATATCTCTCCTCCTTCAGAGACGAGTTTTGGGATGAGGCGGCGGGTTAGGCGGTTCACGCCTCTTTAAGGTCAGGGCGATAGATGATCCCTCGGCCGATCCGCGTTGTGCAATTCGACCTTTCATAACTGAAAAACCACAATGAAGATCCACTCCCTTTTCCCGACTTTTACTTTCTTAAAAAAAAGAAAGAAAAATGAGGCTTGCTCTAACGGAACTAAAACGCAGGCGACCTCTTTATCCGATAGTGTAATGGAGTTTTTCCTTCTTTAGAATGAGATTTGGCACGCTGACATTGTTGCGTTTCTTTTTGTTGCATCAGCAGCCATGACGCCGCACCAGCGCAGTGTATCTGAAGAAGGGTCATGAATCAGTTCTGACGTCCTTGAATTCGATTCGGGAGGTGAATATGGTGAATGAGAAAGGGCGGTACATCTACTTTGTGGGATTTCGATGAGTAATTACCGACCCGACCTGATGAAAAGTGCGATTAATCTGTGTACCACACGCATCGTACGGCAATTGTCGGTTTCGTTATTTTAAATATATTTGGTTTTAAAACTCGTTGACCTCTTCTTAAACTGTTTAAAATGACAGATAATTGCAATTATACAAATTTATTATAATTTCCCTTGCAGTTTTTATGTTAAAAGTAAAGTTTGCTATTTAAATATATTATGAATTTTATAAGTTCGTAAATGCCAAACCAAATATTGAACATTATCAATACCATATTTGTTGTGCTATTCATTTATTGCATAATATTAGCATATTCGTTTCTCTTCCATTTTGATAAAGGAAAAATATAATATTGAAAAAAGAAATGAAAGCCATTCGTTTGGCAATAGTGTCTTGCGTCTTCTTCGAAAATTGGCTAATTTCAAAACTCAATTATTCATTATTTGCTGAGATCAATTAGAATTGTTGCTAGTCACTTCATTAAAATATCTACCATTCTTTTGAAATGCAAATATCGAATTTATCTTGACATTTTTATAAGAAAACCGTTCTAATTCGTAATTATACTTCCAAACCGTCATTTGAAAAAACGAACTAACCCACTTCGTAACAAATTTATAAAAGAATAATATTGTATTATTTTCGAACATCTCGTTATTGATTGAAATTCTAGCTCGCAAAATTTTCCCATGCTAGAAATTAAAGAAAGAATATCGCATCACCTTCGTTTTATTACGATAAACCTTTGCCAATGCAATATGTTACTTCTGAACCCATAGTCGAGGTATTTCATCGCAACATCCCAAGCAATTTCCTTCGAGGAGAAATTCGTTCTCCCACAGGAATGCGTCTCGGATGATGCCATTCCTTTCCCAAAATTTATTCGCTATTCGACTGCGCACAAATATGCTAAATACGCAAAATTATTTTCCAAGCAATGTTTCACAACCTCTTTTATATTTCGATTTTTATTTTGCTTTTATGCATGTCCTGCGATAAAGGTACGATATGTAATTTATACGCTCCCTTTTCGTGCCTTTTATTCGGTGGCGGACGCTGGCATAGGGCCCTACCAAAATTCACAGAAAGAAAAAAGCACTATAAATATTTTTGAACAGATTGATTTCATTTTTGAGACTTGAATAAGTTTAATTTGTCGTGAAGCAGTACAATACTCGGTTAGAGAATTTACAAGAGGAGTGGGGGGCGAGTCCGTCGGGGAGTTCGCCCACTCCAACGGGGCCACCGCCTAGCTGGCTCGGTCACAAGACGTGGAACGCATGCGCACTGCATGCTTTTCTCCCCATCTTCTACCTTCTCCCGCGCTTGAGAATACCTACCCTTGGGGCCACGTTCAGTTTGGTTCGGCTCGGCCGGCCTTCAATTGTAGTTCGATGTAGTATTTGTGAGCGTGAATGTTTCAATTCTCCGCAATGAATACGATAAGTGCTTTATTAAATAGCCGTTTTCGTCTTTGTCTTACGATGATCAACTAGAAATAAAACGAATGGGAAGACCTCTCCCTAATTTGAATTTAGTTAAAAGGCAACAGTGTGCCAACAAACAGGAAAGGTGTAAATTTAATGCCTTATTCAAAGAACAATTGGCTGTGCGGGTGTGATGAAAAGCATGCGTTTTTTCCTTGTGTTCTTTTCCGAGGAGATGTCAGCTGGTCGAGGAACAGGATTTCGGACTTGGTACACATTTGGGAAAAAATGAGGGTTCACGAAAAATCGAAACAACATATGAACAATGTTTTGAGTTTATCGTTGCTGGGTAAAACAAATATTCAAAGTCAGTTTAACTCACAGTATCGGCTAGCTATATCTAAACATAACGAACAAGTAGATAAAAATAGGTACGTATTAAATTTGATTATAAATTGTATATTTTGTGGGGCATTAGAATTAGCATTGAGAGGCCATGATGAAACGGATGAGTCACAAAATAAGGGAGTTTTTCGTGCGTTACTCCAGTTTAGTTCTGAGTTAGATAAAGACTTAAAAGTTTACCTTAATCAATCAGCTGTGTTTAAAGGTACGTCTAAAACTATACAGAATGAGTTGCTGGAATGCATGTTAGAAGTATACCACGAAGAAGTTCGCAAAAAAATTTAAAAAGCAGATTATGTAGCATTGATAGCCGATAAAACTACTGACGTGTCATGTCAATTTCAGTTAGTCATTGTATTACGTTACATTGTAGGCGGAAAGCTGGTAGAAAGGTTATGGAATTTCGTTAATCCTGACGGACATGATGCTCGTGCAATCGCAGAGATTATTTTTTTTAAAACTCGACCCCCTAATTGGTGACATTCCGAATAAACTTATAGCACAAAGTTTTGACGGTGCTTCTGTTATGATTGGACGTTTAAATGGCGTTCAGAAACTGATAAAAGACAAGTATCCACTTGCTAATTTCGACCACTGTTCCGCCCACTATAATCACAGAAATAAAAGATAGATTTTAATTTACTGGACATCTCGTGGCTACGAATCTATTTGTGGTCGAAGAATTTGATAATTACAGCAAAAAATTCCCTGACACGTATCTCAGTGAAATAGTTGAAAAGTATCGTTTTTTGGAAAAGAGACTGAAGAGTGAACTTCAAGTTTTTACGAAAGAGAGGAATTGAGAGCAGTTTCTGGTGCAGTACCATTTCTGTCGCTAATTTTTGGTGATGATTTGTGTGAAACCTTTCAAGAGACAATAAAGCTTTTAAAAGAGTTGATTACGATACCAATGTCGGCATCAGAATCAGAACGGTGTTTTTCAATGATGAAAAGAATAAAGACTTTTCTTAGGAATAGTATGAAAGAAGAAAGACTAAGTGCTTTAGGCATGCTATCGTGTGAAAAACTTTTGTAAATAACATAGAGAGCTTCAACAAAAAATTTATTGATTTATTTTCTAACAAGAAAGATCACCGAATAGACTGTTTACTGCTCATTTTAGCTGCAAGACACTTTTTTCATCTATTCACTACAGTACATTTTTCGGTAAGTAAAAAAATTAAATACCTTTTGTATTATAAATTTAGGTTTTTTGAACATATGTAGGCCATACCAGTTGAAACAATCACCGGCCGCCACTGCTTTTATTCAAACTCTAATTGGATTCCGTTGCAAAAAACCCTTGCTAAACATGAATGGATCTGTGATTGAAGTAGGGCCCTGCGAAGCTTCGAGATTCGATTCAAATTCGAATTGGATTTTAAGATTCGATTCGATAACTCAAAAATCGTAAATTTCGAATCGGCAGACGATATATCGACCAATGAAAGTGTGATATGTTCTTATTAAATTATTGGTCTAATTTTAACCATCATAGTGTAATATTCTAAATATAAGTAACTGGTGAGAGAAATTTTATCATTTGGATCATCCCCTCCCCCTCCCCCCCAGGTAAAAACACAAATAGAGAGGTCGAAATATGGACCAGTGTCCTCGTTAGGGCTACAAAATTTCTTGATCCAAGATTTAAACTCGTCTTATTCACGGAAAACCAAGCGAAAACTATAAAGAATTTTTGAAAGAATTCACTTCAGATTTAGGAGATGCATTCCGGCAAGAAGGAAAAGACGAAGAGCTAATTGTTCTAATACTGGATGCATAAAAAGCGAAGCCGAGAAGGACAACCTTTTGAATACGTTATTATCAAAAATTAATGACTCGCAAAAAGAAGCGTCGTCAAAAATGGATGCACACTTCAGGACCAATACACAAAACAATCGGTGATGGACCGCGATAGTGATCCATTTGGAAAGAGAAGAGTAGATCCTACCCATTTTGGCAAAAGTTGGGAGAGATTTGTTGGCAATTCAGGCTACCAAACACTTCATCAGAACGGGTAAATTCGGTGAGTGACATAATGTTATCCGATTTGCGATATTCTCTGTCTAACCATAATTCCGAGACTTTGATATGGGCAAAGAATAAAAAAGATCTATTATTTTAAATTTTAAAGAATCCTAACTTTGTATGTTTTTAAAAAATAAAATGTACCTTTCCTTGTAATTATTTCAACCAATGTGCTAATTGTTATGCTATGTATATTAGACCACGAAGCGTAGTACATACAGTTTTTCTGATGCAACGTTACGAAAACATCCCGCCATCCTGAGGATTAATTGTGTTGTGTAGTGTTTCTAAGTGACTGTTTTTGGTGTGTTTTTTTAAGATTCTTGACACAAAACAGAAAAACAAAAACTGGATAGCTAACTAAAGAGTGATTAGAAATAAAACACTTCAGCCTAGAGAGACCTAAATGTAAAAAAACTGTCCGATTTGAGATTCGAATACTTTACGGCGATTCGATTCGAGATTCGATTCGTTCCATAATTTGAGATTCGCAGGGCTCTAGATTGAAGGGAGGTAATTTGAAACTTCATTACAAAGTGAGGCGTTTAAATAGTTCGACGATTTTTAACTTGAGAACAGAATTTGATATTAATTTTCTTGATGCATGTAAAATTTCTTGAAGCAGAAGTGTATCGGGGCATACATTAAATTCCTAGAGGTACAGTAGGAGTTTACGCATGTATTATACATAAATGTATTAAATTTTTAATCGCTTCATATATCAATCTGGAGATCCCATCTTTATAGAATATATTATTTATTGTGCTCCTTCTGATTTAAATTATTAAACTACTTTTAAAAAAGGTCCAATTCAATGGAGAATAGTCGAGCTCAGCTTCTGGCTAAAAACAAGTTCAAAACATAAGCACTTAAAAATAAAAAGTTGAAATAAAATACGTGACAGAATTTCGAAAGGCATTATTTAGAATCTGCTTTCGTTGACTCGCCACTGAAGGCGGCTGCATTGTAGCCAAAATGCGCATATGGTTTGTCATAACCTTGTTTTGGCTATTGGAATTTCCAAAGATATGTACTTATTTATCAATTTTTTGTTCCTAAGTACTTATTTTTTAATTTGCTAAAAAAATAATTATAAATTGACGTATTGTATTTAAGCCTTGGTTCATGGAGGTGAACATCATCGAAAGTCTCACAGAAACTAGCGCTAAGTGCTACAGACAAATTAAACGATTCGTCTAAATCAGAGGTGGGCAACCTGCGGCCCGTGGGTCGCATAGGGTCCTCGAAAGCGTTTTATGCGGCTCGCGAAGCTATGATGAAAAAGAGATCCGTAAAATTCAACCCAAATTTATACTTTTTAAAAATTCAAATTAAGATAATATAACATTTAAAGTTGAAATAAGGTCTTTAACCTTATTTAAACTTGATTTTCGATCTAAATTCTAATTGGGCCTGCCGTTGCGGTGGCAACTTGCAATCCAGGCCGCGGAATTATACGCAATCTCTAATGATGGCCGCCATGTAGAAAAAGTTCCCCAACTCTTGTATGGATAGTTTGCATGAATTATAAGGTCACAATTCTGACGGGAAGGTAAACCATTACTAGAGTGAATTTATAATTGTTAAAGGGCATTGCTTATAATTCAAGAAACCCTCCTGAGACGTAGTTAGAGTGGAAATAAGAAAAATGTTATGTCTGCCTCCACTGTGACGATTTTGTTAATTTCATGAAATTCTTTTTGTTCATTTCATCGGAAAATTACTAGTTCAATTATGAATCTAGTGTGAATAAACTATAACTAGTTCATTTTGGAAATAATTTCTCCCAAACATAATTTGTGACTTTTTTATTTTCAAATGTATTCTTTTTCATGCGCTTATGCTTTATATCATAAAGCTATTCAAATATTCAAGAAAGATTTTTCTTAAACGATAGTAGCTATCGTAAAAACAATCTCTCTTTAGACGTAATTTTTTCGTATTATGACGAACGTCTAGTTCAAGGATGGCAAATACGTAACAAGTGTGCTCGAAATGACACCCGTGCGATTTTAATTGGCATGAAAAATAGGGAAAATTTTTTGTATAAAGAAAAAAATAAAAGGACGGGTTTTTCTAATAAGCTGATCGCCTAACTATAAGTATGATTAGACTAGTAAGCAAAATTTTAGTTGAGATAACATTTCTAGTGAGATCAAGCACAATCTTCCATAGTTAAATGGTTTCCGGATTTTATCTAACTAAAGTTAAATATTTTTCCATGAAAAATTGAAATTCATATCCTTAATCTTATGCACCTTGGATTATTCTGATCTGAATATGGCTGCATAGGTATATTTTTGAATACTTGAAAAATGAAATCTATATAGTAAGTTTTTAGTAAGGAGAAAACTGTATCAGACCAAAATGAAACATTCTATGGATGCAGCAAAAAACTAGTAAATCTCCATTAAGTAAAGTTGAAAATCTACCTTGCTAAAGGAAGCCAAGGTATGGAAAGTAGGCGAATGAATTGCGTTTGGCAATTACTGCCCAAGGGCAGTAACGGATACAAACTCAGAAATGACTTCCTTCTGGGAACAGCAGGAAACGGAAAATTCTGAATTAAATATTTCAAGAGTGAAAGAGAGGAAGTGTAACTCAATCAAACACGTTCAAGTAAAAGAGGAAAAATTCCCAATATTATCTGGAGGGTGGAAGCCATGAGGGAAACGAGCAATGAGGGATAAAACATAGGTTTAAATGTGTCGTAGTACTGACCAATGCGAGAAATATGTGGTGATGGTAAAAATTAACAAGTAAGATACCCTTGCTGAAGTAAGAGGTGGAAGGACGTTTTATTACAAATTTTCAGGGCTCTTGTTCTCCTTCCCCTTTGAGGAGGAAACAATCCGCACCGTTAGATATAGGTCCTTACTAGACCCTCCCATGCGTGAAAAATTGACTACCGGAACTTCAGTAGTTTGCTTCCAATACCATTTCAAAGTTCTGAATTTTCAAATTTCAAAGCTCCTTAGTGGATAATATATGAACTATTATGAAATTTCAATCATTGAACAATTCATAGATCAATAAGAGCTATTTAATGCAAAAAGAATTTTCCAAATATGTCCCGTAGATTGGTTACAGTACCATTTCCAAGTTTCGAATTTGAAGCCGCCTAGCTGAAAATCTATGAACTACTTCGAAAATTCAATCGATGCAAAATTCAAAGATTGATATACTGACGCGGCCCGCTAATGGTGTAGGGTTTTGTAGTAGCTATGCTTTATCGACAATTTCTAATTTTTATTAAAAAATGTTTCTCAAAAGACAAATTTTCTTATCTTATCGCTTTGTTCAAATAAACACCGAAGTTTCCTATTAATAATTACGCGATGTTGAATGTAGTCTACATATGATGACGTCACATGAATTCATATTTCAGATAACGTCGAATAACTTTAAAACGGTTGCATCAGTTTTAAAGATTCTTTCAGTTTTATTAGATTGACACAACATGACGTTTTTGACAATTCTCCGTGTAAAACGAAGACCCAAGATCGATTCCGCGGGCTCTTCGTTTTTTCATTTAATTAATATGTAATCTGTAGGAATCTGATGCACAGTACTGTGCTTTTTAATATTTATAAAATATCGTATGATTGAGACTTCGTCGCGATATTTGCACTATTTCACAGGGAAAAGAATGGAAATTTTTATCGGCGATTCTGTTATCTATTTCGTATTTTTTACATTTTATGTTAATTTTCGAGATTTTTTTAATTTTTAAATTTTCAAAAAAGTTACTGGGGTTACTGGCATTATTGGTCTCGGGTTTTCAGTCCATTTGCAGTTAAGGTAAAATCAAACAGACGTATGAAAGATAAAAATCGATTGAACATTTTCGTGAAAACTTTCGTCTAAATATAAAACAAATGAACGACCGCGCTAAGAAACTTCTAATCAAAGTCAATAAGAACTGCAGCAACTTAGATAATATCTATTGCCGATAAAATTAGCATTTATTGTGTCTTAAGCAATATAATGTTATATTGCTAATGATTTTAAACGTGTAACAAGCTTATAGTAATTTTCCAATGTCGTAAGTTTGTCCGTCGACAATCACTTTTAAATAGAGAGAGACATAGGAAAGGATTCTATTGTTTTATTTCTATACTAGAGTTATTGCCCGTCAAATATGACGGGTATGCGTGAATTAAGTATTAAGTTAAAATCAAATATTAATGAAACTAACTTTCATATGCGCTAAAAGGTAATCAATGGATATAAAATTCACATATGTAATTGAGTGTTCCAGAGAGTAAAAACAGTTTTAGGCGAATAGAAATTTTATGACAAAGAAATATATTACGATATATAATTCTTATATGCCCAAAACTATTTTTAATTTACGGAATATGAGAAATCAGTAAAATTTGCTATGATCTGGTTTGGCTTTCATGCACAATAAAATCAGTGTTTTTGAAAGTTACCTTTGTTTTCATTATATTGTTCAAAAATTATTACCAAAGAAGCCAAATTCTTATCCAAATATTTGCTGAAAATAAGAGCAAAAATCGAAATAATAAGATACAACGTATGAAGTAACTGCAGAAATATACTTGAAATATTTGAGCAAATTACAACTTATTTAAAACGTATGGACTTTAACTTAATAATTGAATTGTTTTTCTCTTACGCGTAAAAACAGGATAAAATGTGAATGAACAGTAATTTATCATCAAAGGAAAAATGTGTAGTACATACATGAACTGCAATGAGTTTTAACTATATTTTAAGATCTCAATTTTCTTTTAACTATAGTTAGTAGCTTTGAATTGTTTTTTAGAAAATTGGCTTTATTTAAAGAAATTTAAATGAAAGTCATAAAATGTTATTTTTCAATCCTATTAGAAATTCGGTTTGAAATATTTCCTTTATTATCTTTTAAAGAAATCCATTGAAAATAACGTTATATTTAGTTTTATGAAGTCTCACAATTTGGAAATGGCTCATGATTCGATCGTATAAAATGTTTTTGAATGAATTATAATTTATTATTGTAATGTTCGTACCGCAGCTCCTTTTAATCCTATGCAAATGCTATGTCGTCCTCTTCCTCTTTCTCCATCTCTGCTCATTTCCATTATCTTTTTCTTCCTCCATCTAACTATTTAATAGATTTATATGTGTTATACCAGTGTATAAAAGTCTGATCCATATTAAAGCGCTAAAATGGTGCATTTATTAATTACCATGTCAATCTTAAATAAACGATTTCTGATTGCCTCATATAAATTTCTGTTAAATTTCAATTTTCTATCTGCATCCTTCATCGAGTTATTCGCGTTTTAATAGCTTGGCACTCAGATCTGCAGACGGAAAAACATAGCCTTTCATTATTATTGTTATGATTATTTTAAACCTCTCTTTCTCTCCTTATTTCCCAAACCGTCCTCAAGTCCTCCATTCTTCTACCTAATTTTCGTATCCTACCGCCCAATCCTCAGATTCCTCAGATTTGTATACCGTTTCTATTTCATTAATATTGTATTTAGCTCATTATTGTTATTTTTAATCTTTTTGGATAGTGTTTCAGTATCTTCCTTCTCTTAAATAACGCAACGAATGTTGTTTGCAGAAAATCACTTCCCTCTCCTTCCATCTTTCTCTCCTTCTCCTATTAAAAGCCTTCAAAGTACGCTTTAACCTATAAGGATTGAGATAACAATAGGTTTTCGAGGTTTAATAATGTAATTGGTAGGCAAGGCATCATCCCGTTAAAATGGCAACATTTCCCAAAAATATTTGAATTAAACGTTTAACATGAGGAATTTCGAACTCTAGACGAAAAATGATGAAAATAATAAGAAATCTTGTAATTATTTCGTTAAATGGTCTAGATCTAAAGATCGTGAGTCAATTATTTCTAATTTTAGTGCCAAAAAGAAGATAAGCCTGCACGTCAAAAAGTCGATTTTTTCGCGTTATCTTATGGGGAATGCAAATCATCCCTTGGAGTCGAACCCTGGACGTTTTTCGTAAATTTTCCTACTTCACAGCATTTTCATATTCAAGTAGATTATCTCTGCCAAATTTAAAGATTATATCTACATATTTGATCGAGTTATTCGCGTTTTTAGGGCGTGACATGGACCAACCAACCAACCAACCAACATAGTCTTTTATTATAAGCGGGGATTGCTTTATATTATCGTAACAATGACAAAACAAATGCTGCTCATTTCTGACGATTGAGTTTTCCGATTGAGAGCTCCTAGTTCCTATAAATAATGTTTGTGGTATCTCAGTCATATATTCCTCATTGGAGGTGTGATACCTTTAATGTAACTAATATTTACCAAGATTATCTCCGTAAAGGGTTCCGTGAAAAATTGCAGTTGAGTTGTCTTAAAAGTGATTGTATAAGTAAATTACAAATCGCGTCTCACCCAAAGTCTGTCGTATATTTATTCCGTTTTATTTTTACGATGAATGTTGGGCAAGAAACAAAAATTCTAACGTATTGCATTATTTGACTTTTGGGAGTTTCTGCAAATTTCGATCACACATCCGCTCTGATTGCTCCCACTTGCGACGTGAAGCAAGACGCGTGGAATTTTGGAAAACCGGTCCAGTCGCTGTTTGGTAAATAATAAGACAGTAATTAATTTCCTCGATACGATATGGGTCGGAAATAATTGTGACGAAACTCTCAAATTTAAATTAAGTTAATCATAAGGATGTTTTCTCTTACGCCTCTAGTTTTGAGCTCACGCCACGCCTACATTTGAGAAATTTCGGTTCATAATCAAATCAAATATTACAATTTTTATAGTAAAACGTGTCCCGTAGATTGAAATTTCGGTACTCTAAACAAGCAAACAAATTAATAGTATGAAGACTGAAAAATTAAACAAATATCTTTTAGATGTCCGCTCTGTCTATTGCTAGTCAACATATCTAATAGCAAAAATGTGCAGAAAGAGTATTGGGAAAGCGTCCGGCTCGCATGTATCTAGTCTGTAAAACGTATTCTCTATTTTGATCGCTTAAATGTTTACTTCATCCATTGATGTCATATGAAAAAATTTAATTAAATAAGAGCTAGTTAAATCAAATCAAGGTAGGTAATTTTTGGAATTTATCCATAATGAACTAGCTAAAAGTGTAAACACTATTTTAGTTCGGTATTCAAAAGAGAGTTATCGAGCTTGCATTATTGTTGAAATCCAATTGAAAACAATGCAGTTTCAGATCAATAAAAGGTTTGAAATACTATCTATTAATACTAGTGAATCTAAATACTTATCAATTAGTTCTGTATATATAAAATATTTTTTAACAAGGAGATAGCTCTAACAGCATATTATATCTGGCAAAACTAGTTAAATTATCGTCACCTTGACTGAAAAATATAATAAATGGATTACAGAATCCAGATTATTTACATGGCAACAAGTTAAATGCATTTTAATGCTCAATAGTAATGATGCACGAACATACAGAAATCACCTGATAAACTTTAATCACAAATAAGCTATTAGAACGTATAAATGCGTGTACTGCATCAAGACTTTGCTTATGAAAGAAGTAAAATAAACGATGAAAATTCGTAAATAGCGACTTTAGAACAACGTAAAAATTAATTAACAATTTCGTTTACCTTCTTTTATCTCTTTTGATTTTAGGCTGAACAGACGAGAAAAGATTTCAGCGTGTTTCTCATATTTTATAAGTTGGCATTCTATCGTAAAAAATCCCTTAAAGAAACAAAAACGACCTTTCATGATTTTTAGGATGTGAACCGCCTGCGGCTTAAACTGTTATGAACGTTGGCCAACAGAAACAAGAAGCGATCCCAACAAAAACTTTCTCAGAACACGGAAACATCTTTGCTATACTTTCTTGCGTCTTTAGACGAGAGAAATCGGTCTTTGGATCCGATGTTTTCAAATCTTTATACTCATCCCTTCAGAATGGTTGGATTAAAATGTAAGAAATCGTGAAATGTTCCGATGGCGTGTTGAAATGCGTAAAATAGAAAATATGGGTTTTACATTTTGTCACGTTTTTTTCAGCAGAAAAGTTAGAAATGTGATACAAATGTTGTTTGGCAATCTCGTAATAAAACGCTAGAAAAAATAACAAAATAGATTAACAAAGGATAAGATGATTTCACAAATAATTTTTTATGGATAAATAATTATATATTCCCATTTTTTATCAAATACCTTTTTATTCTCTATCCGTGGTGTGAGTTTGTTTGATTTTATGTATGCTAAATAGCGAAAACGAAAGAGTAAATTTGCAAAATAGCCGGTTCCTTTTATTTGTACTTATAAGGGCTTGTTTTAGTTAAAATAAACTGTATATAAATATATGTGTGTGTGTTTATTTATTTAATTAGTCGTATTTTTATCTGCCCGAATTCAGCATTATAAAAACGTTTTAAACGGGATGAAGGGAGAACTTTATCGCAGAAAGAAGGCAAGAGTGTGAATCATAAATAATGCAATACTTACACTATAATTAATTCGAAACTTCTTTCAAATTACCCGTGGCTTATGAAAAAAGCCATTCAAAGTCGAAAAATGGTAGTCGAGGTGAACAATCTTTTTGAGCGATTTCAAAATGTCCGTTATAAAACTATTTAACATTTGCAAAGTTTTGCTGGATTTTGAATGTTAACACCTAGGGTACCGTAACCTTTTACTGTTTATTATTGGATTTTTGATTCTCTCATTGATGATGTTTTTCGAAAACAGAAAAATTGTCGTGTGTATATCGACTAAATCCGTATTAATGATAGCGTTTTTATGGAGTTCACCTAATGGAGTCGTCGTACCTTTCCGCTTATTCGCCGCGCTCGAGTATTCTCTCAAATTATACCGAAAATGATTGAGCGCATTCGCCGGATTCTTTCGTCATGGTTTCCAATCTCGTAGGAGGGCGAGAAAAAGTGAATAACGGAAGCGCGTGTGGATGGATTCGAGAGAGATGCGCTGGTGAAACGGAGGCGGTGGGTTATGCGTGTTTGCAATTCATGAGTTGATCGAATTCTTTCCTAGGCTTGGGCAACGATCTTTGTCACACTCTCTCTTTGGAACCGGACACGCCCCGAATCGCCTGTGACGCGCTGGTCATTCTTCATATTGAGCGCGTTTTCGGAACGGTGATTCATTCGCGGTTATTTTCTTGGATCCGTGTTTATGCCTTGGATGAAATGCGACAGGCAGAAGTGCTTATGAAATGGTTAGAAATATACTTCGCGATCTATTTTCTCTGGCGCTGTGTCATGAGATGTTGGTAATATAACGATACCTTGTTGCTTTTAATTTGATGATCGTGTAAATGCATAAGGATATATACGTCCGCCATCACTCGATTGCGTGAAAAAACTATCGTGCCTAGGGGCGTAACTACGATTTTAGGGCTCCTATGTAAGTAACATTTTTGGGGGTCGCACCTATGTAATAAAATCGTTATAAAATTATTTTTATATGATTTTAATTTTTTTTTATTTTTCCAAATTTAAATTCTGAAATTTTCTCTATCAACTCATTAGTTTCCATTTAGCAAACTTCTGAGTTGTCTACCAAAAGAGTTTTAGACATACAAGTGCATAGGTAGCTTTTTCTTAACTTTAATTTTTAAAAAGATCTTTTATTTGACGACACAGTTACTGGCAATGCCAGATATATCATGAAAGCTGCAATCCAATAGTTCATTTGTGTTTATACAGTTTTCAATATCGTCTTTCAAAACAATGTTTGTTGATAGCGAGATAATTAAATTTTGTGATTATTCTTTGATTTCTTCTTCATTCAATTTAGTGAGAGTCTTCTAAGCATTATTTTGAGGACACCACACACTGCGTTAACCTGCACCTCATAAGTTATGCCCCTGGTAATGCTCTTAAGTTTGGATTTGTGTTTTTTTCTTAGGACTATTTAGAGTATTTATTTGGAGGATTTCGTCTATATACATACAACCACTGTTTCCCTTCACCAGTGTTTCCCAACATTTCCGTCGGTGCTGCACAACTTCATAAATAAACGGAGTTTCGCGGCACCCTTACCTTGAAACAAAGCTCTATATCAGGGGTCTCAAATTCACATCTGTGCGCGGACCGCATGAAGGTCCTCCGCCGAACTCGTGGGCCGCATTAAGGCACCGTGCCAATTCTGCGAGCCGCAAACTTTCCAGGTGCTCACATCGCTTCGTATTCTTTGGACATTCAATATCCCATTCCACAAGGAAGAAATCGCCCCAACCCTATGATGCGGCCTTAAACCAATTCATTACAAAAATACTAAATTCGGCGTCGAGGATTAGATTCTTCGAACACGCAAAACACACACTGGCAGCAGAAAGAACTTACTTTACTTATTTTAAAAGTGCTGATTTAACATACTTCTTAAATTTCATAGATTTACATGAAATATTTTATAAGAAATATATTTGAGTTTTAGCCGCCAAGTGTAAACTACTTTACTTTGCGGGCCGCAGAAATTTACTACAGAGGCCGCATGTGGCCCGCAAGTTTGAGACCCCTGCTCCATATTTATAGATATAGATATCCCAATGTTTGTACGTATTAATTTGTTGGTGCGAGATCATCATCGACTTATTAGAGGAAGAATCACTGCCCTAATGACCTAGCAATCTATTTCAAATCGTTTATTTATTTATTTAACAACGTGACTCCCATAACAATTGCGGTTGCAAAACACTGCCTTCACCATGGCCTTATTTTCTATTCTTGCCCAAGAGAAAGATTAGTTTATCTGTTGAGATTAAGTTTAACACGCTCAATGGTAATGATCGTTTATCTCTTTTAGTCGCTGAAGGGTGAAATAAATTGCGTCGATTTAAAAAAGTGGGAATTGTAAAGGCAATGCCTGTGGCGGTAAGCCTGAATGTTGAGATTCGAGTGTTGAAATTCACTTATAATTTCACCCCGTCCATCGCACCACAATAATCAATATATAGGTATTCCTTTCGATCTCACTGTAAGGGCGCGATGAGAAATTGTCTAATGTTTAGCAAAAAATAATGGTGATTCAATTTCATAAAGCCTTAATGAGGTATCTATGCATATAATATTATACAAAAAATTTGTGTGCACGGGAAATTCAACTCTTACATGAGGTTCGATTGTTTTTAAGCCGAACATTTACATTGAAAATCCTTAATTGTTTTTAAAAGTGATGATAAACGTTCGTTTATTTCATTATGTTTATTTATCTTTTACAACATTCAACTTTCATCAATGTGACAATGGGGTTCTAAATGTCAACTACAGCTACAACTAAAATTGAAAATGCTGTTTAAGACGATAAGAATGCTTGTTCAGTAACAACGGTATCATTTTTATAACACATTTGAAACCTTTAATTAAAGAAAGTGTTAGTATTCAAAAAGTTTAGAATTATGAAAATATTTTTGTCCTATATATATAATATCCCAAGTGATTGTCCGTCCGTACTTCTGTTCCGCTCTATATCTCAAGAACTGTACGTTGTAGAGAATTGCTTTAAAGGCCATTTTGTTTTTACCAAATAAGAAACCCCAGAAAAACTATTTTAAATTTCATTCAACATGTTGAAACAAAATGGCAGTCTCTCGAAGCATAATGAGGCCTATAAATATGTTCATCGAGTATGAACGACACTGAAACGGACAATTACATTCATCAAGAATAATCTCCGTAGGTGAAGGACAAAAAGTAGCTGGATTCCTAACTTATAACATCAGAACAGTTTTAGATTGTCTTAATAATTTTGTTCCATTTATCATGTTTGCAATTTTTAAATGACTTAAAAACGTATAAATTCCACGGAATCTCAATCTCCATGAATTATATAGGTCGTTATCTATTATGCGTCAATTTTTTTCAAAATTGAAAATTTATAAATTCCTAGTGACTATTAAGGTAAAGATATTACTCATTATGGTGCATCCAGATTCATTCGAAAACAATCTTTTTTTATTGTCTTCTTCAATTCAACTTTGGTTTCCAGTCGATCACCTGGATGTTGAATGTAATAGATTATGTGAAATTTAAAAACGAAATCGCAATTTATCCAAGTTCCCTATCAACGGTAAAGGTCGCCAATAACCTCGATACAAATATAAATGACTAACCCATATGGACTCATTGTCAGCCGGAAGTTGCAATAGAGAGAGAGAAGGGGAGGGAGGGAGGGAGAGATACACGCCCACCGCAAAGGTCTCTCGCTTCGGATCTATACGCCCTTGCAGGAAATGGGGTTAGAGGAGAAACACCTCCTAAGGAAACGACTTTGCAACCTGTTGAAATCCAAAGCTTCTAAAGTCAGGCAGCATCGACAACAAGCAGAGTGGCGCAGTGGAAGCGTGCTGGGCCCATAACCCAGAGGTCCGTGGATCGAAACCACGCTCTGCTAATTTTTTTCATGACTAATTTCGAATTAAACTGTTTTCATATTATGATTTCTAGGATTATTCAACAATGTTAAAGTCAGAGCAGAGTGGCGCAGTGGAAGCGTGCTGGGCCCATAACCCAGAGGTCCGTGGATCGAAACCACGCTCTGCTAAATTTTTTCATGGCTAATTTCGAATTAATCTGTTTCCATATTAAGATTTCTATGATTATTCAACAAGGTTAAAGTCAGAGCAGAGTGGCGCAGTGGAAGCGTGCTGGGCCCATAACCCAGAGGTCCGTGGATCGAAACCACGCTCTGCTAAATTTTTTCATGGCTAATTTCGAATTAAACTGTTTCCATATTAAGATTTCTATGATTATTCAACAAGGTTAAAGTCAGAGCAGAGTGGCGCAGTGGAAGCGTGCTGGGCCCATAACCCAGAGGTCCGTGGATCGAAACCACGCTCTGCTATTTCTTTAATAATTTATTATTAACACTATATATTTATAATGATGGATGAAAAGTAATTTTAAAACGAACGATGGTACTCATGATTCATATTTTAATATTAATTCGTTTCAATGATATTTAAGAAAAAAGACAAGTACTCTGGAGCCGCTTGCTGAAAGTAGACAGTGAGAGATATAAACTTAACGCTTTTATTTTACGCGTTGAATTATTAGAATTTTCATGGCAGTTTCTACTAATTTACAGGCGTACAGCCAACTGCAGTTGGCTTCCAGTCACTGTTAAAACAGGTTCTACCCCTGACGATGCCCACCTTGTGGGCGAAATGCATTGGGTTTTTGCAGCCCTCTAGTTGTTTTGGCTAAAGGAGTGTTCCACTTTTGTGTAGATTATAAAATTACTTTTTCTTTTAATAGTGGTGACTTTACCTTCCAAGTTCGAGTTTATGCCTCTTTTTTGCTTTGTTCCATAAATAATCGAGAAAGAGTTTAACGTAGTGCCTTAAATTTGGCATTAAAAATGTTTATATACAATGCGTTTTGCTACATCTACCTAAATTTGTTTTTAATTATAAAATATGTTTAAACGTTCCTATTATATTACTAGCTGATAACTAAAGTTGTGGAAACTAAGTATTTCGTAAAAATTTATATCTTCCGACATTTTAAACACACACACACTTATAAGTATAAACTTCTTTTTCGTGGTGTTTCTCGTTCTTAACATGTAAATATGTCTTTTTTCAGTAATTATGGAATTTTTACAGCGACCCCCAACAGCTTGTCCGTTGAATCAAAAGCAAGCGCTTTCGCACATACGCAAGCACACGCAGTCATCCGATTATGCTCAACGAATGAGAGAAACATGATGCTATGATTACCCTATCGCTTCCCTCTTATCCACGTATTTTAATTTCAATCTTTTTTGCATAATTGCTTCGCGCAACTAATGAAATGTTTTAGAGCGAGACGGATCATTCGTGTAAATATTCTCCTTGCCATTACATTGAGGCAATTTATTCAAAGTTATTCATTTTAATCTCTCTGACCAGGCAAGCACAGTGTAACACTGTTAGTCTGTTCGATCGGCTCCAGTAAAATGTTTATTTTTTAATCCCCTGGAAATTACTGAATGATATATTGACGTCATTTTCAGTCAGAATCAAAACGTTAATAGCCATAAATTATTTGGTTGTGCTACTTTGATTTTGGGAAATGGGTACGTCTTCAATACGAGAAAAGCGGTTGCTGTGTATTCATTGGTTTTGTACCAGCTTTTCGAAGCCTTGCTATTTTCTCAAATCTGAATAATGTTATATAAAGGGCACAAATATACTTCTCCATCTCTTTTAGGTAGTTCTAATATGCGACATTATATTCATAAAAACTTTCAGATTCTACAATTCTCCATAGGACTATTACCTTCTTCCATCAGTTTCACGATCCACGATTCTCTTTGACTTGCTTAGTGTTAAAATATTGAACGTATCTACTAAAGATTTTCTTTTGAGCTAAAGAAGTTTTAATTATAACGAAGATATTCAGATTTTAGGTCATCCAAAAATCTTTTGGTAAGTGAAAAAGTAATTCTCAAAACATTGTCGTATGAGACTTTCTTTATTTAAATTCACAGTGAGCTTATTTAATTTTGTGTTCAAAATAGAACCTTTATCCAATGCAAGAAGTTTAATATTAAAAGTCAGTACTGATTCTTCCATAGTTAATGACATTTTTATCATTACTAAATCTTGCATACAGAAACTATATTTTTATTAAACTAAATTAATTTATAACCATGCCCTTATTCCATAAATTAGCTGAAATTTGTGGATGGCAGTTAAGCAAAACCTTGAATCTTCATCGACATATAACAGGCCGACGAGTGGCAGGGAGTTCGATCCAGCAAAATGTTCCTAACAGTAATTACCTAACAAAAATGGAGGAGACATGGCCCTGCCAAAGAATGCACACATTAGCTATTCACAGAAAAAGTTCTCTCCCATATGTGAGCAAAGAGTTTAAGTGAGGAATCATTTTAATCGTTTTCTATAAACTCATTCGAACATATCATTTAAGTACCGTCGCGAATCGATAGTAAGGGCAATAGAAAGGTCCAACCTTGTTGCCCACAACCACCCTCAAATGATCAGTTCTCTTAATCTCGACTGTGGTATTAATACTTAGTAATTGCAGGCATCACATCGCATCCATCAAAATCCACTACGGAAAGTGCACATTTTCGACCAAGTGAATATATTAGGTTTTAAAAGCTGCACCGATAGGAAAATGAGGACTTTCATCAATTTTGCGATTGATAGCAGTATCGATGATTCTTGGACGGACGCCGTGCGTGTGAGATGAGACGTCAATCTTATTTTCCTCTAAACCAATCCATGAACGGTCGGATCCGCGGTGAATGGAACAAAAGCTATGCGCCCGACTTAAGAAACGCGTAATACACCTTAACTACGGTGGAAGCGATATCAAAAACGAATATTCAAAACACTCGTGAATCGAATAGTCTACAACGACGAGGAGTCGCAGGATTTTGACAACCAAAGGACAATTACACTCTCAGAGCTACTTAAATACGAATTAAAAAATTGTGGTCTTCTTTGAAAACGTGAAAAATCCAACATGGACGAATCTTCGTCTATATTATTGTTGGTCAATTAACCGCAATAATATTTTAACAAACTTCGTGTTAAAGTGTTACTATCGACGAATTGTCCTCAATCCTAAACATTATATGCACGCGCCTCAAGAAGACTGTATGCGGGTGGCATACTGTGTATAGCGGGAGAAGCGTTCCCTCTCTCTCGTCCCTAATACCGCTATGGCATGCCTCTTGTCACGCAAAACAACCAAAGACGCTCGCAGGAACACCGCGGAAGATCACGATGCTTTCGAAAGGTCACTGGGACCCCGACGAGAAGATGAAGAAGAATACCAGGGGCCGGAGGAGGGAATGGAGGGAGGGAAAGGAAGATAGAGGGCAAAGGAGGAGAGAGAGAGAGGGAGAAAAGGGAAGAGAATGCACACAAGCGATCCTCGTTTCTCAGAAAAAAGAAGTCCCATCGAACCGACCAATAAGGTGAATCTTCATCCTCTCTCTCTCTCCCTCGCCGTCTCAAGTCTCTCGCCTCTCCCCCTCTTACCCCATCCTCCTCTCGCTTCACCCCCCCCCCCCCATCTCTCCTCCCCAACCAGCTCTTCTCCCCCTCCCTCCCTCTGAGATGGTAACCTTTCGATGGGGTGTGTTATTGCGTCTTGTGGGAAGATTGTGAGAGATACATCTCGAGATGGAGGGAACGGTAAGAAGAGAGTGGGGAGGAAGGAAGAGGAGAGAGGGAGATGAGGGGAGGAGAGGAGTGGATGGTGGAGAGGGCGGAGGACGAGTGCGAGAGGTGGTGTGCTCTGAGGAGGAGGTAAGATTCGAGAGGTTAACGCGGGTGCGAGGTCAAACTCTCTCGTCTTCCTCTCCCTAAACGTCACCGAGCAATGTCTCCCCCTCTCTCTCTCTCTATATCTCTCCCTCCCGCCCTCTCTCTCTCTCTCTTCCTCTCTCTCCCGCCAAGTTTTTTCCCAATCCTCTTAAATGAAAACTTTTCTGCGAAACGCCTTTTACGTCGTTACGTCACCGCATTACCAAGTGGTTAAACTTTTTTTTCGGCTCTAGCCAAGTTCATTCCAAGTAATTGTATCAGTAAATTTTTATGAGACGCTTTGCCATGGACATTCGCGCGGAATAACTATCGCAAAGTTCCTCATGTTGCCAAGTTTTCGTCTATTTTAACAGGCGATAAGATGAGGGTTGTTATTTAATTTACATGCGAGAAAACCAGATTCCGTGTCTCCACGTTAAATATAGATATTTTCCGTCATTTTTGCTCAAGCAAGAATTTTAAGGCTTCAATAGAATCATTCAAATAATATTGTCATAATATCGACTTTTATTTTTTTATTATCAGTAAAATATTCCGAAAGGTAATTGATGTATTCTAAAGATATATTAAATAAAAATAAAATCAGAAACATTAACAGAGTGCAAATTGAAATCTGTTATAATTATTCGTTTTCAGTACTTCATTCCGGCTTTATAGAATAATAGGTTTAATATTTCAAACAGGATGTAATTTTGCCAGTAATCCAGTAATTTTATTGTAATCAACCGAATCGCGGTATGTTTAATCGGGTACGAGCTCCTTTTCCGTATAGTAAGCAGATCTCACCCTTCCAATTCCGGCGTTCACCTTCAAAAAAATATCCACATTTTCGATCATCCAGTATCTCGCGGGGTTACCACGTCCTTAAGGACAAGTGAGCATCAAGGCCGAAGAACCGCAAGAACTCTTCGATCGTGAAAAAAGCCTACCCTACGGAATATGTTATTACTTATTATGGGGCTCTTTACTTTCTTGTTCTACTGCTTTTCTCATTTCCCATCCGATATTCACTTTCCCAGAGTCGATATGGCTATACGGTTTTAATTGAGAAACTTTAACGGTTCTCTTGTTAATATTCCAAGAACGGTTATCATGGTGAAAACCAGGACGACGGCGAGATTTGATCGAGGATAATTAATTTTCTATATATATATCTCTCCGCCTTCCTCGCCACGTATGTATACGAGATAAGAAAATTATGGAAGGTTAGGTTCATACCTGAGAGATAATGATGAATGGAAGAGGGGAATAAAAAGGAAGATGGTTGCCGCGGGAACGAGAGTTTAGTTTGATGGAATGGGGATAGGGGTAGAGGAAGGAACAGATAAGCAGAGAGAAAAGGAGAGGTTATAGATTAGGTGGTTAGGTTGCCTATTTTTGTACGAGGCTGAGTCTTTCAAGCTCCCTCATACATCTATATCCATCCGCCATGCAGTAATTGTAAACTATGCAATGTAGTACAATTATATATTCAGTAGATGCCGCTTATTATTGCCACTGGTTATTGTTATCAGCGTCTTAATGTGATAAATTTGCTAAAGCTTCATTTGGTCACATTAAGCGGCCTCTATAGTGTGAATACTATGTATACATATATAATCCGTTATATCTTTTAAAGATTTTTTAAAATGGCATTCAAATATAGGCGTACGACGAACCAAAAGAAAGAGTCATCAATTTAGCCTAAGACGAGTAAAGGTCTTCAAATGTAGTAACGTGTAAGGTTAGAGAAACGCGGGTGCGCTACGGCGGACGGTTACGTAGTGGAAGTAAGATGGAGAGAGAGGAGTTGAAAGGGATGAGTGTGAAGGTTGGCAATGTTGCATCGGATGCAGGGATTTGAGGGAGGGAGAAAATGGAAATTAAGGAAGAGGAACGAACGCGGAGGTGTGGAGAGAAAGTATGGGGAGGAGGGCGAAGAAAGGAAGAGGACATGGAAGCGGAGAATAGAGATGTTTAGGGAAATGCTGGGGTTCGAGAGAGACGTTGAGGGAGAGAGGGAGAGATAAGGGAGGAGGGAAAGGAAGATAAGTAAGGGAGGAGGGAGAGAGGTAAGGGAGGAGGGAGAGAGGTAGGGGAGGAGAAGGTTGGAGGTAAGGGAGGTAGTGGAGGGAGGAGGTGGAGGGAGAGAGGTAAGGGAGGAAGTGGATGGAGAGGGGTAAGGGAGGAGGGGGAGAGAGATCTAAGGGAGGAGGTGGAGGGAGAGGGGTTAGGGAAGAGGGAGAGGGGGAGAGCTAAGGGAGAAGGAGGAGGGGGAGAGCTAAGGGAGGAGTGGGTGGGAGAGGGGAAATGGAAGAGGAGAGAGAGATGTAAGGGAGGAGGTGGAGGGAGAGGTGTAAGGGAGGAGGTGGAGGGAGAGGTGTAAGGGAGGAGGGGGAGGGAGAAAGCTAAGGGAGGATTGGGAGGGAGAGGGGTAATATAAGGGAGGAGAATGATGGAGGTAAGGGAGGGAGAGAGATAAGAGAGAAGGGGGAGGGAAAAGTATGGGAGGAAGAGAAGGGAGAGGATTCAAATGTTGAGAACTCGAAAATGGGGGTGAGGGTGGAGAAAAGGATGATATGGGATAGATATTGTAATGGCGTGGGGTAATACTTAGAGTTGGGAAGGAGATGGAGGGAGACGGAGAGAGTAGAAAATCCCATTCCCTTATTTTACGAGGACGAGTGGGTAGAGAGAGGAATGGCTCTCTCTCTCTCTCTCATTCTAAAGGGTTTCAACGCGGAAATATTTGACGGCGAAGCATTACGGGTCGAGTGAAGACAGATGCTACGTACAGTTGCGCAACCTTAGAGGAGAGAAGGCATCCTCTTTCTCTTTGCTAAGTGAGAGGGAGAGAGAGAGGGAGCAAGGGAGGTGATTGCGCCATATTCCAAGAGGTTCGTAGGAATATCGGAATGGGTTTCCGCGGTGATGAGATTTGGAGATTCTCGGTCGAGAGAATTCCGATAAACTCAACCGAGCGTTAAAGACTTCCTTTAGTTTATGTTTTCGAATTCGTCGTTTCCCTGCCAGAAATGAGATAACAGGGAGACAAATCGTTAAAACTAATATATTATATATTCTCCTGATGACAAAATCTCTCCACGTTTCTGCAAGCTCAGTCTGGTGATCTATTATTTTCTCCATAGTATAGAGAAAGTAGTTTTTTGTTTTCAGTATTTTCTCTATTATGTGTGTATCTACGTAAACTAAAAAACTAATAATCAGATCAGCAAAAAACTTTATATTTAATACTTTTATTAGAAATTCAAGATCTGATAAGCTTGCGCCTGAAATTGGTCAACCGATAGTAGAGGTTTACTCTTGTCATGTTTCCGTTTCTGCAAAGTATCTCCTATTTTAATGCAAATATTTGTTATTATTCAATTTGTAGAAAATATAGTTGTGAATGAAGATTGAGTACTGTGCATGTAATACTATAGCCTAAATCTACGCGGTCGTGAAGTGGCCCTTGTTACTATCCGTAAATAAGACTTTCGGACATTTAGTGTTTCCCTAATTTTACGTACTTTCTCTATAGCCCTGGTGTATAGATGTACCTTTCCATACGTTTCCCTGGGGTAAATTTGCACGCAACTATAGAATTACATCGTTTCACCAACCTTTATCGAAACAGCAAAGCAATCCAACGCGCAACTTCGGGAAGTCCAAAAAAACGAACAATCGTGTGACCTCTCGTGTCCCTGTAATTCGGACATCTTCCACCGTCACTTGCTTTACGCTATCAGATTCGATGCATCAAGACCCAGAAAAAAATCCCGATTGCAACCTATGAAAGCGAATCGTCCAATTAGCTTCGAATACTGTTCTGTTAGGTGCGAAGTATGTTCGCATCGCAGAAGTGACGGTCGTTTAGCGAATCGATCGCTCAATCCCTCGGAGGTCGGGAAGCTGGTAATTAGCTGGTAGCGAGGAAAAGTGAGAGTTACCTGAGCTAAAACCGAGCGTTCGCGTCTAAATTTACACCGGAATGGGACAAGAAGTAGCGAGAGGGGAGGAAGAGAGACGGGATAGAAAGAGAGGGGGAAAGCGACGGAATTAGAGAGAGAGAGAGAGAGAGAGACACAAGATGATATGAAAAGTGGATTTCTTCAAAAACAGAGAGCGCTCGCGTGGTAGATATGTGATCCCAGAGAGGAAATTTCGGCCGTTGTTTCGCAACAGGAATTGCAGCATCTTTTTTCCCCGAAGCGAAATTGCTCTCTCCTCTCGCGAAAATGGTTTTTTAACGTCGACACGGTATTTTTTCTAGAAATGCATTACTTTTACAGAGGGTGATATTAAGTTCCCTTCTAATGTCCGTGTCATACTTTCAAAATTACAAAACGTAGCGAATCCTTTTATTTATGATTTCGAAGCGATTTTTATTTTTTGAATGCTCCAAAGTACTTCTAGTTTTTCGTTTACTCATCCTTTTAGCATGCAAATTTTAATGTATATATGATTTTAAAAATATTTTAAATAATTGAATCGTGATAAAAAATCTGGGAATGATTTAGGACTAATAGAAAAAAGAAGAAAAATTAGCTTATATGCTTCATCCCTCCTTAATAGAACAATCTCTATCGTTACCCATATAATCGAGGACCGCTAAAGGTGCTAAGAAAGTTCATTTATTCTAGTGAAATTGAGGCTTTCTTCAATGTCTGCCGTTAGTACGTATTATGCATATTAAATAACTTTCTCGCATGATCGTACCGGTAACCAACAGGAAATGACAGATTTTATTCGAATTTTCTTTGGCATTCGAATAAAGAATGTTTCCGGGTCCTTGTCCGACCGGTTCGGAATCCAAACCTGTTGAATCCCCCGTAATACCATCTTTTACTCTCTCGTAGTTTTACTTTCTGGATTAGACGAAACGAGTCATACGTGCCACCTTAATCCATTGTTTTACAACTACCGAGTTGCTCATGCTAAGCTTTTAGATGAAGGAATTACGCTTAACCTGTCTATTCACGAAAAATGAAAATGAATTCCTGGTAAAAGTATAAATTTTCGCTCGTAAGGCACGCAACTCTAAATACGAAAACTCTGACGGTATATAAATGTTTTAAAATAATGTTAACGATAGCTAGATTTGTGAAAATAAATTATGATAATTATAATTTTTTTCGTCTTTGATAGAAGATTTTAAATGAGCATTGTAGAAGAATGCAGATTACAGGCAAGACTTAGCTGATAGAAAAGTATATTTCGGATAAGCTAGCAAATGAGGTCACAGATCTTATCAGGAATCCCACACAATTCGGAAGGCACGATAATGAGGATAAGATTCGCGAGATCTATTGCTAAACGGAGCGATACAAAGGATTGTTCTTCCCCCGGACAAATTTGTATTACAATAGAAAAACGATGCATGGGAATTATTAGGGACATGTTTGGTGCACTGTACCTCCTACTATCCACCATTAAAGTGACTTGCAGGATATGATGTGGATGTAGATGTCTATTAAAGCCTAATTTCGACTATTTTGGATAAATAAATTCAACAATTGTCGTCGGTTATTTGAATGGCATATAGTTATTTCTTAGCAGAATCGAACCCTCGTCTGGATGTTAACCTTCGAAGAGGTCTGAGTGAGAAGATGACCTTCGGGAAAACATCGCGTGTAGAAGAGGTCACATAAGCAAATTATAATACTCCAACCGAAAGTCTCCTTCAAAACGAATTCCCCAGACTTGATACGATCACCCATTTGAAATCGCTCAAGTTAATGGTGCAAAATATAATGATTGTATCAGATGATGATAAAGCCTTTACTCTGCGTTATGTTTATCTGATGAAACTGTCGTATTCTAGGTTTCCGCCCGATTTTAATGCGTTCCTCATGGAATTTGAGAATATTCGAAGATGCGCCGTTTTAACGAGTTCCACATATCAGTATTGTCGAACCGCAGGAAGGCGCCATCCGCTCATATTTCACTTTCACAATCCAGGTCAAGTAAATAAATTGAAGACCTCTCTTTTAGAGCCTTGGTCTGATAAAACACGCCATTAAGTTACCGATGGAATATAATTTTCTTAGGCTACATTTGATTGATATCCGCTTCAACTCTATTTTCAGATATGCGCTCGAAATTCCAAAAACTTTTACAGCTTATATCTGACACTATCGTTCGATGAAAAATGATTGTAACTGTGCATGAAAATTAAAACAAAAAATCTGATGTGGCCACTACATGACTTTCTTCATATCTGTAACATTTCTAATGATTCCAAATAGGATAAATGATAATAAATATTTTAAGGAATTGCGAGAAAATTTTAAAGACTTTACAAAGAACAGAAATAAACCCAAACTGTAGTCTTCTGATATTGGTTATAGCCCCGAAGCTCCAACAATTAAGAAAATAAAAAGGAGTGTAATGTGTTTACAATAGTCGCCGATAGGAGGTGTGATGGTGGCAGCTACAAATGTAGTTTTAAAAATATCTCTTTAACAATGTATTATATGGGAAATTGTTTCAAACAAAGGTTGTAGAAAATTAAATTACCTACAACTTTTATTCCAGCACGTTTTTACATTTATCAAATATTAAAGCAAATATTTTGAAATAACGGATAAGTGACAAGAGTAAACACCCACTTTCGTTGGAGCAATTTTTACCAAAAACTAATCAGTTCTTCTAACTTTCATAAAAATGTTAAATATAAAATTTTGCATTGACCTGATTAATAGTTTTTGAGTTCGAGCACCCACAAAAAAGCTATCACACACACACAAAGACAATCGAGAAAATGGTCAAAACGTGTTCAGGGGACATCAAAACGTGTATTTCCGTTGAAATCTCGAAGTCGATTTTTTTTCATGAAAACAATACTTTCCCCTATATACGTATACGGAGAAAGTGAAAACGGATAAGTGACAAGAGTAAACACCCACTTCCGGTTGACCGATTTTTACCAAAAACTAATCAGCACTTCCTACGTTAATAAAAATGTCAAATATAAAATTTCACTATGTTCTGATAAATAGTTTTTGAGTTAGAGCACCCACAAAATTCCGGTCACAGACACCCATAGACATCATCGAGAAAATAGTCAAAACGTGTTCAGGGGGCCTTAAAACATGTATTTCCGTTGAAATCTCGAATTCGATTTTTTTCGTGAAAACAATAGTTTGTATATGGATAAAGTAAAAATATATTAAGAAAGGAAATATACTGACGAATAACTCCGCGATTAAATTTTTTAGCACTCTTAAATTTACACGGGTATTGGTACGTTATAAATTCATTGCTTACAAATTTAATGGCTATATGATTTTCCTTTTCTTTTGTCTAAATAAAGAATCGTTTCTTATTGTTAGAACTAATTTATGTATTATCGGAGTACAGTCCTACCCCGTTTAACCCTGGGGAGGCGTTCCTGAAAACGAGAGCGCTAACTGAATCAGCGTTATGCGGAGTCATTTTTGTAAAGTACTTATAGAGATGCATTCCTAAAATCGTAATTTATTACCAATTTTCAAAATATTAGTATAGCCGCTCTTCTCTCCGATACTCTAAAACTGTACTGTAAGTAATTAACCCCTAAATGCGCTATGTAGCAGATCTGCTACATACCAGAAATCCTGCAGTATAATAACTGTCGCAACGTTTTTGTCATTTTCTCACACTGTAACAGATTCCACACTCCCTTCCCTTATAATCAGTGCCCAGTGTCCAATTTCGTGAGATATGTAAACAAAAATGTTTCAAACAAAAGTTGTAGAGATTAATATTCTCTACCGCTTGTGTAACAACAAAAATCATTAATGAAGCCTTATAAGAGATATCAGAGAAAAAGAAAAAATGTTAAAACTGACACGAGTAAACCTCCACTTCCGGTGGACCGATTTTAACTAATAACTAATCAGCTCTTTTTCTTATAATAAAAATGTTAAATATGAAATTTGATGATGATCCGGTAATTAGTTACTGAGTTAGAGCGCTCACAAAACCGTATTGAGAAAGTATAAGTTGGTCCGAGAACAAAGAGCGTTATAACGAATCAGCGTTATAAGGGACAGCGTTAAACGGGGTATTACTGTATATAATCCCGAATTGCGTTTTTTTAATGACCGTGTCCATGTTTTTAAAGATTTTTTCTTGGGTGCAACGACCTTGCAAAAATTTCCTTAGGGACTAAACAATATATACTTTCACAACGCACCCATCACCAGACATTAATCGGTTCAGATTCGAAATCAAGACATGGATTGTGAATTATTTGTTAGGTCGATTCCAATGTTCCTGAAACGCCAATGAAAGGGGAGAACCGATAGAAAAACAAAAATATGAAAGGAGTCGCAGACGAAGCGTGAAAACTTCCGCTTTCTCAGATTTCGTTTTCGATTCCTTTTTGCCACTCGAGATTTTGATCGTATCGGGTGGACCGAATTCCGCGGGAGGCAATGGCTGGACAACCACTGCCTCCTGTCATTATCTCCGCCGTTGTCCTTGCGAGGACAAGTCACTTTTCGCTCTAAGGAAACCCGACCGTCTCCATCGCCAGTAAGCGTCGATGAGGTGGGGGTGGGTGAGATTTAGAATGAGGAAATTTTAGCTGGAATCGTTATTCAGTTGTTTCACTCCTTTACAACTAAAAATTCTCCGTCCGCGACTAAAATCAAGGGCGAAATTATATCGTTGAACGGTTTCCCGCGATGAGTGTTTTATTTTCATATCTATTCCATATTTTTATCGAATTATTTTTAGGTGTATTCTTTCCAAGAGCAATATTTCTAATGTATTAGTCGACCGCTGTAAAAGGGACTGTTTTTATCCGTGAATTGACTTTCCGAATACTTTTTCCCTCCGAATTGGTAAACTTTTAATTACATAGAAAAGTTTTCTCTCCGGTTCAACAAATTTAGTGTAATTGGTGTTCATAACTCTTCTGATGCTCTCGAATCTACTGACAGACATTGCTGCCTTGAAAAGCGAATTTTTCTTTTCATCTAAAAACAAATCCCTAATTGGAACATGCCAGCTTTTTTCAACACCAGCCATTACTGTAGTGGAGGATATACGGTGGTATGCGTCGTATACCCACTGCTTTTTTCGAATGAATAGGGTATACCCTCTGCTTTTTCGAACAAATGGCGTATATCCTCGCCTTATGAGAAATTATACAGGATGAATGAAAAAACAGCTAATTACTCATATTTCTGTGGCCCCAAATATTGAAGCTGCACCTGCATTTCTTGAAAATCTGCGGCCCACAAAGATATTTAATACCAATATTATAATAATACTTTTGCTTCGATCGGATTGAAAATAAATACTGTGCATATTATTTTTTAACTTCTTATATGCATCACTTAATTGAAATTAAAAAAAGTAAGGTTATTTAATCGATAATACTTATATTAATAATAACGGGGTCACATTTCTTCCTAAAATTTTTAAACTGACCAGCTATTCATTGCACTACCTCTCAGATACCCATTGCGCGTAGGCAAGAGGGAATAAGCAGGTCGTAAAAAAAAGTAAGGTCATACGTTTTCTCCTGCCATGGTAACATTATAGTCATGTACTTTGCTCTTTAAAAGAATGAGTAAGACCTCTCCTCCCCCTGAAGTTTTACTTCCGTATACCTTCTGCTTTTTTTACGCCTACAGCACTGACACCATCTAAAAGTAAAATGCCAAAAATGCATTTATTTCTCCAGTAGATACATTCTTCTATGATTTTCCTCTTTTAGTAGCTATTCTTCTTCCTTCTATATTTGTGCACAGCAGAATTTCATCCATTATGTCTTTCGAAATGAAGTAATACCATGCATCTTTCGGAGATGTTATTTTGATTCCTTTTGCTGGTCCTGGAGCCTTTCTTATTATATTATGCGCTGGAGTAGGTGAAGGAGGAGGATCTTTGCTCCAAATACTCGTGTTTCGGCTGACGTAAGTCCTTGAGCTGGCCGAGCGAACTTTAGATGGCTCACGATCGCTTCCATTGTCACTAATGTCTTCACACTCCGTTGATGTTGAGATATCTTCATCACTCGCACTCATTTCACTGAAATTCACATCAAGATCTTCAAGCTCAGAATCTTCACTACTACCTTCCCACATCATCGTCTAAACATTTGCTAACAACACTTTCGAAGCTACTATAACTAACAGTAAGTTTTCGAGGTGTTCTTCTAGAAGAAGAAGCCATTTTGAATAAAGAATTATTGTAAGAAACAGTGGCCGGCGTAATATATCTACAAGTCTGCATGAGCACTGAGTATGACAACCGACACAAGAATAAGCTGTATTCAAACTGCTGTAAGGAGCAAGTGAAGCTACGGCTATCTACTCGACGCTAACTCTGCCAAGTAGAGCTAAGCGGAGCTACATATGTCTTTGCAAATCCAGCGCTACTTTGTTGAAGTCCAGCTCTATCAATATAGTTACATGGGCAACTACTCTGGACTGCAGGAACTCAATTCAAAGTGATTTCTTCATAGGACCTTGGAAGCCCTGCTTATGCGTTGGAGGGGTACTGATGCAAAAACTAAAATTAAAAAAATATTATTTCGCGAAAATATAGCTAAAGGTTAATCTGAAGAATACATAGAAGGCGAAAAACCTTGATTGAAATAAAAGCTGGTATCATGCAAAGTTATTCATCATAGAGCCTCAGCAGAGCCTTGCTTCTGCATCCTAGAATTAAGGTGGTTATATTAATTGCAATTGTTGGTCCAGTAGGTACTTTAAATCAATTTTGACTGAACATGATATAGAGGGGGGTGCAAAGACAGTTTTCTTAGATGAAGGGGGGGCGCAAAGGCATTTTTCTTAGGTGAGGGGTCGCGGCCTTGTAATGTTTGGAAACCGCTGATCTAATGTCCAAGCCCTTCAACAAGATATATCAGAAGCGATGTCGAGGAAATATTGAATTTATGATTTGCCGATTTATTTTATAATCAGTAGTAATTCATTAAACAATCGAAAATTATTTAAATATACCTCACTTGAAATGAGCAGGAGTAATCTTTAAGTTTTCGTTCATTCTTTCATCGTGAATTATCAATTTATTTTTATTTACAATAGATACGTGCATACGTAAGGAAAGCAAACGTATTTAAGTTCATTTCTTCGTCATGGATAATCAATTTCCCTTCATTTATTTTATGCTGTCGGCGCACGAAAGGAAATTAAACGTATTTATAGTAGATCTTGTTTACTTCATTTGCGACGAAGATTGTTTTTGTTGACAGCAATTAAAAAGCAGGGGAGAAATTTTCTTGGTTCAAAATGTATTACGACTTTCTCGTTTGATTTTCTTGAAAGCGGCTACTCCTTCGATAAAATGTATTGGACAAAACTTATTCTATTTTACTACTTCTACAAATTTTGTTTGAGGGCTTTTTTTATATAAGTAATATCTTACAAGATATGTCTGAATGTTCATTTTATTCCACAAGTAATGTGATACTCCTGATTAGGCTATGTGAACCATTAAGATCGTATTCTTATTTCATTTGTCCTTGAGTTCTAAATACCAAATTTCATGAACTCCGCGAAGTACTTTCGGAGATTAAACGTGGGGACGGACGGACGGAGGAGACGTGTCCATAAGGCGTTCCGCTGCTTTCGCTGGCAAAGAACGCCTAATAAGCGCAATTACATGGAATCTCACCTCAAAAGGAGCGAAATATGCTCATTTATATGTCTCGCAATTAACTAATGGACGCTTTCATTTGGTAATACAAATCGTCGACAGTTTAATGAAATAATTGCATTGCTCCTAAAAGAAATCGACATTTCCAAATAAGACGATGGATTTATTTTCTGACAACATTCTTCGCACCAGCTACCGTCATCTACGTCACCTAAATGCTCTCCGCGGCTGGATGGCATGAGAAAAACAATGCTGTGCTCCATCAGCTTTTTCATCTACTTTACCCCCCCCCCCCCTCTCTCTCCACACACGAACTCACACAATTACTTTTTTACCTTTCCTTTTCATTTATTTCGGGTTTTTTTGCCATTGCCTTTTAATGTCTGAATAAAGCATTCCTACCAAATTTAAAATTACCGTCTTGTCGGGAAATTTGTTAAAACACGTTAAAATTGCGCTACAGAATTACAGAGAGACTGCACATCGTCATATCGTGATATACACACAGGCACAGCAATTCCCTTTTCGTTTCATTATATATACTGTCTATATATACGTATACGGGTGCGCGCGCGTGAAAATCCGCTTCGTCGGCAAACCACAACCGTTGGCAACAGGAATTAACTTGCAGGGCGTGGCACCTCCTCCGCGGAAACCTAAAAAAGTGAACGTCATTTCGAGCCTCGCGTTTCGAGGTCTTTGCTTCTGATCCCGGCGCTACCCCGAGGGGACCCTTCTGTCCTCTCCCCCCTCTCTCTATCTCTCTCCCTATCCACCCCCGTAACTCTCCTACAACGGCCTCCTCCGACGCCAATCACTTTCCAACGGCCTGTGGGAATGGACCAGGGGGAAGCAGAGGTGTGTGAGGCGGTCTCGTCTGCAGGTAGGGAGAGAGAGAACTGGTTCGGTGTTAGGAGGAGGAGAGGTCTCGCCTTGCTCCACTTTTCTCGCTTTGGGAGGCATTATATCTTTGGAATTGTATTTGTTTATTTTTTGCTTTAATAGGACGGACCCGAAGGGGAGACTATTAAGTGGTCCTTCACAAGGCATTCCTTGTCACTATCGTGACTTTTTATATTTAAAAAATGAACGCGGTAGTCGCGTGCTTTAAGGTCAAAGAGGAACAAATTGTATACATTTCATCTCCACGATAAAATTCCTCGTTTTTTCTGTGTTATTCTTTATTTTTAAATCCGCGTTTCGTTTAATAATAAACTGGTGTTATTAAGATATTTTTTTAGTTTCACCGTGCGACAAGTACTTTTCGACCTTCTAGTTTTCAGAGACGAAAAATTACTTAACGCGTTCGGCGTATTCGTGCCTCAAATTGGACACGAAGCCGCGACCTCATTTAAACGATAGAGAAAGAGAAAAAGACAAGCGGTCTCGGCCATCAAGACCTTTCCAAATAATTGAGGATGACCAACTACCATGTGAAAGTTTATGTCCTCGTATCAATGTTAAGAAGGGATCACGGTTTTGCATGTTTCGTTTTAGAAAATTGTTTCTTGATAAAAATAATCCCCCGTAGGAACAAAGTTGACGCTCTTAATTAAGAATGTCCTCGATTATCTTCCCAGGTATTGAATGGGTCATTATTATGCCGTTCGACTCATTTAGTGGAACTTCATGATCAAGAATGAGTTGTGTCGCTACCTAGAATTTTTTATTTCGAAAAATGTTGCTTTTGTAATTAATTAAATAATATACATGTAACGTAATATTACTGCAGTTAATACGAATTGCACTTGATAAATCGTTAAGTTTTGTTCTTAAAATGTATTTGCTCTATTTATATTTATGAAATAATTTAATGCAAATTCAGCTCCTAAATATTCTTTATTACTTTCATTTTTAACTTAATTAGAGACTTCACACATTTAAGAATTATAATACAAAGTCGACCATTTTTTTCTTCTGCGTGTCAAACAAATTGTTCAGGCAACTCCACGTCAAAAGATGATATCGGAAGAAAGGCGTTTGTAGTGGTAAGGGAAATAAAGGTGAATCAGCCGCAGATTATCATCCGGAACGATGCTAATCCAGCCTAGCGGGAGATTCGCGGGCCATAAGAAATCGCACGGATAAACTCGCGAACGATGATTGGATTTTAAAATCTGAAAACAGTGGGACATTGGTTTAATGGCGTCATTCGCTTTCTACTCTTATTGAGGCCTCGTTCACACGTTGTACAACTGCGATCGAAAGAAGATATGCTTCGTCACAATGCGGCACGGAAATGCATAATTTCTTCTCTGTCCTTCTCTTGCACCCTTCGCGTGTATTTCGCCCTGCTGTTTGTCATTTTTCGCGAGATTTTTATTCAGTTTTTAACTCCGAAGGATTTGAGAATGAGGAGATTGTCGAAAGTTGCATTACGCTCTCTCTCCGTCTCTCTCTCTCTCTCTCTCGCTCTCTCCGCGTCGCGGGCGTATTCCGCGGAAGAGATTCCGACTCAGCAAATGGAATAATAAAGGTTCCTACGGTAACAATGGGGACGGGAGTGACGTCAGGCGGGAATATCGACACCCACTCGCAGAACAAAGCTCTCGCTTTCCCATGAATAACACCGCTAATCTCTCCCCTTCTTTCTCACATTTCCCTTTTTTTAAATGGGACTTTATCTCGGTTTCGATTATTTGGGATAGAAATGTTTCGCATGCCTCCCTCTGTTGATTTCTTATCTGGAATTGTTTTTTTTACGTTAGGTTCTAAGCGAGAATAAAAATAAAAACGGCTGTCCTCGTATATTTTTTCTATTCAACAAGTTACCTAACCTCTCTGGCTTATCTTGCTTGTTGGTGGATGCTTTTCGAAATGTTTATATTGAATATTTTTTCGCGGAATTGAAACAAAGTAAACACAGATGAACAAACTTAGTTTTACGTCACATTTTTAGTTAATGTTTTTGCTCAGTGTTTCAAAATTGTTCTAATACATCGTTTTTTTATTAGAGTTGATGTTTCAAATCATTGTTTTAGTGCTACAGAAATTAATTATTTAAGGTAAATCAAGTCCTTTGTTTCAATTAAGGACCTAGATTTGTTTTTTCGATTTGAGAGATTATTTTGATTATTTTGTCCGTGATATTTTGAAATAGTTATTTAGAATTGTATTGTCATTGTAAGAAAAAATAATAAAATGTTTATATTATTAACAAGAGTCAAACAGGAAAATGTGTTCCATATATGGGTAAATGTGTCTAATCATTTCAAAAACAATATTACAAGTGATAAAAAGCGCCATAAAACTTTTCAAATTACGTATTAAATTGTGAAATTAGATGGCCAAAAGAAACGAAATTAATTCGGTTATTTTGGTGGCCTTTAAGTTCTTGCTCTGTCCTGTGCGTGCTGCCTTCTTGAGATTTATTGGTTTACTGCATACAAAAAATAAGTTTATTAATTTAGTAAAATCAAATAGAATATTTGAATTAATACTGGAGTCTATAAAAATAATCCATATTTGATCTACATCGTATTTTTCTTAAATTCTTTACGTTTGAAACAAATTTTTTAAATTCCATTCCGTGCTTCTTCAACCTTGCAGATATTTTGTTGCCTGCCACTGAGTAACTTTCGTTAAAAGCTATCGAGACGAATTGACGTACTCATCTCGCAAACCTTTTAACCCACTTCTCCACCTGTTCGATCATGAATCTTCTATTTTCTGAACGCCCTGTACCTCGAGGATGCTCTGTAGCAGGCGTTCTCAAATTAGAGTACGCGGCAATTAAACGGGCCGCTTTAAAATGTGTATCAGTGCTTAACACGTTCAATAAGTTTTGCCGAAATGGTTGGCCGAGAAAGTTTTTTTTAGAGAAAATCGAAATAACATCATGAGATTTTAAAACAATTACATTTATATCGGTAAAATTTAACATACAGTTCTACAGTCATCCAAAAAAGACGCTTCAGTTTAAATTGCTTATATTTTTTTATATACTCAAAGTACAGTAATTATTTCCATGTTAATTTACACAGTAGACATGGGAGAAATGTTTCTGCCTAGTGGAATATTCCTGAAACATTGTTTAAACAAGATGGTGTATTGTTTAAACAAGATGGCATACACTGTACAGCAACACGTGTGTATAGTGAAAACTTTTTATTCTACCGGTAGTGTACGCGAAGTCCTTACAAATCTGTTACAGGTCTGTCACAACAATTAGCTATATCGCGATTATTGATTAATAGGGCATTAACAGAAGATCTGGAAATGTTTCCGTATAAGATTCAAGTGCTCCAGACCCTCAGCGAAAGCGCCAAAGATGTTAGAGTTGATTTTTGTTATCCTTTGCTGCAATTTTTGGAGAGAAATCCTGGGGTTTTTTGAAACATCTGGTTCTCCGATGAGGCGCATTTTCACCTTCATGGTTATGTCAACAAGCAAAATATGCGAATATGAGCCACAGAAAATCCAAACACAATAATGGAGGCGCCATTACATCCGCAGAAATGCACGGTATGGTGCATTGTTTCAGAAATTGGAATTGTTGGGACAATTTTTCTCACTGTTACAGTGACATCGGAGAGTTATCATCGTCTCTTTGAAGAGGACTTCATCCCTTTTCTTCAAGATTAACTTCGAGGAAACGTTCTTTCATCAGGGTGGAGCTCGACTGCATACTGAAAATGCAATTTTTTATTTCTTACATTGGCATTTTGACTACCGTGCTATCTCTAATCGCTTCCCTGAACGTTTTGGCTGTGGATGGTCTTGGCCGCCTTATTCTCCGGATCTCAATTCCTACGACTACCTTCTATGAGGGTATCTGAAAGACAATGTGTACTGAAATAATCCCCACACAATTGATGAAATCAAAGAAATTGCATCTGTTATCTGCATAATCACTCCTGACGTTCTAGGCAGAGTAGTTGCCAATTTTCAACGTCGATTACAAATGGTCTTGGGTGCTGGTGGTTCACATAATGAAAATGTTTTCCATTAATCACCCAAGTCTACTTAGTAAATTAATATGAAACTCATTCCTGTACGTTGATTAAATAGAAAAATATAAGCAATTTAAACTGAAGCGTCTTTTTTAGATGACCCTGTAGAACTGTATGTTACATTTTACCGATATAAATGTAATTGTTTTAAAATCTCATGATGTTATTTCGATTTTCTCTAAAAAACTTTCTCGGCCAACCATTTTGGCATATCTGACAAGCTGTCGTCTATATCGATGTGACGCGCTCCAAATTTACCGCAATTATATCGTTTCTGTGCTTGAATATGGCGCGAAAAGTCACCCCCTTGCCGTGAGCACCGCAATCCTCTTTGACGTGTGCCAATATCGAGAAGATATCCCGTCCGAAAACAGCTCGAGGGTGCAAGAATAGCTGGTGGAAAGTTAGGTGTCGATCGAGGCATCATAACCACCCCATTCCGCCACACTCGCGGAATGCGCGTGCGCACACGCAGATATCCCCATTGAATACGGGTGACTAGGAAGGAGAGAGTGTCGGAGATCCTCTCTCTCTCTCTACTTCACATTCTTCATCATCTACCCGGCGTGATTCTCCTTCTCATCCTCCTCACTCTCCTCGGCGTAACGGGAACGGGGATGGGAGGGAGAGTGAGGAAGGAGAGGACAAGGGGGGTGGGCGGAGACAGCTGGAATGTGTATAACGGCGTCTCTTCCGAAGGAACCCACATTCTCTCCATCTATTCGACTCTCTCCTTCCATTCTCTCACTCCAAGCTTAGAGGGGAAAGAGAGAGAATGAGGGGGAGGCAGAGGAATGGTTTTTTTACGGTGGGGATATGCGATTGGACAGAAGAAGGGAAGGGGGCTGGAGGGAGTAATTTTTTAAGGAGCCAGGGACACGTATGAATTTTTCTAAGCAATTAAATGTAGTCTATCGGGTGAAAAAGTTAAAACAATAATCACGCCAACGTTTATATCAAAGCTATACAGGCTCACCTATTCATAAAAAATATATGCGTTCCTAAATAATTCTACATTGAAATAGTCTATGACGGTTCCTTTTTTCCCCACATCTAAAATGTGTATCAGCTTCACAGAAAGAATTTTGTGTTTAGTTATTATTAATTTAATAATTACGCCTTTTTTTACGAAAGATAAAAGTTAAAGCAAATAATGATCATTTTGAATAGCTTAAATGGGTGCGAAAATAATGTTTAAATTTAGAGATTCTAACATCAGTGGGTGAACTCGGTAACCCCGTTAAGACGAATTATTTAAGAAATTGGTACATATAATCAGGAGAGAAAGTTTTCACTGCAATGTTACCAAAATCGGTATAGTGATGAGTAAATAAGTTCGATTTGTCACTTCAGCTTTAGACAAGTATTATATAAATGGAAATACGTTTCTAGATGAAAATATTTCTCCAAATTATCAAAAATGTTCATACGAAAATACGTCAATAGTTCCAGTTAAGTGTTCTTTTTATGTTATAACAAAGAATAGTCTAGTAAATCAATCGGGTGGATCGAGATGGTACAAAAAAGAAATTACTATACGTATATATATATATATATATATATATATATATAATTATATATATATATCAGTATACCATGATAAGATATATGTTGTATTCCAAAGTTTTCTTTAGGTGCTTGCTATGAAAAATGGACTAGAAAATTTTCTATTGCGAAATTTGCTTCATTCATCGTATTTTTATTCATTATACATTTCGTATTAATGATATTACGCACAAAGAATTTTCGTATAAAGAGGGACGTTTGTGAGAGTTCTTTTCCCCCTATATCCTTACAATATCTTAAAGCGAATAATTTCGAGAGAAATATATTTTAGAATAATTTTCGACTATTTTGTGTTTTAAGCGTCCAATTTCTGTACTCCACCTTTTTAGACACTAGAAACCATATTTTTTGTATAACAAAACGCCCTCCGCGCTTGCTTAGTCAGACGGACGTCAATGAACTAACTTCCTTCCGGTAATTGAGGTGTGACATGGAATGGAAAAGAATTGCGTCTTGTTAGATGATTATCGGATTTAAATGCTAACCGTGTCACGTGGGAACCGACAGCAGCGTGCTTGTTAATCGCATGACAAGTGATGTTTCTGCGATCTTCTTGGAATGGATAGGCGACCAACAGGTCTGTCGTGATCAGAGCTTCTGAGCACCTCTGTAACGTGTGCGTGCATTCGCATGCACGGAATCGCACGAATCTGCAATGTTATAAGCTTCCACGCGCGTGCGCAAACAACATCTTTATTCATGAACAAATATCCATATCATGACATAAACACACTCACGTGTACAAATGAACCGATAAATGTAAATAAGCGCATATAATCCCATGGACGTACCGTTGCAATAACATGTTTATAGTGCGATGGTATATTTTTAATGCGTTAACATTAGCCAGTTAGTCATTAATGACTAGCGACAAATTATGAAGAGCATTTTAAATTTTTTATCGAAAAATATTGTCAAGTACAGTGCCTTCTGTAATTGTATTGTTTACGTTCTTGTTGGCCTTTTCTTCATTTTAAAACAACTGGGGAAATAAAACGTTTTAGCGAGATTAGAAGCCGCCATTTTTATTTTTATCTACTCTCAACGCATCTACGTTTTTAGAAGAGTATGTATGCGCAAGAAATTTTTCTCGCCCACGTTCTTTTATCGCGCTCACTTAATTTTATATGTTCATTGTTAATGCACAAAGTCCAATTTTTAGTTTAAACTGACAATTTTCTGAATTTATGCTTAATTTTTATTCCAAAATCTTCTTTGTTGATCCATCTATTAAAATAATAAATTAATCCATATTTTGTTTCTTCTTTTTTAGGGTCTCGGTATTGTCGAAAAAGTTCGTTAAAAGATTTTGTCTTGAGTGCTCTTTAAATTATTTAATATCGGCTATCAGATAAAACGTTTAAACTTTGAATGTATATTCGAGCGAACGCCGTCATAAAAAGAATAATTGATTCAACGATAGAATCCGGAAGAATGAATATTTGCCCAAGTTTTTTATTTCAGTAATTTTATAACCTACCTGATTTTGGGGTATCTTCCATGATAAAATTTTAATATTCTGCGCTGAGTGCAATATTATTAGGTGATCTCTTTCCTTTGATGCCAATCTTAGTTTTAATATTTAAGTACTTTATTTATTCCCAACAGAGTGGTAATTTTAAAGAACAGAAGCGGCCTTTGCGAGGAGACGTTTTTCATTACTTCTACATTTTTGACATTGGTGTTGCTTTTACGAGAGATTCCGCCGTTACACGAGTATACCGTATACCAAAGAAATAAATTTTCGACATTTATGGAACATGAGAGTTATATGTTGATAATATTTACTTCGATCGCGTTTAAAAACTCTTTTCATACATTTCTCGGGAAGAAAAAATTGCCATTTTCATGCATATTATCAATTTGCATGGGCTATTTAAGAGTATCAGTATTTTTTTGCGTTGGATCGTTTTTTCCAAAGTTTTTGGAGGTATTGAGTTATGACCTTATCTTAACCTGCCGCTGAAGTGCTTTGCTGGCGAAAGATCCTGAACAGATTTCGCCCTGGGAGAGCCCATTACAGATCACCACGCCGACAAAAATTTGATACTTATCGCCCGAAAAGCTCCATCTTATCTCCCACCCTAAGCATCAAATAGGTACCCACTCTGGTATTATGAAAAATCAGATGTCTGGGCAGTGATTTTGATTCGCATGACGCAGACGAGTTTTTATGATAGAAAAATGGCAACAGGTTTTTCCTAAATGTCTTCTGCGGTCTAACAGATTAGTCGACTTTCCTTGTTTGAATGAGAAGTTTTAGCAAGGGACTTAAAATAAGACACTTGAAAGTAAATACATCGAGAAATTCTGTAATTAGTTTGTTTCGCTGCCTTCTTGACAACATTTTTCTTGCACGCGATGTTCAATTTTTTCATTGTAATTTGCAAAAGAAAGGAAGCCTGCACGTCCGAAAAATCGCTGTTTTCGTGTTATCTTACGGGAAACAGAAATGATAGAGGATAATATTTGTTTGTGTGTGTGTATATATATATATATATATATATATATATATATATATATATATATATATATATATCCAATAAATTGTACGGATACTTCACCTTCAGGCTCGAGTAAAATTGTTTGACGAATTATTTTCAATAGGCTCTAAACTTCTTTTTTTTTTAAAGTCGCTGAAATCTCAAAAACGTTTGCCCCCGACAGAAACTGGGACGAGGAAATCCTCATTGAAAATATAACATTGAAAAAAGAAAACAGCTCTTCAAGGCGAAGGTTTCCGTCTTTTCAACTGACGGAGATCCAAAGTCGCATCTTTCCCATGCTAGGTCAGGGATAGATCCCTCACTTGCCAACATTCCTATTTGCAGCTATGGAGAGCAGTTATGCACGTGCATAGTTCCTACCTCACTCGTCGAGAGCACGAAAACAGCGCTTTTACGGATATTTGCGATTAACGCGTCGCGAGAGGTTTTTTTTATTCGTAGCCATGGAGGTCGCGGGATAAGAGTGCAGGATAAGAGAAATAAAAAAAGGAGAAAGCTGAAAAATGGGTTCCTTGTAATCCGGGTTTAATTTAGCGAGTCCGGGAACTGAAAGACCTTATCGAAATTCTCTCGCTCGTCTCCTCGCATTCGAGGAGGCTCGTAAAGATTTTCGGCAAGGTAGCCTCCGGCGGTAACGCTTTATAAGCCGTTTGAGATAAGATCAGAATCTCGAGCCATCTCAGCCTTAAACTAGATTCCTCCTTTGAAAGGTCGATCGTTCAACTCTCCGAGTAGCTCGGCAATAGTGAATAAAGACGTCGGTAGTTAATTTAATTTCCAAAAAAAGAGCTCCTTAGTTCATAATTTATTCATCTAGGACAGTGGTTCTCAACCGATGTGTCGCGACACAATGATGTGTCGCGAAGAGCCGGGAGGTGTGTCGCTGAAAGTGTTAATAACGGCTATATAAATCATAAAGTAAATTTTGATAAGGAGTGTTTTGGTCTTTCTCATGCATAATGTTTTGCAACAATAAAAACAATACTTAATGTTAATGACGACTATATAAAACAAAAAGTAAATTTTGTTAAGGAGTGGGAACAATTTTGAAACGAGAAAAAAGTCTGCTATGACCGGGAATCGAACCCGGGTCTTCCACTTGCCGGGCGGATATTCTACCACTGAACTATCGTAGCAGATCGATTTTCTCGTTTCTGAACGCGGATGTTTTCTTGGTTGGGACGGAAATAGCGAAGTTAGTATCAAACTGCCCCAACGGATGTCCTCGAAGAGATACATCGGAGAAAACATCCGCGTTCAGAAACGAGAAAATTCATCTGCTACGATAGTTCAGTGGTAGAATATCCGCCCGGCAAGTGGAAGACCTGGGTTCGGTTCCCGGTCATAGCAGACTTTTTCTCGTTTCAAAATTGTTCCCAACATTACAGCTTATGCCTGTCTGCATAGGATCTTCGGATCGGTTTAATCCATCAATTTGTTAAGGAGTGTTTTGGTCTTTCTCATGCATAATGTTTTGCAACAATAAAAACAATACTTAATGTTAATGACGACTATATAAAACAAAAAGTAAATTTTGTTAAGGAGAATTTTCGTCTTTCTTGTGCATAATGTTTTGCAACAATAAAAACAGTACTTAGGCTTAAACTCTTTATTGTTACACACTACTTCTCTTTTTTTAGTTGGACGAATTTTAGTGTTAAGTGTGTCGCGCACGTGAGCAGCGAGCATCATGTGTGTCGCGAAGGATAAAAGGTTGAGAACCGCTGACCTAGGAAGTTAAAGTGTTCAAATAAGTGACGTATCCACAAGGGGAACAAATGAATGATTTTGTAAACATTTATGGTATATTTAAAATTCAAGCACAAAATTATCTTCAATATTTGATTCGGTGACCAAGATATGTATACATATATTTGACGATCGCCAAGCGAGTTAAATAGTGTTAAATTTAGAGGCACCCCAAACCCAATAAATTATTATTTTCATTGGAAGCAAAGCTATGGCATACTTTCCACATGGTGAAGCAAGCTGCTGGGTGTAGTTGCAATGCTGGAAAACGCGCCTGTGATAGTCGAAGGAAATTATGTATTAAGCCGATTGTTGGTCTCACTGCTAAGCTCTAGTATGAATATATATTATTGGAAAACATAAAGGCCTTCGTACTTTACGGATACCTCGTGTCGAGAAGAATATTCATGGTTTCGTATGCATCATTTTTAGTTTGCTATTCCATTTAATAATCTATTTTATTCTTGCAACGTTGAAAATGTGAATTAAATCAGATTTGATTCTTGTAATCTTAAAATTGTGGATTAAATCAGATGCGTATTTCAGCCTCGCCTATCTCTTTTTCTAATTATTAAGATCACCACCGACAGTGGCCGCGTTGTAGTTGAAATGCACTTCTAGCCTATTCAGTTGTTTTATAGCTACGGGAGCCTCCAAGATTCACCAGTCAACCTAGGAGGCGAGATCGGCAGTTAATTTTTCGAATTTTTCACCTTTATTGTTGGCCCGATTGTTTATCGCTAGGATGAATACCCAAATAATTACGTACTCATCCTAATATTTCATATCCAAATCGTATGAATACTCCTGGGCATGCTAAATCATCTTGTTTATCAGGATCATGGTGTTTTGCATCTGACATGTCGGCCATTGATTTAGCGAGCGCATCTTAATGGAAAATGCGCGCCGTGGCAATTAGAACAGATTTCGTCGGAGGGATGAGAGGCCTCAGACGAGCCGAAAGATATCAAAAAGGCAGCAAAAAAACCGTCGTGAAACAAAGGTGTAAAATTATATTGAGAGAGAGAATTATATAGGCATTCAAAGAGACAAACATCGGCGAAACGGACACTTTCGAAACGATGCCGAAAGGGCAAGACGGCATGAACACGAGGACGGCGAGTACGAGATGAGCAGTGGGATTAAAGTGGCGTATTGAGGAGGGGGGGGGGGGGTCAAGAGAGATAGACGACGGGAGAGGTTGAGGCGGAAGAGAGGTACGGAGGGCGGGGGAGAGACGGTGAGGGGGCGGGGAGAGAGTAAGGAAGAAGAAGAAAGCTGGGCCGCGTGCTGCAAGGACAACTGGAACCATAGAGAGCGACCAAGGACGAATACCTCAGTCGGGTTGCCGCCTGTGTGTGTGTGTGTATGTAAGAACCTCGTTGCCCGGCATCCGTCCCCACCTAAATTACCCTCCTAATGCACTCCTTTCCCGTCCCCGCGAGACTTTCGAAAAAAAATAACCGCTCCTTTGAATATTTCCCGTATCGCGATGCCTGGAAAAATGGGTATAATTTCGTCAAAAAAAGAACTCATCGATCAAAAATGAAGAAAGGGAGTTGCTGCAAAAAAATGAGAAATCCCGTTGCCGTCAGATCCGGATGTCAGATGTTTTCCTTTTTGTAACCGTGATTCGTCCATCCGACGTCTTTCTCTTCAGTTTTGTTTGTTGCGGGAGATGGGCCATTTGTTCAGATCGGGAGAAGATAGGTGAAGCTGTCAGTCTCGTTTATCTCCAGTGGAATCAAAGAAGACTGGATACGCTGAATGCGATGTCTGATGTTCTTTTATTTTTTAATTGTCGCGGCGTGATTCAGTTTGCAAAAAGGTGCTTGTTTGCAAGATTTTAGATGCGTTAACAGTCTAGTAAAATCATACAAATGTCGCTGGTTAATTAATGGGAAATGATCTGCTTATCATTTTAATTTTAATTAATTTCGGAAAACTTCCTCATAAAGATAAATAGTTATTTGAAATTTCTAATAATAACTTTATTTAACATTTTAGAAGGTTGCAAGTCAGTTATGACATTTACACAATTATACAATTTGGAGATAACCGTATTTTAGTTAATATTGAGTTCCTTGCTATTATTACATACTAGATTTTATCCACATTACAGTAAACGACAAACGATTTCCGAATTTATGGTAAAGGTTTAATTGCTGTGTGAAATTTCCATAAACTTTTAACCATTTTTTATATGAAAATCGAGAGGAACGTCCATTAACTGTTATTATTCTTACTGAATGATTCCGCACTCTTCACTTACAGAACAGTCCAAAATAGCGCCAGGCTTACGTAAATATTTGTTGATAATGATAAACTATGTCATGCTGGTGAACACGCTCAAATTATCCTTATTTGTACGGCCGGCGGTTATGTGGAAGAAAAAACGTCCCAATAGTTGTCTCTGTGGTAATACATATATGTATACCGAAGCGCACTCTCGAGGATAAATTCGGGACGTTAAAATCCCACGTTAAAAAAATATTCATTTTGAGGCAAGGTACAGACGTGCGCGGGTCTTTCATTTTTTTGCAACGTACGCCCTAATGGAAAAAGGCTTTAATTGGTTGAGCACATTCGAACGTATCTAGCGCTTCAGTGAAAAATATTCCTAGATCCTTCCATTTCTCGAAAACGAGGATTGAAAAACTTCTCCGATGCTCTTTTGTCTCCATTCCTATGGTGACCAGATTCTGAGCAAGTAGAAACGGGACACAACGTGCTCTGGGGAAGAAAAATCTGGACGTAATCGGGAAAATATCTTGTTTTTTGTCACTTACATGCCAAATTCTGCGTAGCTTGGCAATGATTTTCTTTAAAAAGTAGCCCATAATTTTTCCAACTCGAACATTATGTGCACAAAATTATAAAAGAATTGGTCAGAAAATTAATGGGAACAATTATTTTAGAGTCATATTTACCGTATTTTTCGGGCTATAAGACGCTTCCCAAGTTTTTAGAGAGTTTTCCAGAAAAAAGGTATTTTGGTTCACCAAAGCATTTTAAAAAGGCCACGTCGTGTATCATTTCTAGTTGTGGTTAAATCCGTATCTGGCAACATTCAAGAAAATATTATGGCATGATACCAGTTAAATATAAGGTTTTAGATAAACTTAATTCGTGAAAGTAAATAGGGATGATCTAAAAGATATATAATTGCTTCTAAACTCGCATAGAATAATGTGCCCTGCGTGCACTCAGCTGTCGGAGTGCGCTGCACACCTCGCACCTAGAGGCACCCCTTACTGACTGTACTTATTTAAACTTAATTGAAAGGGGGAGGGTAGGGCGGAGGGAAGGGGGGGAGGGAAGGGGGGGAGGGAAGGGGGGGAGGGAAGGGGGGAGGGAAGGGGGGAGGGAAGGGGGAGGGAAGGGGGAGGGAAGGGCGGAGGGAAGGGCGGAGGGAAGGGCGGAGGGAAGGGGGAGGGAAATGGAGAGGGAAGGGGGAGGGGAGGAGGGAGAGGAGGGCGCCGAATGCACCGACGGTAGCGTAGGGAAGAGGCGTGTCCAATGGGACGTAAAGGCCCGTGCATACACCTCCGAGCACGCACACGCCACATGCCATATCTCTCTCTCTCTCTCTCCTTCTCTTCTACTCCCTCTCTCTTCCCATTCCTCTCTCAGTCAGCTGCCGACTCCGGAATGCCGATAGGGAGTTCGCTGGGACGCGACTTGATGCTGCGCCTCGCTGCAGCTATCTGTCCGTCGATCCATCCCGCCGCTGGGTTCGACGCCGGATGCCAACTCAGAATGCGCTCTCGCTCGCTTCGGCTTCCAATTGCTTTGACATTTTACGCCTGGTGTCGGGGATATAAAAGGTTCTCCGTAAAATGACGCGGAAAAAAACGACCTTGGAGATGGACGAGCGTGACGAATTGCAACTTAATGCTATGCGACCTTCTTAAAGTGTCGTGTTGGTGAAAAGTCGAGAACTGGCATCCATGGGGGATATTTTATACTTTAGAAGTTCTGCATCACTGAGGAATTGCCCTCTGCAAAGTATAAATAAGATTCGATTATAAAATGCACTCTTTGTAAATTCTTATTAATATAGGCGGTTAATCTCTGATTAAACAATTATCCATTAAACAATTTAAGGATCGCTTACACGAAGAAAATATGGACGCAAGACACAAAGCCTTCTTCGAATCGCCTGAATATCATAATAGACGCGCTTTGGTAAAAAAATAATTCTAAATTCGGTGGTAAAAGTTAAGTTTTCTGGCAGAAAACTGATCTTAATTAAATGAAATTAATTCAGCAAGCGTGGGGTAATATATCGCAAACTCACCGAACTATTTTGAAAAAAAAATTAAAAACTTGAAATTGTAATGTGTAATTCGAAGAATAATTAGTTTATTGTTTATGTCAAGAAAATTACTGAGTGACTCCAATCATTTTGTGGCTATGCGATTTTCCTGCATCCTTAAATAGTTACGAGATGAAATTCAAGAAAAAGCACTTAAAAATATGAAAACTTGGAAAAAGTACTTATCTCAGGTATCTCCAATAGCCACAACAAGGTTATGAAAAACCAAATTCGCATTTCGGCTACAACGCAGCTGTCTTCAGTGGTAATTCACCGAAGGTAGATTCTAAATTTTTAAAACCAGGCCGAAATGCGCGCCTGGTTTTTCTTAACCTTGTTGTGGCTTTTGGATACACCTGAGAATATAACTTTTTCGTTTTTTTATTCTTAAGTGTTTATTCTTGATTTTTTTCAGTTATAAGACAAACTCTATAATTCCCTAGTGACTTAATCACGAGGTGAATGAAAATGTTGACATTTATGTATTTGCATTATGTATGTATTTTCCCCCTCTACCAAGGAGGGTAACTCAGTTACCCCAACGACGTTTTCTATTTTTTTTAACGGTTATTTTTGGAATTTCATTCATATCCCCTCATGTATTCGTTTTTTACCGTATGTGAACATTGCTGTTGGATTTTGTGTAGATTTACTAATTTTTTAGAGCCACTTTTTAAATGAAAACATTGTCGGGGTCACTGAGTTATCCCCCTTGGTAGAGTTTGTCATTGTTCCATTTTACTTTCAATGCAGTTTCGCTATACATATGGCTACATATGTGTGTAATTTATTCAGTCTGTGTACAATGCAAAATAATACATTTTGGTGATGAGCAGCCGCGTGCTGAACTACAAAAAATTCTTATGTTCTAGTGTGTTATATTGAAAGGCCGTTGTAAATTCAAGTCGGTATCGCGTTTTTGTCTGCTTGTGCTCAACATTCAGGTAACTAAGAACTTTTTATTGCAACTGCGCTGTAATTATCAAATATGAATTATTTTTACAAATATTTATTTTCATGTTACGCGTTTATGTCAGCTTATACTCTTTATGTTTGAAATAGGTAAAGAGTTTTTCAAAGCATTTTGGTTACGGGTAGTTGCGTGTTGAACTACGAAAGAATGATCTCATGTGAATGTATGTTACAGTGCAAGACTGTTGTAAATACAATTCAGCTTCATGTTCTCCTATGGTTGTGCTCAACACTCAAGGTAGTAAAACTTTTGTTACAATTGTGAAGTAATTATAAAACATTCATTGTTTTCTTTATATATATATATATATATATATATATATATATATATATAATTTATTTTATATAGATATCCTAATATTAACATATTTCTCCCAATAAAGAACTATTTCTGACAAAAGAATGGTGGGGTAACTTACGTACGTACAACTTACCCCTCTTGGGAGGAGTAAGTTGTAAAATACCCTGGTAGAGCAAGGGTTAGTGCGGATGAGGGCAAGATTCTATTTTTTATAATATAATGAGCTCTTATCTTACGCCATATCTTGTAATTACTCGTATCTTACCCCATATCCTGTTGTCCCTTTTTCTTTCTTTTTAATTATTATGTCATATTTATTATTATGTTGTTGCTTATTTGGTTGTCATATCCCAATGTAAAAGGCAAAATATGGCTGTTTTTTATATTAACAAATAAATAAATAAACTCAACGCACCACGAAACTCTTTTAAGATTCGACCGTCGTTTGTTTATAAAAGCATGCAAAACTTTTACCACGAACGCTTCGAATTGCTCGAGCCTTTTCTCCGAATCGAGATATTTTTCGTAATATTTATACGAGCGAGGAGCAACATAGCAGAAAGTCCACTACACGCGGCTCTTTTATCATCCAGCGGACGAGAGAAGAAATTTGCAATTTTTCAGCGTATTATGTCACACCGTCCTACGAGTCAGGTGGAGGATGAAAGGTGCGCCTCTCGACGACCTGTCTGTATTTGCACAGGCGAGAGGCGGCTTTTTCTCTCTCTCTCTCTCTCTCTCTCTCTCTCTCTCTCTCTCTCTCTCTCTCTCTCTCTCTCTCTCTCTCTCTCTCTTCTTAAACAGAGAAAGTTATTTAACGAATATTTCTGAAACGGGAACTCCTTTATTTTTCACCTTTATCTCTCGTCTTCCTTCCACAAAAGAACGAGTAAATTAAAAAAAAGTGTTTGTCTGTTGCGGTCATTTCACTATTGCGCGATCTTTGCTAGCCCTCGTTTGTCTACAAACAATCTGTGTCTAGAAAGTGCAAATTTCGACTCGAATCTTTAAAACATTCTTCGCAATAGAAGCGTTAAGAGACCCGCGGATCTGTTCCTTATCACCTTAGTAAACGGTTCTCGGCATGTTTTTGAGACTTCGTTTACAAAACAGTTAAACAGCTTGGATGATCATAGATCGCCTGGCGGTTGCCTATTTTTGGTATTATGCAATCGTGAGAAAACAATTTTATTCGTAAATGAAAGAGCGTTTTATATGTTCAAGTCGGAAAGTTTCGAAGTCGCAAGCCAGACATCATTTGGTTTAAATGTCGAATTATCACTTAATCCATATTAATTTTGCATTAAATAAATCAGTCGCGCATTATGCTTACCTAAGAGACATGCGCCTTAATGATAATTCTTTCCGGTAGAAGCTAGTTTTTGAACCCTAATTGCAGCTTTTCAAACTTAAACAAAAACGCATAAGTATGATGATATTGACTATGCGCTCATATGCTCATTACTGTTCATTGTTTCGACTCAATTTGCGCAATGTTATTTAGATTTTATAGAATAGTTACCAATGTATTTTGATCTTTTGTATAGGCTTCCGTGACGTCATTAATCCTCTCGATTAATTAAAGTGATCAAATCTTTAAAGAAGCGTTCATATATATTTGTTATGATCTGTGTTGCTGCAACCACTTACAATCTGCATGTCGCCATAGTGAGACAGGGACTTTATACTCGCTAAAGAAACAAAGACAAAGAAAAAGTTCTCACCGGTTGGCACTCGAGCAGATTTCTCCGGCGTTTTTGGGTGAGATCCAACGCGATCCTTTCGTATCCTTTTTCCCGCTGGCTCTCTAAAACCTCTATCCAACTCGGTGTTTCCTCGTAGACGAAGTCTCAGATCCTCCTTGAAGGGCTTGACAATGATCGGTTTTTAGATGGACCTCGTTATTTTATCCCATATAACCCTTGCGTAGAAGAATGCAGTTTATCTTTACTCGGCTGGAGAAGAACATTACGGAGATACGCATCATTAAACTTTCGAGATGCATTCTCGACGACGCTCGCGTCCAGAGTTGGCGAGATGCCGAACTCAATCATCGACCGAGTGTCGCTCATGAACTTGTTTATATCTTCTGTTTCTTCCTCTAAAATTAATCTTCCTTGCGTCCATAGCTTCCCCTAGAACGTTTTCTTATGCTTTTATCTTTAATATTATAAAAGTGCCATTTCTATTGCGCTTCTTCTTTAAATTGGCTATTTACTGAGGAAAATGTGCTTTTTAATGAACGACTCTATCATTGCAATACAATACCCTCTAACACAGTGTTTCTCAACCGGTGAGCCGCAAAAGGGGTTTGAGGTGGGCCGCTAAAAGTTTTTTTTAATTTAAGATCGGTTAGCAAAGCTGAAAAACTGTCGAAAAAAATCATTTGTGGCCACCACCTGACTTTCTCCATACCTGTAATATTTCTAATAATTCCAAATAGGTTAAATGATAATAAATATTTTAAGGAATTGGGAAAAAATGTAGACTACAAAGAACAGAAATAAACTCAAATCATAGCCATCTGATATTGGATATAGCCACGATGCTCCAACAATTGACAAACTAAAAAGGAGCGCTACTAAGACGTAACTAAGCGTAAAGTGTTTACAATCGTCGCCGGTAGGTGGTGTGGTTGTGGCAGCTAAAAAGTTGAGTTTTAAAGATATCTCTTAAACAATGTATTATATAGGAAAATGTTTGAGCAAAGGTTATAGAAAATTAAATTTTCTACAACTTTCATTCCAGTAAATTTTTACATATATCAAATATTAAAGCAAATATTTCAAAAAAACGGATGTGACAAGAGTAAACACCCACTTTCGGTTGACCGGTTTTTACCAAAAACTAATCAGTTCTTCTAACTTTTCATAAAAATGTTATATATAAAATTTCGCGTTGACTTTATTAATAGTTTTTGAGTTAGAGAACCCAAAAAAACTGTCACACACACACAAGGACATCATCGAGAAAATGTTGAACATTTTCTCGATGATGTCCTTGTGTATCTCCGTTGTAATCTGAAAATATATTTTTCTCACGAAAACAATACTTTCCTATATACTATATATATACTACTTATGAAGAAAGTAAAAAACCAAACTTAATGAATTGCGAATGAAAATTTTGATAAATTCCCTTATATATATATATATATATATATATATATATATATATATATATATATATAACAACTTACGGAAAAGGAAAGGTAAAATGAATATATGGATGTCAACAAGGTGTTGGGATGAGGAAACCCAGTGAGCACTCACCAATCAGACGACTTCAGGTTGGCGAGGCCCCGGGGATGTCGAAGCGACACACGTAAAATAACACAAAAACACAGAAACATCACAAACGTAAAGCTTTCGGAACTACTCCTTCTTCAGCTACATATATACATATATACATATATATATATATATATATATATATATATATATATATATATATATATATTTATTTATATTTATACCGCTGGATACTTTTAGGAAATAATATAGAATTTTCTCCTGCCTATATATAAATGTATTGATTTATAGGTGGACTGCAAAAAATTGATTTTAGTTTAGGTGGGCTACGGAGAATTTCCTTTAACTTGTGCGGGTCATATTTAGTGATTGTGCTCAAGAAATCTCATCTCGAGAATTCTCTTTCTTTCAAATCCTCATTTCTCGAGAAATTTTTTCTCCAAAATTCGAGAATCACGAGTCTCGAAAAAATTTTCTCGAGATTCTCGAGAAAGTTTTTAGTTTTAAACCATGAAGCATTTTACATTTTCAGCCTATTTTCCGTAGGATATCTGTTTGTGTGACCTCTTTTGTGATAATTTTATAATTACGTAGCAGTACAATCTCTATATATTTTCACAGTCTCACAGCTTCGTTTGTTTTGCGGTCTGATTCTTCACTTGTCTGACGCCATTCTCGGCCTTGTTTATACACATTGATTCTTGGTGTGTGTTGTGAACAGAATATAGCCCACCATTTGGTCACGGCCACTCATTCTATTCGATGCGTTTTTTGCGAAAATGGTCGGCGAGATATCACCCGTCTCTTCCCATCAACGAACTCAACTCGTTTGCTTTCACCCTCCTCTGGACGCTCGCCTTCTATGAATTTAACAATAGGAACCTTTGATTCTTCTTAAGGCGTCTATTTTCCCCGATAACACTCTCCCTTAATTCAGACAGTCATTATCTGAGGGACAGTTAAAATTTTTTATCTTAGAGCTATGAGCTAACGACCAATGTTTTGCTTACAGAGAGTGTAAATAGACTTGCCATTAACAAGTGACTCATATTTCATACAGACAATGCAGTTTCTCTTATAAGATTCCGGGCTCTTTGGCCAGGGATGAGACATAAGAAGCCAGTCCGGTGTGGATTTTCACATATGTAATTCGGGTGCGTTGTGAATTTTTTAATCCCTCTCCTTTCTTTGGTTTGGAATAATCCATGTTCAAAATACCGTAATTTGTTAAGGTGCCTGTGCATTTCTTTAAGGTGAAGAGTTGTAGACTAGTGCCACGTACATCTAATAAATTATCTCCCGCTCTCTGCCTTTACAATATTTTTGCATATCCATAAGTTTCAAGACTTGGCCCTTCAGTCAGGCTCAAACTATTCAACTGTAAGTTTCACTTTTCTATTTATAGTGTTCATTTATTTTATTTATTGCAGAGGATGTTTGTATGAATGCAAGTATTTGCAAAACGGCACAGAAAATTTGTAAAATTGTCAAATTATTTAGAAAATCGCCGGTACGGAATGCTGTATTACAAAATTATATAAAATCTGTAGAAAAAATGAATTGCAACCGCTATTGGATTGCAAAACCCGTTGGAATACTATGGAAAGTGTGATAGAAAGATTTCTTAGAGTTAAGTCTTCTATTCTAAGATCTTTGCATGATCTAAATCTAAGCCATTTGTGGATACCAGAGATTGATGATGCAATAGCATCGAATATACTGAACATTTTAAAACCGGTCAAAATAGCGATTGAAACTATGAGTCGCAAAGATGCTAACGTTTTAACAGGTTAGTGTGCCCTCAAATTTTTATTTAAGGCTCTAGGCGAGGATACTTCAGAAATAAGCGCGAAACTCCTCATTGCATTAAAAAAACAAATTGCCAAAAGAAGAGATATGTCGTTAATTTCTTTGATAAAACTTATTCAAGATCCCAATTGCCTTCAGATATCTGAAAAGGACGGTTTTTTGCCATTAGTTCGAAAAGCGAAAAAATGGTATTCATTTCGAAATTTATTCCATGTAATGTTAAAGAAAATTATTATCATCAGATAAATCAATAGACTCCATTTAAAAAAATTACTCCTTAAAAATTATGAAAAAGGTATTTTGTTCTTGATTCTTAAGTATCTTATAGAGAGAAAATATTTTAGCATCCTTACTTCCCAATATAACTTTTTAAGAAAAAGATATTTAATAAAAATTCTCACACTGCAATTTTTTCGTTCTCGAGATTTCTCGAGAAGGTAAGATATTTTCTCGAATTCTCGAGAAAAAGATGTCGCGAAAAAAGAGAAATCTCGAGAACAGAAAAAAGTCGAGAAATCACAATCACTAGCCGTATTGTCAAAAAGTTTGAGAAACGCTGCTCTAACACTCTTCCCGACATTTCCCAGCTCAACCAACGCACGTATTTTCATTTTGCTGCGCGTTTTTTCGTCTTCTATTTCTCCTCGCACTTTCAGTACTCGTTCTTCTTGGGGGAAAACATTTAATTCACGAGAATATATTGAGGCTCTTGAACATCTTCGCACTATTTGCTTTTTTCACTTGTACCTTCTTTTATTAATACTTATCGATGATCCGTCTAATAGCCGACTCTGTCCTTGACTCTCGCTGCGGCACAATTCCAATCTGCGGCAGAACCGTTTGTAAGAGATGAATGCGCATTCTTATTTCTTACCTGGAGACGCCTCACGTTGTGTCCTCGAGTTCTTTTTTGGAATTCCTGGGTCTTATCCTCTCTGGAAAGAGCCTCTCAAATATAAAATAAGGCGATGTTTTTTTTTCATTGAATGGCCGCTAACGCTTTAATTCCGAGGATTCTTAAGCATCTCCCGCTTTCGTGTTCACTCGTTCGCTTTCGTAGTCATCGTCAACTCGGCGTCCATAGAAATAAGAATGTTGTCGTTGTCATGGAAGTATTTGGTCGTGAATCATCACGTCTTCTACCTCGACTGGATTTATGGTTGAAACTGCGAGTGTATATGGGCATCGTTAGAAGCCTCTCAGGTTACAATTTCTTTTAAAAACTCACTTTCCATCCCCCATTTTTGTATGCATTTGTGTATTCGTGTGATTGATTATACATGAGTATCTAGTGCCTTCCTCCATCCTTAAAACCTGCTTGCATCAATCAGTTACTGGTATGTTTAATTCGAATAATATGAAAGTTATAATTTTACGGGACACTGCCATACGTATGCAAATTTTAATATTTAGAAAGATTTATAAAATTGAATATTTATTCAAACTGATCATCGATTTTGAAGAAAGATTGGTACATGACTTTAATCTATTTCGATGAATCAAATAGGAGGTTCAATCGAAATTACGTATAAAATCTCAATTTTATTTGTTCATCAAGTATATTGTATTATATGAACGCATTTCTTCTGTAGATCTTCTGCCCATTGAAAAACTAAATCCGTATCATCCATTGTTGGCAGAATTTTATTCCCTAATAACTAAAATCGTAGGTACTTTAATAGGGGCCTCCAAAATCGTAGGTACATGCATAGGGGCTCCCTAAGATAACACACCGGCCCTGCTCCTTGGTAATGTTGCCAAATCTTCAACAGCATGGTTACGGTAAGGTATGCAACCCGCATGGCGATCACCTTGTTAAGAGAAAACTGGAGAAAAAGGCCTCAATCCGGGAGAATTTCTGGAATTTTGCCCTATTCCATGGAGACTCCCGGCGATTCCGGGAGGGTTGGCAACCCTATATATAGTATATGCATTCATTAATTTCTAAAATTATTTGTTAGCCATTAAACAAAATTGTATTCAGTTTATTCGAAATTGATTTATTTTATAATAAAGTATATATGTATCTAATTGTAACACAAACATTAGAGCAAAAGTTTAATGTAATTAATCAGAGTTGTTATACACTATTTTCAACCTCAAATCTTTTGATGAATTGGTCCTCCAGGTTGGGAATTGTGCATTCGCTTAAAAATTCATAGTACTTAATCAGTACCGGAACAGTCTGCTAACCTAATGCGTGAAGTGAAGGTGTTGTTTTGATTAAAGCTGTCTATATTAGCATCTCTGCTAAATTTTCTCCAACCCGAACAATATTTTACATTTCCTATCGACGCGTAAGCTTTACTGAGGAGGTTATTTTATACACTGACGAATGTGTCTTCGGGCCCGTCCCCTTTTTCTGTCTTTTCTAAGAAGTAGTCGACTCGCCGCTGTAAAAATATCGCCATTGGCCACACAAAACATGGTATCCTTTAATGCTCGCGTGCGGCCGTGAATAATGCAGGACCTCCCGGCCGAAATATCCAACAAGCGAGTAGCATTAAATCGCCATAAGCAAGAGATATCCTTGCGTTTCGTCGATACTCTTCATTTGAATTGCAACAGGCTCCCTGTGAAGAATACTTGCATTCGCTTCGCCAATCTTTCAACAGAGGCGATAAATCGGGCGTCTCGCGATTGTGCGTGACGCAGTATCATTCCCTTTGTTCGATTTTACGCGAGAGAGGGTAATTCTGGGCGATTGATATTCCCGATGCGCTTGGCAAGCGCCGAACTGTCGTACCGAGTCCAGATAAACAAAAGGACGAAAGTAGTCTTTAGTTGTATTGAAAGTTGTCTTCCCAGGAAAGTTTTTCCGTGTTCTCTCCGAGATCAGGAAGGCAGGAATAAAAAAGGTTGACGAACTCGGGAGACCTTGGCACAGTTGGTGTTGGGATTCAGTGGATATTTTGAAAGGGATCCAAAAGACAATGCGCAAGGGCGTGTCTTCGCTCACTTGCGCTTTTCCAAGTTTTCACGCGAGGAAACGTATCTCTGGCATTGAGTGGGACAATTGCTCTCGCGCATACATACATGAATGCATGTTGTGTGTATAAGTACGTGTGCACCGGAGGAATACCCGTGACCGAGTGACGGTGAGGCCAAAGGGACCTCTATACATCCTTCCTCCATTTCCTCCGCCACCTACATTGCCTTCAAATTTCTCTGTAAAAGGAATGATCTTGGCTGCCTTAACAAGCCCTTGAACAAAGTTTTAACATATCAGAATTATGGCGTACTAAAATAAAACATTAATTAATTAAAAATTAACATTTTGTAGCGCCTAATTCTGATAATAATTTAGCCATTAAAATAATCCCACTTATTTTGTGTCATCAATCTGGATTATTTCATTTTTCCTGCAATTTACTTATGTAATGAAAAGATCGAAAAATTCGAATTAATTTACTGTAAATCGTTACTTATGTTTATAAAATTGAATATGCATAATATACTAAACTGAGGGAAAATGAATTATCCTGACTTAACGTAAAAATTAATTGAATTTTTTCCACGTAACCATTTGAGGTCAAAAACCAATCACAAAACGCTATTTATACAATAAATTTTCACAAAAAGAGAAAAAGGAAAGATTTTATATGATTTGTATGATAAAATGCTAATATTCTGCAGGGGAACCAAAGGGAGCTAACGTTAAAGCGGCTGGAGAGAATGTAAAGATTATTTTTTGTATTTTTCATTTGGAGAAAAATATTGTAAAATATACGTGTATGTACGTAAATGTAAGTGCCTTGGTTGTGTGTTTTGTATATCGTAAAAGTGAAAATTATTGTCAAAAAGTTAATTTACTTTTCATGTAAACAGCCTGCGAGAAAACCTACAATGTCGTGGAACACAGCCAATGTGCTTTAATTAGGCAAGGGGTTGAATGAGTTTAGGGACGATAAAATTTATTTTTCATGTAGCGTTTCGCGTTGCGCAATTTAATTTGCCTATCGTCATTCATGTGCCATTACCATTTTTTTTAAATACGCCAATTTAAAATTGAATAATTTTGAATTTTGGGTAGGTATTTATCTTTTTGAGTATTATCCCAGAATATTTTGCTGTTTAGATGAAACCAGTATAGTATTGGCAAGTAAATTAAGGAATAAATGTTTTTACTGGATTTTATGTCATTTTCGTCTGGGCGAAATTGGAAACATAAACGCTCTTGAAGATGATCCATGTCGCTCAATTAGTAAATACGAGGCTAATAATGAGCAAATATCGACCACTCCAATAACAACGAAACTGTTTTTTAATAATACAGGGTGGCTCAAAAAGATGTATACACATTTTAATAAAGAAAAAATACCCATTACATAATTCAGAAAAGGTCAATACTTGGTGTGTGAAGAAGCAATAGTATGTGGCAGATGGTGAACTATAGCAGATGTTCAAAATTACCACCGTTAACTTCTAGGCACTGTTGACAGCGGCGAACAACTGAGTGACAAATGTTCGCCAAGGTATCTGCTGGAATGGCTGCGCACGGCTGTTCAATTTCGTTCCTTAGTTTTGGAGTGTTGCTGGCTTTTTACTGTACACTAAATACTTAAGGTAACTTCACAAGTAAAAGTCAAGTGGAGTTAAATTAGGCAATCGTGGGGGTACTCAACATTTCCTCTTCGGCCTATCCACTGGTCTGGGAAATTGTCATCAAAATAGGCCTTAACATCATGATGGAAATGTGGGGGTAGCTAACGTCCGATTTAAAGTCTAACCCGGCCCGTCGAACATTGACAGTTTGCAATGCGGCCCGCCGAAGAATTCGCTACCGCCAATTTGGTCCACCACGTAGAAAAGATTCATTCACCACTGCACTGTGCTAGATAAATGATAAAATTCTTTTATCATGTTGTTTACTTGACGATTTTATTGAACAAATTGGTATAATAAGGGATAAAAAGTCATTTCAAAGTCATTATTATCATGCTCAAAATTAATAGTTCTTCAAAATAAGACTTAAATAGTCAAATTTATCAGCCAGTACATACACACGTGTATATGAATAGATGCGCACATTTCCGAAGCCTCGAGACCCTCCCCTTTCCTCGTTATATTTAAGAAAGACATTATTAGTGCAATCCTGGCAACAACTGTTGCCGCTGAGTGATTTAAAGAATAAAGAAAGTAAAACGAAGGCGTGAGATTTTAAACCTGCCTTTCTCCGGCGTAGAGAAAATGATGGAAAATATCTCTTCGTTTCTCTCTCTATTTCACGAATTAGAGAAACTCTTCTTTGTCATCTTCATGTCTAAGCTATCCGAAAAATTCTAGCGAAAGCGGATTGTGAATCAGTCTGGGTGAAGAAATAAATAATAGCCGGCCATTATTTTGGGTAAAAATAGCGGAAAAAGAGAAATGGTAAAAGGCCTTTATCTACTCTGCAAATATTGTCATTTCGCCAGCGGCAGCATTTAACTGTCAACATTCCGAAAAATTACCTCACGAATTTTCAGCTGGAGATAGAAAGTTTCCAACAAAAATCTGTTTCAGCATTTCATTATTTACCTCAATGACTTTTTCTTAGAGTTGCGAGGAATTTTAAATTTTTAGAATGTAATTTTGGCCATATCGATTAAATCTAAAGCAGATGTCTGTTCTTCGTTATTCACCAAAGAGATACTAAGCGAAATATTTTGCTTAGTGTTAAAACAAACCTTCGACAGTTAATCCACTTACTTCTAAGACAAAGAAACGTTAAACGAAAGTTTAGAAGGAAAGTGGTTGAGGCATTTTTCCTCTGAAATATTGAAAACATCTATTGCGCAAAGAGCTAATATTTTGGTAATAATTTCTATAAACGTTAAAGATTATTATACATTATATTTATTCTACAATGATATTAAAATGTAATCAAAATGCCAATTAGAATTATCAAATATTTCAGATCCTCTTGTGGATGAGAGATAAAATACTGAATAATGTGTATGGCGTTGGTTACTACTCTTTGAACTATCCTCGGTAGCGCGTCTGGCTCCTAAAGCTAGGGTCGCGGGTTCGAATCCTACCCAGTGCATGGTTATAGGTATTCGTCTCTGTTAGTTTTATTTACCTTATTGTAAAATGGTGTCAAAAGTTGTATATGAATCCTTAAATAAATAAATAGTATATAAAAATAAAAACCGAGTATAATTTTCAAAATCGTCACAGTCAAGCAGACATCATTTTCAAATAAAACAAGATTAGAAAGGTGTAATCCATGTCGTAGTACAAAGAGTTTTCAAATGTATTCTTTGGGATTTCACAATGTTCTCAATATTTTTCGCACAGATGAGAATTCAACGAGAAGCAAGGGAGGTACGTTTTAAAATACATGTAGGTCTTCATGTAAAGTAGTCGTAATTATTGTCCGATTTTAACCAAAGTTGGAATCGATCTACCAATTTTAGCAAAACTCTCCAACACCAAATTTTATCAAAATACGTCCTGCGGTTCCAGAGTTGAAACAAAAGAACATTGTCAACTACTTGTAGATCTTCCAGTAAAGTGGTCGAATTGTCTTCCGACTTTAACCAGAATTTGAATCGGTGGACCAATTTTAGTAAAACTTCCCAATACGAAATTTCATCAAAATATGTCAATCGGTTTCTGAGTTGAAACAGAGGAACATCGTAAACTACATGTAGGTCTTCATCTAAAGTGGTCGTTATTATGGTCCGATTTTAAACAAAATCTGAATCGGTCGATCAATTTTAGCAAAACTCTCTAATGCCAGATATCATCAAAATACGTTCTGCGGTTCCCGAGTTTTAACTTGCGGACGGACGGAAACGACCTTCCGTATAGGCGTTCACTTCGTGCAAAGAACGCATAAAAAGGAAACTGTTGAAATCCTAAAAAGTTACAGGAGAATTTTTCTCTCCTTCTTCCCTCTCTCTCCCCCTCCCTCTCTCTCTCCCCCTCCCTCTCTCTACCCCCCTCCCTCTCTCTCTCCCCCCTCCCTCTCTCTCTCTCCCTCTTCTCTCTCTCTCCCCCTTTTCTCTCTCTCCCCCCCTTCCCTATCTCTCCCCCTCCCTCTCTTTCGCCCTAATAAAGTCGTTTGTCTGTCTGTCTGTCTCCTCCTCCCTCTCTCTCTCCCCCTCTCTCTCTCCCCCTCTCTCTCTACCCCTCCCTCTCTCTCCGCCTCCCTCTCTCCCTCTCTTTCTCTCTCGCTATATATATATATACATTCCTCGCCATGATGCCGCAACTTTAGAGTATTCGCGGTTGAATAACGTTTTAAGCGTTCCCCCGATGCCTTCCGAAATGCTTTCATTCCTGCGGTTTCCTGCTCGCAGCGGCAATTCGCAATCCCTTCACGCCACACGTTTTGAAACGAAACGAGAGAGCATAACATCTTCGCATCTTTGAGCATTTTAGAGGTCTTAGCGAATGTTGTGCATGGGCGTCTAAGTAGGCTCTTTAGCTTTGTCCCGTGGTATTCTCATTCCGCTGCTTATCTGCGCCATAGCAGTCGAATTATTCGTATCGCCTTAGACTGTTTTTGTCTGGCCTTGTAAATATTTTCTCCATAAATGAGTAACTGTTAAATTTGGCCACAAATTTAAAGTGTTATTTTTTAACAACTCCTATATTTGATGCCTTTTTTTATAAAAAATATACTTGGAGCCGATTAATATATGGCATCGAACATTATCACCAAATAGCTCTATGAAAATCTTTTTTACTACGAGAGAGGAGGATTTCCAAAACGGTTTTGTCCTCTCCAACTCCATATTCGAATAGGCGGAAGAAAATCCTCGGTAGACGAGGTAGACGAGGGAATTTGCTTCTGTGACCCAAATATTCATTTCACAATTTAAATTTTATTGAAATTTTTACAGTAAACATAGGAAGCATTGGTGTTTAAACGAGACCATGAGCTGATAATTTTATTTTATCCTTCGTAAACAAAATACACAGGAAGAAAGAAATGCAAAGAAAATATCTAATCAATTAAGAAGCCGTGCGGTATTTTGTAGCGAGAGGTCGCGCACGGTTATTCTGACCGCATTAGAAAATCAGGCAAAATATCCAAATTACCTATTGTTATTTAATTATTCTTTAATTTATAAACGTTTAGCTCATAATTTTTTAATGTCATGGCTACTTTTAATATGTGGGTAAATGATAACAAAGCTTTACAAGGAAGAGAATACTGCGTTGTATGTTCAATGAAAATAAGCTTTTAATCAAAATTGAACATCAGCTATAAAAATTGAAAAGTAAATACGAATCTCTCAGATTTTATTCTACTTTGTCTTCGTCATCTTCTGCTTTCACGTCTTGGTTTACGGAATAGCCCTCAGCGTTGTATCAAAGATCTTTTTTCAACCGACTGTCAATCTGGCAAAAAACGCAGTCGATGGTTTTTTGTGGGATTTTATCATTTTTAGTGAGGTCATGTTAAGTAAGCTCTTATCCACCGATGGGAATAACTGGCTTCATAATGTAGCGTGAATTGGGTCTTTTATATCGTGTACGACCGACGGACAGAAAGCAATGCGGTGTGGAGAAACCTCCTATAAAAATAATAAACGTTGACACAAATATTCCGCCATACATATAAATCAATAGACAGTGAATTCGAGGAAAGGTACTGAGAAGGCCTGGGATAGAAGTTAAAATGAGATTAATAAAAAGAAAATTGAGCGGTCTTTTAGACCGCACGCGATCTCTTAAGGCTTAATGCGTAAAATAAAAAATCTTAATCGTAAGTCATAATAACATTAAGTTTATATTATGTATGCTGGTAGGCCATTATGTTAACTAAAAATATCTATTACACTTCTAATGATAGAACCTTCAAACTAAAGGCTCTAATAATCCAAGAGGTTGATTAGCCAAAAATACACACCATAAAAATAAGTTGTCGATCATTTCGAAAATATTTGTGTATTTAGTTTATTAAGTCGACTACGGAGTTGGAGTCCCATCAGTTTAAAAATAATAGCGGTAACATTGACCCTTTCGGCGATTTCATTAAAAGATTACAGATTGGATTGCCATAGGAATTTATCAAGTTTTCAACGCGGACTCTTCTTTACATACATCCCGTTCCGAATTATGAAAAATGGCGAGCCTTTTCATATTTTCTTCGAGCGAAAGGATGATATTATTAATTGATTTAAATTCGTCAGAGTGTTTTAAGATGGGAGTTAATCCTCTTAACACGGGTGGGAAGATGAGGTGAGGTATACGAGCGAGAGCGACGAGGATTAAAAGCGTAAGCCGCCAAACTCAGTCGCGGGAGATGAGAGACAAGGGAGCGTCGAGTGAACGAAAGTCTCCGAAAAGGAGAACGAGGGCTTCTTCGCGAGCGAGGAAAAAGGAGGTCGGCTGGAAACCAGAGGGAGAAAGGACGAAAAGGAGACGAAACGAGAGAAATAGAAAGTTAATCGGAGGCACGGAGAATCTAAGCAGAAGGTAGGTAAGAGGAGAGCTGTCGGGGAGACGGATAATTTGAAATGGAAGGAACTCGCAGGAAACAGGCATGCAAGTATGGAGAGGGAGGCAGACAGACAAGCGCCCTTACAGAGAGAGAGAGAGAGATATAGAAAGGGCAAGATTGGAAAATGGATGGAATATGAGTGATGCAAGGGGACTCGGGAGAGGATTAAAAAAGAAAGGTTCTTTTTTTAGAGGTATAGAGACGGAAGCGGATTGAGAGTTGGAAGGGAACAGACGAGTCTTTAAAAAGGTGGACCGAGTTCTGACGGTTCGATAAGAAAAACAGGATGGATCGTAATGCCGTCGCCTTGAGAAACCCCGAAACAGTGATCAAGGTAACTCCTCGCACTTAATAAACGGTCCAAATTTGAAGATTGCGCCGAACGGCCGCCTTTCAATGCGAATTTGCCAGCTTTATCTGGAAAATTTAAAAAAACTGAAGAGATTGGAATGATATTCTAAAGAAACTGCACTGACAAAAATTTAGCAGGAAATCTGCCAGAAAAAATCCAATTATTCTCACCGTAAAATTAAGGGATTTCCCCGGATTAGATTAAAGCCCTCGGTTATATAATTGATTTCTGAATCTTTACTTTTTTATTAAGCCTCTAAATGTTTTTACTGCCGTAGAATCGCTATATGTTATTCTTGTGTTTTAATTTTATATTGAGGAAATTGGCGATTAAAAAATAATTATTAATCTAATTATTTGCTGTTTTCTAATAAAATAAGTTTGAAAAGAACATAAACATCCCGTTACCTATTATGCATACGTGTTTGACAATCGGATTTTTACCGTGAAGATTTCGTAGCTGCAAGGAGTAAAATACAGCTATTTTATATCAATCTAACATAAGATTGAAGACAATGGAGTATGGGCTGATATCGATTCGAGCACAGATCATTAATCATTGTCCAAATGTTTCTTTTTCGATTCCCATCTCCGAATCTTTCGCAGCGAGAGTGAATAAAAAATAAATAAAACGGAGACCTTAAAAGGTTTTCTGTCCGGCTTTCTTCTCCCTCCCTCCCCCTTTCTCTCTATCGCCCCCTTTCGGCGTTCTCCTTTAGGATGCTCACGTTGACATCATCCGTTGCCCGACTACCAGTCTCTTTCGATAGTCTCGTCTTTCGGCCCCCTCTAATTACATTCCCCTCTTTCTCTCTCCCACTTTATTCCCTCTCTCTCTCTCCTCTCTCCTTTTTCCTCTTTCTTTCCGCTCTCTTCTATCCGCTCTCTTTCCCTCTCAAATAATCTCTTCTCACTTTCTCTCCTCTCAATCACATCTCTCTCCTCTCCTCCCCCTCTCTCTCTCTCTCTTTCCTCTCCTCCCTCTCTCTCTCTCCTCTCCTCCCTCTCTCTCTCCTCTCCTCCCTCTCTCTCTCCTCTCCTTCCTCTCCTTCTCCCCTCTCCCTCTCTCCTCTCCTCCCTTTCTCTCCTCTTCTCCCTCTCTCTCCTCTCAATCACATCTCTCTCCTCTCAATCACATCTCTCTCCTCGCTCTCTATCTCCTCTCCTTCCTCTCTCTATCCTCTACTCTCTCTCCTCTCCTCCCCCTCTCTCTTCTCCTTCCTCTCTCTCCTCTCCTTTCCTCTCTCTCTCTCTTTCTTGATTGGGACCTCCATCATCAATTCTCGCGTGACGTTACATTTCCATTGCTATGGCCGAATTATTCTCGCTCGGCTTTAACGCCAACGAGTATCACCCCACTTTGTCTCTTCTGTCGCAAATATTCTCACTATAACTTCGCTCCCGATCTGTCTTTTCTTATCGCTTCCGCTTGGATTGCATGAAAAAATTCTTTTCTTCCTCTCCGCTGCTGTCATTCCGCGCTCATCCTCATTTTCCTTTTAGTTGCCGTCTCTGGTTTCTATTTAAGTAAAATCGATTCGTCGGTTCCTCGTAGCAACCGAGGAAAATCAGAGGATATCCGTCCGCGCCGAAAACGCGAAATTGAAGAGTTTCACAGGCTGGAAGTTTTAAGAATATGTTCCCACTGATGAAGACTATCTAGAAACAAAGTTTTGTGCCAGAGATGTTTCGAATCCTTTAATTTTTAAGGACGTCTCACGTTTTCCCGTTGATCCACGAATACGCAAGTTTAATAAATCTTCGATATGCGGTCAAAACATTTGTTAGGTGAGCTTCTACAAGCTTGCATAAATCTGTGTACCATGTCCATATCTTATGAAATGAATGAGACTATCTAATGCCATTTATACCAGTCGAATGAGATAAATTTTCTCAACTAGAGACAACATAATCCAATACTGAAAAAATGGCTTGTGCCCTTTTGAACGCCCGCCAAAGAAATATTCCTTGATTAAAATATTTACGTCCAGCGTTAAGAATTTTGGAATTTGAACGCCGTTGTTCAAGGATTGACGCTAGTTGTTACGAGGCCAGCCTGCTGCGACACGTATGATTATCCCTATTAGATTTCCGCTAATGATTTAACATTGCTTTCATTTTTCGTCAGTATTGATGTGTGGCGAATTTTCTGCTCGATTATCCCGCCCGCTTGTTAATTGACTCTTAACTATCTTATTCCCTTCCGGTCCCATTTTATTTCAGACTTACCATTGTTTCTCCGCGAGTAGTTTTCTACGATCCCACGCTAATATTTCCATGCCTTTTCCTTCACTGTATGCTTCCATCGATTCATTTTCTCCTTCCTAATTATAACTTTCTTTCTACCATCCAAGTTAAACCATCTTCTCGGACTACATCTCTATTCGTAAACCAGTCCTGCAGGCCGGATTCGGTCCTTTATATTTCTGCCCCGAAATTAATTATTAATTAAGAACCTGATCCTCCTTAGACGTTATGTAAGCCCGATTCCGCGGTAAAACAACGACCTTTAGAAATGATTAGGCGAAATTAATTAAATAGATATATGAGTAAATATCTCCAAAAATCTTCAGATGGTGTAGTTAGTCATAAAGCGACTGAGTAAATCTGATGCGCATTTCAGCTAATAAGTAGCTCGGTGTTAATACGCTATCATCATTTATTATAATTTTGCTATAAGAATCACTGAAATGTGGGATACCAAATAAGGCATCTACTTTCTGACTGAATCTGGTTTATTCGAATGTTTCATTGCTATTAAAATTTACTCGATAATCAGTTGGATCAAGCCAGAAGCTGAGATTTATTGAATTTATCGCGTAAGTCAAAGAGGAAAAGGCAATTTTTTGCGACAGCGTTTTATATTATTTTAGTGACAATCAACTCTTAACTTTAAGACTAAAAGGTCACATCAAACATCGAACTATGAAAAAAGCTGGATCAGCTTGTTTGACGAAGGAATTTGCGTTGATGTTCTCGCGAGTGTTTCTAACGAGGAAATATTAAGGAAAAATTTTGCAGAGTTAAACCATGTGAGGATTGAGGATTGAATGAATAAATCTTAGTTGTAATAGAAAGCACTCACGAAAAATTCCGGCTCTGTTCATGAAAAATTTCCTGCACGTCTGTAAATGATATTATATATTAAGAAAAAACGCGGTGAAGGTGTTTATACGTTCCTGAAAAAATAATCGGAGGCACACGTGTTCGGTGCTGTTGAATGTCATGCTTTAAATTAAAGCCTTTCACACTTGGAAATTATATAAGGGTGTCATTTTATTAAAATACTATGTATACGCCGTTGAAGACCGAAATCTTACTAAGTGACCCGTTTTGTAGGCTTAGAAGAAGATGGTTCCATCCCATAAGCGTATAAACTCTCTTTCTTCTTTGAAATTGTTTTAAAAAATTGGAAAGCGAGCATGAATATGTTGTGGTCAAGGTGCGGGAATATATGGGCATAGGTTTTTATTCCTGAGAGAGTTAAACTGTCGTGGACAGGAGTTTCCTCTTCCTTCTTAACAAATCGCGACATGCATATTTAAATCAGGATAGATTGATTACACGTGTGTATTTCATAGAAGAAAGCATGACAGAGGGTTTGTGCATTACCGGATGAAACCATAAATGTCAAAAAGGTGGCTTTCCAAAAGGAAGGACGATAAGTGGTTAAGGTTGTCGTGTTACCTATACTCAAAACTTCCGCTTCTGTGAGAGCAAGAAATATTTCATCGCTGTATGAATTTATAAAATGCTGTAATTAAGGAAACGTCAGTGGCTTCGATACAAAAAGTAAATGACCTGTTAACGAAAAAACATAATTTTAATTATATAATTAAATTGTTTCGGCTAAAGAATGCGTTAATTTAACCAATTCCGAATTCCATGGCAAAGGCGTTTTCGAAAAGAACGATTTACATTCCTCGCGAGGGATTTGCGAATTGATTCTGAACAACCTCGAAACACCAGGTTAAATATAATATGCTATTGGTTCGTGATGAAACTTTTAAGTCAAAATTAAGGGAGTTGGAGTGTTCATGTATGCTCAATAAAAACATGACTGTAACATCTGTTATTAATTGAATTTAATGGATTACTCTAATCACTGAATCGCTGAAAACATTAGGAATAGCGAATCGATGTGAAATTTTTTCAATTTATTTTTTTCGTCGAAAGAATTTGTCCTTAGAATTTTCCAGTTATCTCTTTTCGCCTTGAAATGCGACATAATTGGAGAGAACTGATTTAGTTAGCCTACTCTTGACAAAAATCAAAACTCTTTTGCTTCCGTCTTCAACTGTAGATCACGTTACGACGTGGCCTTCGTCTTTCTATTAACATTTCTATATTCTAAAATTGAAAATTCGAAATTGAACTATCTACGTTATCTTATGGATTGGATCTAAAATATTACTTAGTTATTCCTTTAGCTATAATGTGGTCGAGTAATTCAAATGCGCATTTTTCTTATAAATTGTCTTTCCTGTCTAATGATTTCAACAAGATTTTTATCGATTTTTTATAACCTTAGAATTATGTATTAGTTTAACAGGTATTGAATTATTTATGCATAGAAATAGATATAAATCAGGAGAAAACTTCTGCCAGACCTGGGTGCTCCAATTGCCGGGCTGATCCTCTACCATTGAACTGTTGTGGCAGTTCAGTCCTGTATCTGTCTGTATCTCGGTTAAGATCAGGCAAGCAATGTTAGTTTCAATCTTCTCCTGCAGATGTCCTCCATAATGGAACACCGAAGAAAGTGGAAGACCCTCGTTTGATTCCCGGTCATGGCAGAATTTTTCTCCAGATTTCTAGCTACTAACACATTTCAGCATATGCCTATTGCTAAGTGATATATGACCTCCAGTTTCCATCATACTTATCTACGCTAGTAGTTTAAAGGTCATATTATTTACTCATAATTTATGGCTATATGAGTTGCGTTGTTGATTTTTAGATTTTTGATACTTTTCATTCCTTAATTTATTTCAATTTTATTTATTTCGGTTTATTGTGTTAACTCTCCAAATTATATGTTCATTTAATAGATTTTTTTAGATTCCCTAATGTTTCATATTATCAAAAAATAGGTTGAAATGTTAATCTACATCAACTAATGAGTGTGGAAGATCACTATCTCAAGACGAAGTTGTATCTAATCCTCTAAAATAATCGTCGTTTTTAACGCATTCTCAGCACATATCAGGTAGTTTTTTCCTCTAAAATAATCAAATCAAAAGTAAATTTTCGTATTTCTTAAATTGTGATAAATTTCTATTTAAAATTATGCCGTATTTAAATTATTAGCTTATTAATGCCGTTCCTCGGCCACATAACGGAGGACAAACATCCATTAGCTCTATAATACTCGATCTGCTTCAGTCATTTACCCTGGCAATTTTACTCAACTTGAACGGTGAACTGCGAAATTCAAAGCAATGTTCGTTTAATTTCAAATTTCCTTCGAGTTTTTCTCTAGTTGGAATGTTTCCATTCTTCCAGAGTAGTTGGGTCACGTCGGGCGAGCATTTCATACGCAAAACAAAAGAAGCAAAAGCAGTTTACGCGACGCCTGGGCAGCATAGAGGCGCGGCTGCAAGGTCGTCCGGAGCCCAATCTCGAGGTCCTTTTATGACCGGCAGTGTCAGGGTAAAAAAGAACGCCATTGAGAAAGGAAACCAGGAAACCACTTGGAATGACTCTCCCGTTCGCGTAAGTTCAGAATAAGCAATTTCGGGAGCGATTTTAACGGTACCGTGAATATTTCTTCTGCTGGTATCGCATCTGGCGCACGGGATTTCGTATTATGGTCGAACCCAAGCAACCCTTTTCGCACATTCGGAAATGGATGCGGATCCCGATAAAAATAAAGGTAGAGGCGCAAACTAGAATCGCAACTTCACGATGATGCTGGGCGATTTTTTATTAAGTTATGTTCTTATGTCAGCTTCGTTCGAAATGGAAATTTTTTCAATGGGTTTTCAAGAATATATTCCAATGTCTGACATGCTTGCGGCAGAGTAAAAATAGGGTATTTGGAAACTGTGTAAGGCGACACATGAAAACAACCAAGGACTGCCATATGTTTACTTAAATCAAATAAGGGAGAATATTCTTTAATCTATTGAGTTTTTTAAAGGCACGTAAGTAAAACTAATGCATAAAAGATGCAATATACACACAAACTCAAGTATGTGTGTTCTATAACAGGCAGAGAAGTCTTTTCAAAACAACAATGTAGTCTCCTAATATTTCATGACTCTCTGTAAATAATTGATATTCGAGTAAACTCATTCATAGCAGGCCGTTGCTCTTTTGAAACTTTAAAATAATAAAGATTTCCAGTCGTTATATAATGAGGTAATCGCATTTGCTACGTGTATTCATTGCGTTTCTTCAGTTCAGCTAAAAGTTCAAGTACACAAAAATAATAAGCTCATAAATGAAAAACTTAAAACTTATTGGATGTTTCGAACGAGACTTTTTTGCAGTGCTATGATTAACAGCTAAAAGTGTAATAACATAATAACATAAGAAAACGGATTTATTACAAAAACGCATTTAAGCAAAGGAAAAATAAAGCTGAATTTGAACCTCATTTCAGAATGAATCCATTCTCCCTCAGATATAATGACGATCATAGTTCAAGTATCTGATCTTTGCAAACGAGGGCAGTATTGCAAAATTAAAAACCAATGGCCATCTGAAAAATTATACCTAATCGTACAGCAAAGTCATAATTTTCGGCATGAAATGAACGATTTGATTTCGCAAGTATAATTTGTTACAGCCATTTTGGGACGAGTTATTTTCCTTTGTAAGTTATTTCTCGCCTTTCCGAAATTTTCGCGCAAATTGGTGACCATACTGAAAAGCAAGTATCTCCCTATGGATGTTTACCGAAAAAAGGCCTCCCAGTCGGTAAATTTATTTTACAAAATACAGTCGAACCCCGATTTAGCGCCCTCTTATATAGCGCCACCCCCGCATACCGCCTATTAATCGTAGCGAACAAAACTTCCACCTTACGATTAAACAGGGCAAGCATATACCTCGATTTACCGCCACGCCCGCTTTGGCGCCAATGTCTGGGATGGAAAAACGGTGGCGCTAAATCGGGGTTTGACTGTATAACTACTAGGTATTTTAAGCGAGTCGATTTTTTTCTATTCGCGCAGTTATTTTTCATTTGCTTGCAAAAATGTCTCCTTTGTCGCATCGTTCCGAAAAAACAAGAGGAAAAGGAATCCATCGTCCTTTGTTTTTGAATAAAGGAGGACTTTCATAACGCGCATCTCTAGGAGTACGTGATATCATTTCCGCTCCCAATACGTGCGTAGCGGCGGACAACAAAACGGCGCAATCAGTTCTCGGATTCGACTTTTCCTTGCGCTTCTAGAGAATCGGATATCGAGGGTAGTGAAGAGGAAGCTCCACGGAAAGTGAGATTTGCGAAAGGGGAGAGTTGGTCAAACGACGAAGAAAGCTACGATGAGGCGCTCCCCTTGGCAGCGCTTCGGATTGGAGGAGGCCTTGGCCCACGCCAAATGTGTGTCACGAAAAGAGATGGGTATAAAGACATGCAGTCGAAAATATTTATATTTATTTATCCATTTCTTTGCCTTTTATTTTATTTTTTGTTTCTGCATTTGAAGAACTAAAGATTAGAGAAGGAGATTCAAAACCGAACAACTACTTCCATTCGTCAAGTTCTTTTAGTTCCCAAGACTACCAGGTACGTTACTACGTATATATCTCATTTTAATTATTTTGTCTCATCTTTAGAAGAATTAAGCGCATAATTTCATTAAAAGGAAATTTCATACAGTATAAACACTTAGCATATTTTAAAATATTTACTAAATCAACCAATACCAAGAAAGTTGTAAATCTGTCTAAAATATTAGTGTATACCTATTAGTGTATTAGGTGGACGTTGTCATGGCTCGTGCAAATATATGAGACCAGGAAACTGGCGGAACACGTAAATAATTCATTGTTTCAAAATTCATTTCAGTATCTAATGCAGTTTGTGTGACTAATAACGAAGTTGTTTATATGGATGAAATGGGACTTTTATATTAGAATCGCTGTTTTTGGTATAAAACAGTTAATTGTGGTTACATATACAGTATAAAATCTGAAAACTGGCTATCTTGGGACTTAGAAGTAGCCGTTTTTCCAGTTTTTGGATAATATGTATATTTATACAGTATAAGCATGAATTATCAAATATAAAATCATATGGAGTAAGGAAAAAATAAATATGAAAATATAAAATAATATTGTTTAATCTCCTTACCGAAACTTATAATTTTTCGCCGCATACAAAGTAAGAATCGAGCAGTGGTTCCAAACCTCGGATCACGACCAAAATCAGGATCGCCATAGTCAGTTTGCAATGTATATGTTATTTGAAAGCTGGCTAAAATTTATCAGTCATGGAACATGCTCAACAACCCATGTAAAACACAACCACCTTTCGAAGCTTTAAACGCCTATTTGCGATAATGGATGGGAATGTATCTCGGTTATAAGTACGGGTCGCGAAAATTCTGGTACGGGTCGCGAGGTCCTATTGTTGGTCAGTTTAGGGTCACAACTGAAAAATATTGGGAGCCACTGGCATAGAGGCTAGGGCTGTGTAATGATAATTTTGACTTCTCGTCGAAGGTTGAGCTGCTAGCGGTTAGGTTTTCTATAACGGATTTTTGCGCTACTTTCCTCGTGTTTTTTACGCCATGTAATTTCACTTGTTTCATATAGGTACTTGGACATTTCCGAAATACGTTTTTCTTGAGTTCAATAAACAATTCGGTTGTTAAAATGTCCGGTTTTTGGACAGACGAGTTTTTGACTTTGTACTGTAATATTCATTTTTTGCACCTTTACCCCGAAAGGCGAGACAGGTGTTGATAAAATATAAATTTATGTTTTTTTGCCCTAAAATATAGTCTAAAATATGCATCGCTCCGCTATTAATTAAAAAAGTGAGGATATTGGATTTGCGATATCATTCAACGGAGTCACATTCATTCTCGGTTCTTGGAGTTATCCAATATCTCAATTTCAGACGCATACACACACACAAAGGCATGCACACTTAATCTTCATTTCTCTTTCTTTCTTTCCCTTCTCCACAATATCCTTCGTTCCGTGGACCCAAAAAAAAGACGGGGATGAGTGATGAGAATTCGAAGAGGCGCTCCATATCATGAGGACGGAGACGACCCCTCCGGAGAACTTTTTTCCGAAACTTTCTTTGGAACGATTCCATTGTACGGTTTTCCTCATCTCTTTTTTATCTTTCTCATCCATCGCTTCGATCTCGGAGCTGGTATGGGCGAATGCGCTCGTGCCCGGGCAATTGCGTGTGTGTGTGTGTGTATGTGAGAGAGAGAGAGAGAGAGTGGACGGTTTGCTGTCGCCTCGACAACAACATACGGTCGGAATGTTGTTTTCCCTTCCGAGAGGTGGGTTACACGAACCCACTTTTCCCCAACCTATAATCTCTCTTCCTTTTGCGCGCGCGCACACACTCACTGAGTCACTTTCGGTTAATAACGCGCGGTTTGAGGTAGTGGAGATAAGAATTCGTCCAGCAGTTGCGTTTATTTTTCCTCTCCGAAATGTCATTCTTTTATTTGGCCCCGATAAAGTTGCCATTTCTTGTGATTATGTGGATTAAATTGCCCGATCCCCCGAGAATATTTATTATGTACACTTTAATTATAATGAAAGAATTTTCAGAACACTGCGAAGATAGAACGTGTTGTAATATCTGGGCTCCTGAGAATGGCTATCCTGTTCCAGTTTGTTTAAATAATAGCTCGATTATAGGATTTCCTATTTGTTAGGTGCCTTTGTTTTGTAATAGATAAAATTGGTCTAATAATAAACGATTTTCCGCGGTAGATAGAAATTATTTTTTCACCTGGACGTTTTTGTTCTTTGATTGTTAAAATACCGTGTGAGCGTTGGAATATAGTCTGTATTCGCGGATGCTTGTGTGTAAAATTGTCGATGTTGTAATATATATTCTTATTACAACGAGATAAAGAAAGTTTTTTGTTTCGAAATTCTGCGATACAAGAGAATCCGGAGAATACCTTCGACGAAAGAAATTTCAAAATAATTCTGTTCTTTATTGTTATAGTTATATTTGATAAATAAATCACAAAAAGCTATACGGTAACTGTATCGAACATTTGGTTTTTATTTCTGAAGTTATGCTTTCGATAATGTGTTACACTTTCGTTCTAGGATGTTCTTGTCTGTGATTGAAATTCATAACTTGTCTTATTTTTTCTTCGAACCAAAAACGTAATGTCAAAATTAAAATGAAATCTTCGTGCATAGAACAGTTTTTTTTTTAATCCAACGAAAAAGTATAATTTATGTGCACTCGATAAAAATGAAACCGTCAATAAACGTAACAAACGTGAAGAGAGTGTATATTTTAATATAGAATTAAGGGCAAGGGGATGAACGAGCTGCCTTAAGCGTGGGTTTTTCTGCGAAACGTCTTGATGTTCTCAATACTGGGTATTGTAAAGAGCGAAAAACCCGTTTTGACCCCATCAAAATACGAAATACCAATAAATGAAACAGAATTCTTGAGTGAGTGAGTGAGTGTATTATCTAAGTAACTTCTGCGGAGATTAAATGGTGGAATAAAACATTTGCATTTTAGATATAAATTATCTGTCCTAAATTATTTTTTAAATAATCATTATCGCTTCAGATGTCGGTTCGTTTGCTGCTGAAATACGCGTCTGGGAAAATCAGCCTTTTTACGGCAATAGGCGTTATCTAGAAATCTAGATGATACGTCGATGTCGCTGCGGTTCTTAAATGCATAAAAAGCGAAAAAAGGATCAAATTATAAATATACCTGAGTAACTAGTACATATATTCATTGATACAGTTTTGGAGCACGCATACATAAATAAATAACTCCATTTAATCTATGCCAACAAGTTAGCTTGCACACGATTTGCATCTCAAACTGTTCCATTTCTCGTATCGTAGCGCCGGTTGCAGGCTTCCCAGGAGCCGAGCACCCATCGCATTCCTCGAATAGTTTTCGTTGGCAGTGGCGATTTGTGACCTTGTTTTTTGTGTTCGAAAGACTTTCAAACGTTGGTTTCCACGGTTGACCTTAAAGAAAGGGAGTCAATTTTTATACACTTTGGCGAGAAAGTTGGGAACCCCGGTTAAATTGGACCTTCCGACGCAACAGCCTTGATAAAAAAAAACTAAAAAAGACTTTATTAATGAATATACATCACAATAATACATGCTGTGCATAAATCACCCAAAGTCAGAGGTGGACGGGAAAATAATATATATTTTAACAGTTTTCCTGATTTTCTAGTTGCTAATACTGGTGACGCTTAAATCGTAAAACTGATAAGCCTCTTCAAGAAACAGGATGACGTGTTTTTATTCTTCTACGAATTATGGATATATTATCTGAAAATTGCCGATTTTGTCCAAAATACTTTCATAAGTTCAATGTAGTAAACAATAAAACTTCTGGCATTTAGATATTTCATACAGCGAATAAATAGATCAGATAGTTGTTGAAAAATCTCCCATTCGAAGATATGAGCAAAAGTCGTTTGAAATAACAAAGTAATGAACTTTTAAATGTTTGTAAAAAACGATCTCACCCACAATTTCAGGCATCAGTGAATGCTATAGTTTTTATATTAAGAAGTTAACATTTGAAACATGTTCGAATTATCAGTTATTAGGTGCACGTATTCCAAACCTGTCTGGAACATAACTCAGACAGAATTCTTCAACAAGTAACTCAATCTTTACAAGGTGAAGGGGGTTTAAATAAAAGATTTAAACATTCGAAATCGCCTGTTATAAAACCGTTTTATTCCTGTCACGTTCTTTAAAAGATTTAATTCTCTAAAATATCACTTTTGAATCGATGTCTACCAATACGAGCTTTTAGCACGCAAATGGTATTTTACGTATGCAGCCGCACATAACTGTCTAATCGACGCATCTGTGTCTTCTCCACGATGAAGCGGGGAATACCGACTCGTTAGTTATCTCTCTGCCCATTCTTATAAGTCAAAGGTCACGAAATATACTCACCACTCACCCGCGCACGTGAGTACAATCCTTTAATAAATCGAGTTTCCATGGAACCACCTATAAGTAAGCAAGGGGAAGGAGACCGCGTGAGCTATTGCTTCCCCTCTGCTCAAGGTGAAATTCCCCGGCTTTCTCCGTCCACAGTTCCTAGATGCCGCTTCGGTGAAGTTGGCTCCTTTCCCATCGAGAACGCACAAGTAAGACGAGTCTGAAGGTCGAGAAGCAATCCGTTCAGAATCAGCGCCTTAAAGGAAATTAATTTCGCACTCGCGTTTCGACGCCATTTGTTGGAAATCGCGCTTACCTGAGGCCATCTTCGTTTCTGTTTTCGTACTACAAGTTTGGAAAGGCTGCGTTTTGTTAGACTCTTGCGATGGATACGAAGTTAACGCATAAGATTCTCCGTGAAAAAAGTAAAGCTCGCGTTTGCTATTATAAGAATTGAGGAATAGGTGATCACTTAGCAAATGAGTTGACAGTATTTCTAAGTAAAAACTGAATACAGAATTCAGAGCATATTTTATTGCTGGTGTCAGATAAATCATATATGGAAATCTTATATCCACAAAATTGTTAAATAAACAATTCGAGCGTTTTATTAACAAATTAATCATCCTGAGTGGTACTCCACCGAGAGCCGATGCTCATTAACTTAGCAAATTCATTCGAAATATCTTCTCTAGATCTATTTGGAGCGCCATGCTTCGTTTCTTGCATGGATATTAATTCTTGTAAAATTTATAAATCTTGATATATATCCATTGTTTTGAGCCTCTCCTTCAGCGATAATTTAATACTTAGTTAATAATTACGTCAATGAATAATGTGCTCTATGTAGACCGATATTTTTCAGATACAAGAATTTGTACTTGTTCAGCACATCAGTTCCAAAATTTAATTGGTGGTTAGATTTGCCATTCACTTAAAATAGGTAATTGTTAAGTGATACTCGATATAACTCCAAAAACAATAATTTTAAAATTTTCCCTACAATTCTTGTAGCAGAAAATGCACGGCAACATAATACAATACGCGCAAATAACGTAGCATAATAAAGTAGGCAATGGAAACCATAACGAGAAAATTTTAACGGGTCCTCGGGCAGAATCGCGTGACTGGGAAAAAGTATCAGGTCCAAAATTTTTGCAAAGCTCCAAAAGAAGGTCCCCATCGTCTCGTTTTCTCCCAGCGATTCTAAAAAGAGAAGCCGTAAGAATCCACGGAAACAGTAGGCGTACCAACTTGTTCCCGCAGCAATATCAACGCTTCGACTTTCATCGGATTTTTTTCCACGAAAATAAAAGATGTTCTTCACATCATAATCGCGGCGGATATCCTCGCCGCATTGTTTCGTGTCCGGGAAGAAGTAATTAGTGGTTCATGCCTCTTGTCTTCCCTGCGAGCCCAAGATTTTTTTTAACCTCTTCATAAATGGAATGTGAAAAGGAATACGTGAATCCGGACAGGTTTCTCCTGCTCCGACACGAAACAATGCAGGTGATTCATTAGGTGTTTTACAAGAGGACACAGCGGGTGAGTTGGCCGGATTAGTTTATTTTCTTGGGACACGAAAAGTGGCGCCGAAAATATTCCTCGTTTTGTTAATTTTAATAAGCCTAATATGTTTTTGTGTCCTTTAAAGTCTGTATGGATGGAATGTTCCATTGTTCTGATGGAAAGACGCAACACTGGCTCACAAATCTTCTTTTTACATTTCACAGGTACCGCTGAAAAGAAGACTGTTTCTTCATTAGGACGTCGAAATCTCCACCGGAAAAAATGACAGCTTGGCATGCAAGCAAGCAAGCACGGATGATCTGTGTATTTAACCATGAAACAACACGGTGGAATACTTCGCGCGCAATTAAACCATCATCAGTGGGAATTCGCATATAGATTTTATTTATTATAGTCACCTATCCGCTAATTACGTACCTACCGTCGGGGACAGCTACTCCGCGATTGTATTCCAAGGTAAGAAAATGTAATTATATTGATTTCTTCTTAAATGAAAAATAAAATGAATAATTCAAAAGAGAATTATCGAACTCAATTTGTGGCTCGAATCCAACATGCGATCGAGAGAACTGTTGCAGCCACAAAACCATCAGACCAGATGTCAGCCACAAGGTAGTTCGCCGAACGTCGATTTTAAATGGAATGGTCTTTATTTCAGTCAACGATCGGTGAGTTACCACTGAGACAGCTACTTTGTGGCTGGCATGCGCATCCAATTTATTAGCAGTTTTGTGGCCGCAATAGTTAATATCGTAAATGGGATTCAACCTATCAGGTGAGCTCTGTAAAATATTCTTTAAATTTTTCCCTCTTCTGAGCGCGGAAACCTCATCAAAGTTGTATTTCAAACCTTATTTTCTAAAGTAAACCTTATAAGAATGCCTTATAATTCCCACTAATAATTCCACAATTAAATTCTGCTCTAATCCTAATATCCGAAAGCTCGTAAAGGTAAAGTATAATTATAGGTAATCTGTCCGTAGACAGGTACGTGATTTTCTTGGTTAAACCTAATTCTCCTCATACTCCTTCCCGCAATCTCCTTCGTTTCATGGTAGCTCTATTTCCCTTTCAAGTCGTCTATCAGCAAAAGCCTTTTCCTTCCTCTTCCTATTTTCCTTCCAGATTTTCTTTCAACGCGTCTTTAATCATGCTCTCTCACCTCAGGTAGTGCCCTATCCTTCCTCTTTCTTATAGTCTGTATAATCATTCGCTTTTTGCCTGTTTTTCTTGGCATTTCCTCCTTGTTCAACCATCTGCTCATTTTATCTTCAGTATTCTTCTTCATGCTCGCATTTCGAAGCTTACCACGTATTTTATATAATTTTTCCTGGGTGTCCATGTTTCTGCTCCATGCATAGTTATACTCCATATATAGTATTTTGTCATTTTCTTTCGTATATCTTTCTTATTAATTTTTTCCGTTAGCAGAAGCTTCTTCATTCTGAAATCGGCTTTTGCCTTCGCTATTTTACTACTTATTTCATTGGTACATTTTACATCTGCCGTTATAATGCTTCCGAGCCTGTGAAAAATATGAAAATGATATAAATCGTAACTGGTGTCCATAGAACTTATTATCATCGGCCCTTGCTTCAAAAATTATAATATTAGGACAAAACACTCAAAACAACGTTCGAGTAAATCTTCATTTCGAAGGAATATTGTGAAACGAGTTTACTCCAAGTATATGAATACCAAAAGAAACATAAGAATGCCCTCGGTATGAATCCAGAATAGAAACTATGCTTTGAAAATTCCTGGCAGCGGCAATAGCAATGAGATCGTTGCTCAGAGGCAAGAGCGTAAAGGGATTTTTCTTTGGCGCTGTTGGCCTTCACGGTGGGTGAAGATCAGGTCATTCAGATGTAGGCCACAAAGCGAGATCCTCACGCAAGGAATTTTGGGTAGCTCGATCCTCTTCAAACTGGATTCGCTTTTTATATAGGTGACTAAATGCGGCTTTTTCTGTTTCTTTTTATTCTCGAGGAATGCTAATAATGATCTTTGAATACATCCTGGAAATGGGCCGGAACTTCAAAAATCGAAAATTAATTTGTGCTTTCTTGGCGCGGAAGTGTCAAAATCAGCTTTACTTTCACCTCATAAACCACTCAGTCGATTTGGTACGGGACATGTACAATGAAAGCTGTAGAGGGAAATGAATTTTGGCCGATTAGAACATTTTCTTTACGTGAGGGCCTAAGTGAGCTGTTGTCTAGATATCATTAATGATACTCATGACCGAAAACGTTCTATAGCTTAAGATTTGGAGCTACGTAAGAGAGACTTCGTCATTTAGTTTTTTATCGTGAGGTAAACCTTCTTTGAAGTTTTACGTGAAAATATAAATATAACTTGCTTGCCTATAGCTCCATCAACAGTATATTTCTTAGTAAACACGCAATTCGACCAATCAGGATGGCAAAATTGGAAAGAAAGCGTTTGGAAACTTAAGAGGTCAGATAGAGTTCACCACCTCTCCATTCTTGTTATGAATTTCAAAGAGTATTCGAAATATTTCTGGTATAATGAATAGTGTTTAAAATAATACAACTTTGCGCATGTTAACAAGTTTGGGCTGCTCGTGTGTTCTTAATTTAGATCTTACGTGATTATAATATACACGTGGACTTATAACACACAAACTGGACTCATATAATTTTTTTGAATCCTTGTTTTTGGTGGCCATGTAACCATTGTAAAGGCCTGTAATAAATAAGTTCTGTACCTTATATATTAATTCTGTTCCGGTATACGAGTGTTGATTTGCTTTAATTTCGTTTCAGTTTTTCAATTTGGATATATTTATGGAAAATTGGGTAAATTTGAAAGTGCAAATTCATAAATTAATTAAACTTGATTACAATACCCGAAAAGTGTTATACGTAATTTATATAGAGTAATAAATTCATTTAATATTTTAATATCATAGTGACGCAAGGAATGTACTCCAGCTTTGACTATTCGACACGAAGTTATTACATTGTGCCAGATATAGGGGATAACAGGTGGATAAAAGTTTACAAAACTGCATTTCTTCTTCAAACGCTGCAACGGAACTTTTTTTGTTCGTTCACCAGATCTTTATAGCTTCCAGCATCTACCACATAAAAAAGGCTACTTGTGGATAAAAGTAAGTTGGAATAAGGGACAAGAATTTTATGACTCCTCATAACGTAGCTCATAACTTCACAGCGAAAGTAATTGCTACTTGTGAGTTACACTAGTGGTTAACTGGTAACGTTGGCAGCTGATTATTTTTGAAGAAATACAGTTGTCTCATTTTACTAAAAAAAATCGTATCTACCTCGGCGTAGTTGTAATGTTTGCCCAAATTTTAAGAACTCTGAAATATTAAGATGCTCCCACATAACTTCCTTTGGAGGATAGTTTTAGTTTTTGTGAAAGTTTAGTGTTTGCTTTTATTAACTTTTTAGGAAGTTTTTAATTTAAAAATTTTTATCTTCAAATCCATTTCATGTTCCTCTGTCTTTAAATTAATTAATATTTATATAGCCTCATTTATTCGTTCTACTATTATATTTCATTTTTTAATTAAACATCTTTAAAATTCTTCTAACAAAATGTCAGTGGGAAATCTTAATATACACCTTATGCTTTCAAGATTTTTATTGATAGAGTACAAAATATTTGTATAAAGATCTTCTTGGCCATACTTAGGACTTGAAAATTATCGATTTTTTATACAAATTCTGTGAATATATACAGGGGCGGATCAACCTATCGGACATTCGGGTAGGACTCGATGGGTCGTTCACATTCACGCTAAAAGTAGCAAAATTTAAAGTGTATAAAAAATTGTTGAAATGTTTACGCCGCGACATGGAAAAACAATAAAATAATGTTAATTCCTATATGAATTTTGTTTGTGAGTGTATACAAATATTTGAATAAAAATATCATATAATTATAAGGGCCGGTTCAGATAAAAACCCCCGGTCCCATATTCTCCCTCGATCCGCCCCTGAATATATATAACAGAGGTGGTCGCACTGTAACTCGTGAGACGCATGTGGCTCTTTCAATTGAAAGTGCGGCTCTCATACATATCTATTCAAGGGCGGGTCGACGCTTTTCACTAAAGAACATAATAACGCAGTGTGAATTGTGGCATTTAAGGGATCCCTAAGAGACACTCATACTCTCTGTATTTCATCGAGTACAGGCTATGTTTACTGTGCACAGAATATATGACCTGCTGCTCTCGGACTTCTGAAGATTGTCGTATGCAGCTCCTAGAGCAAGTAGGTTTGGCAACTCTTGTTATAATATATCGAGTTTTATGCCCAGCTACCGCCCCGCTCTCCCCAGTCATCTGACGTCTCTTCTCTTCGTTCAACAACAATGCTTCAGTCACTATGTGACTTCGTCAATCCACATACCTGATATATATGTACGATATTACTATTTATCAAGTTTGATTTTCCACATATATGACGTTATCAATGTATTAATACAATTTACGTGCAAAAAGGGTTTTCTTTTGTAACCGTATGAGTTCCTTTCAGTCAGAAAAGTATAAAGAGACCAGACGCATACGTGTATGAGAAAGTTCGTGCAATATATATTGTAGCAATTTTTTAGTTTCTTCGTTATGTCTGTCTGTTAGTCCGTCCGTCTGTATATCTGTCTGTCCATTTGTCTGCCTGTTCCCCTATTAACTTTTGAACCACTAGACCGATTTTCATGACACTCGATGGAAATCTCTTGCTACTGAGGCCGAGCTCCCGAGGATAGTTTTTGTTGCGAAGATTGAAGTCCCGGGTTCGATCCCAGGAACTATCCTTCCCATTTGATTTACATGGGAAATCTGAAATCCATCGTGCTGCGTAATTTTCTCTTGCACATTAAAATATCTTAGAATTGTAATTCCAGAGGGGGATGTGTACTATTCTCTGAGGAAAGAAATGGATATTCTAATTATTAACGTTGAATTTTGCGTGATTTCTGCATGCGGCTCCTAGAGCAAGTAGGTTTGACCATCCCTGATCTATAAAAGTATTATCTTATAAAATGTCACTCTCCGATTATCACAGGCTCATATACTACTGCTTTTAAAGTTAGTATAAAACTAATTTGAACGATTTATTTCAGGTATAGATATTTATTTAACCAATAAGGTTAGCTATGACTGATTGTGAGTGATATTTAACTTATGGGAAGTAATCGCGCAATGTTTTTACATATCAATTTATAAATATAATTTTACGGTTGCACTATAATCATGAAACAAGCGAATGAATAATATGCAAATGCTTTTCATTTGATGACACGGATTCTTCATTAATAGAAAACTGTTTTGTTTAATTGTAAGCAGTATGTCATACAATTCACAGGGGCGTTTCTCACATTCATCGTTATATCTTCAAAAACCAAGACGAGATTCTCGAAAATTACTTGATGGAATTTTTGTGGAATGTGGCGAGTTTCACGTTGCGAACTTTTCAAGTGATATGTGACCTGGAGTTTTGCAAGCCCACTCCCAGATGGCGCAACGAGTTTCTTTCCTTCTTAAGCCTTCCTCCTCCCTCCACACAAACAAAGATCACCCCTTAGTTGAAGAGAGAAGCGTCATAACAAGCTTTTACTTCGTCGCTTTAATTAGCAGTCGTCTACGGAGTCTGTATGGCATTTAAAATAGTTAGCTTGCAAATGCAGTAGATCCATTAAAAGAATCTTGCACCAGGAAATTCATTTTTTTTTTTTTAATCCATACTACTGTTCATTAAAATTGCTGATTTTAAGATGAAGCTTTTGGGAAAATATATGAAGCAAGTAAATTCAAAGAAATACGTCCTGAGTTATGTAGTATATTTTTCTCTAACTCTCCAAAATCGCTAATACTTGGCGTCTGCCCATAAAGGTCTCGAATAATTTTGCTTTATCTATTTTGATCGCGTTATGAAACTAAACTGTTATACCTATTGTATTTTTATTATAGTAAATCGTTTTTTAAAACATTTTAATTGCTTTTCATATTCAACATATTCCAATTTAATTTAATCAGTGAATTAAATTTCAATTTTGGTATTCTATTTCATACGCCGAAACTATTGTAATTATTCGGAGTGCATTTAATACGCTCTGGAATCCAAACAATTGAGCCAAAAAACAGTTTGAATGCTTAATATCTGGCAGAACATGAAACGGCATCATTGACTTGATTCGCTTTTGAAAATCTTGCTTTATATCCAGATTAACAACGCTAGTTTCACATGGTAATTGATGACTTTTTTTGCTTCGTGCACTCAATGTAATAAATTCTACTTGAACTAGAGTTTCTTTTGGTGAAATAAAAGAGAAAAGACAACTCTGAAACGGGTCAAAACTGCCAAGGCTAATTGAAAATCTGGTGGCATAGACTTTGGAATATGCTGCTGTAATACATTTTATACTCTGGTTTGTATGTCAACAGGATTCGGTGTTGGGCCATCGCTTTCAGCAGACGCGAGGGCTGAGGTTAAGTAATAAAAGTGATCAGGTTAATTAAAATGTGGTTTTCAATCTTTAAAAAACATTCACCTCATCATTTTGTGGCTAGCTAATTTTCGTAATTGTATCTTAAAAGCTTTCCGTAATGTAGATACGGAAATAAAAATCTCTTACTCTGTTTTCTAAAACATGATAATATTTATTCATATTAATTTTCATTTCAATTGACTGTATTTTTGTTTCTGTCTAACAATCCCACCGTCTCGCATGTACTAAATTCCCTAGTAGCCTTATGTTAATTATTCATTGGAGTAAAAATTTAGCTACCTTTTGCATTTGCTAGCCAATAATGGGACTTTTAAGCAGTTCGAATTATTTGAAACTGCGGTACAGACAATAATAACTAGTTTTTTAAACTTAAATTCATATTTGCTGTACTCCGACAATATTATGCCTATTTAATTTCAATTCAGGCAAATCCAAGCAAATAGGTACCATAGGAATATTTTTTTAATAAAGGCTCAGGTATGCGAGCAAAAGCATTTATGTTCTCCTCAGGGGAAAAAGAAATTAGTGATAAAGTATTTTTGAGATAATAAATTAGTCGTCTAATTATTATAGCAGAAATTTGTAAACTTGAAAGACAGATAAAGTGTTAGTAAGTCTTATCAGTGGGAACACTAAAGAAAGGGTTCATGTTTGGAATTGCCTCTTAACTTCGTCCCAAATTAACTCTTTCTAATTTGTCCGTATAAAGAATGGGGAAGGAAAAATTTTCACATGACTATCTGCATTGCTTCAATTGGATATGCCCAAATCCTTCATTGCCCAGGAAATCCCCGATATTCTCTGTGTGCGTAAGCGACATCGAAAAAAATTATCGCTGTAATTTTAGCGTAAAAGATGTTTTGAAAATACTTTAAGTTACAGTTATTAACTTGTTTGAATTACATATCACGGATGGCGTCTTCAACAAAGCTTCGAGTTCCAGAGAAAATGTTTTCGAGGGTCAGATCCGGTCCGAGGGCCGTAGATCGCCTTCTCCTCAGGTTTAGAGTGAGGAAGGCCTTCCTACTTGGTGCCGTCCTCTCTCCCCTCCCCTTCTATAAATCTCATCCCAACCAACACTCAGCGTCACATCTCCCAGGAGAAAGTGCATAAAGAAGAAGAGGGAACCGGATCCCGCGGGATAACCGGGATTCAAGCAGTCGGCCTCATATACTCGCCTCATCCCAAAGCCTCCCCTTCCACGCCTCCAGCGAGGGAGACTCCTCGCCGAAATAAAAAACGATTGAAAGGGCACATGTGTGTGGCACACTCCGAATAAATAATCCACTCTCTCTTTCCTCTCACCCATAAGGCTTTCGTATTCCAAACTCATCCTGTGAGGATAATTTTTACCAATTTTTTGCAGTGTTACGTGGATGTGACGTGCGATGCGAGTACGAAGTGGTGATTTGCCAGTTTTGTCCGCTCCTGCGCTCTCTTGGGCTCGAGGACACATCAAACAAATATCCTTCGGTAAGGGGGAAGCATTTTTTCAGCCACTTTAACAATAATTGTGTTGGAAGGAATCGTGCAGTAGATGCCGCTTATTGGGATCGCATTGCGTTCACTTTCATTGGTGACAATACACGAAAGCTTCATTTCCGCGTTTGGACAAAATAACCGACTGATAAAAAACCATCGATAATAATAAGAGTCATATACTATGACAAATTCCATTTTGTACTAATTAAGACTAAGGAGTTCTGTTTTATGTTATTGTGTTATACTTGCTTCTTAAAAAGGCAGCTTTTCCAATGTGTTTTAACATTTTAATGCAGGAGAATGCTTTTGTATAGAATGAGACAAAAGTAAGTACAGGCGTCTCTTGCTATTCGTCCTCCCTATTTTTTGTCTTTTCCTCGATCGTCCTCAACCAGTTATAACCAAACCCCCACTCATTCTTCCATTCCATCGCTTGGCTTTGCTCTATTGGCTGAATTTCATCCTCATGAGGGTCAACCAAATATCTTATCTTTATCTGAACAATTTTTATGATACTTATATATTAGACCTCATTCACCTAAGCAAAAACTTGGAGTTATTGAAGTTAAGCCTTACATTTTAAATTGTTTCATTGAATATTTTTATTATTCTTCCAATGTTTTATCGAGTTAAGTATTTTAAAGTACAAGAGGAGGCTATAGATAGTATTTATATAGCACTATTACCTGCATCAAATTAATTAATATATAAAATGTGACTCGATTTTGTGTGTCCAGGAACAAATTACACATTTATAACATTGCATCTATGAGAAAATAACTCTCAATATTTGTCTTTTTCCTTATCGTCCAGGTTTGGTGGAACCAATGAAGGGAGAATATTGATGGATGCCTGTAGTTTCTTATTGAATTTGTATCACAAGTATTTTTTATCATATAATCATTAAATAATGCATAAATGACAAATATCAGCATATTTTTCTGCTTGTTTTTTCCTATATGAATATTCATAATCTCACTTTCAGATTGGATCAACATTTTGACAATCATTTTGCTCAAAAACTTACTTTGGAGTGGACTTAGTTTGCTGTCAAAGTTTATGCATTAATGTGTGATTATTTCCAACATACATGGAAGATATTGTGTATACCTTGATTTTTTTAAAGATATCCTTGAACAAATCTCTTGCATTGGTCAAAGAGGAAGGCACAGTGGTGGTTGATTGTTGACAGACAACGTGTTCAACTGAGCTAATTGTGAGTCAAATATGGCCAAGGAGGGGAGGAGTGGCCGTGGCAACTCCCTTTTTGATATAAGGGTAGATCTCTGTAGCTGTCATCCTCTTGTGTCTTTTGTATACTTGATGTCACTAGTGACACCACTTATTCTCTCATTCTTATTATAAAATAAGGGTTATTATAAGCTTATCAATTAGTATTCTAATGTTAAACTCTTCTTTCCTGTAGTTTCCAGTATCTATCATTGAAATAGTTGAAGAAAAACCCAATAGCAAGGTTTCCTTATCTTACTTATTTTTTAAAGGACATTACTCTCATTTTTATTATTATTATAAAAAGTTTAAGACCATGGATCAATATTGAGAGCAAAATATTTCCTAAATCATTCCATATTATGCTGCACAAATAGTACCTATTTAACACAATAGAATTTTCTAATGATTCAAATTAAAAAACTAGTTAAAACAGCGATCTTCCATTTTACCAGTTGCCAAAATTCTACCTTATAAACATTTAAGTTTATGCATCTAATATGGTGTTAACAAAAATATTTTACAGTTTTTTCAGTTATTTACCCTACTTGTCATGGTTTTCTTTAGACAATTTTGGATATTTTACTGAAATCTGAAATTGGCCGTTTATACCTTTCTGGGTAGAGTTATGGAGATTAAAACTGCCTGAGTGAAAAATTTGAAGTTCTATAAGTATGTAGATATAAACAGTAGCCAAAGCATTATGATTTACTTTATATCAAACCTGATTGTGAGAAATTACATGAATACTCATACCATTTATACATTATTGACAATGATACAATGTTTATTTAGGATCATTCATGAAAATCTACAGCCTTAGGCAAAAAACAGCTCATGACCCATAGCTGCAGATCAGGAGAAACACACCTATAGCAGTGGGTGATGATGGAATAGTGGTTAGAGCATTGTCCTTCCACACAGTGGCCCCAGGTTGGAATCTTATAGGAGTCGGATTTTTCAACCTGGAATTGTCCCATCCCCTACTTGTGTGGTTTGAGGAGACCATGCAAGTCAGCGCTTCATCCTTTGGAAGGGAGGTGAAGTAGTTGGCCCCCATGGTGCTCTTTGTAAAGAGTAGGCTAATACCAGCACTGAATTCCCCTCCTCCCTTCTGTATGTCTTAAATGTGGAAGGAGTTATGGCTATAATAATCCAAATGGTTGATTAGCCTAAATACAAACCAACAATAATAACACCTATAACAATACCTATAAAAGTACCACTTGAGACAGTCACCTCTCAAACTCACCTCATGCAGCAGCCTGGTTTTTTGAACTCACAGATGATTAAATGTTTTATCAGATAAAAGAAGCCAATGAGTATCTGATAATCAGCTTCATTCCAAAAGGATGTTTCTTACTAGATGTGTACAATGTCATGATTATTATGTCATGGAAAGGAAAGAACCTTTATATGCCAAATATTAACCCTTTGAGTGCCAGACAACTATATATACAGGTAGTCCCTGGTTTATGATGGTCAACAATGATGGCCGCAATGAGCACGGAAACCCAGGTTACAACTTGTGAAACCTCTTTATTCACAGGAAATACAATTCTTTCAACATACAACCATTGAGTAATAACCCTCTGCCTTTTATGGAGACCACCATGTAACACAGATAAATTGTCCAAGTAAACTCCCGATTGGTGTGTAGGATCTGATTTAAGAGGGGGTTTCCAGGAAAGTATTGTGTCATAAAAGCAAGGATCACCTGTATAGTCATTTGTGTAGCATCACAAAATAGCTCATATAATTCATCCAATATTTAACTGATTAAGGTAAGGTGCCATTTTTCAGAAGAATGTTTACAATAACTAAGCCTTAAAGCATGTTTTAGGTTAGTCAACATTTTTTGATAAAAATTATTAATTAATTATCTCAAAATCCTTGCAACATATTGTCAAGCTTGATTGAAGAGTTGGTTATAGAGGCAGCCATGAACTTTTAGCATAGGATAAGAACTCCATAATTTCTAAAATTGTGCAAATATAGTAAAATTAGAATATTTAAATATTTACATTCTATCATTTAGGATATATATTGGATTATGATTTTTCACAATTGATCTATACATTTCTTTCCCCTCTCATAATATGCTGCTGTCTCTGTTAACATTAACTCTCTCACAGCTCTGGATGTGAGGTCACCATAGGTGTGAAGCCATAGGCAGTTGCCTAGATTGCCTAATACTATATCCACTCCTTCCTGTAAGATCAAAAAGAATTCAAGAGACAGAAAAAGAAAAAAATACAAAGTTTTTAGAAGAAGCTGAAAGATTTAAGATAAATTTACTTCAAGAGGAATCAATACAGAATTTATTTACATATGTCAAGTTTAAGTGAGAAATTGCATAAAATAAAAGAAACTTCAGTTCAGAAAATGTGGATTGATGTGAAAGAGACCATACATGAGGCTGTATATGAAACACTGGAGTTAGAGAAAGAAAAGACAAGGAAGATGATGTGTATGAGCAAGAACCTGGATATACTTATAAAAGAGAAAATCAGCTTACATTAAATGGCTAACTACAAAAACAGAAGAAGATAGAAATCGTTATAAAGTTCTTAAAAGAAAATTTGAAGTAAGAAAGACAAAGAATGAAGCATGTTGTAAAAGGGGTAATGAAATGAAGAGATTATTGGGATATAATAAATCAGCAGAAGTATGGAAATTCTTATGAGAATTGAGAGCACAGTAAAGAGATCTAGAATTAATATGATTAAAATAGAAGAATGATGAATTATTTTAAAGACCTCTTTACTAAAACAAAAAAAAAATGAAGATAAAGAGGAAGAAATTGATATAATGGAGGGAATAGAAAATATAACAGAAGAATAGGTCAAAAATACATTGAAGAAAATAAGAAATGGGCGAGCACCAGGACCAGGAGGAAACATGGTAGACTTTTTAAATAAGATAATGACAAAATGACTAAAGTATAATATTTAATAAAATAATAAATGGAGAACAAATCCCACAGGAATGAAACAACTCATATGTTTCATGTATACATAAGAAAGGAGACAAAAAAGATTGCAATAACTTTAGGGGACTAAGTGGCATGGCAACTGCCGAGAATATTCAGAAAAATAATTAATGACCATATTGAAAAAATTCTGCAATAGAATATCAAATGATCAGGAGGGATTCATGGCAGGTAACTCCTGCACGAATAAAATATTTTGTCTTAGACAAATTATAGAGAAAATAACTGCAAAAAATAAAGATCTTTCCCTGGTCTTTGTAGATTTACAGAAAGCTCCTAGCACAAAAAATGGAATGCTCTGAGAAGGATTCAAGTACCAGATGGGGCTCATAAATATTGTTAAGAGAATGTACAAGAATTATTTAACGTATATAAAGGGGGGAAATAAAATATTGAAGACAGGAATCAAAGTAATGAAGGGACTCAGACAAGGTTGCTGTTTATCACCAACTCCATTTTAATTTTATTTAGATTGGATACCAGAGGAATGGAATCACAAATGTGCAGACATGGGAGTACCATTAAAAGAAGAGGTAATATACTTCTTACCCTTTGCAGATGACCAAGTCATAATTGCACAAGATAGAGAAGATGCAGGTTACATGATATGGAAATTAATGGAATCACACACAAAATTCAGACCAAATAAATTTAGAAAAAACGGAATATTTATTGATTGGGGAAAGTCAAGAGAAGGAATTAGAGATAGAAAATGGTACTATCAAAAAACATGAGAACTTTAAATATACTTGGAATCTGTTTTGGAATACACAGGAAGAAGTTCAGTGGATATTAAGAATCGAGTTTTATTAGCATGAAAAGTGATTAAGACATTAAATGGAATAGTATGAGATAGAAGAGTGAGAAATGAAATGAAGAAACTAATTTTTCAAATGCTTTTAGAGAGTGTCATGACATATGAGTGTCAAAGTTGGACATTAACTGAGAAAGATAAGAAGATAATAAATGCAACAGTAATGGATTTTTGGAGAAGTGTGAGAGTTTCAAAATAACAAAGAATAAGGAATGAGAAAATAAAAGAAATATTAGTAATATAAGACTCTACAGTAGAAAGAATAGAGAGATGAATATTACAATGGTATGGATATGTGAAAAGGATGGAGGAAGGAAGTTAACCAATAAGACCACTTGAATGGTCTCCACCAAGAAGGAGAAAAAGAGAAAGATCCCAAATCATGGAGAAGTGGGTTAGGACTGTTGATGGAGGTAAGAGGGTTGAAGGATGATGTATGGAAGAAAAGAGAAGAATGAAAATCGAGGACCAGCATTCGAAACTAGTTGGAAAAGCTGGATAAAATTAAATAAAAATAATGGCAATGAAGAAATTATTGGAATGCTATCAATAATCTAGCCTGTTCTGTGAGTAAATTGCTTGCCAACATTTATTTACTTGCAAGTAATGTAAAGGCAGATAGATGGGAAAGAACCCCCAAAGATTTTGGTGCTCTGGACAGCCGCTCAGCCTATCATCCTACCTCTGTGTCTTCAAATTGTCCTATCCACCACCATTCCCTCACTTTGAGGTTTCATTCCTAATTGATTGTTTAATTCTCAGTTCATTCCTTCCATATTCTATATTAACCTGCTTCCATCTCCTCTTCCATCTTTGGTATAACCCTGGGCTTATTTATTTTGTTTGAGATTATCTTTACTATCATGTATTTCTGTGGTACATGTTTTCATAACATCTTTATTGGCCTCAACAATCTTGTGCCTATCAGCATTTCCCAATGATTGCCTTACAGTCTCCTGATAATCTTTCCCCTTTCTTCCCTTGAGGTTTCTAAATTCCATTTTAGTACTCAATTCCATCTTATTATTTTTTTAAATTTCAGACAAGTCTTCATGACCATCAAATTGTCTGCATCTGTCTCTGGAAAATTGTGAGAGTTCAAAACATTGTTTCAATGTCTTTGTTTGGCCATATTATAATCAATGTAATGCATTTGTATGTCCCCAGACATTTTCTAAGTATACCTTCACCTGTTATGATGCTAATACTACATATTTGTAACCATCAGCTTCTTTCTTTTACAAAAATTTATCAAATTTCCCTCCCTTCATTTATCCTTTTTAGTCCAAATTACCTGACCTAGCAACCACCAGTACCTTGCTCCACTAGAGCAGTGATAGTCAACCAGGGTGCATGATGCACCCCAGGGTGAATGAGATTTTTCCAAGGGTACATGGAACTGACAGGATGCATGAGGGGGTACATGACATGAATGGTGTGCATTCATTGAAAGATGTTCAATTAATAGTGTTCATTAAATGGTGTTCGACAAAAATATTATTCATTAATTGAGATTTTTTGTTTAGCTTTAAAATTTAGATTAGATAGTTCTTCGATCTTTACTTCTTACACTATTATAACAAGTAGCTTTTTTATTTTATGTATAAAATGTGTGCTATTATTTGTATTTTATTTTTGCCTCTTAACGTTTAAATTTAAATATAATGTGTGGGTACAAATAAAGTTTGGTGAAAATGATTTTTACGGACAATATGGAAAAAATTACGGACAACCAAACTTTTTTACAGGCATTTTTTGCGTAATATTATGATGTATTAAAAATACACAAGTGAACAATATTCAATACTGCCATTCATGCATCACAACAGAAATGTTATTTACATTAGTTTAATGCACTTTTTGGCTTAGGGAAAAAGGAAATTTCGGATGTGTTCAGTAAAAATTCTTGGAACACAAATGCTACCTGATTTTTCATTCAGAGCATTTTGTTTTATATTTTTAATTTGTGCCCATTGAAAAAGAAAGGTTGCTTTGCTTTTACAAATATAACCAAAATGAGAATATATAAGATAAACATTTTTCATATCAGTGGTATTCAACCTAAAGTACGAATATCCCTGGGGATACGCGAGATCTTTCAAATAGGTATGATATTAAGGATATCTAATGTAAAAAAATAGGAAGCAAAATCTAATAATTATCTCACCCATAAAATATACATAAACCATATAATTAGAAGTACATATATATTTGTAGACTATCCAATTATAACCGAGTTTGTTAACTTTAAAATATACGAGAGGACACGAATTTCATCAAAAATATTTTAAGAGGTACACTGAATACCACTGCTATAAACCTCTGGAAATTTCTTAGCATTTTTATGGACATCTAAATATTTTTATGGAGATGTCCAATTTTTGCTCTTTTTTAAGGATGGTTGGCAACCCTGTTTGGTATTCACACTATGTGAGTGTGTGTAATGTGTTAATTCTGAAAATGCACATTCTATTAAAAGTTCATCTAATTTTTTTTATTATAATTGCAATTTCATTCTTAAATTTAAAAAATTTAACAACTGTTATTAATGGATTTATAAGCAAATATAACTAATTTTTTGCATAATCCCATTCACTTCCTTTCCTACATTTATTAGGAGATTCCATCCTGCCATGTCGCTCTGGTAGTGCAATACTTTCCTGTTAGAAGAACGACAGAAGACTGCGGGAAAAGTGTACACATTGGGGTGATGCTCATGGGAAGGGATGGTCCCGTTCAAAGCAAATATTCTCAGAAAGGATGATTCCTTGAATGTGATCGTACTGTGCCTTTAATGTGATCACTATTATGAGTACTCCTATTCAAACACATGGGAGAATATTTGACTGGACCGAGAAGGGAGCATGACTGGAGTGTGACTGTCCTTATGCTGTGAATCAAGCTTTACTGTCTCAATTCTCATATGAGTAATATATAGGTATCATCATTTAAAAAATCTCCCTCTTCTTTCCACCTGATTTCATACAAGCCTTCTCATAATAAAATGATAAAACACACACACACACACACACACACATATATATATATATATATATATATATATATATATATATATATATATATATATATATATATATATATATATAAACACACACGTTGGTACAAGAACAGTGAAGATGATGTAAACAGATTAAGTATGAATATGAACTCAGTTTTCATCTACATTTCAGCACAGTTTGAACAAAAACTGCAAAATATAATTAAATTCATTTTATTTTGGATGTGGTAAAATGCCCACACTTGATATAAAAGGATATTATGTGATATCATCCCTATATATATACTTATGTTGATGGTAGGTCATTCTTCTTATTAGGACAATAAAATTATAGATGTTAATAGATTGTAGCATTCAACTAAAGTGCTTTGTAATTTTATAGATTTTTTATTGGTATTTTACATCAGTTTGGAGGAATATTTGGATGTTTCTTCTGTTTAAGATAATCACAGATAAAGTAAATGTCAACAATAATAGAACAATATTGGTGTTGGAGTAGCTGCCTTTATGGAATACCTTGACCTGAGATAGTCAGTCTGGGCTGGAAAAGCTTCAACCTTAATGTACATCAGCTATCATAGGGTCCCTGGCAATGACTGCATAAAGTTTCACCTTATCAGCATCAACTGAATTAAAAAAACCTAGAGGAATTGAGGGATGAAAGATGTGTGCAGTTGGATCCGCTATTGAGTGGCATTATGACGATGTAGCATCTCTATCTTCAGAGTCAGGTGGGTGAAAAAACAATTAGTAATGTATGTAATCACAGGCTGGGATCTAATGATAGTTCAAGGTGATAAGATACATATATGTCAGCTACTGACAAGATTATGGGGATTCTTCATTTATCACTACTTCTTCACATACTAAATTATTTCCATTCAGTAATATTTCAAAGACTCATCATCCAATGCAATTGACCAATCAAACCATTATTTGGAAATTACTGACTGTGCCATGCCAAAATAAAACTTTATTGCTGATTTCTAACCAACCTGAGAGCTAGGATATCCAGCAAAAATTTTGATGCATATGATCATAACCATTTAAAGAATATTTGTAATCATATGAGTATTTTTTTATTTAAATCACTAATAATAATGCATTACCAACATATGCAAGTGTTATAGTTATAGGTAAAATTTTAGAGAAGAAGATTCCATTTAAAGCTATTTGCAAATATACTGGTTATTACCTATACCAAAATGATTAAATGAGAGTTAAAATTCTTTTAAATTTTAATTTTTTTATTGACCTGCCATCAATTTTCAATAGTAGTGTTACATTAATTTTATTTTGGAATGGGCAGAATCAAATGGAAATAGACTTTTTCTATTAAGGAAGACATTGTCATCATCACACCATCTTTTCATTTCAGCAACTGCTTCCTGGAGACAAAATTGACCACTAGGATTAACAATGAGATGATTAGTATCATCAGCAAACATATGAAGATTACCACTTCTAAGATGGAGGGAGATCATTATCATATAGGAGGAACAACTAGGGGTTCAGGATAGGTCCTAGAGAGATATCTCTACTGACTATCTGAAGGTCAGAGGAGTATTTTCCACCATCAGTTGCAGAGTAGATGGTTACGGCATTTCCAGCCTGTAAGAAAGGATTCAATCTGGCTATTAGCAATCCCTGAAAAGCCATAGGCTTTCAGTTTGTTCAAGGGAATCACATGATTGACTGAATTGAAGGCCTTAGATAAATCATCTCAACTGCTTATGGCGTAATCTTGTGGAATAATTCCATAATATGAAATGACAACACTAATTTTCCACAATAGGTTATAATTTCATGACCTAGGTGTGAATGCTTAGCATCATTATCATTTTAACAATTAGTTGAGGAATCCATTGTTTTAATGCAGTATGTTCGTTTTCCTTCTGTGATTAATTTTGAGAAGTTTTTCTAGTTTTAAGGTAATTCATCTTTCCATAGCAAGCTTTATATTTATAAAAAAATAATTTCAGCCTAACAGACTCAGGTCAAAATTCATTTGTTACCCAGGGATTGCTTCTTTTTGGGGCTTTGGTGGCATTGATGAGCTTGAGTGGGAAAGACTCATTGAAGTGACAGTTGAATAAGGCTGAAAAGTGATAAAATAGCTCATCAAATGAGGTAGCAATAAAAATGTTAGCGCAGTCCGTAGGTTTCAAGAGAGAAAGTAATTTTTCACATGCAGCAGGAGTCTAATATCATATTGAAAGAAACCCGTTATGACTGAGGTTGCAGATTTGGTTGTTGAGAGGAACGTTCAGATGGATGAGTAAGGCTTCAGTGCATGAGGAAGAATTACTAGTAACTCTATATGACAAGGCAGTGGATGGAGTTTGGTTATATGGGCTAAGCATATCAATCAGTGTCAGTGGGGATCTTACATCACTATTAAAAAAAGGTTAACATTAAAGTCACCACAAACAATAAGAAAAACACATTTCCTTTCAACAATATCAAGGACCCAGGCATAATAGCATCAATGGTTCCAATGGTTCAATCAAACCTGAACCCAGAGCTTAAGGGGGGAGCAAATCTTTTTTTAGGTCTAAGAAGCACTTTTCAGAAATGTAATTTATCTTTGCAGTAATGCAGACAAAACATTTCCTCTGTGTCGGTGTGGAACATCTGCTGAAGAATTGTCAAAAGTATGAATTTTTTGTACAAAATCACCTTATTCCCAATTCTGAATTCTAACAATGACTGGTATTGTATCAAAACTGCTCCAGTATGGAAAATAGGACCTCGGCAAAACTACTGCTTTGTTAAAAGATGCATACAATAATTGGAAACTGTATAAGAATAGTTTCAACTCTTTGCTTCAAAGTGTTACAGACATGGCTAAAAGTTGGTACATCAAACCTGAATTTCAGAAAGTGAAAAGACTTCAAATCATAAGACATGTAGACAAGCTTGCAAATTACAGCAGATTGAATGAGTCTGGGGAATTATTTGAGATCAGTGTTTCTTATAAATTGCTTGATGTAATTCTAATGCAACTAAGGGAACATTTTCATGGGCTACACAGTGTTGTAAATATGTTTAGCTGTTTGCTGCCCCAAAAAATGCTCTCATATACAGATGATGAACTATTTAATGCTGCAACCAACATAGCAAAAGTCTACCCTGATGATCTTACACCAGATATAGGCTCTCAAATTGCATCTTTCCAGTCCAGCTTTAAAACTCAAAGTCATCAATTTCATTCATTATATAATTTAGCATATACATATGCTAATTTTAGAAAATTTTGTATGAGCTTCAACATTTCCAGACATATGTATGGCTTGTTTAATATTTCTTACATTTCCTGTTACTGTTGCTACATCGGAATTAGCCTACTTTCCAGAATGGAAATAGGCTTATAGTTTCATCATTATGTCTATCTGTCTGTCTCCCCCTATTAACTTCTGAACCAATAGACCAATTTTCATGACATTTGGTTGAAATCTCTTGTTACCAGGGTCAAGCTCCCGATAATAGATTTGTTGTGAAGATTGATAGTCACAGATTTGATTCCAGAGACCATCTTTTCCATTTGTTATACATGGAAAATCTGAAATCCATTGTGCAGGGTAATTTTCTCTTGCATATTAATATATCTTAGAATTGTAATATCGAAGCAGGATTTGTACTATTTTCTGAGGAAAGGAATGAAGATTTTTTTATCGTAGAATGTTACTAAATTGCAGAAAGAAAAGCCCGCATGGAAAACTTTTCTAAATACACCATACATTCTTAAAAAATTTCATGTAAAATGAATTCATGTTCGTCAGACATGAATTTCTCATAAGAAATAATTTAAATAGGGGAGGATGTGTTCCAGCATCCTAACCTAATTGATATATTTTTAATTTTATTCCTTCATTATGGTTATACTTTGGTTAATGCTTTGTGTTTATTATTTGTTTATGTATGTTTCATACATGTAACTCATTTTTACAGAAAAGATACAATGATAACATGGATGGTTCATAGCGTTGCTTCATTAAGATCTGTATGACAAATGATATCACATGTTTGTTCATTGTTCTAATAGCACTTAAGTAAATCTAGTTTTTGCTCTAGTGATATAACGTTTCTCGGTTTCTTACTTCCACCACCAATAAAATGTGAACTATAAACTCCAGCATATTTTTCGATGTACACGAAATAATCCCCTATTTGTATTTTCAATAAAATAGTAACTATATTATGGATGGAGATTTAATCGCATGGGTGAATGCACTAGTTCATGGAGTTACCACTAGTGGGCATATGAGTCATGTGTAACTGGCATGAAAGTGGAGAGCACCCTCCCACCAGTATACACAAGATGGCAGAGAAGGGAAGACTTAATGTTGAGCAGAGAGCTCAAACTATTTTTTTCTTTGCAAAAGCAAAAAGTGTAATTGCAACACAAAGATGTTTTCGAGCTCGTTTTGAGACCCGGTGGGCTCCTTCACCAAAAACCATCTGCAGGCTCCATCAACACTTTAAACAGAACGGTTCGGTTTTGGAACCAAATCGTGGACATGCTGCAAGTGTGCATACCCCTCAGAACATTGATGGTGTCACAGTTGCAATGCAAAGAAGTCTGAGAAAATCAACAAGGAAGGCCTCAGCAGAATTAGAGGTAACCAAAACTTCTGTACCGCGAATGTTGTGGTTAGATTTGCATCTGTACCCTTACAAAATGATGGTGCTGCATGAAATTACTGGAGTTTGCTGTGTGGACTAAAGATGAAGAAGCCATACTGCACGACCTGTGGTTTTCAGATGAGGCACATTTCCACTTGGACAAAGCAGTGAACAAGCAGAATGTGTGGTTCTGGACTTCAGAAAATCCACATTTGCTAACCGAGAGAATGCATCATGCACCCAAGATTGAAGTGTGGGCTGCCATCTTAAGCCATGGACTAATCAGACCTTTCTTCTTTGACCAAACTGTGAACAGCAAACAATACCTGAGCATGTTGCACAACAATTTTGTGCCTCAGCTTGTTGCCACTGGTTTGCCATTAATCACACAATGGTTTATGCAAGATTGAGCCACATCGCATACAGCAAACATTGTCTTGGACTTCCTGCATGATGTTTTTGGTCCATGCCTCATTTCTCATCGGTATCCTGATCATCATGCATGTGGTCTCCCAACAGTCCAGACATCAATCCATGTGACTTCTTTCTTTGGGTATTCTTTAAGGAGAAACTATTTCCAAGAAATCCAGACTTGCTTATGCAGCTCAGGGCTATGGTTGTTCAACTGTGCAGGAAATTACAGAAGACATGTGCCGATGAGTGATTACAAACATAGCCGTATGTCTTTTGGAAGTTGTATGCCAAAATGGCAGTCATATTGAATATGTAATCCATAAATGATAATTCTCCATGAAATCTTGCTTGTATACTTACACTGATTTATACCATTATGTTGGTATTAAAGTTTCTGTTTGAGCTTTTAATAGGGGATCATTTCATCGGCCACCCTGTAGATGATCACCATTTTGAATCAGCTGCTCAACTGTCCACCATTTATTGAGCAGATGTTATTTAGAAGGTTTGTAAAATGATAATTTTAAACAACAAGTAACTAAGAATTAAACATTTATGCTTTAAGACATGAAATGATTTTTCAAAAGATTACAACATTCAATCTATAGAAAATTACAACAACGTCCATAGGAAACTTTAAACACATTCAAGAATGGTATTTTTCTACATTACAGTTTGAAAATCATGAAATCCCTTTCCTTCTGCATCAGACTCATAGAAATTGTCAAATTCATCCTCTTGATCAGATTTTATAATAATGGGCTCATTGTCATCCGCTATTAATGAAGAGCAGGGCTAAAGCTTGTTTCTGCTTTCTAGACCTTTTTCACTATTGCAGAGAAGTCATGGAGTAATCGTGTTAAACTGAACAACCAGTCATTTTAGTTGAAAACCAGCCCTACTTTAAAAATCGTGTTGGTAGAATTCGTGTTAGCCAGGGACTGGGTATACATAGTAAATTAATAAGGTGATAGATAATATATATGTAAGTATTTCTGTAATAGATGTATTTGTAATATTATTTACAATTAATTCAAAAATGATTTCATTATATTTTTATTTATAAAAACCCAATTTAAAAATTGCATTTTATCAAAAGCATCTCATCAAAAAACTTTTAAAAAAAAAAAAAGTCTTGAAACAAGGGACCGGCATCACCTTGCTATGCCAGCAGATGAAAGACAATGTGTATGAAAGCAACCGAGAATAAGACTTGAAGGAAAATATTTGTCAAACAATTTCAAGCACCACCATCGAAGAGCTGAGACATGCCCAGCAGCATCTTTAATGGCTGGTTCATACTAGAGCAATGTTTCTCAACTGGTGAGATGCATTCCTCTTGTGGGACGTGAAGTTTCGAAGATAATATTATTGAAACTTTTTTCAACAAAATTACTTAAATAGTTATGGATCTTAAAAATTCCTATTCATGATTAATATATTACTGAAATGCAGTTGTTGTAAAAATCCACTTCTTGGAAAAGGTGGGGTTTGTTTTTATCATGGTGGGACCAAGGATATTTGACAAAATGGTTGATGGGATGCAAGATGCAAAAGATTGAGTACCACTGCACTAGAGGACAGGTTGCAGTCAGGTCATGGTCAGGTCATTTCAGCCTAAATATAGATATCCTATTTTCAATAGAAATTCTATGGGAAAGGAAAAACACTGTTCACACCCGTAGGGTAGGTTGTGGTCAGGACACCTTGGATTGCTCAGGGAGGCAACTTTTGTCCCAAGACCTAACCTTGCCCTAGCCTCTTTGGTTGCTATCAGCAATCCTTGGTAATAGCCGAAGTGAGTTGGAATCTTTCTGGTAGTTAGGGGACACCCATAAACTACGTCATGCTCTAGACAGACAGACAAATGACTTTATTTAGGGCGAAATTGAGACTATATAGTCCCTTCTTACATTTAACCCTTTCGTCATATAATTAGTTACAATATTTACATATTAAAAGAAATTAAATTACATAAAAATTACAGTAAAATATATACAAATTACAAGTTAATTATATATTGGTTAATAGATGACAGAGTATTACCAAAGAATATTGTTAGTTTTGTGGGTCAAAAAAACTGTGTATGAGTTATATTTTAACACAGAAAAAATTTCCCACTGTAAAAAACAGCGAAAAATTCCTAAATACTTCAGAGAAAGAGAAAAAAACAATTTGATAAAGAGAGAAAAAATCATTTATAAATACATACATTATCCATACAAGAGAGGGGGTGAGTGGGAAATAGGGATTGCAGGGTAAGATATGCCTGGGAGATTACATCGTAATTATGATACAGGAAAGTAATGTAAAATAAAATTATGAGTTTATGCCTAATAAGTGCATCCTTGTGACTACCTGAAAGAGAAGATAGGGGTTCAATGCATGGAGAGTGAGAGGAGATACTTGTAATACAAGTGTTTAAATGTGCCTAGAGATAGAGAGTTTTTTTATTAATGTTGTAAGGTCATTCCAGAGTTTGCAAGCAGTGACGATAAAGGATTTGTTGTAAATTTCTATTCTATGAAGGGGCATTAGTAATTTATTACATCCTCTGGTATTGCATTGGTGAACTGTATTAATGGTGGCAAACTGAGAAGAAAGATAGCAAGGGATGTGAGAGGAGGTGAAGGTTTCTTCTGGATTCAAGTTTTAGCCAGGAGAGTCGATGGAAGTATTCTGAGACATGGTCAGATTTTTTAAGATTAAAGATGAATCTCATGCAGGCATTATGAGAACGTTGTAGCTTAATCGCGAGATCCTTTGATAAGTCCTGGTATACAGTATCACAATAGTCGAAGTGAGGAAGAATTAGAGAGGTCACTAGCTGTATTTTTAGCGAAGAGGGAAGGATGTTAGTGAGAGGCCTTAGAGTGTGTAAGGAAGAGTTTACCGTCTTGCAGATTTATTATATGATTATTCCAGGTTAGCATTTCATTCATTAGAATACCAAGATTTTTTATGATTTTGCAATAGGAATAACTGAGCCATTCAAAGACAGAGGAACTGATTCCGCAAGGTTTATAGAAGCCAGTGGTTTTGAAGAACCGATTAAAATGGCCTGAGATTTCAAGGGATTTATGTTCAGAAGATTATTATAGCTCCATTCTTGGAGTTGAGCCAAGTCATGGTTTATGTTGGCAATGGAAAGAGATAAGTTATTTGGTTTGGTGTCTAAGTATATTTGGAGATCATCGGCGTACAGATGATGCTTGGAGTAAGTTAAATATTGAGAACAATCATTAATAAATAGAGAGAACAATAGGGGACCTAAAATTGAGCCCTGCGGAACGGCTTGGTTAACATTAAGCCATGAGGACGAGGAGTCGTTGGAGATGACTTTTTGGAAACGGTCGTTAAGGTACGAAGAGAACCAATCTATTGAAGGTGAAGAGAATCGCATGCAGCAGAGTTTTGCTATGAGTATGTCTTTGTCTACTGAGTCGAACGCTTTGCTAAAGTCAGGCAACACTAGTACTGTAAATTTTCTGTCATCCATGTGTCTGCGTATATCATCGGTGATTTTAATTAGCGCAGTGGTGGTGCTATGTGACTTCCAAAAACCAGATTGATGGGAGTAAAGTAGATTATTTGCGTTGAGAAAATCTGTTATTTGTTCATGTGCAAGTCGCTCAAGAGCTTTTGATAAAGTGGGAAGGAAGCTAATCGGCTGATAGTCATTGTTTTCGGAGAGAGATTTCTTCGGGATTGGGCGGACTAACGCGCGTTTCCATTTCGATGGAAATTTTCCCTGTAATAAGGAGTGGTTGAAAATGCTAGTGAGCGCTGGGAGTATTAGATGTATTAATTTGTTTATGATCATGATAAGAATACCATCAGCACCCTGGGCTTTTGTTTTGATTCTGCGTATTGCTGAAAGTACATTAAATTGCGAAACAACTTTAAAGTGGAATTGTGGAAAACCGGAAGACTCATTCGCTTTTACCGTAGGACTACTAATGACTTTGCGTTTTCGTTCTGTGTCGATTGTTGTTGGGTTAGTCGAGAAGCTCTTATTAAGGGAGTCTAGTGATATGTTTGGTGGTAAGGAAGAATCCTTGTGCTTACCAATACCGAGGTTTCGCAGGTTGTTCCATAGGGCGGATGTTGTTACATTGGAACCTGATATAAAATAAGCAAATTTTATTTTGGCATTTCTAATCTGCTGCTTGGTTTTGTTTCTAATACTTTTGTAGGCATTGAACGTATTAGGGCATTTATTTGATTTGAAGAGACGGAAAATTGAATCGCATCGTGCCATCAATAGTTTTAAGTCGGTCGTTATCCACGGGGCGCGAGGTTTAGAGACACTGTGATTTTGATGGCGCGTATTTATCGAGTAAATGTAAAGGAAAAGTGTTATGTGAGTCAACTTTTGCGTCTATGTCGTCAGCATATTCAATGGTGTGCCACGGAAGACGCGCCGCTTCGGCAGTTAGACTATCATAATCAAAGTTTTTAAAATTTCGTTTAGAGATGAATTTCTGCTTAAATTTTGGAGAGTTTGGGGAGTAGACTAGAAAAATTAAGTCATGGGATGAAATTCCCGGGGCAGGTAGTTGACCATGGGTGCAAACTTTATCTGGGTTGGCGGTAACTAATATATCAATCCAAGTGAAAGAGTTTTTGGTGTTATTTGTTGGTTTTAATGGTAGTATGCTAAGGTTGTGCGATGTAAAAGAGTTTTTAAAAAAGACTGCATAGGAAGAGCTTGAGGCGAAATTGGCATTAAAGTCACCAGATATGATTGTGTTCATAATCTTGTCTTAAGTTGGCGATGGTCTCGTCAATTTCAGATAGATGACCAATTTTAGGAGGACGATAAACGATTCCTAACAGAATTTTTTTTGAATTGACGACTACTTCAAAGAAGAGATATTCAGGTCTCCGGAAGTATTGAGCGTCGCTAGTGGCGATTACTTTGCAAGCAAGGTCTTTACGGATGTAGATTCCTACTCCCCCTCCTCCTTTCCCTATCCTATCATTGCGAAACAAGTTATAGCCGGGTATTTCTACAGAAGAGTTCGAGATAGTGGGTTTCAGCCACGTCTCGGAAATGGTAATAGCATGTAGATCGTTGGGCGGAAGTAGTGAGCGCAGTTCGTCGAAGTGGGGGACAAGGCTTTGGGCGTTAAGATAGATAAGTTGATAGGATCGAGCAAAAGGTTCTTTTGCTAGAAGAGAATTAGTTGGGACTGGTATGGGTAGGGGAATGCCATTATAGGGCGGGGGCGGACGGTTGGTGGTAAGATGAGGAGTGTGATAATGAGTTCGTCTGTGGATGGTTGGTCTGACCTGTGGGAAAAATTCAGGGGCATTAGGGTTTGGGTATGGCACCCTGTTGTGTGACGGGAGAAAGGCTGGTGCATATGGGTTAAGAGTAAAATTAGGCTGAAGAGAAGTTTTGGAGGAAGGCTCAATGACAAACATTTTGCGGTGTGGTCGAATAATCTAGGCAGCAAAGTGCAGTGGATGATTCAGGTAAAGAGGTGGTTGAGAAGGGCCACGAAAAGGTGATTAATGGAAACAGGAAAGAGCACACATAGAGGAGAAGTAATGCTACAGTATATGCTAATGACTAAGTAACAATAATAGAAATGCCAATTAATTATTAAGAAATAATAAATGAGACACCACACTAAAGCAGCGCAGGTAGAGCAAGATAGAAGCAGAGATGAAATGAAGCAATCGAGGGGAGCACTTGGTAGGAATTAAACACGAAGGAACTAATCGGATAAAGAGCACTGCATTGGAAATGGACGCTACGATTGACTAAGGGGAATGCGAGGAAATTACACTTTAAACTAGATTGGCGGGAATGAAGAAGCACTGAAGGTGGAACTAAATCACGGATTTAATGAGAAAAGCACAGAACCGCGAAACACAGAAAACCACTAAATAGGATTTGCACCGACACTAAGGGCTATTTCTACACAGGGGAAAAGAAGCACTAAAACAGTGGGAAACACTAAAATAAACGCAGCACAAAAAACTAAGAGAGAGCCCGAAAAGGAGAAATTTTATGCACCGGAACCACTTGGAAATAAACATTAGGGAGAGGGGATTACACTAAAAACTTTCGACGTGGAGGACACTGTGGGGAGGGGATGGCAGGCGAGACGGGAACGGGGATGGCAGACGTCACGGGAACAGGGAGAGCAGGCGGCACGGGAACGGGGATGGCAGGCCGAGGTCGATTTAAGGAGTAGGCACCGGCATGATATCTCTTTAACGAAGGACTTTAAGCAAAAGTAGCGAGAACGCTCAAATGCAAGATAATCACAGAAAGCCATCCTCCTACATAATTTAGGGTTTCCCTGATGCGGTTGATGTAAGTTGGAGTGCATTCAGCTCTCTCAGGTGAGATATGACGGCACGGACGCCGTTTTGCCGCAGTATGACTACTTTGCCATCTTGCGTCCACACATTACCGAAGCCAGCTAGTTTTTTTGCTTCGATGAGGAGCTTGAGTCTGGTGGTGGTGAGAGACTCGGTGATGGTGACACCGAAGATTTTTAGCGATTTTTTATTTCGCCATACGTTATCCCTATCTTGATAACGGAGGAACCTCACAATCATGGGTCAAGGCCTGAAGAAATTCTTCTTCCCGATACGGTGGGCACGGGACATCATGAACGGACTGACATTTACTTTTAAGGTGGACTTTAGAAAATTACCAACGACAGCCAGTCCGTTTTCTCCGTCCTTTTCGGGGATCCCATTTATGAGGAGACAGTTTCGGCGGCTATATTGCTCCAGGTCGTCGAGCCTCTCGTCAACGTTTATAATGTGATCCTCTCTCTGGCTGACTTTAGATTTCACGGACGAAATCTCCTTCATAAGCTGTTCGCGCAAACTTTTAAATTCCGTTTCCAGCTTAGTGAGACTCTCAGTACGTTGGGAACCGGATAATTGTTTAGCTTCGGGTGGAAGTTGAAAATTTTGTGAGGGATTGCGACGAAAGGATAATATGGTTCTTTGATAACATGACATCTTTATTTTGATGTAAAAATATTTAAAACACATTTGTTACTAAAATTTAATTTTGGAGAATTATTAGCTTACTTTCTTATGAAAAGATAAGCTTATATAATTTCAGAATAGAATTCATTTGAAAATTCTTTTGAGAAAAGGTAGTACAAGAAATAATTTGAAAGTAAATCTAATTTAAATCACTTTTATTTGAGCAAAAGGTAAGAAGTGATTTTTATTTATATTTTATATTCATGATATATTCATTACATTTTCTCTGATGTACTCATTTTATGAATCCAGCGGCAAGATCATGTTTGACACAGAGATTGATGTGTTGTCATGTCCTTCGTGACATCTTCCATGGCATTTGTTGTGTTACAGAAATGTTATTTTTTGATCCAAGGAGAATCTTCATTACACATTGAAGATGGAAAACAACCCACCACACATGTTGTGAGCAGGTCTAACCGCCAGTCATGTCATTGGTCCGTATAAGTTATCTTATACTAGAGCAGACCAATGGAGAGATCATGGGTCAAGTGTGGTTTCAGCAAGATGGTGCACCAGCCCATATCACACTTAATGTTTGTAACTTCCTCTACAAAGCATTCCGAGACCAGTGGATTGATTGGGATTCTGCAACATCCCCATCGCCACTATCATGTTCTTCATACAGTCCTAACTTGACCACGCCTGATAACAGCATGTGGAGAATCATAAAAGGCAAAGAGGCAGCACGTCATAGTCATTACAACACCAACACTGAGTTATGAGCCACCATTACCGAAGCCTTCACCTCTGTAACACCACAGATACCACAGAAAATGTCACGAAGGACCTGGCGATGCCTCAATCTCTGTGTCGAACATGACAGTGCTGCTGGATTCATAAAATACGAGTACACGAGAGCATGGGCATCTGCTGAAAATTATTTAAGGGGGGCAAGGGAATAGGCAAGCTCCCACAATCTTTCCAGTAAGTGGGAGGCAAGGGAATGGGAAAGCTCCCACAGACAGGTTTGGCAGGCTTAATATTTTATTGGTTTGTTTCAAGCATATTGCAGGGGGTCCTGCTTGCTTAAACTCAGAAAAATGGCTGTGTCAATCCCCTGACCTAACCAGACATCAATGGCCCTTGACACATGCCTTATCCAGAGGGGGCAACTACTCCTCTTGGCCTCCCCAGCAGACGCCCATTCATGTGAGAGAATGTAACAAATATATCATGAAAATAAAAGGTGACTTCTCAGACACCCTGTACACCTTTTATATTTTTAAATGAAATAGTTTAATTCATGTAACCTTACTGAGTTTAAATTAATATAATTAAAAAATCAAAAATAAGCATAACTTATATACTGAACTGTACTCAAATAAAATCTAAATTAATGTTTTGTTAGTAAAAAATAAATTCTTTAGTTCATTATATTGAAGGGGTTTGAGAAATTTTTGACAATGTAAAGGGTAGAGGGGGGAATAAATTTTTGTGACACTGTGTGAAGGGGGAAGGGGTTACAAAAAAGAACAGAAAAAATGTAGGCTTATGTTGCCCTAAGCAGGATAAAATCTTTGCAAGGACTAGAAAATGACAAACTTGATTGTTCAGCACCAATAGGAGAATGTGTATGCAACATATTATTATTCTAATAATATAGTGATTTTTGAAACTCTTATATCGAATTTATAGTTTTTTTTTAATAATTCCGCATAGAGCTTTTGTAGCCATTTTACAGTGGAATATGTTAACAATAACAATAGACGAACACATACATTCATGCCCTAGGTGGAGGAAAACCCACAAAGGCGGAATTAGAACCCGCGACCTTCGAATTGGCAGGCGACGACGTTACCCCACCGCCACCGAGACCGACAAAAAAGAATTTCCGGTACCGGGAATCGAACCCGGGCCTCCCGGGTGAGAGCCGGGTATCCTAACCACTAGACAATACCGGATATGTAATGAAACTAACCATAGAAATGCGTTACCATAATCAAGCAAATTTTCATAATATTAAAATTTAACTTTTGAACCAATGTACAGATTTCCATGGCATTTGGTGGAAATTCTTACTACTGGGGCCAAGTTCTCAAGGATAGTTTTTGTTGCGATGATTGAAAACCCCGGGTTCGATTACGCAAACTATCCTTCCTGTTTGATTTACATGACAAATATGAAATCCATCATGCAGGGTAATTTTCTCTAGCACATTAAAATATCTTTGAATTGTAATATTGGAGCGGGATTTGTGCCATTCTCTAAAATCTGACGATAATTATCTTCTGCTAAAACTTCAAAAGCCAACTTTACAAGCTGGACATTATATTAATGATTTTAAAATTGAAGTTAAATAAATCAATGAAGATTTGTCACCTAGTGAAATGATACGAATTAAGTGCATAATATGTCCAAAATTGAAGTACGTACCCAAATTCAGGCAAATCATGATACAATATTAGGAAAATTATGATTTCAGAAATATCCGAAATTTCAAACATTAAAAATTATGGACTGGAAAATATTTTTAATCTACCGTATCTGCCCGAATATATATATATATATATATATTTTTGTCAAAATCTATCGTGAAAAAAATCACCCTCGGCTTAAATGCGAGCCTGAGGAAAAATTTGGCATCCTCGTACGACGCCATCGCTGAAAAATGTCTTGTTTCCATAGCATACCTCCTATATTCCACTGATAAGGCACTCGATGTCTGAAAAACGCTCCCTTCTTACAGCGATTGCCCGGAGCTGTAATTTAAATTGCTATTGAAGGTTATTTATATATTTTAACACGTAGTTAAAAGTAACTGGGTTCTTATCCAAAGGAAACGGCGGTATATAAAACAATCGAGTTTTAACAACCCACCAGGTTCATAGTATGATTGCACGCTACAGCAAATTCATTTTGATCATAATTTGCAACGAGTTCTTAAGATACCAACACCGGTCTTATTAGAGGTTTTTACAAATTCTGACTTCAGTAAGCTTCTTCAACTCTTTGTTTTAATTGCACTTCTTGGTGCTGCAATCGATTTAAAGTTCAGATGTAGCAGACGTCGTAGCTTTTACGGATCATTTAAATGGCAGGCACGTTAAAGTTAGGAGCCGACAGTATAAAAGAAGTTCATATTAATTTTTCTTGTTTATTTTATATTTTGTTATAGCCATTGTCATTTTTGTATGCATGTTAAAACCCTCTTTCATAGAATGTATTAAAAGTGCGCATACTGACTAGGCAGACGATATCGTCTGCTTAGTCAATTCGCAAAGTTCGATGACGACTTTCGATGCGCAACTGTTTGAATTCCGCTATCATATGATACGTCTGATTCGAAGGTGTGAGCAACGGCGTTAACTGTAATTCATCTGATAATTAACAGCAATAATAATAAAACTTGGAAAATTAAAGTTGCGTATAATAACTAAGTAGACGATAACGCCAAATTCGATGACAGCTTTCGATGCGCAACAGTTTGAATTCCAGTAAGATAAGTAAATATACTTACATTTGATTGTAAGGTGTGAGCAACGGCGTTGACTATATTTATAATTAACAGTAATAATACCTAATAAAACTTTACATGGAACGTATATAATTATATAGATGTAATGTATAATGTATTCTAGGTTGTGCGTGCATGTCTGGTACACTTAAGCATAAAATTTACGAAAATACTTTTTTTGCCAAAAAATGTTGGAAAATTTCGTGGGGTCGGCTTAAATCCGGGGTCGGCTTCTATTCGGGCAGATACGGTATCAACTTTGAATTGGCAAAAATTTTGAGAAACTAAATTTATTGATTTTTTTATTTTTCGAAATTTTGAAATGGAGATCAGCTGACAACCGGAGCGGGAATGGGATGACATTTACAGTTAAGTAACTACTGGAACGGTAATAAGAGCACAGAAAAGGAGATGTGACCGCGGTAACAGGAATGGGACCACGGCAACGGAAACGGAACCACGGGAATGGGACCAAGTGGACGGGAATGGGACAACGAAGACGGGAATGGGATCTCGGGAACTGAAATGAGGCCGCGAGAAATGAAATGGGACCCCAGAACCGGTAATGGGACCACGAAAACTGGAATGGAAGCACGGGAACGGGAATGTGATCGAAGAACGGGAATGGTACCACTGGAAAGGGAATGGGACCGCAAGAATGGGAATACACCGCGGAAACAGAAATGGGATCGCGGGAGCGCGAATTGCACCGAGGGAACGGGAATTGGACCGAGGGAACAGGAATGAGACTTTGGGAACGGGAATGGGACCGGGGGGAACGAGAAAGGAACCGCGAAAACTGGAACAGGACCATGGGAACTAGAAATACAACTATGGGAGAGGGACCGCGGGAGCGTGAATAGGACCATAGAAACAGGAAGGAAACAACAGGAACGGCATGGGACCGCAGGAACGGGAGTGAGATTTCGGAACGGGAATGGAATCGCAGGAGCAGGATCGCGAAAACGGGAACGGAACAGTGGAAACGGGAAATATTGCACGGAAAGGGGAACAAGATCGCGGGAACGGGACCGTTGGAAAGGAAACAACCATGGGAACGGGACAGCGGGAGGAAGACAACGATAGCGGGAACGGGAACAAGCCCCAAGAAACGGGAGAGGGACCGCGGGAACGACATCACGTGGCCGCGTGTGTTGCAACGGGTCCGCGGAAATGTGAACGAAACCACGGGAAAGGGAACGGTAACTGGGCCGCGGGAAGGAAAACGGAACCTCGAAAGCGAAACCGTGGGAACTGGAACGAGACCATGGGAAGGGGAACGAGACCATGGGAACGAGAACGAGCCCTAAGAAGCTGTAACGGGAACAGGATCGCAGAACGGAAACGGGACCGCTGGTGTTAAATATACCCGTGGGAATGAGAACGGAACTGCGGGATTGAAAACTGGAACGAGACCCCGGGAAAGGAAACGGGACCGCGGACATAGCAAGGAGACTGTAGGAACAGGATTGGGACCGAGGGAACCGGAGAACGGAAGAGAGAAAGTAAAGGCAGGAACGTGAATTGGACCTTGAGAATGGGGCAGCGGGATAAGGAATGGGATCGCGGAGACAGAAATAGTACCTCGGGAACTGGAATGGGAGAACGGGAAAGGTAATGAGAACACGAGAATGAGACCGCGGGAAAGGGAACGGAACCAATAAAACGGCAACGGGACCGCCGGAACGGGAGAAAGAGACCGCGAGAATGGGACTACGGGAATGGGGCAGCACGATAGGGAATGTGACCGCGGTGTTTGCAGTGGGACCTCGGAAACTGGAATGGGACTACAGGAAAGGTAATGGGAATGCGAGAACGAGGATAGGACCGCGGGAACTGAAATGAGACCGCGGGTCCTGGAATATGACCGCTGGAACGGAAATAAAACCGTGGGAACGGGAATGGGAACGCAGAAACCAGAATGAGGCAGCAGGAACGGGCATAGAACCGCGAGAACGAGTCCTCTGGAACACTAACGAGACGTCTGACCGGAGCCTCGGAAACAGGAACGGGACAAGTGGAACGGAACCGCGGGAACGGGGACAGAGCAGACGGAAAAGGAACAGGACAGCGAGAACTTGATATCGCTAACGGAAATGGAGTCACAAGAACGAGATTGGGACAGCGGAAACGGGATTGGGACTTTGGGAAAAAATCGGAAGCGGGAACAGGACAGCAGTGACAGGAATGGGATCACAGGAATAAGAAAGAGGCCACAAAAACGAGAACTGGACAACGGGAACGGGATTTTGCTAACGGGAATGGGGTCGCGGGGACGGGAATGGGGCCGCGAAAACGGGAATAGGACCATGAAAACCGGAACGGGACTGCGTGACTCGAAAAGAGAAGACGGTAACGGGAATGAGACCTTGGAAACAAGACGGTGGGTGCGAGAACGAGACCGCGGGAGAGAAAACGGCACCGTTGAAGTTGTAACGGGACCGCTGGAGTTGGAATGGGTCAGCGGGAAAGGGAACGGAACCACGGAAACGGGAATGCTGAAACGACACCGCGGGAAGGGGGACGAGACCTAAGAATCGGGAATGGGACAGCGGAATCGAGAACAGGGCCGAGGGACGGGACCACAGAAATGGGATCACGGAAGCGGGAACGGGACCGCTGGAGTTGTGAACGGGTCCGAGGGAGCGGGAACGGGTCTGCGGGAGAGAAAACAGGAATTGGACCGCGCGAACGGAAACGAGAGCGTGGGAACGGGAATGTTACAGTAGGGGCCGCTGGAACGGGAATGAGATCGCGGGCACGAGAACGAGACAACGAGAACTGGAACGGGACCACAGAAATAGGAAATGGATCACGGGAACGAGACAACAGGAACAAGATCACGCTAACGGGAATGGAGAAACGGGAACGGGAATGGGACCGCGGAAACTGGAATGTAACCATGGGAACGGAAATGGGACCGCTATAACGTGAAGTGGACCGTGAGAACGGGAATTAGACCAGATAATCAGGAATAGGCCTGCGGGAACGGGAATGAAGCAACGAAAATTGCACTTCGGGAATCGGACAGCGAAAATGCGAACGGGATTGTGGGAGCGGGAACATGATTGGGGGAGCGTGATGGTGACCAAAGAAGGGAAACGATTTTGCAGGTATGGGGATGGAACAACGAGAACGTAAACGGAACCACGGGAACGGGATCGCTGTAGTAGAACTGACCGCTGAAGTTGAAACAGGCCCATGGTAACTGGAACGCGACTTCGGGAAAGTGACCGAGAACGGGACCGCGGGATTGATCGGAAAAGGGACCGCGGCATCGTGAATAGGACCGATTTGGAACAAGATTGAAGCCTCGTGAGCGGAAACTGGACAGCGGGACAGAAAATGGAAGTACGGAAACGGTTCCACGGGTATGGGACCACGGAAACGGAAATGGGGCCACGAAAATCGGAATGAAACCAAGGGGACAACAAAGACTGGAATGTAACCTCTGGAGCGAGAATGAGACCACGGGAATAGTAATGGTGCCTGGGAACGGGAATGTGACCTCGAGTACATAAATTTAACTCCTGAAACGGGAATAGGACCGCGGGAACGTGAATGGGTCGATGTAAACGTTAATGGGACATGCGGGAACGGGAGTGGGATAACGGGAATGGGATGATGGGAATGGGAAGACGGGAATGGGGCGGCGGAAACGTGATTTGGTCCGTGGGAACGGGAATAGGACGACTTTCACGGTAATTGAACAAATCTGCGGGTGCTGGAATGGTACTCCTGGATTGAAAATGGAACCACAGGAATTTGACTACTCAAATGGCAATTGGTACATGAACAACCGCGCCAAAATCCTGAAATAATAATATTAACACATAGGTACCATCCAAGGTACAGTGCTTCCTGACCGTAAGGTAAGGTGCACTCAACCTGGGTATGTGTAATATTTCCCCCAGGGGGATATAATATACTAGATCCGAACCGTCGATATATATATATAAACTTAAGGAAAAGAAAAGGAAGTGATGAGGGTGGCAACAAGGTGTTGAGGGAAGCCCAGCGGACACTTACCAAGTTGACAGGCTGCTGGGGGCGTCGAAGAGACGTAAAACACACGAACACAATAAAACACGCAAGCTTATCGGGTCTATGCCCTTTCAGCGAAAGAGTATATATATATATATATATATATATATATATATATATATATATATATATATATATATATGAAGATATTGTAATTGATTTGGAGTGTAATTGTAATGTGAATTAAAATTTGAAGTATAATCATGGTGATAAAACCTAAAAGACCAAACTGGGTTGCTATACTACCTTTAACCGTTCTTTAATAAATTCAAAGTGTGTTCATACTGACCCAAAATCCAATTTTAAAAGTAAATTTTCTGAATTATTTAAAAGTCAAAATTGAATATTTTTCCTTAACAACAACCTATACAACTTAGCAATTTGTGTAAAAATAACTTTTGAGAATTAGGAATAAAAACCTTGCGAATTAGAATGCAAGGAACTGCAAAGATATAAACCTTTATATGTACAGTGATAGCTGCCCGGGTACAGTGAAACATGCCTAGTCAAGAGCAACTGGTCAAGTGAATGCTACCTATAGGTACCAGCACTGTACAATGCTTCGTACCGATCAAAGTGGTCGGTGCCTCCTACACCGGCACCCATTGCGTAACTCGAAATTTGCGTAAGTCGAAATTTACTACGGAAAGTACAGCAGAGGTGGGGAAATTATGGCGTGCGGGCCGGATCCAGTCCACGAAGGTGTTTATTCGGCTCGCAAAGCTGTTTCGAAAAAGCGATCTCTGAAAATAAAAGTATGTACGTATAATTTACTGCATCAGTACGGTACAAGTACTCGGTTAAAATAGAGGCAGGTAAACGCAGTGGATAATGTGAGTATAGAATACTAGTAGTTGGTGCTTGCATTCTGCAAGCATATCATCTCAACATAAAAAAACATTCATTTTTCATATTTCATCATTACAAATATTTTTTTAATTCTAAATATTTCACCTCCGGAGCGATTTTCGTTTTTCGCATGTGCAAAAATAATAGACTAAAACAATCCCAAAACTTTGCAATTTTAAGAATTTTATACATTCTCCATTATGGGGTACTAATGCTACACATTTCTACCAAATTTTAAAGTTGAAGTGCTTCTAGAAGTGAAATAATATTTTTCCAATTGTTTAAATTTTGAACATTTTTAACGGCCGCCGCAATATGTTTATGGTGAGATTTAAATGTTTATTTGTTCAAATGCACTACTCTGTACATAACTTGAAAATTTCAGCTTCCTAGCTCATCCCAAAATGTCTAAACAGTTATCTATTTGTTTAAACTTTAAGAATTTATAACTGCCAAACAAATTAAAATATCGAAATTTGTATAATCTCTATTTCTTTTTTTAAGAATTCTACTTATAAAAAAATTTCAACTCTGTAGCACATTTGTAAATACATAAACCTTCACCTATATGTATGTTATATCCTCCTACTCCTCTGTAAGAAACATCTATATAGAATGATAGGAGGATACTAATGTTTAGGCCCTTCCAAATAGGCTGGAGATTCGAAATTTTTTTCCTAGGTGGCATTTTGCGCAAAATCGACTATAAAAAACGAAAATCAGGAAAAGTTCAACAATGCGGCCGCGAGAAAATCCGTAATTGTTTAAACAAATTTTGAAGGTTTATGTATTTTCGAATGTGCTACAGAGCTGAAAAACGATTATTGATGCCTAGCTAGGTCGAGGGATTAATTTTTCTAAGGTTAGGTTTGCTTGAAACAAACCACTAAAATATTAAGCCCACCAAACCCGACTGTGAGAGCTTGCCAATCCCCTTGCCCTCCTGGAAAGGTTCCAGCGGACACCTATGTTTTATAGCAATGGGTAGTGATAGTTAGGGCCTCCCCGAAGTCCCCTCAGTAGTCATTAAAATCCTCTTAATCGCCTTTAATAGAAGCCTTACAGGTTTTATGAGTTGTGCAGAAAGGAAGATTTGCTGAGTGCCGTTTTTTTAGCCTACTTTCCAAAACAATGGAATGTAATCTTATGAGATCGCCCGGGTGTCCGTATGTGTTTGTGTGTGTCCCTAACATCTCCTTCATGAATGAACGGATTTAAACTAAATTTGGTACGTACTTATAATCTTCACATAAATTAAGGACCAAAATGACATAGTTGGACCGAATCGACCAAGCAGGGGTGCCACAATTGCAAAGTTAAACTTTTTGGTAATTATGAATTTGGAAGGAATTGGCGGAACCCACTCCAACTAAATTTTGTATGAAGTAGGCGTGCAACATTAAATAACAAAATCAAGATGTATAGTATAGATACAGAAAGCAAGGCTACCACAATACATGGGATAAAAAATATTTTACACGTATTTGTGTTGAACTGTTAATATCACTTTTAACCAAATTTAATACTTATAATATACACATATATACATGATTTTGACGAAGAGCACTTCTGTACCACGGGAAACTTGTGTACACCCCTACTTGTGATATATTAAAATTGTATTATAAGGAAAGTAGGTGGATTAGTTTTTTCCAGAACTACTTGTTAAATTTGAAATTATTCTGCTCTATTTGGATGGCTTGAGTATAACGTCTCCCGCTTTTATTGTCGTCTGTATCGAGTGCTTCCAATTTAGCACATTTTCAGCTAGATCTAGCGACTTTAGGCACGATCTAGCACCTAAAAAATACTGTAGCGATAATTTACAAAACTAGCAAATCGATTTAACAATCTAGGTAATTCTAGCTATTTGCTAAAATTACGGCAAATGCGTTCATAGTACATACTCGCAAAAAAAGATAATTGAAATAAGAAAACGTATAGAGATAAGCATAATATTCTTTTCATTTGTCTTACTTTTTATTTTGTTTTCTTTTTGCAATTTGAGCAATTGACTACAACACCGGATCAGTGGATATTATTTATGGGAATGGTGGTATTGTTGGCCATAAGGATTAAAGGAAGAGAGAGAGAGAGCGCTTGTTCAAAATAAAGTGGGGATTTATCAATCAGGGAAGAAAGTTTTCTTCGGAAAGCACAAGCTACTTACTCTGTCATTAACACCATGTCGAGTATATTTCTATTGCTGACCCAACGTCATATTCGTAAAAGACTGTCGTAAGATAACTGCCATCTTTTCTAAAGTCCCAAAATTTTATTTTACGGCACGTTTCGCGAATTAGATGACATTTAACTTAAGTTACGAAACAATCTATGGCCTAATGTAACAGGTTTTCCTACTAAGTTACAGAGAGCACTATTGTTCATTCTCTAGCTAATTCTAGCGGCCAACCTAGTGACTTACTGAAAAAATTATTGGCAGCATTGTTTGTATCAGCTGTGGCTCGACGGAGTGGTTATTCTTGTTTGGATTTAATGGATTTCGCAGTTCGATAAAAATAACGAAATGATTGTTCTTTTTACCTCTACTGCGGTCAGTGGCATAACCAGGGTATGGCGAAGGTGGCATTTGCCATAGGCGCTGCTTGCAAAAGGCGCAAAACTTCCCAGCAAAAAATGAAAAAGGTTTATTTTACCATAAATAAATATTAATTTAATACTCAAATATTTAAGTTATTGTTAATAAAAACGCCAATATTCTTTATGAAAGCGTAGCAAAAATCATGTTCTACGTACATAAAGTGTTTCCTTAAAATTCTGCCATAGGCGCCATATCTCCCAGTTACGCCTCTGACTGCGGTAGAGTTTCATTAATCATACAGTAACTGTTTCAAGAAATAATTTGTTTGTTGCATTTCTATTCTAGCAATGTCAACTCATGAAGTCGCGTTCACGGAAGTGTTCGTGGCTCTCTATAAATTTTTTGGTAAAAACTCACCGTTTTATATAGTTCGTACAACTACATTTCGCCATAATGGTATTACGTGGTTCCTTTTTCTCGTTACTACAGTTGCTATTGTGAAATGTAGCCTTCCGATTTTGGGTGCCTTAAAATGAAGTCGTATCATAATATTTGTTTATTTTATGTCATTCCTATATTAATGTACCAACGTTTTTATCGATTTGTTTAGTTTCTGATACCATTCATATCATACGTGGCACTATAAAGCTCCATAAACGGAGTATATATGTCTTTTTGTGTGAATACAATAATAGATTACATTGTCATTACATGTCCGTGTGGTAGTGTGTAATGTAATCTATTATTGTATTCATATGTGTGCATATATATGCCGCAATTATAGCCAGTCGCTAGAATTAGGTAGATTGTTACATCGATTTGCTAGATTAGTAGGTAGTCGATGTGGCCTTTCTTCATGCGTAATTCGAAACCAAAGTCGCTACATATTGCTAAAATATCAAAGCGGGAATATAGCATTACAACCCACGCCTTATGTTCTTTTTACGTGCCCATACATATAGATTTAGTTCGAGCTCGCTTATGATAACCGCTAACGTAGCCAGTCAAAATGTTTTCGTACATAATTATTGGGGCCGCTTACGTAAGTGCTGGTTTGTGTAAGTCGAGGCTTACGTAACCCGGGGTGTGCCTGTATTGGCTCCCTTGTCAGTGTTCACGAAGTTCTCCTGGTGGTTGATGGTATTGTGAATGGATTTTTGTTGGCTAAGTTTCAAGCATTCATCCTAGAGAATATGGGAACCCTCTTTACACTCGCGCTGGATTATGGTCTCTAATGTTTGTCGGTCTCTTATTTGTACACCAATCATCTGAATCCCGTCGAAGATGAAACATCCATGGACGATCACTTATTTGACCGTGGTTTTGATGGTTGACCATAGCCGTCAATTTTTTATGCTGTTGCATCCTCTTGCAGTAGGTGGCCCCAGTTATACTTCCGACGACCACCAGTCTACTTTCAGTGGAAGCGCCTTACAACTCCTTGAGTTTTCCGGAGCTGAATTATCTACAGTGACTTCACCGGCCAGCCTCCCGGTTGCCATATTCAAAATTCTCTTGCAACGTACTGGAGACCTCACCTCTGATTGGCAGATCATCAACGAATCTGCAGAAACGACCGCTGTCGCTATGGCGGGTGTAAACTTTACACCTGCTCCTTCTAAGAAGGACCCACGTGTCGCAATTAAGAATAATTCATAGCAGAGAAGGAATTTTCTCAGATGCCTGCTAAGCTACAGAAGGTTGTAGATGCGGTCTCTACCAGCAATAGGTACGCGCCTCTCTTCAGTGAAGCAAACAGACATTACGGCGGGACCCTCAGCAGCTCTAGAGAGTATGGATGCGACTGAGAATAACGCAGCTGGACCCCGTACATAAAAGAGACCTCCGTCCATTCTCGTCCATTCAGTCGTCAACCAACGGGAACTAGTCAATACCATAAAGGGAGCTTGGACCATACATTCACAGTCTCCAAGACGAGCAACGCCACCAAGCTGCAACTCCACAATAATGTGGACTACGCCAGAGCCAAGCAACTCCAAGCCTCCATGAAGGTCCAAACCTCGACCTGGGCTGTGGGAGAGAAACGGCTTAGCAGCTACCTCATCCGCGGGCTATGAGCTGACGACTATCCGAAAGTCATCCATGAGGACATGGATGTCCTTGGCGTCCCTGTCCGGAATGTGCGGAACATTTGCGGCCGGGACAAGAAAAAACTCCCGCTCTTTGTTGCGACCGTTCAGAGAAGCGTAGAATTGAGTCCTAGAGGCATCTGTGAAATCATATCTCTGGGAAACGGCCGTGTATTTATTCGCCCTTACCGGTTCGAGGGACCGCAGATTTGATTCCGCTACAACCGGTTCGGGCATGGTTCCACCTTCTGTACGACGAATCCTCGGTGCTACAAATGTGTTGGAGCACATGGTGGTGCCTCCTGTAAGAAATCACCAGACATTGCGGCGAAATTCTGCAACTGTGGCGGAGATCACCCTCCGAACGCTCGAATCTGCCGGGTGTACGAGGAGGAGAAAGAGAAACTGCTGAGCAGGTCCAAGACACCACAGAATCCGGCGCCCACTCAACCTCCGAAGGTGTACCATCCATCGCTAAGGAAGCAGAAAGAATAGGGGCGTGGAAATGCACCACGGATAGCACCGCAACAACGGCAAACGCCCAGTCAGCGCCTGGACTTGGAATTCCCGTATCCTCCGCCCAGTGCTGCAGCCCGAAGAGAAATAATGGAGGAACTAAACACTTCTCTCCGCCAGCTCCGTCGAAGACCTGTCCGGTCAAGACCTCCACCCGTTGCTTAAAACCAGGCAACACCTTCTGAATTATTGGAGTCCTTCGCATAACTTACTGTTATCCTCCAGAAGCAGCTCTCTGCCATTAGTACCCTCATCGAACATATATCTATTGCAACCCAAAATGGATATAAGTAGACGAACGTCAAATGCGTTAATCATCGTCTGTTTGAATGCAGGAGACGCCATCTAGAGGAAAACACCTGAGCTAGTAGCCTTTATAAAGAAGCAAAAAGTAGCTGCGGCGCTAATTCAGGAGATCCACCTACGCCCGAATCAACAATAAACTATTCCGGGGCACAGGATATACCGTCAAGACAGAGTTGATCCCTTTCCATGCAAGCAAGGCGGAGGAACAACTCTCATTATCACTGACAAATTACAAACTCGAGAGGTGTCTCCAATCAACCTCTCCTCCGCTGAAGCTACTTCAGCAGTGGTATCCGCGGACAAGGGTGAAATTCAATTAACGTCTGTCTAAATACCTCTGTCCCGACCAGTCCTCCATACAGACCTGGACGAATTCATATCCGCTAGCCTCCCGACCATGGGAGGAGACTTCAACTGCAAACACCACTTATGGAACTCCACTATCATCACCAAAGATGGAGAAGCACTCCTAGCATGGGCGAACTCCCACGACGTAAGGGTTTCATGACCACCTAAACCAACTAGATACAATAATCAGCGGAGAGGAGACATCCTTGATATCTTCCTGCACAAAGAAATAAATTCCTTGGTGAGCGTCCACAGCGTCTCCTGTCTGGAAAGTGATCACCTCCCTATCCTGGCTTACATAGGAGTTCGGTCTCTAAAAATGCCACCCAGAGTGATCCAGGACCTCCATAAGGGCAACTGGGATCTGTTCTGCTTTCATCTTGATGACAGCCTCCCTGAACTCCCGACAGAGCTAGCCAATGGGAATAAAATTGATCAGCACGCATGTTACCTCACCGAACTGATAACTTCAGCTGATGTGGCTGCGATTCCACGCAAGACCACCACACCTCCGGACTACTTGAGTCTGCCCAAGAACCTCCTCATGGCTGAAAAACGGGCTGCCCAGCTGAGAGTAAGCGTCTTAGAAGAATGCAGAGGGAGATCCGGCAAAGGATTGCAGATCACAGGAGAGGAGCTTGGGAGCGGAAAATGTCTTCTCTCATTATTGAAGATGGGTCCATCTGGAGGCTTGCCAGGAACCTCCGAGCAACCTTCTCCGACGATCCACCGCTCCAGCAAAAATACCATCACGGCGCAGTCTCCATCTGAAAAGGCAAACCACTTTGCCGAATACCTGGAGGATGTAATCACTCCAAATCCAGGGACAGACTTACCGCCGGAGCAGGAATAACAACCTGAGGAAATACCAACTCGCTCTGAGCCAGAATGGACAACCACAAGAGAGGTTGTGGCCATACTACAACACCTTCGCCCAAAGAAAGCTCCTGGGAAAGACGGGATAGTTAATGAGATCCTACGGAGACTACCGCAAGCAGTAGGACGGCACATCTGCCTCATTGCAAACATCTGCTACCGGATAGGACACTTCCCGACACCATTGAAGGAGGTAAAATTGGTCTGTATCCCAAAACCGGGAAAGGACTGATCTAAGCTTGTCAACTACCGTCCTATTTCAATGTTAGACGGACTAGGGCTAATTCTCCTGCGATTACAGCTCCACGCGCCAGACAACTCCCTCCTTCCGCCTGCCCAGTTTGGCTTCCGAGCAGAACATGACACCACTCAGCAGATTACATGAGCCTGAAATTTCATCATGGATGCTTTCAATCTCAAGTACACGGCAGTCGGGAGCTTTTTTGACATCAGATAGGCCTTTAACAAAACGTGGCGTGCTAGGCTCCACAAAAAAATGGAGACGACCATTTTCCACCTTGGCAAACTCGCCTCATCAGCAGTTACTTGGAAGGTTGTACATTCCGGGTCAGCCTGGAGAAGGCGACCTCCAAAAAGAAGACAATAAAGCGGAAGTGCCGTAATTGTCGGCATTGGTACCCTTCCTCTACAACATATACACCGCAGACCTTCCAACGGATAACGGATGGATCACCATAACTGCACTTTATGTAGATGATGCGGTGGTCATCTGCCATTCCAGAGCAAAAGGATTGACAGCGAAATATTTGCAGAGAGCCACTGACCGCCTACTCCAATGGTACCAGCGCTGGAGTATTGAAATAAATCCCCAGAATATCATCTTCAGCTGGGATGCCCCCAGATGCAATCATCGTGGATTATGAGGAGTCGGAATGGAGGGAAAAAGTAACCTACGTTGGTGTTACACTGGTCAGAAAGCTGAATTTCGGCACATACGCCCGCATGGTTTACATAACTGCAGGGAGATGAATAGCTCTCTCTCCGCTGCTGTCTTCACACTATATCTCCACGAAGAAGAAGCTCCACCTCTACAATGCTGTCATCAGGACAGCACTCACGTATGCATCCCCCGCATGGAGCGGCAGACTGAAAGGTGCTGCCATGAAGTCAATTGAGGTTGCCGAAAGGACCTGCCTGCGAAAGATTCTTTCTCTGGGCTGGGTAATATCTAATGATGCCACATAGGAAATACTGGGCGCTACAACAATAAAGGAATTTATGAAGACAACAGCACAACGTTTCTTCAAAGGGCTGGAGAACAAAACATCCGGAACTCTCCATGAAATTGGAGAGCATCGTCCTCAACCATGGGGTAGACACAAGAGGCCAATTTCTGAAACAGAAAATGAGAGGGATCTCCCTCCCAAAAGAAAGAGTAATTACCGACCTCCGGGTAGCCCACTCCGTCCGGTGGAACTGGAGCTAAAACCACGATTGCAGACAAGCAAAAGCCAACAGGCTACCTTGCTCATCAAGGAATTAAACACGGTAGCTTGCCAGAGGGTATAAATGTAGCTAGAATAAGGCCGGAGACTATTATAGTTGATCCGGCCAGAATTGGCACTTAACTGCTCGGAAGCAGTCATGTGTCACTTCTGGGGGTAAAGAGCTAGCCAATGAGACACCGTAAAGAGCGAGCCGTTACCATGGCAACGGTTCGCTGTTGTCATTTTCTCTTACCTCTCCTGTATCACTAGTCACACGCGCAAAGAACGGTGACTCAGCAGGTTGGGGTAAACCGATGGTCATAACAGCATTTGGAAACGTCGCCTTCCCATCGGTGGATAGGCAACCAACTCTTCAGATGCCAACTCTGGCCGGCTCGACTATGATGGAGAAGAAAAATACAGGAGGTGTTATAGGGGGAGGCAAGAAAGCAGGAGGGTATAAGGGGGGAGGGTAGAAGGCAGGACGCTATGGAGTTGTAGAGAAGAAGGCGGGAGAGTATAAAAGGGAAGGGTAGAAGTCGGGAGGGTATAAAGGGGGAGGGTAGAAGGCGGGTGGCTATAAAGTGGGAGGGAATAAGGCGGAAGAGTACAGTGTGTCCACGATTAATTCGTGCCCGAAAATCACGACGCAGAACGAAACAACGTTAAAGGCATCAATATTTCCCATAAGAACCCATGTTTTACAGTATAATTGCTTACAAAATCTAGCGCTCAAAACCTCTTTAAACACAAAAAGACATATATACTCCGTTTATGGAGCTTTATAGTGCCACGTATGATATGAATGGTATCAGAAACTAAACAAATCGATAAAAACGTTGGTACATTAATATAGGAATGACATAAAATAAACAAATATTATGATACGACTTCATTTTAAGGCACCCAAAATCGGAAGGCTACATTTCACAATAGCAACTGTAGTAACGAGAAAAAGGAACCACGTAATACCATTATGGCGAAATGTAGTTGTACGAACTATATAAAACGGTGAGTTTTTACCAAAAAATTTATAGAGAGCCACGAACACTTCCGTGAACGCGACTTCATGAGTTGACATTGCTAGAATAGAAATGCAACAAACAAATTATTTCTTGAAACAGTTACTGTATGATTAATGAAACTCTACCGCAGTCAGAGGCGTAACTGGGAGATATGGCGCCTATGGCAGAATTTTAAGGAAACACTTTATGTACGTAGAACATGATTTTTGCTACGCTTTCATAAAGAATATTGGCGTTTTTATTAACAATAACTTAAATATTTGAGTATTAAATTAATATTTATTTATGGTAAAATAAACCTTTTTCATTTTTTGCTGGGAAGTTTTGCGCCTTTTGCAAGCAGCGCCTATGGCAAATGCCACCTTCGCCATACCCTGGTTATGCCACTGACCGCAGTAGAGGTAAAAAGAACAATCATTTCGTTATTTTTATCGAACTGCGAAATCCATTAAATCCAAACAAGAATAACCACTCCGTCGAGCCACAGCTGATACAAACAATGCTGCCAATAATTTTTTCAGTAAGTCACTAGGTTGGCCGCTAGAATTAGCTAGAGAATGAACAATAGTGCTCTCTGTAACTTAGTAGGAAAACCTGTTACATTAGGCCATAGATTGTTTCGTAACTTAAGTTAAATGTCATCTAATTCGCGAAACGTGCCGTAAAATAAAATTTTGGGACTTTAGAAAAGATGGCAGTTATCTTACGACAGTCTTTTACGAATATGACGTTGGGTCAGCAATAGAAATATACTCGACATGGTGTTAATGACAGAGTAAGTAGCTTGTGCTTTCCGAAGAAAACTTTCTTCCCTGATTGATAAATCCCCACTTTATTTTGAACAAGCGCTCTCTCTCTCTCTTCCTTTAATCCTTATGGCCAACAATACCACCATTCCCATAAATAATATCCACTGATCCGGTGTTGTAGTCAATTGCTCAAATTGCAAAAAGAAAACAAAATAAAAAGTAAGACAAATGAAAAGAATATTATGCTTATCTCTATACGTTTTCTTATTTCAATTATCTTTTTTTGCGAGTATGTACTATGAACGCATTTGCCGTAATTTTAGCAAATAGCTAGAATTACCTAGATTGTTAAATCGATTTGCTAGTTTTGTAAATTATCGCTACAGTATTTTTTAGGTGCTAGATCGTGCCTAAAGTCGCTAGATCTAGCTGAAAATGTGCTAAATTGGAAGCACTCGATACAGACGACAATAAAAGCGGGAGACGTTATACTCAAGCCATCCAAATAGAGCAGAATAATTTCAAATTTAACAAGTAGTTCTGGAAAAAACTAATCCACCTACTTTCCTTATAATACAATTTTAATATATCACAAGTAGGGGTGTACACAAGTTTCCCGTGGTACAGAAGTGCTCTTCGTCAAAATCATGTATATATGTGTATATTATAAGTATTAAATTTGGTTAAAAGTGATATTAACAGTTCAACACAAATACGTGTAAAATATTTTTTATCCCATGTATTGTGGTAGCCTTGCTTTCTGTATCTATACTATACATCTTGATTTTGTTATTTAATGTTGCACGCCTACTTCATACAAAATTTAGTTGGAGTGGGTTCCGCCAATTCCTTCCAAATTCATAATTACCAAAAAGTTTAACTTTGCAATTGTGGCACCCCTGCTTGGTCGATTCGGTCCAACTATGTCATTTTGGTCCTTAATTTATGTGAAGATTATAAGTACGTACCAAATTTAGTTTAAATCCGTTCATTCATGAAGGAGATGTTAGGGACACACACAAACACATACGGACACCCGGGCGATCTCATAAGATTACATTCCATTGTTTTGGAAAGTAGGCTAAAAAAACGGCACTCAGCAAATCTTCCTTTCTGCACAACTCATAAAACCTGTAAGGCTTCTATTAAAGGCGATTAAGAGGATTTTAATGACTACTGAGGGGACTTCGGGGAGGCCCTAACTATCACTACCCATTGCTATAAAACATAGGTGTCCGCTGGAACCTTTCCAGGAGGGCAAGGGGATTGGCAAGCTCTCACAGTCGGGTTTGGTGGGCTTAATATTTTAGTGGTTTGTTTCAAGCATACCTAACCTTAGAAAAATTAATCCCTCGACCTAACTAGGCATCAATAATCGTTTTCCCTTGACACAGGCCTGATCCAGAGGGGAGAAACTTCTCCTCCCCTTGCCTCCCTCCCCATCCCCCAAGCGGACGCCCTTGTTTTAAAATATCACCATTAAAATAATGAAAATTTAATAAAAATACGTTACTTCAAAACTTTTTACCTCTCAAATAATGCGAGCCTCAACAATTAGCGAAGTACAGCGCAAAAGATGCGCGCGAATGTCAGTATCAGTCAGTGTTAACTCGAATCATCGACGACGTTAAGTCGAATATGGGTAGTAATTTTGAACAACGTTTAACGCAAATCAACGTTAATCGAAGGGACGCTAAACCGTTAACACACTGTATAAAGGGGAGAGAAGAAGGCGGGAGGTTATAAAGGGAGAGGAAAGAAGGCGGGAGGATATTAAGGAGGGGGAAGAAGGCAGATGTGTACAAATATGGGAGAATATTGGGCGTGAGGGTACAAAAATGGAGGGTAGAAGGTGTTAGAAGGCGGGAGGATATATAGAGAAAGGGAAGAAGAAGGGAGGAGGAAATAGGCGAGAGGTTATAAAGGGAGAGGGTAGGAGACGGGAGAGTATAAAAGGGGAAAGCAAAAGTCGGAAGGGTATAGATGGGGCGGTAGAAGGCGGGAGAGTATAAATATGGACGGTAGATGATGGGAGCGTATAACGTGTGAGGGTAGACGCGGGATGATATAAAAGGTAAGGGTAGAAGGCGGGAGGGTATAAAGTGGGGGGGGAAGGTTAGCTGGTATAAATGGGGAGAGTAGAATGCGGGAGTATATAATGGGGGATGGTATTGAGGAGAAGAGAAGGGTGCGGGAGTCTATAAAGGAGGAGGGTAGAATTCGGGAGGATATAAAATGGGATGGAGGAAGGCGGGAGTGCATAAAGGGGGAGGGTAGAACTTGGGAGGGTATAAAGGAGAAAAGAAGGTGGGAGGTCATAAAGTTGGAGGGTAGACGGCGGAAGATTTATAGATTTATTGCTATTTTCTCCCTTGAAGGCAGGCGCGAAGCTGAGGAGGTGTACATTTAGTACACCCATTCGCCGCTTATTCTGTCTTTTCTTAGATCAGACCGCGTTCTCTCCATTCCCGTTTTTGACAACCTCGATTGAAGCATCAACATAGGTAGAAACGGCCGTGACTGTAAAATACGTGAGATCTATTATATGAGTGAGAGCGCTATCGGGACTCATTTTATTCTGGGGACAAAACGAGATCACATCTGGAGAGTCAAACCCGTGAGAGTAAATTCTTAGATGAGTTTTCGTGCATTGCACCTCCTGCCACCCACCATCTTGATGAAATGTAAGGTAAAATGTGGATGTGGATGTACTCCGCTTTTCACGTTTTTCATCCTCAAGGAGCAGGTACACAAAAAGCCGCTATTTCGATAGGTTTATTGATTAGGAGATTAAAAGTCACAACGCATCGAATTATACGCTATTCTTTTCATTTCAGAACGATTTGGAGTCGACGAATGTCCGAAGAATGAGAGACGTTAACTTCCGTATCCCAGAAAACGACGCCTCTCGCCGCGACGCCTCTGCTACTCCAAAGCAGTCAGCTCTGCCACCGTCGCAAGTCCTAAATTTCTGCAATAAAAATATCAAATTTCCACTGGTAGTTTGTACGAAGATTCGTATGAGATTTGCTGTCGTTCCTTTCCCACAATGAAAGAGTGTGAATCGCGGAATGTTACGACGCGGCAGCAATTTTTTTCTGAGTCTGTATTAATCAATATGTAAACGTATATTTTTTGTGAAAATAAACATCCCAATGAATCTATTGTCTTTTTTTATGTGAAAGTGTTCGAGTTATGTCTTTCGTCCCAGTGCTTGCGCAGAAGATGACATATATGCAGGGTTTTTTTAATGTATCTCAACATCACGTTTGAATAAATAATGCCGAAATAGATAAATGAATAAACTATAAAGCGTTCGAAATAACGCAAAAAAATAACTACTACCAAAACGCTTTTTAAGAAGGATTAATACGGGTGGAAATAAATTCAATAGTAAACGGGTTTGAAATGCCCGCGGCATCAACCCTCCGTCTTTGTTTCGGTGAAAAAGGCTACTTTTTAGGCCTGCCCTCTAGCTGGCATTCAGCGCAACATCTGAAGGACATATACCAGGGGAAAGTGAGGTTTTAGGGTCTCCCGAATGTCGGTCAAGGCCAAAATCCCGAGGGGAGTGAGTTTTTCGCCTCAAAACGGGCCAAAATAGGTCATTCCGCGTTTTGCTCAAAAATGCTAAGAAAGCGAAAGTCTTCCGCCATTTTTACTTCCCCTCGTCGGCTTCTCTTCCGGCATTTTAACTTCCCCTCGTCGGCTTTTTAATCTTCCCCTCTCCCGCCTTGTGGTTACCCCTCTCCTGCCTATTATGATTCCCCTCGTATACCATGTTTCTCACTGGACTCGGTAGAGGTGTGGTTAGCGTGTCTGGCTCCCAATGCTAGTGACGCGGGTTCAAATCCCACCGAAGGTGTGCATTTATGTGACTGTCTTTGATATCCTTATTATAACAGTTGCTTATCGATAAATAAGTAATATTTAGTAAATCCTTCTTTCACATCTGCCAAATAAAAGACTAGGGTTTGGCGCGAATTTGAAATGATATCCCATATTCTACCTCCCCCCCTATTCTACCTTAAGGGTCTCCCTCTTCCACCCCTCTTAATACAGTCAAATGCTCATTCTTAAGGATTTTCCACGAGTAAAGGTTTCTCTAGTCTCTGAGCTTGGCAATTAGCTACCATGCAGAAGACTTGATTACGATTCCAATAGTAGAGGAAATTGAAAATTTTTTCTAAGAAAAGGTTGTTACAAATCACCAGTTAATTTTTAATGGCAAGGAAATTTAATTTTTTCACTTTCTTAAGAGATTTTTCAGAGAATATATAAATGGGCTCAAGTTTAAAGTGCAACGAGTCATTGGATAGTGGACAATGCGGTAAGATAAATGTAATTGACCTTGTATTAAATAGAACGTCCATTCTTTGATATTCTAAAAATCTTTTCAGGCTAAATCTTCTAATCTATGTTATAAAATGTATTTATCTTTCATTATGCTATTAACGGAATGTTAAATAATATATCCAATATATTTTTTAGATTCTTTTATTGCTTTATTACATTATATACAGTTATTATATTCAATTACTACTACTTATTTCAAAATGCCTTTTAATTAAATATGCCACAAATCATTTAGCAAAAATTACTGAAAAAACCTTCCGAGGAAGAAGTTTAGGGCATTTATAGCACAAACCTTAATATATTTGTCTTAGGAAGATCAATTTTTGACTTCAGAATTACAGCTGGCATCATAGATACACTTTATTTGCTAATAATCAGCATGGTTTTTGGAAGGGTAAATCGTGAGAAACCCAATTAGGAATATTTTAAAATTCAGTGAAAGAAATATGCAGGTGGATGCTGTACTTTTAGATTTTAGAATAGCTTTTGACAAAGTTCCTCATCATAATCTTATTCAAAAATTGAAAAGTGATTAACAAGGCAGATGTAAGAAGATAAGAGCATTTCTCCATGATCAAGAGCAGGTGATGGTCATCGATGGGCATTGTTCAGATACTCTGAATGTCACCTCCAGCATTCCACAGGAAAGTCTTGGGCCCAAACGGGAGAACTGGCACCAAAAGTTGTTTGTGGAATTTTTCCAACCAGCCATAATTATTAGTGACCCTTTTTTTGTATAAAGATTAATTTTTAAAACCTGTATTTCATTTCATGTGAATCAGCTGCAAATAGAAGTGTAAAATAGAAAATAAAACCATATTCTCTAAATAGTAAATTATTTATAAGAAAATTTAAACTAACATTTTAACAAAAAAAAAACAAAATAAATGCAAGAAAAAATTATGATACATTTTTTAAATTGTAACAAAAATATTTTACCTAGATAAGATATATATATAAATATATATATATATATATATATATATATATATATATATATATATATATATATATAAACAGAAAATATATTCCAATAAATATAAAATAATAATTAACTTTGGAATGTAGACTTGTGATAATTTAAATGCCACAATAACCAATGAATAATAATTCTAAATTACAATTTTATTACTTATAACAGTAATTTCTCCTCCAAAAACTCACTCCTGTTAGACACCATATTAATTACCCCTACTTCTGCAAATCATGAAGAATCTCTTTTTCTAACACCATTAGGATAATGCCTTCTGGATATTTTTGTGCAAGTGTTGAACGGAATTTATTTTTTATGAACTTTAAAATCAAAAAGCTTCTTTGGCAAAAAACATGCATAATCAACAAAGATAATAAATATTTTTAGGATTGTACCAAGATAGGATACCATACACACCACTTAATGTGTTGTAATGATGCAGGATATTGTAACAACTTTTGCAAGGTTCATTTTAGTTAAGGTTGGGAAAACGTTTCAAAATTAGATTCAGTGCCATTAGTTGTATCTCGGTCTAGTTTATCCATCGATTCTATTGGAGATTTTTTTAGTACATCCCAGGTCAAAACAAAATTTTCAGTTCTATTTTAATGCTCTCCTGAATCGCTGCTGGATTTAATATCAATAAAAATTCTGCTTGTTTCAAAGAGTGCACTTTCAGGAATACCTGGAAAATTGTTCTGGTTTAAACAGGAAAATTGCTAAATAATTCTTAACAACATGGAATGTTGCAATATAGAGTTATAAACATTAGTTATCTATCTTAATACAAGTGTTATTCATTTCATTTTCCCTTAAAAATGCACCGAGGGGTGCATGACCATTAAAAAAATATGCTCTAGGGGGTACGTCAGCAGAAAAGGGTCAAAATCCCGATTTAATGTATACACTGCTTCATTAAGTTTTCTTCTATAACTTAAATCTTGTTTTCTGATCATTTGGACAACATTAATTACACATTTTAATACATCGCATCAAAACAGTATTTGTTCTTTTCGCACAGTTTAAAATTGTATTGTTAGGCAATTAGGCCGGCGGTTTTCATATGTGTGAAATGATGTATAGGTAACCCTCGATTTACACGGTCCTTGAATTACACGATTTCGGTTTTACATGGTCGAAAAAATGCTACCAACTTGGTTTTACACATTCCTTTTAACTTTCTCCATTTCTGGCAGGAAAACAGGAAATATCATTTTTTGTTAAACATTTAATGGTTACTTGAATTTTAAATAAACAGTTACATGTATATAAGTTAAAAATATGTTACCATGCAAAATTTATAATCCAAGTTTTATCTAAATTTATTTGATAAGGTGCAATTTTATTATATCATACAAAATTGAAATTTAAATAAAGCAGAGCCTGTGTAGGAGAAAAGAAATTAAACATATTAATAGGAAAAGTTGCATTATCATGTATTCAGTAGCAGATTTACCTTATGGCAAGGGCAAATGAATAGGGGGTCGCGATTGCATCTGGTCCCGCAGCTAGGGTTGCTAATAAATTTTTATACAGGATACAATTCCAATTGTAAACTAAGCAGATGGTAACAAGGTAGACTAATATCAGGTTAGGTGTGTTTAGAGTGGATGTTCGATCCCTCCACCCATCTCTAGCACTAAGAAACAACTTCTACTTTCAGAGCAAACATATTTTATTCATTTAATTCCCAAACTATGATGAGTGTTTATGGGTTCTCTGATGGAACTTCCCTCCCTTGCTCATGGTTATTGTTGCATCTTAACACTTGAAAGTTAGGAGCGAATCATCTAAACACTTGAGAAGGAAGATTCTTTTTCTCTTGCATGTAAATAAAGAATATTTTCATCTTCATTCTGACCAATGAAATCTGCTTTTTTCAACAAGATTTTATCAAACCAGAATGCCTTTCAATTGATGAGGGAGTCATTTTCTTGTATTTGCTTTTACTTGCTGCTGGTCAGTCAGTTTGATAAAAATTCTTGGGATGACGGAGACTTTTGAACGTCTTGAGCTGAGACTGAGAGTGATGACAGTTATGAAAGTGAAACTGAAGTCGATTGAGGGAAAGTCTACTAAATGCATTTTTTTCAATTTCATAAATGTAACAAAAAGTGAAACTTATGTTAGAAATTATCAAAATTTAACTTGGATAACAAATGTTATTTTTTCTTCAGCCTTGAAATTGAAAAGAATTAGATTAGAAAACAAAAAACTCAATTTCATAACAATTTTTTTCATGATTATATTTTGGAATCAAAGGTTTTAATTTTTTTTTAATTCGTAGAATTTATATTTTGTTTGAGCCTTTAAACTGCCAGTTTTTTCAATTTTAAAATTTTGGGTCAGACATACCGGAAAATGTGTGGGCTCCCTTGCCAAAACAAAACTGAAGTCCTGGAAAAAAATTTAATGGCCTCACGAAAAGAATATGGGCCATGGGTCCCCCCACCACGTGGAAGTTGTGAGTGTGTCTGCTATGCCAGTGGTCAGTGTGATTCAAAATATCGTTAAAATGATAAATTTGATATTTACAATTAATAGTCACAGAAATTACCCTAACAATGAAATTTTATTTTCTGATCCTCCTTTGGGGATCATGGCTCATGCCAAGTACATTATCTGTATAAACTAAGAAAAAAGAAAATAAATAAATAAATTTTTGAAAAAATAAAAAAATTAACAAATGAAATTTTCACATGCAAGGACAATATTCATAGAACAACTGGATGCCATTGTGCATGATGTGATATAGTCAGACTAAATAATCATGAAAAACTATTAGATCCTCAATTGGGGTCCATGGCAGTTAATGAGTTAATTTATGCATCAGAATCATTTTGAAATTGTTCCTTTAAGGCTGAAAACAAATGGAACTCACTTGGTGCAAGGCCAAAACTATGGAGGAGATCATCTATGACTTCCCAGTGGAATGATTCTAAAAGTTTAGTGTTTGATTTGCATACAAGAACACAACACCTGCAGTAAGCAATCCAGGACATTTTTTTCTGATAGCCATTGTCTTTGTAAAGTTTCACAAGAATTGGCATTAATCGTTATACATTGATCAAAGTTACTATCATAATTTGCCAGATCATTAGCTTTCAACAACTTAACTCAACAAAAGATATCTTTGAAAATAGAATCAGCAATACATTTGTTGCTTTATGAAAAACTTCAATATAAAATTGTGTGCAGCAATTTAAAACCATTATGATGAATACTAGATTATATACTTATCATATGACAGACTAAACATTTTTATTAGGTTTCCAATGTATGGTTTATTTTTTAAAATTCAAGTCAATTTATCACAAAGAAGATTAGGAATTAAAACTTTCATCACATTTAATGTGAAGACACAAGTTGTCATTCTTTAATTTTCATTGTAAATTATTGTTACTTGTTTATTTATTTTAAGTAATTGACATGCATTTTAATTGTCTCAAAATTATTTGAATAATTGAGTAAATGAAATTCAAATTTACATATAGTTAATTCAAATTAATACAAATATACACCATAATATTTATATATCTTGTGTTAACTTCTTTTATAAATTTTACAAAAACCTTTTGGACAAAGGAAATTAGACAGGGGTGGATCAACGGAGAAGGGGTTTTAATCTGAACCGGCCCTTATAGTTCTGTTATTTTTGTATAAATATTTATACATACTCACAAACAAAGTTTAAAAAATTATCCACATAGGACTTAACATTATTTTATTGTTTTTCCATGTCACGGCATAAATATTTCAACACATTTTTTATATAGGTACATATTTAAATTCTTGCTACTTTTAGAGTAAATGTGAACGGCCCATCATCGCCTGCCCAAATGCCCAATAGGTTAATCTGCCTCTCGTAACTAAATTTAATTAAAAAATAAGAATAATCATAAATATAATTGATAAATATCAGATAACAGATAAACAAAAATAAGTTTATTAATGCTTACATGAATTTTATTTGTAAATAATACATATTTATATTTTTTATTAATATAAATTCTCTCCATCAATAGAAAAGCAGTAAAAATTACTTTATAATGTGAATCAATGTCTAATTAAATTATTTTTTAAATTCTTTTAGTTATAATGTTCCAAGAATTGATAATATAGAAAACTGAAAAATTAATTTCGTGAATAAAATTTGTTTTTTAATGGCATCTTAATACGTATTCAAATTGATCTACACATTTTTTCTTAAAGCTTGTATTAATTATTATTTTCATTATTTCTAAAACAAATTTTATTATTTAACAAAAAGGCACGAATTTTAAATATAGCAAAAAATCATGTTGCAATTATTTTCCAAAAATGTTCAACAAATCCTCATGAATGGTTCTATTGTATATAATTCCGATTAAATACACATAATAAAAATAAATTTAACTATGCATAAATTACCTATACCTCCCTTCAAAAGAATAGTTGCAATTCCTGTAGATGCATGCAGAAGCACTATTTCTCCTTTTCCTCTAACAAAAAATGTAACAGAATTATACAAAAAATATTAATGCATTAACTTCCTATACTTACTTAATCAAATAGTTATACTTATTTATTAATTTTACTTCATCAAATATTCTTCCATAAAAGTAAATGACACTAATTTATTTAAAAGGTGAAATCAATGTTTTTACAATTTGTTTCAGAACTGATTTATATTGCAACAACAATAATATTATTACCACAGACCCATTGTTCATTGATTCCAAATAAATTGCAGTGAATTTTTTTACATTGGTCACCATGAAAATTATTGCTTATACAACGATTAAAAAAAACTTTTGCTTTCCTTAGCTCTTACATAACCTGTAAGATATTGACTGAAAAATTTAATTTGGTCAAGAACAACATTTGCTAGAAAACAGTCTGCGAAAGCATATATTATGACTTTTAGTTTCTGAGATAAAAATTTGATTAAGTCCCTACAGATCCTTTCAATGCTTTCCTTATGAGGAACAGTAATGGAGCAAAGTTTTAGAAAAAAATCTCATGAAAATAAAGTATACAAAATGTTTGGTAGAAATCAATATCAATCAAAATAGGAAGGTTCCAGCTATTTTTTGGTGTATAACTTAAAAATACAAAAGAATTGCAGAATTATGAGCATCTCAAAAGCTTTTCCAACAAATAAACATACACAACTTGGGTTTTACATTATTAATTTTTCCCATAAAAAGACTTTGAACATGCTAATTTGGGAACAATTGAATTTAATATGGAAATTTTAATTTCTCATTGTTAAAAATGTGAAAAAATGCCATTTTCTAATTCAGGCTACACAGACTAAAATTTTCTTTACAATAAAAATAAACTTCTCTCTATTGTCTGTAGATACATAAGCACAGAATTCCTATCTTGATTCTAACATTTTTTAATATGCTAATAAAAAAATCCTAGACATTCAAATTATAATCAAATGTAGTAAAGAAAGGTTCCATAGAACACAACCTTGGGTACTTCCTAATATTTTAGTTTACTCTATGTCAGGGGTCCACAACCTTCGGCTCATATGTGACCCTTTGAATGTTTGCAAGCAGTCTCTCTCCTCCATAAGAAAAATTTATTAACTTTGCTTTACCAAACGTAACATATGTAGTTACTATTTAATTATATCATGCAATGAATCTTACAAAGTATATCTTTTATTTTTAGTAAAATTATTTTTTTATTATTAAAGTATTTAATCACTTTATAAGTAAAGTCTTGGTAAATGTAATTTTTCACCATCAGCATGAGTTGAAAACTCTTAAGTCTTTCCTTCGATAAATTTCTGCTCTTCAACCCTCAAAGCTTGTGCTTAAACTTTAACATAGTTGCAGAGCTATACAAAGTAAGTATTACAGAAATGAAGGGAATCAATTAAATCAGGGTTTATGGAGATAAAGAAAGTGGGATACAATGTTTGAACTTCTCTAACATATGAATGGAGCAGGAAAATTACAATGTCTTGAGGCTTCCCAGACATATGAGTGGAAGCTATTAATGTGTTGGTAAATTGGTGTACAAAAATATAACCCACCTCTACTTACTCAAGATAAAGTGCTTGCCTCCTATGGCATAGACCCAGGTTTGATCCCAAATATTTTTTTTTTCAAATTATCTAAGCATTATTTGAAAAGTAATATTCTCCTATAAAAAGACGTATAATTTTTATTTGCAGACAATGAACACAGGAACGTGTAATAATGGGCATTTTAAATATTGCAGTCAATGAAACAATGGTTTGTAGCAGAAAGGTACCAATAAATATATTTCTGCATTAAAAATCCTCTTTTAATACGTATTTCCTCCAAATAAAAATTATAGAGCAACAAATGCAAGTTTTTTTACTTGCTAACTTACTAGAGTGCAAAATTTTCCTTTAGGATTTTGCTATACACAATAACACATTTAGCAGTATTTTTACCAAAGCAGTAATTGAATATTGTACTATGTATGAGCATGTTTCCTTATTAATGTCTCCATAGTTAACTTGCACATTTATTTCACCAGCGTGAGTTAACATATGCAAATAATTCACAAAAATTCACAATATCATCGTTTCATCGACTGCAATATTTAAAATGCCCATTATTACATATTCTTGCATTCATTATCTGTAAATAAAAATTATACAGCATTTTTTTATTGGAGAACAAACTTTTCAAATAACGCTTGGATAATTTAAAAAAAAAACATTAGCGATCAAACCCATATCTACACCATAAGAAGCAAGCACTTTATCTACTCCACCATTCTTGTTCATATCAAAAATTCGACAAAGAAGCCTATTAAGTTGTGTGATGTTGTTGCATATTTTCAATGCTAATTTCTCGACCCCAAGGGCCCATTCACAAAAACCCTGAGATACAGATCTCCTTATTTTTTATGTAGAATCACCTGGTCAATTTTCATCAAAATCTGTGACTCGAAGAATGTAGCCTCTCCTTATTAATAAATAAATTTTTAAAACCCAAAAATTTTGAGTTGCAGAAATTTGCTTACAAGGTAAAATATATCAGGCTTAAAGGTCAAATTATGAATCAAGTTTAAACACATCAATTTATTTTTAATATATTAAACTATATGTTACACTTATTTTACAGAATATTAAATGGCTAGAGACATTTAATGACAGTATTTAATACGAAATCTTAAATTTCATTGCATATTGTAGTCCCCTTCCTCACATAGCATCAGTGTGCTCCGCAGCATCTTCAACTCTTGTAGCGTTAATTGTGCATAACTCGTTTTTCACAAAATATGTAACTTTTGCCCCTGTACAAGTGATTCTAAAGTTTCTAGTGATATGAACAAGACATACGATTATGCTTGAGGAGTAGAGTAGATCTATAGAGTACCATCAAAGGATATAACATGACAAACATATACAATGGTAACTTCTGAAATATAAAATTCGACTTATGTAATGGTTTGCAGAACCAATCCCTTATGTAAGTCGGGACTGTCTGGAATTTAATTTTCTGAAAGTTGTGATGGTAGTTCAATAAATTGATGAGTGTAGCAACATCTTGCTTCAATAACTGCTTGATCAATCATCTCTCATGCATGGGATGAATTTGCTTAAGGGTATATTGAAATTCAGCCACAATTCATTCAATTGATAAAAGGAAATAGCAAATAATTTACAAAATTACACTCGGTAATAAAATAAATAAAAATGTTTTGAATTAAAAAACTGATTATTTGCAGTTATAGATTCTTTGCCAGGGAATCAATAGCTACATCCATATTTTTGATGCATAAATGAAAAGGAGAGAAACACTTAGTATAATAATTCCACCTTATTTAATAGAACCAACTCGACCGATTTCGACTAACAATAAGATCTAGTCATCATCTAGTAAACCCTTACATAAGTCGAATTTTACATTTCGGAAGTTACCAATATGTACATTTGTCATGTTAGAACAAACAATACTATTTTTTTCATTCATAAAATAACTTACATGGATGTTTATTTAAGGGAGAGAATTAAAACACAATTCATGTTTCTACTATAATAAAGCTACTTGTGCCTCACTCACTGACTGACATAAAATTCTTAGGTACTTCTATTAAAGCTAGAAATCTAAAATTTGGCATGTAGGTAGGTCAAGTGGCACAACCAATGAGAAAAATCGAAAGTAAGAAAAAAGTTCATATTTAAGGGGTCTTTTTAACCCCAATGTTCCATTTCAATACCCCATAAGAAAAGCATGGAATTCAGTGCACAGCTTTCTAAAAATGCATTTTTAAATTACTTAAAATTGGGATACAAATTCGGATAAAGAACAGTTATCTAACTGAAAGAATGGAGTTCTTAATTTTGTAAGGCAGAATTCAAATATATACCAAATTAGGGTAAATATCTGCTTTACATCAGAAAAAAGTGAATTTTTCCTCTATTCAACAATGGAAATATATAATAACCACTGAAATGACCTCATTGCTTTTAAAGGGACCTTCGATGCTTTTAATGGTAATTAAAGACATTTTAATGGTTTTAATAGAAATTAATGCTGTCATAACGAATTATAGTGGAACTTCCATAACACGAACCTCAAGGGAAAGTAAAAATTATTTGAGTAATAGAAAATTAAAAATACTTAAATATATTTTTTATATATTTGTATATATACAGTTGAACTTCTATAACTCAAATCTCAAGGGAAAGCAAAAATTATTTGAGTTATAGAAAAATAAAGTTTTGATTTAATATCATGTTTGTTCTCTTAAGATATACCGTATATGCTAGCGTATAAATCGACCTAGCATTTAAGTCGACCTTGATTTTTTGGATTGTAAATATACCACTAGACACATATTTGCCGTATAAGTCGATCCCCCTCTTTTTCATTAAAAAAACTTCGAATGATGAATACGAGGAATTTTATGGTTTTTAACACCTAAATGTAATCTTTTCCAAAAAATGCAGTGTCGATTTTTGAGTTATTAAATCATTTGTTTAATTTAAGAAAGATCAGTCATATACCATATTGCCATCTATTGGCCGAATGTATTTCAACTTATCTTTCATTCCTGTAATTACAAATAGATCGTTTATATTTTTGAGATTCAGTAATAAAAACAAAAGTTAAAATTTTTATTTTTATTGACTATTAAAAATAGACATTGATGGAATAAAGCAATTCGAAGATCCTATGCAGACAGGCATAATCTGTAAAGTTGGGAATAATTTTGAAACGAGAAAAAAGTCTGCTATGACCGGGAATCAAACATGGGTCTTCCACTTGCCGGGTTGATATTCTACCACTGAACTATCATAGCAGATCAATTTTCTCATTTCTGTATGTGGATGTTTTCTTGGTTGGGACGGAACTAGCCAAGCTAGTATCAAACTGCCCTGGGTTCGATTCCCAGTCATAGCAAACTTTTTTCTTGTTTCAGAATCATTCCCAACTTTACAGCTTATGCCTGTCTGCATAAGATCTTCAGATCGCTTTATTCCATCAATTTCTTGCTTGCCAATCTCACCATTTGAGAGGGAGAAGTTTTCTTTGATGCATCTCTTCGAGGACATCCATTGAGGCAATTTGACACTAGTTTGGCTAGTTCCGCCCCAACCAAGAAAACATCCGCATTCAGAAACGAGAAAATTGATCTGCCATGATAGTTCAGTGGTAGAATATCCGCCCAGCAAGTGGAAGACCCGGGTTCGATTCCCAGTCATAGCAGACTTTTTTTCTATTAAAAATAATTATCTTAAGTCTTCTAAAATAAATGACAGCATATGTAAACAATGGAGCAGCTGATTCAAAATGGCAAGCACCTACACTGTAGGATCAAATGTTTTTGTAAATATCGATGTTTTTTATCTGTTATTTAAGGGTCACATTTTATATTCAGCGTATAAGTCGACCTTAAGTTTTTGGAATTTATTTTTAGCTTCAAAGGTTGACTTATATGCCGGCATACGTAAACTTACACTAAATTTCAATATCACGCATATTAATAAAACATCATCACCTATATTTTATTTCGATAATGTGCAAGATTTACTCTATCCAAAACACTAATTACATCATGCACAGTGATTGGGGATATCATAGATAGTTGGAATTCTCACGTACTACATAAAAACACAAATAGGATGATTAAATTTGGGATATCGACTGTAGGTAGGATCGGTTAAGTTTATTATTCTCTAAGAATATCAGGGATCGCAATAGGAGAAGGAAAATCCTATGGTGTTACTTTCGATATGGGCTGAAATGCTTGCTTGTATTATATAAACCATGAACTCTAACAGGTTAACTGGTGCTTATTTAAAATTACTAATTTAATTATGTATTCAAATATAAGGTAACATGAAAATTATTTTATTATTTTCTCATGATGTGAAGAGAACACCATGGTAGGAATTAAATTGCACATCTAATTTGTTTCATCTACCTATAATATTCCTGTCACTTCCTCTATGAGTTACTCCATGTATTATTTCATAATTTTCATTCACATCTTGTGCTCTATCTGCATTGCCAGTTCAAACTTACACATAGGTAGAACTCCCAAATTTTATTTTTCCATTGGACACAGAAAGGTCATAAATTGGCTCTGGTTATATGTGCATCATGTATGGCACACACTGACAACCTAATTAACATGACTGCTGAGCACATGCATGGCATATTTAGCTATACAAGTTTTGAAGCAATTGTTTATGTTTTCAATCATCCTTATTTACTTTCAGCGATTAAGTTTACCTAAACTATTATATTTAGCTGTTATCATGCCATAATATTTTCTTTAAAAGCTGCCAATGGAGTAAATCACGGCTAGAAATTATGCATAATGTGGCCCTTCCTAAGGGCTATACATTTTTCCTGAAAAATCTCCTCTTATAGCCTCTTATAGTCCAAAAAAATACAGTATGTAAAACAACATTTGAAAGTTGTTTATTACATTAACCCTTTCCTAGTGTATGATGCCATATGGCATCATAGTTTTCAAATAATTCTGTAGACATCTCATGGCAAAAAAAAAACGTTTGTAGTCAATAGATGGCATTGGACATGCTCTTTCATTTCCTGCTCAGAGCACATGGCAACTATCACCGAGGGCAAACATACTTTGTTTTTTTTGTCCTGTCACCAATTTTCTTACTACCTATGGTAACCACATTTTGAAAAGTTATTTTTTCTTGTATTCTAAAAGATATTGAGATGAAAAAAATGTAGATGGGTAAACAATGATTTAGAGTTAGTTAGAAAGCCCTTATATTATATTATTATATATATTATTATATAGAGAGAGATTTATGACTTGGCATATGGCATCATTAAGTTTGGTAAGGCAAATTATGCCATATGGCATCATATTTTTATTTTTAAATAAAAACTTAAAATAATAAAACTGACTTAATTTATCCAATTAACTTTGTCCAACTTGTAATTCATATTGAAAGTTTTTTTTTAATTTTGCCCTTAACTTACCAAGAACTTTTCTTCTGGTGTCTAGTATAATCAGGGCCAGCCCAAGCTATGGGCAAGCTGGGCAGCTGCCCAGGGCGCCCAAGTTTTGGGGGTGCTATCTCAATCATTTATCTATGCATTACTTGCAAGTGAATAAATAATGGATACCAATTTATATTGACGAACAGGCTATAATCTTGATGGCATTCCTTTTAATTTTTATTACCAATAATTTTTACAGAACAATGAATAAATTAACCTGTACTTTGTAAATATCTCAACAAATATTAATGGAGTACTATCTTGCCCAGAGCACCAAAATTCCACGGACCACCCCCATATAATGTACTTAATTTTTGTTCTAATATATTGAGTATTAAAAACTAATCAATATATAAATACCATATTTACTCATGTAATACCTGCATGCATGAAATCAGAGCCACATCTAGGTTTTTGGTGCCCATGGCAAATTCTTGGCTCAGCACCATTTTTATTTTGATATTTGATATATATGTAGATAATTTATAGAATCATAATAAATAATAGTAAAAAGCATTTTGATATGTCCCTTATTATAATTATGAGAACGTGACAATTAACATTAAATATAAAAAATTAACAAAAAATTACAGGTATTAAACAACAGCCTAATTTTCCTGGCTTTGGCATTAGCAAAATCAGTAATTATGTCATCAAAATCTATTTTACTAGATAGTTCATGCTCAATAGACAAAAGACATAATGATGAAGGATGAAGGGTGATCCTGTCCAGACATTGCTCATAAATAATTTTTAAAAAGTTTCAACTTTCTGAAACTTTTTTCACCGGTGGTCAGTAAGATATGGAGAGTTATTTCAATATTTTGGTAGCTTTCTTGTAATTCCCATTTACCCAACATATTTAAAATAGCTAAATGATATATTCCATCAGGGTTTTTATTTTCCAGTATTTTAATAATTTGATGAAGCATTTTTTTTCTATTTGAAATTGCTCTTGGTTTATCTCAGGCTATTTTCCTGTCAATAAAATTGTTCTAGTTTCCAATTCCTCACTACTCATTGAATGCAAAGCTTCACCAGTCAAAAGATCAAAGTCTTCCGCTGGCACAGAATTTAAAAAACACCTAAAAATATCATGCTTATTGTATTATTCCATGCACTTTTTAAAAATATCTTGGTTAAAAAAATTGGGGAAATAAAATGCACAGCATATTGCGCCTACGGAAAAAAACACCTACTTATTACCTCACACCAGGCATGCAGTATTGAGTAGGCATTTCGCGGGTGGTCTACCTTCAATAGATGAATGGATAAATCTTGTGTAATGTCTGCACCTCCCTTTTTTTATGAGAACTTTTGGGGTAAAAAGTGTATTACGCAAGTAAATGCAGTATTATTTTGATGCTTCAACTGATAGCAGAATTGCTTCACTGTCATAGCCATATTAGATATATACTGATCTACTTTGTTATAATGTACTCACCCATCCACTTACAACTTTTGGAATTTTAATTTTTAGATTGGTATTTGTTCATCTTTCTCTTCCAGCATAATAGTTTGAAATATTACAAGGGATTGTTGAAAAGTCTCCATCATGCCATGAAATGGGTGAAAGGGACGGGATTGCCCTGCTCTGTGCAGTCTGTGAAACTCTTTTAAAACTCCTCTGATGCATTCTCCTTGTGTAAATAATGGATCCTAAATAAGTGAATAAACAAAATAAAAATTATTTTTAAAATGGGCAGTCTCACTAAACCATATAACTTGCTACCAACATAAAAGCAAGGAATAATAAATTAAATAACGATATTGAAATGAACAATAAAACAGGCTGTTATCAATTGATTGAATTTTCATACCCGAGGATCTAAAAATTATACAATTGAATTTCAAATATAGTTCTATAATGTGCTTCATCATTTCCTACAAATTTTTACTGCACAATATTTAAACCTTCATCAGTCAACATACTTGACACAATCTGTATGATCCCAATTTATATGACAGATACACTGCCTATTTAGTTCATTTTTTTCTAAATCTTATTTTTTAACTTGTTTTTCCTTTGTTTTTTTTGTTGAAAATAAGATTTACAATAGAGGAAAATGAAGACTCAAAACAAAATTTATATGCAGTATAACCTTGATTAACTGGCCTTCAATTATCCAACTATCAGTTTAACCAACCCAAATTCCATCGACCACTGAATTTTAGGCAGAAAGGCATGGTAGCATGTGATGCTCTGGTGAGTGGCCCAGCGATGCTTCCCAACATCCCACAAGGTATCAGTCTACCTGTAGACAGCTCTAGGAAAATTCACTCACAGTAATTTGACTCCCAGTATTTTCACTCCTGGTGAATTCTCTCCCTGCAATAATTTATTTGCATAAAAAAATAATCAACATTAAAAGTGACATTAATTTTTTTAATTAGCAACATTAAAAGTGACATTTATTAAAAGTGATGCAAGTTAAGGGGGTATTACATGCTACGCCTTTTTCTCCATCTTACCTGCACAGGTCAGTTTGCGCAGGTAAGAGGGAGCATATAATAAAGGAAAACCACAGAATGACATCCAAACAACATCCAGAAAGAGCGGCTTGTGCAGTTAAGTTCATGCCTGAAATAAAACCAGGGTCTTGCAGGCAAGACGTAGTGTGTAGTAGCGCCTCACTCTTACAACTCAGTCTTTTGCTAATGCGCATGGGCATGATGGTCAGTGAGGGTTGATTACTTCCCAATTATTTTGCTTCACTGTGAAGTTATTTACTAAATTAACTGTTTTTGTGAACTGCATTTTTATATTTTTGATGGCGGCCTTACGTTACTACAGTAATGAATTTTTAAGTGAGGTTATTAAACTATAAATGATGTCTGGTAGGTAAAATCTAAAGAATATAGTGACAAATGGGCAAAGGAAAGGGTGTACAACATCAGCAAATTCAGATAAGTAGATAAAGAGGCCAACAGAGAGATGGTAGTTAAGAAGATTAATTACTCAATCCTCCGTTAGTCGCGCCACTTTTTAAAACACATTTAGTCGCGTGGCGTCTATCAGACTCCATTTAATTATTACTTCAGGAAGTGTACAGACTTACAGAGAATGCTTTAAATTGATAATATATATTCACTACAAAGGTACGAGTAATTTAATCGGTACAAAAATATCTATAATTTTAATGTACATTAACATATATTGTTAATAGATTTGAGTGCACGTTCCACTGACATACATTTAAATTTTCTCGCATCGTAAACAATGTTTAACTAGTTTTATTTGTACAATTAACACAAATGTTTTCAGAATGCTCTAAGCAAATATAATTATTACAGTTTGTACATTTATATTCTTTCATGCGATTATTTTTTCGCTCACAAATGTAACACCTTTTTCGAGCAGTAGTTTTACTCTGTGTTTCTCTTTTCTCTGTCTCCTTGTGTAATCGTTTAGAGGTGCCAGCACTTAACTAGGGGTGTTCCTTTTCAATTTCAACCTGAGTACTATGTTCTACTGTTCTTTTGTTTAATTGTCTTGGTAAACAGGTAATTTGAGACCTTTTTTGTATGTGTTCTGCTACTAACCCTTTTGCAAGGGTTTTAATGAAATATCTTCTCTTCCGAAGTTTTTGGGAATCAGTATTATTATTTTCTAAGTAAATAACCTGAGCATTTATTGCTCCTACATTTAGCATTGTTTAAAATATAGTAATAGGCCACCGATTGGTGTTTCTTGAAACAGAGTAGGTCGCGCATAATTTATCTATGACATCAACTCCACATTTCGTAGCATTATAGAATGTCACTATTTCTGTTTTTTTTTGTCGTACCTGTTGTTTCGTCGATAGCAGAATCATGATGCATTGATGAAAGTAGGAGGACATTTTTCCTTGCTTTGGGTATGTAAGACATTAAAGTGCAATGCTTTTGAAAACCAAAACGAGATGTAAATGGTTCCTGACCTTGTGCTGATTCAAAAGAGGGTGGTAGCTGCCTTTTATTGTTCCTTATTTTACCTACATATGTAAGCCTGTCACTTTTTAAAATGTCTCTAAGTAGTTCGCAACTAGTAAACCAATTATCTGCGGTAATATTACGTCCACTACCACTAATTGGCATGATCAATCTTTTGACAACATCATAAGGACTGTTGCTAACCTGAAATGGACCATGGCTGTTTCCCTGCGTATATTTCTAAATTTGCTGTGTAAAAGTTTTTAGCGTCTGCCAGTAAAAATATCTTTATTCCATATTTTCCGGGTTTGTTGGGGATGTATTGCCTAAAACTGCACCTTCCCCTGAATTTTGCCAGCATTTCATTTATAGTTATATATTCCCCCAAGGAATAACTTTCACGGCAGTTCTGAACAAATATACCAAAAGCTTCCCTCACAGGTGCAAGTTTATCTAAAACTTTTCTTTCATTCCTGGTAACTTTGACATCAAAACGAGTATTTTGTAAAAGGAAATGAAAGCGTTTCTGAGACATTACCAGACGAAAAAATTCAATCCCAGTGCTATTAGTATTCTACAAATCACTTGTATTCAGTTTGCTGTTTCTAAGGAAACCAGCCATATAAAGTAGCCCAATGAGAGCTCTAATACAAAGAACAAAATATAGTAAGTAAATAAATTAACAAATATACTATATATATATATATATATATATATATATATATATATATATATATATATATATAATTATATATATATATATTTGTTATAAATAAAATAAAGTATAACGCATTAAAAATTATTGCAATGGACAGCGCAAAAATAATTATGTAATCCAATCGAACGTAAGTTGTCGCGTGGCGTCTATCAGACTCATAAAATATAAAATAGTACTATATAACCCGGTGAGGTGACGAAACCCGAAAACGTTTAAATGATGGGCAGATAACCTTGAAATAATAAGATACGCAAAAGGAGAAGATCCTAAATATCCAAATCTGCTGCGTGCAAAGAAAAAATATTACATGGCGTCCAGCAGACGCCACGCGACTAACGGAGGGTTAAGTAGCTGCTATTGAAAGGAGTTTAAAAAAGTGAACGCATCTAAACACTCAGGTGCAGGAGACGAAGATGTCTACCATCCTCATCTGTGGTACTTTGATCTACTTCATTTCTTAAATGAACAGGAGACTGCAAGGAAGTCTCAAATGTAGAAGATGACGAGGTAATTAAATAGCAAAACATTTTCTTTTATTGCAGTACTTAATCATTACATGTTTCATTTGTACCCAAAGCATATTTATTTTGCTAAGGAACACTACCTTCATTGTTAACATACTGTAAGAAACATAACCTGACTTCTTTTGCTTCACCTGATCCCTGTCTGTTGTATCCATTTTGGAGATTTGAAGAAGCTGATCTTTCACCTACTGTAATTATGCCGTTAGCAGTATCTTCAAAATCTAAACTTCCAGAGGGATGTACAAAGAATTGCAGTTTCAGCATAAAAAATTGTGCAGCACACAACAAGCCAAAACAACTTTGTCAATATTATTTAATGCCAGGTTAATTTTGGTGCGGAAAATTCTAAAGCAGTATGCTAAAATGCCAAACATGTTTTCAATCACTCTACAAGCAAATGACAAATGGCAATTAAATATCCTGGGTTCGTCCTTCAGATTCTTTTTACTGAAAGGCTTAAAAAAGACAGGATGCAACAAAAAGCCTCATCACTGATGAAAACATAATTCAGTTCTCTCTGGCTGTTAGTAGCTGGTTTTGATTCAGGTATGTTTACTGATTCACTATCAAGTTTGTCATAAAAATCGGTATTTTCAATGACCCCTTCAACTAATACTCACCCATTTGCTCCAAAGGCACACATTATGAATCATATTAAAAATTTTCTAAGCATGATTTTAACTTATCAAATAGATCAGACCCTTCCATTGTTCCGTGGAGTGCTTGTGACAGATAAGTTCCTCAAAGATGGAAATATTAACATTAATTTCTCTGATAAACATACTTAACTGGGATGTATCACTTATGTCAACAGACTCATCCAATGCAATTGAAAAAGTGCAAGGAAGGCCAAGGTACTTTGGTTGATCAGATACATTAGATATTCAATAAGTCTGGCTATTCTTTTGCATTGAAAGTGCAATTTCACACAGTTTTCTATCTACTTTTTGGTCTCTAAGACCTCTCCTTACTATTTACAGACTAGGTTCAATAATTTATTCCCCATCAGAAAATTACTCCTTTTTGGCTAACATTAGTGCCATTTCCTAAGATGCTGCTGTCATTTCTGAATTTGCATCACTTTTTTGTTTAAAATAATGCTGCATTTTTAATTTTGCTTCTTCCATCTTTTCAAATAAACTTTACATTCCTGATACTGGAATTAGCTTTAATTTTTTTCTATTTCTTTCTTATGTGTAATGTCTATTGAGGTCATGTATCATTGTGTGACAAAGGATTTCTACAAACAAGGCCCCAACACAAACAGAAATTCATCTTCCCATTGCTCATTAAATTCTTTTGTTTCTTTTTCTTGGCTTACTTAAACTACCTAAACTCATTTTGGTGGATTTTATAACCTTTATCAAATATTAATTACTTTATCACTAGAAAGTAATCACAAAAACTAAAATTGTAATATATATAATTCACTTTTCACACTTGCTTATGCTTCATTGCATGTTTTTCAACCAAATGCAACAAATGTCTGCAACTAACCAAGTGGCTCAACTCAAAGAGTTCCATCAAATTTAGAGGTAGGATCCATCCTGACAAAATTCTTCCACAGAGAAAATCAAAATAATATATTTTTCCCCATTATTCCAAATACTTGATGAAATTTCATGAACATTTCTATTAACAGGATTGCAGTCAAGTCTTCATAAATTACTCTGATTTGACTATCCTACCATTTAATTCTTTGTGTAAAAAATAAGCATGCTTTTTATGCCAATATCAAGGTAAACAGCTTTTATGTGGTGAAGGTAAATTTTTCAACCAAAAACAATAAAAGACAACAGTGGCATTGCAAATTTTTTAGGGATCCCAGGGGAAATTCCATTTTGGGGGCCCCTAATAATTTCTATTTAAAAATATAGAATTTTCAAGGAGAAGTACTGTATTTTTCAGGCTATAAAATGCACTGAGTTATAAGTTGCACCCCAATTTTTTAGAAGTTTTTTCAGAAAAAAGTAAAAAAAAGGGATGCAGTTATGAATGACATTTTTAATTAATTTATAACAGTATCCTTTCTTTTTTCTTTGAATGGAGATGCCTTTGAACACAGTAAACGTGAGGAGGAACAAAAAACACTTCCACCAACTTATCCAACTCGGTGGGGGCAAGTAAAATTTTCGTTCATGTTGAAATTTCCCTTCCCTGGCTCAGCCGATTTCCAATGGAGTACTGCTCCATGTAATTCCAAATCTCGCCACATTCAGCGGCTTTCAGTTCAATATCTCGCCCCTAGAGGCACTGTGGAGGTGGTGTCCATGAAATGCCCAAGTACCCACAAAAGTAATCAGGGATGATCTAAAACATAAAAAAATGCTTCAAAACTTGTACAGATAAATGTGCTCTGCATGCACTCAGTAGTCCTATTAATTAAGCTATAGGAGTAGGCTGCACACCTCACACGTATAGATACCCCTTACTGATAGAACTTCCTTCAACTTAAGTACAAGATAGGATTTTAATTCCTAATAAATGGAATGCATATGTAATAACAATTCATATGCACAACCAGGCCCGGACATAGAGACCCAGGGCCTCTAGCAAAAAACAAACTTTACTTTTATTTTTTATTTATTCAATGTACTTTGACTTTAGAAAATAGACAAGCAGACTTAGAAATGAAATAGACAAGTACCAACTATACTTTTTTACACATTATAATTTTTACATTTACATATAATTACAAGATCACATTGTCACGCGACGAACTTTCTTCTCTGCAAAGGAAAGGATGACCTCACTATAGTCCACAGACTGCATTATTTCTGACTCTATGTACAGCACAGTAAGTGAATTAAGCCTGTTCTCTTCTGTGGTAGATCTTGAATAATTCTTTACTCTCTTTAGCGCTGAAAACGACCGTTCTGCCGAACAGTTTGACCCTGGTGTACACAACAGCATCCGGAGCGCTATTCCCACGTTTGGATAAATGTCCAAAAAGCCTTTTTCCAGGATGTACTTGTATAGCTCCAGTGACAATAACCCTTTTCCCCCTGTAGCCTCAGCGGACAAAAAATGAGCTCGCAGGTGCAGACACTCGTTTTCCAAAGTACCGTCCAAATCCCCCGGATAGAAGGCTTCCAGGTTCCATGCTCCGTCACAGACGTCTTGAGATTCCAAACTATGTAGCTTTGTGAGAAAGTCAAACTTTTTACTTAACTTCTCGTAAGCAGAGCCACGTCTCTGTAGTTCTGCAATCAACCTGTCGGTAATGACATTGAAGACGGTAACTCTGAATCTATCCCTTCTATTTCGTTCGGAAAAATTGACATATTATTTTCTGTGTCCTGTGTCCTCAATGTGTACCATTTCGGCCCCTGGTCGGAGCCCCCGCCGAGGTTGGGGCCCTTGGCAGCTGCCTAGTTTGCCTAGGCAGAAGTTCGCCGCTGTGCACAACTAGTCATTTTTTTCTGCAACTCTTTTCACCTTGTACATAACCATTTTGATCGATACAGCAATACCTAACTTCCTCTGTTCTACTATTCATTTTTTCTCTTCCTTCTTTAGCTCTGGCAATTTAGGATCAAGCTTATGAAGACAATGTTTTTCTTTTCCTGTCATCTTCAGTTTTTCCAATGTTTTCTCCAATCACCTGTAACTTGTAACAAATAGTGTAGACACATCTTTTCACTTGTAGTCAATGCGATCTTAATATTTTTTCTCTATTAAATATTAACAATATATATTTTAATGTCTATGTGGCGAATGATTGCTAATTATTCCGTTTTGAGGAACAGAATTTGCTTTTCCCAAAATATCTAAAAACATAGCTATGACAATGAGTTCAAATTGAAAAATTTTACTTTTAAGTGATTTGCTTGTTGCTAGCCAAAATTATAGGTGTTAATGCTTTTAAAGTGTCAACCGATTCATATCTTAGAGCAAACAAACTCCCAGTTTCAGAAAAACTTGTAGAAAAACTCTTTTCAGTGGTTTCCATGGTTCCTCCTCATTTTTTATTCAACTTGTTTTAGTAAATTCCTTCAGATTGAATGACTACTATAGGAGATATGCATATTATAAAGAGTTTTAAAAATGTAGCCACTTTTTCAATGTCAGATCATTCTTTTAAATTAACTTTAAGTTATGCATTAGGCTAAACTTTAAAAATTTTCTATTGAACTCCATTCTACATTCTTTTTATGACTGTAGGACCATCATAGGATTGGATTTGAAGTTTTTCAAATGCAAGTTCTTTGTCAAGTAAATATTAAACTATTGTATTAGTAATACCTGTTGAATGGTCTTCTGCATTGAAGAAATCTATAAATGATTCTCTTATTACTTTCTTCATATATGAAGTATAGAGAAAATATTGTTTTCATGAAAAAATCAAATTCGAGATTTCAATGGAACTATGGACTATTTTCTCGATGATGTCTGCGGGTGTGTCTGTGACTGGAATTTTGTGGGTGCTCTAACTCAAAAACTATTAATCAGATTAACGCAAAATTTTGTGACATTTTTGTTAAAGGCACAAGAAATGATTAGTTTTTGGTAAAAATCGGTCAACCGAAAGTAGGTGTTTACTCTTGTCACATCCATTTTTTGAAATATTTGCTTTAATATTTGATGCATGTAAAAACGTATTGGAATAAAAGTTATCAGAAATTAACTTTTCTACAACCTTTGTTTGCAACATTTCCCCATATAATGCATTGTTTAAGAGATATCTTATATTTTTAGCTGCCACCACCACGCCACCTACTGATGACTATTGTTAACAATTGATGCTTAGTTACATCTTAATTTAATTTTCTACAACCTTTGTTCAAAACATTTTCCCATATAATTAGTTACATCTTAATAATGCTCTTTTTTTATTTTCTTAGTTGCTGAAGCTTCCTGGTTATAACCAATATCAGAAGTCTATGGTTTGAGTTTATTTCTGTTCTTTGTAGTCTTTAAATTAATCTCGCTATTCCTTCAAGTATTTATTATCATTTAACCTATTTGGAATTTTTAGAAATATTAAAGGTATGGAGAAAGTCATGTGGTGACCACATTAATTTTTTTTAATTTGTTGGTTTGTTGTTGCCACTGTAATTTATTTTTACATAATGAACTATTAAAATTAAATTTTCAATCTTTGATGTCTTGTGTAGTAACTATTGAAATAGAATAAAATGGTATTGAATTGCAATAATTCTGATTGATTGTTTTCTATCTATTATTTTTATTGGTTTCACCAGAAAAATTGTTAGAATTAAAAACAACTAGTTGCTTATTGCAGTGTTGCTTGCAGCATCAATAAAATATGTGCTTACTTTCTCCTGGCATGATAAATAAATCCAATGGAAATCAAGAATATGTGGGGGTTTACTTTTTAGAAATGTATTCCAAAATACTACAGAGTCTTCTGGTGAAGTACATTTAACTATCTCCGATGTTCCTGCTTTTCAGGTTATACCAGTTCCTAGTATGGCCAAGAGATGGCAGTAATACAGAAATGCATGACAAATATTTTCTATCCAAATTTTCTGTTTAAATTTGGTTTTACAACAATTGCTACTATTAGATACTCATACTTTTTTAATTTTAATGTTTCAGGCGATATTTGTGACCAAAAAAGGAACAAATACTTTTATTGAAATTTCAATAACATAGCTAACAGGCCATGGATCAGTCTTGCCCAATAACCATTGGGGGACAAAATGACCATGGCATTTGATGGGAGGGTGCTGGTGGTGTATTAGTTAGGATGCTGGCTGCTACTCACCTGCTGCTTGAAAGGGCAGCGGGCATGGATGCTGCAAAAGTAGTATTTTTTCCAAGGTCGCCTAGCCCTATTTGTGTGGTTTGAGGAGACCTCGCAGTGTCTGCATTCCATCCTTCAGAAAGGAAGTTAAACCATTGGCCCCCTTGGTGCTCTTCATTAAGAGCAGGCTAAAAGCAAGCACCAAGTTTCTCTTCTCCCTTGCTATTCAGCTATTCATTACACTACCTCTCAGATACCCATTGCACATCGGCAAGAGTTGAATCAGCAAAGAACATAACAAACAAGCATTTGATGGAAGTGCACTGTATTTGCTCTTTTGCTGACACACTGACAGAATGCACTTAATATATAGATTACAATGTCACGCTCTCCAGATATGCAGTGGAATAAAGAAATTACATCAGGGATCTCCTACTTTTGAGTTTGGTTATAAATAATGTAAAGAAAAAAGAAAGTTTAAAAAAATTAAAACAGCAAAATGCAAATAATTTTTGTTGAAATGCTTCTTTATTATAGGAGCCTCCATGACTAGGAGATCCCAGTTCATTGCACAGGCTTACTATTAGTACACTATGTTATTGAAAGGCAATCTCTTAACACTCCAATGCCCTAGATGATTTTTTAACATAAATGCCCAAGACTGAGTCAAAAGTGATCCAGAAGTATTTTTAATTATTTTCGTCCAAATTGAAACAAACGAGTCAATGTAATGGAAATCATTTTTATAATGGAAAGGTGTAAATATTAATATAATAAAAATAATATAAAGTTAATATAAGTTGGTAATAATGTCTTAATACTAAATGCAAAACATCGCTTAAAAGATGCACATGGTCAGCGTGACAATACCAATATGTTGATGATTTATAATTCAACAAATTTTCAACAAAAAGGAATGTTGCTTTTCCATTGTTTATCATAACTCGATGCCTTCGACCCTCCACTGTCTACGGCCTGACCCTAAGTCTCGCCCCACTGTATTACAACCCATTTGAAGTTTTCTTTATGTCACCTTATCAAATTTCTTTTTTACTACATAAATGGATCATTGGGTGCCAAACAACTAAATAAACAATTACCTAGAAGGGAAGGCTTAGAAAATAATTGTTACTTGAAAAAATTTAGCAAACATTTTAATCTGGATCCTTTGTGACGCGGTCTTGAGCATTGGAGTGTTAAGCTAATATAAATAGTATCTAACAATAATATCAAGTTGACAGCAGAATCATATATGAACTCCATTTAAAACAATGAGAATATATTAGTAGGAATAATTGCTTCTCTTTCATATAAATTTTTTAAAACCATTGTGAATCATTTTTACTTGTGTTATCTATTGATAAAATGAATGAATACATTATGTTCTCCTTCCAAAAAAATCATAATTTTGAAACAAGAAATGTAAACTAGTACAAAGCATAAATATGAAACAATTTCACCAATCGCATAGCTATGTCTACAAAAACTATACTGTGGTTAAGGGTCCCCCATCAGAGGGGTTTCACTAAGAAACACTCAAATCATCTACAGGCATCCCTAACATAGTGGTCTTAATTAGTTCCTGAAGCATTAACTGAAATCATATTAAGCAAGGAAATTTTTCTCATAAAAACTCATAAACTAATTTAATCCGTACTTCCAACCTACTCTCATTGCTAATGAATTCCCAGTATAAGGTATATTTTAATGCTTAAATCAACAACACACTTAAAATATATAAAGATGTGCTTTTTATGAACATATAAAATATATAGCATTTTATCTTATCGTCTATCCTGCTAATTTCAAAGCTTGAATTTGTCGAACTGCTTCAAGTTTCATTGAAAGTGAAGAAATTTTTCTTTGTTTCTTTTCAGAAACATCCTTAGCACATGTATTTTTACACTTTTGATTCATTACAAATAATACAAGGGTTAAAAAAATAAAAAATAACTCCACCGACACATTAATTATGTGAAAAGACATTAGACAAGACTCAACAAAGTGAAGGGGGTTTATGTTTGTTTTTGCAGGGATCAGTGGCGGCTCGTAGCTAAAATTAGTGGGGGTGCTGCTCCAGAAAATTTTTAGCCTTTGTTTTAAAATTGTGTAAAAGGAAAAAAACATGTATAAAAAGAAAATTTATTCAGGAACTTGATAAAATCTTAACAAAAAAAACCATTATATTAAATGTTATCGATAATATCAAGTGGAAATAGGGGGTGCTGCAGTTCCGCAGTGCCTATACACGAGCCGCCACTGGCAGGGATATTTTTCTTGTTTATTAAGGAAGAGTGGCCAACTTGCCACCTTCCATGCTTCCATCACAATGCATTTTCACGTATGACTATATAATATATTTTTAGATGTGAACTGGCCTCAGAATGACCCTAAACAAATATCCCTTTTGTGCAAGGATATTACTGTCAAATAATCTGTAACCTAGTGAAAGTTAATGGATAAGCTACTAAGAGCTACATGTAGAATATACAGATCATGAAATAAATTACGGAGACTTGTCAAAGCAAAATCTGATAATATCTATTAATCCTGATATCAACAAAATCTAATGCAGATTAGCTGCCATTAAAATTGCACCAGAAAACCATATAAGAGATTACATTTTTTGGTGTATGTATAGTTTAATGATGTTTAATTTAATCATAACTTACCTACAAATACTAATTAGGCATAGTAAGTGTTATGAGAAAGTTACGTGTATATGGCCAAAACAATATGTCAATGATTCAGCACTAAGCAAGTGCACTATAATAAAACCACACTAATGTAAATTAAAACGAACTTTGTAAGTTTTCACTAGACAAATTTGGTCTGACTGATTTTACCTGTTACAATATCATCACCTGATGATGCTGTAACAGGTGAAACTGGTAGGAATAAATTTGTCTAGTGGAAATTTACAAAGTTCGTTTTTATTTACATTATGGAATCTTTCCACAAAGTAGAGCCTTCCCAAGTGGAAAAATCACACTAAGTGAAGTGCACTATAACAAGAGATGCCTCTATTTTTATTTCATATACATACATTTACATACATTATATTTACTTATAATACCACAGCTACATTTTTGTTATTTTTTATGTTAATTAAATGTTATTTTTTAAATTATTCTGTATTTATTGCTCAAGATGGGATGGGCATTATTAATTTTTGAACCAGGAGTCCAACAGCCATAGCAACATCACTGATGTTTACAATACTATTAAAAGAGGCAATATTAATTTGAAAGTGAAAAATTGAGTTTGTTTTAATTAGGAATGACTTATAAACAGCTTTTGTTCTAGTTTGAATTAAGCCCATCTTGAATTATAGAATATCAAAAAGTACATTTACAATCAATGATTACATATACATTAAAGTTATTCAATAGTCTTCTGATACATTTTATAACAATTGAGAATATTCAAAAATATAAAAATCAATAAATGAATTATCTATATATTGTTTGTATTCAATGGATTACATTGGGTAGCTCCAGTGGCCATAAAAATTGTTGTGAACCAGACGTGTATTTCAATTACTTATTGGCATCATCAGTAGGAAATCAATATTTGTGTTTCCTAATGCACAGAAGATGATCAACAATAACACCACAAAGTATGTATAACTTAAAATTGTATGTCTAAAAAAGATAATGTGTTTCCAAACATTCAATATATTGGTTGACAGATCAGTATAAAAAATTTAGTGTCGCAAAAATCTTTCAACAAGATCTCCAATGCCTTAGAAAGTAAGCACATTTTTTTATTTTGCAGCAAACATTTAGAAAACAGCTTTATTGTTTCAATTACTGCAGCAAATCTGATTAAGAATTTTAAAGTTATTTCACTGCAAGTTTACAAGGCACTTTTAATTATTTTAGATTATGAAGAAAATCTATGTAAAAGATTCCACAGCCTTTGAAGAGGCAACATTCCATTTTTGTCATAAAAATTCCTCTGTAAAATACGACTAAAAGACAAATTAACAAGCATCACCACCTAATTTCGAATAAAAATCAAAATTTGCCTAATTCAGTTTGTACCTATTTCTTCCTCATGGCAAGATCGAGAACACTCCATCACACTAATAAAATTATTACATAATAGAAACTTACATTTCTGCAATTTTCACCAAAGCTGAAATCTTAGCTTTCTTCAAATTACAGCTTTAAAAAATATTGCCGTATAAAGCCATTGCCCACTTCTATTAACATGAAAATGTCAGCTGATTCAAACACTACCATTTCCGGTACCACGGCGTGAGTTGCTTGATAATCGACCGTCTCAGACACAACGTTTCGTCCTCTCTGTACCTATGTATGTGGCGTGGAACAGCATTTTGTCTATCCTCTGAGGCCCTGACCATTTCCAAACATAACATAGACCAATCTTCATGCGAATGGTCAAAATACTTGCAATTTGAAAGAAGTAGTTGTCTAATTGAGTAGAGGGCTATGCGGTCGACGGGAATTTTTCTGTAATGAGTCCACAGGCCATTCTAACAGGGCTTGCCACCCCTTGTATACCAAGCAGCTGTTAAAAGATCAAATACTGAAAATTTCTAAAAATGAGTTACAGAGGTCACCTTATAGCTAATATAAAAAAATACGACATCGGTAAAACCTGCAGTCATAAAATGGGTTGGTAAACCAGATATACATATGTATAAGCAACAAGGAATCAGTCTTCATTATTTACTTGCCGTTAGCTGAATCTAATTTCCTGACACAGAGAGGCGGTATAAGTCCCAGCAACCTTTTGTGCCATTTCAACGCAAATTCACGAGAATTTTGCATCCACATTAAAGTTAAAGCCAGGAAACCTCGCCAACAGTCTTCATCCAATAAGATCAGTGATTCGCAGCTTTTTTTAGTGTCGATTCCGTATTTTACGGAAAATAGAGGGAGAAGTGTCATCATTCAAGTAGTAGGAAGAAGGCCTCCTTTCCTCGGAGGCAGTTGATAGCCACGCTCTCCTTTCGCCAAAACAAAATAAGTTAATCATTAGCAAAAGAACATTGAAATGTAATTTGTATGTTTATGATTCATAAAATGATAATCTAGCCTTTGTATATGTTAATGTACCAATTATTGAGGAAAAATCTAATTTCTGTACAATTCCACAGTTGATATTAAGGGTGAGTCCGCGCATACGCAAATTTGGGCTCCCTTGAGCTTGAGGTCCAAGCCAAATGGCCCTCCCTCTCGCAGGCCCAGTATATATTACAAAATCGAGAACAGCGCCAAAAGACAAACTCCTACATCGATCAAGTCAGACTGCGACATTATATCCCGCCTGAAAATTTCATACCAAATTTTCAATAACGTCCTTGTTTAATTTTGATTTAATTAATCCAATAGAATTCAAAGTCTTTGCACGACCTCCTTATAAAAAATTGGGTCTGAAATTACGTCTGCGTGAAAAATAATTTTGTGTAAGTAACTGGCGCCCAGCCCCGTTCCGAGTGTCGCGAGGCGTTATCGCCTCGCTCCACTGGCTACGTGCGCAGTGGTGTAGCGAGAGGGGAGCAGAGGGGGGCAGTTGCCCCTCGGCGCAGGACTGAAGAGGCGCAAACTCATTAACGTTTCTGTTTATAAACAATAATAATATTATAATATATGCCAAATAAAATGCTAGTATAGTATGTTTGGGTTCCCATCATATTCCCCTCATTACATTTGTCTGGAAAATTGTACAGGGAGCAAAGGGCGGGGGCGCGTCTCTGTGACTCGCCCCCGGGCGAAGGAGAACCTAGCTACGTACTCGCGTCAACCCCTCCCTCCGCTCACTCCAGGTAGGAAGGCCTTGATTTTGGCTCGCAATTCTCTTTAAAGTCGATGGAAATGATAGGTACTTGTGCAAATAATTTACAGACCAACAATTCATTTACCAAACCGGCTCGCAAACTGTTTTTTATTTGTTTTATTTTTTAAACGGGTAAAATGTTTTTCACGCTGGCAAAATGACCGCGCCCCACTCTTACTTTATACAATACCGCGCGACCTTTTGAGGTTTTAACACTTTCGGTACCACCTCTAAAACACATGACAATCCCGTCGGCCCGCTTTGAAATTTTTAGTTATATGGCAGATATGCGTATACATGAATAATATGTAAAATTATTATTATGTACTACAAGAGAAATCAGCGCGGAATTAACAAAAATAAAATTGGACGCATATACTGCGTCGGCGGTCCATGGCGACTTCTTCCGCGATCCATGACGTCATCAAGTTCCTTTTAATCCGCCAAACTAAAGGCATTTATTTGTTTACGCCACTTCATATACTTATTTTGGGTCTGAGATGGATAAATAAATTTAAAAAAATACGATTGAGTAATATTTTTATTTCATATTGTAAATTGTAACCCGGGCTACTATTCGAGCATTTACGAGATTATGCTAGTACTAGGAGGCAAGCTCCCTCTACCCCTTTGCTCTCTATTTCCTCGTTCTTACCATGTAAACTGCTAAAGATTGGTACTAATGAAAAATAGAGAAACCTCCTATAAAACATAAAAATAAGGAATTGCTCACACGCCGGTTTAGTGAAAATTACTCCACGCCAAGGACCAAACACTCATACAATCTCACACACCCTCCGAGTTCCTACTGGAAACCATTTGTGCGTTTTTGTTCAAAGAAGTTATGAATACATTGGCCAAAAAATGTGAAAGTGGGTTCCCAATGCCTGTCCAATCATGATGTTTGTTAAAATTTTTATTGAATAGGAAAAAATTTTGTTTCATGTAGAGTTTAGAAAGTTTAATTTTTTCACCGAAATGGGGGGAGTAGGGAATCCAAGCTCGAGTATCGAGTACCCGGGTAATCGGAATTTGGAAGCCTTTCTCGAGTACTCGACTACCCGGGTAATTTGATCGAGTATCGAGTTGCATATTTTTTATGAAAATTTTACAATTTTCTAACATTTGAACCAACAGAAAATAACAAAAATAATGAAAAACTACGCGTAATTAAACACAGGTGGCAGAGGCGCAGTCAAAGGGGTGCCGAACAACCACTTTATTGCATAAATCGAGACTTTTTAAAAATTGGATATTTTTTGTATTTAAACTCCAAAGTGGTTCACAAACCGAAACATATGGCAGAGACAGATTCACTTCAAGCCGAGCCTAACACGGAACACGTAAGAAAATATTGTACTATTTCAGCACACACGTTCCGTCTTGTCTTCGGCAGGTAGGCAAAACAGCGAGTAAAAACTGAGCGTGTGTGACGGCCTTTACAAAGGCAAACAAATCTTTCAAAGTGAGAGGTACCCAAATCGTGATCGTTGCAAGGTGCGTATCTGAGAGGAAAATCGCTCCTATTGAATAAGACCTATCGCCTCTCATTTGAGAGTTTTGTTTACGCCCTCGGAGATGAGGAAACTCTTTTAAAAATGGATGAAACGCATGATGATACTGCTGCATCTTCAAAAAAGGAAGGAATATTGAATTTTGTCAGCCAAGAAACATTGAACGAAATATAAGCGAAATATGCTGCAAAGGACGGATTTAGCATTAAAGGAACAACGTCATCTGAAGCCATTAGAGGCTTTGTAAGAAGGCGCAATTAAAACATTCCAAAAAGCGAAACAACGGTGGTGAAATACATAATGAAATTCTATGAAGAAAAAAGAAATAAATGAAAGCAGCTTTATCGCAACAACAAAAATCTGGAAGGTGATTCAGTCTCACCGTGGACGAACGGAGTGACATAAATATCAGAAGACACATGAATGTTACAGTCCACTCAGCAGCAATGTCGCTATTCGTTCTTGGGCTGGTTCCTATTGAAGGTTTTTGTGATTCTAATTCCACCATAGCTCTAGTCAAACGAAGACTTAATGAGTTTGGAATCGATATGGATTCGGATGTCGCCGGATTAATGCAAGACGGAGCTGCATTAATGGTGAAATATGGAAGGAATATTCCGGCATTGGCTCAGTTATACTACAACCATGGAATCCATCTTGGTGTCCTTGATATATTTTATAAGAAAACAGTCCAGCCTCTCACTGATGACGAAGAAGAGAATGATGAAGATGAAGAATTCCAAAATGATGGTGATTACGCTGATCAGGATGAGGAGGATATCAGCAATACTGAAATTGATACGTATGTGGTTGATGGCAATTTGAATTTTGAACCGGAGAGTTACAGTGAATTTCTACAGTCCGTAGAAATATTGGAATAGTACTTGCGGAGACACGAAAAGTTATGAGATTTTTCAAAAAATCTGCTGTAAGAGGCAGTTTTCTTCAAAAGCTTGTGCTGGCACAAGAAGGCAAGAAACTGCGATTGTTACTTGATTGCGAGACTCGATGGAACTCCATTATTCCGATGGTGAATCGTTTTTTTTAAATTGAATGACTACATAAACAAGGCTATGATGGAGTTCGGCCGGCAAAAATGTAAAGATACAAATATCAATGTTTTAAAGAAAATATCGGAAGTTCTGCAACCTGTCGAGCATGCTGTCAAAGAGTTAAGCAAAGAGGACAGCAATTTACTGAAAGCTGAAGGAGTTTGCATCTTTCTTTTGAATAAATTACAACAAGCAGATACGGATCTCGCTACTGAAATGATGGATGCCTTTAAAAAAAAGAATCGATGAAAGACGAAACAAAGTTATTGTGTCGTTGTTGCTTTTTTGCAAAGTGGCAATTGTCCTAATTCCCACTTTAATGATCATTTTATATATTCTTCAAAAAATGTAATCAAATCATTGGCAAAAGATACATATGATAGGTTGTTTGGTGAAGATGAACATGAAAATGAGCAACAAGAAGTAGCTACGGAAAATGAAGGTTCTGCTAGTTCTGTGTATGATGAGCTGCAGAAAACCATACAATCTGTTATGGCTATTCCGAAAGAAACAACAACAAAATAAGCATTGGACAAGGAACTAAAACTGATTGAAGGAAATCATAGCAAAAGAGGATATCGCACAGAAGAATTGTTCCAGGCTTTGATAACAATTCACCCTACATCAACAGCTAGAGAGAGAGTGTTCTCAGTAGCTTCAAACTTCATTACTAAGATCCGAAACTAGTTAAATATGTGTACCTTAAATGGCCTAGTATTTCTTAAATATTATTTTATGAATAAAAAATAAATGAATCTTTTAAAAAATTATATTTTTTTCTGAAATACCTGGGTACCCGAGTATTTCATAAAAGAATTACTCGATTACCCGGGTTGTTCAAAATCCGAGTTTTTGGATTCTCTAGTCGGGGGAACACCTATATTAGTGAGCCATTCTTCGAGAAAACTATATAGTATTTATTGAGATTATAGGAAAGAGAGATGTGATATCAAAAGAAACTAACGCTTGGGAATCACTAAGTATTCATTTTTGGCATTTTCAATGAATCTTCAGTATTTTAGATAGGTTTTTAAATTCTTCAACTATCCATTTATCGTAGAAAGGAGATTAGTGTGGAAATCAATGCATGACACAATAGGTCTCATAGAAATTCCAGGTTTGTGGACTTAAGGCAAACAATGTAATATTGAGATGTCTTAAAATGGATATCTTGTGAGAATTGAGTATGGTCTATTTTCAAGTAATTGTTCAACCTTATCAAAATAATCATGCTGATTCATGACAGGATGACAGAATTTCCTTTATCGGCTTTTAAATAAAAAGTCGGGTCTGGGAAGGTTGTGTGTCGTTTTTTATATTATGTTTCAGTTGTATTTTCAAGCAGCTCTTACGTGATTTTTGGTAGTACCATTCATGTTTTTAATGGATGATTCAATATGCCTATGATATCATCCAAAGGAAGTTCTTTGTGAGGAAGACAAAAGTGAAGCCCTTTGCTCAAGAGATTGAGTTCTTGTTTAGTAAATGTTTTTTGAGACAAGTCATGGACAATATCGATGTCATCAAAGTGTTTCATGCTGTCAGTAAAAGATTTTGTTTTATGCGTGTGTGAGAAAAAGTCTCTGGCATGGAGTAGTTTCCCCTAAACCCGGAGTGTGTGTGAGATTTTATAATTTTAACGGGATGTTGTCTTGCCAAACAATTACAATGTTAAATCTCGAAATCCTATTGTTATTTCAATCCGGGTGAAAGTGTACTTTGAATCCTTTTAATACGAGAGAGAGTAGGAGGGAGAGAGAAATGATTTTCATAGCAATCAATGTAAACAACAAACGTTGAGTTATTTACGAAAAGGAATTCATTTGAATGTACAACTTTAATCATTCGCATAATAAAATTACTTAGAAACATCGTAGGAGTTCGAGACTTGAAACAACGAATGCCTAAAAAAACGAAAGTTTGTTTCTCTTCCATTGATTTTTGAATACGCATCGAATCGATCAACAGATCAGTTTTTAACGCGAACATTTGACGTATTCTTAGTGATTTGCATTATTGCAGGTTTCGTGTAAGTGCATACTTGAATAATAGCTTCGAGTCGCATCTATTCACGAAACTCCATAAAAAAAAACTTTCCCGTCGAATTTCAACGGGCACTTACACTAGTAAAAATAATTTGTCTCTAGAAACTTTTCAATACCTTCAATTATGTCATTCAACCTACTATACGTTAGCCTCTGCATCAAAACTTCAGCAATGAAAGACTTTGAATAAGTTTTACCCAAGGTCGCGCCAAGGATGATTGGCGCCCGGGTGCAAAATATTTCTTCTGCGCCCCCCCCCTCCTCCGGGCCCTTTCCTTACATCATCGTAGTTTTTAAATGTGAAATCTAACTCTTTAACCGTAAACTTTACGGTTAAAGAGTTAGATTTCACATTTAACATCAATTTTGCCGAAGTCTCCACCTTTATCTAACTAACGTAGTTAATTGTTCTTTGTCCGAGTTCTGGAGCGTTTTTTAAAATTTATTAATAATTAATCAATAATTTTTTGTTTGGCTCAAACAAATTGTTTAATTTCGCTTCGTTTGTTAACTTATAGCTTTCCATTACAGTACCAATCAAACGATATGGTCAGCTTTACTACTTCTTCATAAGGGAACTTTCATGATGGGTAACTATTTAAATTTACAGTAAAGAAAGACATTTCAGGCAAGTATTCATGAAAAATCATGCTATTTTAATTCACTCTTCGGTGTTTGGCGTTCCTAGAATCCCGGAGTGTTAAACGCGTTGTAACCATTTCGCTGCATGCTTGAGTATTAGGCTGTTTTACTAAAATTTGTTGATCCCAAGTAACGCATTTGGAAACTCTGTGTACTCTGACATGGAGTACAGCTTTCCAAACTTGTTTTGTTTAGCATCCTGCATTGTCTCATCCTTGTGCTTATCCTCAAATTTATTTTTTTTCTTTCGAGGTCGAATCGATAACATATCGGAAAATTTCTCATCAGCCTCAACATTTTCTGCGGTTACTTAAACTTCATTAAATCTAAAGTCCAAATGACACTTTTTAATATACACATTCCATTTAAAATACTCAAGTACCACCCTATAAAATTTTACTCATTATATTTAATCGAGATAATATGTTGTAACAAACCACTATTGAGGAAATGAATTTAAATTATTTAATTTCAGTAGCCAAAATTTGAGATGCAAAAAATGCACGATTTATGATCACAAAACATGAAAAAATCATGTACCACCTGAGATAGTTGCCTCTCAAACTCACCTCACGCGACGGCCCTGATGAAACCCTCCTAACTTCACTATAGAAAAATAAACAGCTCTGAGGTTCCAGATGGTGCACATTTCTTGTATGTGAGAGTAGATCTCTTCAGCTTCCAAGAAAAGCAATTGTTTTTCACAGAATTTCCTCTAAGCGAAGGATAGTATCTTCCTTTCTTCCGACTTTCCGTCAACCACACCAGATATTCCTTCAATGGAAGGGCAAAGAAAACTGACTTAAGGGCAGTTCTGTACTATTCCCATAAGAATATGAATGTTATTGCAGGAAGGCGAAGGAATAATGAAGGCTAGTCTTTGGAAACTATCCTCTAAGCCAATTTAAAAACACAATTGAGATTTCTATTACTGGATAGGGGAGAAAAAAACTAAAGAGAGACGATACATTTTGTATTCTTTCAACGAAATAACAGTGGCATATCTATGGTTGATGGGGTTAATACCCACACAATGAGCCCAAGTATTTTTCTTTTTCTCTGGTTAACTTTAGGTTCCGTAATTAAATTTCCTCAAATATTTTTAAAAATCGACCAAGAATTATTTATTTTAATGTACAATTACTTTTTTCTTCAATCGTGCGTGCGTCGTTGTTTTCTTTACAGGGTAGAGGTACGTTCCCATGTACGCGGTGCGGAAAGAGAGGACTGGTCCCTAAACCTTGACCGTTTTCATGAAGTCGAGAAACCAAGAAGAACTAACAATTGACTGTAATATTGCGCACCTAGCATATCTCTCTTTCACTTTTATTTTTTCCAATCTCTATGGGCTTCCTTGAAACGTTTTTGAAATTGAGTTGTGGATTTTAAACCATCTCTTTACGAATTTCTAGACAAGCCACTGCCGGTGACGGCCAGTAGCGAAAGAAATACCGCCGCGAGATGCTGGTCTTTACTAGAACGGAAATAGCAATTAGAAGGGCAGACTTCCGAGAAAGCAATAATTGTAGAGAATTTTGAGCGCCTACCCATTGCCGCACACGAGACTCCAATTTTCAAAAGCCCTTTTCCGAGAGATGCGTAGAACAATGCGAATCGTGGGGGTTCAAAGGTAAATTTTTCCTGAAAGATTTTCTATTACTCTGGTATTTCTTCCTTTCCCTTCTTACTTTCACACATAGGTGCTAAAATGTTCGAAATTCATCGCCCATTCAATATGTATGACTCTTGTTATAGATCAAATACCTTGATAGGAAGGCGCCCCTGGTGAGTTGGCGCCCGGGCGCCGTGCACCCCTTGCACCCCAAGTTGGCGCGGTCCTGGTTTTACCTGTTGAATATACTGTTGAAATTAAATATATTAAAGAAGATACTTATTTCGCGCCGAATGATTTCTCTTCCCTTTGACGTCGGCAACAATCTACGTCGATAGGCTAAATATTTTGAAAGAAATAACAAGAACAAAAATGTTCCATTCTTGTCCATTTTTAGAAAATATTTTTATCAAATTAACTTTGAATGTTTGATGTTGAAATATATCGCTATAAAAAACTACTAACCTGTTCAAAAGACGAATGTAAAAATAAGCACAAGACAAAAACGTGGAGTGTTCCCTCTTCTGTAACTAGCAAGAAAAGACTGGTGGAGGATGCGCAAAGTACGCTCTCTTGGATCGGAGATGAGAGGTTATGGCCAATAACCCTTCGAAGAATTATTTGTTTACTCTTGACAGGGACCCATTCTTAAGAGTGTCTGCAACTCATCAAGAGCGAACAGACTTCTTATTCATACCTCATATCTGGATTTAAGGAGATAAATCCTAGGCCTCTCAGTTCCGCCTAACTTAGACGAAGCCCGGACACGTAAATAAAAACCAACCGATCAAAATGCATCCTCAAAGTTGTTGTGAGTGGGTGATTTACGGGATTTCTTTTCATTTTTTCTCTTGAGGATATACGAATATACGAATCGACGGAGTCGCCATCGTGTGCCCTGACTTACCTAGCCGTCGGGTTTACGCAATGGGTCGATTGGTAAATGTGAATTTAATTTTTTTCGGTTCTGCTTCGCCCTCCCCCCTCTCTGATCAGCCCCTGCATGGTGATATTGGAGGCCTAAAGTAGTGACTATCGAACCGATCGGTAATTGAAGTCAAGTCGTCATCCTTTAGAGCCTGAACAGTATACGCAGAACTCATGCTTCACTTAACAAATAAATATACACAATATACAGAAATAGGCACAATAATCTTCCCTAACTATATGTAACACTCAAGAAGTGTTGACATATGAGAAAATACATTGGCCTAAGAGCGAGAGACGTCTGAAGACTTATAATCGTAGCCTATATCATGCACTGGTTTTCATGCCGAAAAATGCCTCTACTCAGAGTTATAAAGCCGTATTGTAGAAGTCGCAATTCCGTTTTTCGGATTCTTAAAGCGGGCGTCAGACGCCTTCGTCTGTACGGTTTGAATGATTGGGGAGCCCCTAAATCTCGCCCCTCCCCCGCATTGCGGGGGTTGCGGGGCTTATCAGGACGCCCCCGGGGAATCTTAAACAATGGAGGAACTTGCACTTAAGTTCATCCATTCCTTAAGATAAGCCACCGCATTTTTAACCAAACAAAATATAACAATCTGAATCACAGGGAAAATAACTGTAACTTTCACGAAAAGATTTTATTAAAAACAACCGGTTCCCCCACAATCGTAGCAAATACAGATATACCTAGCGATACGCTTTTTTCGGTTTTACGCTCATTACACTCTCTGAATCTACCTCTCGATCCACTCGCTTGATTCGGCCATACGCTCTTACAAAACCCGTAGAACAAAGAACCTTTCTCTGCCCATTCGAAAGGTCTTAACGCGACCAATAAAAAACAACTTTGTTTAATTATATACGAACTACTTTTACATTGTTTTCATATTCATTTCATGTCTATACAATATTTCACCGGAGAAGTAATGTAATCGACGAGTTTCTTTTTATGTCCAAGGTAGTGTTTCGGCGAACTACAGGCAGTTATCGGTCCGAGCTTGTGATGGTGACACATTGAATTTGTGCTCGAGTTTTTACCCTTATAAATTTGAAATGTCGCAAGCGAAACAATTAAAGCGAAGTATTTCTCTTAATAAATTAATTAAATTGGATACAATATAACGTTTAGAATGTGGACAAGGACACGCTGCTATAGGTCGTGCTCTTTCACTAGCTCCGTCGTCTGGGAGAACTATTTGCAGAAGTGCTGGAAAAATTAAAAAGTGGTCTCAGGGGGCTACTTATTTAACATCATCTGTGCTGGGAAGGCATAATCGAAGTGAAACTGAAAGAAATGGAGCGTTTGCTCAACATATGGACTGAAAAATAAAATATTTCATTACACCCGGTTCGTATGTTTGGCGGAAGATGACAGCACAGTGTAATTTGCGTTTTATATTGTAGTGACGTTGCCTAAAAATTATGTAATACCCTTCTGTAGGGCAAATAGTATGTAAAGATATTTTAAACCACCAATCTAAGGGATTGAAAGTCTTTGTGTATGCATTGTATTTTATTTTTATTTGATGATAATTAGAGTATTGCATAAAATACGTAGGTACTTAATATACCTATATCTCGCGCGCTCTCTTTTCCCCTTCTACCTTTGAGATGGTTTTCAATAGGATTTTTGCATTCGGTTAGCACGATTTCGCGCAACAAGACCCTTTTTAGGAACATATCTCTCGTACTTATCCGTGAGTTTAATCCATTTAGGAAAGCATCTCTTTTTATAGCCTTGCTCTTACGTAAAAATGTGTTTCGCAATACGCTGATTCGCGATACGCTCTGTTTTTTTGGAACGCAATCCGAGCGTACTGCGAGGTATACCTGTATCATTAGGTTACAGTAATTCCACCGGCGCATTAAATAGGAGGAAAGAAATAGGGGGAGGGAGAGGGGTGGGTTGACGAGACAGTAGGGAAGGCGATTGGATGTTAGTATTCTCTTCCCTGCTATCAAATCTTAATGCCCGGCTAGCTCAGTCGGTAGAGCATGAGGTTCTTAATCTCAGGGTCGTGGGTTCCAGCCCCACGTTGGGGTTATACGGAAGAAGAGACTGCCTAGACTCAATTTCGCCAAAATAAATATGAAAATATCTATAACACTGTTCCTCTACCGCTTTATTTCTATTTATTGTACTTGCGGAATTACTGTGTCACCTGGTGCTACGATTGTTGCGAAACGTTTCTTTATATTAAACAATAGCTTTTGGTTGAGGTTGGAGTTATTTTTCTGTGATTATGATAGGTAGATTCCATAAAGTTCAGTCTAAGTTCATTGAATTGAAATCGTTACTAACCAAGAGCCATTTAACATCGCATATGTTAGAAATTTCAAATGAATGAATTAGCACGTTTGTTTTTCGACGTCAATACCACGCCATAGAAAAAACATCGAAACGAACGGCAATTCAAAGTGAATACGTAGAAGTCAATGACTGAAAGAAATGCATGGATTGAATTCCCAGATAGAACTTGCAAATTATTCCATTTTCTTTAAATATGCTTGCATCCTATTTTCCAAGCGTTCGATACGATAACTTGTTATGACTGGAAGTCATAATCATTACCATCTTCTCCCACAAGAAAATTAAATGAAAACTGTATGTAGTTTTTCATTGGTGTGCGCTGCACGTATTTTGCATTGGAAGCACGTCTTTCCACAGTGAAGCAGAACTCCATATTGCCTAACCAGAAACCAGCACGGATGAGAGACATATTCTCTTTTCTTGCCTCCCATCCATCCCAGAACACGATTGGAATGTAACCCATCATGTCGTCCATCCGTTCTGAGTACAGTTCCGTCTGTTCCCCGTAGAAGTCCCAGGTTTTTAAATCTCCCTCGTGTGTCTCCAAAGAAGCAACTTGTTATCATTAGAAAGCGAGAAGAAATCATTTTGTAGCTCGAGGAGAGTTTTTTTTAAAGCAGACTCCAAATTTTAGCAGTGACCTAATTGCTCCAATAGTATATAAAGACGAGAGAACATCTTGAAACTTTCCAATGAATTAGAATGGACATAAACAATCTTTTAAAGTCTATTAAATTCGATCCTAAATTCAGCCTATCCCTTCGTAAGCATAGTCAACGTCTGCGACATCATAAAAATTCCGCAAATCTTTGTTATATACCAATAATTTTTTTGTATGCTTGACATCCTTACAGCTCAATCCTTTTTTCGAAACAACGAACGCCCCCCTGCAGTATGACAACGTATTCGACCGGTTTTGAACAACTTTCAAATTCCCTTTTCGCCTCCTTCGCATTCCAATCCTTCCACGATGCAAACTTGGATATACCACGACCGTCACCTGTAATTAATTAAATATTACTGGTGTTTTAATAGAAGAATTCGCATCTATGAACTCGAAAGTAGTAGCGTAGTTAAATTTGAACACGATTAATTAACGCGAGCTATAGCTCATAACCATGCTCGCAAGTTCATCAAATTGCAATTTTAAATTGGTTGCAAAAGTAAAATTTGTAATTTTTAATAAATTTCAAACTATTATACTTTCCCCACTTGCCAGGAAATAATAAAATCATCACAGATATATTTAGCCATATTAATAAGATTCGACATATTCAATGTCATGATGTTTTAAAACTTCTATGAAATTAATGATCAGTGGATCTACAGAGAGGACGGCTACATTGTAGCTATAGTGAACATCTATATACTATAAATCATTGAAATGATTCAGTAATTTCACAGTAGATAAATACGTAATTTAAACCATAATGATTTAGAAATATTTTACTCGCTTCTTTTCTGATATAGCAGAAACTTCTTTCTCAAATTCATATCTCCTGAGCTGCAAAATAAAATGCCTTAAGCTTAAAATAATGCTAAAATTAAACAAACTCCATCCACGAACGGGGCACCAGACTTTTTATAAAATATGGCAAATTGTTTCATTATATGGCCAAGCTCAAGGCGAAATCTTTTGTAGCTCAGGAAATGTGAATTTTGAAAACAAGGAGTTACTTCGTGAAAACCATGCTCATATTTTAGAACGTCTTGTATGTACGTTTACGAATGGATGTAGATATGATGGCCTTGATTCCAAAGGAATTCTAAGGAAAATGCGGGTAAACAGAAGAAAGTGCTTCAAGTATGCGTTTTTTCCATATTTTCTTAAAAAAGGCTTCATACTCTTCAAAAATTACCCCGAGAGTGTATTCCAATTGTTAATAGGAATATTACATCGATTCAAATATTTATGGACAATTACTAAGTTCTTTTGTAATAAATATACATATTTAATTTTTAGATAATAAGTTTATTCTTGTGAGCCAGGAACCAAACTCCCCTTTTCCCGTACGCCCTTGGTTTTGGTGTCAGCGGTTTTGGCACTAGCAGTGTTTTTCAGGAACGTAACCGCTGCAGAAAGCGAGGAACATCCTTATTATAAAAACCTACAGCCTCTTGAAGTGTTCGTGATTTATCACTTGCTTCGTTTCTGAATTCGATACAAGTGGCCGATGTCTCGTTGATTCGTTGAAGCAACATAATGTGGAAGTCTGCCTTGGAAGCGTATTCGTAAAAGAGTGAGTTCATCAATTTTTAAATTTACACAGTTTGTGCATAAAACCTCGCATTTTGAAGGTATTTTCCTCCATGAAAAGAACGTGCACAACATTCTGGCGGAAAACAAGCAGAACTTGAATGAGTTAGCGATGACTTAAGAAAAGGTCAAGATTTGCGAAAGTGTAGATAAAAATGACATTAAGATAAGATCTATCTCTAGGGCGGCCGTAAATCTGGTAACGAACTCTTAACCAGAGAGACATTAGAGGAAAACAATGCGCCTCCACGTTCAGATGTCGTGTCCGGTTAGATAACAGGAACTACGCTACCTTTGGTGAAATTCCTACCCATATTTCTCATTTACGGCAAACGATGTGCCGCGGGGCATTGGTTTGCTCCAATTAAGTACATGATGTGCCGTTCACATTTGGAATTATACGCGAATTGATCAACCGCGCTGATTTATTCAGCACCTTACCGATTTTTACGGTGTTAGACTGATGAAGTTTCCGTGGGAAATATTTTTGTATTGATTCACGAATAATATAATTCCTTAGCTCATAAGTTGCCTTAATGCACTCGCCTAGTTAACTTAATCCCGTGTTGACACCTCACTTCTACTCTTTTTATTTTGAACTCTGTTTTTGCACCCCTTTCAGTAGTTGAAAATTCTCATAGATAAATTTAACTTAAAGCTGAAAAATTCATAAATACTTATACAAAATATGCTTTTAACTTATGAAGTTCCTACTCTTAACTTTTGTACTGATTTTTTTCATTCAAATACAGACAACATTTCTATATTCGTTAGATTTTGTGATGCAAAAATGCCACTTATATTGATTTGGACTCAAAAAATTGATTACTTTACTCAAAGAGAAGAAAAGAATATTACCAGTTTTCATTTTTTCATAGCTACGGCTATTAGCAAAATAAATGAATAACAAGTCGGGCAAGAGCCACTGAGGCAGACAGTAAACGGTGTCTATTTTTAATTGTTAATGCAAAATTCTTAAAATTTGTGTTTACAATTATGATTAGTCTGAAATTATATTACAACTAGAACCTCCACAAGAAACGTGCACAACAAGACAGACTACAGGATCGATTGGCGAAACAACGAAGTCTCTACGTGCTTTTGCTTATGAGTTGGTGCGTTGGAGTGGCAAACAGACAAACGCACAGACGATTCTTCCCTATCTGCTTATCTTTAGGAAGAGTTATCGCGTCAGTAAGACAGTCGGACAAATTGAACGCATAAGCGGATTTTTTTAACCGCAGTTGACCTCTGTTCACTGCCAGGTCAGGTTCACCCCTGAAGATGCCCACTTAGTGGGTGAAATGCATTGGGTATAATCCTATATTTTGGCTGAAGGAGTTTCTTACCAATGATTATATTTCTTCTTGATTTAATCATTAATTAGATTTGTCTTTCACACTGTTTTTAAAAAAATTAAAAATTTTTGCCCTAAATTAATTCAGTCCCTATTTGTGTGAGAAAAGGTGATTAAAATTTAAATTTTCTGACTACTGAGAGAGAGAGAGCACTGCTTGCCGCGATGATCGAGCGAACCCGAAACTATGCCACGAAATGAGAGGAATAAATATTTTTCTCAGCAAAGTGGAAGATCTCGCTCCGATTACTGATCATTACGTCGCTTCTCTGCTCTTTCTCAAATTAACGTGAGACATTTGTGGATTGGCGGTTCGTAGGCTTGAATCGGTCAGATAACAGAACTCGTGCGCGTCCTCAGAAAATGAAACGACTGCAAATTTGCTTGAAATATAGACGAATTTTCACAGCTTGTTTATTCGCTATACATATAGCATAGCATATATTTACGCGTCATGAAAAATATTTATTAATGCACAGTCGTCTCTTATGTTGTGCTCCAATCGCAGGTCTTCAAATTATGCCCAAGAATAATTGATAAGCAATAAAAAATAACACGTTATACATAGCTGGCTGCTATATATTTTTATTATATAAACAACATATCCAATTATTTTCTGCGTTGCTTGCTAAAACCCCGTAATCCCAATAATACCTCCTATAATTCCCAACCCATCATCGATATGATAAAACAACAGCGAAACCGGCATGGTTGCACTGCGCTATAATGAAATAGTTCTCCGTTTGCGACCCTTGTTGACGTCACTACTGGGTCTCAACCTTGAATTTTCTTAATCATAACGCTCTAAGGATCTTCCTCGAGACACTTGTATAATCTTTTGCGTTTATTTACTCACAGTCTCATCGGTTCTAGAGCGGAACGTATTACAGTTAAGTTAATATCATTTCTCCTTGAAATAAGGCAACGTTGGTCATGGGTTATTATGCAACGAGCGTTGTCCGACGTTGGAGTATTATTCTAGACTTTAGCGAATGGCCATCGAGTGAAATCGAACTTAAATTGCCAGGAATTGGAAGTTTATGTTTCAAATTGTAACTACCTATCGCGAGGATTCTGGAACTATAAACATGGCGTTACGTTCAAGTTTGACGAGAAGCTTCTCCAAACATGTAAGCAATTATAAAGAGATAAGAAACGGGACAAAGAATAATTGTGGCATATTTCCTAAGAAGGAGGAAGTTGATAACACAGCATGAGCATAGACCTAAAGTTAGATTAGTTTTTACCTCGGATTCGGCGTCCTGTGAGATATGGTGCACACTTTCATGCGTGTCTTGTATTAGTGAGGGTTTCGAGATAATAAGAAAGACAACTTCTTTGTAAACTCGGATCGTTTGCTTTTTAGCATTCAATTCATTCTCTTATATTAAAGTCGAGATTTTGTTACATTTTGCTCACAGATTTTATAAGGTAGAGAATACCATACCACAGCACTTGTGGACATTAAAATCAGAAAGATGTTATTTTTTACAGTTAAAAATTCTGCTTCAAGTCGCGACATAAGTTCATTGAGTGATCGGTCGCTATCTCAACTAATTTGTCATAAATGTCACCTATTTGAAAACTTAGAGTTTATATAGCTTCAAGCTTCAACGCGACTTCCTTAACACATTTCATTCGGAGGTTTAAGGATGTTTTTGACATGAGTTTTCAAAATATTCCACAATATGGTAGATTCGTAATGAAATGTATATATTTGCTAATTCATTGAAAAATCTTGCCATCTGCACGAAACTTTAACAACATCATTAACTGTCAACTTAGTGAGCGTGCACTACACGGTGCGAAGGGATCTCTTGGAATCCAAAATTTTACGCTAAATACCATTATCTTTCCAGCGCGTTTTCGAACCAGTTCTTTGTAATTTTTAAATATCTACCTCTAACGAATTTAATTTCTACAATAAAAAATTAGCATGCACTTCGCTTTTGTGGTTTTAACTACTGAGCAAAAATTATAGAAAATACGCGTGTACTAAAATAGTTAGTGTCAAATGAAAAATCTTTCAATATATGTGATTTTTCCAGTCGGACCTTATTCTTGTGTTCTATACATACGCCGTATTTATTAGCATTATCCATGCAATTTTAACAGAATTTTGCGATCATAAAAGCAGACACGAGAATTAGGACAGGACCGATAAGACGATCGCTTTTCTCAACACCATTACCACAACTACTCACAATAGAATGACGCATTTTCTCGAAAAACTACATATAGTGGATAGGAATACTTTGTATCCATATTTAAAATATTTGATCTAAAATATTTTAATTTTCATCTACATAAAATGCAATATATACAATACAAATCTCAATATGAGCAGAGACGGAAAGTTTTAGCGTGACGATGAGACATCGTCACGCTAAAACTTCCGTGATTTCATGGAAAGCATAAACTACTGGTATATTCCGATTTACGAACATTCGATTTACGGAATTTTGATCTTATGAACAAGATTGCACCACACATTTCATTTACGAACTCGAAACTCGATCTTATGAACTTATGTTCAACTTCAGCAACCCGACATAACGCCATCGTTTGACAATGAAATGGATGACAATGTAATATTTATTTCCGAAACTTATTTATTTATTCTGTAAAATTACAGCGTTGCTGCTAAGGTATGTTCTTGTCGAGCTAGCATAGAAAACTCAACTTTATATTTATCGTACAGCAATATTATTTTAAAGTACGCCACACCGCTATTATAACCGTGATAATACAAAAAATAAATGCATAGATAAATCTGTGTTGATTTCTGTAGAGCAGGGGTCCCCAAACTACGGCCCGCGGGCCACATCCGGCCCGCACAGTGATTTGATCCGGCCTTATCAGAAACAGCATTCATTAGATATCATTTATGATATCTAAACGACATTTTCCGAGTGCTTGGCTGAAATCTACTATTAATATAAGCGAATTACATATTATAGAATCGAAAAATTCTCAAAACTTGCTCTTTGAAATTTTCACACGGCCCGATAAGTCATTTGAAATGCCGTATGTGGCCCGCACAGTGGATTATGAAGCCTCATGTGGCCCTTTCAGTAAAAGGTTTGGTACCCCCTGCTATAGAGTATGGAAAAAATGAAATTTACATTTTCATAGAATCGTTGCTCATAATTATAGCTTATCAGCTCTAACACTATCCTTCACTATCTGCGGGAGATAACGCCACAACCACCAAATAAAAAAGTTATTTAAAAAATCTAATTGCTGAAAGGATTTTTCAGTTTTGTTTCTTATCCCATTTTCATGTATATTTGGGGTCGAAAATTTGTTTTTGGCGTGCATCCATTTATTACAACACTATATAGTAGGTATATGCAAAGATCGCTCCCGACTTACGAACTCTTTTTTAAGGAACCCATGGTGTTCGTAATTTGAGAAATTACAGTACTTTCTAGAGAAACGCTTCATATCTTTCTTAATATCCAAACATAATGAGAAAAGAAAAACTTCAAATATTTTATGAAATCGGATTTTGTGAATTCTCGACCTGCAGACTTTCTCTCTTCATCAGGTTTGTTTCTTCCTCGGAATTTCTTCTTCGGTAATTTTCGTTTAAGTGTATTTACAAGGAAAACAAGTAAGGGGAAAAACTGATGACTCTGATATTAAGGGCGAGTTTTTATTATTTCCCGTTACTACACTCCATAGGCTGTCCCTTGAGTACCCAAATTTTAACCGCCATGAACAATCCCTCAAATTTGTTGTTTCTCTAGCTGGAACGGTAGTAGGCTACCGGCCTCGTTAGTGTGACGGACGGAAGGACTGAAGTAAAAAAAAAACCATTACTTGGCAGAACCCTAAAAATGGGTAGCGAAGATTTCACCAGGATTAAAATTGTGTTATTTTCAAATATAAAATTGCAGAGCGATAATTATGTTGCCAAATACGAAAAAAATAAAAGTATTTTGCATTTTCATCATTTCAATCAATACGCAAGCAGTCATATTTTATTTTCTCATGATATTCATGCATTCAAGTGTATATCATCGCCACTTCGTACGCTTATTATGTAAAAACTAACCTATTTTTTGGCCAATTTCATCTTTTTCTTTCGACCCTGATTCTTTTTTCATCCTGCATTCAAGCAAGCGGTTGTAAAGAGCTAGTTCATCTATCGCTTCCATGCGTGCTTATTTGCATACATTTATTTATTTATTTATTTTGGTCCAAAAACAGCACATTGGCCTTTACATTGGATACACCCAAAACAATATTTAAAAAATATATATAACAAAATACCTATACATATCAAAATATATATAAAAACAGAAATTAACACACACAAGATGGATGTAATGAAAATAAAAATTGCTGAAACAAGACAGCTTTTCAGAGACATTCGCCACCTGTGGAGGCACGGAGGAGCGAGGACCTGAATGTAATATCCAGCGAGGGTGCTACCTTTTGTAAAGCATTAAATGAGGTGGGAATGCGGTAAAAAAGCGACCTTTGGGATATAGATAGCCGGAAATGCGGAAGATGAAAGAGAGAGCACAAACGAGTGGAACGTGATGGGACACGTAGAGAAAAAAAAGAACAAATATCAGTGGACCTGTAGAGACCATTCACCGCAGTGTGAATGAAATGGAAATCAAAATATTGCCGCCTGAGATGCAGAGGACGCAGTTTAAGAGCGGCGAGAACACCTTGTTTACTTAGCAAACGGAAGGCAGGAACACGGTTCCTCGCGATCGCAAGGAAGAAATTTAATGGGCGATCAAGACACTTGAGTGTAGTCGGAGATGCTGTGGCCCACACGGGACAGCAGTAGTCCAGGATTGGGAGAAGGAAGGCTGAGAAAAATGATTTAAGTGCTAAAGGTTGTTTGTGTATGTTTGTGTATGCATCTGGCTTCGGGTTCTTTTTTATTATTTTCGCATCTGTTAATTTATCGGGTATGTCGTATCTCGCCAGTGCATCGAAGCAGTTTTGTGCAAGTGGTTCAATATAATTTTCTTCTTATTATCATTTCTTATAATGCACCTGATCAGCTATCCTATCATATTACTCAATGTTCATAACAAACATATGGACTGCGCTTCTTATTAGCCATGCACCTCCGCCCGGGACTCCGTAAGACAAACACACATAACTCGGATCTTGTGTGTTATCCGCCCCGTTATTCGAAACAACAAATTTAACAAATAATAACATTTTTAACAGTATTTATTTAATAAAATCAACCTTTGTGAACAACAGAAACAACCGTTTCAACTCCTCCCAGATTGGGTTATGTGTTTGTGGGTTAGATTCGTTCTATTTCCTCCCTCGGGGTTGGGTTAAATGGTTGAGGGTTGGATTCGTTCTACTTCCCTCCTCGGGTTGGGTTAAGTGGTTGGGGGTTGGATTCGTTCCATTTCCTTCCCCCGGGCTGGGTTAATAGTTGTGGGTTGAATTCGTCCTAGTTCTTCCCCCAGGGTTGGGTTAAGTGGTTAGGGGTTGGATTAGTTTTATTTTCTTCCTCGAGTTTGGTTAAGTGGTTGGGGGTTGGATTAGTTTTTATTTCCTGCCCCCGGGTTGGGTTAAGTGGTTGGGGGTTGTTTCGTTCCATTTCCCTCCCCGGGTTAGGTTAAGTGGTTGGGGGTAGGCAAAATGCCTAAAATAAATAGGTATTTCGAAGAACGGGGCGGATAACACACAAGATCCCATAACTATCTTTTTTCCAAATGGTATAAGTTTTAACGTTTGAAATTAAAACAGCGCAGTGCTTCATTCAGTCTCTACCCACAGTTTTTCCATTTCTAAACGATGTTTATAGTAAATCCACCAACTCCTTTCCGCATAATCATACCACTAAATGCATTATCGATACTTTACTGCATTGCACATGTATGTATGTAAAGTACACGTTAAATACATAAAATTTTGAAATAAATATCTCACTCTCAGCCATTTTACTTTCCAAAGTTTGCGTTTCGTGGGACTGCTGAAGTTGAGTAAAAGTTCGTTGCATCGATTACTGAGATCGTAAATCGAATCCGTGTTTTCAAAAGTTTTTGTTTGTAAATCGGGAGATTGCAGTACTTATAGATAATATAATTACTAAAGATTAAAAGGAGTCGAGGGATTGGACGAAGATGAGGAAATGTAGAGACCAGAGGAAAATACGGGTAGATGAAGGGACCAAGTTGACCTTACAATCAGTCGACCCCTTCAGTAAACGAGAAAGTTATCAAGACTGGATGCAGTAAACTAACTAATCGGTATATATTTAATAATGCATGACTTACATTCGTTTAGATAATAATTTTTTCCTGAGACTGTCAAACAATTTCCACATTGTTTGAATGTATGTATAAATCTATGAACCAAATTATCTAAGTCAGCAGAAGAATGTCCACCATTTATATGGCAATAATAATAGCCCATCTTTATTTAGGAGGCGATATTTAGTCTGTCGAGTCCATCCTTATAATGGCAAACACAAACAGTCATGGCCTCGGTGAGATTCTAACCCGCGACTTCGGTATACGAAGATAATACTCTTAACGATGCAATAAACAATGTGATAGGAAGTCACTTAGTTTAAAAGAAACCAAAAGGTTGCAAAAAAACTCAAAAAGCTAAGAACGCGAAACGGCAACTCATAGTCGTTTAAGAGAAAACAGAAGTCATTAAAAAATATTTGAGCTCATAAAATGGAAATGAACAGTCTCTATGTCGAACAAAAGGCAATTTCTTTCTTTTGCACGAATCTTCCTTGATTGCTTCGATTTTTTTAAAAGCAGGTTTACAAAAATGTATACAACAATCGATGACCCTGGTCGTACTTAGTTCTATTTATAAACTCAACGAGTTTATCGCTTTTGTTTATTTTGAGGTGAGTAGAAAATATCTGTTTTTGTGAGTGAATTTTAATTCACGATCTGTTTTTATGGCATTCTCAAATCCTTTGTGTTGGGAAAGATGTTTTTTTTAAGAGATAATGATTCGGATGGACGAATATGCGCGTCTTAACCTTTCGCAACCTAGTTCTAAGCCAGTGTTTCCCAAACGGTGGGTCGCGACCCCCTAAGGGGGATTTGGAGAGGGTCGCAAGCACTCTTCGCTAAGGAAAGCGATTTTATTCTGGTTTTAAGAGTCCTGCAGGCAGGGCCGGCTTCAGACATTTCGCCGCCCTGAGGCGCCTCTCCCCTCATGCTCCGTGGGTCTCCGATGACCAAGAATTTTACTAAATCATTAATATATAAAATTATCACACAATCGTGACAGTATTTATTTTACGAGTTGTTGGTGCTTGCATAAAATCAACATACACCAAGATCTAAATTCGTAAATAAACCAACGCGACATCATTTGAACTACACAGAGCCCATTTAAATATGATAATAGTTTTCATTTTCTGCGAAATTAAGGCATCTATCAGGAATTTCTAAATTCTCTGGCAATCGGCTTCAGGTCCAACTTTCAAGTTTCATAGCTCAGATCGCCTTTTTAAGCAATAACTATGATCATCGTTAAGACAATAGCTTATATGTTGCACTAAAATTACACTAAAAATTAGGATATTTTTTGTGTTATGAATATGGTGTCATCATCCGTGCCCTTTAGTACATATCCGGATAAAAAATAATTTAAAATTATCACGTCATCATATGTATACGTCGTTGGCTGAAATAAAATGGATTATAATGCAGTCCAACAATAAGTATTAAATCAATGCTCTTGAAGTATGGAAAATCAATTCCCATTGAAAGGCATTGGAGTCGTTGCTATGGTAGTTAATATTTATAACTGATGATGACCGGGAAAATTTCATAATTTTACGATTAAAATAAAATTTCTACGCAAATTCAGCATGGATTTGAATTTTGTCTTCAAGAAAAATAAACTTCAATCTTTCATCCAGAGAACAGTTTATGTCCCGATTTTGTATCTTAATTGTAAATAATTTAGAAAAGCAATTTTATTTAGCCCTGCACAGTTTTCAATGCTTTTCTTATTGGCGTTTAACCACTTTGGGGTCAATAACACCCCTTAAGTTGAGCTTTTTCTGGAATTTCTGATTTTTTCCAGAAGTTGTACCCAATGATCTATCTTTTTTTCAGCTCTATATATATAACAAGTAGCTACTTAGAATGATAAGAGATTTATAAGAGACATGTTAGCTACATATATTGGATCTCCGTATATTGTTTTCTTTCTTTTTCGTAGCCGTACGGACTGTGTTAAAGAATCACAAAGGATACATTGCGTGTGTTTCCCTTACATCCCTCCAGTTTTTGCAAATGTGTCTCTTTGAGCAGGGTTGCCACCCTTGCTGTAAGACCAAATTTGGCAAGAGGGAACGGCGTCAGTATGTGGTACGAGGCTGCCCCCTCGACCCTGCGCCCTGAGGCGATTGCCTCACTTGCTTACTGTCTGAAGCCGGCCCTGCCTGCAGGTTTAAATCTATCGACATGTTTTGTTGAAAAATAAAAGAAAATACTGTAGCTTATCAACGTACATAAACCATTTTAACAAATGGGTTATTTTTATGTAATAAAAACAAACAAGTAATGATATCTTAGCAGTGATTGTACTTAAAAAATTAAACTGTACACCGCATATCATCTGAGTGTTTTTAATACACATATTACGTAGCTGTAAATAAAATAATTTATTTGTAATTATAAAGAGCACAAGATAAAAATATCTTTTATTATTAATTTCCTTAACATATTCATCCCTTCCCCCTGTATGGAGAGACCTGGGTGTTTTTTGCTTCTCGAATATTCTCGGGGGAACGCGGCGACCAAACATCCGGATTTAGGGGCCGCCTGACGTATCTGCCTGAGAAACACTGTTCTAAGCGACACAAAGAAATGAAAACAAGTTAGCGCCACATATACTTCACCGTAGAGTGGAAATCTATCGCCTGAGAGAAAAAGATGAAATGCAGTCCGGAGCACGGCACAAAGGCCATATTGTTATTACATAATGCCGTCCTTAGAAAAGTGCCTCCTGAGGCGGTCGCCCCTCAAACTCACCTCACGCAACGATCATGAACATATATTCCCGATAATCGGCCTAACGTGGAGACAGGAGTTGCCTTATTATTTAATACGCATATGCGTGGATGTGTGCGCGTTCGTGAGCGTGTGCCTGAATGCTTGCGCGCGCGAGCTGAATTTTGCGCATCTACAATGAGGAATACCGTCGTTTCTTTTCCTGGCTATTCCGAATTTTGATAACCCCAAATATAATATTTAGAGGGCCGATTTAGACCGATGTCTTCAATATAGGATCAAATCAATCGATCTTTCCACGTGCTACTTCTCTCCCCCTCCTTCATCCCCGTCCAATTCCCGTTTCTCTACCTCCCTCCGACCCCTCTTCACCTACCTCGAGCACCCCTTATCCCCTCTCCATTCTCCCTCCACTGGCCTACACCACCCTCCCACTCTTCTCCTTCCCTCTCCCTTCCTACGGCGACGCGCCACATTCCCCTCTTTCGTCGTGGACCTCTCATCCCACCCTCCCATTTCCCCCTCATCCTTCCCGCTTATACCGGTATACGTTTCCTTTCACTCATTTTTGTCACATTCATCAACTCAATTACTACCTCCGATCCGCATTCGTCTCCTCTCAGCCGTCCCTTCCGATCTCTCCTTTAAAAACCTCTCCCCTTTTCGCCCCCCCCCCCTTCCTCCCCTCACCCTCTTTCATTCTCCACTCCCCCTTTCCTTATGCATGCTCTTTGCCATCAATCCCCCATTTCGCTCCAACTCCCCCATCGCGCAGCACCAGCACCAAGCAGACCCAGCCGTTTCCATTCCTCTCCCTCTCTCCCCTCCCTGCCCTCCCCCCTCTCCCCTCCCTGCCCTCCCTCCTCTCCCCTCCTCCTTCTCTCCACTCTCCCCTCCCCCTCTCATCCTCTCCCCCTCTCAATCCCTCCCCCCTCTCTCTCCCTCCCTTCCCTTGTTTCTCATCTCCCCATTCTCCACCCTTCGCTTTTCGTTCTTTCTCCTTTAAAAAGTACCCTCCCTACTTCTCGCATCCTCCGTCGCCCGAAAATTCGCAAGCTACAGCTCGAGAGCGTCCGACGGAATAGCCATTGCGTCGCGGCGCCATTTCCCCCTCACGCCGCTGCGAACGCGCGAATCTCGCCAATAAATCACGTCATGGCGATCTTTTTACGACGCGGGAAAAATCCCACTCCGCGACTATTAAAATGTGATATCCCGAAACATAACACGACGGATGGAGAGAGGGAGAGGATGTTCAATGGTTGCGTATTTGGATCGCATTGAAGAGTGATGGAACTGATCCTGTCAGGGGCGGTCCGAGGAATTTTGGTGCCCCGGGAGAGATAGTACTCCAGTAGTACTCCATTAATGTTTGTTGAGATATTTGCAAAGTACATGGTAATTTATAAATCACTGTAATATCATATATAGACGTTCCTTACAGAGGAGGATATAACAGGAGGATATACTAATGTTTAGGCACTTCCAGATGAGCTGGAGATTCGAAATTTTTTCTTAGGCAGGATTTTGTGCAAAATCGACTAGAAAAAACGAAAATCTTGATAAAGTGCAACAATGCGGCCGTTAAAAATTCGCAATTGTTTAATAAAATTTTAGAGGTTTATGTTTTTCCGAATGTGCCACGGAGCTGAATTTTTTTTATAGGTAGGATTTGTAAAAATACGAAATAGGGATTATACAAATTTTTATATTTTAATTTGTTTGGCAGTTAAAAATTCTTAAATTTCAAACAAATAGGTAAATGTTTCGATACTATGTCGTGAGTTAGAGTGCTGAAATTTTTACGTTATTTAGAGGTTAGTCTATTTAAACGAATGAACATTTCAGTGTATCCATGAAATTTTTATTTCAGCCGTTAAATATTATTTAAATTTAAACATTCGAAAAATACTATTTCACTTCTAGAACTGTTATAACTTAAAAATTTGGCAGAAATATGTAGCATTAGTACCCCATAATGGAGAATGTATAAAATTCATAAAATTTCAAAGTATGGGGATTGTATTAATCTATTATTTTTAGATGTGGGAAAAACGAAAATCGCTGGGGAGATGAAATCTTTAGAATTAAAAAAATATTTGTAATGATGAAATATCTGTCTGAAAAATGAATGTTTTTTCAAGGTGAGATGATATGCTTGCAGAATGCAAGCACCTTCTACTAGTATATTATATCCAGCACCTATTCACTTGCAAGTAATGCATAGATAAATGATTGGGATAGCACCCCCAAAGCTTTGGCGCCCCGGGCAGCCGACCCAACTTTACAGCTTATGCCCGTCTGCATAGTATCTTCGGATCGCTTTATTCCATCAATTTCTTGCTTGGCAATCTCACCATTTGAGAGGGAGGAGTTTTCTTTGATGTATCTCTTCGAGGACATCCGTTGGGGCAGTTTGATACTAGTCTGGCTAGCTCCGTCCCAACCAAGAAAACATCCGCCTTCAGAAATGAGAAAATTGATCTGCTACGATAGTTCAGTGGTAGAATATCCGCCCGGCAAGTGGAGGACCCGGGTTCGATTCTCGGTCATAGCAGACTTTTTCTCGTTTCAAAATTATTCCCAACTTTACAGCTTATGCCTGTCTGCATAGGATCTTCGGATCGCTTTATTCCTTCAAGTTAAGGCACATAACATTTTCATTTTACTTTAATAATGTAATCATTTGCTCGACAAACTACGTGTTACTATATAATCAAAATAAAATATCGCGCCAAACCAACGACAGCCTTAGACAGGTAGATGCGGCGATAATGCGTTTGTCGTTATAGTTAATATTTCTCGTCGTTAAAAAAAACTTGAAAAACTTTTAGTCTAAAATAATTTCCCGGAAATTCGTCAAGGATTTGATTTCTCTCTTCGACAAAAACAAATTTCGTTAATTCACACGTTGTTTAATTTAAGAAATCTTAAAACGAAAACTAAATATATTCTACACTCAATCCTATGTTACACAAATGAAGGAATGAAATACTCTTTGAATTGATCCTGTCCCATCACTGCTGACAACGATTAACATAAACCATGCAATGAAATACGCTGTGCAAACGCCATTAAGGATTTTTTCCGTGAACCCCGAGTCTTCTGGCGAACCCCTCGGCCTAGGGGGTTCTCGAACCACAGTTTGGGAACCACTGCCCTAGAGCCACCAAACTTGGCATGCTATCTAATATGTTCAAAAGGAAGAGCGAAGTTGAATTTTGATGACGAAATTTCAACTTCCCAAGTTTACCTATCTATACATATGTAATGTTCTTTGAACGGCAATAACTCCGCTGTTTTAGCTTCATATCCAACTAAATTTTGGATTTATACTTACAATTATACACTGAATGGATAAACCGTGGAACATCGAAACAATATTGGTATTTCCTGTGGCAAGCACATGACTTTTAGATAGCTAAAATTGAGAGTGAACGTAAGAACCTACCGAGCTATACGACGGCTCATTTGAAAGCCTAAGTCGGGAAACAAATAAGTTTTGTATTTTCATGTGGCCAGCACATGACTTCTCGATACCTAAAAGTGAGAGCGAACGAACGACCATACGGAGGCGTGTAACCACTTATTTGAAAGCTTACGGCCACTTATCTTGAGAGTACCTTGAGTTGGAATGAAAATATTAACGAGTGATATGAGCATGAAAAATTCGAAACTGTGAACGCGGGGCAAAGCCCTGGTAATTAGCTAGTTTTTTTTATATATTCGCCGCTTTTGGCGGATTCTAGGATAAGGATGTAAACCAGTGGCGTACCGAAAATGTGTAGTCCACCCCGCCAAATCAAAATTGAAATCCTGGAAAAATTTTAAGAGCCTCACGAAAAAAATACGGACCCCCCGCCGCGCGGGGGTATCCGCTACGCCACTGATGTAAATGTAAATATTTCACTCCTTATACTAAAATAAATACGTGATATCGATTGGAAGATTGGAGTTATATCGACTCTCGTTATTTATTAGGGCAGGGGTCCGCATGCCGCCATCGAGAGAATGTTGTGCGATCCGCAAAGCTGTAATAAAATCGATCCGTAAGATTTAACACAAAATTTCATTTAGTACCTTAATTTTTCGATTATAATTTGTACCCAGATTTTCACAAATAAAAAGTCAAAATTGCCTCACAACCATGTGTGAAACGCACCTAAAATTTTGGAGTATAAATATCACTATATAACCTTTTCACAGTGGGTAAGGGATGAAAGACCTGTTATAGGCAGGCGAAATTGAGAGAATCCATATTCAATACAGCAATTTAAATACACCAATAAGTATTTTGGGCACAATGTATAAGCTCTTTAGGGGTAGAGTGGGCCACCACCTTCACTAACTTTTGAGTTCGTCACCATTCGTTTCCCGTCTCTCCTTCACATCTAGTCTTATTAGATCTCCCCAATACACCCAAAAATGATCACAGTGTTAACGAAGAGACACAATATAAACGAAACTTTAATAAGCGTAATCAGTGAAATTCGTTCAGAAATTAAGGTTGGAAAACATTTTCTTGATTTGTTGCAATTTATAATATGCATCCTACCTTTTTGTTCCATTTTTTGTGAGACGAAATAATACTGATTGATGATTGAAAGTGTGACCATAAAACCTTGAACGATGAATTTAAAAAGGCTGAAGTTGTATAGACTAGATTTTCACTCGTATGATACTACAGAATCTAAATATATTTCGATATAAATGCGGCTTCTCAGAAAAATCAGGAAAAGAAAATTGTGGTGCATTTCGTCCCATCTCATGAAGATAAAATGGGGGTTATCAAGTGTGAGGAAAGCTGATGTCGCGGATTTTTTCCAAGGAAAACGCAACGCAATATCTGCCACTCACTAAAGTGGTGCCTATCAGTATATAGTAAAACACCTGTTTAACGAACCTCTGGTGGAGTGCTTCTTTTTAACCTAAATTGAGGTTTTCATTAAGTGGGGGTTATGCTAAATTACGTCAAGGTAGGTCGGAACCTGAAATATATTCATTAAATACGGGGTTTCACTAAGTACGGGAACGTTAAACCGGGATTTCACTGTAATATATACACGTAGATGACTAAGAAATGAGAAACTCATTACGTCATTTCTCATGAATTCTAAAACAAATTTGTGTTTTGATGCTTGTGACGCCTCCATATCCCAAAATTTAGTAAGTGCCCAGTGGAGGTAAAAGGTTGAGAACTACTGTACTAGAGAGGTGTAGGACAAAATGTATCCGGACAAAAGGGCAACGAAAAAAATGGCCCCGGACATAATGGTCCCGGACAAAATGGCCTCGGATGGGAACCGGACAAAATGTCCCCGGACGAAATGTCTCCGGACAAAATGCTCTAGGACAAAATGCTCCCGGACATATGTCTCCAAACGCAAAGTAGGACAAAATGATCCCACGCAACAGAATAAGTATTAATTATTCCCTCTCCGATGTTGTTATGCTGTTCAAAATCAGTCAGATGGTTAATTATAACTCCTTTTATATGGAAGTGAGCTTCACGGCACAACTAAAATGGTTAAAGATTTTTACCTTTTACCAATATAATTCCTTTAACAAGTTTTTGGTATTTCTTTTGTTCTGAAAAAGTTAATTAGCAACATTATCCTCCATATAGACGTTTTTGCATATGAAGTGTTTTAATAAACATCCCGACAAGGTAAAATATTGAAATTTGGCAGGAATACTTCAATCACGCAGTTAAGTCAATGGCGATAAAAATAGCTCCGAAAAAGAGTAGGGTTCGACTCCAGGATACAATTTCTCTTTCCCGTAAAAAGTGATTTCTCGACGTGCAGACTTTCATTCTTTTGCAAATTAAAATTAGAAGAAATTGATCATCGATTTAGGGGAGACAGGAAAGCAGTGGGTGGAGTTAGAAAAATTCAAGGCGAGGTATGGGAAAGGGACCAACCGCCGCTCCTTGGTATGGGTAGGCCTTTGGCCGTCCCTAAATCCGGGTAACCCTGGGCAGTCGCCCAAGCTTAGTAGCGGTCTTCGGCCGCACCTCTCCGTCCAAACAGCAGTACATATTTCTTAGTATTGGTTCGAACTAGCGGGGTTTACCTTCTTAAGATTGGAACATCGAAAAAAAAAATGGTTCAAGTGGGAGATTTTAACCCCCAAAACCTTCGCCCTAGATACGCCACTGATACTGTACCGAATCCGAGTACAACAATACAGACGGATGGACAGACGGACGGACAGAAGGACAGGCAGACGGACAGACGGACGGACGGACAGACGGGCGGACAGACGGTCGGACAGACGGACGGACAAACCGAAGCTAATAGGCGCTTATGCTGGAAGCGAAACGCGCCTAAAAAGGACAACAGGACAGGGAGAAAATACGCTTGAGTCTGAGGTTACGTTTAAGACGCGTTGAAGGCGTGGGATGAGGATAACAGGTCAAGAGAGGGATGATTGGCGGTTATGGAGTTCATGGCTGAGGAAAATCGGCGGAATGAGGGTCTCTGCGATGTAGAAAGGTGAAATCTGGGAAGGTGAAGGAGACTGAGGTTGAGGGTATGGTGTGGTGAAACATGAAGTCACAAACAGGGTAAGAGTTCTTCGGAGCGATAATGGCCATTCATAATTGCGTGAATGAATTTCAGGTCCGCAATTACGCGCCTGTGAGGAAGAGGGCAAATATATGAAGAGGATAGTATCTCATCTCAAGATAAATTCCTAAGGGAGAGCACCCGGTGACGGACTACAGCTAGAAAGAAATTCACGGGACGGTATAATTGGTTAAGGATGGTAGGGGTGGTGTTACACCAGACGGAAGAACAGAACTCAAGAATGGGCGAAATACAGCCGGAAAATACAGATTTCAAAGCAAAATCGTCTGCAATTTCGGTAGATCTATAAAGAAGCCCAGCAGCGGACATTGCTTTCACCGAGATTTTCCTTACATGTGTGGAAAGGGTAAGTTCGGAGTCAAAAATCACACCTAGATGGCCGTGGGAGGAAACCGGGCATGGGCTCCACAATTGACGTTGCACTGTGCAACAAACGGATAATCGAAATTTCTCTTAAACAATGCGTCTTATGAAAAAATGATACAATCAAAACTTGTAGAATATTATATTTTCTAGAATTCGACAAAAATATTTGCATTAATAAAGCCCTAAAAGAGATATTTGGCAAAAACAAAAAATGACGAGTTCTGATTGATTAAGCAAAATTCTTTTCAGTTCTTGAATTTCTGATAAAAATCTTTATTATAAATTTCTGTGCTGATCTGATTATTAGTTTTGAGTTAGAGTGCCCACATAATTCCTATCCATCGACATCACCGAGAAAATAGTGAAAACGTGCTCAGGGAACCTTAAAATGTATATTTCCGATGAAATATCGAATTCTATTTTTTCACGAAAACAATACTTTTCCTATACCGCGTATGAAGAATGTAATAAATATATATGAAGACAAAACAAGACAATCATTAGCTAAAATAATCAGTGAAATTTAATTTGTATATTTTTAATTTATAAAATGCCATTCTAGCCTTTTTCCAGGCAAATATAACAATTATTGAGGAAAAATATAATTTTCTTGCAATTTCAGAGATGATATTAAGCATGACGAGTCCATTCAAGTGAAAATTTGGGCTCCATTGAGATTGATGTCCGGTCCAAATGGTCCTACTGGTTTTATAGTATTCAGAGTATAATAAGACGATAGCCGCTAGGGTTGCCATTTGTATAGGTGGCAGCAGTTGCGCGTTAATACTTTAAGGGCGACGTATTTTATTTGAGAACTGCTGGGTTTACGTATTCATCAAGGAGGACTGGAACATACTTTCCAGCGGGGTGAATGCGACAAGGAACCGTATTTAATTTGAGGAAAAATCTTGAAGTCACCCCCCCCCCCACTGTTACTTAAGGAACTTATCCTAATTTTTTCTGTGAAAATAGTAGGGAAGTACTCCAGGCAAATGAGAATAGCATACTGCGAATTATAAATGATTTGATAGGAAATTCAAGCGCTAATTCTTGATTTTCGTTTCAGTCGTAAGGCGAGCTTAGTAATTCTCTAGTGAATATTATAGAGGCTCATAATATCAGAACTGCGTCAGCATATTCAAATTATTTTCCGAATTACTATAGAGGGGTTTCAAGTAAATCCATTTATCTACAATTTACATATCTAGATAATTCTGTCATAAAATGTTGGTTGGCTCAGGTACTCATTTCATCTACAAAGAAGCCGTCTTCAGAGACGACTCCCCGATAGCTGAGTCCACGAACGTACTCTGAAATTTACTTCGGGGGGAGGGGGGAGGATCTGACAATGAGACCAAAAACCAATTTCCAGCAATTGATTAAATAAAAGTCCTATTCAAATAATATAAACTTTTATAACGTTTATAGTTCTCATAACTCAACGCAGAAAGTGGTAGCGTAGCAAGAGGCAACGTAGAAAGTTTGTAGCGTGGTTGTCGTAGATTCTACAAATATCTGTACACCTGGAGGGGAGGGATCCGGACTCCCTCCCCCTCCGGCTACGTCCTTGGCTGAGTCGAATAAGAAGCAATCAGTGATAATTTCTATAGGAATCTGTAACTGACAAATAAACCAGTGCTCGGAATGAGCCGGAACGCACCAACGGTGTTCCAGTTCGTCACACGCATTGGTAATACCGTTCCGGTTAGTGAAATGTGCTCGATCAAAGAAACTGGCATACGAGTATGGCAGATGTTGGCGAGTTGGAAATAGAATAAGGGGATAGAGAAATTCGTCACTTGTGTAGTCAACTCCATTTGAAAGAACAGGGAAAAATTAGTAGTTTTCGGGCTTACAAAATGGATGGAGGGAAAGGATGTATTCAGGAAGACTAGAAATCCCTTATCAAGGCCATAGCAACAATCCCTGTATCAACTAGTGAATGTGGAGGGAATTTCAGTTCATTGAACGAAATCCTTAGTCCTTTAAGTGCATCTTAATATGTAAAAACAGTTTCAGCACTTTTATTCATTAATTGCGTTGGTTTCCCGTTGTCACAATTTCGTCCGGTGAAATACGTACGTTCATGGCTGGCTAAGGGACGGCATTCAGCTTAAGATACGGCAAACCGTAAGAGAGAGATAAAAGAAGACACGAAATACGAGTATTTGTGGAAAATGTCGTGAATTTTATACATGCGCGAGTTACAACAATTGTTTTCTCTACTTCCAAAATTTTTTCATGATTTTCAGGAATTGTTAGTTAGAATTTAGTGCAGAGTCAACCTTTTCCAGAATTGCCGCCATATAGATATGTATAAAAAATCTCCGAAATTCAGCGCCAAATGCTAAGCTATCAAAATTAGTTTTCATAAGCAATTGTAATTCATGCTGAGAGAACGAATTAATCATCTTTATATATTAATACTCAATGTCTGTCTGTCCGTTTCTCTGTCCGTCCGTCCCCCTTTTATCTCTTGAACAGTTTGTCATAGAGAAATGCTGTAAACGCCATTTTGTTTCTACCGACTAGGAGACCCCGGGAAAACTATTTTTGTTCACGGAAATGTCCCGGATTCGACTCCGGGAGACGATTACATTTTCCCATATGTTTACACAGGAGTTTCGATTTTTCAAGGTGCAAGGTTTATTTCTTTCATTCATTAAAATACGTAAATATGGGCCGAATTTCTCAGTTTTTACTTTATTCGACGGTTAAAACTATAAAATATCTTATTTTTGCAACGTTTAGACGTTACATGGAAGAATTTGTCAGGAAAACGCGTTCCTTTTCGAAATTTGATGGTTTTTTCGTACTCTTTCTGGTCGTTGTCAAGGCGACCCGCATTTTTGCCTCCGGTTGAATTAGAGTATTAAGCCTTCAAATAGACAAAATAATTGCGTTATTCGCTTCGCGCTTTTTATGAAGCATCGAAATTATAGTTGTATCAATGTTAAACTTAATGTTTCAACGTTAATAATTGAAGATTATTATTATTCAGTAAACTGCGTGTGGGCTGTTGGCATGATGATTTTAATCATGCAGATTTCTGATTGGCTTCACAAATGTTTTTGCGGGTACCGATAGTTTTAATAAAATTTATGTTAAGTGAACAAGTAGATATGTGTAAATATACCAATTGCTTAAGATTTTGTTTTTTATTTTGTTGTTTTGTAGTTTTATTTTTAATTCTTTGCTAGTAATAAAGTTTACTATTTATTACCTTCATATATTTCGTTCATAAATGTTGGCATTTACATTTGATAACATGATTAATATTTAAGTTAATATGTATACTATATTGTAAAAAATTTAAGATTTAAACTGTAGTCAATATTTTTTGTAAAGATGTTTTAAGACTATGACTTTTTATATGCTACTTAAACTATTTTTTTTAAACCTTGATTTCTGTAATGTGTAGATAATATTGTGCATTTTTCACTAATGCGCTCAATTGATTGTTTTTATAAATGATGTTCTTAATCTCATTCCTTAGATTCACATCGTTTATGTAACTTGCCTCCTATGGAGATTTAATGTTAAATTCAATATTTAACGCAATCTGTGTTATATATTTTACTGACTTGCCTTATGTTTTGCATGTCATTAGGATTCAATAAAGACGTGTGTATTTATGTTGACTCGAAAACAAATACAATTGTATAACGTTTAAATGAAAAAATGTGTATTAAATTTTGCGAATGCTATCTCATTTCTAATTCGGATTCCCAGAATATTTGAAATTTAATCGCAGAACTCAAAATTCTATTTTAAATGTTTTAATACAAACAACAACAACACAACAACAACAACACACCTTGACGCTTTCCCTTGCGGGGTAAGCCATGCCATATGTCTGCCAATTACCAACCCACCACCTCCCTCCACACACTTCTATCCTTGCACACTTCTTTTGCTTCACTTACACTCATACACTGAGTCACACATTTCCTTTTATTCCGCATACTTTTCACGTCCCTTTTTCTCAGAGTCTCACCAACCACATCCAACCAAGTCTTGCGCGGTCTGCCTCTCCCTCTCTCGCCATTCACTCTTCCTTCATATATTCGTTTGGTGATTCAACTCTCCTCCATTCTTTCTACATGCCCAAACCACCTCAGCAAACCTCTCTCATACAGATCTGTCACATTAGCTTTCATACCACATTCGTTCATCACCCAATTATTCCTTACTTTGACCCTCCTAGATTTCCCACAAACTTTTCTCATGTATCCCATCCCAACCACATTCAAACTACTTTTATGCTTCTCCTGACACACCCATGTTTCACTGCCATACAGCAAGGTAGGCATTAAAACACTCTTGTATACAGACATTTTCGCTTCTTTTGACAACCATTCATTCTTTGCAATCGACCACACACTCCCTGCCACCTTTCTACCAGCATTCACTCTCCTTTTGATTTCCCCATCCACTCGACCATTTTTACTGAACATTCTACCAAGTTACAAACAACATACCATTTAATAAAACAAAATATCATTTAATAAAACAAAATACCATTTAATAAAATAAATATGAAACAATTTATTTCCCTGATAATAATATATTATAATACATCGATAGTTAGCTTGATCTTAAATATTTTACAGTATTTTCCGATGTATGGGACGCATTCCTGAAAATAAGATACTTTCAGTTGAAAATGGTTTCATAAAAAATATCTTCGAAATCAAATTAAATCTGGAATAATTACCGCTCTTTATTGAATATGACGGAAATCATTGGAGAAAACATTGCTAAATTATAAACGATATAGCTTGATATGTTTGTTGCAATGAATTCTGTACACCACCATACCTTACAAGTTTTAGGAAAATCTCCGAAAATAATTCTAAAAGTTGAACGAGAAATCTCGCTATTTTCTTGCTACAAACTTCATATGAAACATGATAATTTTCACTATCGATAACTTAAGTGTAAGGTCGTCATGAAACTATCTTTTCCATTTTTCTCTCTGTCAAAAGCAGCCTTAGAATAGTTAATAAAGTGTGTATACCAAATCTTTAATAACTCGAACTTCATATATGAAAAGGGAGGGTTGCGAGACACGGTGAAACAATACAATAGAAAATATACAAAATCTCCTTCACTGTAAACAGGAAGAGAATGCTATGGACACACACTACTGAAGATGACAGCTTAGCTGTCGAAACATCGGTGTCTAGTTTGAGTTTTGGTTCGAGTATACTGTGTTGGTGCCTTTCGGAGGATTTGTCTGATTCTGCCTGTCTCTTTTTGACTTAGGTCCTGCTAAGGTGTTTACCAGCAACCATCAGCGTGAATGTATTTTCTTCCTGTTTACGGTGAAGAAATGTTTGCTTATTTAGTATTCTACCTTCATAGAATAAGATTTAGCATGATTTTAGTGCGTGTTTTGGACATAAAAAATTTACCTCTCATAGGATTGAAATTACGTCGTAAATATTATCGAATACAGTCTACAGCTGCGCAATTGGTGTACGGAATATTTCCCTCTATAAACACCGAAGACGTTCTGAGAAACACACCGGCATTCAGGTCTCTTATTTTGGTTTTCAGCTATTTCGCTATGAGAATATTGCGTCCATATACGGGAAACCCCATATTTAACGAATCTCTGGGGGAGTGCTTCTTCTTATCATAAATTGAGGTTTTCATTAAATGGGGGATACCCCCCATTACTAAATTACGTCAAGGTAGGTCGGGACCTGAAAAAATATTCATTAAATATGGGTCTTCACTAAATGCGGGAACGTTAAACCGGAATTTCACTGTACTTCGATCCTGCTAGCAAAACTAGCGTTCCGTTTTGTAATATTTTCCATTTCGAGCACTGAAATAAACCATTATTATGGCTTCTTTATAATGGACTGCATGCCTGATTCCATCATCCATTCTCAGGAGAAACCTTAGGTGCGCCGTCTGTCAGATGGGACCGGACTCCCCTTCCTTGGCATCTTTCTCTAACAGTAAGAGCAGGCAAATGCTGGCCTCTGGTAACATTCCTCTCTTCCTCCCGCCTTCCATACCTATTCCCGATCCTTTTCTTCTGGTCTTGGCCACTGATCTGCGGTCAAGAAGGGCAGCGATAAAAGAAATTTTAACTCCTGCTCACATTGCTGCTCGCCTAGAATTTGCTAATGCACACATAAGGAAAGGAGAAGAATTCTGGGGCAGAGTGATTTTTTCCGACGAGAAAACATTTTCGTCGGCGTCATATGGTCCAGTGCTGGTGTGTCGGCTTCAAAATACTCGATTTGATCCAAGATACATTCACGAGTGGGCAAGGAGTGGACGCTTTTTGGTTCACGCCTGGGCATGGATATGTGCAGACGGCCCAGGGGTATGCTGGAGGGTGGACGGAACTTTGAACGGAGAGATATACGTTCAGATTTTAGATAATATTATGCTTCCCTCAGTGACATCGCTATTCGCGGATGATTTTATTTATCAACAGGTAAGTGACCTTTGAAACTACCTTAATTTTGGGCATGATGTCTTCTATTCTGCGGAATTTAAACATTGATGTGCGAAGTTACGATTTTTCCATTGATTACTTTTTTATTCGGCTGTGTCCTACGTGAACGGCATATGGGTGCGTGGGTTGCGCTGCCTGTCCGCTCGCGTTAATGTCAACGCGTTGTGTCCGAAGTAGACGCGGGTAGTTTGGGCTGTCGCGATTTTCATTGTTGTGGCAGATGGCTTCACCACGACGCCTGTTTTCCATACTTCCTTTGAAGCCATGCAAGGGGGATGCGAGGAAAAACAAACAACTTAGATTTTTACTTTCTCCATGCATACGACGTATATTGAGAAAATATTGTATTCATGGAAATTATCGATTTCCTGATTTTGACGGAGATACACGTTTTGAGATCCCATGAATACGTTTTGATAAATTTAGCGATGATGTGATGATGTCTGTGTTACAAACGTTTTAGGACACGGCAACTCAAATAGTTACAATCCTATCACCACGATTCACGAAATTTAACACCCACAACTTATTTAGCCCAACAATGAACTGATAACTTTTTTACAACAGTCTGCATACCTTAAGTGTAGTATTGTGACGTCATATTCTCATTTTACTCGAACATGTCCTCTAATATTTCAGTAAGAATATGATTCATAACATATGTAGATGATATAAATATCTACAACGTATGTTTTTAATAATTATCCATAGAACGCACAATTGAGTTCAGTTTTTTAATATTTTCCTCGGTTTTCCGCATTTATCCCCATGAAAACGTTGGTAATGAAGATTTTGTATGCAAATAAACGTAAAGAACATTATCTTTTACAAGTATTGTTGGAAACTATTTCCTATAAAATGCATCGCTTAACATAAATTAATCTGAATATAATAAAGTTCCAAACTTTCAATGAAAAACCCAATCGGAGAATCGTATGTAGTCTGACGAAAGCCATGAGTTGGTCACATCAAATATATAATCAAGTGCGGGCGGGTGGTTAGCATCTCCGCGCCGCCCACAAATCTTCACTATGGAAGACGCATTATAGTTGATATGTTAGTTTTCCCCTGCTCTACACTCGCCGCGACGCCCGCCCGCCTAGGATACAGCCTATAATAGAAGTGTTCGTGAATGATGTAGCAATAATTATTTAACTATTATAACTTTATTTTTTATTAAAAACAGGACAACTCTCGAGTGCACACCTGCATGGTGGCTAAAAGGTGGTTTGAAGAACAACAAATCACACAGCTGGTGTGGCCAGCTAGGAGCTCCAATCTCAACCCTATTGAAAACATTTGGGCGTGCATGGCAAGGGAGATTAAAAATAAAAATGTGAGAGCCCAAAACGCTGCTCAATTGTGGCAACAAATAGAAGAAGAATGGGAGAGCATAAGCGCTGGATTATGCGGGAACGTTCTTAAATCCATGCCGAAGAGGTTGGAACTAGTTATCCAGAACAGAGAAGGGTGGATTGAATATTAATTAAAGATATAATAGCAGATAAACACCAGTTGTTAGTTTTTATTTATTATTTTATTTGTATTTCATCCACATTACAAGGACAAAGGTTTCGGTAATGATTATAAATAGCATTTAACGTTTTTTTCTCCCTCGACTTAATCCCTCTCCGTGCTTTCTAAATTGTAAGATCGCTTCCTAAGTTCCGAGAGTAGGAAGCTCGGATGCAACGAGAAAACTTCGCTACACAACCGAGAAACCTTAAACCATACCCCGAATTTATCAAATACACTGTCGGCGCTTCCTCACCCCCTCAGCTCTCGGATCCTCCCCTACTCCTGCACCTGTTCAAGGTTGCCATTCAGTCGAAAGAGACGAAAAATGGGCCTACATTTAAAGAGGCAAGTGAGTATCGATAACAGCTTTTCAGACCAGAAGAAAAGGATCGGGAACAGGTATGAAAGGCGGGAGGAAGAGAGGAATGTTACCAGAGGCCGGCATTTGCCTGCTCTTACTGTTAGAGAAAGATGCCAAGGAAGGGGAGTCCGGTCCCATCTGACAGACGGCGCACCTAAGGTTTCTCCTGAGAATACCCCAAGCCAGCCGCCTCGTTTGTTTCAACCTCTGTGGTTATTCAGGAGTTTATTAAGGCAGAATGGGATAGCATAAGCACTGGATTATGCGGGAACGTTCTTAAATCCATGCCGAAGAGATTGGAAATAGTTATCCAGAACAGAGGAGGGTGGATTTATTATTAATTAAAGATATAATGTTAGATTTATCATTTTATTTGTATTTCATTCGCATTGCCTGGGCAAAGGTTTCGGCGATGATTATAAATAGCATTTAGCATTTTTTCTCTGTCGACTCTCTCCGTGCTTTCTAAATTGTGAGATCGCTTCCTGAGTTCCGAGAGTAGGAAGCTCGGAAGCAACGAGAAAACTTCGCTACACAACCGAGAAACCTTAAACCATACCCCAAATTTATCTTAATCTCGATGAAAAGTTAACACGCTAGGGCATCTAACGGGCATTCTTTATATCTGAAAATTCTTCGCAAAAAGTCGTCAAGTCGTCGGCCAGCGACTGATCTTTAACATTTATATATCTTCACGCGCATACTGAATTCGAGACATGCGCGAAGGAGAGGTGAAGAGAAAAGAGGAATTTCTTCTTGGAATTTCACTATGCTTTGATTTATGAAGTAACGGAAGGGATAGTTAATAAATAAAAATCCCTTTGCCGTAAAAGGAAGAGAATATATTCACGCTGCAGGTCGCTGGTAACACCGCCGCAGGACTTAAACCAAAGGGTTACTCAACTACGGCGCTACCAGCAACGTGCATCGTGAATGAGAGTACCCTCCTCATTTTTTCTTTATTTACTATTGACTATTGTATTGTTTTACCGTGTCTCGCTACCCCATTTTCATATATAGTAAGCGAAGTCTAACTTGAGCTCTGAGATCCAAGAAAAATCTATGTAGTTTTTGAAAAGGACTCAAGCCAAACAGCGAATCGCTACATTGCCTTAACTTGCATAGCTGATATTCCTGCCTTTAAGTCCCCCCTTCCCTTCTTTATGCCAGAGCTCGAGTTAGACTACGCGGACTATAATCGTCCTAAGGTTCAAATTTCGAAAGTAGTTAGTCGGTCGATCTGACTGTGGTGTGGAATTTACTTTGATAAATACGAATTTAACATTTCGGAGAGGCGAGTGTATTTACATTCAAATTACTTCGAGTGTTGGTTTAATTTATTCCTCTTTAGTCGTCAAAATTCTGCTGCTAAAAATTATCTTAACTACTCTCGCCCAAGCTGACAAGATAGCGCGCCAGGTTCACTCGGGACAAAATTTCTGGATACGTATTTCTAAAGGCGTTGAATCTTCCGTCGACGCCGTCGTCCAAGTTTAGTAGACACATTGGGATTGGGATGAAAAAGATCCAAGCTTAGAGACTACGTTTTCCAAAATGAAAACTATCTTTAAAAAATAACAGGATGCATTTTAATGCGAATAATTAGGCGAAACAATCAAAACTCTCCGCTCCAGATCACTTCGATTCAGCCAATGAAGCGGCGATGGAGCTCGTTAATCACCCGCAAAGTGCGTATCGTTAAACACCGCGTGGGGAAATGCGGGGTTCAATTGCGTTCAATCGATGATTTCGGACCTCAAATACGAATCCTAATCGCTCATGTTTACGACCCCTCGTTCGCCGAAAAAGCCGCGTATAAGTCAAATGACTGAGGAACGAGTTTAATAATCCATTATCGCTTTTATTTGCTGTTCAGTGCCCTTTTCGGATACGTCCAATAATCGCCACGTGTGCCAAACCGAGCACTGGCTTAAATTTATATCATTGCCGTGCAATTCGCCAATGTGTCATTACGCCATACATACACTCCAATGAAAGCCTCTATTGGCTTGTTTCGTCGTATCTTGGAAAACGTTGTCTGTACTATCTTCCGGTTTTAGCCTCAATCAGGGGTGTGTAATTTTTCTAAGAATTCCGATTGTAATTAATTCTTCTAAATTTCATGTTTTGTCATCCCCAGTCACGGAAAAAGTTCGATATGGAGGAGTGATTCACTTTATCAGATATATACGTATTTCTCTTCCGTTTTGAGGTTATATGTATGGGAAAAACATTCCGTAATAATAATTTCGTCATTTTCACGTATGTAGATCCAACAGGGCGAAGTTTACTTTTATTGCTTAGAGAACTTGAACCTATTGTGAATTAGACGAAAGAATTTTTTTGAACCTGAAAAATAACAAACTTTTCTATTCCCGACTATCAACGTCGTATAAAAGTTCGCTGACTGATTGATCTTTTCTGCCAATCATCGACAAAAATAATGCTTGAACATGTTTGCACGTTATACGATGGGCTTAGTTATACTAATCTACTCAATGGTTTTAATGTAGTTCGTTAATTATATCATAAAATTTTAATTTAGAGTGTATATCGTAAACTATTTTCAGATGATTATGTACTAAAATAAATGAAAAATTAAGGTTCAGATATCGGGCATGTGGGTATTTATTTACTAGGTTTTTTAATCATTAAAATACTCCCAGTAGTGCGCGCGCGTTCGTCAGAAATGGCGCCTGAGCTCCAGTTGGGCGTTGAATCACCGATATCAGTATTAGTCGGATGATTCTTTGTGAAGGGTAATAGGGAGCCTGGTATTGCTTGGACGATTTCGTATCCTTCGAGGGCGACTTATTTATAGGTCTGTCGCATTCATAAGAACATGCGCAGATTTCGGTCGCGCAAGGAGGGAAAGGTCCCTCAGTCATCTTGACTACCCCCACCCCACCACTAGCCCATCTTTCTCCTCCTTAGGTTGTTAGTTCTCACTGTTTACAGTTGACTGCCTAGACGAAGATTGGCGAATATTTGGCAGCAGTGTAGTTAGAAAAGGACCGAGACAGCGATAGCCCGTGTGGTAAGGAAGGGCAAGAGGGGAGGGTGCCAAGTGGAGTGAGGGATTAGGCCACACCCACAGTACACCCAAAATGTTCTTTTGAACACGGTAGACCTATAGGGATCTCGAAATGGTACAACATTGAGCGGACCGATTTGTTATGGGAGATTATGGTCGCGATAATAGCTTATCAGAGCTTTAGAGCGACTTGAGTTGTCAGGCCATTAAGTGTATGAGGATAAGCGAAAATTCTTCGAAAACTTTAGTCGTCCCGAATTCATCGAGAATTTACGAGTGATGGTTGTACCCGTTGGTGCTTGTGAGCGTAGTAATAGACCATAGCATACATGACAATATTTGTAAATTATGGTTAGAACTGATAAGTATTAGCCCCTACTCTCCACGTGCGCTAATAGAGACTTCAAGTTGTGTAGGTATGGGTATCCACTGCCATACGCTTGCAGAGCAATGAGGTAATCGCAAGGGACTTACAATTAGAGATGAGTCACGGCATTTCGGAGTGTCCGAAAGAGAATGGAGAGATAAGCTTTTCATAGTCGTAGAATCACTTCTCGGAATGATTATTCTCCGCGCAATGAATCACCGTCGCGTCTCCAAACAGCAAGGAAATTCCGTTCAACTTTGCTGATGATTCATAAGCGTGATAATAAGACGAGAGTTTTTTTAATTCCAGGATTTATTTGCGAAAATCTATCACTTGGGTTTAGTGAATTTGATTCGCGAATGTCTATTTCATAAAAAATGGTCCACTCCAAACAAAGCCATCTTTAATTTTTCTCATTTAAAAGAATATTTCAGTTTAAAGTTATAAAGGGGCAAAAAAACTGCAGTTTTACCGCAATATTATTTTATCCAAAAAATATAGTAAAATAAGTATTTGGGACCGTGTTTAAAGGTGGAGTGATTTTGATTGTAAACACCACCTTCGTCCTTATCGAGTGTAGTACCGTCTGGCACCTGTACGCGGCCATTTCGGTTAACCGGTTTTTTTCAGAATCTCATTTAATCTCGCAGTTCCGTATACCACCCAGAATATAAGCCTGGTTGAAATGAAATACGTCGCGCAATAATGGGGAGTAGTTTATTATTGTCGATTTTTACTAAACGTCAATTAACTCGGCAATTACTGCGATGATTTTCATTAAAATAAGCCCGATTGTATGTCTTTGTGTTATAAACAATACAGAGTAAATCATATGTCTCAAAAATTACTATGTAGCGTACAATAGCATTATAAAATGTTGAGTTTTACGACCAGCTACCGCCAAATTTACACCATTCCAGCAGCAGCATTGCTGTTGCGAGATAAACTGCAGGAAAATGCTTTCTGCACGTACACATTACGAAAACAGTGGCATTATTTAACGGATTATAAGCGTACGAATATGAGAAAGTTTGTGCGATGCACATATGTTTGCACCGATTTTTCTATACGTAATGTGGGAGGGTGCGCGGATCGACCGGGGGCACGCGGCGGAGGTGGGAATGAATTTGAAACGGTAAGTAATGCAAAAGAATAAGGAAACAACTTCGTAATAGAATATTACACAGGGTCGGCCCGAGTTACTGGCAAGCCGTGACGCCAAAGTCTTGGGAGCGCTATTCCGATCATCTATCTATCTTTCGTTTCTGTGCCCAGCTGATTCGTCTCTTGCCTACGCGCAATGGGTATCTCATTGAATAACCGAACGGGAAGGGAGGAGAGAAACCCGGTGCTGGCATTTGCCTGTTCTTAGGAAGAACACCAGTGGGGCCAACTAACGTCCCTTCCGAAGGACGGAGTGTCGATTTGGGCGCGCTCCTCGGGTCGGGTGATTTACCACCGCACACAAATAGAGGGCCGGACGACCTTCGGAAAAAATCCTCATAAGGATTCGAACCGGGTGTCACTTTTATCAGAACTTGGTGGGGCCAACACTATAACTATAACTACTCTTCGCGAGTAGTTGGTTCCGGAAAACTTACGCGAAATCTAAATTCGCAAAGTGAAAGTCCTATTTTCCCATAAGACGTAATGTAATAATGGGAGTACGGTTCCCAGTAAGCCTAAAAAATACTTCTTTATCATAAATAATGCAGTTCAACTGAAAATAAAAGAAATTGTAACAGAAAATGAAAATCTATCATCATAAAGTGAATGAAAGTCTTTTAATTATCTCCAAAACTCGTAATAACATATGAAAACCCAGCATTTGAACAATTTACCTGCAGAAATTTCTGCATGCGATTTTCGATCTTCTTTTGTTCATTCCAAGGAAATGCTTTAATTTAAATTGATGAACTACAGAAATAGAATGTTGAGTACGTGATGCACGGATGTTTTCTTGGGTTCTACAACAAACATTTCCAAGCCGCCAAAAATACACTAGCAATAAAAAGTGGTAACATTTCTTTTATTAATTACTTTCGAAATGCGTAACATAAAATCAAAACCTCACGTAAGAAAGTGATAACATTTATTTTAATTGTTCAAAATACGTCACAAAAAATAAAAACGTAGCATTAAAGTGGTAAAATTTCTTTTAGTAATCACGTTCAAAATACGCGGCAGAAAATTTTATGTTAAAAGATGATAGCAATCCTTAGATTTATATGAAAAAATCGTAAGAAAAATGAAAACCTAACAAAACAAATTAACATTTCCTTAAATTACGTTCAAAATACAAAGATAATACCAAATTAAAACCTTACATTCCAAAATGATAGCATTTCTTTAAATTTTAAGCTCAAGTTTCATCATCTAAAATAGCGGCGTTGGCGATGAAGTTCAAACTGAGGTACAAAATAATTAAGTCGAGAGTTATCACGTTTGTTTACTTCGAAAACTGCTAATAATGAGCATTATAAATATAATATTATAATAATAAATCATTTTCTATGGCCCCAAAGTTTAAACTGAACTTCGAAACAAAAAATAGAGGGAGTTCACGCTTGTTGGCATCGCAAACTCTTACAAAAATGATTGGAGGCTACGGTATTTTTGCTTGCGTCAGCTGCGAAGAAGATAGATTTGAGGAACAACAATTAAAAAACATTTTTTTTCTCCCTATCTCTTATACGATCCTTGAGTGAAGATTAAAAATGTTATTCGGATAGATGGCTACATTTACCAGAAAATGCCTAAATTTAAAATATCACATCTTTTTTATTTTCAGTATAAATAGACTTTGCACATCAACAATTTTGCTATGTTTAGGTGTCGATTGAAGTCCGTCTCCTTGGGTCGAATGAACAAGCATAAAATCAATATGTATCCTTCCTAATTTTACGTGCAACAGATTATTATTTTTGGATAATTCTTCCGCTATATTGCTCATATATATCACATTTAAAGCGTGCAATATGTTATTAGATGTTTAACTTTTCTTTTTGCTTGTCTTGCATAACATTTGTGACTGTGTGTAAATCCTTAATGTGTAACACAACTACTAAATCAGCGATGGAAAATGATTATTGTGCCGCGTGCCAAGAAAGTAATGTGAATCATCAGAATTTTTATCGCGTGCCACTAGTTTACTGGTTCTCTAAGAAACTTCATATTTTACGTAGAAAATACGAGGTTACGCGTGCTAAGTAAAATCGCACGCGTGCCACTTTGAGCACGCGTGCCACGTATTTGCCATCCCTATACTAAATCTTTCGAATAATTTCCACTTGCGCTTACTTCCGCATTTCATGCTCTGCTCTCGAGTCACTCAAAACCTTTAATCCGGCATCATCGAAGTGTTCGACGATCGAAACAATGTTAAAAATATGCGATTACCTTCACTTTTGTAAGTCCAGCAAGACTGTAAGAAATCCCTCGAATGTCATTGGCCGAAGCTTTGATGTTTTTGACGTGCGTCATATAGCAGCGTTTCCCAACCTATGGTCCGCGGACCACTTGTGGTCCGCGAAGGTTTTGTTGGTGGTCCGCGGAGCTCTCCAAAATTAGTTTATTTTTAGTCCGCACCTCACATTTAGCTGGATTTTTTTGGGAAAATTAAGCAAGTTGTACACTATCACAGGTATTGAATGTTTCCATTAATGGCATTTTTTACTTGGACATATTCCCACCCCTTCATATCTCCAGATTCCACTTCTCTGCCATCCGTAACTTACACTTACTGATCTTATTACCTCATAAGCTGAGAGTGCTCGTGCCGTTTGGAGTTCGCCCGCGTGTATACTTGAAAATGGCCAAATAAACTACGTAACCAAGTACCCCCTTTCCTTAAACGTAGATACAGTAAGTAGGTTACTGTAAGTATTGAGGTGGTCCGCAGGACCTTAAAGGGTTGCTGAAGTGGTCCGCGGAGCTCAAAAGGTTGGGAAACGCTGCCATATAGGATACTACTAAGAGACACTCATAACTATTTGAGGTAATTGACGTACGTATTTTAGTCCCAATCCACTGACGGGTTAAGTTGTAAAAAGTATGATATTCACGACATCAATTTAACAATATTTAAGTCCAGTTGCCAATCCTTATAGCATTTCGCAAAATAAAAAAATCCTCGGGTCCTTTGAGAATGCGGAAATAATCAGCCTGTAAGCCGTTAAACGACTGAGAGCCGAGGAGCGTGTCGCAGGCGCCATTTGGTGCGGACATAGCCCGCCCTCACTTCGGCACAGGGAGGGAGTAGGCCGTCTGGGCGCTGCTTTTACGAGCCGATCGAAACCGACGCGGGATACACGCTCACGAACGGGTATCATTGCCTTGAAGAGGATTGTATGTACGCACAGCACTATCCGCCTACCCTTTTCTCGGAGATGAGCGAAATTTGAGAGCCTACACTTTCGCACACTGTCGATCTTGAAAGGTCTGCGGGTCATCCGCGGATGATCCGTTCCATTTGTTATGTGCTTTGAATACACATTAGGTGTTACATAGGGTTTTTTCATCGGGATTTCATTATGTGTATTTTAGCATATTAGGTTTTCGGGGAAACATCATTTCGCTGTAATTATTAAGCGAATAAATAGAGCGAATCATCCAAATAAATTTTCCTTTCCCGAGTTCGTCTAGGAGTTTGACTTTTTCGAAGGAAATTCATTCATCACAATAGCACAAAATTTCGACGAGATGAGTTATCGTTTTGGGGTTTCATTACAGTGCAAAGCGTGAAAAATCTACGGAATGTCGTGTTTGTCTGCTTGTCTGATAGAAACCTTTTCGATAACACAAATTCCTTTGATAAGGAAGATCGTACTATGTATGGGGGCACAAAAATCTATTTCGAAGCGCTCCCGGAAGTACAAAAACAATTTACTCCGACACTGGTTTGCTAAAATTAACGGAGGAAGTAAATAATTCGTGAGATCTGAAGCATGGAAAGTAGGAAATACTTTGCAATAATTTCACCTTAGAATACTTTCAATACAACCTAGATTTCGTTGGGCTGCAACATCATCGCCTAAAGCAATGAAACTTAGTTTGCATTAAATTTATTTCTAAGTGAATTTGTTACATAGTGTTTTCTTCTTACCTTGTTTCACAGTGAAAAAATTTTTACAAAGCTGAGCCAAATTTTATTAATTTCTTTATGACCCCTGTTTTAAGAGGAAGCTCGAGAATTTAAATAGCGCATTTCCTGTATTGGAGAATTTATTAGATATGGTTCACAGTTTGTTATAAAAATATTGTTTTAAACCAATTAGACATAAAAATCTTTATACGTACATTCGCCTTTGCTACCGATTTTCTCCCGCTTACTTCACAGATTTTTCGGTTTTATTACTTTTATTTTTTATTTATTTTGATATTTGTTTTTGCAAAAACATCACTATAATCAATGCCGGATTAACCGGAGCGCAGTGGTGCAGTTGCGCCAGGGTCCCGCGATAAATGGGGCCCCACGGAGGCCCCAAACACAGTATCTGGGGTGGAGTGAGGGACCTGCGAAAAATTATGCGCCAGGGCCCCCGAGCCCCTTAATCCGGTCTTGCCTATAATAATGAATTCCAGTCATTTATTTTATTTTTGGCGAATGTGTCATTTATGTCGCGTATGCACCACCCCTAGTCGCCCAGCAACACATTCTAACACAGTAAGTATCTCAAAAACTGGAAAGCATTGTACGCATTTCTGAAAATTATGAATTATCGGAAGAGATGTAGTCCAGATTGTGGCTTAACATTAAAATAGCTTTTAAATTTGTATGCAATAAATATGAACATATAAAAAAATAAAATTATGGTTAAAATGCTGTAAGAATAAATAAATTCAATAAAAATGCATACAAAACCTTGAATTTATGAATGAAGAATATAATAGATGTTGCAAAGCAATACTTGGTGGGACTCCATTATAAATTTGTTTGCATAAAAATACAAAATTACTCTTATGGAAACTGTAAAAGTTTTCTTTAGTTATAAAAATTTCGTATTTTATAGAAACAAATTTTTTTTTAATTTGTATGAGTTAAGGTTAAGATGCTGGGCTGCCGATAAAATAGGAATACATCAGGATAAATTTATAAAAATAAATGAAATTAGAATTTAAAAAACTCATAAATGCGCCTGATTTGAAGTTAATTAGGATTAATCAAAAACTCGACCTAGATGACGGCTTTTCAAAACCTTGCGGGTTCCTGAGATTATCGGAATTTTGAACTGATAGGCGGTTGCCTTAACTGGCTCATCTCACGCCACTTGTAACGTTGCGGACCAGAGGTGGGAGCGTGGGGAGCAGACAGGCGTTTGCCTCCTCGTCCCCAAGTTTGCAAACAGCATGAGTAGGAATAGCGAGAACATGTATGTCTGATGATGATATTAAGGATTGAAAACGTCCAAATTTAACCGATTCGGGCTCAAACAACTTAAAGCAAACATTATTCGTAAATTTCCAAGCTTCTCTGGGCACTTGTCTTAAAGCTCCTCATGAAAGTTCCCCGTGCCTGCTAAAGCAACACGTATTTCATCGATCGCTTCAGAGAATTCATAAGAGGTCTATCCACTCGAGTGCCTTTCAATGACCCTTTTCTTATCTTTCTAATTTAAAAAAAGCCGATGCCGATATTTGTTTTCCGTAAACATGCATCTGGTTAAAGAAAGGTTGGCTAATGTTCCATGGAATGGGGAGTGAAGCAAAATATATTGTATATTGTGTGACCTATCATAAGATTTGACTGGATTTTCTGAGGCAAATTGAGAGTTTTTCTTTGTCAGTTTCATTTAGGTAAGGCATCTTCGTTGATATACTGATGTCTCTTTTCCTAAAAATCTGATTTTGTACTTAAGTTTCCTTACACTCAACAGTACACTCAAATTATGGCATACATTTTCTCACGTAGCGAGGACAAATTTCAATAAATGTGAGTGAGCTAACAATTATGTCAGTTACAGTGGTACATGGAAAGGACCGAATATTTGACATTTTAATTTACTGAGGTATAAAAAGGTACATGGTATATTTAGCAAAATCGCAAATCCCAGGCATTAAACGACAGTGAAAAATAATCTTATTGTATCATCCTATCACCTATATTTGTTTATAATAAATGTAAAACAAAAAACAGAAAATCACTGATTTTTCCAAATTATGACTTTGCACTGCAAGTATATTACTAGATATCAAAAAATTTCACTAACAGCTTATTTATATTTTACAAAAGTATCCGACGTCTTTTTCATCCATCAGTCTTGTGAATTATTTGGGAACAAAATTTCCAATTTTGCTAAATAAAACTAGATGATTGGTTTCAATTCTTTACATTTGATTTTTTTTTTAATTTCTATTTAGCACCTCAACTTTTTTGGTGGTGGCATTACAACTTCGTCCTCATCTTCCTCCTCACTATCTGCAATCTTCTCTTCTTCAATTTCCCATTCCTTATCTTTAATCACCACATTTTCCTCAAATGCCTCTATTGGAGAACAAGTAATTACAGAATTATCAGCAGTTACAAACGCATCAAATGATGCTTGAACCTGCATTCTTTCATTCATTTCAGTTGGCTCATCACCTAAAGGTCCACCATATTGTTTCATTTTTGCACCTCCTTGGTAAACTCAGCCTTTGCAAAACACTTACACAATGTAGTATTTATAAACGAGTTCTAAGATAAAGTCTCTGCATAGCCTGCAAAATGTTCCATTTCAATTTTGAAAGGTGAATGTATTCATATGTTTAAAGCACCTAGGTTTTTTTCTAATTTGCCAATTAGTTTTCGCTGTGATTTTTCGATAATATTTAAATATTGTTAACCGATCTTAATTTTTATCGTGACCCACCTCAAAATCTGTTGCAACCCGCAAGGAGGCCGCGGCCCACCGGTTGAGAAACACTGCACTACATTACACGATGGCTATCGCGTAGGGCAGGCTGGCAAATAGCTTTTTGCCGATGTTCCGTAAAAAGAAAAAATCTATAAAATGATTATAGGCGTGCCGTACTGACACCATGCAAAATTTATCTACATACAGGGTGTAAAAATTATTTTTTAAATGACACGCCCCCTATATATTTTACACCGAGTATCGAACCGGGGAATTTATGGGTTCATTTCGGGTTTAGATTCAGTCAGTTTCAAATTTTATGGGTTCGGGTTCGGCTAATGAAATTTTTTTTGAACGGTTTGGTTCTGGTTCGGGCTCATGTTTAGATTCAAAATATTTTTTAATTCATTTTAAATATAAAAATAATTAATTAATTATAAAATGACTTCATTTAAAAAACTCAAATACAGTATAATAACAAACAAAATGAATTACAAAACTAATAACAAATGTTGGTAGAATTAGGAACGGCATAAAAAAATGTTGGGCAATATCTACAACAATTGACAAATAAAAAAATCAATTAAAAAAATATAACAGAAAATAAACAACATTTTATTATTCAAACAAATTTTCATTCAAACGGACCGACAGAATATTTGCAACCGTGTCTCTAATACGCTTTGGTAATAAAATAAATTTTAATGCTGAGAAAACTAGCTCAAAACTGACCTGTGTCGCTGGAACTCCTAAAGTGACCTGAGAAATATGATACAAAATAGGATACTGATTTTTATTTTCTTCCCAGAAGTTAACTTTCCTGTCCTTTGGAAGCCTTTGAATTTTCTCATAAACTTCAAATGCAAGTTCTAAATTATTTTAATTTCTATAGTCAGGTTGCCATTTAGTGTTTGTGTGAGATTTCTCGGTTTTTCCAGAAACTACTCTAGCAAGTCGTCATCTGCTGCAGAGCCTGAAATACTTACTGCTGGTACAGAATGTTTCGTATTTTCTTTCAAATTGTCTGCAAGTCGTATATTTTCCAGTTACTTCAGCGTTTTAGTAATTTGGTTTTAGCTTTCTTTACTTTCTCTTCATCTAAAGTCAATCTGTATCTAGGATCTGAATATACAGCAGGAAACAAAAAGTAATTATTTCGAAAATTCTCCTCTCTTTTAAGTATATTTGAATGTCAAGCTTGTGCCAAGCATTGAACATTGCTACAGAGGTCCTATTTAAAACGAAGCTGGTCACCGCCAGCGATGCACGATATGTAAGGAGATCAAGCAACAATTCAAATTTAGAAGCAGAAGATAAATGTTCTGCTTTTTGAGAGATCTGAAAATTCGAGACATAGCATCCCTCTCGTCCGCCAAACATCAGTAAGAATTATTTTCTTTTCATTTGGTTATATACTTACATGGATTATATGGAAGATTTTGAACCCGTTTTAAGACTGGTTCGGATTCGGTTCGGGTTCAAAGTAAAAACAAAATCACGGTTCGGGTTCGCAAAAATGAGCGGTTCGGAGCGGGTTTTCGGTTCAGGTACGGTTCGACACCCTGATTTTACATCCCCACGTGTATTGATAAACATAGTCCAGGGGTGTCAAACTCAATTCACAAGCGTGAACAACAAATAGCAATAGTAACAACACCGATACCACAAAAAATCTCCTTCCACTTCTCAGTCAAAATTGTGGCAAAATCCAGAGCTACTCAAATGACGCATGCGCAGTTAAGAAAATTCCCGTGTCCTGTCCCGAGTCCAACCATCTCAATTTCAGTCCCGGGACAGGATGTAGAACACTGAACAAACAAAATGCCCGGTGACTATCCCGGGACTTGTCCTCGGACATGTCCCGAGACCGTGTCCCGGCATAGTGTAGACGGGGCTTAAGTGCATACCTTGGAGTAGAAAACAGGGACTTCTATTCTCATCTTATGACGAGTTGCCCAAGTGTGAATGAGAAATTCTACACAATTGAAAACTGGCAATTCCAACTGCGTGTTTTTTTAGGTTAGCTGGGAATTTCCTCATTTGAGCTGTCAGTAAATAGTTATAGACATGCTGTATTTTGAAAGATTATTAGTGTGCATCACATTAAAAACTTCATTACAGGATGAGTATTAGAAAATTACCATTTGAAAATTTTTACTTTCTCACATGCATTATACGTAGTTTTGTCACTTCTGCGGGTTTGACCCGGACTCTCCGGAAAGTTAGGGAAAGTGCAAAGGTGGCAACTCTACTCACCACCCTTCATGTACAACGAAATCTTCCGACAAATGATAGGTTGGCGGGCAGCAGGAGAGTGCTCCGCGGGCCACAGGAGGCCCGCAGGCCATGTTTGACATCTTAGTCATGGTATAACAACAATAAACAATTGTTAAATATTACGTTTTGCAATTAACTCCTGCTTATTTATATGAAAAAATTTAATAGTGCAATTAATTTTTTGTTGTATCAATTTTTTGCTTGCCGACAAAATGTCTTGGCGTGCCAATTTTGGCACGCGTGCCACGCATTTTCCATCCCTGGCGCAGAATATACGAGAACTCTAGAGATTTTCAGTTGAGTTATAAAAATAAGTAATATATCAGAAAACACAAAGGTTTCCGATATTAATAGTACGGACGAGAGGGGTTCCAAATATAGTGACAGCTTGAGGAAATGTAAAACAGATTCGCGAGATCTAAGGGTGGCAAGCATGGCTAGTAATATCATTGGTTGCAGTAGTAAGGAAATCGTAACGAAAATATCAGTAAACAACATACTAAGATAAAAATTATCGTTGTAAACTGCCGAAGTATTCGAAAGAAACAAGCTGAATTTTATCATTAAATCAAAAGTCATTCTGCAGACGTAGAGTTGGGAACTGAGAGCTGGCTGTCGGACGACATTTCGTTCGAACTGAACGACATTTTCCCACCAGACCGCGTGGTGAATGGTAAAGACGGGGATGGGGAGGGGAAGAATCAGAGGTGGAGTTTTTATCGCCGTTAGGAATAGCTTATTAGGCCAATTCGAGGAACTTAACGTAAGCGAACATTGTAAAATGTTTTAATACTCAGTTCTTACGAGAAATGGTAAATTATTTTTTGCATTTTTTACCGTCCCCCTGACTCGGTAGTAGAGAGCATTAGAGAGTTAAATAGAGCATTGCAAACAGTCACCAAGAGAAAAGGCGATCCTGTAATCATCCTTCGGAGGAGATTGTAATAATAAATTCATCGATTGGGAATCTATAGCTTACATTAGTGGCGGGAAAGATGGAGAAGATTGTCGGGAATTAATTGAAGAATTTATCCCCTCTGGAACCAACAGTTTTAAGACACCGACACAACTCGATAGCAATTGTAACGAAAATATCATGGATTTGCTAGCCACGAACAATCCGCTACTGATTAGAACTTTCCATGTCGACGAAAGCATCGAAGACTATAAAATAGTATTTGTTGATTTTCCATCGTACCCTGCGATAACCGTTAAGCCAGCGCGGTTATCTATATCTTCGGTCAAGCGAATCTCCCAGGTATCAAAACTTTTATCGTTCACCAAATGACAACGTTTACCAAATTTACGAGTAAAAACAGCATCGATGATTCTTGGATGAAATTTTCGCGCATCATTAGCGGGGGGCTGGCAAACTTCGTACCCACTAAACCCGTTCGTGATCGTAAGGAACCGAAGTTTCGTGCCTGATACAAAGACGTCGTCATCACGCGCGCGTAAAATACCTCAAGGGAATTGGTAGTGATATCGCGAAGGAGTATTTAAAATACATAAAAAGTCCTAAGTCTGCAAGGAACGAGGCGCGGAAGGAATACGACTACCGATCCACGACACTGACTGAGTCATTTAAAAAGGACTCCAAAGAATTTTGTTCTTACGTGCGCGAAATTCGAGAAGCTCACTCTACAGTTACGGAACTAACCACTGACAACGGTGAAAGTGTGAACGTCTCTTTTCTCAAGGACAATCTATTACTACGCTACTTCGAAAAGTTTTCCACCTTCGACAGTGGCCACTTCATTGACTTTCGTACGTATATAGATTCTAAAATTCACGAACTGACAATATCTGAAGACGGTATTGCGAAACTGCTGAAGCAAGTTCATAAAAGGAAATCGCCTGCGTCGGAAGCCATACTACCTGCATTTTCAATTGTGCCCTGGAGATTTTCGTAGGTGAAAAGGAAAATACTGTTTTAGTGTGCATAAATATTTAGTATTCAGTAGCTAAAGTACCCTTGATAGTATCAAATATCATAGCCACCCGGAGACTTTGAGTGACGGGGTTATTTCAATTAATCATAATTTAAAATACTTTTTATAGGTTGTTATTTATATCTATACAATGACATAACAAATAATAATTTTTACTTTTAAAAACTTTTAAAATTTGAGTATATACGGTAATAACCTTAATTTGTTTTTATTTGTGATAACGTTTTTCATCTGCACAAATTATGAAAGGGTGGCGGGCCGGAAAAAAAAACTTTGGCACTTTGGGTTCTCGACTGCAGGCCGTACGTTTGACAAATTTGCGCTAAACATAAAGGTACCTACAGAGTGAAACACAATGTTGCCAGGATGAGAAATGTGTGCGTTTCGGAAGTTGCCGATAGAGCACTCTCATATGTATTTTACAAGCAAAAAATATTGTATAATTTTGTATCGTCTGGAGATATATGTATTCGGTTTCTGTCCGTCCTTGCGTCTGTTTTTACCATGTCTATCTGTCGCATAGACCAGTGGTTCTAAGACTTTCTATTGTCGCGGTCCTCTTGAATATCATGCGGCCCCTTTTGAACTGTAAATAGTAAAAATAAGAAAACGTATTGCAAATTTCTTCGGTTTATGTAACTGTTAATAACTTTTATCACATCGTATTTCCTGATAAAATTTTATTATTCGTGAAAACTTTATTTTTCGACATTTCACCATCCAAAATAATTTTGCAGTCCACAGTTTGAGAAACACTGATATAGATAGGCTTACCATACGTCCCGGTTTGGCCGGGACAGTCCCGGTTTGAAGGTTCTGTCCCGGTGTCCCGTCCGGTGAGCAAATTTGTCCCGGCTGACACTGAAATGCCCCGGAATATCCCGGTATGTCTCGGTTTGGCCCGCTGTTCACTAGAAGGAGAAATACGCAGCGAGAAATGTGTATATCGAAAACATTGTATCAAATGTTATCAATTGTGTCGACCGAAGCGAGAAATGCATCGAGCAACTCTTATAGTGGTTCGACAGTTTTTCCTCCACCACGCATCCTCGAAGACTCTTGACTGACTATTGAGTGTTTGTCACTTGGCTGAATCCCTGTGTTAGATGCCGAACTAAGCGAGAAACTCTTCCCATCTCATTGTCAGTACAGTGCACGCTCCGTGTGGCTGTGAATTTGAGAGGTAGGTGCAATTATCCTGTGCCGCCTCCCTCAACTCTTCATAATTCCTTCCCATCATTAGGTCTGTCATCATATTATATCTTCCTCTTTTTCCCCCAATCTTTTCTTCTATTATTCTTTTCTGCAAACAATCCTTTCTTAAATTTTACCCTTCCAATTCGCTTTTCTCTTTCTTATAGCTTTCATAATGCTTCTACTTTCATTTATTCTCTCTAGCACGTTTCTATAATAAATGAATTTTAATTTCATTATTGTTTAAATAAGTGGTCTACTATAATTGAATTTTCCAATTTATTCTTTCCTTGTAGTATATTTGCGTGAGTTTTTATTAAATATTTTGCCCTCTTATTTCAGTTAATCTAATGCCGAAAAGAAGCTGTAAATTTAACGATGAATTACAAAAAGAATATCCGTTATTGAAAAAAGTTTGTGGAAAATCTGATAGGGTTAAGTGTACACAATGTTTCTCAGAATTCTCAGTTTCTCAAGGTGGACGTTCTGACATAAAAGGACATCTTCAATGTGCCAAACATAAAGCTAGTTTGGTTGCGGCTGGTAGTACTTCATCCCTTCTGCCATTCTTTAAAAGCACTGAAACAGTTGAAAAAGATTTATTAATAGCTTCCAAAGAAGCAACTTTTGCATTTCATACTGCCGTTCCCAATTTAAGCTTCAAAACAGCTGACTGCTCGTCGAAGTTAATTTCTGAGTTGTTTGAACCAAAGTTTGGTCTAGCCAGAACTAAGTGTGAGGCTATCATTCTAAATGTTATTAAACCAATGGCAATCGATGAACTTCGTGAAGACTTAAGTCTGTCTAATTTTGTGTGTATTACAATTGATGCTTCTAACAGAAAAGAAATCAAAATTATACCTTTCGTTGTACGATATTTTTTACCAGAAAAAGGAATAAAAGTCAAGCTTTTAGACTTTCAATCAGTTCCTGGCGAAACATCGGAAATATTGACAAATTGTTTGTCATCAGTAATTAGAAGAAATAATTTATCCAAAAAAGTTGTTGGTTTTTGTGGCGATAATTGCAACACTAATTTTGGAGGCGTAAAAAGAAAAGGTGAAAACAATGTTTATAGTCGATTAAAAAAGGAAATGGGAAATCATATTGTGGGTATTGGTTGTGGTGCCCATATTGTCCATAAATGTCTCCAAATTGCAGTTGATGCCCTACCTATTGAAGTAGAAGCTCTTGTAGTCAAAATTTATAAGTATTTTTATATATACACTGTGCGTGTTACTCAACTAAAAGCATTCTGTGAATTTGCAGAAATCGAGTATAAAAAAACTCTAACAACTCATGGAAATACCAGATTTCTCTCACTACTGCCCGCTATTGAAAGAATCCTCCAGATTTACGACGGGCTAAAGTCGTATTTTTATTCTCAGGAACATTGCCCAGAGATGATAAAAAAGTTCTTTGAAAGTAAATGTGGAGAAATATATTTGTGGTTTGTTCATGGACAGCTAGATTTGTTTAACAAAACAATCTTGGCTATGGAAAAAACAAAAGCAAGTGCAACTGACATTGTTATAGAACTTAAAAAATTGAAAACAAACCTTGAAGAAAGACGGGTTAATAATTTTATACCACAAGGAGCAAAAAAACTATTAAAGACGGCAGAGGATAGTGTAGACTTCGATTCTCGTTTAATTACGGATGAATTTACAAAATTCTATACTCGATGTCTGGCTTACATTGAGTTGTGGGAAAATAGTTTTGGTGCAGGAGAACATTTTGTCTGGATGAATAACAGTGATATTACATGGGCCGAAATGGAAGCATCAGCTACAAAAATTAATGAAACGCTTGATCGTGAGAGTGAAAATGCAGCAATAAACGTAGATAAACTGTTTGATGAAGTAGTGCTTGCTAAAACATTTTGGTCTTCAAACTATGATATTTGGAATACAAAGAATGCAAATAATGAAGAAAAATGGGTTCAACTCTTTACTCATTTCAAGAACCAGAACATTTCTTTGACCAACCTCAGCCGTCTTATGGAGTATGTTTTCTGTCTACCAGGCACTTCTGGCCCTGTCGAAAGATTATTCTCAATGCTAAACAATACAGTCAAACTCTGCTATAACGAGCGCCACGGGACCGTTTAGTTTTGCTCGTTATAGCCGTTAAACTTAATATCCGTGAAGGCAAAAGCATGCATGCGTATGGTGAAATAAGACATAAGAAGTAAAAGTGAATATATAAACAGAAAGTTTATTTAGTAAATTTATGAAAAAACCTAAAAATGAAAATAAACTAGAAAATTTTAAGTAAACATACGTACATATAAAATTTACTCACAGCTGCATCCTTAATCACTCCCCTTTTTACAAAAATAACTTTGAATAGAAGCCTGTTTCATAGATTTCACTTTGAAGTCTCTTAAGTTTCCTCTTATTACACTTAGTGCACTAAAAACACCATCGGAAATGTCAATGTTTTAAAAAAAATCATTTAATGTTTCCACGGCATCCTTTCGTCAGGATTGTGTCTTCGACACATTCAACATTGTCTTCATCACTGTCTGCTGTGCTTTATACTGTCTCTATTATTTCACTCTCCGTAGGAATTCCTCTGGTAATCAAATCATCATCAACATGAACAAAATTGTCAATGTCATTTACATGGTCAAAATTCGCAATTCCATTTTCTTTAAGACATTCTGATCTTCATCAATGTTATGGTTATCAATCGAAAATTCTCCCGATATTAAACCAAACTTTCGAAAACAGTTTATGATAGTTGTAGGTGAAACATGCATCTGTCATCAAATGAATTGCATCCAATACAGAGTCGTTGCCATCTAAACCTCTTTCCCTCCTTTCAATCAACTCTAAAACAAAAAATCTCTTTAAATGGCATTTAAAACTTTTAATTATCCCCATGTCTATTGGCTGCAAAATAGAAGTCGCATTTGGAGGCAAAAACACCAGTTTTACATTGGATAACTCCTGCATATGTGGGTGCGCAGGACAGTTATCGTCAAGGAGTAGAATGTTTCTATTTTTCCTCCGTAACTAGTTGTTCCACTGACTTACATATTTCTATATTGGAAGTCATCCATGCCTTTTCATTAGCTGCATATTCAACGGGAAGCTTCTTTACATTTTTGAAACAACGTGGCTTTTGTGACTTACCAATAACAAAAAGTTTTTTTGTCAGTCCCATTTATGTTTGCGCGCATTAAAACTGTTAAACGATTCTTAGGACTTTTGCCACCAACACATTTGTCACCTTTGAATTTAAACGTTGCATCAGGCATCATGTTGTAAAACAGTCCAGTTTCGTCGGCATTGTAGATGTCTTCTTCTCTGTAACCTTTTCGACACTCCTCCCAAACACTTATCACCCATTCACTTGCCGTTTTTGAATCTGCTGACAGGGCCTTTCGCATAAACAATGTTATGCCGATTTTTAAAACGATCAAGCTACCCGTTATTGCATGTGAAGTTCTCGTGTCCTAACTGTTTTGCAAATTTATCTGCCTGTACCTTGATGGGGAAACCAGTATTTCTCTGCTTCTTAAACCACTCCAGAAGTGCTTGATCAACAGTACCCAAGTCGCACTTCCTCATTTTCTTGTTCGTTGTTAGGTTGTTCTCTAGTGTAGATAAAATCGCTTCTTTGTTTTTCCATAAGGTTGAAACCGTAGACGACGATAAATTAATTTTTTTACACACTTCAACATTTTTTTACCACGTTCTAACTCTCGAATAATATCAACCTTTTCGCGAATAGACAAACACTTCCTTTTATGTACGGACTTGTTACTCATTCAAGGGCAAAATCTCAACTGATTTTTGTGATCAACGCTACGAACTTTATTTGCAAACTGTGAGCATACCAATTCCAGGAAGAGTTAATTAGGAGACGGATTAAACGTGGGATTTCCCATCTTTACGTGGGAAAGGGTGTTGGGTGCATTCGGCTGAGCGACGGGGGCGAGCCCCATTGTACATGCCCTCAGCTCCTTAACCCCTTCCAATCACAACCTCCTGGCTGTAAATGAGCTGGGGGTTGGGAGGAGAGGACAAAGGACCTCCGCGGGTGCCACTGTACTTGCAAGTTGGGAATTCTTGGTTTGGACGAAGGGATTATTTTTTAACAACAACGCCGCGGTCTATAACCTCCCCGAGGGATAGGGTGTAGAGGCTGGACTCGAGAACACAAGGTTACATATCTTGGGTCACTATGAGGATTGAAGGGACAGACCGCCGCCGCGTTTGAGACAGTGAGAAGTGGTCAAAGTTTGCTCGATATATCCGTGAAGCGTGCTCGTTATATACGTGAAATATTTGTATGTAAATGCTCGTAAACTTATCTTGGAGGTAGCATTTGCTCACTATAGCCGTGACCTCGTTACAACCGTGCTCGTTATAAACGAGTTTGACTGTATATGGTGTCAGGAAAGAGGTCGAATGACCGAATCAACAGTAAAAGGACTAATTTTTTGTAAATTCAATCTTGATTTAAGTTGTAGTGAGTTTTATGAAAAAATAAAAAATAACAATGATTTTCTAGTAAAGGTTCATGCTAGTGAAAAATATGAATGGTTTTCCAAAGAGTGATTCTCTATTCTGTTTTTTGTTCTTTTTATTCAGTATTCTGTAATTATGTAATTAGCATTTCTTAGCTTTTATCTATTTTAATAAATAAATGTACAACATAACTTCAAGTACATATATGTTTTGTTATTTTTTCAAGTGAGACCCCAAAAATGGACATTTTTTGCTATTAATTTCTGTTATACTTTAAACACTGGTTTCAATGTTTCCATTAGTTTATTTACCACATATTCTTTACAAGTTAAATTTCAGAAATTCCTTTATAAATAACAACTAAAATCTTTATTTATATTCGAAAAAGCAGCCAGTTTACAGCCCTTTATAACTTTAACGATCGACTTAAGTAACAAGCAGGGGCGTAGCAGACGCCCCCGCCTAGCGGGAGCTCAGGACCAAAGAGGAGCCCAAAGCTAGCCAATAGGAAAAGATTCCATTGAAAAAAGATTCCATTGAAAGATCCTACTTCTCCGAAATATCGTGCATCGGAAAGCATGCAGTTTCCACCCCATTAAAATGACAATTTGATCTACTTATATTTTATACTAAAATGTTATTGTATATAATTAGCATTTTTAAAGAAACCGTCAAAATGTAACTCTGTTGCTTCACTTCAAGTGTTATATATTTAAATGAACTAAAGAAATCATGGTATTTTATATGGCGGAACCGTGCAACTATCACTGCCTAATGACTTTAAACACATTCAGAACCATGGCACCGGATGACAGATATCATCCGTTATTATTCAAGTTTTCCCGGGGCCCCAGAGGAATTACTTGGCGGGCCAAGAAGGGTTCAGGTACTTCACTGGTAACGAGATTCGAACTCGGTACTCCAGAGTTTGGTACTAAAACCCACCGCCACCAAAGCAAGTAATAGCTTTATTTTGTAATTACAATAAAAGAATAAAAATAACTGTACACCATTAGTACAAGTTAGCTTTTATAAACAACGTCCCGATTTTGTCCCGGTTTTAGTCTCTTCAAAACTAGATATGTCCCGGTTTTGGGACATTAGAATATGGTAACCCTAGATATAGACCAACCTACATATGTGGCCGTCCATTTAGTACGTACGCAAAAAATCAGCCATTTTCGAGCCCCACCTCCCCCTTGTTGCATTGTGTACTCTTTTCTACTCCCTCCTCCGTGCATACGTAGGTTAGTGCTTAGTAACCCCCTCTCCCCCAACTGCACAACTTTATTTATTTATAACATTACAAATATTATTTATAACTAGTGGTACCCGCAAAAGGTTTTGCGAAGTCAGTCAGAAATATACATGTTTAAAAGGAATAATATTCCATTTTCCTTATAAAATTAGACAACTAATATTTTGAATGTCATGTTTGTTTTTCTAATTTATATGTGTGGAAGTGTGACAGAGAAGTGAGAGTATGAGAGAGAGTGTGTTGGAATATATGTGTGAGTAAGAGAGAGAGAGAAAGAGAGGGGGAGAAAGGGAGGGTCTTGGGCAAAGGCCGTGCCACGTAGCGAGGGTATGGAGGAGGGGGAAAGGACGCTCGGTGGAAGAGCCCAGACTAGTGAGTTGCATATCTCAGCTTGTGGATGCCGAGGTAGCTTATCGCACAACTGTTCACCGATGGTGACACCTAAGCGATGATTGTATTGGTGATTGGTTGCTCATGAGTGAGCATTTGGGCCATTCTTGGCCCTATTTCCTCCTCTTATTCGGGGGGAGGTCCTCGTCTGCGCCCGTGGAAGAGCGCGGTCTCTTATGGCGGTCCCAAGGCTGCGGGAACGCTTCTGAAATCACTCGTAGGTGCTCTGCTTGCTTGCCTGCTGTTTTATTCCAGAACCGTACGGCCTGCTTCTTCATGGTTTCCCGCATGGACGGGAGGGACAGCCATTCGTAGACGTCCTTTAGTGTTCGTCTTCTCCTGGTAATGGCGCGCAAGCAGGCACGCTCTGCTGTAAGAAGGTGGTAGTAGCCGGCAGATGTGATGCGTCCACTCCAGGCTGGTGAGGCGTAGAGCAAGGCAGGAAGAATTATTGCCCTGTAGATGTGTAGTCTTCTCCGCAGCGGAATGTTGGCGTTCCTAAGAAGCGGAGAAAGCCCAATCCTGGTGCCAAGGGCCCGATGTGCCACACGTCTGGCATGCCTTTCAAAGGAGAGCCTCCTATCCAGTGTTACACCCAGGTACGTAACGTTTTCCATCCAGTCTGCTTGCTGGTCGCCGATGAGTATACCATCCGGATCCGGCAGCGGGGAGACGGAAAAGATTATGGTCTGCGTTTTCCGTGGGTTCACCTCCAGTTTGGCCGCCTGGAACCAATCCAGGAGAATATCCGTAGAGCGTTGGAGGTACTCAGCAGCCTTAGACTTGCTCCATGACTTGCAGAGTAGAGCAGCGTCGTCGGCGTAAAGGGCCACGATGGTGTTCCATCCAAGGTCGACTGGAAGGTCCGACGTGTAGATGTTGTATAGGCTGGGACCAAGAACGGAGCCCTGCGGTACGCCAGATGTTATGGGATGTGGGGTTGAGTCCGTGCCGTGCCATCTGACGGAAAAGGTCCTTCCGCTGAGGTAGCTGCCAATTATCCTTTGTTGCCAGGATGGAAAGCCAAAGTCACGGAGTTTGCAGAGTAGTCCCGCGTGCCACATCCTGTCAAAGGCCTTTGTTATATCAAAAAGAGCAGCCGCCACGTGCTGCTTGTTGTTAAATGCCTCTGTAATAAAGTTACAAACTCTGGCGAGCTGATGCGTGGTGGCGTGCTCTTCTCGAAAGCCAAATTGCTGGATAGGAAGGATGTGGTTGGCTTCCAGGAACTGAGTGATGTGCGGGAGCAGCAAGCGCTCAAACAGCTTCCCCATTCCATCAAGTAGGGAGATGGGGCGATATTTGGCTGGATCCCGGGAGGCCTTTCCTTTGGGGATGCAGACTACGCTGGCCTTTTTCCAGATGGATGGAAAGTGTCCCAGACGAAGGCAGGCGGTGAAGAGTAAGGCAAGCCAAGTTCCAAAGGCTTGCGGTATCTGCCTTAGGACCTCGTTCTTTACGTTGTCCGGGCCCGGAGCCTTTTTCAGCCGGAGCGATGGAAGTGCTGCCCCAACGTCTGCAGAGGTGATGGTCGGGGAGGAAACGTCATCAGTGGCCATGGCAGTTGGTGGAAGATCCCTGTCCGACACTGCATTCTGGAACACCGTCTCCAGGTAGGTCGCCATGAGCTCTGCTTTGCCATCAGGAGTAATGGCAGTGACATTGCCTCGCTGCAGTGGAGGGTCGTACGGTTGATCCATCCTGAGTGCCTTTGCCATGCGCCAGATGGAGCCATCTTCAATGGTGAGTGAAGCAAGTTTGGTGTTCCAGGCCTCACGTCGATAATCGCGGATGAGTCGCTGAATCTCTCTCTCCATGCGGCGTAATTGGCAGCGGTATTCCGGGGCTCCGGTCGACTGATAGCGGCGACGGACTCGATTTTTGGCGGTTATCAATTGCCTAATGTCCGCTGGGAGTTCCATGTAGGAGGGAGCCTTGCGATTTCGACGAGGGATGGTCTCCGCGGCAGCAGTAGTGATTTTGGCCGTAAGCAACCGTGCGCAGTCATCAGCTTCCTCTCCAGTGGTGATGTTCGGGGGCTGCTCCGGCAGGCTGTCGGTTAAAATACGGCGGAAGTCATCCCATCTGGCACTCCTGAAGTCCTGAAAGGTCCCTTCTGGCAGGATAAGCGGACGAACGCCCAGGTAAGCAACTACAGGATTGTGGTCGCTGCGGAGAGCCGTCAGGGAGGAGACGTGGATGGAAGTCCGAAGACCGCTGGCGATGTAGAAATCCAACACGTTCTCCGATCCGTCGCCCGCAGCGAAGTGGGTTGGCTGCAGAGGCCCCACAATGCTGAAGCCAGAATCATCTGCCCAGGTGCGAATTCGTCGGCCGCGGCTGTCCTCATTCCTGGAGTTCCAGGAGGGATGCTTGGCGTTGAAATCTCCTGCCAGCAGAATAGGATATCCTAGCTTGGCAAGAGCATCAAGGTCCTCCGGATAGAACGTGCGAGATGGTGAGATGTAACAGGATACCAGCGTCAGGAGTCCTTTTTCGGTTCGCAGCAGAACAGCCGTGGCCTCAGCAGACTGAAGCGGCGGGAGTGGAATTTCCGATGCGTCCAGGTAGTCGCGGACAACAATCGCAGTGCCACCAGATCCTCTGGCACGCGGCGGGACTGACCGATCCTGTCGAAATATCTTGCAGCCAGGGATGGTCCATTTCGTAGCGGGGAGAAGGTGGGTTTCTTGGAGCAGGGCAGCAGCAATGCCATGCTTCTTCAGAAATCCCAGTAGCTCAGGAGATTTCCCGCGGACGTCCCCTCCTGCGTTCCAGGAGGCGAATGCTGTACTCGGTTTCCTCGCCTTACGGTTGAACGTGAAGGAACGCCGTCAGGTGAGTTAGGAGGCCCTGTATCAGCGCCGACTGTTGTTGCAATTGCTGCTGCATTGCCATGGTTGCTGTGGTAAGAGACTGAATTGCCTCAAGTAGCCCTGTTGTGGTAGCCTGTCCAGAGTTGGCAGGCAGTGGAGCCGTCGAAGAAGCACGTAGCTCCTGCCGGCGCTGGCGAAGTTTGAGAAGAGGAACTCGTAGCTCTTCCGGGGTCTCCTGACGAGACGGCTGTTGTAGCGGCAGGACTGGAAATGATCCCGCGTCTAATGCGGGGGCCGGTGGAACGGAGAGCCTCTGCCTTTGCGTACGTCTCTGCTTCTGTTGTCCTCTCACGGCATTGCCTCTTCCCCACGCATTCTGCGTTCCAAGGGATGGAGTGTGGGCAGCTGGACGTGATTGAGAAGTCTCACTGCTGGTGGTTGCCTGCTGTCTCCCCTGTTTAAGAGCCAGCTCCCTCTGCATCAGCGGACAGGAAGTATCGAAGGCGTTATGGGCTCCTCCGCAGTTGCAGCATTTGCACGGCAAGTCAAGCGGCTTGGTGCAGGATAGTCCCGGGTGTGGTTCCGCACATTTATAGCACCTGGAGGCAGCGGTGCAGCGGAGGGAAGAGTGGCCAACTCGGCTGCAGTTGTAGCAGACCTGGGGCCTTTGATGTTTGTATAGCCGAACTCTCGCCCTGACATTCCCGATGTAGCGTATGCCAGTTAGCCGCTTGATGGGCCATTCCGGGGTAAGAACCACCGAAGCGACAAAGAGGTTAGAAGGAGGGCGCCTGGTTGTCTGCTGGCCCGCTGTAGGAGGCCTGGAGGACCCGTGGAGATTACGGACCGTCTTCACCAGAATGCCCATGCTGTCAAGGTCGGCAAATATTTCTTGCGGATCATCCTCCGCGTCAAGACCGTGAAGAATGAAGCTGGTAGTTCGCTCATCCTCCACGTTCCTGGAAGAAATCTGGGCCTTGTGTTTGAGTAGCAGGTCTTTTGCCTCCCTGTAGGCCACGATGTCCCGGAGGGTAATCCGGATGGCTCCTTTCTCCCTGGTTTGGGAAAGCTGGAATCCCTGGTCCTTCACGTTGGCGCGGAGGAGATCTCGAAGGGAGCGCAAAGAGCAGATGTCGTAAACCATCAAAGATGGTCGTCTAGCTGGTGTACGGGCAGTCGCGGCCGTTGTTTCCATCGCCTCCGCTGAGTTAGCTGCAGCAGGGCTCGACTCGCCAATCTCCAAAGGCTGCTGGTCGTCCTGCATCAGCGGCGCGTAGCGGTTGCTGGTGGGAATGCTTGTAGATGATTCTACGGCAGCGGTCCGCTGGCGCTTCAGGACTGCTTCTTCAGCAGTAAGAAATGGTGCTGAACGCCTCCTCGGGTCAACCTGACGGAAGGCGGTTTCAGCTGTAGGCAGTGGAGCGTTAGAAGGCTCAGAAGAAGTCGGTTGCGCAGGCTGAGGGCACTGAGAAGTGCCGAAAACCTCGATCGCAGCAGAGTCAATCTTGCCCTGAAAAGGGCCGTTTTTGTTGCTCGAAGAGTTGGCATCCAAGGACTTGGAGGTCGAACTCTTCGGAGCCTGGTTTGAGGCGTTGGTTGGTCCATTGGAAGGACAGCTGGTCTGTTTGGACAAACTCGGCGTCACCTCTTGTCCGGCGTTATTCTTTCCCATAGGGAAAAGATTCCTTGGCATCACTCCAGGAAGGAGGCCAGGAGAGAAGCGCTTCAAATCCTGAGCCAGCGTCACCTAAGCTCAGAGTAGCAGTGAGATTACTTTGTTACAATAAGATTTCAACAGAATGTTATCTCACGGTGGAAGAGCCCACGGGGGTTTGGGGATATGGTCGGGACTTCCGAGGCGGACCGTGAAGTGAAAGGACGTAATGTAGTGACGACCTTAATTATTATTAAAGTTTGTTTTTTACGCCAGTGAGTGGTGTTATTGTGTGCTTGTCCCTGTTGTTACCCGCAATTCCCACATATGTGCAATTTTTATTGCCTCTCCCATATGAAAAATGTATAGAAATAAAGAAAGACTTTTCTTTTGGTCAATCGTTAAAAATGCCCACACTAAGGTTGCAATCTATTAACTTCGACATAGCTACAACTATAATTTCGATGCTTCATAAAAAGCGCGAAGCGGATAACGCAATTATTTTGTTTATTTGAAGGCTTAATACTCGTCAGGGAATCGGGTGTTATCTTGTGAATGGAAGCCTGAAAATGAGGCGAATGGGAGGCGAGGAATTTTGGAATGGCACGTTATTTCAGAGGCGAGTGTAATTTGATATATTGTTGGGACATTGTATGTTTGCCTTTGTTTTGTTGACGGGTGGCGGCGTCCTGGCGGGCGCCGTGTGGTTGAAGCATGTTGGGACATTGTATGTTTGCCTTTGTTTTGTTGACGGGTGGCGGCGTCCTGGCGGGCGCCGTGTGGTGGAATGGTGAAGTGTGACAACGTTGCCTTTGGACGGTGTGCGGCAGTGGGGACCTGAACACGGTGAGGAGAGGACGCGTCTGCCCACTCGGGAGTAGAGATTAAAACGGTGACGCTGGACGTGCCTGCCCGGCTCGTGTGTTTGTATTAGAACGCAGATTCGGTGATTGTACCGCCCTCGGTAGAATAAAATACTTGATACAGTCCACTAATTTATTAATTGAGCGATCGGAACATATATGATATTGGGTCGCGTTTTATTTTGTCCTCTCTTGCGGCATATTTTTACGCAACAGCCCTAAATACAAAGTATAGACTAGTGATGGTATAATCGAATATCCATAATCGATTATTCACTCAATCGTTTCTCAACGAATAATCACTCGTATTCATTTCTCAACGATTAATCAATCGTATTCATTTCTCAACGAATAATCGAATAATCACTCGTATTCGTTTCTCAACGAATAATCGTTTCTCAACGAATATTCGTTTCTCAGTGAATAATCACTCATAATCATTTCTCAACGGATAACAGTTCATATTCGTTTCCGAGTGAGTGATAGCTCATAATTGTCTCTTGACGAATATTCTCCCAAATTTTTCTGAACAAATTGTAGCTTTTATGGGATTATTCAGTAAGGAACGGTTTATGAATTATTAATAGCTAATATTGTTAGTTATGTACATTGCCCATATAACCGAAAGTGTACGTAGGGGTGCAATCACACTATGAGCAATTATCCAGGAAGTCTTTTGAGCTAGGGCCGTCATTTTTTCAGGTTTTTTTAAGTAGCCCGACACAGGCTTTTAATTCAACTTTTGACACAGCAGGGCCGGCTAGCGGCCCTTGCAGATGAGGAATGAATATCTCGGAAGTTGTTAGATCTAGGTCCGTCATTTTTTTCAGTGTTGCATAAATGGACTGAGGGAGGGAGGGACTTCAAATTTGGCATGCGTAAGTATATTACTGGCCGAACGACACGAAAAATATGGAAAAGTTTATAAACAAATAATTGACGGAAATTTGTTGAAAATGGCGGGAGGTTAAAAATACAACATTAAAAAAATGCATGTTCCGTATCAAATAAAAGGCCATATTCTTCTGATTATGAATTGTATTTTAGTTTTTTAATGTGGCGGCCGTAGGAAAGGAAAAAGTGGCAATTCAAGTTGTCCCCTCCACCCTTCTATCTCGGAAGCTATTTGAGATATAAAGCTGAAAAACGTCATAACCCTACTATAATGCGAGGAATCGTATAAAATTTTATTTAAATTGATACAAAATATTTTGAGAAAATAATAAATTTGTAAAAAATAGCTATCACTGGTTGCGTGTTGTGCGGGTGGCTAACCCATCCAGATAACACATAATTTTCAATTACCCATCCACTCACTGAAGTTATTTCTTAACTACTTTACCTACGAAACCCTTAATGGTGTGATCAGAATCACACTTTACTAGGATTTTTGTGTATTATTTCTAATGATAGCTGATTTTTATGTTTATAAGTTGTTTGTTTTAATGTTTGTTTATTCTTATGGGAGAAATTGATAAGGCAAAGTACGTAAGTACTTCGGAGATTGCCCACCACACAACTCCCACACCCTCCTTGCACCCACATTTGCGTAAAATAACACAAAAACACAGAAACATCACAAACGTAAAGCTTTCGGAACTACTCCGTCTTCAGCTACAGAGAGAGAACTGATGGCGGTGACACTGGGTGGAGGCATGGGGGTGGAAGGGTAGTGCGGAAAGGTCGAGGATTGGAGGAAACGGAGGGGGTTGGGGATGGGTAGGGTGTTGGGAGAAGACAGAAAGGGTGTGAAAAGCTATCAAAGGTTGAGGCCTGGGGGAGTGAAGGAGTTTAGGAGATGGATATGCGAAAGCTCCCACTGACGGAGTTGGGGAGCCGAAGCATTGTCGGGGAGAGCGCGAATGACTCTCACTGTGAAGCAGTTGTTGAACTTTAAATTATGTTTGTTCGCATGAACGGCCACCGGCAGCGGTCGTTTGAGAATGACGCTGTTGCGGTGGCCATTCATGCGGATGTTGAGGGGATTGCTGGTGAGGCCAACATAAAAGGTGGGGCATTGGATGCATCTCAGGAGGTAAATGATATTGCGGGTGGTGCAGTTGGTGGTGGAAGTTATGCGGTAGGTGATGTTGGTTGTGGGACTGGAGGAGTTGCAGGGAGGGTTTATTGGGCATGCTAGACATCGGGGTCTACCGCAGGGGTAAGATCCGGCAGGGTGTGAAGGCGTAGGTGCTGTGAGGCAGAATTCTGTTAAATCCGGATAGTCTGCCGGAAGTCCATGATGTATAAGCTCCTTCAAGATCTCGATGGAGTCCTTTATGGGAACCTTAGTGAAGAGTGAGGTCACGTCAAAGCTTACTAGAATATCGTTCTCCGATACTTTCATGTCGTTTAGCCTTTCTATGAAATGTGCTGAATTCTTCATGTGCGACTCCGTTCCGCCTACGTACGTCTGTAAGGTGCGTGCGAGGTATTTTGACAGCCGATATGTTGGGGAGCCGATGGCGCTGACGATGGGTCTCAGGGGAACGTCGTTCTTGTGTATTTTTGGTAACCCATACAGTCGTGGAGGCCTGGATGATGACGGCAGTAGGTTCCGTTGGTCTTCAATAGGTATGAAGGATTTCTTAATCAGTTCTCGGATTTTCCTTTCGGTTTTCATCGTCGGGTCGCCTTTGAGTGTGGAGTAAGTTGGATCGTCCAGCAGATTGCGGATCTTCTCGTCGTAGTCCTCCTTGGAGATAATTACGGTGGCGTTTCCCTTATCAGCCGGTAAAATCACGATGCTTTTGTTGTTTTTCAAATCATTGATGGCCTGTCTTTCGGCTGTGGAGATGTTGGAGGATGGTGGTCTTGCTTTACGAATAATATGCGCCACCTCTTGGCGTATTTCTTCTGCTTGGTTCGAATTCAGATTTCGGATGGCCGCTTCCACTCCCACGACAATTTCTTCCTTAGGTATTTTGTTGGGGGCGATGGCGAAGTTCAGACCTTTCGCTAAGACTGATTTTGCTGCATCGGAGAAAATGATGTCCGTTAGGTTGTAAATCGTCTTGTCGTGGCTCGGCGTCGGATCTGGATGTTGTTTCTTACGGAGATTTTCGAATTTCTTAACCTGCTTATCCGTGAAAGACCGCTGGGTTTTTGTTGAGGAACTGGCGGTGATATGGTCAATCTGGTCCCAGTCTTCGTGAGACATAACGGAGGCGAGCTCTAGGTGGAGATGGTAGAGATTATGAGCACATTGCAGAAGCGCATATCTCGTGGAGCGGATGCGTTCACGCAGGAGTGCTTGGCTTGTCCGATATAGAATCTTCTTCGCAGCCTGGGATGATATGTGATGTTTCACCTTGACACAAGTTGGTATCGTGTCTGTATCCCGGCACCGTTGAAGAAAGGCGAGTGATGACAAAAGTTTGCACTTCTGTTTGCGGAGACGCTCGAATCTCCTTGTCTTCCTCTGGATGTCCTCCCCGTAGAGGGATATCAATTTGAGTTGAAGGCTTTCGCAGCGTTGCTGAATGCTGGTGCGAAACCCGAAAACCTCCACCAGCATTCAGCAACGCTGCGAAAGCCTTCAACTCAAATTAATAGCATAGAAGAATAAAAAAATTAGCAACGGAAATTTGTGAAAAAATCTCAGTAGATACTAATTTTGAAGAAAAAAGAAAGAGCAAAGTAAAAATAAACTGATGTGGGCAACATATGACTAATTTATTCATCTTTCAAATACGAAATTTTTATTCAAAATTCTAACATAATGGATGCATAACATAAACTATAATGCTTAGTAAAATAAACTGATGTGGGCAACACATGACTTTCTCCATATTTATATGGTAAATTGCATGTTGTTAGCTCTGGGATCGTTGCCAATATTTACTTCCGGTTGACAATTAAGAAAAGAAAAAGGAGCGTTACTAAGACGTAACTAAGCATCAATTGTTAACAATAATCTTCGGTAGGTGGCGTGGTGGTGGCAGCTAAAAATATAAGATATCTCTTAAACAATGCATTATATGGAAAAATGTATCAAACAAAGGTTGTAGAAAATAAAATTTCCTACAACTTTAATTCCAATACATTTTTATATTTATCATATTAAAGCAAATATTTCAAAATAACGGATAAGTGACAAGAGTAAACACCCACTTCCGGTCGACCGATTTTTACCAAGAACTAATGAGATCTTCTAACTTTCATAAAAATGCTAAATATAAAATTTTGCGTTGACCTGATTAATAGTTTTTGAGTTAGAGCGCCCACAAAAATCTATTACATACAGACCGACAGACATCATCGAGAAAATAGTCAAAACGTGTTCAGGGGACCTTAAAACATGCATTTCCGTTGAAATCTCGAATTCGATTCTTTTCATGAAAACAATACTTTCTCTATACTTCGTATATGGAGAAAGTAAAAATGAATGGTGAAAAAGCATCTGATGAAACTTTTTCAGAAGATAAATTAGCAAAAATGGAATTTAAGAGTATCCTCGATACAATTATATCCCAAATTGATTGGAGATTTGAATCGTTATCAGATGTTAGCAATGATTTTCATTTTTTTAACGGGACCGGCGTTAATTACAATTTCAGTGGACGAATTAAGGAGACGTTCTACAGATTTAGCTCTTAAATATTGTAAGGACATTAATGCTGTCGAATTGGCCAATTAAATTAAAATTTTTAAAACACATAGTGTTGCGATAATTCATCTCAATTCAGTGACACCGTTGGAGATACTCAATGCAATAGACATGTGGAATTTAAGTCTGGTATGTCCCAATATAGAAATATGCTATAAAATATATTTAAGCATCCCTGTGAGGGTAGCCTCTTGCGAACGAGGATTCAGTAAACTGAAATTACTAAAATCATACCTACGGTCTAGCATGGGGCAGGAGAGATTAACTAATTTGGCGATTTTATCAATTGAGCATCAAATTGCGCAAGATACCAATTTTGATGAAATTATTAGTAACTTCGCCTCATTGCAAGCTATAGAAGTACAACTTATCTAAAACTACGACGTTCCTTTCTTAATACGTGATATTTTTTATTGGCGGTTTTGTTTGTCGTTTAATTTTTTAGACTATAAATATGTAGTACCTTTTTTAAAGTACGCGGTTTTTTATTCGTATTTTAGTTTATTTTATATTCTTCTTGGATTTTGTTTAAATTGTTTATCATGAAGAATAATATTTTTTGTTATATTTGTTTTCTACTAGTGGTAGATAATAAATACAAAAATAAAATACGAATGTTTATTGTTTTTTTAGGCTAACCATACGTCCGTATTTTCTACGGACAGTACGTATTTGACAAGGTTGTCAGTTGTCCGGTCTAAAATTTTGAAATAAAAAAAATCTTTTCCCCCAAGAACCACAATATACCTTCAAATTGAGGTGTTTTGCTCATTTTTCTTAAAGCCTCTTCCCCCAGACCCCCCGGTTGCGCCGTAGTTATGATATACTTTTTTATAAAAAATATTTGGGCGGGGACGCAAAAGGACCTGTATGCCCCGGGCGCAAAATTAGCTAGTTATTCATTTAAATAAGTCCTTCTTCGACTAAAATCTACGAGTATCTTAGTTGAAATTCGACAAGGAGATTTTAAATTAACAATTTATGATTCATACAAATAATTACGGCAAAATGTGTTCATTTTGCGCATAACTGTAATAGTCAGCGCAAATTATTTTTACAATTCCTCTATTTGTAAGAATTGTCACGGACAAATTGCTATAACGGCACCATTATACAAAAATTATACATTATCTGTTCCAGTAGTTATTAATGCTTTCACCATCTCTTGTTTACCATAAATAATAAACATAAAAATGAGCCATTTAGGAAAGAAGTCGCTTCTGATTGGATATTTGATGCGATGCACTAGGGCACTAGCGACGATATGGCAAGTACGTTTCATTTCTTGGTATATCTGGCAACGTTGTGGACGCTGTGGTTGTATCAAGCGTTGGTGCTGGAACCAATAACTTGGTAGGAGAAATACAAGCTGCGCCTTAACGACTAGCTGAGTAAACCACAATAAGTTAGCCATTAAAAATTCGTGCAATGAGGCGGCTGTCATTGAAAAATAAGAGGAAAACGTTGGAAACAAAGGAAACTCCTTCCAATTCGGAGCTTAAAGAGGTGTCTGATGAAAATGGTGGCTCGGTAGAATCCACGGCTGTCAACGAGAATTCCACTAGAGGTTCTAAAAGTAGGAAGAGCAGAGGCCAAGCTGATTACGAAAGTTCAGAAGCCTCAATTAAATATGAAGACGATTCAGTTGATTCCAGTAAGTCGATCAATGAAAGCGCAGCGAGAGGATCAAGAGCGAAAAGAGGAAGAGTTAGCACGACTGGGTTGAAAACAGAGGAAAATGGTGATTCATTGGATTCAGCCGCTGCTCTCATTGAAAATAACACAAGAGGATCAAAATCGAGGAAAAGTAAAAGCCAAACCGAAATTGAAAGTGCCGACACACCAAACAAGCGGAAAAAGCGCGACGATGATGACGATCAACTCGGAAGGGAGGTTAGTTTTGTTTTTCGAAACGATAAATCACAATATAATGTAAAATTGACATATACATGTGATTCCAAGTTAAATAATATTTTTTAAATTGTATTACTTAAAAAAATGATTGGATTACGAAGTGGTTGGATGTGTACGAGTTTAGATAATTTTATTTAATTCATATAATTAACGTTGATTATCTATTGCATAGCTAAATATTATATAAAATAGTCGTTAATTTATTTTTAATGAATAAATTTAGTTTTTGTTTGAATTTGAAGCAGTTTTGATAAGCCATGTATATGCAAGATATCCATAGTTATTTAAAGGATAAAGAAGCAAGATTTACAGGTTAGTCATAAAAAGGTTGTGCCTAAGTGTGATTGGGAAACTTGTTTCGAAAATATTATTGATTACTAGCTTTTAATTGCTTGAATTTGTTTTAACTATTCATTTTATTTCATGGTCATAATTTTCTTAAGAAATTGGTTATATAAACGAAATAATATCATTTATTTATTAATTATCCCTTAACAATGTACAAAGTGCAATGTAGTTTACCTTAATAGTTTAATTTCTTATTATAATCGAAACAATCAAGCATAAACCAAGATCACACTTTTCACAGCAATATACAGCGGCTCTTCTTTTTCTTCTGTTTGGGGGAATTTTCTTGATAAAATGTCTTTCGGTTAAGCATGTAACAGTGTTATCTGTTGAGTGGCGACCTGGTACTTTTTTCTCGGTGATGTTGCCGTATTTTATAAACAGACCTTCCACCAACTGTACTCGAAATGTCAAATGGTCAATTTTAATTCATGTATTCTGTCTATAAATGATCTTGGAATTCAAAATGGAAACATTCTGAAGCGTAAGGAACAATTTCATGTACCATTTATTTAGTCTTTTTCTTTTGAGAAGGTTGCCCTCCTGGAGCTGATCCTTCAAATCTACCCCACTCATATGTTTGTTATAATAACACAAAAAGGTTTAATTTCACCCTTCCCTTTTACCACCTTGGTATCATCATTGTGGAAAATCATAATGACATTTTTGTCACACCACTTGATCGCTGGCACAGGAACAGAACTCTGCACAACAATTTTTCCTTTCTTTCAAGTTTTTCTTTGACGTATTTAGGAACATTTTTTTGTTCAATTATAACCCCCTGACAGTCTGTGCAATGCTGAATTTTCAGTGACATTGCCAATTCTGGTGAATTATAAAAATTTTCCTTCTAAATAATCTGACCCTCATTCAGAAGCTATTAGTTATAAAATGCCGTTTTTTGCACCTTCAGGGATAAGGTGTGAAGCTATTGCAGTGTCTTTTCCTGTGTATATTAGGAATGGTCACAAATAACCCATAGATGCATCACAAAGCTCAAAAGTTTTGATACCAGATCTTTAGGGGATGTACTGTCTGAATGAGAGACAGCCTTTCCATAATGTAAGAGACTCATCAATGGAAATATTCATATCGGGTGAATGTAAATCATGAAATTTATTGTTCAAATGACAAATTACAGAATATTTTCTGCTGTTTTGGTGGCCCTTGGTGTAAATCTTTTTTCTCATTATCACTAAAATGGAGGAACTTGCATATTATTGCAAATCCTTCCATACTTATGACATCCCCATTAGCATGAACAAGCCCAATACTACATAAATGTCTCCTGTTACTGGTTTCCATGATCTTTTTATTGATCTCCACGAAAATAGATTCCCAATTGAAAGTATGAATTGATTAGTGTAGTGATTGGTTTCTTTGAGAATTTTTTAAACATTCTCTACCAAAAATTAATTCAAGAGAGTCCACAACCTCACTCGTGTCTTTGGCGCCATTTTGAGGACCATGCATGCCAGTGAATTTTTCTTTCCTACCTTTGTAATTTTCCTTATTCTCCCACATGGAATATAGCACACGACCTTTTCTTTCTTCAATTTCATTGGGCTCAATCAAAACAATTTGAGTGCCATCATCAGTATCATCATCACTGTCACTATCAGACACCAGTAGACTTTCTTCTGAATCACTTTCTTGCAAAATTTCTTCCACTTCGTCTTGCAGTTCTGTGGCCCTCTTCCAGCTTGTTGATGCCATGGACAGCATGATGTTGAGAGTACACCAAAACAGATTCTTCTATGATTGGAATACAACTGAGTAAACATTCTACCACTTGATGTGTAATTAGACTTTCAAGCAATAGTAAATGTCATATAAGTCATTATTACGAATATTTTTGTGATTTTTAAAATCTACTTCACACGATTACAGCTAAATCCAAAAGCACTACTGAATTTTTCTCTTGGAAAAGATGTTTTGACTGCTGTTACTCTGAATCTCTTGCTTCTTCTATGAGTGCTTCTCCTAGACTGCTGTTTTGAAGATTGAACTCTTTCATCTTACTTTGACTCTACACCACTCCCATAAATATCACTAAGATCCAATATCTGAACACATTGCTTGGATCTCAGTTTCAAGCATGATGTTTATAAAAGAAGGGTCACTTCACTATGAAGATGACTTGCTTTCTTTGTGCCTTGCAATAACAACCTGATAAACATGCGACCCCTGTCTTCTCGCTCTCAAGATATTATGCTGACAAGGAGAGGCTATGACCTTAGGGTCACCGATTTTGATGAAACGCAACCATGTGATTATACGTCGAAAATAAGGAGACCCATATCTCAGGGTTTTTGTGAAAGGGCCCTTGGGCTTGAGAAATCAGCGTCGAAAATATGCAAAAGCATGTTATGCAACTTAATAGCATTTCAGTGGCCATTCCATTTTGTGAGCATCCGTTGAAACAAGAAATAAATACATGTTTTCTAATGGGTTATTCTGAAGTTAAGGTATAGAGTAGTGATTCTATGTTCCCTTACACTTAGTTGAAAAATGTTCAATATCTGGTATTGTGTATAGATCATTTTAAAGTACCTTATTTCTCAGCATATAAGACATGCTTTTTTTCCAGAAAAATGACCCCCAAAATCAGCCTGCGTCTTATACGCCAAAGGTAAGATTATTAGTTCTTAATACTAACACTAATGAACACATCCCCAAAATGTAATAATTAGGAGTAATTCATTGCAAAAACAATAAAATATACATTATTAATAATTAATAGTGAAAAATTTGTTAATATATAAGTAATACCTCATGCAGCGTGAATTCTGAGGATGCATTTTCATTATTATGATTTAATACATGTCCACTCACAGTGATTACAATTTCGGTGCGTTTGCAAAGTTTTAGTTCCCATTGAGCCCAGTGAATAGCACGATTAATGCTACAGAACAATAGAATTCGTGTAGATGTCATAAATATTTTATACATATCTAGGATAAATAACGTTATGTGTATTGAGATGGCAATGGCTACAAAAGTGAAAAGATATGCCTAAGCTATTACTTATAAGCTTCAGGCAATTTAATATGCATAAATGCTTGGAAACCAAGTAGCAGCATGTCATTTTGGTCCACCTTTCACAGAAAAAAATTATGAATGGAGAAAACGAGGAATAACTGAAGCTAATGAGATACAAGAAATATAGTCTAAATAAGATTTATCTTAAATGGCCTCAACTAAAGGAGGAAGTGATGGATAGTAGAACCAAGGATGTTTGGTATTGCTGTATCGATCAAAATCGTTATGTACGAGGCAAAAAGAGTTGCAGAAGAAACAGGACTAGTTGAGCGTGCGTATAGTTCTTACATATGCATTCCATTTATTATTTATCCCATTGTATTAAAATGTCATCTTGCACTTAAGTTGAAGTATGTACTATCGGTAAAGGGTTATACCTGCGACATGTGCGGGCGCACTCCGACAGCTTTAATTACATAATATGACTGCCAGGTTCACACTGGGCACATTTAGCTATTCAAGTCTTGAAACATTTATGTTTTAAATCATCCCTATTTTACGAATGAAATTTATCTAAAAGCTTATATTTAACTGTTATCACGCTGAAATATTCTGTAAATGTTGCCAAATACAGACTCAATCATGGCAGAAAATGATACACGATGTGGCTCTTAGTAAATGCCTTGGTGAACCAAATACTTTTTTCCTGAAAAGTCTTCTAAAAAATATATATTTGAAAATTATATGACACAAAGTTGTTTTAATATTTATTCATGTTGTACATTTATATGTACTAGTGTTACCCACAAAAACTTTTGTGAAGTCAGTCAGAAATCTGCATGTTTAAAAGTAATAATAGCCCATTACTCCTTATAAAATTGGACAACTGACATTTTGAATTTCATATTAGTTTTTATAATTTTTATGTGCAATTTTAATTGCTTCTCCCTTATGAATTGGAATAAAGAAACAAGATTTTTTTCTTTTGGTCATATGTTAAAAATGCCTAAAGTCCACATGCAGATTACTGAATAATAATAATCTGCAGTTATTAACATTGCAGTCTAGTAAGTTGGATGTTGCTTCAACTATAATTTCGATGCTTCATAAAAAGTGCAAAGCGTATAATGCAATTCTTTCATCTATTTGAAAGCTTAATAGATGCCAATTCATTCAGAGGCAACAATACAGATTGCCTTGGTAACACCCAGAAAGAGTATGAAAAAGCCATAAAATTTCGGAAAAAAAAACACTTTTCTGACAAATTCTTCCATGCAACATCTAAACATCACAAGGATAAGATATTTTATAGTTTTAGCTATAGAAGAAAACAGAAACTGAGAAATTCAGTCCATATTTTAATGAAGGAAATAAACCTTGCACCTTGAAAAATCAAAAATCCTGAGTAAACATATGGGAAAATATAATTGCCTCCTGGAGTCGAACCTGGGACACTTCCATCTCCTAGTTGGCAGAAACAAAGTGGTGTTTACAGCATTTCTCGATGACAAACTGTTCAAGGGATAAAAGTGGGGACGGACAGACAAGACACATTGATTATATATAAAACGTTTTATTGATATAATTTTTATAATCCTTATTTCACAAAAATTTAGAACATGAAAGCTAGTATGATGAGTATGGCATTACCTATAAAATTACTTCTGCTTGGCTGCATCGCATTCATTGCACCCAGCTTAGTTGTCATAAAGAATTTTTAATAAACAGACTGGTTCCAGGAAATTGCTGATTATTTTCAATTATAACAGGCTATTTACATGCATTACATTGTTTTTAATAGGTGGAATCAATTTTGGCTGTTAGAACAGTAAAAAATAGGAGGAAATATAAAGTACATTGGAAGGGTCTTCCCAATGAAGAAGACAGCTGGATCAGTGAAAACAAGCTCAGCTGTCCAGAGATACTGCAAGACTTCCTGAGGAAGCAAAAGGAAAAGAAAAATTTGCCAAAACCCATTAAGGTGGATGGAGAAAGTGAGGAATATGAGGTAAGCCTTTTGATTTTATGGGAGTGTTTTGCTCTACATAGTGCTCATTATTGTTGATAATGTGTCACTGAATATTTTATAATTTGACTCATAGTGTATATTGATATAATTAGTACTTGGGAGGTTTTTCCCCTCGATAATGTCTCATTCAAGCTTTGCTCTATCATATTACATGTAAATTGTAATGCTTAGAAAATTTGGATGATTGTGTAAAAGATTTTCAGTAAGTGAGCTTGTACCAGAATATCTTTCTGAGCATAGGGTGTGATTTTGCATGCACTCATTTTTTGTACACAAAGCTTTGTGTATACAAGAATGGTTCTATAATCCATGTAGGGTGAGGGGAGAGACAAAAGGGTAACAGTTGGGTGGGGAGAGACGAAAGGGTAACAGTTGGGTGGGAGAGAAAATAAAGCTGGTGTAGGGAGGAAGGAAGGGTGAAGTGGAGAAGTTGAAGAATATGAGTTCTTAAGCGGCAAACATGTTTTTACTTTGTCATATGCAAAGTATATAGAGTAAGTGTTATGAGATTTTGATGACTATTAATGTTTTAGGCAACCATGTCAGAGAAATTGGTTTTTTCAATACACCACTATTTTGAACTTCGTGAATAATTGGTTCCGGAAAACTGATGCAAAATGCAAAGTCGCTAAGTGCAAGTCCTATTTTCCCATAAGACGCCATGTTATTATGAGAGAGAGGTTCTCAGCCAACCTAAAAAAATTCACTTTTTTATCATAAATATTGCAGTTGAACAGAAAATAAAAGAAAATGTAACAGCAAATAAAAACCTAGCAAAAGATTGGTTGAAGTCAAAATATAAGTTTTTTCACTTATTCATGTTCACGAATACTATTATTTACTACCAAAGTCCTTGGCCGCCAACATCGCTCTTGAGAAAATCCTGGCTATACCACTGCCCATATAAATTTTGTGTTGAATTCTGCCAAAGCACTGGTTTTTGAACTGCATATGTAAAAGATAAAAATTTAATGTTGTTCCTTCTAGGTTGAGAGGGTGATTGAGGTGAGATTCAAAAAAGGGGGGAAACGAGAATTTCTTATTCGCTGGAAAGGATTTTCAGCAAATGATGACACCTGGGAGCCAGAAGATAACCTCAATTGTCCTGAACTCATTGCCAAATTCATGGAAAAAGTGGAGAAGGTAGTATTACTATTAGCTTATTGTCTCTCATTTGCTTTATTCCATAGTTTTAAGTGATGAAAGGCATGCTGCCACTTAAAGAATTAGCATTTAAGTATAAAAAACAGAAAAATAAGTAGTGCAGCCAAGATCGATCAAACTGGGCCGTTCAAGACTTGTGATTTTGTATCTGGTCACCGTAGTATGTATGGACGGTCATGAACAAGTTCATAAAACACCTTTAAAAGACTAAAATAACCTCTAAATAACTAATGCAGCATGTTACACAGATAATATAAGCTATATTAATGAGTTCATAACCAACATTTGACAAATAATCTTTTTAAAAAAAGGGTTGAGCACTATGGTAATATGAAAATGTTAAAAGGAGGGACTCTTATTACCATAAAAAAGAAATAATACACACACAATACCAACACGTTGGTTTATGGGACGTTACTCCTCTCCAAGAACCCAACAGTCGTGCACCATACACTAAACCAATGCGTGGGTAAAGAATGTGTGTGTGAGTATTATTTCTTTTTTATGGTAATTAGAGGCCCTTCTTTTAACATAAATAACCTTAAATAAGTAAAGGTGGAGACTACGGCGAAATTGATGTTAAATAGAATTAACTCCTTGACCGTAAAATTTATTTACGGTCAAGGAGTTAATTCTATTTAACATAAATAACCTTTGCAACTTATAGGAAACGTAAGATGTATAGTGTACCGAAATGCTATTTGAATACAGATGCATTTATGAACCATGGTGTATCACAGTGCTACCCAAACTTTTCTTATGGTGGGCCACGTCAGTAGTTGCCAATCTCTCAGCGGGCCGCATTGGAAGCTGCCAATTTTTAGGCAGGCCAGGTAGAAGTTTAAATCGGACGTTTTCTATATATTCTAAAGTGTCATATAAGTGAAAATCAAGTCTAAATAAGGTTTTCGTCACTAACATTTCAATATTTAAAATTTTATTATAAAAATTTTCAAAAAATGTATGAATTTGTAGGTTAAATTTTTCGAATTGCTTTTTCGCCATAGCTTCGTGGGCCACACAAAAACCCTTCATGGGCTGCATTTGGCCTGCGAGCCATAGTTTGGGCACCACTGGTGTATCAGATAGAAAAAGCTTCCGTGATGAAATAAATATCCAAATCAAATTAAATTGGTTTCTATGAGGCAGTTCGAAACTTTGTGACTGCACTGTACTTGGTTATCTCCGGTACCCATTAACAAGATTATGAAAAACCATATACGCATTTTGACTACAATGCAGTGACTACCAGCGAAATACTAAAGGAGCGAGTCCTTACACTAATTATTCAGATTTTTGCAGTGAATCAATCACAATTATTATTTCATCTATTTTTTCTTGAATTGAGCATTTTAATGGAATTTTTAATTATTTAATCAAACTATACAGAAAGGTAAATTAAGTGAAGTCAAAATTTTGTGCAGAATTGTTATAATAATTGATATACTCATCCGGTAGGACAGTGGTACATAAACTTTGACCTGTGGACCACATCTGCCTCACAGTGTTTTCATCTATTTTGCCATGAGATTAATGATTTAAAGATAGAAGTGTAACAAAATAAAAATGGGAAAATATAATAACAATTTTTCCCTTTTACTTCTCTATTCCTACAATAGATAAATACATTTGAGGCTAATTAGATAACACTGACCCTAACTTAAGCCAATAGTTAAATTATTCCTCAACTATATTTTCCACTGCTTGTGGCATGTGTTGAGAGCAGAAGTGTAATATGTGGCCCTCAAGCAGAAAAATTTGAGCACTACTGCGGTAGGAGAAAGGTTAGGAACAACAGGATACTACAGGAACTCCTTATCTCTCAATATATTAAAGCTGTAGTCTATGACAGACCTCGTCTGGTGTATTCCCAGTGCAGACAGCATTAGAGGGGAATGTCTCAAAGAATGTTGAATAATTTGAGAAAGGCTGAATCTATTTTAACTAGAGATGAGTCCTCGAATCCACCGAATCTCAATGGATTCGAAAATTCGATGTGGATTCGACTGGATTCGAAAAACGCGGATTAATGTAGTTCAAGATCGCGCCACCATTTTTTGTTGCACTTTGCTAAATCACCGATCTATATTCAACCAGTTTCGTTGTAACTCACAAAAAATAGGTGAAACAAACTCACAATGGGGTCACTCTCACGCGGATAATCAATCATACGTGTTCCGTAGCCGTAGTAAATCATTTTTGATATTAATTCCATGGATAGCTCATAGGTTAGCAGTTATTGCCAATTTACGGATTTTTCGTCAAAACAAGTTCATTTTTTCTTACCGGCTGGCAAAAAAACATTACGTATGTTATAACATGTGATGTTGCATAGTATGAATTTCTGGATTAATTTAAGGAACAATTAGTAAGAGTTGAAACATATTTTTACTTACGATTCAGCATAAACAGATTCTTTTATGTTAGCTATAGAGGCTGTGTTACCATGCGTTGGTAACACTGAAATTGACACATTCTCGGCGTCCCTAGAAGCTCATTACAAGTGAAATCACGTCATTGATGTACCGGTTCTTATTATATTGGTTTCGTGATTCTGTACTTTAGTTTCGAATGTTTTAATTCAATCAGAATTATGTCGGAAGTTTGGGGACACTATACCATCTGTGAAGACAATAGAAGATACGCGAAATGCATGTATTGTGGCTTGCGCATTTCGAGAGGTGGGAAAAGCATGACCACCACAGCTTTAAAGAGACATTTGAAGCAACATGCCGGTTTGATTGAAAGGCAGAAAGTGAGGGAGTGTGGTCAACCCTTACAAATTGATGTGAGGGAAGAACTGAATGCAGAGGAAGTTGATCCTTATTCAAGTGCTTCAACTCCTTCCACTTCGAGTGCTTTCGTCACTCCATTAAGTTCCCCAAACAGTGAAAGCACGTTTTTTAAGGAACCAAAGAAATTGAAAAGTGATGCCAAACAGCAAACATTGAAGGAAGCGTTCTATCGTTACCAGAAGTTTAAACCTGGCGACCGAAGGAGTGAGATGATTACAAAATTAATTGCACAGATGATATGTGTAGACAATCAGCCATTCAGTTTAGTGGAAGATAAAGGCTTCCGTGCTTTAATTTCGCATCTAGAGCCTCGATATACCATTCCAACTAGAAAACACTTATCTGCTTTTGTGATTCCCAATCTTTATGACCAAGCAAGAAGTGAATTTATGAACTTATTGAACTTCACCCACCACGTGTCAATCACTACAGACATGTGGATTTCAACGGCAAACGACAGCTACATGAGTATAACGGCACATTTTGTGAGTGACATTCATGCATTGAAACATCTTTGCCTTGATGTTGTTCCATTCCCGGAGGTTTCGCATAGTGGGGATAACATTAAGAACTTTTTGGTTCAGTGTGGAGTCTGGAAGAGTGGGAGATAGCAGACAAAGTCTCTTATGTTGTCTGTGACAATGGGAGAAATATTGTGGCTGCTGTCAATTCTTCCCCTTATCAGGGAGTTCCTTGTTTAGCCCATACATTTCAGCTAACTGTAAAAGATGGACTATTAAACCAAAAGGCGGTCAACAATCTGGCAGGTTTATCTCGGCGGATTGTAGGGCATTTCAAACACTCGTGCCAGGCAACAAGTGTGCTAAAAAAATGCCAAAAACAACTGGGAATGAAAGTTCACAGAGTTATACAAGATGAACCTACTAGGTGGGATTCTACGTATTTAATGTTCAACAGATTACTAGAACAAAGAAATGCCATAACTCTAGCTGCAGCAGATACTAAACTTCCGACAGAGCTTTCAATGTTTCAGTGGGATTTGATGGATGATGTGGCATCACTGATGAAAATATTTCAGGAGGCCACAAAGACTGTCAGCAGTGAACATGTGACAGCTTCTGAAATTATTCCGATAGTGAATAGTACCATTGAAGCAATAAAGAATGGAAGCTTCATACGAGCAGTTGGGCTGAAGAATGAACTTGTGTCTTCCTTGAAACTGAGGTACAATGACTTGGAAACAAATGAGGTTTATACCACTTCCACCCTCCTGGATCCATGACTCAAGGGTAGCTGTTTTACGTCTGCAGATAATTTGATCCAGGCCAAATCTAAGCTACTGGAGAGAATGAAGCAAATCACATTGAAAGATAAAAGCAAGGTAGGTGTATCAAAATGTGAATAATTTGACTAAAAATAAATCATTTATAATTTTATATATTACAAGTTTTCTTTTTTAGAAATACATACATGCATCAACTGACTTTTTATTTTTAAAGAATTTCTGTTCTAGATATAGGTATCTTAATTTTATACTCTCATGCCTTCCAAAAAAATGCATATTGTTTTTAAAATTCACAGTCTTGAGTGTTGTTTGTAAATTGAGCAAATTTAATTTCCCTTAAAATCTTTCCATTCCATGATATTTTTTCTTATTTTTTGTTTCAGAAGACAAGTGTTGAAGTTGAGCACAAACCAACTGCCAGTAAGCATGGCATGTGGGCTCATTATTCAAAAATCATGAAGCCCCAGTCTGAAATAGTTGAATATTTTGATGAAGAGCAACAGCTGAATTCGTATTTGAGAGAAGAAGTTCTTTCTCCTCAAATTGAGCCTCTAACATACTGGAGAAATAATACAGCATATCCAACCCTGAAGATGTTAAGTAGTGAATTTCTTTGTATCCCTGTTGCAACTGTATCATCAGAAAGACTATTTAGTACTGCTGGGCTGGTGTGTGACCAAAAACGTAGTCGATTAGACCCAGAACGCTTGAGAATGTTAATTTTCCTGAATAAAAATTTGGATGTCATTCAATAAGAGACATGTACCCAATTTATTTCATGACCCAGATTTTCTTTTGACATGCAACATTTTCGGTTGTTTCCAATGGAGGCTTTCCGAATATTTACCTATTAATTTTGATGTTGAATAAATCAATTATTTTCATTAAACACAGATAAGAAAAATGCATAATTAAAATGAAGTTGGTTAAGGTAGATTCGAATCAAATCCCTTTTAGATTCGATTCGGATTCGAGGAAAATGTGGTTTCGACCCATCTCTAATTTTAACCATTCTTTGAGTTTTAATATACCAAAGTCTAAAGAGGCCTGGGTTATCGCCATGTAAAATAATAGCTTAAGTTTGATTCCCGAGCAATTTCATTCCGCCATTTGAATAACATGGGAATGGGTGCATCATTTTTTTTTTATTTCTACTTTAAAATTACTTAAACATCATACAACCTTGGGACAAACCAACAAATGCCTATAATAATGAAAATTAATTTTTCTACCCTTGCTTTTTAAATATACATTGATCTGCTGCACAGATTTGTTTCGAACTGGAAAATCTTGGATGCGAAAATCGTTTTTCCTCAAGGGAAATGTCATTGTTGTTGCAGAATTACATACATTGCATTGGATTATATAGAAAATGAGACATTTCTTAATTCACACTCATGACCACCAATAGTAAGGTATAACTGAAGAAATTATAAATATGGAATTACAATACTACATGTAAAAGTTGGTTGCAAGTCTTATATTAAATTCAGTCTCATATATTTACATATAAATCCATCCATGTGTATATGTTAGGGAGGGATGGAGCCTCTTGTTTAAGTTAATAATATAGTTTATAGTGATTTTTGTTGAAGAGCTAAGCAAAATTTGAAAAAGAACAATTTTTATCTCATTATCTGCTGTATTTATAATCTATATTGTAATAATCCTGCTCTACTTTACTTATGTAATAAAGAATTTCATTTTCCTTCCAGGCAAAGAACACCACAAGTCGCGAATTAAGAGCGAACCCTATAATGACAGAGAGGTTGACGTTAAATATGAAATCATCCAAGTTGCGATACAGTAGACGCCCACAGACTCAGAATCGGTAGGTATATTTCTATTAAAGTATGTACTGAAAATGATAATGAAATTTGTCAAGTATGGGCAAATCCTATGAATCGAGTAAAAAATTGAATTGGGTTGCTCTAAACCTAAGGATGGATATAATGCAGTAAGCTAGCTAAATGGAAGAGTTACAATTCATTGCAAAAAGATTTTCAGAGATAGAACTCGAAAGTTAACAAATTAAGCATCTGATAAAGCATACTCTCTGTCTAACTTCTTCATTGCAATGTACCCTTCAGTGGTCATGTGCTTGACCCCTTCAGAGTCGGTGAAATCGTTGCACTTGATTAAATATATGTAATCTAACTATGTTTTAAAGTTAAGAATTTCGACTTTATTTGCCTTCAATGAAATTCTCATTTTCTCCCCTTTGTAAAAAGTTCCATCCAACTTGTTTGGAACATTGAAAGCCATGATGTTATGAAACAGTATGCCCACCTGAGTTCAGTTGGAGTGTAATGCTTGAAAGGCTTCTAAACATATAATCTTAATATTACCAGGAATCTGGAATAGTTTATGGTCTTAAAAAAATTGATTTCACCTCTAGTCATGTGCTTAGTGTTTCTAATGAGAAATCCAACCCTGTATATTTGTGTGCATCAATTTTGAGGAAAGATACCAAATGTATAAAAAAACGGGAAATCAGAAAATCTGTAAATGTTACAGGCTTGAGTGTCCTGTATTTGTGATATGTATTTATGCTTTGAATTTTTATTTGCAATACTTGTCAAATTAATGCAGGATCAGAAGTATTTTTAAATGTATACTTGGGAGGGGATGTAGGGGTGAGTATTGCAACAGTGAGGAGAGGTGACGAATGCATGTGCATATATTTTGGGGATTCACCATGAGAGGTGAAGTTCATATTTTGTCAATTATGATTGAGTAGTGAATTTAATACACAGTAGCTACTATTTCTGCTGTTTTTATCTGCCATTGGTTGTTTGTTCTTCATTTGTCATTGTTGCTGGAATTAATGTAAATTCTGTAATAAATGTTCATTGACCTACCTATTTTAACATAATAAGGTATTTTAAATGAGTAAACTATTTGGTAATAAATTTAAGATGGCCAGATGGATGATTTTATGGGCCAAAGGCATTAATCCTGCAGGGTACATTAGTTATGCTGAAGAAATATGCTAAATTTAGACATTCTAAAATGATATCTTAGTGGTGTTAGTTTTCCCTTTCTTACTGCAGCTACAAGCAAGCTGCAGTATAATTTTTATCAATTATATGTTTAGAAACAGATGTTGAGATATCACCTTGATAGCAAATGTAATTTGCTAGCAGCCAGAGCAGAAAAATAGATGTGCTTCTGCATGTTTGTCTAATACTTGAGAGTAATAGTGAGATTTATTTAACAGGTGAAGCAAGTTACAAATTATAACCAATTTGGATGGAGGTGTAGAAAACAGATTGAGGCATCACGTGCTTCTGGATGAAATAAACCATGGAAGATTCATAAAACACTTATCAGTAAAGATGTGGCTGTAATCCAATTGATAATTTACATAACTTCAACAGACATAAAAAGATTGGGAAAACCACTTGTGCATCTGCAATTTTCCCAACAGTTATTGGGGCTATCTAAATTATTAAATCATGGAAAGTAGATAACTTTTTCATGAAAAATGCTGGAAGAATAAATCAATGAAACATGTAAATCTTGTTGTTTTTACAGCTATTGTACTGATTTCCAAAATAAATTATTTTGCAGAAGTATTAATTGATGAGTGTAAGTATTTAAAGTGACAAATCTTATTTTGGAAACAAATGAGAAGCTCGAATGAAATCATATTTTTTTGTTAAATCTTGAAGTTACCTCTCAGAAATCATAATTTTGTGCATTTATACCAAAACAAAAAGCTTTGGCTGCCTTTATGTTATGCAAAACCACGAATGAATCAAAGCTTATGTTCTAACTGTATTTACTCATTTGAAGATGTATAGTTTCTGGGAACAAATGCATTTAATTTTAGGATTATCAAATATCTTTAAATATTTTCATAATTTCTTAAAAAGAAAGAGGTTAGGAAAAAAGCCAGGGCTTCTTTAGTTGTGTGTAAAAGAAATTCAGTACTTTGTCGTGCGGGTTAAGTATGACCCCATTGATTTTTTTAATTGTACCAAATAAATATTAATTTGTCATAGCAGAAAAAACACAATTAAATTAACTTTATCAATAATTTATTTGAAATAGTATATAAATAACATTTTATATATTATATTGATTATAATTTTTTAATCATTTTCCTGTCTCAGCAATCTCCACCTTTCGTTATCATGTGTGCTAGTTATGAGAATATTTTAGGGTCAGAATCTTTTAGTCAGATATTTTCACATTCACACTTTGTACTTAAGTAGGAAAATCAATGTTCCCCAAGATGAGAAAAATCCCTGAAATGCTATTCGTCAACTGTTATCATCAGTAAGGTGGTCAATGTCAGCAATCCAGTACTTTTGCTACTGACTGAAAGATATTGCCTAGGATCATACTGATCCCACGTGACTTCTTAAGGGTTAAAAATTAAATCATCATGATCATAAGCTTTCTGTCTTACTCACTGAAATAAAACTTGCTGCATTTTTTGTGTTGAGTCTTTAAGTTATTGTGTTTGAACCTGTATGATATGTTTATGTTGAAGGATTTCTTTAAAAAAGAATGAATGCATGGCTGATCATTATGATTTCAATTTTATTTTCAGACCAACATACCATAATTACTTGGTGTGAAGTGAGCAAGAAGTTTTGTATGATTAGAAGAAAATTTTTCAAGATAACTTTGAAAGTTTAAGATTTTTTTCCAATTCCTTTGCACGGGTCAAGTGCATAAGATACATCTAAACAGTAGCTCCTAACATAAGAGAGGTATAAAAAAATTGGCATATTTTAAATCTTTACCAAACTCATGCACAAGGGTGATTAATTTGATTTTTACTTTTTTTAACCTGCATATATATAGTACAAAATTTTTTACGCAAATCTGTACAAATAAAGGATGCACTTGTGGTTTGCAATTCATCAAAAGGTGCAAATCGTGATGGACCTCTCTTACCTTTTATTGTATTGTCATTGTGATTAGTACTGTAAAAGTGTAGAATACTTGTCGCTAAGACAAAAGTTCTCATGTTTGTGTGTTTTAAGATTTGGAAGCTTTATGATATATAATGTAATCATATCCTAAATCAGCATAAGTCATGGAAAAAGATTGCTTCAAGTTTAGAATGCAAGAAATTATGTATTGATGTTTGATTATATAAATTTTAAATGTTTAGTATTGATTATAGAGAACTAGAAGTTTGTAGTTCCGTTATCTTTTAATGTAAGATTTTAAAAACTTATTTTTACTATTATTTTAAAATATTTCTTTGAGGATTGCTGAAAAGATAGGGCTCTTTGTTAACACTCCTTTATTTGCAAGGGATATATTGTATTCTCTTTGTCTAAGAAGTTTGTACATTTGTATGAGCCTTTTATGTGTTTAGAAGCAATAGCATTTTTTTAGCTGCATTTCTTTTGTATGCTAGCATTAAAGGTTATTAATTAAGGGTGCTAAGTATGGACTGGAGTTTCTTCATAAAGGCAACAAGTTCATAATACAGCATTACCAAAATGTGGTAAAAGCACTATTTAGTGTCAAATGAAAAGCAAACGTGGAATCTCATCAAAATGTCCATGCACCAAATCATTAGCATGTACCCATTTATTCTGCCAAGCACCTTCACAGCTTGCAGTTATTTGCAACAAAGGTAGCTGATTCATTAACAAGAACATCAAGTTGTTATCTCATTGCTACAACTCATAGAATTTGTAAATAAAATGTACGAAATTTTAATTGACAAATATATTAATGGAAACTTCTTTTTTCATCTTTTACTTTGTATATTTTATTTGAATGCTTATTAATCTCCCTTGGATTTTGCAGCATTAAAAAAATAAGGAGCCTAGAGAGAAATTTCTATTTGTAAGTTTTCATAAAATACCTATAAGCTACAGCAGTGGTCGGCAACCTTTTCTCCTATGAGGGTACAACTTAAATTATAGGGGACCAGAAGAGTGCATAAAGCAACAAGAATAGATATGTACCAATATTTATTAAAACTGTGTGTGTATATATATGCTACAGTAAAGGTACGTAATCTGCAAATGTGTGCATTTACTGGTAAATGTAAGTTTAAGTTTCCAGAAATACCTATTATCTGGTAGGCTGAGTAAAATTTGCCTTCATGTTCAAATTTAGTTTAGTTGTGCACATTTACCACGAAATTTACACATCTACCGGACTACGCACATTTACCGTACTTCTAAACTGTAACTGATGTTCGCGATGCGATGGTGGCCTGTTTTGCGACATTTATCCACATTTACCAGTGTCTCGAGATAAATGTCTACATTAGCCCAATCCAATCTGTAAAAGTATGTTATACTTACGTTTACCGAACTTGGTGGTAAATCTGCACATTAATCGGAAAATGTACACATTTATTGGACTACGCACATTTACTGTGACATATATATGTCACCTGCAGAAAGGAGCGATAGTTGAGAAAAGGACTCTTGCCCAGCCATGCATATACCCAGGAATTTACTTTGGGAGGGGGGGGGGCTGAAAACCAATTTCCAACAACTGATTAAATAAAAGTCCTATTCAAATAATATAAATTTTTATAACGTTTTTAGTCCTAATAACTCAATGCAGAAAGTGGAAGCATAGCAAGAGGCAATGTAGCAAGTTTGTAGATACAGTCTTCAAATAATTTTGGGGTTAACCAAGCCTTTTTATTAGATCTACAATGAACGTATGGTTTGAGATGATTTATGAAACAGTAAGCTAGTAAGGGAGCCAAAAGAGCCAAATATGAACCTTGCTCAAAAAGGCTATCCAAATCAAACAAAGAAAATCAGGCAAAAAATGATTCACTGATTAAGGAAGATTGTTGAGTCAATCTGGCAAGTTGCTTATAAGCTGCAGAAAGACCAAGATTTTACTTTAATTTTTGAGCAAATACACCTTTCCACAGTTTTCATAAAAAATTTCAAAGTTAAAATTTCATAACTGCATGATTTTCGTATCTCTTCACAATCAAATGAATCTTCGATATAATACTTTTGAAGGAGAAAAAGTGTATTGGCCTAGGAAAGAACATGGTGAAAGCAGTGAAAGTTTTATAGCTAGTAGATAATATACCTAATATAAAAGTGACTTATGAGTTGGCAGGTGCTGACATTGTCATAATAAAAAATAAACCTGCATTATTAAGGCAGCAATTGATGAAAGATGTCACACCTGAAAAATGGTGAACATGGATGTTACCAGTCTGTACTGTACAGGAAAGGGCAGCATCAGGATATAAAGGAGCAAAAGACATTAACCCTTTTGCTTGGGAGGAACACTTCAGATGATTTCAAGCTCAAGTCCCTGGTAGTTTATTACAATGAAAATGCTAGGGATATTTAGGATTATTCGAAACAACATCTTCCTGTTACCTGACATTTCAACAGAAGAGGCTGGGTAATGGTATTTTTGAAGTGGAGTTCAGCGGTAATTTTTGCTTTACTATAAAAAAATATTGTGCAAAGAAAAATCTTGATCACAAAGCATTTCTCCTCCTGGACAATACCCACAAAACCATGACGATTTATATGAACATGTTGATTTCCCTTCCCCCAAAGCAACTTCCTTGTAACAAAAGGATCATGGAGTTATTGAGACATTTAAGGCATTTTCCAAGGGAGAGTCAATAACTGAGGTGAATTTAAGTGTAGCTTCAAAACAGTTTATTCCAGGAATATGAATGCACACTATTTTTCAATGTAATCACCTCTTACCTTGATATATTTATTCCAGCGATGGGCAAGCTTTCAGAAAATAGTTTTTAGTAAAGAGTATAGCCAGTCTATATCATCTGTGAACTTGCACCCTCTTTGTGTATCTATAAGTTGCCCAAACATGTAAAAATCAGAATGTGCAAGATCAGGACTATATGGCACACATGGTAGGGTCTCAAATTTCAACTTCTTGCTTCATTTTAATGTTTCCAAATGCATTCTTTGAGATCGAAAAATTTTAGTAAAATTCCTCAATACCAAATTTCATCAAAATACATTAAATCAATGGCTTCAATTCCTCTCCAAAGGAATACTTGTCATATTTTTTTAGCCATAAAATATCACTGACCTCAGCCAGGAATCGAACCTGCAATACTTGAAACCAATGACAAGTATTTAAACCACTGGTCCACCAGCATCGACTGATAACAGTAAGTTAATAAGCATACTCAAATGTCATCGAGTAATGAATGTATTATTTTCCTTTTGTCTCTATGGCATTATAAGGATTGTTATGCATAATATTTTGAACACATTTTTCATTTCAAAATTATTTCCCATTTCTTCAAATGGATTAAAGTTAATAAAAGAAATACTTATTACTATAATTTTTGATAAATTCATACTTTTAAAAATATCAGTAGTTTTTGTGTGAGGAAGGGGGATTTCTTCATTAATATACAGGCAATGATAAGTAATTCAGCTTGGAAAATATTTAATATATTCATAGAGGAGCCCCATATAATTTGCTGTGCCCCCCCCCACATTTTCCAGTATGCCACTGCCTGTGGCCTTTCAACATCTGAAAGTTGCAATGGCCACTTTCAGTGAGGATGATCCAAAAAGAGAATGCAGCTGCATAGCTAACGGAACCATCTCTATGGCAATGAAAATAAAAACTGTAAATTCCACTTAAATGTATTTCACACAAACATGGTTTCGTTGCTGAGCAACATCATCAGATGAAAATACAGACTTGAACAGGATATATATTAGTGGTGCACTGAATATCCATTTTGGCCGAATGTTAAAATTAATATTTGGTTGAGGCTGAATATCACCATCATAGAATTAACTTAAAGAATGAAAGAATAAATCTGAAATTTCATCAAAAAACCTTATTATTTATTTATTATAATAATTTTATGATTCAAGTGCTAATAGCCAAATGTAAGAAATTTAATGTTATAGTGCAAACAATAATTTCTCTGCATTGTCCGCTGCCAGATTGCTCCTGTGGTCACTGTATGGAACACTTGCAATGCTAATAAGATGCTTTCAATAGAGGTTGGAGGAGGGGCAAGATATTTTTGCAAGCTTTGCCAGTAGGATTCTGCTGCTTTGGTTTTTGCCACAAAGAAGTTAAACTTTCTTTCTAACAGTACCTCACCAAGGTATTGACTTATCTCCTGTTCATCTCCCAATGGACTTGGTAGATTCTGATGAACATGCAATTTCATTTAAACAATCCCATAAACTGTAACCTTTTGCACTGCTTGATAGAGTTGCTTTTTGCATGTTTACAGGGGCAGACTTAACACTGGCACCCTCATTTATAGTCTTTAGTTCTAATACATTTACATGTACTTGCTGCTTCAAATCATCACTTGTGAAAAATTTGTTCTTAAGCCTAGGATCTAGAAAAGTGGCAAGGGTGCAATGTAATTGACTTTCAAGATAACAAAATCATCTCTGAATTTCCTTCTGCATCTCAGCTTTCATTGCATGCACACCAATTTCAGCATTTTTCCCTGGAGTAAAATGACAATGTACAGCAGGTATCATGTAAGAAATACTTGCACTCTCAAGGCACATCAATTTTGTAACTTCTGCAGCAGGTTCCAGCAAACGAACTGCTTTCTCTGCAAGCAACCACTGGTTGTTAGTAAGTCCTGCTGTGCTGATACTATTATCTGCAAAGTACAGGATTATGGCTTTCTTTTGTTTAAGCAGTATTTTTAACATGTACCCTATCTGGCCGAATACAAGCCGAGTGTCAAAGTCTATCATGAAAAAGTCACCCCATAGCTTAAATGCAAGTCCAAGAAAAAATTTGGGGTTAGGGTTAAGTCTCATAGTCACCCACAGATGGCAGCACATCTCTCATTGCCGTTGCGTTCAAATGATAGTACTATATTTTTCATAAAGTAAATATTTGACCTATGATGAATATTAATGAATAAATAATAAAGCTAGATTATTGAATTTAGCAGTACCCGTGTTTTCTTACCGTTGTTACCTGTTCTTTCATTTTAAAATGCTATTGAATATTTTCTTTCGTTTCTCAGGGTTATGAATATGTATCATTAAGAATAGTTAGCAATTTGTATTATTTTTCATTAACCATTAAAAGAAGTTCCTATTAATTTTACTTGGCTATTGTAGTTATTGCTATAGCCATTGTAATGTTTGTATGCATGTTAAAACTTCATTCATGGAATATATTAAAATTGCTACACAGACAATTACGCAAAATGCAATGATGGCTTTGGTGCTCAACTGTTTGAATTTCAGTAAAACTTTACATGGAATGTGTATAATTATAAAATGCAATTTCTTAAGACAATGTAAATGCTAATTTCGTTGGAAATAGACTTGGATGAAAAGCTATCTTGGGAAGGTCGCTATTGCTTTATTTGACCTTTTGTGAAAATGAAGTTGAATGAAACTGAATGTGGAACATTATTCAACAATGCAAAATTATAAATTGCAATTAAATTCCAAAATGTCAACAACTAAACCATTTCCCACTCTTCTTCAATGTCAAAAAATGTATTCTGGGTCGTTCATCCATGCCCGGCACACGGCATAAAATCTATGAATTTATTTTTTTGCAAAAAATGGAAATTTTTGGGGGTCAGCTTAAATCCAGAGTTGGCTTCTATTTGGGCAGATACAGTAGTAGCTGCTATTCCATCTTGTTTGAACATCTTGTCCTAATGAGGCAGTTCCAAAATCTCTTGTATCTCATGTAGTTTGTCTTTGGAAGAAGAAGAATGATGAAAGTGGTCCACAATCTTTCTGCTTACAGCCAGTAATTCTGTTACATCGTGCTGTGTTAAAATGGCTTTCTGAACACAACTGAAGTGTGTGAACAAAACATCTTATGCTTGTGATTCCTAGATCACTCATAGCCTTCACGATGTTTGTTCCATTGTCAATGACAAGAAGTGGGTGTTTACTCTAGTCACTTATCCATTTGTACTTGCTCCATATGTAGTATAAAGTACTGTTTTCATGAAAAAAATCGATTTTGAGATTTCAATGGAAATACACGTTTTTGAGGTCCCCTGAACACGTTTGGACCATTTTCTCAATGATGTCTGTGTTTATGTGGCATTTTTTTGTGGGTGCTCGAACTCAAAAACTGTTAATCAGGTCAATGTGAAATTCAATATTTTACATTTTTATGACAGTCACAAGAACTGATTAGTTTTTGGTAAAGATCGGTCAAACAGAAGTGGGTGTTTATTCTTGTCACTTATCCATTTTTTGAAATATTTGCTTTAATATTTGATTAATGTAAAAAACTATTGGAATAAATTTGTAGAAAATTAAATTTTCTACAACCTTTGTATGAAACATTTACCCATATAATGCATTGTATAAGAGCTATTTTAAAAACTAATTTTTTATATGCCACCACCTACCAGCGACTATTGTTAACAATTGACGCTTAGTTACATCTTAGTAACACTCCTTTTTATTTTCTTAATTGTTGGAGATTCCTGGCTATATCCAATATCAGAAGGCTACAGTACGAGTCTATTTCTGTTCTTTGTCAAGTCTTCAAAATTTTCTCGCATTTCCTTAAAATATTCATTATCATTTAACCTATTTCTTTATCCACGGTCTTTGGTTTGTTCTCCAAATTTCTTAGGCAATCTTCCAACTTCACGCTGACTACATCCTGCCTTTCTTTCAGTTTTTCTATGTCCCAAGTCTGTCTTTCTCTTCTCATTTTTCTTATTTGTTTGAGCTTTGTACTTACGTCAACTATTAGAAGGCTGTAATCTGAATCAATGTCTGCTCCTGGTAATGACTTGGCAGTCTTTATGCTGTTCCTGAATCTTTGTTTTACTAGGATGTAATCTATTTGGCATCTCATTCTATCTCGTTGGCTTTTCCATGTGTATAACCTTCGTTTATGGTTTTTGAACCATGTATTAGTCACTAAAAGGCCATTATTGATGCAGAATTCTACCAGTTGTTCCCCTCCTTGGTTTCTCTTCCCAAGTCCGTATTGCCTGACAACATTTTCCTCCTGTCCTTCTCCGACTATGCTGTTCCAATCTCTCATTATTATGTAGTTGACCTTTCCTCTTCCGTTTTCTTCGTAAATGTCATTAATTTGCTCATAAATCTCGATTTCTTCATCTTCATGAGCTGACATTGGCATTTATACCTGGATTATCAGCATGTCCACTGGGACTGCTTTTAGCTTTATTGCCATCAGTCTATCGTTCGTTGCTATTATCTTTGTCATCTTTCCTAAGTACCAGAGCTACCCCCCTTTCCCCACTATTTCCTCCAGAGTAAACCACCGTGAACTCTTCCGAGTCAAACTGTCCTTCACCTTCCCATCTAGTTTTTCTCAGTCCTATAATGTCAACTCTATTTCTTCTTTCAAATTCTCTAGCTTTCCTGCCTTTCTCTTAGTTCTTAAGTTCCAAGTGCCTATTCATAAATTACTTTCAACAAATGTTTTCCTCAAGGCAGTCCCTGCCCGGAGATCCGATTGGGGACTATTTTACCTCGAGAGAACTCATATTGTCCAACCATATAATCATTACTGGGATTGTAATGTGGTAGTTTCCCTCTTGCTTTCCACATCGCAGTACTGTAGCCGTTCAAATCGTCTCGATCACGCCTACAGCTGTATTGGATATAGACCCAGCCAACATCATTTGTTTTCGGCTCTATACCATACTGACAGTACTGCTGCCAGGCACTGACGAGTTTTTTTTTTAATAAAACCTCCATTCACAGAATTTAAACCCTGGAATTTTGTAATGGGAAGCCGAAACGCTAACCACTACATCAGCAGTGCATTTGTATGTGTGTGTGTGTGTGTGTATATATATATATATATATATATATATATATATATATATATATATATATATATATATAACAACTTACGGAAAAGGAAAGGTAAAATGAATATATGGATGTCAACAAGGTGTTGGGATGAGGAAACCCAGTGAGCACTCACCAATCAGACGACTTCAGGTTGGCGAGGCCCCGGGGATGTCGAAGCGACACACGTAAAATAACACAAAAACACAGAAACATCACAAACGTAAAGCTTTACGTTTGTGATGTTTCTGTGTTTTTGTGTTATTTTACGTGTGTCGCTTCGACATCCCCGGGGCCTCGCCAACCTGAAGTCGTCTGATTGGTGAGTGCTCACTGGGTTTCCTCATCCCAACACCTTGTTGACATCCATATATATATATATATATATATATATATATATATATATATATATATATATATATATATATATATATATATATATATATATATATCCAGTACTTCTAGCAAGAAAGGAAGAGGAACTCTAGAAAATTATAAATAGACTAGTAATAACAGGTAGAAAACATGGTGGTCATTCGAATATCAGGCAAAGAAGACAATCTGAATATAAGTATTGGAGGAAAGCCTTTAGAACAAGTTTCAGAATATAAATACCTTGGGAGCATAATAACAAGAGAAGCAAAATGTACGGATGAGATCAGGACTAGAATAGGAAAAGCAAAAGCAGCTTTTAGAAGAAAGAAACGCCTACTTATGGGGAATATAAGGGAAGATATCCGCAAAAAGTTCATAAATGTTATGTATGGAGTATAGCTTTGTAAGGGGCAGAAATATGGATGCTACGGAAAAATGACATCAAATACTTGGAAAGCTTTGAAATGTGGACTTGGAGGAGAATGCTGAAGATAAAATGGACAGATATAATGAAAAACGATGAAGTGCTACGAAGAGTTGGGGAGAAGCGAAATGATTATACAGACTATTAGAAAGAGGAAGGCAAACTGGGTTGGATATTACCTGAGGAGAGTATGATTAAAGACATGTTAGAAGGAAAATTAGATGGAAAAAGGGAAAGAGGTAGGAAAAGGTTTCAGCTGATAGATGATCTGAAAGGGAAAGAGAGTTATCAAGATATGAAGAGGACAGCGGAAAATAAGAGTATATGGAGAACCAGGTTTAACCATGAATAATCACGGGCCTGTCTACGGACAGACTACCTATGATGATGATATATATTATATAAACACACATACATATACTATATATGTCAGCATATAAATTGACCTTGATTTTTTGGATTGTAAATACACGGCTAGACATATATTTGCCATATAAGTCAACCCCCCACTTTTTCGCTAATAAAAACTTCGAAAGAAGAAAACAAAGAATTTTATGGTTTTTAAAATCTAAATGTAATATTTTCCAAAAAATGCAGTGTCGATTTCTGAGTTATTAAATCATTTGTTTAATTTAAGAAAGATGAGTCATATATCATACTGCCATCTATTGGCGGAATGTATTTCTACTTATCCTTCATTCCTGTAACTGCAAATAGATCATTTATATTTTTTTGATTCAGTAATAAAAACAAAAGTTAAAATTTTAATTTTTATTAAATATTAAAAATAATTATCTTAAATCTTCTAAAATAAATGACAGAATATGTCAACAATGGAGCAGCTGATTCAAAATGACGATCACCTACACCATAAGACATATGTTTTTGTAAATATCAAGGTTTTTATTCTGTTATTTAAGGGTCACATTTTATATTCGGCATATAAGTCGACCTTAAGTTTTTGGAATTTTTTTTGAGCTTCAAAGGTCGACTTATACGCCTGCATATACGGTAGATATAGATATACAGGGTGTTTCAAAATACTACTGCATAAATTCACCCACATGTGGGAAATGTCATTCCAAGCAAAAAAGTTCCTATAAACATGCCCGAATCTCCATGGTTACGGAGCTATGGCAACCGAAAGATTTTTTTCAGCGCTCCATGTGATATCCTAGAAACCATGCCATAGCATCTTCCCCTTTCGATGAGGGGAGATGAAAATTTGGACGAAGTTGCATTAGATTTGTACCCATGCATGGCTGTAGTTACATCAACCATATTTGGCACTGTCTCCTTGGTAACGCCACTAATCTAACAAATGCCCCCATGAAAATTGATTTTTTGACAGTATCTTGTTTATTTATCGAGATATGCGAAAGCAAGCGGTTAGTAAAAGTCTTCTACACAGAATGACCTTTCCCAAAAGGCCTCAACTAACTTTTTAAGTGGATTAGTTCAAGAGAAATTGCATTTGGAATTATGCGCGCCAAGTAAGAAATCACTTCTCGTGCAATTTAATAACATTGTTTAAGAATAGTATTTCATAATAAGTTCAAAAATGATACTTAAATAACATCGAGACTACTAATATGATTGTATTTAACCCAGAATCAAATTTAAATTTACCATGGCCTTGAGTATAAGAAATGCCAAAGTGTGAAATCTGAAAAATATTCCTTAAAATGGAATAATGACTGAAAACAGACATTTACCTCTCACGGAAGATGTAATATCTCTTTTGCCGAGAATCCCCTATAGCAGGTGCTCGGAATGACCTCCATCGACTCTAATGCATGCTCGGCATCGTCACAGGAATGACTCACGGACTCTAGATAACTGCTGGGGGCTATGTCGGATGGCAGTAGCTGCATCTTCAATTCTTCTTACAAGTTCATCTCATGTCTGCACCTCACTCGTGTACACCATTTCTTTTAAACATCTCCAGAGATAGAAATCCATGGGAGTCAAATCGGGAGAACGAGGTGGCCACTTTATAGGACCTCCTCGACCAATCCAGTGTTGGGGGTATTTTTCGTTTAGCAGTGCGACAACATTCCTGCTGTGAGGTGTGCAAAATTCATCAGTTAAATTATCATTTTCCAGGTGGCAAAAAAGCTAAATTTCTCAATTGTTGTCCTCTTCAAAGGGAAGATAGCCACATAAAGATTAATGCAAGGAAAATCCACGCCGTGGTGCACCATTGAGGAAGAATAGCCAATGCCAAGATAAAGGGTTCAAATGGATTCATGCCTAAATATAGTTTATGAATACTTTTAAAGTGAGTCAAATGATTTTTAAGGAATATTAGAATGTTTTTATCCTTTACCATTAACATTCAAAGACTTATCGCAACATAAATCGATACATCTACTTACATTTGTTCAGTAACCAAGATGTTGTTTATGTTTTGGCTAATAGTATCTAAATAATCCACATAATTTTATTGCTTCTTTAAAGGCTTTGGAGCATCTATCCATGTGAATATTAATTAAGACGTTAATGCATAATTATATTAATGGTAAAACTTTACAATACAATACATAAAATAATAAATGTTAATGTAAACATCGCTTGCATAATTAAGGAATGGAGAATGAAAATTCAGGGCTTATGGTGCACTCAGAGTAATTCCTATTTTAATAAACTGCTTGATTATGCCAAATATTCTTAAAAAGCAGTCTGCCTTGTTTATATGATGGATTCGCCATTGAGATACACTCACGAGCACAAGCCTGACTAAAATTTTTCAATGGTTTCTTTAGGCAGTAGTTAAAATTCTGTGAACCTCTTCTCCGAATAACACATTTGAGAAATTTTGGGGCACTGACAGTGTGGCGCCCCGAGAAATAAAAATCATTTGCTACTTAAAAGAAAACTCTTTCCTGAGTGAAGCCAGGTAACTCCAGATAATAGGGAATAAATGAATCACATTCCACCAGTTATATACCAGCACCTCATCTCTTGCCTCTGTGGTAATTGGTCCTTCAACATCGCTTTTTGAGTCTGTGCTGTCATCCTGAATTACTATCTCTGTCTAGTTATATTCGTAGAAATAACATGCAACACTTCTCTGTTAGTTGAAGGCAACCTAATCTCTTCCCCTTTTTTTTGAGAAGGAAAAAATTCAATGTTACTTATAAAAAAAGAACATTAAGATATATATTTTAATTGGTGGCCATAATTTAAAAGATGACTTTATTTTCACATTCACTAACAACCATGATCATTAGCTGAATACAAAATATATATTTCCTTCATTTTTACATTGTTTTAGAATTTTCGATTAACAGTTAAAGAAAAATAGCTCAAGCTATTTTATTAATTCCTAAAAGTCGCTTCAGAGGTAAGAGATCAACATTAGTTGTACATACAGCTTGTTGAGAGGTAACTCTAGGAAAATAAGAGTATAACTTTATAGTGGTTAATTTTCATACCTTACAGAAATAACACTTTCTGGGTGAAAAATTTGAACTTGAAATGCTCAGGCTTTTGTCCAAGTTAACTTGTTTGCACCAATGGAAAGCTGAACTGTTTGTTTCCACATCTACATTGCACCTTGTTTACTTCCGTATGCCATTCTGATGGATGGGCCTTCACAAACTGTCCAAATACCAACTCAATGTAAGACATTTTTTCTTTGATTTCTTTAGACTTATCCCCAATGCACCAGACAAGACTCATGTGAAAAGATGGATCCTACAAAAGTAGGAAAAAGAATAATAAAAACTGCATTATAAATATCAGATGGTTAAACATGAATCACTTTCAAACTGAAAGATTGCTAATTTTAAATTTGTATTGTTATTGAATAACATCCATGAGCTTCAAATTTCATATTACATCATTTTTGTAGTGAATTCAGAGCCAAAAGCAACCTCACCATAAAGTTTTACCCAAGAAATTGTATGAGACCAACAAAATGGCATGTTTATTATAGTTATTTCTTCTGAAAAAAATGTGAATATTATTGAATGAGTTCATGCAAAAAAGCAACTAATTATTATCTAATCATTATCACATATCATTACATGATATACGGGATCAAAATAAAATTATTTAAATGATTTGTAAATAATAAAAATTATATATATATATATAACACTAAGGCAATACATGGCACACAATAACATTGTGTTGCTAATCAACAGAATATATAAATAGCTGAAACAGCTGTCACTGAAACATATCAGATGTTAGTTTTGTGGGTTGAAAAAAACTGTGTATCAGTTATATTTTAACACAGAAAAAATTTCCCACTGCGGAAAACACCTACGAAGGGAGGGAGAGAGGAAGGGAAGGAGATGAAGGGAGGGAGACAGAGGGATGGTGAGATCATTTGACACTATTGTATCAGCAAATCAAGCGATCGAAAATTGTGTGTATAAAGAAATTTATGATACTGTGCAATAAAGTACTAGCGCGCAGATGCTCTGTGCAGGTAAAGCTAGTAATTATTATTATTCTCCAATGATGTTTACAGATATAGGATTTGTCCAATTCAAAATACATTAAACATATTAAAAACATTAAAATACATAGCACAATTATTACATTGGGTCTAATTCACTGAGTAGTACATTCTGCACAGAAGAAACTTTTTTTGTTTTAATTTAAAGGGGCCATTCCCTTTGATCCCTTTCAGTTCTTCAGGTAGTTTATTGTAGAGGTGTAGTCCCATACATTTAGGACCTAGTGATGCAATTTTGTCTGAATACGATCAATATGAATGTCATTGTGCCTTCTTGTATTATAACTACAATAGTCTGAGTTCTTTGTAAATTCACTAATGTTGCTTTTTATATATAATAATAGGGTTAGAATCTATGCACTTGGTAAGGGAAGAATATTAAATTTCTTAAATATTGGGCAACAAGGTGATTTGGGTAGTTCATATGCCATTAGCGGAATATTTTTTTTCTGAATTTTAAAAAGTCTAATAGACTGTTGATGCAACCCAAAAAATAATACTATATATAAAATGGGAGTAAATTCCCCCATAATACAGACTCGAGAGAACTTAAGGACTCAATGTAAACCTTATATACCTAATCAGGTATCACAGTGAACTGAGTTTACTGGCCAATAAACTAATATGTTGCACCCAGAATAAATCAAAGCTGAAATGCATGCCTAAAAACTTAGTATTTTAAGCCTTAAAGCACCTCTCCCCAAAAATGTATTTATCGCTATATTGCTAATGTTATCCGCTGGGTAAAATTATATATCTATGGAATTCCTGATAATATTCCATGTTTCTTTAGTTTTATTATTAGCCTTAATCGTTCAATCATCATTATAAGTTCTCTCAGCATTGTTTATTAGAGTACGGTAATGTTGTAAATTGGATTTCTTAAACTTGAACCACTCGCCTGGTAAAACGCTGGCAATTTAAAATCTGCCAAGCATATTAATATTCCATGTTTCTTTAGTTTTATTATTAGCCTTAATCGGTCAATCCTCATTATAAGTTCTCTTAGCATTGTTTATTAGAGCAGGCTAATAATATAAATTGGACTTAAACTTTAACCACTCGCCTGGTAAAACGCTGCCAATTTAAAATCTGCCAAGCATTTGTCCATCTTGTGCACGATTTTTAATAATTTATCAAACCCAATGTCGATGGCAAAACCGAGAAAAGTTCGTGTTTTTTCTTCATTTGTGAAAACATTGAGAGCTCCAAATCCCATGTTAAACCTGAAATTGATTACACTCTGCTATCAATTATCTAATAATACTTATGAATTTGGAATGTAATTATGTATCACATATTTTTTTACCTTGGAAAACTTTGGAACGTTTTTTGTACTGAATCAACAAAAGGATCGATCCAATGGTGTCTCAAAACGACTGTTCTGGTAACGCTTATATGCAAATCTTCGACCTTCTTTAACAAAACATCCGGCTCTAACAATGCAACGAGGACGTCTGCCAAAGAATGTATCACAAGAGACGGGTTGTCTGAAAAAATATTGCATGTTGTTACTAAATGTCATTAATTCAAATGACCCATGTAAACAAATGAAAAAACAAATCAAATGGAAGAAAATTTATTTTGAAAATTACACGGTATAAATACGTATGTAGTCCAATTTCCTCTTTCATGAGGAAAAGAACGTATTCTTCCTTCATGCTGAGATGGATCGTCAACGTGAGCAGGAGCAAAGGATGAAAAAAGAGAACTGATTCCAGATGGTAGCGGTAACCTGAAGTTTGCTTGAATTTATTATTTCTTTCTTGTAATTTTTAATCGATAATCAGCTATTTTTATTAATAATACTCGTAACAATACTTAATCGTTACCTTTCATTCAGCTCTTCCTTCTTCATCCTCTTTTCAGCGCCATTTCTTACTTCTTGTTTGAGTTCTCTCTTGGTAGAAACATTAGGACCAGGAATTTCTTCCTCACTACTGTCACTATTATAATAATCCTGCAGTAAACTCAGAGAACCTTTGGATGTAGCCGCCATTAAATATTTTCATTCTCTACTCAAGTGACTACTGTTAATGCGAACATGATGCATTTCGATGCTGAAACATATTGAAGCTATTTATTGTTCTGTTGTATGTTAAATTAAAGGGGAAAATGTATGCTTATTTGATCCCAGTGTTGTTCATTTAAATCTCTGGAATATCATGCGAGAGTAAACATTCGATATTTAACAGGAATTGTGTGAAGCAAAATCAGCGGAATTTTCAAATGTGTCTGTCGAATCTTAAGGTACAGGCAGCTCTATGAAAAAACTAGCGCATGAAAATAATTTATTATAAATCAGTTAAAATATTTTATGAACAGAACCGATATAGGCATGTATAGGAAACAAGATGGATTTAGCGCCTTAAGTGGCGAGAAACTGAACGGTAATGTCATAGTAATATCCCTTTACGGACCCGCAATGTCCGAGCAGCAAGTTCTCAATTCTGCAACAATGGCGTCGTGAGGGACGAGAAATGGAACTACATGGAATTTGTACTGGAAACAGCTGACGGAAACAGTAGTATGCGATATGGATTTCAAAAAGCTAGTGCGGGAATTGCACAGCGAGGAAAGGCGCGTTTCCTTACTCTAAGAATACGGTATTATCAGGTATTATTCAGACGCAATGCAGATGTTCGAACGGTCATGAAATGCGAATATGTTTTGGTGGAGGTAAGAGAACGCGCTGGCGCTGTAACAAATCAAAGAGTCGGCAGGATTGCGGTATACGGAAATACAATTGAATTAGAACCTGAAATAGATGCCATGGAAAGGTATTGTTGTTGAGTTAGATGGAATTTACAGCCGTGTTGGGCTCTCGGCCTGGAACCACATCACCCTCTCCATGCCAGATTCTAGTTTTTTTTACGACCTGCTGGTTCCCTCTGGCCTACGCGCAATGAGTATCTGAGAGGTAATGCATTGAATAGCTGGTCAGTTTAAAAATTTTAGAAAGAAAGGTGACTTCCCAATTAATGGTACTATTATATCTAGTGTATTTGGTATTAATGTTCCAGTATATTTGACGGAGCTCGAAGCAAAGCAAACTCCACTTAGTACCTTTTCTCGTCACTCACGGCGCCGTTGTTACAGATCTCAGCACTCGGAAATTGTGGGTCCTTAGAGGGATAGTACCAGATAGTAATGGGGTAATGGATAGTAACAATGGTACCAATCAAAGATTTCTCCCCCTAACGGTACCAATAGTACCGGGCATTCTTTGAACCACGTTCATCTGAACAAAATTATAATTTTTAATTACATTTGATGTAACCATTTATTTTCATCACCATGATGGTCGTATTTCAGCTATTTCAGGCTACTTTCAAATAATTATAGCCATGTTTTGGTACAGTGGCTCTTACAAGATATGTTATCGAGGAAGCCAATGTTGCATGCTATATCCCAAAAAAATTTCACATTCTTTTCAATATATCCTATACAAATACACAAGAAGGCAGAAATAAATTCGGTTGCCTGCAGTTGGACTATTCAACGTATTCTTCTGTAACGTGAAATGTCGTTGTAAATAATATTAAATCGTAAGATATTTTGTTTTGTCATTAGTTAGATATATTTTGAACGATTTTCAGTCATTTATTTGCGCAGTTTTGAGTAATATAACTTCCATGGTTACCGTGGCAACTAATATTTATTTATTGCGGCGTTTTCTAACTTACGGCTGCCATGGCTAAGCAGGATGTAGAATTTGAATCTTTCATGCACAGAGTGGAAATAATAGGTTTGACCGCGATCATATATTAATCACTTTAAGTAATTCGTTGCAAATCGGTGACCAAATCAACGTTTCTCGTTCAATATTCTTAAAAATTTTACTATATTTGTTTTTGAAAGCATATATTATTTCTATAGGTACCATTATTGAAGGATTAAGTTCCAACGATAAAACAGTATGCGATGATGCACACAGAGAGGCTGATTTATATCTTAAAGGCAAAATAAAAGGCCCAATAGATGAAGGTTCTTGCATGTTGAAACACAACAGGACAGTTATCAACCAGGAAGCATTTAATTCTGAAACGCTTGATCAACCATCAGCTTCCAAAGGTTGTAAATGTTTGATAGTTTCTGTGATTGATGTTTAGCGATATTTTTTTACTTTAACCCTAGAATGATAACGCTATTTTTTAGGCTCTTATTGGTAACGCTGCGTCAGTTTGACTCACTTAAATTTGAAATAAGGAAATATCATTAAAAACTTTTAAAATGATTTTAATTAACGTCAAAATATACTAAATGTTATAAATGTGTAAATTAACAATTACAGCACAATATATTTTGGTACTCGCCACAGATAGGCTTTTTGCAAAGTATGCAGGGAGCAGAGGTTTTCCTTCTCTTGGAATAATGGCACAAATGACAGTACTTTCTTGATATTTGTTGCTTGATGTGCTTCAGGAACCTTTTTTTCCTCTCCTAAGGCTTTGCAAATCATAGCTTTCAGTTCATTACTTAGGTTTGTCTGCTTTTTTTGCCATTGGCACATCAGCCCCTTGTGCAGCTCTTGCATAAATTGTAGCCGGTAACAGTGACCGGAAAAAAATAACGTGTTGTTCCTTTGACAGGACATAGACAACTAACTAGAGTAAGCACTGCTAAGAGAGGGGAGAACGTGTTTGAACAAGAACAGCATTAGACTCATCTTTCAGAAATGTTTGAGTCAGAGTGACTCATGTTACCATTCTAGGGTTAACAAAAATTGAGTGATTATTCATAAAATCTATTATGGTTATGATAAAAATTCCTTAATCATATATTAACTCTAAAATTTTTATTATTGTTATCATTCTGAGAAAGTTGATAGAATCCTGAAAAATCTTGTTTTTACCAGAGCACATGCTATAATCAAATATTTTCCCATGAAAAATGAAACATCTTATTACAGAAGCATTTATGTCTATAATGTCAAAGGATGCAGAAGAGAGAGCAAGAAACAAAAGAGAAAGAGAAGTAAGAGCAAAAAAATATGCAAAAGATGCAGATAAACTTATTAAAGCAGAAGATTTTGAATCTGCTTTGTATTTGTATAATAAGGTAAGTATGTTAGGCTAAACTGCATATTTTAAAAAGTTAAACTATGTATTTCATAAGTCAAATTGCCATGATACAATTATATTAATAAATCTTGTTCTTAATCATGTGAAGTAAATACATTGTATACTTTTGTAATATACTAACTAATATGTTAGTGCATTCATTCAGAAAGTAGAAAATACACAAGTAATGTTTTGCATTTAACAAATTTAAGCTTAAAATATCATTATTCATTTTTAAATCACTCAATTTTAATCACATGTAAATACACATTCCTTCATAAAAATTCTAAGTTAAATCTAATCCATTTTTTTCACAGGCAATTGACGAGAAAGTCAATTGGCCAAGATTGTTTGTAGAGCGAGCGAAAATTCTTTTAAAGCTGCATCTTATTAAAAGAACAATTGAAGACTGTGAAAAAGCCATCCAACTCAATGAAGATTTGCTTATACTGAAAGGGGATTCCATTACAATGCAGGATAAAGAGGAAGCTGAATTACTAAATGATGAAGCGAAAAATATAAAAAAACAAGCCCTTACAGTATGTTACCCAAACTTACAGACAGAGCATTGCACTCTGTAGTTATGTATGTAACTAAGAAATCCTTTTAATACATTTTGTTGCTGATGGATACATTTATAATAATGAAATAAACTTCATAGAGTTGATTGCCTTGGTAGCATATTCTTTTGTTTTCAATTCACTGAGGTAAAGTTTTGATTGCTTTATTATCTTCCACACATAACATGAAATACATTGCAAAGAAAAGACAAAAATATTGAAAGTAGAATTCATTGAAAATTGTTGACCAAATATTTGTGTAGGTTTGATCACATTAATGGCAAATCATAATAATGATGACATTATGCACATTTAACATTAATTTGAAAATAATTTTCACTATCAATTTATACATATTAAAATAAAACCTTTTACAAAAATACATCATTAGTATGAATACAAACTTGTAAAGTAATTTATGTAACAGCTATCACAGAAAGAAAAGCTTAGGTTTGACATGGATGGAATAGAGTATCACTTTAGATCAGCTACACTGAGATTAAGGCACTAAACTAAATCAGTACTTTGTAAAATAATCTTCCATGAAACACTAAGTATAACTTAATTTTTTAAGGTGCATAAAAATATATTTAATGATATTGCATAACTTTTTCATTAATTATCTTTTTTTAATACCAACTTCTCACTGATTAACTTTACATTCAATTTGTAAAGTTGAACTTTAATTTCCATTGCTACTCCATCTAAATAAGCATTCTAGATGAGAACTTAACATTAAATCCATATCTCATTATAAAAAAATAATTAACATGTACACACTGCAACCTAAACTAAAGAAAGGTTAATTTTTATTTTTCTTGGTTTTAATTTTTTTGTTAGCCAAGTAGATAAATAGCAAGTCATCCAGCAATAGCACTCTCATAACTGCTAAGATCTGATAACATTAGTCAGCACAGAAAAAAGCTTCAGCAATTTTTTTCAGTCAAATAGAAAGTTTTTAACAAAGAACATATTAGGTGTTTTATGGAAAGTTATCGTTTAAATAATTTTTTCAATTAGACTGTGCATGTAAAAAATCAACATAGTATTTCCTCAGTAACATCAAATAATCCTGAGGTATTTTAATTTATCATGGATTTCTTGGTTCAAAAACAATGTCTTATTAGCTTTTCTCTTAATATCATTCAGAAATGAAAACCTGTATCACCTCCAGCTGATCCACGTACCCCTCCACACCATTCTCCTATGAAACGAATTACATCTCTTAAAGCTGTTGAATCTTCTCCTAAGGCTTTAGCAGCCACAGTCAACTTATTCCAGTCCTCTCTCAAGGCAAATCTTTCTGGACGATTAAATTCTACTATGCTGTTTTCCCTCATAGTAGACGACAATTTTGGTCCTCCATCCAACGATACCCCAATCAAGGGATACCCAGTGACAATGCAAGGAAGGCAAGAATTTCCATCTGGGCCCAGCAATGACCCTTCAAATGCACCACGCTTGTCTGTTGGCAAAACCTGTGCACAAAAAAGTGAATAAGGACAAATAAATTACAAATTGTTTATCGTGCAAATTTATTAAGTTCATTTTATGTATTTGTCAAGTAAAATAATTTTACTGTAAGACTGTGACACTAATTATAGGATTTTAATGAGCCTTGGGTTTAGCTTATGTAAATATTGGTCAAAAGATACGAAAAGCAAAAGAAAGAGTAAAAATAGCAAAGATAAAACAAACAGGAATATAAAACTTTATCAGAATTTCCATTAGGGATGAAATAAAGTGGCATTTGTAGCTTCTAAGTCTAGATTATATTTAAAAATCAGAGAAACACTTAAAACTCATTGTAAAATGTAAAAAAGATAATACCAAGGAGATGATGGATTAATGAAATTACAGCCATAGTTCACTTTACGTGACAGACAGGTTCCCGAGAATTTTGCTCTAAGCAAATTTTGCGCTGAATGGAAGCTTGACACAAACAGTGAGTTCCATAACATGATGCCACCACTCTTTTATAGAGATTAGGCCTGAGAAAAAGAAGCGGTCATTACGCAGCAGATTTGGAAATATCTCACCTCTGGGCTCAATAATTTTTCCATCCCCTTTTTGGTGCTTTTTTCCTAAAACAATAGCTTGTGTATTCAGTTTGTCTGTCTATCCATTTGTCTATGGATAATAATAGTTTCATTCATCAAATATCTATGTAATATTAATTAAAACAATAGCTTGTGTATTCAGTTTGTCTGTCTATCCATTTGTCTATGGATAATAATAGTTTCATTCATCAAATATCTATGTAATATTAATTAAAACAATAGCTTGTGTATTCAGTTTGTCTGTCTATTCATTTGTCTATGGATAATAATAGTTTCATTCATCAAATATCTATGTAATATTAATTAAAACAATAGCTTGTGTATTCAGTTTGTCTGTCTATCCATTTGTCTATGGATAATAATAGTTTCATTCATCAAATGTCTATGCAATATTAATTAAAACAATAGCTTGTGTATTCAGTTTGTCTGTCTATCCATTTGTCTATGGATAATAATAGTTTCATTCATCAAATGTCTATGTAATATTAATTAAAACAATAGCTTGTGTATTCAGTTTGTCTGTCTATCCATTTGTCTATGGATAATAATAGTTTCATTCATCAAATATCTATGTAATATTAATTTTTTTTATTCCCGCCCTGAAATACCTTCTTTATTGCAGCTCCAAAATCTCATCACCCATAGGCCATTGCCTACTTTGGTCTTATTTAAAATCCATTACTAGGTTATTATGTCAGCTAGGGAGATGCCCGTTGAAATTCAACGGGAAAGTTTTTTGTGAAATAAAAAATGAACAAATAAATATACCTTGACTTTCTTTGGATGGCAAGAAAACAAACTTTCGTTCTTTTAGGCTTTTGTTGTTTCAAGTCTCGAACTCCTACGATGATTCTAAGTACCTAATTTTAATATGCAAAAGATTAATGATCTCCATTCAAATGTATTCCTTCTCGTAAATAACGTAACGAATGTTATTTACATTGGTTGCTATGAAAAGAATTTCTCTCTCCTTCTCTCTCTCTCTGTCGTACTAACTGTAAGAACATTCAAAGCATGCTTTCACCCATAAGGATTCAAATAAAAATTAGATTTTGAGGTTTAACAATGTAATTGGTTGGCAAGGCAACAACCCAATTAAATACCAAGATTTCCCCAAAATATGTGAATTAAATGTTTAACATGAGAAATTTCGAACTGTAGGTGGGAAAAGATGAACAGAGTAAAAAACTTCATAGTTTTTTATTTAAAATGAGCTAAATCCAAGGATCATAGGTTAATTCTTTCCAATTTAGATCTCAAAAAGAATAAAAGCCTGCAAGTCAAAAAGTCAATTTTTACGTGTTATAATATGGGAAATAGAAATGCCTACCTCAGAGTCAAACCTAGGACTTCTTTCAAGATTTCTTTTTGTCATCATCTTACAATATGTAAATCGATCATTCCTGCAAAATATCAAAAACGTATCTCGTTTCATTATCGAGCTATTCACATTTTTATAGCGTGACAGTGGGATCCACAAAAGGACAGAAGTGGCCTTTTATTATTGTTGGATTAGATGAGGATAGGTTCCATGGAAGCAAAAACTATAATGTAATATTAATAAAAACACACTGCCAACCTGAAAAACAGCTTCTTTTTGGCTTCCATCCATCAATGCTAGATGCTAATCTTTACGTTTTTAGGCATTCTTTACCAGTGAAGAGTTAGTAGCAGAATGCCTTATGGGCACGTCACCTCTGTCCGTCCAAAACTACTGGGAAGATTTTAATTAAATTAAGTATTAGTGATCCTTATTAAAATTTATCGCCAAATTGTGATTTTGAACTGCATCTGTCAATCAGAATTTCCACTTTATATAAGCACTCAAATAAACATATACTCACATCTTGTTAAATTACTTCTGTCAAGCAACAAATACCATATTTTTCTCTCCCTACCTCTTATATGATCTGTAAGGTATAGACTAAATAAGATGATCCAAACGGAACTAATGATGCCTACTTGCCACATAATTATTTATTAAATACTTATATTGGCTTTAATAGCTTTAGATCACTGCAGATGAGTGGTTCTTCCCATTCCCAAATTTAGTGTTATAAAATATTACAAATACATTCAAACAGAAAACTAAATTGAGTACACGTATTTATGTGTCAAAAATAGCACATATATGTAATACACTACATATACCGAATCTGAAAATAATAGACATTGCAATGGCAACACGTAATGTGCGATAAAAACTACAAAAATGCCAGTATTAATGCAAAATTTGAAGAAATACAATCGATAAGAAATATTCTATGATAAAAATTAGAATATCCATTCAGTTCCTCAGAGAATAGTACAAATCCTGCTTCAATATTACAATTCTAAGATATTTTAATGTGCAAGAGAATATTGCCCTGCATGATGAATTTCAGATTTCCCATGTAAATCAAATGGGAAGGATAGTTCTTGGAATTGAACCTGGGACTTTCAATCTTCGCAACAAAAATGATCCTCGGGAGCTCAGCCCCAGTAGCAAGAGATTTCCATCAAATATCTTGAAAATCTGTCTATTAGTTCAAAAGTTAATAGGGAAGACAGACAACATGACAAAACTATAAGCTTATTTCCATTCTGGAAAGTAGGCTAAAAATTTATTCAGATAGAGGACACCACAAAAAAGGTCCGTGGTACCACATAATTACGACTTACAGTTTTGGAGATAAAAATTCAAGAAAATCCCAAGCATAATATCACATATTTTGTTTACATCAATTGCTATGACAATTCTATTGGCACACAACAATTAAAAATACATACACACAGACATAATCGAGAAAATGGTCAAAATGTGCTTAGGGGACCTCAAAATGTGTATTTCCATTGAAATCTCAAAATCAATTTTTTCATGAAAACAATAGGTACTTTCCGCTATACTACATATGGAGAAAGTAAAAAATGACACTCTTGGTCTATTTTTTGATCTGTCCAAGGCTTTTAACAGTGTAAACCATCAGATCTTCCTGAATAAACTTTATAGACTATGGATTAGAGGAGAATCTAATGACTGGATCAAATCATATCTAACCAACAAAGCACAGGCTATAATGATAAATGTTGAAGGAACTAATTATGTCTTCCCAATCAGAACTACCTCAGGCATTCCTCGAGGTTCTGTATTAGAACCTGTCCTCTTCATAACATTTATTAATGACTTGCCAACTAATCTCAATACAAATGAAGGTGCAAACACTTTGCTTTATGCAGATGACTCAAATGTCTTACTCTCTGCCTCTTCTCTTGACAGGCTAAATAGTCAGTTAGTAGTTCAACACCTAAGTAACTGGTGCCTCAATAAGCAATTAAGCCTAAACATTGATACATCCTAACTGTTGTATTTCTTTTATAAAAATTCTCTTGAAAGTTTGCTGCTAAAACATAATCAAAAATCAATCAAACATGTGCATAACAAAAAATTCCTAGTAATAGAACTTGACAGTGATATGTCTTGGGACACAAATATTAATGCAATAAGCAGCAGATTAAGTTCATATTGTTATATTTTAAGACAGCTAAGACAAACAGTTTAAGTCTGTTAATAACCCTTTACTATGGAGATTTCTAATCCCTTATTACATATAGCATCATTTTTTAGGGCTCTCTTCCTCAAGCTATACAAGAAGTCCAAACCAGGACAAATGCAGGCTGGTATCCCAAAGTTGACATCCCGAATTGATTACTTATTTTGACAGGAAATGTTTCAGTATGTGTTAGTCATTCCAAGGAATTCTCATACCATAAATATCACTTGTAGTTCATAGTTTATCAATGATAGAGAAAAATTGGAAAACAAATTAAAAAGGCATTATCAGGTCCAAAATACTAAAAACAATGTCAAAATCTCTTTCTCAAATTATATTTTGTATGTCTTTTTTAAAAAAACGAATTAAATAAATGTTACTGTTTATACGATAATATGTATGGATCAACTGTCCATTGCTGATGAGTAGTCAAGTGGAAAAGAAAATAACCCATTTGTTCACTCGTCTGTGCTCAGGCTGTTTGGTAATAATCGCCTCCATGGCAACAATCGATAAAATGCGATTTAAAATGCAAAATCGCTATGTTTTAGTATAAATTCAAGAAAATACGATCAATTATCAAAATTCTGTGATGAGAATTATAATCTACATTTGTTTCCCCTTAGAACAGTATAAACCTCACTCCAATATCACAATTTAAAGATATTTTAAAGTATTAAAGAAAACATCTCTACACAATGGATTTGAGACTTCCTATGTAAAACAAATAGGGAAAAAAGTTCCTGGAATTGAACCCAGGACTTCAATCTTCACCAAATAAAATAAAGCCTGGAAGTGGGCTCTGGCAGTACGAGCCTGACACCAAGTTTCATGAAAATCGGTCCATTGGTGCAAAAATTGTTAGTAGGGGACATACACACACAGACAGGACCATTTCATAAGGCTATTTTTCCTTTGGAAACCAGTCTAAAAAGTATTCAAAATACAAAAGAGGGAAATGCAAATCACAGCAAAGATAAATTATAACTCTCCTTGCCAACCCATCTTTCAAGAACTCTTACCTCTTCCACGGATACACATACTCTCCTTAATACTCCATACAAAAAATAATATGAAAATCTCCATAAATATCATCATATCCACAACTATCACACCAGAAGATATAACAACCTGCATGTTAACCATGTCAGGTACAAAAAAGCATCCCTTGGTCCTAAAGAAATGGGCATACATTTGTACAACAAATTACTAACTTCACTGAAGAACATTGACCAATCTACTATGTTCAAAGAGAGATTGAAAGAGTTTTTATTATCAAAGTCACATTACTTTGTTAAGTAATATCTGGATGATAATGTTTAGTAATGCAAATTTTAATAATTGGTAACCAAATTTGCATATTTATTGACTAAATGACATGTGTACTTTTCTGATTTCAAAGCTATTACATTAGTATACGATTATACTGCGACGAATTTCACAAAAAGTGCTTCTGTATCATGGGAAACCTGTGTACACCCCTACTTGTTATATATTCAAATTGCATTGAAAGGAAAGAAGGCAGATTAGTTCCTATTTGTTTTAAATTATTATTCTGTGAATGTGTATATATTTCTTGTAATTTCTTCCTCTATATCATATTTTATCGGACAACTCCTATATCTAAATGAGAGATTGTATGATCTAAAGGATAATAAAGGATATTATAATTATTTACTCCAAAAAAGTCCACAACACCATATACCTAATTATGACATGAGTTTTGGAGATAAAAACTCAAGAACCGCTGAATCTTTCAATACCGTATATCCCCATAAAGAATGCTTTTGAAATCTCTCTGTATTCCATTTATGGAGTATACTTTTCCATCTTGTTTCAATAACTTATCTTCATCAATAATTTTCAAATGGTATAGAAAACTAAAAACTTCATTATTAATTATATTAAAAATGCAAATTCTGTGTGAATGAAGCCTTATATGGGGCTAAATGGGAGAATAAAAAAATGCTAAAAGAATCTATTTTCGGTGAATTATCACTGAAGACAGCTGTTTTGCAGTTGAAATGCACATATGGTTTTTAACCTTGTTGTGGTTATTGGAGATACCTAAGGCAAGTACATTTTTAATTGATTTTTCTTGAATATTTTTAGCCATAAGATAAACACGATTGTTCCCTGTTGAAATAATAAGCTATGTTTGTCCCTGATGCTCGACTGTAGCGCTGCTCTTAAAAAGGCTTTACAGAAGAGCAGGAGAATCGAGATGTATTTACGACTGACTGTAATGCTATTTTAACAAACTTTCCAAGTAGGTAGAAAATTGAAATTTGATAAGAATGTTTGATTCTTATAGTAAAAGCCATTTATGAAAAAATCCTCAAAAAAAGACTCGGATTCAACTCCAGCAGATAATTTCTATTTTTCATAAGATAATAAGTCGAAATCAATTTTTGTAAACTGAGGTATGGTAATTGTCTATATCATGTATGCAGTGAGAAAAAAAGTGCACACATCGAGGCAGTCGCTGCATATATGGATGAATTTGCCCAATTAGTTGCCAATGAGAAATTATCTCCAGAATAAGTATATAATGCAGATGAAACTGCTCTATATTAGAAAAGCATGCCTAGAAAAAATTTTGCCATGGATTTTGAGGAGGCAACAACAGGACTGAAGGAGCCAAAGGAAAGGGTCACTGTTCAAGGCTGTAGTAATGTAGCAGGCACACACAAGTGCAAACTTATGGTTATTGTCTAAAGGGTGAGCCCATGAACAATGAAAGGAGTAAAAAATACATGAGACAGACTAAGCTGAAACAATGGTTAAAAAAATAGCCAACAGGATTGAAAAGCAATGCCCTGACTGTATAAGTAGCATCAAGAATCCTGTTGCCTCCACCTCATCAGCCCAAGATGTCCAAACAGCTGATATCCCAGAAGCAACTACAGAAGGAACCACAGATGTAACTATAGATAAAGAAGAAGAAATCCCAGATGAAACTCATGTTTAAGTTGACTTTCAGTTATCATAACCACATTTTGAAAATTGAATCCAAGCAGCATTTATGATAATTTAATGTTTTATTTTTTAATATTACCAATACCATATAGGTAGTTACCCATATGGTTTATCCACTTATTTCCTTATGCCAGTACAGTAAAATTGTGCAACAGCACTAACAATTTATTATAAAGAGATCCAGTAAGCCTAAGCTAGGTGTATGCTTATGCAAGGTGTATCTTTACAAGAAATAAATTTTTTCACTTTTGTACAAGACCTTTGAGGGTTCAGAATTTTCAATGGTCTGGCACCGGTCTGGTCCTGATGGTGCCAGATTTGTGAGGTTCAACCTGCAGTAATTAAGGATAAAACAAAAGTAAATACCACAACTTGTATGGTAATAAACAGAAAAGTCAGCGAGGTGTTTTTGCAGCAGAAGTCTGGAACAGACTGCCTCAGCTTGAGATGGAATGCCTAACACACAATGTCATTCACCTCTGTTATGACTATGTATAAGTCATGCACAAGATACTGGTTTGGCTTAACTTGTGTTTGACAAATAAAGTTTATCCTCAATCATCGGGAATCCAAAACAGTACAAGACCGAATATCGACAAATGATCAACAAGTGAATTGTGTTTACCTATCGCTAGTCAGGAAGTTAGCAAAGCAATAAGAAACCTGAGAATCAAATAAACCTCTTATACTGGGGTGAATATTGGACAAATTAATGCACATTTTTTCATCAAACATTTTCAATGATTCTCGTCATATCTTAGTGTTACAGTCACAGATCTTTATATATTTGCAGTTTTGGTTTGTTTTTACTGAAAGAGTTATACTTTATATTACATTTTTTTGCACAATTAGTCAATGCTTTTACAAATATAAACATCAGTTTTGAGGACTTTGATCCACAACAACACAAACTGATATATGTAACATTTCAAAATATATCTCCAGGCAAAGTTATGATAAGAAAAGTCAATATACCTGTTCAACTCTCTGATCAACAGACACAGCCAAGACCCATTCTTTAACTTCCTCATGGGCAGCACTATCAAGGAATGGATTAAGAGGCAAAGGAGCATCAATTGGTATATCAGTCCCCTCAAAATCGGTATTGTCAAGAACAGCAGGTCTCCTGCTTCTCCTCCAAGAATCTGCACCCACCATCCTTTCATCATCATCATCTATGTTTTCATGCTCATCTTCTATTGCCTCAACCACATCCAAATAGTGGTTAAGTAACACAAATGCCAAGCTGTCCTTCCCAGCTAACTATAATACAAAATTTGCCAATTTTTAGTTTTATAAAATTGTTCCAGTGTAGATTTTACATAAATTCAATACCACGAGAATGGGTGTATGCAGGAAAAATATTGTTCGGCATGAGTTAAAACAGGTAAATGTATGTCATGTATGTAAAGGTATCTGGTATTTGCATTGGACAACTCAGCCAATCTAGAGGTGGATGTGAGACAAAACTTTAAAAGAACCTTATCTGTAACCATATATAACTGACAAGTTCTGCTATCATCATCATTTCATTTATTTCGTAAAAGTTGCAAATACAAGGCATTCTACAATCTTCAGGTGTATCATAGTACTATGATGTATAATAAAATAATTTACTTTTGAAATAAACCTTATAACTGCATTAATAATATAACTATCAATTTACACTAATATATTCTTACTGTAGTTAGGTTGTGATTGAGCCAAATCACACCAAAATGATAACTGCGATCAAGAGATTAAAAAATGTGCACAGTAAAAAGACTGCATTGCAGAGAAAACATGGAACCTAACTCTTTGTAAGAATATTACAATCTTAGTGACCACACTATATTCATGGTAACAATGCATACATACTCGTTCCTTCCACAAACAATCCAAAATCAACAGCACTGGAGAATGACAGAAAATTAATGGTAAAAGTTAAACTTACCCTAGCATCAATTCCAGCTTCATAGAATGCTTTATCAGTGGGAATGACATCTGTATGCCGTAAAAGTGAGACAGATAACTTGGAGATGATGAGGGAAAATTTTTGTTGATCAACAGAGCAGAAGGCAGCATGTGTTGCACTGTAGTGTGCTGCAAGTAGGTAACCTTCAAACTCTACTCTCATTTCACCCTCCAAGCCATCATCCTTGTGCATTGCTTCAGTCTGCAAATTTTCATTATTTTCATCATTAGCGGGAAACTTATTAAAATGTTTATTCAAAAGTCATCTCACTTTTTTATTCACTGTGCAAAAATATCCACATTACTATAATAAAAGCCTAGACGTGTTTGTGTATAATGCTGACGTCATAAATGGCACTTTTTAATGCATTTTTAACCAACTTCCCAATTAGGTGGAAGGTTGAAAATTTTCAGGAATGTTTGATTCAGATATAAAAATTAAATGACAAAAAAATGAAAAAAGACCCGGGTTTGACTCCAAGGGGGCGATTTCCATTTCCCATAAGATAACACGTCGTCGACGTTCTCTTGGAGGACGTCCGTTGGGGCTGGTCGATACTAGCTTGGCTAGCCCGGAACCAACTAAGAAAAACACCCGAGTTCAGAAACAGGAAAGATTATCTGCTACGGTAGTTCAGTGGTAGAATATCCGCCTGGCAAGTGGAAGACCTGGGTTCGATTCCCGGTCATAGCAGAATTTTTTCTGTTTCAAAGTTATTCCCATATAGATGTAGAGTAAGAGAGAGGGAGATGTGGGGAGGGACACAGAAAGGAAGGGGTATAGAATGGAAGGTACATAGAGAGTAAGGGAGGTATAGAATTAGAAAAGGACAGGAGGAAAGAGATAAAGAGGGAGAGCTATGGATTTGGACAGGAGGGAATGAGAGGGGAGAGGTGGGAGAAAAGAGAGGCAGAGAGAGGAAGGGAGAGTGAGGGGGAAGGAAAGAGAGGAAGGGAGGGAGGGAGAGAGAGATGGTGAGAGGGAGGGAGAGAATATTATTATTTATTTATTATTATTACTTCATTTTTGACAGAGGGTTCATCGTTTAAGAAAACAAGAATGAGAAAGAATTTCTCCCGAATCTCTATTAACATGATGGATTTGACACTTTCTATGTAAAACACATAGGGAAAAAACATTCTTGGAATTGAACCCGGGACTTCAATTTTCGCCAAATAAAATATAGCCCAGAGGTGGGCCCTGGCAGAACGAGCCTCATACCAAGAAGTTTCATGAAAATCAGTCCATTGGTGCAAAAGTTGTTAGTAGGGGACACACACACAGACAGGACCCTTTCATAAGGCTGTTTCCATTGGAAACCAGCCTAAAAATGCATCAAGACAGTCAACATATATGTGTTGATGTAAAATAGTTTTATGCTACATTTATTGAAATGCAGAATGCATCTAAGATACTGGTCTAAATTGAGCTGTAATGGTCATATTATATATTATTTTCACTTTGGATAAAGGTCATGAAAAATTGATGTATATAAAACAGAATTTTTTTCTTATAAAACTAATGCCCATTAAAATTATGGGTGGGAATGAATGAAGTGTTGAGTTAAAATTAAAATAGTTCAAGATGTAGACTTTAGCTGAGAGTGATTTCAAAATATCAATATAAACAAGCTCATTGTCAACATTTAATGTATTTATTAAATAAATTTTAATTATATTGTTATTTAAATCAATGGGTAAAGTTACATAATCTCCAGGCCTTTTGCTTAAGATAGCTTGACACAAAGTATTGCTAAAAAAACACTATCAATAACTTAAATGTTGTATATAAATAAAATAATAATGAAATTGTATGAATTGATTTAAAATACATACCAATTGAAAAAGGCAATCTCTCAGCTCTGCCAATGTAGAATAAGTTTTTGAATTAGGTGAACTGTGTAGAGCAAAAACTCCCATGGAAATTTTCCTGTATAAGTTGTAGTTTTGAGGAATAGCTAGAATACCATTTACTTTGTAGAGATGTAGAGCATCCACCACCTTACCATCCTGAAAAATAATAGTTTTGTTACAAATGACAGCTAATTGCTGTATTCATTACTAGTTTTATTGCTAATAGCATTACATACATAATTTTGTATGACTGTATGCATGCGTATGAAGGCTCTGAATATATTTTATGGGTATATAGTCAATTGTTTCAGCTGTTACTTGGTAGAAATTCATTATTAAGAATTAAAAACTCCTGATGATGATGCAAAGCATCGAAATCTAGATAGTCTCTTAATAAAAGAATTGTAGAAATTTACAAAGTTATTTTAATTCTAAATATTTTATGGGCAGTGCAGCATAATTTTTAATTGCATTTTAAAATTACTTAGAATAATTGTACAAATATGGGACTTGAAAAAACAAAACTAAAAGAATGAAAATTCATTTTTCTGTCAATTACACATCCACTCAGTCCACAAATTCGTTTTTCAGGGTAAAAATCTGTTATCTCCAAAGGCAACTGCATTGCTGCTCATTTGAGCATTGAGTACTTCGCATAGAGGTTTATCTCCTCTCCATCACAGTGCTGTCAGTCTCCCTACCATTAAATTTTTGTACTAAGCACACAATGATTGATAATATTACACTGTAATTAAACTGTCATTGTTATCTAATGCCATTGTTGTTGAAAAACTGTTTGCATGTTACACTGATTTACATTGTATCGGTAGACTAGAGATAGTCTTCACACATGGGAGCTACCTCACAAATATTTCCTTTGCTGTTCAATCCAACAGGAAAATAAAACATGCTGTTTATCATGATGTTTTATAATATATTGGCACCAGAGGTGACATATTCTTGTATTATTGTGATTAACTTATACCAATTAAAAATTTCACTGCTTTCATCTCTAATTTTACCATCAACTTTATAAAGCTAACACAAAGCAAATATATGAGATTAAGGAAAGAAGCATTATAACAACAAATTAATTGTAAGCATAGCTGTAATAGACATGCTAGTTTTATATAATTACTTCAAAAGAGCACATATATTTCTCATGATTCCTTTACTGACCTTAAGTTTATTTAAAAGTAAGCAAAGAGTTTATTTTTCTAGGAAATTATAAATTTCTTTCTTTAAACTTCTATCAGTAACTGTTAAAAAATAAACTTGCACTTTAATAATAAAATGCTTTTTTGATTAAAAAAATCAATTGAGCTGTAATTATTTTTTCTGTAGACACCCACCTTTATAAGATCAACAGCATACATGGCAACATACTTGTGGAGCAAATTACTCCTTTCACCACCATGAGATTTGGCCTTTTCAAGACATGCTCCCCATCGACATTGTTCAGCCAAAAGATCAAGGGCTGCCACAATGTCAACTTCTGCCAGTTGATCCACATGCCCTCCTCTTTTTAAGCTTTCTTTGTGACGAATGTTAACAAATTCTTCCAAACTAAACCATGATGAATCCCACAATTAATTATCAATAAGACATACATATGGAAATTTTAAATGTTTTATACACACTGTGATACGGAAATACCTCCAAAAATTTTGGAAACTTGTTGAGAGGTTCAAAATAAAGTGAAAAGTTCATATGAACATATATCGATAAACGCACCACTTTTGAGATACAGCTCAATTTGTTCCAGGCCACTGGGTGGAAGTTGGGATCACTGAAGGAATAAAAGGAGCAGCAATGCAGTAGGTCACTTTATTAATGTTCTGAACAAACCTGTGAAGTATTTAGAAGTTTACAATAAATGTTCAAAGAGACCTCCTTCCGAGCATATGCTGGAGCACCATCGTGCATAAACCACATTGCGGTTCTCAGGATAAGTGGAACGTCCTCTAGGAGAGCTGACAATGTATCCTGTAGAAACTCATGGTAACTTTGTCCAGTAAGACGTATAGGCAACTGATACAGACCAATTAACTGCTTGCTGACAACTCCTATCCATACGTTGACTGAAAAGTGCTGCTGATGGTGGGAGTGTCATACTGTGTGGGGATTCTCATCATTCCATACGTGAGCATTATGGATGTTGAAGACGCCATCCCTTATAAAAGTTGCTTCATCTGTGAATGGCACTCTCGATGGAAAATCTGGATGTCATGCTCTGTTGAAGTAACCACTGACAAAAAGGTTTACGTGGTTGAAGATCAGCTTCGAGCAAACTGTGAACTCATAAAAAGTGGTATGGGTAGAGCTGTTGCTCATGAAGAATTGACCAGATCGTGAAGTATGATATGTCAACAGTGGCTGCTATTCATCTGATGCTGGTCTCAGGGTCATCTTCAATCCTGTTCAAAACTTGCTCCTTCATTTCGGGAGCATGATTACTGGCATGCCCCTTGTTGACATTTCTCAGAGCTAGTGAACTCATCTCTCACAATTGATAATACACAGACAAAAACGTTTTGTCCATAGGCATACGGTGATTTGGAAATTTCTCACAATATTGATGCACAGCGGCTGATGCATTTCCTTGCATTTTGCTGTACACAAGGTGCATGTCTACATACTCTGCAAATGAATAATCCATGATGATGAAATTACCCTAATCTTTAAGAGTTCACAATGGTATGACCACTGCACTCAGCATGCTTCCTTGCCTTGCTTGCATCACTGACAACTGAGTGCAGGTCATTGCATGAGACCTCCTGGCTGCTAACATGAATGACTAATGTGCTATGTGCATACCAAGGTCATCAAAACGAGGCTGTGCACAGTGGTGAATGCTAGAACATTTGAGAGGTTTGTTTGGTGCATTAATAAAATGAGCTGTATCTTGAAAGCAATGCATTTATCGATATATATTCATATGAATTTTCTCTTTATTTTGAACCCCCCAACAAGCTCCTGAAATTTTTGGAGGTATTTCCATATCACCCAACAAGCTCCTGAAATTTTCAGAGGTATTTCCACATCACCCTGTATATGTTTTTCCATGGTAGAAATTATCATTTAAGATTTAGATATTTTAAGGGAACAAAATCTAAACATGATTTTTTCTAGCTGAGAATATTTTACAAAAAGACTTCTAAAAGATTAATGTTAGAAATAGATTTTTGAATGTAACAAATACCTTTGGTAAATTATAACAGGTGAGAAAAGAATTGCAGAGAAAATTACATAAGGTGCTTTTTCTTGTTTTAGGACTATGACATCATCAAAAGATTACATATTTGGTTGAGATCGACGGCCTCAGACTATAGTCTACAAATCCCCTATAAAAGGATTATATCAATGTTATGTAATAATATTTTTCCCATTTAAAAGCAGTGGACTACTTGCTATGAGAGTTTTATTTCCCATTGCTAAAAATCAGAAAATTTTCCCTCTTTTTTGGATAAAAAAGATTTTTTGCTCTCATTTAATGCAGATTTGATTTGTTTAAAAAATATACCTTTCTTGCAGCTACAGAACTGTTCATGTCCCAAACTCCTATCTTAATTTTAATTAATTTAAAAATGCAAATTTATAATACCCTGTGCCAGTAACATGCTTTTCTTATGGAGGTAGAAATGAAACTAAGGTGTTGGAAAAAGACACTGATTACTCCCCAGCAGCTGATCCTAGATGCAAAAAATTTATACCATATCTAGCCTTCAGACTAATCTACCCTGAAAATTATGTTTCTCCAAGTTGCAGTATTCTAGAGATATTGCACAAACAGATGAATGGATGGACAGACAAACTGAATACATAAATGATTTTTTGAAGCACTAAAAATAGACCAATGGAAGAGTAAATTTAAATGAAAAATTCTTTGACCTTGGGTCCAATTCAGCAGCTACCCTTCTGGCTTTTGTCCATTCTCTGGCTTCTACCAAAACCTCCACTGCCTCTTGGACCATTTCTGCATTCAAGAACATCTGAGCTGCTAAAGAAGATTGACCTCTCAAAGCAAGCCTCTGACCCACAGCTCTTGCAGCCTCCATTGAAGCTTCTCCTCCAAGAGGTAATCTTGTGACTAACTTTTCAGCCGCACTCAGGGCTTTCATTGCCAATTTCTCATCCATATCTTCATCACATGCCTTCAAAATATCGAAACAAATTTGAAACAGAGTCAAACTCTGATTAAATGCTCCATATACATGCCACCCTTACTTAGCAACAATGAAAGTCCATGAAAAAATCTTCCATATACAAATTTCAACAGGACTAACTCAAAATAACATAAACCTCAATATAATGAAAAATGTTCTGTTCTCTAAGTTCTTTTTATAACCATTGTGGGTGTAGTTTTGTCAAATTTTGAATTCTCATTTATCTTAAATCAAATAGATAACCTAGTACTAAATACATGATTAAGTAAAGGATTCAATGAAAGTGTCCAATCATTTTTGTTTCGTCTAAGGTATTAAAAAATATAAAGCAATGATATAAACAGGGTATTAAAGATTCCTAGAAATCAGTGTTATAACAAGGAAATTTGGTGCCTATGACAAAACCATACAATGCCACCCCAACCCTCATATTAAATATCTACTTTATATGTGTCTTTTGTGTTTGGTGCTCCTTAAGCTTTGGCACCCAAGGTGAACGTTCCATTTGCCCACCCCTTGCTACGCTGCTGCTAATGATAATAAAAAATAAAATTTTACATCATAGCGGTAGATCATCAGAACTTTGGAAGGTAATATAATATCTCCTTACCTTAATGTAACACTGGAAGGCACGTGATAACTCGCCTCCTCTCTCCCATTCCACACCCTTTTCATACATAGCACCAGCACCTCCTATTGGCATCCCCCTTCCATAGCTTTTACTCACTTTACTACCAACCACCTTGATAGGCTCACTCTCTTGCCTCTCAAATTTGGCCCTAACCATTTCCAACTTGGATGGCAGATATTCCCGGCACACCCTTAATGCATCTGCCCACATACTGGCTTCCTGAAATATCATTAATATTCATTAATTATACATATTCCATGTAAAGTTTTATCAAAATTCAAACAACTGAGCATCAAAAGCCGTCATCGCATTTTGCATAATCAATATATGCATTTTTAATAGATTCCATGGATGAGGTTTTAACATGCATATAAACATTACAATGGCTATAGCAATAACTACAATAGCCAAGTAATACTAATAGGAACTTCTTTTAATGGCTAATGAAAAATAATGCAAATTGCTAACTATTCTTAATGATACATATGCATAGCCCTGAGAAACGAAAAAAATATCCAATAGCATTTAGAAATGAAAGAACAGGTAACAATGGTAACAAAACACAGGTACTGCTAAATTCAGTATTCTAGCTTTATTATTTATTCATTAATATTCATCATAGGTCAAATATTCACTTTACAAAAAATATAGTACTATCATTTGAACGCGATGGCAATGAGAGACATGCTCCCATTTATGGGTGACTACGAGACAACCCTAACCACAAATTTTTTTTGGACTCGCATTTAAGCCGAGGTGTGATTTTTTCATGACAGAATTTGACAAAAAACATCGGCTTGTATTTGGACAGATACGGTATAAACTGAATTTGAAAAAAATCATTCAGAGGGTATAAATCTGGTAAAAATCAACTAAAACCTAAAAAATTCATCCCTACCTATAAGTTAGCAAATTCCACAAATCTTGTTTTGTACAAATATCCAAACATGTAATTCTTTCATATATGATGTGTGAAGTAATTCAGATCCAGCCAAATAGAGAAGTGAATACCTGATAATGATCTAAAAGTGCATCTGGACGTCCAGCACGCAAAAATAGGCTTTCTGCATGTGCATAGTTGCCATCTGTAAATGCAACTCCACCTTCTGCAATAAGTACTTCCTCAAGTAGAGGTGTCACATTGCCGCTTGCATTTCCCATTCTCAGCTGTTCATCTCCACCATGCTGCTCTGCAACACGTTTTGCATTTTCCCAATCACGTCCATGCAAGTACCTATTGAAAATGAAATACTAAATTTATCAGCTCATAAGGAACATTTATATGTATACATAAAGTATTATGGAGATATTGGATATATAAAATTTTACATTCATGGGTTTAACCCACTGATTGAAAGGATTATATACAGTGAATATAAAATAAGAATCCTGAAAAAAAACATTGCTGATCAAGACCACAAAGAAACAAAACCATGAATCTGAATATACGAATGTTGATGCTTTACTGTACAAAACTGCACATAAGCAACAGCTGATACTGCTATTCGGTTAAAAGTTTTAATTTAGGCTAAAGGATAGTATTGGTTAAATTACTGCATATGTAAAGGTATTAGTTTCATTTGCATCTCTAATAGCCAAGTTCAAAAATAGATATGCTCTCTAAAATGTAAAGTGACCCGACATCCTCTTTTCAAGAGAACAGTCCTCTTTGAAAATAATGTCTTTTTCTGTCTTCTTTTCATGCATTTTTTTTACTTCTGACAACAATGAAGCATTTAAGTATTAAACAAACAAAACAAAGACGTACAACTGTCAGTATGGGGTGAAATTCACAAAAGGAAACTGGTACTGTTCGAATTACTATTGTTCTGATGTATTTGGTGATTCTACCATCTCAGGAAAGAATACCACCCAAGTAAGAGAACTGTTTCCCTGTTCCCCATCCACTTTTACATTTACCTATAATCAAGGCTGTGCTTACCACAGGTACAATGTGTGCACTGCAGCTTCTAGGGAGAAACAGAGAGCAATGAGAACAACAACATAAAAGGAGTGCAGCAAACCAAATCAAACTGCTGAACTGCCCTAATTTACTGAACCACAAACCGAGCCAGAAATTTTACAAAAATGGCTTGGTCTGGTTCAAGAAATTAATTTAGAAATTCTACCAAACTTTTTCAAAAATTTTTAATGGCGTATATGTAAGGTGAATCATCTTTCCAAGAGTGGTCTTTTTGAAGATTTTGTCCTCTTTTGAGATTTTGAAAATCTGGTCTCCTTACTAAAATGATATTTTTTCCTAAATAGCTCACAAGTGCTAGAAGAAATATCTGTAAAACAGGACTTTTTAATTCTTTATTTTATAATAAATAAAGGCAAGTTTGCTTAAAAATGGTCCTGTCAATTTCTCAAGAATAAAATATGCATGCATATTAATCATAAAAAATAACAAATCATTTTTACGCACATAAGCACAGCTTCTCGAGGTTTCTCTGCTTTAATGAAATGCTCTTCTGCCTCCTTAAATTTCCCTTCATCCTCCATTGCCATTGCACATTTAAAGTGAACTTCTGCCTCTTTTTCCTTCATGGCTATCCTTGCCAAGTCAAATGCAAAGTCAAACTGCAAGAATAAAATTAATATATTATTTTCGGTAATAACTAAAAAAATATTAAAATAACTGAATAAAAATGAATTATAATGATTACTAATATATGACATGATGAGTTTACATAATTATATAGGGTGTCCCATGGATAATGTGTAAAAGTTTTGTTAAATTTACACATCAAGAGGGGATCATAGGTCAATGAAACTTGACACACCCCTTGCCCCGGGTTCTAAGATTTGGGCAAGGGGAATGCCAAGTTGGTGTGTTACTGATTTTACCTTATTTGGGGGATGAAATCAATTGTTGTCATGGAGGATTATGGGCCTCCCATGTTAATTTTGGGAAAAAAGTATTTTTGGAATTTGCGAGAGAAAAGTTGAGGTCAGGGGTTTTCGACCTTGCTAATTTAAAAAATGAACTCAGTTTTAACCCCTACCCCACCCCTAAGGCAGGGGTAACTAATCCTAAGAGAAAAAATAAAACAATGTTCATATAAAAATTTTCCTGGGAGTTTTCGACCCTGCTGATTACAAAAATTACATCAGTTTTAACCCCCGACCCACCCCTAAGGCAGGGACTTTTTTTATATATATTGTACATTTTCTTCTCTCGCAAATTCCACAAATATTTATTTCCCCAGAATTAACATGGGAGACCCATAAGCCTCCATGACAAAAATTGATTTCACCCCCAAAATGGGGTAAAATGAGTAACACACCAACATGGCATTCCTCTTGCCCAAATCTTAGAACCCGGGGTAAGGGGTGTGTCAAGTTTCATTGACCTATGATCACCTCTCGATATGTAAATTTAACAAAACTTTTATCCGTGGGACACCCTGTATATTGCTCATGAGCACTAGATTTTAATAATTTCTATTTTAAAGTTTTTTAAAAAATTTAGCATCCATTTTTAATATATTTTGGATAATGTCATAATCATCTCCAATGCCTTTGTTGTTTTCCAAATTTGGTTAATATTTCCCCATGAATTCAGAAATTAATGTAAAAATAAACTCAAGTAAAAACAAGAGTGAAAATCAATGCATTATAAAACGTTAATCATCACATTCTCAATAATTTATTTCCTTCAATTTTGGACAAGTTGTATTTTGTAGAGAACAAATTTCATGAAAGTCATAGGAAACAAAGTTGCTGATACCTACACAATACTCTGAAAGGAATAGATAAATGCATCTCTAGTATACATAAACTCTCAGGTGAAATCCACCATGAGGAACATTTGGTTTAATAAAACAGGCTGCTTGTCATGTTTGTAGAGCTCAAACTGCTTATAGAGCAGATTTAGATCATTTACCCAAATTATCTATACCTTAATATGTTTATCATATAGAACCCAAACTGATTTTCAGCAGAGAAGTCTTGCCTGATAGTTCTCACAAGCATATTCAATGGATGACTCCAGCAGATCAAGCCTAACTAGAAGGCGTGCAGCAGCCTCTCCACCAAGTTTATTGGCCCAAAGATAAGCAACCATCTGAGCAGCATCAGCTGACCCATGGTTCTTAGCCACCTGCATTAAAAAAAAGAGTACTAATAGTAATTTGGAAAACATTTATAGAAAAAAGATTGTTTTAAACATTAATCTCTCATACCCGAAAAGCTTCCTCCCACATATCAGCTGTTCTGTACATTTTGACAGCAGCTTTCCAATCTTTAGTTTGCAAGTAGTGATGTTCAGCTGATGTGAATAAACCTTCTGATTCTAACTCCTGCCCTAAATGGGTGTGTGTTGTAGTTACCAAGTCAGGATGGTACTGGGAAACTAGTCTCATCATCTGACAAAAGCAAGAAATTATTATATTGCAGGAAAGTATGTTACTATTTTGACCAATAAGTTTATTTTATAACCTTTTGTGAGATAAAAAATTATTTAAATAATTTTGATAATACAGAACAGCCATGTTGCTCATGCAATCTTTGTACAATTCTTTTTAATATTCTTTTAACTTAAAACTCAAAAATATTACCGTCATCCATGAGAAGGAAATAAGAAATTCTTTATCTTAATTAATTTTTTGTGTTTTTAATTCAATTTTAATAATAGACTTTTTATCTTTAAAAAATGAAAAACATGGAATTAAGTATGCTTTTCCTGTTTTATAAAATTCAATATGCATGAAAATATACCGTAAATACCAATCACCAACAACACACTCCTTTCCTTTTGTTCTCAAAACCAACCATCAACCTATTCCATCAGTCACAACACATCTCTGGCACCTATATAAATTCTGCTTTCAGTCAACATTCATTGCCTAATTTTCCTACTAAGGATGGCATCATTGATGTCAAAATGTACATTTAGGGTTATAAATAAATACTGGTGTAGTTGTCTGATTTTCTGTGTGTGTGTGTTTGTGCATGCTCATGAGTCCCTGCAAACTTGCATGCATAATACTTCGGCCCCTGGAGAGAATTAGTTTTCCATAAACCAGGTAGGTGTGTTTGTGTGTGTATGGGTCAGGAGCAAATCCTCCATGGAAGGGAAGCAATGCTTCCAAATTATAAATTAAAATAACAATAACAGTAATAACAATAAAAATTACTCATTTACAAGCACAATTTTAGAAGCACAACTGTGAAACATTTTAAAAATCCCCCTTGACAGCTGGTGCCACACAATGGCTGAAAATAACACTTCTAGCATACTAGGAAGCAAGAATATTATTGCATACACGTGGATGAGCCATTCACTGTAGTACATGATTGGATAGGTGTTTACTCGAATTATTTTACTGTTTCAATAAGTCACAATTCTGATGCTTCACATGAACCTTCATGCTTATAGAAGTGTTTGTGTAATAGTAGTGCATTAACAGATATTATTTCCAAAAATTTTGGCTCAGGAGGAATTTCGCGGTTTTTCTCACTGTAATAAAGTACGAAGTGGAAGCAATTTGAAAATTGCAAACATGAGTGAACCAAGTGCCTCAAATGCTTCTGTTATGCTTTCAAGCGGCTCTGGTGAGGTTTCATGTTGTGCAGTGTGTAATTTATAAACAAAAAGTTTTTCATCGAACAATTTTCAGTCAAAGAGTGAAATTATCCAAACAGGTATGCCAAACCTCTCCTAAATTTAAATATAAAAATTAAATCACGCATAAGACATTTTAAGGTAGATATTTATAACAGTGTTGAATGGTTGACTGGATGTGAGAGCAAAGCAAAATTATTTTGTTGGCCATGCTTACTTTTTTCGAAAGAAAAAAATGTTTGGACTAAAATGGGATTTCTGATTTAAATAATAAAGAGACATTCGATAAGTAAAGAACATTTACAGGCAATTCTTCAAGAAAAAAAAATTGGAAGAACTTGAATAGAACATGTTTTAGATAAGCAGTTGGAAATTACTCATCGCCAGCATAACAAAGCAGTATAGAAAAATCTGGAAATGTTAAAAAGACTTATTGATATTGTTTGTTTTTCGGGAGAGCATGAACTTGGCTTTCGTGGTCATGATGAATCCAGTGACTCTGTACATAAGGTAATTATGTTGGCTTGGTCAAATTAGTTGCTAAATACCACAAAACTTTGGGAAACCATTTGGAATATTCCAGTGTTTCATGGCATGTCCAGTGCAATACAGAATGATTTAATTTCTTGTATTGCCCAAGTCGCACTGCAAAAAATTAAGCAAGAAATAAGGGAAATGCCTTTTATTGCCATTATTCTAGATGAAACTATTGGCATCCGAAATATAAGTCAATTATCTATTGTAGTGAAGTATGTAACTCCAGATGGAAAAGTTCAAGAAAGATTTCTGGGGTTCCAGAATGTAACAACTGAAAGAACACCAGATGCATTGTACAAAATCGTGTGATTGTGGGTCTAAGCTCATTGCTCAAAGCTACAATGGAGCTGCAGTAATGGCAGGTGAATTAGGTGGCCTGCAAACAAAAGTTAGACAAAGTTTTCCAAATGCCTCTTTTGTTCATTGTTTTGCACATAGATTACATTTAGTTTTGCCTCAATCTGTGTCATGCATTAAAGAGTGCAAACATTTTTTCCCGAGTCTTAGTGGATTGACTTCATTTTTTCCAACATCTTCAAAGCAAATGCAAGCGTTAGATTTAGAAGTGAAGAAAAGCTTACCAAAAGTAGCACCTACTAGATGGCAATATCATCAAAGACTTGTATCTACTGTTTTTGAGTTTCAACAGCAATTCAACCTATTTGAGCATATTTTGGACCTTAATGATGACTGGGATTCACTATTTACAGGGTTACTTAGATCTGTTAAAGAGATACTTTACTTTCAATTTTCTTTTAATATGTCTTTCTGAAATATTTCCATTATCTGATAAAGTATTTGCTATGTTGCAAGCTAAATATAATGATATAGGTTCATGTATTAAAAATATCAATGTATTTTCAAATGGGATAAATAGAAAAGAGATGATTTTGAAGTTGTTTGGAAAAAGACGATGAATCTCGCTGAAGATTTACAACCACAAAGGAAAAGGATACGAATAGACAATGTATGTGTGTGTATTTTTGGCTAATCAACTTCCTGGATTATTATAGCAATAACTCTTTCCACACTGAACACAATCACAAGGGAGGAGGGAAACCCAGTGCTGGCATTAGCCTACTCTTAATGAAGAGCACCAAGGGGGCCAATGGTTTAAGGATGGAATGTTGAATTTGTGCAGTCTCCTCAAACCACACAAACAGGGGACCGGACGACCTTGGAAAAAATCCTACTTGGGCAGGATTTGTGCCCATTGCCTTTTTGAGCAGCAGGTGAGTAGCAGCCAGCATTCTAACCATTACACCACCGGCATGAATAGACAATGTGGGTGACATAAAAACTTCATACTGAAGAATTTTTATAGAGGTTATAGACAACATTCTTCAACAGTTAAATTTCAGATTCAACAACATTGGCAATTTAAAATTCATTGAATTAACCAATTTTAAAGATTTTTCCAATAAGATTTTTCCTCAAGATGCGTTTGACTTCCTCAAGAACAGTTACAGAAATTATTTTGACATACAAGCTGCTTTGCATTCTTAACTTTTGGTTATATATCAAATAGATGATATTGATAAAAACAGCATTAGCAATTTATATCATTTCATTAAAAAAAACAGTTTAGACAAAGCTTACTCTCAAGTGGCAAAATTATGTGAATTAGTATTGACATTGACAATACCTATGATCAGAGCCTCAACTGAACAGAGTTTTTCAGCTCACAAACATATCAAAACATTCATGAGGAATTCCACAAATCAAGAAAGATTCTAAATTATCAATTCTATCAATCGAAAAAGTCCTTATCAAAGAACTTTCACAAAAATCTGTGTTCTATGATGACGTCATTGCAGAATTAGCAAAGAAGGAAAGAAGAATTCCTCTGCATTTCAAATAACAAGGTAAGATCTGATTTTCATAATTAATTGCTTCCATATAAAAAAATCTCAGGATTCGCCACTGGAGTGTGTACTATTACCAGTATTTACTTATTCATTTTTTTTTGTATAAGGCGTTACAATTTTTCATTTAACTTCACACCAAAGGCAGCTTGCATATTTATTTTTATATACCTTTAGTTGTCATACATTCCATTAAAATATTCTAACATATACTTTTCTGGCAATCTCTGAAACAATGCCAGAATTTGAAGGAGAGCATATACTCTTGTATGAATCTCATGCTGTTACCCAACTTCATCACATAGTTTGATATTTTATTTCGAGATAGATCCTTAAGTTCTCTTGTACTCCACTGATGCATATTTTTGAAACACGTTATATAATTTGCTACATGTTATCTGATAATATCTACATTATAATTTCCTTGTATTCACTTGTACGGTGATGGTTATCACGTGGATGAAGGGGTTGGCTCCATCCATTCACAATGTCACTAGACTGCCACTGATGGGTCCTAAGCGCAGATGAACTACTTTTTTGAATATGTAACACTGCCTCCTTCCCCTTGGAACATGGCTAAAGCTATGTAATGAGCTCATCTCTATAATGACAACATTGTTTAAAACCGAATTGAGAGAGATACTACCTTGTGTAGTACGAGACTTAAGATGTAAGTTTTTTAATTATTTAATATATTATAACAATATGTGATATTTGCACAATATGATGCATCATTTTCACCATTAAATGACAAATACGTGACTGAGACAAAATGCTAGAAACCTACGCATAGGTACATAAAAAATCACAGAATATGAGGTCAAAAAACTCACTGTCTTATACACAGGTGTGTCATATATGCGGGTATTTATGATAATCTTTCTTATGCTTCAATTGTTTGATTTAGTAATAGCCTTATGCCAGTACCTTCCTACCCTTCCATCGACAGTGGCTACTTTAGAAACTTCACCATAAAGATGTCTACTTATGAGAAAGAAGGTAATCATGACTTCGAAAGCACAGAAAAGTTGTTCTTTATCTAACATAAATAACATAGTTTGTATTTATTGTGACAACTGGACTGCATATTTTCAGAGCTTCTTATAATAATTTATTAAAATAAAAGCCAAGATCTTTCTGTCTGGCCATAATGCACAACAGTTGAGAACCATCAGTGGTATTAGATCCAGGGGCATGTTGGTAAATTTCACTTGAATTATACTTTTAGGATTTACTTGGCATTTTTGCTTGAGGTCTACAGTAACATCATGGGTTCGATTCCAACAGCATTTCATTTCGCCATTTGATTAGAGGAGTCAAATATTTTATATTTGCATTTGGAAATTATTGGTAATCATTGTACAAAATTCGGACTTGAACCCAAATAGTGCCTTAAGCAGGGGTGGGTAATCTATTCCACAAGGTGGTCCACAATGATGGTTGCGAATACTTTAGTGGGCCACAGTGGAAGTTGCCTATGCTTCAGTGGGTCGAATTAGAGTTTAAATCGGAAGTTAATTAGAGATTCTGAGGTATAATATTAAGTGAATAAGAAATCTAAATAATGATTTTAAGGTTAAAATTTTGAAATTATAAATTTTGTTATAATAATTTTAAGAAAAATATATATAAATTAGTGCGTTAAATTTTATGGAATACTACATATTTCATCATAGCTTCACAGGTCACATAAAATGCTCTCAGGAGCCTCATATGGCCATCAGACTGTAGGTTGCCCATGCCTGGCCTAAAGGAATGGAAATTAATTTTCTCGCTGTAGATTTTCAAATACATGTCAAATCAGTATACTAATTTATTTTGAACCCAAAAATTTGTTATTTTTTTGGAGATTTAAACCTTTGATTTATTGAATACTAGATATATTTCCTCAAATCCTACTGACTGTTTGCATCATTTCATCCACCCAAACGCTTAACATGTTCTCCGTTTTCTCCATAATACTACTTTGACTGCGTGTTGTGTAGCAGTGAGATTGGTGGAATGGTGCACAGAAGTCTTCACTTTGTCCACTTGTTTTTAAATGGTCACTAAGGTTGATTGTGCCATACCTAATGAAAATGCTACTTCACTTTTTCTCTCTCCCAACTCTACCCTTTTAATGACTTGAATCTTAATTTCCAAAGAAATGTATTTTTGCTGCATTTTTTGACTAATAAATCCACTACTACATGAAGAATGTTTGGCGGACATACTATGGTATTAATCAGCATTATGCCCAGCAAAAAATGTCAAATAACATACAAATATTCACTATGAAAATGTGATGCTTTCTAACCTCTCACGCTTAACAACTGGCTGCTTTGAGTTAAAGATTCAGACCAACTTATTCTCATAAATAGATCAGGGTCGATAATGTAGTAGCATTGTAATTTATTTGCAACATAGGGAATTTATGATACTATGTTAGTGAAGCCTCTAAATGTAAGCAGTGCTAGTATCAATTTCTAACTTGGCCACCTGAACCGTATAACATGTGAAAACTACCTTACAACATTTCCGAATTTTCGGTATTTTCATTGCGGGATTGCCAACTTCGTTATAAAGGAGCTTCGTTAAGTGAGGCATTGCTGTATACTAGAATTGACCTCCTATCTCCTGTTAGACATTTCTTAGGCTATATGACTGTAAAACATGAATCATTTGCATTTTTAAATTACTTAAAAGCAAAACATGAACATGGGATTTAGATGGCTCTTAGATTGTGCGTGTTTTTTCCATTCATTCCGTTTTTTCTAATGCGATTTTTACATAGGATTTTATATATATCACACTTATATCTACATTTTTTAGAAAAGAGGGAGGGAGAATAGCAGAAAAAGAAGAAGGATGAGAGAGAGGGAGTAAGAAATGGTAGTGTCTTAATATTAATTTAATACTTAATTCATTTATACCAGCCACTTTTGAAGGAAAATTACACTAGTCTGAAATATATTTGGTAAGTATCATAGTTATCCATTCATTTAAATTCTTATCAGAACAACAGTTTTTATAAACTTCATCAGGTTAGTTGAAATTATCATGCAGGTAACTAGATAGACATCACTGTTTTACACAAACACAAAATTTTATCCGTTTCTAAAACATATTTTCATTGCATGAATTGCCTCCAATCAAAATAAAAGATATGTTGCTAGGTTTTCAGTTAATGAACCCAAGATTTGTGACAAAACTGCCAATAATTAGTGAATCACTTGCCTGATCATATTTCTTTGATTTCTTATACATGGCTATTGCCAGGTCCACTTCATGAATGGCAATATATAGCCTTTCTGCTTCTTGCAATCTTCCATCTTCTTCTAATTCCTGAGCTCTTCCTACAAACATTTCCTTCACTTCATCTGGATCTAATCTTTCTTTTGCTAATCTTTCTGCTTTCTCCCACTGACCTGAATTTTAAATAACTCATATACATAAAATCTTATATCAATATAGAGTGGCACATTTTCTTTCACTATTATGAACAAAATGTATAAAGCACACATGCATGAAAATATTATTACAGCTTCTCATAAACTATTAAATTACAAAAACAACACACAAGGTTGTTTTTATTGACATACCAGCCTCGATATGCATCTCAACTGCTTCCTTATACATCTTTGCTCTCAGAAATAGTTCTTCAGATGTATCATAATCTTTGACAGTAATGAAATACTTTGCAATGGTTTCAAAATACTTCAACACACTCTCTCTATTGTCTATGACCTAAACAAAAATTTTAACATTTTAATGATTTAATAGAAAACAACATACTCCAGAAACAATGAGACCATCTGATCATTAATTCCAGATGTTACCTAAAGATTTTATTGATTTGGTAATCAATTTAAAAATAAATTAATTTCCATCAATTCAAACATTCTTCTGTATGAATACTAAAACATTTTTTTATACTTCCCTTATTGAGAATAATTTGAAAACAGGAGAAAAATTCTTTCATACCTGAGAATCAAACCCAGGTTTTCCACTTGCTGAGTGGATATATGAACTATCGTAGCAGACTATTTCTCCTGTTTCAGAACATGGATGCTTTTCTTAGTTGGGGCAAGCCAAGCTAGCATTAATCACCCCCAATGGATATCCTCCAAGAGATATAATGAAGAAAATCCCCTCCCTCTCAAATGGTGAGATTACCTTAGTTATAAATTGATGGAATTAATTGATAATAAGATCGACAGTCTTAAATACATGTTCTGAAATGGGAAAATTAGACTGCTACTGTAGTACAGTGGTAGAATATCTGCCTGGCAAGTGAAAGACCCAGGTTTTATTCCTGGTCTTTGCAGAATTTTCTCCTGTTTTCAAATTATTCCAAACAGTCCAGCTTCTGCCTGTCTACATAGTGTGATCTCATGATCAATTTGTTTCATCAATTTACTTCATTTATTAAATAAATTTTTCAAAATTAAAAGTTAATGGCTCACCATGACTCTTTTTTGTGTCTTTGTAAAAGACAAGTTAGAAACTTTTCCAAAATTTTATACTCCTTAATCATTGAAGTAAATTTTTTTCCTTAATTTATAAAACAAATCCATTTATCATTTTTAAATGTAATAATGTGTTATTTTAACCAAATTTTGAATAAACACTGCAAATATTTCAAAAGGATGCAAAATGTCTTTTCAATGGGTTAAAATGTTTACAACTTTCATTTAAGGAAAATAGCATCACAAAACTGACCAGGATAATCTGTGCAGCTTTCTTCCATTGGCGAGAATTTACTGCAGTCTCTAAGGCTTTTAGAGTGCGGCCAGCTTCAATAAAATGTGCAAGTGCAGCATCTGGTCGTTCCTCTACCTCTACCAAGTGATCACCCCATTCTTCTTCAAGAGTAACGACCACTAAATAAACATTAAAATTTAAGAAATGAGAAAAAGAAAGCTATCTCACATGCCTTACATTCTTTATATCCTAAGATATGATTTAATAGTTACAGTGTCAATTTAAATATTGCTCCTTTTTTCACCTCATAAATACATTAGGGGGAAAAGATTTAATTCATAGAAATCTGGTACTTTACTAGGTTTTTAAAGAAAATTATGCAACAAATATACAGTTCCATTTAACTAAACTTTTCACTTAAGTTACATGAGAGACTACTTTGACCAATTAATGCTCTTTTCTTTTGCAATTTCAATAATATACTGAAGATATACTGTATAAACCTGAAAGACGACAACAATAAAAAACAAGGTCTATTCAGAAAAAACTTTGTAATACCAATTTTTAAAATAACATACTGTGGTAACTTTTTGTCATCCAATAACACTGCCAGCATTACAGTAATGCACATTTTTTCATTCCCTGAAGTTTTTATAATGATTTTTTTTGCACTTTTTTCTTAACTGTGTAATTGGATGGCATATCGAAATAAATAAGTGTCTCATCTGCATTAGCCATTTGGCTACATGCTTCTGGAAGGCAATAAGTTCATTTGCATAATCAGAAATAAAAGACATTGCATATTAAAGAAAGAATATAGGTCAACAACCAAAGTGGGAGTTATTATGGCCATATGGTAGGTTTTACAAAATAATGCTTCCTTTACATTAACCACTTCCCTGATGGTATTTTTACAATATAAGATAAAAAAGTTACATTTTTATTTTAATTTCGAACAAATCATAGAGACAATTAAAGAAATGCATTCATTTTTTTAAAAAGTCATATTACTAATTTTACTGAACTCCAAAATATGAAATATTATTGAAAAAGTCAAGGATTTGACAATTTTAATTTCAAATCTAATATAACAATTGGTAAGTATATAAGAAAGCAACAAAATTTTGTCTAATTTATATGTGCAAACACTTTATAAAACTATTGGATTGTCCTTCATGATCTATTTGGGGTACAAAAATCGAAATTAAATCACAAAAACAAAAATAGTATAAAAGAAAAATCACAAAAAACGATATAAAATCAACAAAAACGATATACAAGGTGTGATCAAAAAGTTTCCGGACTGGCCGCAAGATAACACTATTGTAGTTAGTACAGAACTCATCCGCTAGGTGGTGGTAGAGTAGAATCTGCTGAGTCATTTGCCGTTTATTTAAAAGTTCTAGCATGTATCATTGAGAAGTAATGCCGTGTGGAGTGTGATTGTGTGTTGTGTTCTTTGTGATTTCCTCTCCATCAGAAAATGGCAGACTTCAAAGAACAGTGCCTGTGCATCAGGTTCTGCTTCAAACTAGGTAAAACTGCTACAGAAACCGTCGAGATGTTAAAACTTGCTTTTGGAGAGGAAACAATGAGCAGAACTCAAGCATTTGATTGGCTTTCAAAGTTAAAAAATGGAGTGACATCTGTTGAGGATGCTGAATGTTCAGGACATCCATCTATGAGCAAAACGGATTGAAATGTGTCACAAATCAAGCAACTATCCACAAGTTGGCTAATAAGTTGGGAATCTAATTTGGATAATGCCAAAGCATTTTGACACAAGATCTGAACATGCGATGGCATCTACGGAAATATGGGTGGTAAAAACGACCCGAGAAGTGGCACACTGAAGATTGGTTTCTCCACCACGACAATGCTCCTGCTCAATCTACTTTGTCTGTGCAAGACTTTCTGGTCAAAAATGGCATGACTGTTGTCCCACATCCTCTTTACTCCCCAGATCTAGCACCCTGTGATTTTTTTTCCGAAACTCAAGTTAGCACTGAAGGGAAGGAAATTTGATGACATCAACTCGTTTCAAGAACAATCGAAGGTTATACTTGCTGAGTTCAAAACAAAGGACTTGAGCAAATGCTTCCAACAATGGTAGAATCTCTGGAATCACTGTATCAAGCCGCAATGGTACTACTTTGAGGGGGACAGCATGGAATAGCAGATAAATGCTGTTATCATAGAGAAATAAATATTGTCTGGAAACTTTATGATCACACCTCGTATAAGAATGAAATAATGAAAAAGAACAATGATAACAAACTGTTATGGAGCGCAAATGGAAGGACAAATGCTAAACATATTCACTTGAAAGCTCAATGAATAACTGCTGTGAAAAGGTCTTTGAAAAACTGATCCCAAAAGGGTGCATCCTTATCCCTGGAGGTGAAGGATCGAGGAAAGAAAAAAAATCTGGAAAACCCACTGAAAGTGAATAACCTAGCAGTTAATGGATTCATTGCTAGAGTAAAGGATATCTGAAGTTGAAACCAAAGCATCTGGGCTGTAAAGAGAAACATTGGGCTTGTGTGGTGAAAATGTGAGTTCACTACTCCAGAATAAACCCACTCGGAGAAATCAAAATTGTGCCTACTTGACTCCTGACAGTCAGAACATAAACTTCTAGGAAGGAACAAAAAAACTTGGTTGAGTTTCGCAAGAAAAGGAAAAAATACAGTAGCTCGAGTATACTAAGGCTTGTCAGAATTTGACCATCAACCCGTTCTGAGCATACTCAGGGTAGATAGATAGATAGATAGATAGATAATCGTTTTTATTTGGGCAAAATTTAGACCAGAAGGTCCATTCTTACATTTAACCCTTCGTCAATATAATAAATACAAGAAAATGAATAAAATAAGGTATAACAAAATACATATATATAAACATTATGTACCTAAATCATACTAATTAAAAAGATAAAATTGAATACAGATTTGTGTTTGTGGGGAAAATCTAGGTAAAAACAGACATGTCCTCCCTAGCAAAACCCACGCAGGAAAACACCCACTAAGAAGGGGGGTGTGAAAAACCTGCGAAAACCCTAGATAGTGTACATATGGTAATACAAAACTACAACATTAAATAGGAAGGAGTATGTACAGTGGGAGAGTTCGTATATACAGCGTAATTATATACCATCATAAAAAAGTACACGTAAAGGTAATAGCGTAATGTAAACAAGAAATATACAAGTATGCAGAATGAGATGAAATATACATGAAATATATACAATGAATGAATATAAAGAATTTTGTTGGGGCATGCATATTATAAGAAAGCAGGAAAAGATATAAAATACATAAATAATATAATACAATACAAAATAATATAAAACAATAGAAAATAAAATAAAAAATAAAAGCAACACAAAAATATACATAAACAATAGAAAAAAAAAAATATATATAAACAATACAAAATTAAATTAAGAAATACAAAGTAATATAAGACAATAAAAAAAAAACTTGAGTAAGGATAATTTATGGGGAGTGTAAAGAGATGATTAAGGATTACTTTGTTGTTTTAGAAAGTGAGTGACACAGGTGCGTTTGAATGAGTTTAAAGAGGGAGATGTTTTAAAATTCTCATCTAAGTTATTCCAGAGTCGGCAACCGGAGACTTGAAAGGATTTATTGTAGATATTCGTCCTGTGATGAGGAATAAGGAGGTTATTCTTGCCTCTAGTATCCCGCTTGTGTACTGTATTGATTTCATTGAAGAGGGAAGAGAGGTAGTCAGGTTTGTTATAAGTAAGGATTTTGTACATTTGCATCAGGGTATGTAAGTTCCTTCGAGCGTCAAGTTTGAGCCATGAAAGATTATTGTAATGTTCGCTAATGTGGTCACTCTTTTTAAGGTCACCGATGAATCTCATGCAGGAGTTTTGTGTGCGTTGAAGTTTTAATGCCAATTCACAGGAGAGATCATTATAAACAACATCACAATAGTCAAAGTGAGGAAATAGGAGTGTGGTCACTAAGAGTTTACGTAAGGAATTAGGTAATAAGTTTTTGAGTCTTTTGAGAGAGTGCAAGGAGGAGTACTCAGGAAAGCAAAGGCTCCATGATGACTTTTGAGAGTTTGCTCAACTCGAAACATTTGAAAATGTACACAAGAATGGCACATGCTAAAGCTACTTTGATACAAGATGGTAACTAAACTCACAGTTTGGAAACTTTTGACGTGCAAGTTCAATAGCTCTAGGAAATGCCTTTCCTCTTCGATAGAGGTCAAGGGCTTTCTTATGATCACCAGAAGATTCCCACACTTCACCAGCTTGCTCCATAAATGAAGATTTCTCCAAAGAATTAGCAACATCCTTCACAATAAGCTCATCTTCTAAGAGTTGAGGAGACTTGTAGAGAATTCTATAGTAACACAAAAATACTTTTGCAATAAAATATGGTCAATGGATTTATAAAGATTCAAAAGCTGACAATTTTCATAAATGATAATCAATTCCTCCAATTTTATAAGCTGTTATTACACAACTTCTAAAATTCCCAAAGCACTTGGTTTTTGTTTCTACATCAGGCAAATAAGGGTGATGCCTTTAATTTACAAAAATTATATCTGACAACTTTTTAACAGACTCCAGCAACAGAAACGAAGTTGATGAATGTGATTATATTCTGTTCAAGAGCATGGTCTGTGAATTCAATACAGTTGAAAATCTCTGCTTGGAGAATAATTCACTTTAAGATTATTTTGTACTTGCCTTGAGGCATGATTTGGTAAACCAGCACGGAGATAGAGTCGAAGTGCAGTGGTGAAGTTACCCTCCTCTTCCCTTAATTTTGCAGCTTGCTCCTCACGTCCTGGCTCCTTCAACCATTCTTCCCACTCTGATCTCAACTTTCTGCTACTCAAATGATCACCTCTTTGGTTTGCTAAGGAAACAGCTGTACAAAATAAAAGTTTTTTTAATTATTCTTTTCATTTAGTAATCATTCCAACAAAATGCAAATGAAATGCTGTCATAATGAAAGGATAACTTTGTAGTTTCCACAACTTTTAATATAACAGGACCGGTTTCACTACGATCATAGCATCATCAGGTGAAAAAATATATAAATTGTTCCATATATATATAGGGTAAAATGAGGGGGGAGAGGGAGACAGTAGGGGTTACAAAGAAAATGAATGGGAGGTAATTGGATGAGCAGTTCGGAAAAGGAAGGCGAAAGCAACATAGTAGCAAACTGTACCAAGTTTTTGTAATTTTTGTAACGGTTTGCTACTATGTTGCTTTCACCTTCCTTTCCCACCCCTTCTTTTCTGAACCGCTCATGCAATTACCTCCCATTCATTTTCTTTGTAACCCCTACTGTCTCCCTCTCCCCCCTCATTTTACTCTATATATATGGAACAATTTATATATTATTTCACCTGATGATGCTACGATCGTAGTGAAACAGGTCGTGTTATATTAAAAGTTGTGGAAACTACAAAGTTATCCTTTCATTATGAGTAAATTCCACAAAGTTGAGCCTGACCTCATTAATTATATATGAAATGCTGTCAGTTTGATATAATGATCACTAAATTTGGGGAACATGTTGCTGCAGCTTCAAAAGTAAGTGAATATGAAAGTGATGATGATACATTCACTTTAGTTGTCATTATAAATAGCCCATTAACAAAATAATAATTAATTTTTCTTTATTTATATTACTTTGAAGTGAGCAAAACTTTCAGCCAAGTTAAAAAAAGAAAATATACATCTTGGTAAAAACCATAGAATAAAATTTATCAATTTGCTTAATGGAATTTTAGTCAGCAATCCTTTGTTGAAATTGAAAACAAGTACAAGAACATTGGAGTCATCAAATACGAAAGTTTTGTTCCAAATATTTTCATAATTTTTAAGTAAACATTAATTCATTAATTTCAGATGAAGGTCTTTACAGAGTGGCTCAGCAATACTGACATAGGTTTTAGGTTTCAGCAGCATTGCCTGGAACATGGTCTCTGACATTTTGCATCTGTTGCAGGCATGCATCTACAGGGATGAAGTGTAGATGGTTAGTTTTTGTTCATATTTATATCTAGTCTTGCCCTTCATGTTGAGGATTATTCCTTCTCTTAGCAATTATGGAACCTTTCCCCCTTCCCTCCAATGTACTTCATTAGTCATATTACCTGCTCCCCATCTATCTACACCAGTCACTGATCTACTGCATTCTCCTTCACTTTTTCCATAGGCCTTTCTCCCCCCTCCCCTACCAGTCGTTGGTCTTTAGCATTACCCTTCACTTTTTTCATTGGCATTCCTCCCACCTTCCGTCCCTCCCAATGGCCCTAAAGTGGCTTCATCGGCTTCATGTGTCTCCTTTCCCTCCATCATAGGATTCTTCTCATTCTGTCCTGCTGCATTCCAACAACCTCGTCCTCTTTCCCTCAAGTTATGTTGAAAGAGCCTTTTCCATGTTCCACAGATCTGGTAACCATCTTCCCAGTTGAAATTAGATGGATGCTTTTTGATCTCTATAGCTTCCTGGATAATTCATGGAAAATAAAAGAGTTCCCTGACCAGAAATTTTGCCTCCTTGAGTTTAATTATATGTTCCTCTCCCATAGTTGTGTGTTTTGCTATGGCTGACTCTCTTCACTGAGCATTCCTCATGACCCTCTGATGTTCATTTAGTCTGCATAAGATCGAGCATTCAGTTTGCTTGGTATATACATGGCCACAGGAGCAGGGAATTTCATATACTCCTTCAGTGTTCAGAGTGCAGTCAGTCCTTTGCAGATGGCAGCAATTCTTTATTTTTAGATACTGCATTGTGCCGGATGACTGTTTTCTTTTTGAGGAACTCTGGCAATTTGTTCAGTAGTTCAGGCAACATAAGGGATTTTGGCTTGGCTTAGGCCAATGGCTTGGTACAATCTTTTGTCTTCTTTGGTTTCATGTGTCTTCTGATAAAATGAATGTCATAGCCATTGTCCAGGAGAGCATTTGTTGCATCTCTTTCCTTTTCACACAGCGTCAGGACTGAGATAATTTTGGCTCTGTGCATCAGGGTTTTCAACTAATGCTGCTTTTTGCTGTGGGTGATGGTGCAAGGATGCATGGAGATATCGGTTTGTATGTATACTCTTCCTGCACAGTGCATGCTGGAGATTTCTGTTGGGCCCTCTTTCAACTAAAACATCCAATTAAGGCAAGCAGCAAATCTCTTCCAATTCCATTATAGACTGAAGAGATGGGTGTACTGAGTTCAGAGCAAGATACCTAAAACCAATGCCAGTATTGCATTAATTCATTATTTCAAATACCTTAGAGAGATACTTAAACTAACCTTCATCCCATCTATTTAGTTTTTTATACATATTTAATGCTTTTTCCAGTTGATTCTGCTCAAGGTATATTGATTCTGCTATCTTAAATTGTTTTTTAAAGATAGCTAAGCGAGCCCATACTTCTGGACATTCCACAAGCTCTCCTGAAAGAATATTATTGCAGAATGAATATTACTTATACCAACAAAGTGTATACTAATGAAGCATAATGATAAAATAAAGTTATATTAGTTAAAAAATAAAGAAGACAATGTACTATATATGTCCTCAAAAAATATTTCTCATTTCAAATTTTTGTTAATATGAGTGGCTCACAATCACACAAAAAGCTAAATTCATTTAAAATAAAAACCATTCTCTTCTTCAAAATTCTCTTCAATCTCTTCAGTTTCCCTCAAGTAGCGCTCAGCTGCAACATCTCCAATAGCAGCATAGCAACGTCTAGCTACTTGTAATCGCTTTGTGTCCAATGCTAGGGAAGCCAATGCTCTCCACATTGCCTCAGCTTCACTTGCTGTACCACCTCCAATTCCATCAAGGCCTTCTAGGTAGGCTAATGCACGACTCACATCTCCATCTTCCACAGCAGTTCCAAATTCAACCAAGCCTTCATCCAAGGCATATCCTAACTGCCGTCCGCCTTCCTGGACAACAACCTGACAATGCACAGAAGATGTATAATTTTAAAGCTGGCACAATAAACCATTCTCTCACTTTGAATGAGTTTAATTTAAAATTATGCTGAAGTTAAAAAATTTATCAAGATGAAAAATTCAACATAAAATGGCCTGCTTCTAAGTTGTGGTGAAACAAAGCAATCCTATTTCTAAATTGATGCTATGCTCAGGCAACAGTATAAGGTAATTTTTTTATCATTGAAATAAGATTGAGTCTCTCTGAGAACACCAAGAGACACTTCCTCAGTTTTCACACCCTGCTTAATATTATACCCAGCACAGAATAATGTTCTGCCTCATCCTATGCAACCATCGACATCCACTGTATACAAAACCCAGTCATTTTTGTAAATATCCTCTCGATATTTATGCTTTATTTGTGTTCGCTATGTCACTTAGTGAGAAAAATCTTATGTGGCCACCACATGACTTACTCCATACCTGTAATATTTCTAACAATTCCAAATAGATTAAATGATAATAAATATTACGTTATTTTTATCATACTGTGAAGTACATCATTTTAAGTTAAAATGAAAGTTTATGAAAAAATTTGACAAGGTAAAACAATTAAAAACAAGTTTAGTAAATAAATAAAATTTTACTTTTACTGCTATCTTAACATTCATAAATTTTCAAAATCATATGCTATTTAAATATAAAATCACAATTTGCACATTCATTTTGCACTTTTATGCCCTTATTTCTAGGGCAAAATCTACAAAGAAGTTAGAGGGAACACATGCATTTGTTTGTGAGAGTACCGAATACTGGGAGAAGATGACATATGCTCTGCACAGCCAAAGGGATGGCACGTGCGGTTGCTTAAGGGTCAGTTAATTGCTGCAATGGGAAGGTTGTGCGTCCATATGTGAAGAAAGAAAGTGGAGTAAAGACATCCCTAGAGAAATAAAGTGAAAAATATGTACCACAGTTTGTCCGAGTTCTTATTTGGGTGTCAGAAGTAAGACTTGTATTCAGTTACGCATGCAGCAGAATAAAACTCAGAGAGAAAATAAATAACAGACGGATAATGGTGCAAAAAAACAGCATTCAGACTCAGAGATAACTGAAGAGAAGATTCCCATAAAAAAAGAAAAGAAAATCTTTAATTTTCTTAAAATTTGTTAACTTTTATATTATGCATAATCGTCAATAATTAAAAATTAACATATCTAAAATTAACAAACATGATAAATTATAATTAGGAAGCTAAATAATGAAGGTATTACAAGTTTGGTTTGAATAGATGTCATAGTTCTAAGTATATTGATGAAAATAGGTGACTTGGGGTCATATAGGAACCCACGCAACTAATTAAGGGTTAATAAGATGCAAGCATAAAGTGTTTACAATAGTCACTGGTAGGTGGTGTGGTGGTGGCAGCTAAAAAATTAGCTTTAAAAATATCTCTTAAACAATGCATTATATGGGAAAATGTTTCAAACAAAGGACATAGAAAATTAAATTTCCCACAACTTTAATTCCAATACTTTTCTTTATTCATCAAATATAAAAAATGGGTGTGACAAGAGTAAACACCTACTTCCGGTTGACTGATTTTTACCAAAACTAAATCAACTCTTGTCCCTTGAACACAAATATAAAATTTCGTATTGATCTGATTAATAGTTTTTGAGTTAAGAGCACCCACAAAATTCCAATCACATACACTCACACAGACATCATCAAGAAGATGGTCAAAACGTCTTCAAAGGACCTCAAAATGTGTATTTCTGTTGAAATCTCGAAATTGATTTTTTCATGAAAACAATACTAGCCCTTTCGCTGCTATGGACTTTTAGCTTCTGCGTCAGTCGTGTGCACCGAGTTCAATGACCTTGAAGCACGTCTGTGCTGAATACTTTCTCTAGGAGCTCCGCATCTACGTACTTTCGTTCGTCTTTTAGTCTCTTTATATTTTAAAAGTTATTTTGTCAATCATTTACATTCATATTGATTATTAACCATCTCAAAAAAATATTTTCATCTTTTTTGAGCAGTGAGTGGAAAAGCTTGAAACGAATATATGCGTCGTTAGCAGTCAAGGCACCGCTCTGCCCGAAAGGGCTAGTCTCTATACCAGTAGTTCTCAAATTTTAAATTGTCATGGCCCCCTTAAATATCATGCAGCCAGCTTTGAATTGAAAATAGTAAAAATAAGAAACTTTATTGCAAATCTCTTCATTTTATAACAATTAATAATTTTTATTAATAATTTCCTAATAAAATTGTATTATTCATGAAAACTTTACTTTTTGATACTTCACCTTGCATCCAAAATAATTTTGTGGCCCTCTTGGGGGCCATGGCCCACATTTTGAGAAATACTGCTCTATACGAGTACTATGTATGGAGAAAGTAAAAAAGATTCTGAAATGTATCTCTGCTTGTACTATGTCAACAGTTCTTCACTGCTACTATTTTGAGTGAAATAACATTTGCTAGGAATGTATACCTCATTCAAAGCGAAGAAGTTATGTAATGTTTACTATCATTCTTGTAACTACCAAAACAGAAATACTATATGTGAAACAGTATTTATTAGAGCAAAGCTTATCTCGAATCGTCTGATTTTCTTAAAAAAGGTATACAGGCATGGCTCGCTTAGCACATGAGAGGCATTCTGAGACATCTGTGCGCTATCAGAATTTGCACTAAATGAACAGTTTTTAACATAGAACTTAATTTTTACTCTTCAGAAATTTGACTATTTTTATCTTGCAATTTATATAATGATAGGACTTATTTATATATTAATTAAAAGTCAAGAAAATGAAGTACTGTATTTACTTGTGTAATACCTGCACTTTCCCCCCCACAAGTTCCCATCAAAAAAAGGAGGTATGCACATTACACTATATTTCCTCAATCTGTTGAGGGTAGGCCACCCACGAAACGCCTACTAACACTGCGTGCCCTGCATGAGATGAGTATACGTTTTCTTTGGTAGGTGTAATATGCCATGCATTTTAGTTCCCCAATTTATAACCAAGGTATTTTTTGAATGAGGAGAATAATATAATAAGCACGATAGGTATTTATCAGGTATTTTTTTAAATTCCTTGCCAGCTGTCAGTAGTAAACCTAAATCACATAAATATTCTATTGAAATAGAAGTGTCATTCATTCTCATAGAAAAGGTGATGTAAGAGAATTAAACAACTGAATTGCATATATGTTTTATTAAAAACAAACGAATTCTGTTAGATTGCCTTTTAATTCATGCATGTTCAAATCACATTTTACCTTAAGTGCATTTATTTGAGTTTATTTTACGTTGCGCAATCCTAAAAGAATATATTTAATACTTTTATTACTCTTTATAAAAGCAAGGAACACAGTGTTGTGTTGGAAATGTGTCACTTTCTGAAAGCTATAAGTGATACATTTTATCCACAGAAACATGAGAAACACTTCTATGTAACCGGGTCGCAGTGCGTCTAGTGACCAGTTTATTTTTGGTATTGTGTGATCTCTGAGGGATTTGACACGGGGATTTATTTTGAGCATGAACAGTTTACGTTTACTTATGTAAAATTTGCTCTTCTTCTAGGTGAATAATGGCTGAGTTAGTGCAATTATGCAAAATTACTCATTTTAAATAACTTGAGAAAATGCAACAGCTCAAAATTGAAAATTTCTGTGAAATCAAGGAGATAGACTCCAAAATAGGTTTTTGAGTTGTCTCCATGTAATATAATGGCAATGGATGTGAATTTTTCATGTTTACATACGTTAAAAAAGCATAAAAAATCATGTTTTGAAGTAATTTCTTAAATATTTGCTTGTTGCCATAATTATATCATCAAACTCGGCTTTAGATAGATTATTAAACTATTAAACTAATATTGCTATAAAATATCAAAATTTTGGAAGTGCAGACAACATGAATTACAATTTTTTTCTATATTTTTAGCTCTAAATATGGGGGTGTGGGCATTACCTGTGTGCGGGTATTAAACAAGTTAATACGGTATATGATAATTATTTTTAAATAATTATTTATTATGAACTTATTGGTGTACAAGAGCTTCAAAAAACTAATTCTTTATGATGGAAAATGACAATTTTGTAATAAAATTTGCGATGAAAAAACGTATTATAAAATAAATGAGATATGCAAAATATCATAAGTATTTCTGGTATATACTTAGTAAAACAGCAATATAGTGCAGGGATGGCAAATACATGGCATGAGTGCCCAAAGTGGCATGTGTAAGCTTGTATTTTCTGTATAAAATATGAAGTTTCTAAGAGAATAAGTAATTTAGTGGAATGCGAAAAAATTCTGATGATTCACATAACTTTCTTGGCTCGCGATACAAAAATCATTTGCCATCCCTGATATAGTGTATTTCCTTGACATATTCCTAAAATTCTTCATGATTATGAAGATCTTTGATGATGATTGGCCAGTGCAAAAGTAAACAAAATCGGAATATGAATGATATTACGATTCAGCGGCGCCACCGCAGCTTCAGACGCGTAACCGTAGCATCGGTACCAACAGCAAAATAACATCAGAATAACAAATGACTAATGATAGCTAAAGTTAAAGTTGTTGTAAACCTAATCTAACCCAATCTCAAGCAAAAACCCATCTAAAGCGAATCCAACCCTGCACATCTCAACAGTAACGTTAACAAGTTTAAAACTTCCAACTGCAAAAGACTGTGGAATTGCGGCAAACCAATGTAAAAAACATAATAAAAGTGAATGAGTGAAATAGAAATAAAGTTAATAAATGTATAAATAACAACAGCTTGTCTTTAATTAGAGTGGAATGACTATCACTGAACAGAGAGTGAAGTACAAATGAATGTAACTGAGAAATGTGCTGGGACCATAATAAAGGACCATAGCATTTAGATGCATTATTTTAAAAATTTTCAAAAATTAAAATTTTAGTCCCAAGATGCCAACCTCACTATATTGAAAATGCGCTACAAGAACATGTGCTAAACAAGGCATACCTGTATTGATACTGAGGATTCTACCTTTCTGACCATTAACCCTTCCTCTGCTCAGACAACATAACAAAGTCTACAGTTGCAAGCGTTAACTTGTGGAATCTTTCCATATTCTTAAATGAGAAGATTTGTATATTTCTGCTTTAAAAATTTTTTTTTTCGACCATGGTTTCGATATGTTAAGAATAAACATCTTTTGTTTGTCATTATTGTATTTAAACATAAAATCATGAAATTAAAAAGCACACATTTTATGATGAACTAGCTGAAACGCCCGGTTACGCTCAGGAAAGAGTTTTCTTTCAAGCTGCAAACGATTTTTATTATTTATTAATTGTGGTAGCCCTGCTCTTAAGCTCCACTTTAAAAATCTTGATTTAATTATGGTATTTTGTAAAAACCATATATATAAAATTTAGTTGACATCTGTTGAGCCAATTCCTTCCAAATCCATAGTTACTGAAAGAGTTTAATTTACAATTGTGGCTCATCTGTTTAGTCGATCATGTCCATATATATATATATATATATATATATATATATATATATATATATATATATATATATATATATGTGTGTGTGTGTGTGTGTGTGTGTGTAAATGCTATAATTTGGTTAAAATTAATGCAGACAGTTCAACACAAACACTTGCAAAAAGAAAATTTTTATTACTTTTATTGTGGCAGCCCTGCTTTCTATAGCTATCCTAAAGATCTTAATTTTGTTTTTCTTTTATGTTGCATAACTCCTTAATACAAAATTTCGTTGAAATCGGTTCGGCCAATTCCATCCAAATTCATAACTATCAAAAAGTTTAACTTTGCAATTGTGGCACCCCTACTTAGTTAATCAGGTCGAAATATGTCATTTAGTCATGAATTTATGTGAAGATTCAATGTACCAAATTTGGTTGAAATCGGTTTGGCCATTTCCTTCCAAAATCATAACTACAGAAAATTTTATTTTGCAATTGTGGCACCCCTGCTTGGTCTATCCAGTCCAAATGTCATTTTGGGCATGTATTTATGTGAAGATTCTATGTACCTACCAAATTTGGTTGAAATTGGTTCAGCCAGATCTTCCCTGAAATATGCGTACAAGCAGACGGACATTGCTGAAATTTGGACTGACTGTTCAATGGGGACCCCTCGAAATAATTTGGATTGACCCTTAAATTACGATCCTTGACCCCGTAAACCGATTTTATCCATTTTAGGCTCAAAAATGTGTCTCATCAAAACATTGATATTAGTGGAGAATTCGTCAAAATCGGTCAATTGGTTGATGAGATATCTTTAAAAAACCGACATTTGGACCAACAATGGGGACCCTTGGGCCCCTGTGGGCTGATTTGAATTATTTTTGGCACTGCAACTCTTAGGATCAATCTGAAGCTGCTGCCAAATTTTGAATAGCGTTCCAGAAGAATGTCAGCTAACTCAATCATTAGATACTCTGTTTACTTACAAGGTGATATTAGGATATACACAATAGATCCAATTATATTAATTTCATAGTATGGCATATGACATTGTTCGAGCTAATAAAATGAAGGAATGACGATAATCTTATGTCAAAGTTTTTTACATACGTTTTAGTCACCTCTGAGGTGGATGGGTTTGCCCAACCTTCAGTTTTACCCTTATTAGAACACTCTGGAGCATGTAAAAACAATAGCAAATCTTACTTTTCGTAAAAATCACCCATAAAATTATGAGGATACCCGGGCAGTAATTAATGTGCCGAAATTGTGGAAATATGGGGTTAAATGAAAATAGGAAGATTATGTACCCTCGCATAACACGCATCCTAATTTTTAACTCAATTATTTCGGAAAAAAGTGCGCATTATATGCGGGTATTTACGGTATTTACTTTTATGAGGGCTGAACAATAATATCTGGGACTGAATTTTATGTAAGGAAATCAAAGTAATTATAAGTTACTCAAAGGTATCCTCTTCAAAGTGTGATGTGATGATAGAGTCTTCCATTGTGACGACATTTGCTTTGTATCGGAATCATAACTAAAAACCCATGACTCATCCCCGTGATAATGCTTGGCAAGATGGTGGCATCATTTTTGGCACGTAGCAGCAATTCTCAGTACACTGTCACATGCTGTTGTGTCTGATCCTATGTGAGAAGCCAGGGGACGTGTTTCATTGACAAGCATCTCATTCCAAGTTTCTGTATTAATATAGCCAGACATGTGCCAAATAAATTGCCGACATCATCAGCAACCTCTCTGATTGTCAGATACTGGTTTCCACAAATTACTGCATTAACACAGTCAACAGCCTCATTGGCTCGAACTGCTGATGGCCTGTCAGTGTGCAGATTGTTGCCAATATAAGTACAGCCATTTTTAAAAAAAGAATACCATTCAAATATCTTGGAATAACTCAATGCTGTTTGTAACATTTTGTACATTTCTGTGGCCATCTTACCATGTTTTCAGCAGAATTAAATGCACACATGTTGCTCCTTCAACAGATCCATTTCTATGTGTGACGTAGAGAAAAATAGGCATGCACTACAGACCAGCTCAGTCACAACTGAGTCAAGCTGCCATCTCAACCTCAGGTATGTGGAATCAGAAGATGTTACCAAATATACCATATAATTACTGCTCCCATACTCTTGGTATTTCCTTTTCCTTTCATTCCCAGATATTTTTGATCAGTACTCGTACTTCAATTATTTAACCAAAGCAAATATGATTTTAGAAGAATTAAAATTTCAGTTAATAACATAAGAATTTAACCCAGTGTAGCTGGCACCCTATATGTGAACATCACTGCTGGCAATGGGTCTGTATGACCCAGTTGCTTTTAAAGTCTCTACAAATAATGAGGTAAGAAATCCAGTCACACTCAACTGTGACTCCACTCATAAAAAGGTGTTATAAAAGAGCAGGAGAAATGAAAACTATTTATGACTGACAGTAATGCAATTTTTAACAAACTTTCTGAGTAGGTAGAAGATCATAATTTGGTGGGAATGTTTGATTCTTATAGTAAAAGCCATTTATGAAAAAAATCCCAAAAAATACTCCAGAAAATCAATTTAGTGATGTACAAGTTTTCATTCTTTTGCTCATAAAAATTAGAAAAAATGATCCTCGACCTATAAATTGGGGCTGTCTTAAAGGAAAATGAACAATGCTTCTTGTTATTATTGCCGATTGTCTCACTAAATCTGCAAACGGTTGAATTTAATGTTTAAATGACTTATTTTGGCAAAATTTAGCAATTTCATGAAGATTTGCCTTGAAAACCATGCCATTATCGAAATTGAGACACCATTATTATGCATTCTTTGCATGAAGTGAACACATATAGGGGAGGTCATTTCCATCTGTCCATCCACATGTTTAAACTCGGGAACCGCTGGATGTATTTTGATGAAATTTGGTATTGGGAGTTTTACTAAAATTTGTTGATCGATTCTATTTTTGGTTAAAATCAGAAGATAAAAACAACCACTTTTTACATGAAGACCTACATATAGTTTACAATGTAGGTTTCAATTCGGTAACTACAGGACATATTTTGATGAAATTTAGTATTGGGGAGTATTACTAAAATTTGTTGATCTCAAAGGATGCATTTGGAAACTGTCTACTTTGACATGGAGTACACCTTTCCATACTTGTCTCAATTCTCATATCTATATTAACAAAAGGCGATGTGTGTCTGTGTGGACAGCATTTCTTGAAAACCAAGAAAGTTAGAGACTTAAAACTTGATACGCATGCTAAAAAAGATGCTGAGAATGTGTATCTCGGAGCCAGAATTTTTATTTTTGGGAGTGGAAATGGGGTTCCATACAAATCATGCCCTACAGATTTTCTCGAAAACCAAGAAACTTAGAGATCTAAAACTTGGTACACCTACTAAAGAGACTTTGAGGATGTGCATCTCTGTGCCAGAATTTTAATTTGTTTAGGGGTGGTGGAAGTGTAAGGGGATGACATGAAAATCATACCTTACAGCATTTCTCGAAATCCAAGATACTTAGAGACTTAATACTTGGTAGACATATTAAAAACACTGTGAGGATGTGCACCTCGAGGCCAGAACTATTATTTTGGGAGGGAGATGACATACGAATCATACACTGACTAATTTTTATAAAATTACACAACTTATTTTGAATATTCAAAGGTTCATCCATTCCTTTGCAGAGGAGAAAGTTCGTCACGTGGCAATGTAATCTTGCATTATATGTAAATGTAAAAATTATAATGTGTAAAAAAGTATAGTTGGTACTTGTCTATTTCATTTCTAAGTCTGCTTGTCTATTTTCTAAAGTCAAAGTACGTTAAATAAATTAAAAATAAAAGTAAAGTTTGTTTTTTGCTAAATTACCAAAAAGGGGGCCCCGACTCTTTTAACTGCCTAGGGGCCCTGGGTCTCTATGTCCGGGTCTGCCTGCGGTACCAAGGTTGAAACAGGTATGTTGTAAACTACATGTAGGGCTTCATGTAACGTGGTCAATTATCGTCCGATTTTAACCAAAATTAGATTTGGTTGATACTGAATTTCATCAAAATACATCCTGCAGTTATCACGTTCAAACATACATTGTAAATTACATGTAAGTCTTTATGTAAAGTGGTCATCTGTTTTTTACCAAAATTGAAATCGGTTGACCAATTTTAATAAAACTTCCAAATACCAAATTTCATCAAAATTTGTCCAGCAGTTCCCGGGTTGAAACAGAGGTATGTTGTAAACTACACGTAGGTCTTCATGTAAAGTGGTTGTAATTATTGTCCGATTTTAACCAAAATTGAAATCGATCAACATATTTTAGTAAAAATCTCCAATACCAAATTTCATAAAAATACATCCAGCAGTTCCTGATTTTTAACATGCGGACAGATAGATGGATGGACTGACAGAAACATCGTCCCCTATATGTGTTCACTTCGTGCAAAGAACACACAAAAAATACAAAATAAGTGTGTGAAGAAATATCTTATATAATGTACAACAGTTTTCTATGACAAAGCATTTAAGTTTGTTATAAATCCATCATGTTAAAATTCAGAAAAATTTTGATGTTTGAAAGATATGAATAAATTATGTCTAAGAATAATAAGAATGAGTTTTTAAGTTAAATATTAATTATCAGTTAAAGAGTAACATGACATTAAAATGGATGATAATAATGAGGAGACACCTGAAGAATGCAGAAGACGATTGGCCAGAGAACGAACTCCAAGACAAGATCTAGATTAACTCAACAGCAGTTGGATGAAAGGAGAGACTACAATAAAAAATATCACCAAACTATGATCAAACCTATTTTCTTTTTGTTTATCCATCAACTTTGATGGGATATTGGCTAGTTTAATTTAATAATGTGATTCGGTGAAAATTAACTGATAATTTTCACACAGGTTTAGGGACATATTTATGGCATGCAGATAAATTTCTAATTCTTTCTTGATCTTTCTTGTTAAATGAACTCACGTCTGAAAAAATTAGTACTTAAGGTACTTGACAAATTATGTGTAGCCAAAAAAATCTTAAAATAGCCAAATATATATTATCATGATTATGAAGTATACATGAATACTTTGACAGTATTGATGTTATATTACATAAAATAATGACATTTTTGATGGTTCAAAACTATGATATGAATACTGGCGCAGGATCTGATGGATTGAACATGACAAAAAAGTGCCTAGCAATTCTATCCATGCAACGATTGAACTAAGGCTGCTCAACTAAACTGAAGTAGAATAGTGGGGGTAAAGGTACTGAGTGTGATAGTGATGCAAATGTTGACATCCAATTTTCATCAAAGAAACAAAAATGAAGTGGGTCTCACAGACCCACGCTAGCTCTATCGGGTTAACCCCTCCAGCGTGTGCGACGCAACGTCTGTGTCCGCTCTTTCCCATGCCTCAAGCGTGTGAGACACACCGTATGCGTCCGAAATTTTCATTAAGTTTTCTTATCGCTACGGCTCTGATTTATGTGCTTTCAGAGAGTGAATATGCAAGCCAATGCTGTCTGCTTTCGTTCTGTGGTTCCTCATTGTCTGTGTTTACGTGTTAGTATTTTTTAAAATTTTTTTTTCTATCTCGGACCTAGCCATAGCAGTGCTTACTCAGGCCCCTCAGGCCTCTATCTTTCGTGCGTTGCGTCTCAGACTTTCATAAGAGCTCTCATCTTCCTGGCTCTTATTTACGATGCTTCGAGCTGATGGTCGAGGTTTCTTAGTGCCTGCGTTTGCATCGGGCTTTTTTTTATTTTTTTTTCATCTTGGGTCTGTCCTTTAGCCGAACCCCTATTTAGTTCACCATGGCTTGTAGCTCTCGTGAGTTGGCGGATTGGGAAGTGCTTGATGTTTTGGAGAAATAGAGTGAAAGTAGTGTAGATATATATTCTGAAGATTCGAACGGATACTCTATTGATTCCAGTTCCGAAGAGGAATTGGAAGAAATAACTCACTCCACTGTGAATATTCAAGAGAATATTTGGGGAGATGTCAACAGTGCTAACCCTCCTCGGCCTTTTGCGTGTGATTTAGTTGGAAAACAAATAGTGTAGGTTTTATCAACAGATGATCCCTTAAGATATTTTGAGTTATTTTTTGATGATCTAATTGCCCTCATAGTGGTTGAAACTAATCGTTACGCGGAACAATTCCTTGCCAGCGAGAAAAATAAGATCACGTCTTTAAAAAAATCGCGCTATCAAAAGTGGTTTGCTTTGCTAATGTTGACGGGAATCATTCAAAAACCAACTCTCAGAATGTATTTTAGTAGAAAACATATATTAGAAACGCCATTTATTCCAAATGTAATGAGTGAAGAAAGATTTTATTTGTTGAGCAAATTTTTGCATTTTGTAGATAATACCGATAAAGACATTGTAAATAGAGATCCTATTGTATAAAATTCTACCTATCAGTGATTATTTGAAAAATAAATTCCATAAAATTTATATACCGGGTAAAGAAGTATGTGTACCAGACGCAGCTGAACTACTAAACGTCGGAGGAGCAGCACATAGTAGAAATTGGATTGAAATAAATGTATGTATTTATTTTTTATTATATAAGATGAACAATTTTAAATACGACATAATTTTTTGGAAATTTTTGAAATGATAATTAAAGTACAAAAAATATTAAAGTGAATGCATGTATAAACTATTTTGTGCTTGCGAAAAAAAGTCACGCTGAGCGATTTAAATGCCATAGATTAAAGTCTCGCTTGAGAGTTTAATAATAATAATAAAAACATTAGTGCATAAAATATTCAAGGCCTTAAATTATTCATTATTATTTAATAAATTGGTGCATATATAATTGAGTATAAGTTTAATTATTGGAAGAATACTGACCTCAGTCTTTCCATTAGCTCTAACAACATCCACAACTTCGCCATTGATAGGCACCGTAGCTACCCTCTCTGGTGAATCAATTGCATACCAGATACATAGGTTGGATCTAGACTGAGCAACCACCACATCACTTCCAGGAACCCACTGATTGATAAATGAATGTAAAAAACTCATGAGGGTATGACACCAAATATATTTACATGTTGGAAGAATTTGCCAATGTATTCCTATTGTTAAAAAATTTCAAATTATATTAATTAGTAATAATATTTTGCAATATTTTCTAATTTGGATAAAAAATTATTTTTAGGACTAAACCTTCTGAAAAATGTTTTTGTAATTGTTAATAATCTATTGATTATTTCAAGAAACAGCAGTTTGTATAAAAATATATAATATATGATAATTTGTAATCACTCAATTTTGCAAATTTTTTTGTTTTAGAATTCAATGAAGAATGACATTTTGTTGATTTAACAATTGCAGGTTTAACCTCTATAATCCAGAAAGTTCAGGGTTGTAGGTGTTCCAGACTATAAAATTTTCTGAGCCCCAGGTTGTTAGTATACGACTGTACTGTTACTACATATACTACCTAATCCACAATTTTATGTTATCAACACCAGGATATGAGTTGGTAAAGCATAGGAACACAAAATAATATTAAAATTAAATAATTAGTATCCACTTACAAAGGTGATGTCCAAATGGCCAGAGTGAATTGAAAAATATTTAAAACCCACCAAAAATGGTGAGTAGACCAGAGTGAGTGAAGCAAGCAGAGGCAAGCATTGGTGCACTAAGTTTGCACAGTATTTTGTATTTATTATAAAATAAATTATTTAATTTGTGAGAAATTAATTCCAATTTAATCATGAGAAAATTTGCCTAAATTATAAGTCATTGCCTGAATACAGCCATTATAATTGCATTATTTAAGGTGGATACAACCCACAGGTGAGGATGTTTTTAACAATTTTAAAATTCTTTCACAGGCCATGAGAACACAGAGCATGGGAAAAACCAAATGCCATTCACAACATATTTCCAGATCAGCAATGTTATTCCAGATTAGTCAAAATTTTGGAACAATTCTGAACCAAGAAATTTCTGGGCCACAGAATTCTGGGTTAGAGATCTACTGGGGAGGAAGATTCTTCAGGTGGAGCAGGCTAGGGAGGAGATTCTTCAGGTGGAGCATTCAAATTCCCAACTTAACTCAACCCGGGGGAGGAAATAGTACGAATCCAACTTCCAACCACTTAGCCTAGCCTGGGGCATGAAAATGAAATGAACTCAACCCCCGACCATTTAACCAAACCCAGGGTAGGAAATAGTACGAATCCAATCTCCAACCACTTAACCTAACCTGGGGCAGGAAAATGATATGAACCCAACCCCCAACCATTTAATCAAACCCAGGGGAGGAAATAGTACGAATCCAATATCCAACCACTTAACCTAACCTGGCGCAGGAAAATTAAATTAATCCAACCCCCAACCATTTAACCAAACCCAGGGAAGGAAATAGTACGAAACCAATCTCTAACCACTTAGCCTAACCTGGAGCAGGAAAATGGAATGGACCCAACCCCCAACCACTTAACCAAACCCAGAGGAGAAAATAGAACGAATCCAACCCCCAACCACTTAACCCAATCCAGGAAAAAATAGAACTAATCCAACCTCCAACCATTTAACCCAATCCAGGGTAGGAAAATGGAATGAATGTAACCCCCAACCACTTAACCCAACTCAGGTTTTGGAAATATTGGATCACATGAAGAAAGTATCTCCTCCACCCTTCAGCACTACCTGGGGGAGATAAGAGTTGATAAGAGTTATCTCGAAAAGTTATTTTCAGCTTAGAGAAACATGTAGTGCTGCAGTACCTGGAGAAAGCAGAAGGCGGGGTTGACATGCATAGATAGATAGATAATCGTCTTTATTCAGGTGAAATTTAGACCATAAGGTCCATTCTTACATTTAACCCATCGTCAATATAATAAATATAAGAAATGGTAAAGTAAGATATTACAATACGCATTACATAAACAGTATATACCTAAATCATACAGAGTAAAAAAATATAAAATTGAAGACAGATTCGAGATTGTGGTGAAAACCTAGGTAAAACAGGCATGTCCTCCCTAGTAAAACCCATGCAGGAAAACACCCACTGAGAAGGGGGGTGTGAAAAACCTGCGAAAACCCTAGATAGTGTGCATATGATAATATAATAGTACAACATTAAATAGAAAGGAGTATGTACAGTAAGTGTTCATATATACAGCATTGTTGCATACAGTCATAAAAAATACATATATAGGTAATAACGTAATGCAAACAAGAAATATAATACAATAATTAGGCAGAATAAGATGAAATATACTTAAAATATATACAATGAATATGGAGATTGTTGTTGGATCATGCATAACATAAGAAAAAAGGAAATGATATAAAATAACACATATGATATAAAACAATACATAATAATATGAAGTAATACGAAATAGTATAAAACAATACAAAATGATATAAAACAGTATAAAATAGTAGAAACAATACAGAATGATATAAAACAATATAAAACAATGAGAATTAGTATAGTGGGTAGGGGCAGGGTCCCTAGTCTTCCAATAATATTGTACGGAAGTATATGGTATGATAATAGAATCAAAAATGGGTTTGTCCATTAAGGCAATATTAGCAGCACATAATGCTGACATAGATAAAATTAATGATATAGTGCTCCAATGCATTCATGATGAAGAGGTTTATTTATTCATTTATTTATTTAATAAAAGAAGTTGCAAGTTGGTTGGGTGATGAGGTGACAACATAAATGAGGCACTCAGTAATATAGTCACATACCAAACTACATAATACAAAACATGCTTCAAATTCCAAACAAATACTACTAACATATGTTTACACAAAGAATTTGTTTGTTATATCTCAAATTATATAACATTTTATACAGAAAATAGATTTCAGGCATGTATATAGAATGTTATCATCATATAATGAACATTTGATATAGGCTAAATCTTGACGAAGTATTTGTAACTGCAATCAAAATAATTTAAAAACCAACAAATTATGCAACACATTAATTACCTATATAATACCCTGTAAAATACCCTGTACCCTCAGAGCCGAAGTTTCTGAGGTTCATGGTAGGCTTTCACAGCTACCATAGTGGTTCCAGGGTCCACAAAGTCCCCACCATACTTCACCCTAGCAAGCATTCACTCGACTTCCTCTGGCTCCTTCGTCACCTTCCAAAAAACATTTAAATTTTTTCTGAAATCTTTAACCAATTTAAGAAAGGGCTTAAAGATTTCCTCAGGTAACCCATTCCACTCATGAATTCCTTGATTTAGGAATGACTTCTTGGCAACATCTGTTCTTTGCAGCCTACATTTAATTTTGTAACTGTGGTAATTTTTTCCAATGTAATAAGGTTTCTTATTCATACGAATAAATTTTCCCATGCCCCTTCCTAATTAAATATTTTATATATTCCACATAGCCTATTTAGTTTCCTTCTAATTTTCAATGATTCCCAACCTAGCGAATTTATCATTTCTTTTACACTTTCAGTTCTCTTGTGCTTCAACATCACATATCTGGCAGCCTTCCTTAGCACATTTTCTAACTTTTTTTACCTGCCCCACTTCGTATGGATCCCATACATTCATAGAATATTCCAGTATTAATCTTACAATGGATTTATAGGCTAATTCTTTAGTGGCCTTGCTGCTCCCCTTAAGGTTCCTCATCACCTAACTTAAGGTAAATGCCTTTACCACAACATGTGCTGTCCCCACCCAAAATCAGTTAAGATATTCATTCCTAAATATTTACAGTGCTTACATTTAGGAATTTCATCACTCATTAGCTCATACTGCCTAGATTCCTGAACTCTTCTTTTAGTAAAGGTTATAAGTTTGCTTTTCCTGACTTTTATATCCATTTTATTAAATGATATCCAGGTAGCCACTTTCTCTAAGTCCTCTTGTTTATTACAGTATAGATATGGCAAGGCATAAAGAGGTCAATCAAACAGATGAAGATATTCAACTTCAATACAACCTCAAATACTTGAATTCCATACAAGTGGCTGGATTCTCACCACATAGATTGAAGTTAAAAGTTGGGGTGATTGTTATGTTACTCAGAAACTTGAGCCTCAATGATGGGCTATGCAATGGTACCCATTTAAAGATTGTTCACCTCTACCAAAAAAAACATATATGCCCAAATTTTAACAGGTGTAAAAGCCGGTAACTTCGTATTCATTCTTTGAATTAAATTACTTACTGATAAGTTGACAAATGTTCCATTTATTCTTCATAGACATCAATTTCCAATATGTCTGGCATTTACTATGACCATTATTAAATCCCAGGGACAAAGTTTTGATACTATTGGCTTGTATACCAATCGACTCCTATTGAGTCATGGTAAGTTATACATTGAATTATCCCATTGCCATAACTCACATCATATTAAAATTCAGAATTTCATGGACAATAAACCATTAATAAAAAATATTGAATGGAAGGAAGTCTTATAACAGAGCGATAATTGAGAGTTCTTTCACTGGTGAAAGTGAAGGTAGACTTGATATTGATTAAAACTTTTGCAAATCACCTTTTATGTTTGATGTTGTTGTTTTGTAAATGTTATATCTTTTTATAAAAAACATCAATCATTGACAAAAGAGCTTTAAAGCCTGAGCAAAGCAAAGAGCAGTAGGGTTGGTGGCTGTTAAATTAGGGAGAAAGTTATCAAGAACATAATGTATAATTTAACATCTGAGTCTGTATATATCAAAAGAAAAAGTAGATATAAGAATGCTGCTGCTAAAAAAAATATTTATAATTTATAATATTTTAAACAATCTCTAGGAAATTTTTTTAGAGGATTAAAAAATTATAAAGTGCAAGAACAATTTTTCATATACAACATTAAAAACATTATGTGAAAGTTTTTACCTGAACATATGAACAATGAGGAAGTAACATAGTCGGTGGCGATGTTCCATGGCATGGAACAGAGGACAGGCAGAGGCAAAATCTATGGTCTCGAAATAATAGACGTCTTCCAGTTTCATCAAGCTCAAGCCAATCCACTCGCGAATCATGTGAGATCTGACCAAGACTCAACCCTGTTATCAGATCCACTGGAGAAAATAATAAATTCAATCAGAATAAAGTTTTAAAGAATCAACATCCATCAGTACTGAATGATAAGAGCAGCAAATGCAATTTCTTTTTTCAAATCAAGCAATGAAAAAATTAATCTTACTGCACACAGCTTTGATTTAAGATAATATAATCAAATCTAAATAATTTATCAATTGGTTTTGAATGACATTAACACTGTTGTAATTTAAAAAAGAAAATTTTAAGTTTTTTTATTTATATGTATATTAAGAGGCTACCAGATAGGCGAAAAATTCCAGTGCTGACTGTGGCACTATGGGCATTCACGGCTAGTATCAGAACTACTTTCAGGGCTGAAAATGCCCATCCTCTGTAAGCTACTCAAGGGTCACGACTCGACCATAACTCGACCGAGGTTTGTTTACATTTCTGCAATAGGGTTTGGCTTGGGTTGTTTTCTTCGCTTTACTTTGGCAGAGCGAGAAAGCTAGGGCCGCTGGGGCGGAGGGGAATATCTTGGTGGCCAGTTCTCAGTGCCGTCTTTATGTTTTTGACAGATTGCAGTTTTCAATATAATCAAGTTCCCTTAAAATAGTAAACAAATATGCAACGTTTACATAGTTGATAAATAAATTTTACTCGGATGATTAACAAAAATGAACAGAAAAATCATACATGAAAAAAGATAAACGAGTGCCAAATCTATGAGTACATATTAGAATCTATAATTATACTTATGAGTGAACAAACATTGCTTATAGAAAAAACAACAACACTTACAAGCAATGTTCCCTCTTAGCTGCGCATGTGAGTGGTCACGCACGACCATTTTCCCTCCGCGCACAGCCACTTCTTTACCACGCACAAATCAGAAAATCCACCCATCCAGAAAATCCTAAATCTAATTACACCAGTTTCTCCATAACATTCATTACTATGACAGTGCAAAAGAAAAGGTAGATGAAAGCAAACAAATATTTTTAAGTCTGTTTCATTAAATATATTTGCGCATTCGCTTACCCTCTCTACTCACGAAGATTGGTCGGCTGCGCAGAACCTTAAAAAATTAGAGGGAACATTGCTTACAAGTATTAATTTGCAAAAAGATCTTACATCATCCAGACATTTTTTTTCGCTGGAAACATTCTATTTTTATTTTAGAAAGAATTTACGCTTTCTTCATTATCACTATCTCCACCGTGCTTATGAATTTTGTGCATTCCATGTTTGCCTGGTGTGTCTTCTATATGCTATTCTGAGGATTGACATTCAAAATATAGGAAAAAACACATACTTTACTAATAAAAAATAATTTATCTTTTATGCGATCAGTATCAGTTTCAGCAGACTAATGAGAATTCTGCTGTTGATTGATTTCTTCTGAAAGATAGAACAGAAATATTCTATGTAGACCAGGGGTGTTTCTGACACCCTACAGATATTTTTGTTTAAAAAATTATTAATCGTCGATTTTCATTAAATTTTTCATTTTATGTTACTTCATGTAATTTCGATTGAAATTTATTTTAAGATGTCAGTTATTTAACAAAATTGGGAGAAAATAAAAATTCTGGAAAATACGTTTGTTTTTATTTTTATGAAATTTTATATTTTGTAATCAGTAAAGTAATTGTTCAATAGAGATCCCAGATCATAAACAACAACAGTAACGATGTAAATAGTAACAATAATTTCACAAAATGTATAAATCATTCGTAAAACAAAAAAAACACGGAGATTTCCGCACAACGGTCTGCCACGCCGTCTAATTGTAAGAAAAACGTCCAAACTCAAAGAATAACCATAGGATAGTTGTTTTTTAGGCGCAAATGGTTGAAGGGACAAGCCACTTCAGCTACTGAAGGGTGGGAGTCATAAAACCTAACAGTAAAGGAACCATGTCATAAAACATAGGCCTGGGGTGCCTACAGCACCTTGTGCAACCACTACCGTGTTTATTAGCCCACAAATAGAACAGCTATTATTTACTGTTATTATTACAAACATATAAATAAACATATTATTACTGTTTATTATAATATGAAACTATTATTTATTCAGAGAGCATTATTATGTACTAGATAATTACCCGGGATTTGCCCTAGGTTTAGAGTTACGAATTTTTCATGCACATATCACCCGATCATATTTTCATTCAAACGCAAGGTACTCTCAAGATAAGTGACCAATATTCCCCTTTAATTGGTATGAAAAAATTAAATATAGACTCAAATTTGATACCTCCCTCCCCCTCCTCCCCAAGAAATCCAAGTTCTGGCAATGAGGTGCATATCCTCAACATTTCTTTAGTGTGTGTACCAAGTGTTAAGTCTCTACGTTTCTTGGTTCAACATTATATTGGTGGAGGATTCATCAAAATTGGTCAATTGATTGCTGAGATATCTTCAAAAAACCAAAATTTGGACCGACTGTTCCATGGGGACCCCTAGACCCCGTGGGCCGATTTATATTTGGCACTGAAACTCTTATGATCAACCTGAAGCTACATAATAGTTCTGGAGATAATCTGGAAGATCTATTCAGAATTTTAGGAACTTATAAATAAAATTATGAATAAAAGATAAACTTCTAATTATCACTCGATGATTGCGATACAGTAAAACTAGTTCATGCCTTTCATTTATGATTCGAAAATGTATCTCACCAAAACATTGACATTAGTGAAGATTTCATCAAAATCAGTCAATTTGTTGCTGAGATATATTAAAAAAAACAATTTGGACTGGCCTTTACATTATGACCTTTCAACCCTGTGCACCAATTTTGTCCATTCTCCGCTCAAAAATGCGACATCAAATCATTGATATTGGAGGAGCATTCATCAAAATCGGTCATTTGGTTGCTGAGATATCTTAAAAAAAACTAAATTTGGATCAACCGTTCCATGGGGACTCCTCTAACGCATGAAATTTGGACCGGCTCTTACATTATGATCCTTGACCTTGTGGAATGATTTTACCCATTTTCAAAAATGGGTCTCATCAAAATTTTGATATTGGTGGAGGATTCATCAAAATCGGTCAATTGGTTTCTGAGATATAAAAAAAACTAAATTTGGATCGACCGTTCCATGGGGACCCCTCAAGCTCCCATGTGCCGATGTGAATTATTTTTGGCACTGCAACTCTCATGATGATGAAGCTGCTGCCAAATTTTGAAGCTCCAATGTTTATTTTCTGAAGAGTTATGACTGCCACAGTCACACACACACAAACAGCTTCTTTTATTATTATAGATGTACTAGCCCCCTGCTCACTGATGCTTGCCAACCCCCCTCCCATTTGCTCGCTGTTTCTTCATTCCTACCATGTACCTATTGGATTTAGATTAGTTTCAAGTGAATATGGGATTAATTAAATGTGGGTATTTTATACGGAATGTACATTTGGTTTCTAATAACAAATTAACAAAAATGATAAATTTAAATGACATTTAGTTTAACACTTCACTGTAAACTACATTTTTAATTATTTGATTTTCTGCTCTATTATCATTTCCAGTTATTTGTATTTTCACACCCTGATGTGACGCGAGTTTAATGAATATATTTTTTAGGGATGTGTTTGGTTTTAAATAACAAATTAAGAAAATTAGTTGAATAACTCGATAAAAAAGAGAGCTGAAATTCCCGGAGATTACAAATGGCTGAGGTATAGAGCGAGACAACCAGAAATAGGATTTTAGTAATATAGATTAAAAAAATATAAATAACATGAATACTGTGGCCAATTTATTTGCCTTTAATTCATATCTTCAGTCATTTCAAACAAGTTTCAATCTTATTTTCGATCTTTAAGGCTTTATATAAGTGTATATACACTGAAATTACCTGGAACAACAATACTGATAACCATGGAATCTTAGTATTGAAATGTTAAAAAATTTACCAAAACTCTTGTATAAATTGAAAATATGAGCAAATTCGCATGAGATTGAGTATTCAATGGTAAGAATAACAATCCTCATTCATTTTGGCATGTTTTAGCATAAATTTCATGTCAATAACTTAATTTTAAGATATTTTAAAGAGTAAAAGAATGAAACCCTTCAAACTAAAAAGGTGATTTTTACACATTATCTTATGGGAAACGACATTCATCATCTGGAGTCAAACCTGTGACCTCATTCAAAATTATTTTTAGTCATAACGTAGAGATTTATTAATACTGAAATCCTGAGGAATTTCAGGCTTCTAAGTTAATTTATAATCGAGTTATTCACAAAATCAGAGCATTACGCATCATGATGATGACCATTACGATTTTATAATATAGAGAGAAATAATGTAGTTGGGTTTAAAATGGCATATTAGACATTTCATTATTGCAAATTTGAAATATTAGTCTGACACTTGGTAACTCTTTTTCCTCACTAATGCAATACATTTTGGCAGGAACTTTTCGGAAATTGTGCATCTCAATTCATGTCATGTCCATTATGCATGGCCGGTATTTTTTCTTCTAGTAACTCAATTCAGAAAAAGTTGATTCACATAATCATGTTGATCTGATAATCAAAAGATGCTTTGCTATGCCTAAGTGGAGCCCCATGCTTTCATTTGACTTGATAAGCTGATGTCAAAGCATCAAGACGGATTCGTCTTTCGGCTGATAACTGCTTTGGCTTTGGGGCAAAATAAAATTTTCTTCAAAACTTCACCTATCCATTGCGAGCAAGTTAGCAAGATAATAAGATAGCTGATGATTACAAATATCCAAGTGGAAATACAATGGAATACATCCGAACTCAAAAGCAGGCTCAATACTTCAAAAATCAGAGAAATGCTTGTCAAATTTACCAATCAGGTCCTCCAACTAATTCACATAGCATGTAGGTCAAAGTTTTTATCTTTGGTATAGCACTGTAGTTTTTGTTTTGACTTGAACTCTCGAACAAACTTTGCCATACTACAAATAAGTTTCCCTTTTCCCTAAAGTTTCATGTTTAGTTAATTCAGATGGGCAGAGATGTCAATAAAAAAATACAACTCACATTTCCACATTTTATCTTCAATCATAGCATATGTTGCCTGCAAGAAAGTCACGGAAAATCATTGCAAGGCTTTTCCACGACTTAACCACCTTAAATTTGCAAAATAGACAAGTTTGCTGGAATCTGATTCTGCTTCTATCAAGAATTCCAGAAACTGATGATGGTTCAGAGGGTTAACTCGTATAAAATTAATGATTTTGACAATGGTGTCCATCATAAGTTTCAACGTGTCTTCTTCTGCCGTTTGAGCACAAAGATTTTTCTGATGCAAAACGCAGTGAAATGATGACAAATGATCACTATTAGGGCCATTCGCTGTCATATGGTTCATTAGAAGAAAAGGCAATCGGTGTCCTTAGCCAAGGCATATTACTGCAGAGAGCCCTGTACCAGAGGATTAACTATGCATGTGACTGTGTTGTCTACATATGTGATGAAAACAACACCGTCTCAAATCACACATTTTAGCACAGATATGGAGAGGAAAGCGAGGCTTTGCAAACAGTATCATGATCACAACTTTTAATTTCCAACAATATTCGAAGAACTGATGAAGAACATCAGCTAGCCACATTTCTGTGGCAGAATAGCCACATGTGGTTAGTGGCTACTGCGTTGGACACCACTTCTCTAGATAATTTCTGAAGGAAATGCTCATATGACCTGCTGAAGTTCTAATGGTTTCCACTATGGTCCTCTTAACCATTCACAACTGCAAAAGTAGCCCTCCACACAGAAAATGTTTCTGATCCCTGTTTTAGACCTAACATTTTCTGTAATTTTTTAAAAGTTTTGATTACATATAATGAAGTCAAGATAAAAATATAAGGCTGACACATTCAAAGTTTCAGTTGAAATGGAATAACAGGATGATACGCAATTTAGTTTGATTTTATTCTTAAAGTTAAAAATGAACTGGTATTAATCTCACAAGTGAGATTCAACAAAGTGTTCCCTTCATGATTAAAATGCCACAGAATGCAACCTGTGTTATTTAAATAAAAGCAGACAAAAATATTTGCATAGGAAGGTTAACTGATCCAAAGGGCATATATATGATATGGGCAAATCCCGAAATTGGGCAAATCTAGATATACTCGGGCAAATCCTTAAGTAGAGTTTAACTTCAGGATTTTCCTGGGCATATCGCGAAATGCCCACAGGTGTTTGGGCAGATCTAGATATGCCCAGGCAAATCTCAAACTGTATAGTAGGGTTGTCTCATAAATTCATAGCATTTTAGGGTGAAAGTTGAAACGAATTATTTTTTAAAGTTTTTTATTTTAATCAATAACATATTGTCCATTTTGTTCAATTACCTTTTCCCATCTACCTACCAGTTTTTCAATTCCATCTTGATAGGAACTTGTTGATTTGGAATTAAAAACCTGCTGGAGATGGGATTCAACATCATTTCTAATTGTCAAGATTTTCCCATTTAGAAAATTTTGCAGCGATCTGAATAAATGGTAATCTGATGGTGCCAGGTCTGGGGAATATGGAGGATGAATAACTGTATCTCGTTTCAGCTCCTTCAACTTGTGCTGTGTAATGATTGCAGAGTGCGGTCGTGCATTGTCATGGTGGAGAACAATTCCACATCTGTTCACCAGCACTGGTCATTTCTGAGCGATTGCCTGCTTCAAACTTTGGAGCTGACTACAGTATTTGTTACTGTAAATAGTTTCATTGTTTTCCAGCAATTCGTAATTGATAATCCCCCGGCAATCCCACCAAACACACAGCATTACTTTCTTGGAATGTAATCCAGCTTTGAGGGTAGGGAGAAGAGAATCACCTGGCTGGGACCAATGGCGTTTTCTTTGAACATTGTCATAGAATATCCACTTTTCATCTCTGGTCACAAATCATTCAAGAAATGGCACATTCTGCTGCCGATTAAGCAGTGAAACACAAGCACTGATACGATCCAACAAGTTCTTTTGGGTCAGTTTATGGGGAACCCAAATGTCATACCGGCTGACAAAACCAAGCTGCTGAATGTGGCAGAAAACTGTTGATTTCAAAATATCAAGTGTTTTTTGTCAACTCTCTTACTGGGAATAACTTTGAAACAGAAAAAATTCTGCTATGACCGGGAATCGAACCCGGGTCTTCCACTTGCCGGGCGGATATTCTACCACTGAACTACCTTAGCAGATAATCTAATCTAACTAAGAAAAACACCCGTGTTCAGAAACAGGAAAGATTATCTGCTAAGGTAGTTCAGTGGTAGAATATCCGCCAGGCAAGTGGAAGACCCGGGTTCGATTCCTGGTCATAGCAGAATTTTTTCTGTTTCAAAGTTATTCCCAAAATTACAGCTTATGCCTTTCTGCATAGTTTCTATTATTCCATCAATTTCTGGCTTTGGCATTCTCACCATTTGAGAGGGAGGGATTTTCTTTGACGTTCTCTTGGAGGACGTCCGTGGGGGCTCGTTGATACTAGCTTGGCTAGCCCGGACCCAACTAAGAAAAACACCCGCGTTCAGAAACAGGAAAGATTATCTGCTAAGGTATTTCAGTGGTAGAATATCCGCTCGGCAAGTGGAAGACCCGGGTTCGATTCCCGGTCATAGCAGAATTTTTTCTGTTTCAAAGTTATTCCCAAAATTACAGCTTATGCCTTTCTGCATAGTTTCTATTATTCCATCAACTCTCTTACTGTTTTTCGTGGGTTTTTTCTAATTTAAATATGAATTTTTTCATCATCAACAGTGGACGGTCTACCTGAGCGTTCCTCGTCTCCAATGCTAAAAATTCCATCTCGGAACCTCCTGAACCACTTTCGAATGGTGCTTTTTGATACTGCATTCTCACCGTAAACAAAACAAATGTTTTTTGTAGCAGATGCAGCATTATTTCTTTTTTAAAATTCATAAATCATAATGTGTCTCAAATGAACTTTATCAAAACTCAATTTTGGGGTTGAAATAAACTCCACAATAAGACTGAGTATAGTTCCTTTTGTTGATTATTGTCAATTCTATTTTTTAAAAATCCATAAACAAAGTTTCTATGACACTTATTTACTTTTGTATAATAGAGTAAACAAACCACAATAAAAACACTATGAATTTATGGGACAACCCTAGATTCGGGTATAGGGCAGTTCAGTGTGACCGTTTCAGCACAGGACAATTCGGTGCAACTGTCTCAGCTCAGGACAATTTGGCGACGGGAGAGTTTGGCACCAGTTATAATAAAAAGATATTACAACTATTAAGTGAATTTGGATAAGTTGACTAACTACTGAGGCGGTAAAATTTCAATGAATTGCCAGTATTTTAAAAACAACTTTTAAATTAAAATGCATGAAAAAGTTCAAAATAACCACTTAACCCAAGCCGGGGGAGAAAAATGGAATGAACCAAACCCCAAAACACATAATCCAATCCGGGAGAGGAAATGGAACAAACTAAACCCCCAACCACATTCTCCACCTGAGGAAGGAAAACGGAATGAACCAAATCCCCAACCACATAACCAAACTCTGGGAAAGAAAATGGAACGAATCAAACCCCCAAACACATAACCCAACCCAGGAGAGGAAAATTGAATGAACCAAAACCCCAACCATTTAACCCAACCTGTGGTGCCAAATCGTCCTGGCACATTCCGGTAGATTCGGGGTTGGGTTAGTTTTGGTTTGGTTTGCTTTGGTTGGAGTGGTAACTCTCTCCTTGTATTGATTCATATTTGGTAGATCAAGTTTTATCTTCAAATGACTTAATACAAACTAAAGATGTAGAGAACTGCAGCATAATTCATTACATTTAACAAAATTGGTAATTAAATGTACCGAAAAAGATGTTCAAGATACCAGAGCAGAAAATTGAAAACCAGAACAAATTCGGGATGTATATAGGATGTGAGCCTCGCCACATCTAGATTTGCACAAAACGATTTGGTCACATCGTGAATTGCCCGGAAAAGTCCCAAAAAAGTGCATTTTCTAAAAATATTTCGGGATTTGCACGTAACATATACATTGCAATTTATAGCAGAAACTCAACATACAAAGGATAATGGAATTGTAAAACTGGACGCTGCACCAGTGGTGGATTTGTAAATTTCCTGCCACTAGGCCAAATAATTTTTCCACTCCCTTTTTGATGCTTTTTTCATTCATTGCACAAAGTGTATGCATATAGGAGAGGTCATTTCCGGCCATCCGTCCGTATGTTAAAACTCAGGAACTGCTGGATGTATGTTGATGAAATTTGGTATTTGGGAGTTTTAGTAAAATATGTTGACCGAATCCAATTTTGGTTGAAGTCGGACGATAACTACGACCACTTTACATGAAGACCTACATATAGTTTACAATATACATTTCAATTCGGGAACCACTTGACGTATTTTGATGAAATCAGGTATTTTTAGTTTTAGAGTTTTAGTTTAGTTTTAGAGTTTTAGTAAAATTTGTCAACATAATCCAATTTTAGCTAAAATTGGAAGGCAATTACTGCCACTTTACATGAAGACCTACATGTAGTTTAAAAAGTACCTCTGTTCCAACTCGGAACTGCTTGAAATGTTTTTATGAAATTTGGTATTGTGGAGTTTTACTAAAATTTGTTGATCTCAAAGAATGCATTTGGAAACTCTGTGTACTCTGACATGGAGTACACCTTTCCATACTTGTTTCCTAAAAGAATCGCTCATGTGTATGGTTTGTTTGTCCATCCATCGATCTGCGGATCGTAATATTTAATTCATCAAAAGTCCACAGGCCAGGCGCTGTTTTAAAATCAAGTGTTGTGAGCTCATTATTACTTATGTTAAGTAATTGAAATAAACAGTGGATTAGTGCCTAAAGGGGATACCACTATAAATATTTTTTTATTTGCGTGATTTATGAGTTATTAAAAAAAGGTTTTTGCAAAATAACTCGTAAACAAATTCGAAGTGGACCGTCAAATTTTGGGGAAATATTCCTAAAATCACCCCCAATCACCTCCTGAAAAGTGCTCTCGAATGGACATCCTCCCATATATAATGCTCCTAGTTAGATTCAGATAAATATGGTATGTTGATGTACATGATTGAGGGGTTAAAGAGTTTCTAAAGTTAAAATTATTCATATGTATTTTGAAATAAAATTTATTAGGAAAGCTTAAAATTCCATATTAACAGTGAAATAAAATTAATGCCCCATTAATTTTAATAAATAAATGTGATTTAAAAGTGTTTTGCCATTACCTAGTTTTAAAATAACTTATTAGTTGTTTCTCCCTAAGGACTGCATAACCTTTCAGAGGTGAGAGGGTTTGTGTACTCTTATGAACCAAAGAGCTATGCCGGCGGGAGATAATTCTCCTGGTAGGACCATCCAAGCCAGAAAGGTCGGAGGGGAAGAGTCAGACTAAGAAGCAGTCTTGGGGACTTTACATCCTCCTGTGCAAGGGAAGCAGCTTGCACAGTACCTCTGTAGGTGGTGATCATGTGGATCTGAACAACTACAGATGGTTAATCACTCTTGTGAAACTGCGATGAGGAAAGCAAGGGGAAACTACCTCATTATATTTCCCATGATAGGTTGAAAAGCTGCAAATACCTCTATGGATCTCTCTGGGGTAAAATATTCCGGAGGTAAAATAGTCCCCCAATCGGATCTCCGGGTGGGGACTACCCTAGGGGATGCACAGAGGAAATGTAACATTAATAAGAAGAAAGCAAGTAGTGAGAAATTAAGAATAGGCACATGGAATGTCAGGACTATGAATTCAGGGGGTAAACTAGAGAACTTAAAAAGGAAAATGAGAAGGAATAATGTAGGTATAGTAGGTCTTAATGTTAGTGAAGTTCGGTAGGAAGGAGAATGCAAGATAAATTCAGACGAATTTAAGATTATTTACTCGGGAGGAGAGAAAAAGGAAAGGGGAGTGGGGATTATGATGAGAAAAGAGATAGCTGAAAGAATTAGCAAGGTAGTGACAGTTAATGATAGATTAATAGCCGTAAAACTTCAGATGGAGCCAGTGGAAATGCTTATACTTCAAGTGTATATACCAACAACTAATGCTGGTGACGACGAAGTAGATGAAATGTATGAGCAGATTATGGAGGAGGGAAAAGGAAGTATCACCACCATAGTAATGGGAGACTGGAACAGTGTAGTCAGAGAGGAACAGGAAGATAAGATAGTGGGAAAATATGGACATGGAAGAGAAATGAAAGAGGGGAGAAACTTATGGAATTCTACCATAGAAATAGACTGATTGTAATTAATACATGGTTTAAGCATCACCAGCGGAGACTTTATACATGGAGAAGCCCAGGAGACCAGAGACAATACCAGATAGATTACATACTAGTCAATGAAAGATTTAGAAATAGCATTAAAAATGTGAAAACACTACCAGGGGCAGATATCAATTCTGACCACAACCTTTTGGTGGCAAATACACAATGTAGACTGAAGAGTGTTAAGAGAAACATAAGAGTTAACAAGAAATGGAACTTAGAGGAACTCCTTAAAAACAAGGAGGCTATTATGACTGAGCTGGAGGAAAGGTTGGGGGAGAGAGATGAAGAAAATAGGAAGAATGTAGATGAGGAGTGGAGATATATCCATAGCAACATTAAAGATGTAATGGAAAAGAAGGTAGGAAATATAACGGGTGAAAGAAACAAAAACCCTGGGTCACAGCAGCCATGCTGCAAAAAATGGAAGAGCAGAGAAAGTGGAAGAACATAAACACTGAAAAAGGCCAAAGAAAGTACAAGCAGTTAAATAATGCATTAAGAAGGGAAACAGATAAAGTCAGAGAACAGTGGATAAATGAGAAATGCGAGGATATTGTCGAGTGTGAAAGAATGTGTAGAACAGACCTCATGTATAGCAAAGCAAGGGAACTATTCAAGAAAAAGGCAAGAAAGATAGGACGTTAAGGAATCATGAACAAAAGTGGCAAAATAGTCTCGGAGCCAGACAATGTAGAGAATGTCTGGAAAGAATACATTGAGGTGATGTATGACAAAGAAGGAAAGCCAAGAAATATTGAATTAGATGAAAAAGAGGATGTGGACAAAGACCTGCTAGGACCAAATATTCTCGAGTCTGAAGTTAAAAGAGCAATTGATGACATGAAAAGAAGGAAGGCTGTTGGGAGTGATGATATACCAGTGAATGTTCTTAAGATTTTGGGGTCGAAAGCAGTTAAGCAACTCACATTCTTTAACCAATTATATGATACTGGCATATGGCCTGAAGATTTTTTAGATGTTGTTATAGTACCACTGGAGAAAAAGAATAATGCAAAAAGTTGTAAGGATTAAAGAACTATTAGTTTAATTTCTCATACATCTACAAGTTCTAACCAGAATAATAACAAAAAGAATTAAAGGTAAAATAGAAAAGGAGCTGCAAGATAATCAGTTTGGTTTCAGAAGAGGAAGAGGGACTAGATATGCTATAGGATGTATGATAATGATGATAGAAAGAGCGCTAGAAGTCAATAATGATATGTATTTTTGTTTTGTAGATTGGGAGAAAGCTTTTGACCAAGTGAAATGGGATAAAATGTTGGGTATTTGAAATAAAATAGGAATAGATTGGAAAGATAAAAGATTACTTGAAAACCTTTACTTAGATCAAAAGATTAGAGTCAGGGTCGAAGGAGAATAAACAGAAAGTACTTCAATAGGGACGGGAGTAGGCAGGGATATCCTATTTCACCAGCGATATTTAATATTTATGCAGAAACAATAACAGAAGAAGCGTTGATGGAAGAGAAAGGATTTAAGATAGGAGGTGAAAGTATTATCACCATTAAATACGCAGATGCTCAGGGATTAATAGCAGAAGACGAGAAAGAACTTCAGAGGATGACAGACAGACTAATGGAGGTTGGCCAACAATATGGAATGAAGATCAATGCAGAAAAAACGAAAGTCATGGTGATTTCAAAGGAACATAAAGAATTAAATATAATGGTAAATGGCCAAAAATTGGAACAAGTAAGTAGTTTCAAATATCTGGGCAGTATTTTGGCGCAGGATGGATGTAGTACACGGGACATCAGAAGTAGGATTGCAATGGCAAAAGCAGCATTTAACGAGAAGAAGGAGCTTCTCACAAGCAAGAAAATAAATTTAGAAACAAGGAAGAAATTAGCAAAATGCTACATATGGAGCATAGCTCTTTATGGTGCAGAGACGTGTATAGTAAGGAGAAAGGAGGAAAAATATTTAGAAAGTTTTGAGATGCGAGTAAGGAGGAGGATGATGAAAGTGAAATGGACAGAGAGGAAGAGGAATGACAAAGTATTAGAACTGGAGGGAGAAGAAAGGATGCTAATAAAAACAATCAGGAAAGAAAAAGCAAATTGGATAGGGCACATGTTAAGAAGACAGTGTTTACAAAGGACGATCTTAGAAGGCAAAATTAGAAGAAGAAGAGGAAGAGGGAGAAAAAGAATAGGAATATTAGAGAATATAAAGCAGGAATATAGTACTTATAGAGGTATAAAAGAGGCTTCTAGGGAGAGAGAGAGATGGAGGCAGCGATTCAGCTAAAACCTGTCTTCGGACAGCAGCATGATGATGATATTAGTTGTTAGCTCACATAATATTCTAGCAAATTGAAATATTTTTTGTAACTGTAGTTTTTGTACCTATGTTTACTGGCCTAAAAATCAGTTTTCAAACAGTTTTTAAAAATTCCTTATCTATTTCTTTATTTATGTTTTTAAATTTACCAAGAAAATATTACAAGATTTTAAGAGAAAAAAATTGATGCAATAATCACCAAGTGTATGATATAACTCACCAAGGCAAATAGTCTTGAGGTCCACTAAATAAGCAAGTTTTTTGTACTCATCAACACCAGCAACTTGTCTTTCATTTATTCGAATACTTATCACATGAGGATTCATGAACTCCATGCTGAAAATGATTAAATACATTTGAAGGACTTCAAGAAACAAAGCATTAATTTATGTTCATTTGAACTTTGTAACAACACCAAGTTGTTATAGTTACAAGTCTTTACATTAGCACTTATTATTTTACATCGATCCAACATTTTTGTTTTTAAATGTTTTCTTGGAAATTTTTAGATGACGTTTGTCTTAGAAAATAAATTATTTTCTACCAAACAAATTTTCCAAGTTGTTCATACATTTCTACCAGAGGTTCTGACAGTTACGAAATCATAATGGGTGAAGTGTTTCTATGATACTTTTTATGCAACAGAATTCTAATGCTTAATATGGTTGACTAAGAAGAGGGAGTTAACTCATCATTTTGTTATTAATATCTCTGAAAATTTTGATTGAAAAATCATCAATGTCATTACACAAGAATTTCTTGGATAGTTCAAAGAAAATCTGCTATCATCACTTGCTTCAGCAAGGGTAATTTTAGTAGTTTTTTTATAATGACTATTTCACTGGAAACAGAAGAAATAGGTGCAAATAAGTAAGGATGGTAGGTACTTGCTTACCGAAAAGAAGCTAGTATGTTATTTTCTCCATACTCAATAATGCTCATTTCTCCTCCAGCAAATATCATGCACACATTGGAGTTATCAAAGTAGAATTTTTCTTTATAATCTCCATCGCCAGCTCCTCGTCTGGAATTCCAAGGAACCTCACTCAAGAAATTGCGTCTTAAGTCACCAATGAGAAGGGTTTGTGCTGTACGAGCAACTATGTAACTATCTCCAGGTCCCATTACTTTAACTTCCCTTATTTCATAGCCATTCTGTGACTTAAGTACAACACCTCTCTCTGATGATGGGCCTTCTATGCCTCCTGTTCCTTCCAGACGTCGAACTAAAACTTGACTGGGTCCAACATATGTCATTTCAAATTTATTTCGCCATATCACCCTCCTGAAAGAAAAGAAATAAATGATAATTATAACTTTGAATATCAAAACTCTTGAAATAAGATATGGCAGCCAATTTTTGTTCCATTTTATTCTTATCAGAATAGAATGGCTGTGCCTATATTACAAATGTGAGAGGTTAAATGCTTGTTTGTATGTTTTCTGGCTAATCAACCTCGTGGACTATTATAGCCATAACTCCTTCCACACCAGACATACACAGAAAGGAGGAGGGAAACACGGTGCCGGCATTAGCCTACTCTTTACTAAGAGCACCAAGGGGACAAACTGCTTAATGTCCCTTCCAAATGACAGAGTGTTGACTTGCATGGTTTCCTTGGGACGATCCAAAGTTGAAAAATCCAACCTCTGTCATATTTGAACCCTGGACCGCTGCATAAAAGAATGCTTAATTGTAAACTGAAAAGTCATAGATGTGATAGCATGATACAGCCTTAAATATTTTAATGTAGAAGATGGCTACAGCCAGCCATTATGTTGTTGCATAGAGGCAAGACTGCCATGGTTTCTTACATTTTAAATGAAAACTCATTAATTTGTAATACACACGTTGCTATAAAAAAATCAGCATCCATGGGATGTCCTAGATATACTAGTGTGATTCAGCTGAAATCTACTGACCATGATTGTGTTAACTCCAATTTTCAAGATGGATAAAATGACACATGAAATTTCCTTTTCTCTTGCATAAAATGTTTTTACTTTCTTTGGCTAGTTTACATTTAATACATTTTCTCAACTTGGGTTACAATAAAATAAATATTTGATTGCTTAAAATCAGATCTGCAAATTGAACCAAACTGCAATCGTTTTGCTGAACCGCGAACCAAATTTAAACCAAAAATTAATTTTTTACTTAACTGCAAACAGAACCAGACTTATTTTGCAAAAAAAGCTCGATTCATCAAACATGAAGGAACACGTATTCCCAAAAGAGTTGTAAAAACCACTGAGGTTGACCGAACCCTAATTCTATGAAAATAATGATCCCTGGCATACTTTTCCCTTCCCTCCCACCTACTGTAGTTAACTATGGGGAGCGTTAATGGTGAAGGAGAGCACCTACTGTGACATCATGCAGAGTACCTCTGGTGCTGAAGCTGACCACATGAATATTTGAAGTTTATTTGAAACCAAGTAAAAGGGTCGTTCTGCAATGTCCAAAAAAGTGGACACAATCTCTTTTGATAGAGAGCAAAGAAATGTAATATTTTTTGTTCAACAGTAATATATTAATTGCATTCTGTATCATTTTTATTTTCAGTATCTCTTAGTGAAAACAGCATTTCTTGACACTGTGCATGGAGAAAGTAAAAGATAAAATCCCAATTTTCTTTGAACCGAACTGAACCAAACCACCATCTAAATTCCATCTTTGAACTGAACCACTTCTAAAAATTTTGAACCGAACCGTGAACCAAACAACTCCAAATTTTGTAATGGTTTGCAGCTCTGCTTAAAATAAATCTTAACTGCAAAATAAACTTTTTATCTCCAAGCAAAGTGATTCAGACAATATAATGGACAAACTATATCAATCAAATTGTTTTGTCAATCAGTACCTTCTTTTACTATGTAACAGTATCTGATGGAAAACAAAATATAATTTGTTCTTTGATAGTGTTTATGAGGGTAAGTCAGAAAATAAGGTTCCCTATTTTATTCTCATGAAATAAATGATCACAGCAAGCTGTAACTCTGTCATACGTTAGTAAGTGGTCTTGCCAATAGGCCACAGGCAACTTCACTAGCACAGACAATGCTGTGCAGGCAGTGTCAGTTGGAAAATGGCAACTGTACTGAATGAGTGGACAAAGGAAGAGGTAATTAGTAATTCATTTTCTGTGGGAAAAACAGACCCAACCCATGGAAATTCAACATGAGCTTGTGGCATTGTATGGCCACAGTGTAATGTAAATGCAGCATGAGCAGAAGTGGTGTTGCGAGTTCAAAAATGGTCGGAAGAGCATAGTGGATGAAAGCAGGAGAGGGTATCCATCCACATCATCTGAGCATGTTGATGACATTGATGCAACAGTGTGGACAGACAGGCATGTCTCTTATGTAGATGGAGCAGAGATTTAACCTTTTACATGGCACTGTATGTAACATTGTTCACAAGCATCTGGGCTACCAAAACGTGTTGCAAATGGGTGCCTAAAAATTTGTTAGCTGACCACATGAAGACATGCATGGTGGCATCACTCACCAATCCTCAACAATATATGGCAGAGGGTGAGGATTTTTTGGGCAGAATCATCACCAGTGATGAAACATGGGTCTTCCACTACAGCCACGAGGCTAAAGCAGAATCCATGGTATGGAAGCATCCTTGTTTCCATTCCACCAAGAAGTTTAAGACAATGCTAAGTGTGAGAAAGGTGATGGCGACCATCTTTTGGGATATGCACAGAGTTCTTTTGGTGGATTTTACCCCACGTGTTGCGACGATCAATGCAGCTGCTTATCAGGTCACATTGAACTGACTTAAGACAGTCATTAGCCGCAAGAGGTATGGTTTGCTGTTGAAAGGAGTGCTGCTGTTGCATGAAAATGCCCACCCACACACTGCTCAAACCACAATGGCCCTCTTAACCACTTGGCACTGGGAGATTCTTCCCCATCCTCCCTATAGCCCGACAATGCTTTCAAATGGATGAAGCTGTCCAAGAGAAGGTCAAGCGATGGCTTTGGCAGCAGGATGCATCCTTTTACTGCAAAGGCTTTGACTCTTTGATCTACTGCTATGACAAGTGCCTGAACATATATGGTGACTGTGTGGAAAAATATCTTAAGGATGCACCTGTATCCATCCCATGCGTACTTGAAAGTAACTCATTTATACTTAAAATAAACAAATAGGGAATCTAATTTTCTGACACCCTCGTAGATATCAATCAGCATATATATTATTTAATCTGGGAAAAATATATGAATGAATATTGCAAAAAATGAAGTCATTTCCAATTATTTCTTCTCTGGAATCTAATTGTTAAAAAATGGTAGCGCGATTTTCCACTCACTTTAGCACAGTTTCAAATAGCTCAGCATTCCCACACAAAGCACCAATTGCAATTCTTGAGCCATCACGCTTCCAAGCGAGAGCTGTAACTGTGTAAAGGTTGAGAATCTCTTTTCCTGGCCCTTCATTCCATTTTCTGTGCTCTGGGCTCCATCCATACACTCGAATCCTGAAGTTGCAATTTGAGCAATATGTAATGACTTCAAGTGATTAAACTAGAGGCTTATCAAAATTATCATTCCTATGTTTTAAATACTTACTGATTATAACTACCAATTACTACAGCTTGTCCACTAGGTGAGCAGCAAGCAACATTAAACTCTTCAGCACTTCCTTGTTCTCGAGCATAATCCAAACTTTGTTCTAATTTGCCATTGCCACCATAAATGCACAATTTCCCATCACAGCCTCCAGCAAAAATGAAACCAAGGGGCCAGGCAAGAGCATATGGTGGAACTTTATGCACTATGACACGGCCCTTAAATCAAATGAAAAAACTGACTTTTATACATTTATATTTAAGGAAAGCATCTTCATTGTGTTTTTGCCAATGACTTATATATTTCAAATGACCAAAAACTCAAAATCCTCACTTCAAATTTTAAATATAACTCAAGAATGAAAAGTTGCAATGAAGATTGTTTTGATTCAGTTAGAAATGCCCCAATGTATTTTCTAGGTGTACTTCAGTCTGCGACACCTTAAATTCTGATAAACATTAATTTGAAGTTTTCCTATGGTGCAATTACAATTTTTGTATCTTTATATGTATTAGTAAAAATATCTTTGAATAACTTATTTTTGTGGAAGAGTACAATTTGGGTTATTTATTGTTCCCAACTTAGAAATTCTCAAAAATTGAAGCAACACTTGGCCCTGAACTATAGAATGTTTACAATAGTCGCCGGTAGGTGCTGTGGTGGTAGCAGCTAAAAAATTTAGTTTTTAAGATATCTCTTAAACAATGTATTATATGGGAAAATGTTTCCAAGGTTGTAGAAAATTAAATTTCCTACGACTATCCCAATACGTTTTTACATATATCAAATATTAAAGCAAATATTTCAAAATAATGGATGACAAGAGTAAACACACTTCCGGTTGACTGATTTTTACCAAAAACTAATCAACTCTTGCAACTTTCATAAAATGTTAAATATAAAATTTTGCATTGACCCGATTAATAGTTTTTGAGTTAGAGCACCCACAAAAAAATCTGTCACACACAGACATCATCGAGAAAATGGTCAAAATGTGTTCAGGAGACCTCAAAACGTGAATTTCCGTTGAAATATTGAAATCGATTTTTTTCATGAAAACAATACTTTCCTCTGTAATACGTATGGAGAAATAAAAAGCAGAGAATATGTATGGAGAAAGTAAAAATGAATCTGATATGATTACATGTTCAGTATTATCCTGATTTTGTAGAATCTTCCCTGAAATGCATTTATTTTGGAAGTTTGCAGTCTGTGATTACAGATATCTTTCAAAAAGTAGGTCCCACTGTATAATGTTTGTAAGATAATTCCTGTTTTTCAAGAGATCACTCGCCAAAGTTGTGATTCTCACACCTTGCATAAAAATTTGCACAAAAGTGTCTTGTTTTTTAAGTCCATTTAAGCAATATTTTACTGTTGCAATGGCTTATTAATATTGGTGCTACCAACTTCATTGTTTCCAGCAATAATGTCCTTTGAAGCAAAATTTAAGTTTAAGATTTCTGCAATTTACTGGCAAGCTAGGCCTTCAGAGTGACTATCAAAAATAATAATAAAGCTCAAAGAGCTAATAATGATGACAAATAACATAGTACAAATTCAAGTCTACAAGTTATTAAAATAAGGCAAATTTTTTATATAATTTAGAGTATTTCCTTAGTTTCCCAGGCTTCAGATTTAAGACCAGTACACAGAAAGGTAAGCTGGTTATATCTACATACACTAATTCTTAGGAGATATGATTTTAAATGTCATTTGGTTGATCCATTATTATCATAAGAAACATGATCATTTTCTTAGGTCACTTTTTGTAACACTTTTACTATTCATTTTGTAAAGTTTGGAGGCCAAGATAACCTAGTCAAAAATAGATCACATTGAATTTTTAGTAGTATAGAGGAAAGTATTGTTTTCATGAAAAAAATCTATTTCAAGATTTCAATAGAAATACATTATTGAGCTCCTCTGAACACATTTTGACCATTCTCTTGATGATGTCTGTGTGTGTTGATGTGATAGGAATTTTGCGTGCTCAAACTCAAAAACTATTAATCAAATCATTGCAAAATTTTATATTTGTCACTTTTATAAAAGGGACAGGAGTTTATTTATTTAAATTAAGTCCAAAAACAGCTACTATTAGGCTTATTACAGTGGATTTATAAACAAAAATAAGTTACTAAAATAGAGAAATCAACATAAAACAACAACAAACAGGAAAAAGGGTTCATTAATTTTTGGTTAAAATCAGTCAGCCTGAAGTTTACTCATCACTTAACCATTTTTTTTAAATATTTGCTTTAATACTTGATCAATATAAAATATTACTGGAATAAAAATTGTAGGTAATTTAATTTTCTACGTTTGTTAAAAAAATTTCCCCATGTTATATATGGGGAATAATAATATATTTTAAAAATTATATTTTTTAGCTGCTACCACCACACCACCAGGAGGCAACTTTTGTAAACACATTGATGCTTAGCTACATCTTAGTAATGCTCCTTTTTATGCTCAATTGTTGGAGCTTCGTGGCTAAATCCAATATCAGAATGCTACGGTATGAGTTTGTCTGTTCTTTGTAAGGTCTTTGAATTTTTCTCCCAGTTCCTTAAAATATTTAATATCATTTAACCTGAAATTGGTGGAATAATATAAAATTATGCAGAATGGCATAAGCTGTAATTTGGGAATAACTTTGAAACAGAAAAAAATCTATGACCGGGAATCGAACCCGGGTCTTCCACTTGCTGGGTGGATATTCTACCATTGAACTACGTAGCAGATAATCTTTTCTGTTTCTGAACGCAGGTGTTTTTCTTAGTTGGGTCCGGAATAGTCAAGCTAGTATCAACCAGCCCCAACGGACGTCCTCCAAGAGAATGCCGAAGAAAACCCCTCCCTCTCAAATGGTGAATTGCCAAAGCCAGAAATTGGTGGAATAATATGAAATTATGCAGAATGGCTTATGCTTATGCAATCTCATCATTTAACCTATTTGGAATTTGTAGAAATTATGTTATGAAGAAAGTCACAGCAGATTTTTCTGTTAAGCAGAGCTGATAGATGAATTAATTCAGAATGATAAGTTTTGGAGGGGAAATATCAATGTCGCTTCTTTCAAGATGCCTTGGTAATTCAAGCCGACATTTTACTCCATCATCACTGAAGAAAACAAAGAGAAACTAGCTTAAGAGGAAAATCATATGGGAAATTCAATCATTTAATTTATCATACAAATTATATTATTTTCTGATCCTTATAATACAGATAAAAATTGGTGTTTGGGCAATGCTAAACTGCCTTTATCTTGGCAGAATAAAAAATATCATGTTTTGTAGGATGGCTCATCTAATAAAGTTACTGAGTCATATCTCCTGAGAATGAAAGTGCATGATCATAATTCTGCCACCCGTTTCTGGTGAGACTTGGCCTTTAAGCATAAGGTAATATTGCCTATTGTCAGGGGTTGTCAAATATATTCATCTATTCATGTAATGAGTGAAAATCATGACTGATAAGCTTGATATTAGCATAATAAAATGGCTGAGTCAGAAAAGCAGTATCTTGGTTTGACCAGTGAACTGAACCAACAACTGCTCACTTGTTCCTATTATAATATGTAGATTAAGGAAGGTGGCACAAAATTACTTACCAAAGTTTCAGGATGAGAATCTTCTGCTACATAATATCTCATAATCGTTCCATCGGCATGTCCAGTGATAAAACCAGTTCCACTTGTGCTAAATTATATTTTTTTCATTAGCAAGAAGATATAAAGACGAAAGCAAAAATATTTATAACAATTAGATATAAAGAGTTACATGAGAATTAATTTTTTCATGAAAATTCTTTCACGCAAAGTTCTATTCCATTGAACACCATATGTTTTTTTTATTTTTAGATAAAACAAATGTAATTTTCATTTTTATAAAAAGATAAAGAATAATTCTGAATTTTAGGTTGTAAAGGAAGCTCAATTAATACAAAGATGAAAACACTAATTTTATCCTGATAAATACTGTGAATTCAGTTAAAAATGTAATCTATACCAATTTACACTTTTTAACTGATGAAAATGCACGCTAAAACATGATCTATGTTTCATATTACATCACAGCATGAGATTATTTCATTATTTTCTTGGTGTGAATAAGGGTCCTTGAACTGTAAATTCATAAGAAACTACTCAATCTATTAAACTAGAATTGGTTACTTTAAAACAATACATCTTGGTTTCAGCTGTGGATCCAAGGGATCAGGAGAGGAGAATAAACATTTGACACCATATCTTTCTTGGGCCCTTTTTTCTGAACCCCTTGATAGAGAGCCACAGTTTAGATCCACAAGATAATAAAGTTATCCCAGTGGAAAGCTTCAGCATCTTCTCCCAATTGGTTCTCTGGCTAACCAAATTGGTCAACACTGATATTTCTAACTATCTCAGGAATAACTGAATTGTAGTGATTATGATGCCATTCAATGAGCATTTATTTTATCACAAAACATTATATTTGATGCACTCCAGTAACTCATTTTATCACTAGCCATAAATGCAATGCAAAAATATTTTTTATTTGGTGCTTATTAATTACATGCAAGAAGTGATTTTGTAGATTAGGTGCTGTTTTGTGCAGACAAATTTGGCTGAATGTGAATATCTACCAAATAATGCTTGCTAACAAATTATTTTTATTTTTGATTGATTCTCATCTCTTAGAAATCAAAGAATTTCTTTCACCCTCTGTAGATAAGATTCACTGTTTATAAGCTAGAGAAAAAGCCTTTCTACTTAAATTTTTCATGACCTATTAATTCTCCATTCTTTCCTTTAGATCATTACCATCCCATGAATAAAAATTCATTGTTATGCAGTAATTTTATGAATTACAAGAGGCAGGCTGAGAACAGCAGACAATGATCCATAACATTAAAAAATGCTGAAAAAAGTTTAAATTCCAATGGGCTCAACGTAGCAACAAAATATTAATTAAAATCCTAATTATATTTTGAGAAATAGGAAAATAGTAAAAACAAGATGGAAAAAATAAATCTTTAAATTCGAAAAAGTTAGGGAGAGGTGTCAGACGAGATTTTCATCATAGGAGTAAGAGTGGTAATAGTTCATGCATCTTATTGCTCAAATCAGAGAATTGGGATTCTTTTCTTAAATGCAGAACACAAGCTAAATAAGTTTAGATACATGAATATATTTAGTGTAAGATGATGGAATAAAATAATAATACATTTTACTGAAAATCATTTATTGATAGTTCACTTCACAAAATATACAGCCATAACAGTCAGTAAAATACAAGACTTTTACTACAACTACTACTGTGCAGATCAGTGTGTAAGCTTGGTCATTATTTTCAATGCAACAACAACAAACTCAAGTAAATCAGTGGATAAGATTGATCAGTTTATATATATGTGACTAGTGCAAACCAAAAAATATTATAATGATCTACTACTCAAATATACCCATAAGTTCAACTTAATAATGCATTGAGAAAGAAATAATTCAAGAACAAGCAATTTAAAAAATGTCTACTTGCCTCAGGCATTTCCAATAGCCATTACAAGGTTAAAAAACCATATGTGCATTTTGGCTACAAAGCAGCCATCTTCAGGAGGAATTCACTGAAAACAAATTCTAAAAGTATCTGATGAGTTACCATTGAAGATGGGTGCTTTGTAGCAAAAAATGTGCATATGGTTTTTTAACCTTGTTGTGGCTATTGGAGATGCCTGGAATAAGGCCATTTTAAAATTGCTTGTCCTTGAATTTTTTTCAGATGAGCTCGATAGTTCTCTGTTGAATTAAAGAAATTAATGCAGACAGAACATATATCTTTTCTGTCACACCACCATATATTTGCATTGCAGATATATGATGTGATAAATTAGTAGGACACATAAATACAAAATATCTAGGTATTAGCCCGAATATAACACGATATTTTTATCCAGAAATTGCATTTGACAATTAGCTCTCAAATTATATTTGAGGACTAGTGATTTTTATTATAAGAGGGGTGGCTGAAAAATTCTCGGTCCAAATAGGAAGGAGTTGGTTTTGAACATTCATATATTAGGATTCTTCTGGATAGAACCACCAATGTTGATCTACTCCTTTGAAACTGTGTATACATTGCCGAAATATAGTGCAAGTTTCTGATTTTTTTATACACTTACATTTTTTCCTTGAAAATCCTTCCGAAATCTTGGAGTATCGCTATATTCGAGGTCGCCTTATATTTGGGCTAATACAGTAACAGAGTTTAGAACAATGAAGATTGTACTAGAGAAGGATACCCACTTGGCTGGCTGAAGGAGGCATTTTCAATAATTCACATTATAATGGCATAGAGATTAATTTCTAATAATTATCCTTCAAATTGCTCCCTCAAAAAACTGCTGTTCATACAAAGAGCTGCACATGAAAAACTTACCTACAAGTTTGATTAGGATTGTTTAACTCTTTGAGTAGTGAGTTTTAATTGGCTTATTATACCAGAGAGATTTTCTGTATTTGAAAGTTGAAATGTTGCTGAAAAAGAAATGCTGACTGCTTTATAAAAATGAGTTATTAAAGGTACATTGTATTTTTGTTTTTGTTTTTAACAGGCTGAATTGTTCCTTGTTCATTCACTCATGAAGCAACAACACCCGAAAGTCAACAGATATAAGTGTCAGAAACAAAATCACTTGGGGTACATACACTAACATACCACTCAAAGGATTAATATAACCAGTCAAATCTTTCCTAATAAACTCTCATATAAGTAAAAGACAGCAGGTACACTATAAAATATAACAATCAATGGTAATTGTAGTATTCCATAAAAGGTGATGAAGCAAAAGAAGTAGCTTCATTAACCTTTAACTGCCAAGCTTGTCTCTCTGGCACAAAAAAACATATCCCTAGACTTCCAAGCATGTTTGTTTGGCATTTATGAAATGGGAGAATTAGGGATATGCCGAGTTTAAAAAATTAGAAAATCAATATTTAATTATAACAATACATGTAATTTTATTTCATACAAAATGGTATATTTTTCTTTGTTAGTCATTTTAAAGATGTTTTTACTTTCACCATATATGAAGTATAGAGCAAGTATGGTTTTCATGAAAAAAATCGAATTTGAGATTTCAACGGAAATACATGTTTTAAGGTCCACTGAACACGTTTTGACTATTTTCTTGATGATGTCTGTGTGTCTGTCTGTGATAGATTTTTGTGGGTGATTTAACTCAAAAACTATTAATCAGGTCAACGCAAAATTTTATATTTATCATTTTTATAAAAGTTAGAAGATCTGATTAGTTTTTGGTAAAAATCGGTCGACCGGAAGTGGGTGTTTACTCTTGTCACTTATTCGTTATTTTGCTTTAATATTTGATAAATGTAAAAATGTGTTGGAATAAAAGTTGTAGGAAATGTCATTTTCTACAACCATTGTTCGATACATTTTTCCATATAATGCATTGTTTAAGAGATATCTTATATTTTTAGCTGACACCACCACGCCACCTACCGAAGACTATTGTTAACAATTGACGCTTTCTGCTCAACTTCTCTATGCAGTACATTATACTATTATAAAATACAGTAAAAGCGCATGTAATCAACCAGCTTAGGACCTGAGCTAGGTCACATAACTTAAGACGTAACAGAGAAATATAGAGAAATACAGAAATAAAAGTATAATTTCCAAAATTAATATTGTTATCACAAAGCAATATGCTATATTTAATGTTGTGAAGCTAGATATGTAGAATTATTGGATAAATGCAGTCAGATGGGAGAGCTTTTGCCGTACAATAAAACATACAGTATCATGTAGTATATACCTATTTACCATAGATCTGCTGTTTTGCTTAGAAAACTCTTATTTATATAAATATATTACATAACTGATTTAAAACTCACTTGACAGCGATTGACACCACAAAAGAGTCGGTAGCATATAAAGTTTGTGACCTGTTGTTTCTGATATGAGCAGCGCGAACTTTTCCATCAGCAAGACCAACCACAATAGGACCCTCTGATGGCCAAGCAAGACAAGTTACAGATGACTGAAGAGGGAACTTGTTACAGATGACTTTTTTCTCTCCCCTATGATTTCACAATAAAGTTTGAGGATCATTCAAAAACCCGATTGATAAAATGCATAATTTTATTTAATGTATCCTACCACTCTTCGCCAACTTTGTACACAAATACAATATTATCCGATTGTCCGACTGCTATCTTTGTAGAATCCGGTGAGAAAGCTAGTCCTCTAACAACATAGCTTTTCTTCCCAAACTGTAAAAGATCAAAATTGCATCAAATAACGACGTATCAAAATAAGTGTAATACCCAATCATTCCAATGATTCTTACCTTTGCATCAACAGGTTTGGTAGGAAATTTATCTTTTCTTTCTCCGAATTCGTCAAACAGCTGAACTACACGATCTGATGCACATATAGCTAATTTTAAATTATTAGGAGACCATGATATTGCAGATATTTTATCCAGGCATTCCTTAAATGGGATATAATTGAATGATGATCCCTTCTGAGAGGTATTTTTAAATCGAACAGTAATTACTGTTTCTTACCTGAGCTGGCAGTATATTTTTTAGATGTTTTAGTTGCATTTCCAGTCACATTCAACTTTATTCGTGAATAACAAGGATTTTTCATTGACAAATGGAAAATGTATATTAGCAGTTTCGTGTATTGTCGTTAAGAACCATAATTTTAAGCGGGCAAGCAGAAAAACATTTTCCTACCAAATTCTACCAGTAAATTCGAAATTACATTAATTTCAGTAAGTGAATGTTTTCAAATGAGTTGAAAACGATTCGAATGATATTAAAATTGATATTCGTGGTCTTAAGAACTACAAATGAAAAAATGAATTGAGAAAATTAACGCTTATATGACTCACTTTTTCTTTCATGGAAAGTAAAGCTTCATAAATTCATTACTCATGGAACGTGTAAGAAGGAAATATGAAGTTCCCTCTGCTGTTTTGTTTTCTAAGCAGAAGAAATGTGATAAAGGCTGATTAAATTTGTTCAAAAAGTTAATCTTTACAATTCCAAATTTGCGAAAAAATTGTAATTTATAACTATTATTCAATCAATATACGCAGTCTTCCCGCGTGCGACTGCAATTGAAGAAGTTTATACTTGATCTTTTCAATAAAGTAGACATTCTCTTATAAAAAAATAGCAATAGTAGATCTCTTATAAAAATTAGCAAAAATTAATTATTCCATACAAATATAAAAGATTCTCATCTTTACAAACTTTTCTGGTGCACGGAATTTTATTGAGTGTTTATCTCTTTCTATACGGTGTCCAAGTACTTCACCCAAAACTATAAGCGTAATTTTATTGATTAGGAATCTCTTGTTAAAAGGAAATGCCTCTGTGGTTGGTAAAATAATAATGGTTAGAGAATATATAAACGTAGCAAAACTTATTATCGTAATCCCCTTCAATTTAAAAATTTCGTCCTCTGACGTCATATACTTAACATTTGCTTCCTGCGATCGTCGCTAAGTTTCTGAGTTTCATATCTACGCGTAGTAGAATAATGAGATCACAGTCGGGAATGCCATGGTAAATATAAACATATTATTCTGAAGAAGTGGGTGCTTTTTTATGATGGAAGAGGAAGATCCTGAGATATATAGGTTAGAGGGTAGTAAAAATGAGGTGGGAGGATTAATTATTAAAAAGAAACCAAGTCAGAATGATAGCACTTTCAAAGTACCACCTCCAAGACAGTCGTTATTAGGCTTAGATAAATTAGCAGGTATGTAAATATATAAAAATTTTCGTAATTATTTCATATTTCGTGTATAAAGAAACAGTATTTTATTTCTGCTTTTATAGCTTTAAGAAAAAAGGAGCGAGAGGATGAGTTCCTTGAATCAGAGAAAACCAAACAACTGTCTGGTTCAGATGATGTTAACAGCAAAACGGATAAGGAGGAAATCCAAAAAAAGAAGCGGCATAGTGACAGGTAAGCAAGCGAATACTTTTGCGATGCATGTCATGCATTTATAGTAAAATGTTAGTGTTGTACAGGTCCAGTTGTATGCCTTATTGCATCATCAGTTATTAAACCAATCAATAAAGAAAAATGAATTTGATTCACCATTGGTTAGCATGCATATTATGGGTTTGTTTTTTTGGAATGTTCTGGATCCTTAGCATCTAATTCTTAAGTTTTCCTATTAAATAAAAATTCCATTAGTGTAATGATGGAAATAATTTACATTCACTCTTATGATACTATTTAGGAACTATCGGGAGTCTCGTGTAGAAACTCCCTCACATACTGGAGGAATAACAGAGGAAGCTCGTCGGAGATTGGTTGAGCATATGAAAAGAAATAAGGAAAGAGGTATTGCAGCATCGTCTTCAAAAAAAGATGGGAGAAAAAGAGACAGACACGGAAGAGATGAGCATGAAAGACATCGGCATCGATCTCATCGTAGAGAAAATGAGGCTGATGAAAGAGGTAAGAACACTATTTATTTAATTAACTGGGAGATCTATAATCAATTTATTGAAAAGGTTAGCTTGTGAAGTTTGATTAGTTGTGGATGGAAACTATGAATTACTTAGTATATGATTTTTTCCTGAGATGTCTAGTTTGTTTTAAGTGTAGTAGAATGTATTATATTGATATATATTGGTATAATTTTTTACTAAGATTAGGTAGCACTCAGTTAAATATAAATACAACTGATTGCGTGGCTGCCTATAATGGATTTATTGCAGGGCTCGACAAATTTTCTAAAATGCTAGGGGCCAGCTCCAAAACCTAGGAGTCAGCAGACGTTACATACTGTTGGTGGATATTTTTATTATCATGAGAAAAATAACTTTAATAACTTAGACATGAATCTCTACAATAATTAAAATATGCACATTTATTTCTGTCATATTATGTAGCAGAACATAATAAAGTGAGCCTTATACATCTGAAAAGTCTAATGATATTATGAAAACATGTGGTTTACGAAAAAGAAGAAAAACTTGGCTCTTTTTTTCTCTGGGATTTGATTGCCAATATGGAGTTAGGCAAAATATGAACTTTGTATAAAAGCTTTGCGTAATGTTTTAAGTGACAGAAGAAAAAAGCCTTTACTAATTTTGACTCAAATGATAAAAAGATATACATAATCCAGGTTTCAAAATTCCTAAATAATCATCAAATGTACCATATTACATTACAGTATTGCTTTATCAAGATCTGTATGAAATATGCACATAGTGATGGCTTCATTGTAATGAAATTAATTATGTATATTGCCGTATTTGCCCGATTATAAGTTAATGTTTTTTCTAGCATTTAAGCTATAATCATGACCAAATATATCCTCTATTCCTTCTCTCCCTCTCACCCCCACTAAAATTCAATCCTCTATGTTATATAGTCTTTTCCTCCCTTAGAAGACAGTTTTACATTTATGTTGCATGCAGTTCCCAAATTTCTCCTGCATTAGAGCCAGCACTTATCTCTTCATCCTGTATTAAATGTTTTAAGAAATAAAATTAATAATTTAATGTAGATCACTGGAAGTCAATAAATATACATGTACCATATTGACAAATGGAGAAGCCTCCTAATAACCATAAAAAAATAATAAAAAGGAAGTACTCACATACACGCCGGTTTATGACTCAACATCAGGGACCGAACACTCATGCAATGTCATACACTCTCTGGGTTTAGGGGAAACTACTCCACCCCAGGGACCCTTTCTCTCACACATGCACAAAACACACAAGCAATCAACCACACATGTGTATTTCCTTTTTAAAAAATGTGTAAATACACATTTCGGAATCAAAGATGAAGAAATATGGCTTGTGGAGTGTATGTATACAGAAGGAAAATGTGAGAAGGGAAAGTAGGGAAGGGAAAAAAAGGTTACATTGTTGCGATTGCGGAGTTAGGTCGTCCATTGGAATGACTATTATTAGAAAGGGAAAGCAGTGCAGTGTCTGCTATTAGATCCATGTCTTGATTGAGGATGATATCTGTTTTAGCGAATGACTAAACTTTCGGCCGCATCTAGAAGGTAGTGATTGGGAATGGTTCTTTTCTTGTTTTGGCATAATTAATTATTAATCTAGTTGCATAATTACTTTACATTGAAATTAAGTGTAACTGAGCTGATATTTTGAAATAAAAATTCAGTACCAGCAGTCCCTGCTTTTATGTCAGGTTACATTTTGCAACTGTACATTCAAATAGCTCTATCTCGGAAACTGTTTGGAATAGAACACTTGTCCATATGAACTTTTTTTCTTAGAATGACCGATACTATCACCTCCCAGAATATTGACCTTTCCTCCTGGGACACCCTGTGTGTGTGTGTGTGTGTGTGTATATATATATATAGTATAATAGTGAAAATACTTATGAAGAGGGTCTCCTTCAGTTTGCTAAAATCTGATATAATTTATTTTTATGCATTTAGAACATATTATTTCTTTCAGTCCCGAATGTTCCCTTAATGTGCTTGGTAGTTTTTCTGTTCATCTATGCAATATTATGTATCTTACAGCAAATGAAGCAGTGTATAAAGATGCTTTATAAATAAGTTAGAATTAAGATTTAATTTGGTGTTTACCTCTATAACTAATATTTGGTGTAGACTGCTATTTCTTGAGTCCAGCAGATTGAAGTTAAGCCATAATGAGAGTACCCAAGTATAGTTTAGATTTACATAATCAGTTATTAGAGTAAATTGTAACAAAAGATATAATCAATGAATTTTCATCAAAATTAAGAAAAATTTAAACTGGTATATTAGAATAAAGAAAGGAAACAACTCCTATGCCATAATTTATTAAATTACGCATATGACTTGTTTCCTTTTTTTATTTTATCTTTGCCATAGTATCCACACATTATTAATATGCTATATTAGAATTTTTGATTTTATTACAAATTTAGTATTTTGTTTATATTGGAAATATTCATTGTAATTCCATTTTTCAATTACACTTGAACCTCTCTAATCTGTAAACCCCAGGAAATAGGCTATTACAAATTACAGAAAATTTTGAATTATGGGAAGTACCTACTCATAATGAAGGGTAAAGAAAGTCGATTATGAATTCTTTCTTTTACTTAACCTTACAACAGAAATATTTGCTTGTAGAAACGTAGTTATACTGTAAAACAAATCCCATCAGCTAATTAAAACTAATGTAATTTCAATAAGTTGATTGATTGAAAAAGAAAATACTTGAATATGTATTGCAAGTATATATAATATTAAAACTAAAAAACTGCAACGAATGAAGTACGGTAATATTTTTTTAATCATCATCAACAGCTGATGTCGAAGGTTATGGAGTTTTTATGGATTAGGAGTTTTCATGCTTTTGTTTCGAATTATGGTAGTTTACGGAGTGTAAGTTTATGGATTAGAGAGGTTTAAGTTTATTGTACACAATTTAGGTTTTGTTTATTTACATAGCAACAAATAAGTTGTTGATTTAATTTTTAACCATATATTTGTATTGCATTAAGTTGTCCAAGAAACAATCTGGAAAATGATGTAACTTTGATAAAAGCTTAAAATCATTTATGTGTTATAATATAGATGTAATGACATTTATTTTGTAGGATTCATTAAGTGTTTACAATGAGTCCTAGATTTGTTTATTTATTTTCGCTATTCTGAATTAATGCTTAGCAAAGTTATATATCTTGAAGTGCTTTAATTTTACGTAATTACTTCATATATGCTTACCCACCATTTTTAATGAGAAACTGGAGTAGTTTGATAGTCATAGTTGTCAGTGTTTGTCATTCTGTCAGCAATGCAGCATGGAACTATCTGGTGGTCTATACATTTGCTCAAGAAAGGTGATTCCAATTTCAATCATACATTAGGATTTACTCTACTTGAATAATAATAATAAATGGTTCTCAATCCTTAGATTGGTTTAGTTGACCATGGAATATATATACATATATACATAGTGTGGTGGTTTTCCTGTTTTCTTGCCTTTCACACATAGAAGAGAGGACAATGCTGGCATTAGCCTACTCTAATGAAGAACACCAAGGGGACAAACTGCTTAACGTCCTCTCTGAAAGACTGATTTACGTGTTCTCCTCATTTTGTTCATTTCTTCATTCTTCTAGTTCATACAAACACAAATAGGGGATCAGGCAACCTCAGAAAAAATCATACTTTCACATGATTTGTGCCTGCTGCCTTGTAGAGCAGTAGGCTAGCACCCTAACCAAGCACCACCAATATCCCCTCATTCTACTTTACCCTTGTTAAATTTTAGGCTGTTCACCATATGCAGTAATGTCATGAAGAAGCATTTCTCCATTTGATTGACAAAGGACTGAGTGTAGCATATTTTAGGATTGCATTTTAAAATTGATTAGAATCGCTATAAAAATTCAGGACTTGAATTCAAGAGTGACTTAAAGAATGAAATTTCATTTTCTTGCCACCAAATTTAAAATACCTGTAACATTAATCCAAAAAATTGTTTTGATCAGCAAAATTTTACATCTTCTGAAATAAAAACTTTTTATTATCAAGGGTAACCACATTGTTGCTGACTTGTTGAAATTATGAAAACTAAAAAATCAGATTGACATATAGGATACCATGTTTTATTTTTTATCTAAATGAGTTTGATTATAGTGTGTTGTGAAAATGGAAAGTAAGTTTTATTAAGATAAAATATTTACGTGTTTGTATCAGAATTAAATAACAATCTAACTTTTTGCAATTTATAACAGAATGTTACTTTCTCATATACGTAGTATATAGAGAAAGTATTGTAATCGTGAGAAAATTTGACTTCGAAATTTTGATGGAAATACACGTTTTAGATCTCCCCGAGTCCATAAAAGTGGTTTTCACCATGCCGTCTATGTGTTCATGGTTCTAGGGCCAAAACGAGTACATAAAACTGAATGATATCTCGTATTTATGCAATTTATCATCTTTTGCAGACCCTTTTTTGATAAAAATGATATTGCACAAAAATAAACTAGTTTATTCTTGGTGATTTTTAGAAAATTTGTTCTCAGAAATGGCTCCTGAGAATTTGATTAAAATCAATCGAATTGTAGAGCCTGATGTCACAAATAATACTCCATAAGCCATATATCTCTAAAAGTCACTATATGGAGTCCAGTTACATTACAATATATGCTAAGCTACCTTACCTAAGCCCTATGATGTCATGCCTTCGCCACAATCCTCCCAAAATCTTACTACAGCCTATATGGTTAAATTAAATCGAATGATATCTCATATTTGTGGATAATATCATTCATAATAGATACTCTGAAGAGATGAATGATATTGTGCAACAATAAAGTGTACTTTATTCTTGGATATTTTGAAACAAAATTTGTTTTACTCAAAAGTGGCTTTAAGGATTTTGGTTAAAATCCATCCAATCGTGCAGCCTGATGTCACAAATAATACTAACTAAGCTCTATGCCCCAAAAATATTCTATATATCGTCCAGTGGCAATAAAATATACACTAAACTACAGTTAACTTTTATTTATAGCATTTTCTTTTATAAGCATACACAGTCGACCAAACGAATATATTGTGTATATGAGAAAGTTTGTGTAATGTATATTGTGTCATTTATTTTATTTTGTTTTAGCTTGCATTTAGATTTTTGTTTATTACTTTCTCATATACATAGTACAGTAGAGTCCCAATAATCCGACCTTCGATTGTCTGACATTCCGCATAATCCGACATAGCCATAGGCAGTTCAGTATCTGTGGCAAAAAATTATCGGCAAATTCGGACGAATTTTTGGAATTTAAAGCAAAATTTCGTTATCTCATTGACAATGAAGGACTGTTAGGTGAGCAGATATATAACTGCGATGAGGCAGGCTTAAACTATAAAATGCTGCCTTCAAAAACTTTAGCTTCTCGGGCTGAAGCTTCGGCTCCTGGGTATAAATGAAGTAAAGAAAGAGTGACGATTCTAGCCTGTAGTAACGCTACTGGTAACCACAAATTAAAACTCGTACTTATTGGAAAGCCCAAAAAACCATGAGCTTTCAAAAACCTAGCTCCCCTACTGTTCTACCACTTTTGTATAAGTACTGCTACTGATGTCATATTATTGAGATGCTGGTGCGACCTCGCAGCAGGGAAGAGAAGCTAAGCCTGGAAACAAACCTCAATTACTCACTTTTTCAAACAATAACTTCAACTTCAAATAATAGTTTTGTACTCTATTGTGTTAGTTGTACTGTAGAATAAAGGTTGATGGCTGATTTACTTATGGCTCGATTTATCATCGGTGAGAAAACTCCTTAAGCCATAAAAGTTTATAATAAACCCGATGCATTTCGTCCACTAAGTGGCCATCTTCAAGGGTGAACTTCTCTCAACAGTGACTGAAGGTCAACTGTGAGGATTCAGGTATTGAGGGGAACGAAAAGTTACCTTATTTCCCTCCTCTAAACAAAGGCTTGGATAAGATTTTCAAACAAAAGAAATATTCAACTGTTTTCATGAACCCACACAACTTAAAATATTATTAGGCAGTACTAAAGACAAGACAGAAGAGTTAAACAAATCTGGGATCTATAAAATACAATGTTCACATTGCAACAAACAATATATAGACCAAACAAAAAGGAAAATGACCACACGATTGAAGGAACATCTAGCGCACTACAAATACAATCGCTTTGAAAAATCGAGCGTAGCCAAACATATAGTTGAAACAGAACACAGTATAAATGTGAACGACATCAAATTAATTATTTCGTCTAACAACTCACTCAACTCCTTGGAAAAGTTAAACATTTACAAAAACCGTCAAACAATCATAAATACAGACACGGAATTCAACAAAACCTTGTACAAACTGACAGATAATCATAACATCGACGCCTAAAAAGTTTTTCGCATTTCTTTTGTTTTTCGTTCCCCTCAATACCCGAATCCTCATTGTCCTCACAGTTGACTTTCAGTCACTGTCGAGAGAAGTTCGCCCTTGAAGATGCCCACTTAGTGGGCAAAATGCATCGGGTTTATTATAAACTTTTATGGCTTAAGGAGTTTTCCCACCGATAGTACTGTAGAATAATGATTAATAAACGTGATTTCATAATTATGTAACACTTCAAATTTTTGTTTCGTTTTGCCCCATTCTTTTCCGTATAGTCTGACATTTTTGGTAATCCGACCACTCCTTGGTCCCGTTTAGGTCGGATTATTGAGACTCGACTGTATATAGAGAAAAAAATTTGACTTGGAGATTTTTATAAAAATATATGTTTTAAGTGTCCTTGAGTCCAAAAAGGCTGTTTTTGCCATGCTGTGTGAAGCCCTAGAGCAGCAGTTCTCAACCTTTTTTCCATTTTGACACACATGACAGTCGATGCTCATATGCGGACATACTGCACACTACAACCGCTGAGCTAAAAAAAAGGAGCAGTATGTAAAAATGAAGAGTTGAAGCCTAAATATTGTTTTTATTGTTGCTAAAATGATGCAAGTAAAAGACTAAAACTCTGCTTAACAAAATTTCTTTATTTTTTTGCAAGCCGTTCTTAAAATTTTCAGTGACACACCATTGTGTAGCGACACATAGGTGGAGAACTGCTGCCCTAGAGCCTAGATGGTTCAATGAAATCAAATTTTATTTTGTATTTAGTAATGATATTATCCAGAATAGAAATTATGAAGAGATGAATGTTTTAACACAACGGTTATTCTTGTTGATTTTCACAAATTATTGCCCTAATGATTTTGATTAAAATATACTCAGTTATTGAACATATGGATAAAAAGTACTGCATAAGCCATATTTCTCAAAAATAACTATATAGTATCCAGTGACATTATAATATATAGATTTTTACATCCGTCGACCACCCAGCTCTCCCCATTTCTTTCAACAATCTTCATCCAGCAGTAATGCTTCATTGACTATGTGCCTTTGTCAATCTGTAAATACTTGATGTTTATGTATGGTATTTATCAAGTTTTAGTTCACATAATTCACGTAATGTGTTAATACCATTTGTGTAGAAGACATTTTTCGTGGTGGTTTGTTGTTTTTGTAACTAACAGTCTTCCAGTCAAAAAAGAGTGTAATGAAACTAGATGCATACATAGTGTATGAGAAAGTTTGTGCAATGTATATTATACCGATTTTTCACATTTCTATTTGAAATTAATTCTTTGATACAATCTATCAGTTTGATAAAGGAAATTTTGCATCGATTTTTGATCAATGAAGAGAAGAAAAGATAGAATTTAAATAAGTTCATATTTAGCTGTCATGTTTTTATTGGGCAATTACACTTGTATTTTGTGTAATTTACAAAGTATTGCTCAAGTCCCAGATTTATGACAGCTAGAATCTGTCAAAACTTTTGTAATTTGACTAAGACTATGAATTTTTGTACAACTTACTCATCAACTTAAAGTTGTGGGTATTGTAGTCAGTTTTAAATGTATTATGTAAATATTGGTGCCCATTGCCTTACAGTGATTAGTTTCATGAATATAAAAATAGATCAAACTTTCCTTATCAGAAGAGTGGGAGATCATGATTTTAAAAAAATCATATTGTTGGAGATAAGGAATAGCAGAGATGGCAATTATGTTATCTAATAATGCATTGCACATGAAATATGAAGATTATGCACCATTGGAGTCTTGTGCAATTCATCAGTATGCTGCTAGGCATTCAGTCTTCAGTGAATAACCCAAAGGTCTAAATCATGGAAGAAAATAATGTTTGTTGTTATATTGCCAATTTCCTGATTGATGATGTGAATGGGAAAAGAAGCTTATCCAAGTCAACCCATGCAGCAACAATCTGGAAAGTGGTCATGGTAATAAATCTCTGATTGTTGAAGAGTTGAAATTTTTTCGGATTCCTTATTAAGTTTTAGGTCATTTGGAAATGCATTCCAACCTTGTTAGTCATAATTTAAAACTATGTTCTTTTGCTGACTAGAGTCACTCAAATTCTGAATTCGTGTCCCTAAAACTATTTAAAAAATTAAAATACCCTTCATCTCCTTCCCTTGTTAATTAAATGGGGAAAAGGCATATTGCTGGTGTTGAGCCTGGTTCATTCTCCCAAATTTTGAGTTTTTTTCTTGGGCATGATTTATCCTCATTTGGCAATGCATGGAGTTTCAGATCACAACCCATTGCAATTCAGTGATGGAAATATGTCTTATTTCTAAATGTAAGGCACAGTGATACTATCAAGCAACACCATTTTTTATTTTGCACTGAAAAGGTAATTATTTTTCATTAATGTATTGCAGCTAGATTCACGAATTTGAAAATTGTTAGATTGTTATAGAATTGTGCACCAAATCCCTTGAGTGGTAATAAAATTTGCACTGCTATGGGTTTGGTTAAAAAACTGGTATATTTATTCTTAGCAAGTCCCATTTATTTTGTGCAGCAAGGAAACGTGATAGAAGAGATGGGCAAAGGAACAGAGACAGAGACTCCTCAAATGGATCATCATCAAGTAGAAGTGATAGAGAGAGAAGAAGAGAATCTCCATCCAACACACCCTATTCTGGTTCTAGTCGTAGCTTCAAAGATTGGAGTGATTCCACACCTTGCTTCCAGGATGAACCTCTAACTCCATCCTACAAAGTTAAGGATCCTACGTCAAAGTAAGTTGTGTCTATGGAATTTTAATTATTGATTTTGTGTCAGAATATGGTAAATTGTTCATGTGATTTACTGATGTGAAACTCAGTCGAAACATACAGCAACATTAGGTCTTTGTATAGTTTGGCAAAATTTTTCAACAACTCCTTATCTTAGAGTTCCATCAACATTTTCTGTTTATTTTCCAACATAAATATTTGTCATAGGCATATCCAGTCAATGAATCATACCTTTGCCACATATTTATACCATGCTTTATTGGTTTTAGAGGAAGATACTTTTTGATTGCTGATCTACCTTTGAATTTTCCATTGATTCATCTATGGATTGATAGTTATTCTTTTAACGTCCTTCTGGAAAAGTTTTTTATACATGATATTACTTCATCAATGTAATAAGTTTTACTGCAGTCAGCTGGTTTTACAGGATCATTGAAGTACTAGTATATTGCCCGTCAAAAATGACATCCAAATTAATAAAAACCGGAATTTAACTTTATATTTCAACTGTTAATTTTTGTCTAAAAAAGTTGAAATTGGATAATTATAGGTCAGTTTTTTATAATTTTAATTTCCCAAAGAATAAAAGCCTGCGCGTCAAAAAGTCTACTTTTATGTGTTACCTTATGAGAAATAGAAATAATTCTCTGGAGTCGAACCTGGGTTGTTTTTCCAAATATTTTTTCATCAATCACTTTTAGTATTTGAATGAAGCATTCCTGGAAAATTTTGAACCATTTTTTCTTACTGTTTTTGAGGTATAAACAATTAATATTTATCAGTTTCTAGGGCAACAAGACAGAACAAAGGAAGGAAGGAATAGCGCTATTATAATAATAGATTGATTAGAATGAAGTAATAAAAAGCGGTTTCTAGATATGGCAAATTTCAACATTTCATTTCCCATTGACTTGTTAGATGACCAATAATTTTGTAGACTAGAGACGCTATTATAACTCATAACTAGTAAACAACCATTATTTCAGATGGACCAGTATGTTCTATTTTTTACATTTAATTTCCTTAAAAATATCCAACTGTTTATTAGTGCACTGCAAAATATACACAGATAAGCTTTTGGGAAACAAAAAAATATATCTAATTATGTAGCAGAACTATTTTCATTTATCATAGGAATGTATGGCATGGGGTGACTCTAGGGTTCGTTGAAGAGGGTGCAGGGAATCCCAAGAAAAATGAAAAGGTTTTCTTCCAAGGCGAGCGAAGGAGGTAGGGGGAACGACTGAGGGTAGGGGTAGCCTGAGGCTCTGGGTCTTCTCTCTCGTCACTTCTTTGGAATCTGCTGATGCTGGTTGATACAGCGACTCCTGGTTGAGTAGGGGGGAGGTAGGAGTCGATGAGCGGGGAAAAGGATGAGTGTCCCAGAACATGGGTGGCAACTCGTCCTCCTCTTCTGCTGACAAGGGAATTTCCTTGTTTATGTCTGGGGCATGTGTATTCTTCCTCTCTTTTGCTTGAGGCTGGTTCCTGTGATAAGAGGGGGAGATCAGCCTAAATGTGGCTTGAATCGGTTTGTATGAATAACAAGCATTCAGAAGGGAAGTTCTAATCGCACATTGCTTGGAGACATAACTTCGATTACTTGATAAGGTCCCTTCCAAGGGCTGTAGAACCTCTTCACTCACCTTACCTTCGTGCATGGTTTGCTTAGATAGACATATTGCCCACAGCGATATTCAACATCTCAGGCATTTTGGTTGTATATTTTTGCCCTCTTCTCACACTCCCTGTTATCATTCATCTTGCATTTCTTCCACATTCTATCTAACCTCTCATGCAACTCCGACAGATATGTTCCCTCAAACCCCTTTAATCTCCTCTCATAATATTCAAATGGGGATTGCATGCGTAATCCAAAAATGACTTCGTGCAGGGAGTGATTCATGCTTGTATGAACACTTGTATTATAGGCAGTCACTGCATATAAGGCAGCCACAAATCCCAGTCATTTTCCTTACTATTTACATAATGGCTAATCATCATGGCAATTATTCGGTGCACTCGTTCAATTCTCCTCTTCACTTCTGAGTGGAACAGTGAAGTACACAACTTAGTTATCTGCATCAACTTACGAACACGAGAGAAAAGTTCAGAAGTAAAGTTGCTACCCTGTTCAGTTAATAGCTTATTGAGCACTCCGAATCTAAAAATCCATTTTTTTTTACAAATGCTGCTGCCACTGTTCCCATCACCAAAAGCACATACTTCTGTCCATTATTGGTCAATGGCAATGCTCCAACTATGTAGAGGGCCACAAAATCAAATGGTCTTTATGTCACCAGTAGTTGTCGTAAGGGAGTTCTTGGTTTTCCGTAAGGACTACAGCGATTGCAAGACATGCAATCTCGGAGTGCCAGCACTACATCCCATAGTATCTCTGGCCACCAATACATGGATTTTATTCTGTTCATGGTGGGTCAAACTCCCATGTGTCCAGAGTGGTGGTGTTCATGACACTGTTTAATCATCTCCACTCTCATACGATTAGGAACTGCAATCTTCAGTCCCAAACTGATATTCTTCTTTAAGTCCTTCTGTCTGACACTCATTAATGCTTCCTCAATGCAGACGTCCACACATTGCACCTTGCGGCAATGTCTGTTGGCATTTAAGTGCATTTTCCCGATTTGTGCATCACCTCATAGTTATACTTGCTTAGCTTAAGCGTCCATCTCATTAGTCTGCTACTTGGGTCCTATAAACTCGGATATCATTTTAAGGCAACATGGTTAGTAACTATTTTAAACCTCTTGCCATATAGATAGCATCGGAAGTGACTCACTATTCGCACCACAGCCAATAATTCTTTCTCAGTTGTTGTATAATTGACTTCAGCGGATTGCAGCTGTCTTGAGGCAAATGCCACATGGTGCTCGGCTCTGTCGACCTCTTGAGACAGCACAGCACCCATGGAAAAATTGCTGGCATCAGTGGAAAGAATAAAGGTTTTGTTAAGTCCAAGTATGCGAGTATGGGGTTGCTGGTTAAAGCATCCTTCAGTGATGCCATCCCTTCTTCACATTTCGGAGTCCAGATAAATGCTGTTTGCTTCTTCAAAAGATGGGTGAGAGGCCTAGCTATTATTGCATAATTATCAACAAACCGCCTGTAGTAATTGGCCAAACCAAGGAAGGTGGTGGTGGGAGCTGGGAAATTTTTTACCGCTTCGATTTTCTCCGGGTCGGGACGGATCCCTTCCCGACAAATGATGTGGCCAAGGTACTTAACCTCACTCACTGCAAAATGCCATTTTTCAAATTTTAAAGTTAGTTTAATCTCTCACAATTTTGGAAGGCATGTCACAATCTCTCGGTATGTTCCTGTATCCCATCACTAAAAATTATGACATCGTCCAAATAGACAAGACACTGCATGGGTTTCAATCTGTGCAGGACTTCATCCATCATCTACTGGAATATGGATGGTGCATTTTGAAGACCAAAAGGTATTCTCTTGTACTCATAATGTTCATGTTTCATGATAAAACCAGTCTTGGCTTGAGAGCCCGGATGCATGTATATTTGGTGGTACCCATTGATCAAATCTAGCACCATGAAGTACAGTCAAGCTCGTTTATAACGAGCACGGTTGTAACGAGGTCACGGCTATAGTGAGCAAATGCTACCTCCAAGATAAGTTTACGAGCATTTACATACAAATATTTCACGTATATAACGAGCACGCTTCACGGATATATCGAGCAAACTTTGACCACTTCTCACTGTCTCAAACGCGGCGGCGGTCTGTCCCTTCAATCCTCATAGTGACCCAAGATATGTAACCTTGTGTTCTCGAGTCCAGCCTCTACACCCTATCCCTCGGGGAGGTTAAAGACCGCGGCGTTGTTGTTAAAAAATAATCCCTTCGTCCAAACCAAGAATTCCCAACTTGCAAGTACAGTGGCACCCTCGGAGGTCCTTTGTCCTCTCCTCCCAACCCCCAGCTCATTTACAGCCAGGAGGTTGTGATTGGAAGGGGGTAAGGAGCTGAGGGCATGTACATTGGGGCTCGCCCCCATCGCTCAGCCGAATGCACCCAACACCCTTTCCCACGTAAAGATGGGAAATCCCACGTTTAATCCGTCTCCTCATTAACTCTTCCTGGAATTGGTATGCTCACAGTTTGCAAATAAAGTTCGTAGCGTTGATCACAAAAATCAGTTGAGATTTTGCCCTTGAATGAGTAACAAGTCCGTACATAAAAGCAAAAAGGTTGATATTATTCGAGAGTTAGAGCGTGGTAAAAAAATGTTGAAGTGTGTAAAAAATTTAATTTATCGTCGTCTACGGTTTCAACCTTATGGAAAAACAAAGAAGCGATTTTATCTACACTAGAGAACAACCTAACAACGAACAAGAAAATGAGGAAGTGTGACTTGGATACTGTTGATCAAGCACTTCTGGAGTGCTAGAAGATGCAGAGAAATGCTGGTTGCCCCATCAAGGTACAGACAGATAAATTTGCAAAACAGTTAGGACACGAGAACTTCACATGCAATAACGGGTGGCTTGATCGTTTTAAAAATCGGCATAACATTGTTTATGCAAAAGACCCTGTTAGCAGATTCAAAAATGGCAAGTGAATGGGTGAAAAGTGTTTGGGAGGAGTGTCGAAAAGGTTACAGAGAAAAAGACATCTACAATGTCGACAAAACTGGACTGTTTTACAACATGATGCCTGATGCAACGTTTAAATTCAAAGGTGACAAATGTGTTGGTGGCAAAAGACCTAAGAATCGTTTAACAGTTTTAATGCACGCAAACATAAATGGGACTGACAAAAAAAACTTTTTGTTATTGGTAAGTCACAAAAGCCACATTGTTTCAAAAATGTAAAGAAGCTTTCCGTTGAATATGCAGCTAATGAAAAGGCATGGATGACTTCCAATATTTTTCAGAAATATGTAAGTCAGTGGAACAACTAGTTACGGAGGAAAAATAGAAACATTCTACTCCTTGTCGATAACTGTCCTGCGCACCCACATATGCAGGAGTTATCCAATGTAAAACTGGTGTTTTTGCCTCCAAATGCGACTTCTATTTTGCAGCCAATAGACATGGGGATAATTAAAAGTTTTAAATGCCATTTCAAGAGATTTTTTGTTCTAGAGTTGATTGAAAGGAGGGAAAGAGGTTTAGATGGCAACGACTCTGTATTGGATGCAATTCATTTGATGACAGATGCATGTTTCACCTACAACTATCATAAACTGTTTTCGAAAGTCTGGTTTAATATCGGGAGAATTTTCGATTGATAACCATAACATTGATGAAGATCAGAATGTCTTAAAGAAAATGGAATTGCGAATTTTGACCATGTAAATGACATTGACAATTTTGTTCATGTTGATGATGATTTGATTACCAGAGGAATTCCTACGGAGAGTGAAATAATAGAGACAGTATAAAGCACAGCAGACAGTGATGAAGACAATGTTGAATGTGTCGAAGACACAATCCTGACGAAAGTCGTGCCTACTTACTCAGGATCCCGTGGAAACATTAAATGATTTTTTTGAAAACATTGACATTTCCGATGGTGTTTTTAGTGCACTAAGTGTAATAAGAGGAAACTTAAGAGACTTCAAAGTGAAATCTATGAAACAGGCTTCTATTCAAAGTTATTTTTGTAAAAAGGGGAGTGATTAAGGATGCAGCTGTGAGTAAATTTTATATGTACGTATGTTTACTTTAAATTTTCTAGTTTATTTTCATTTTTAGGTTTTTTCATAAATTTACTAAATAAACTTTCTTTTTATATATTCACTTTTACTTCTTATGTCTTATTTCACCATACGCATGCATGATTTTGCCTTCACGGATATTAAGTTTAACGGCTATAACGAGCAAAACTAAACGGTCCCGTGGCGCTCGTTATAGCAGAGTTTGACTGTACTTGCATCCACCCAGGTAAACCAAGGTATCAGTAATATTGGGGATGGGATAAACATCTGGCATGGTCATGGTGTTCAACTTCCAGAACGCAGAACCGGATGTTTGGTTTCCCATCCAATGATTTTTGGGAACAATAACATCGGTGAGGCCCATTGACCCTCGCTAGGAACAATGATCTCGGCATCCAACTGGTCCTTTAGAAACTGTTTTATCAGTGGTTTCTGATGATTGGGTATCTGATATGGCTTGCGGTAGATGGGCCACGCCTCCCCCATTGGAATGTAATGGCATGTGATGTCGGTTGCCTGTGGTGTTCCGCTCCCTGAAAATAAGTCCTGGTACTCCTTCAATACTGGCAGCAGAAGGTCCCTCTCTCACATCCCTAGATGTTGCAGGTTTTTGCTGAAATTCTTATCGGAGGCTGTTTCTCTCACCACCCTCACCAAACTTGTCTTACTTCGATGACCTTCTTCCTCCGCTCTTTGATCAACTTCAGTTACTGAGGCTATTGTTGTCCCCTTCTGCAGTACTAGCTCCTCCTCCATGAAGCTCGCTACCTGCACAATGATATTCCTGCTCTTGTCGATTCTGCAGACCTCTCTGGCTATGCAGCATATACTGACATCCCTCAATTCTGGCTCTGTTATTACCTCTGCTTTCCATCGCCTTTCCCTCTGGGAGTCCAATTATCATTAATTTTTCACTTTGTGCTGGTACTACTTCTGCCCTCAAAAGTCGAGCTGCAACATTGATAAGGCCGTTCTTGACACAGCTCCCTTTTCCTACCATCTTCCGTGGGGTAATACTACTCCTGCCATGCAATGCCCTTGCATGCCTGCGAAGCTGAAGAGTACCATCACAGACATTAATCACTCCCCGATATTTTCTAAAACATCTAACCCTAGCATCCCATCAAAACCTCCTAATTCATATACAATTTGCATACGTGCCTCATAAGGAACACCTCCTACTGTAAACACAACAATTTTCTCCCCCAATTTCCATATCATTCCTCCAGCAATTCCTCGAACTCTAAAAGGGGACCTATTCATACCTTGCATGCCATACACTTCACGTAACACTAATGACACCTGGGCCACTGTGTCTGTGAACATTTTGCATGTCCTCTCCCTGATATTTACGTCTGCCACTAAGTCATCAGTGCCTCCCACTCATTCATGCATGGAAACAACACATCTACCAGGGGTCGGATTCGGCAGCTTCTCTGGCCCCGATGCCATTTAACTCTCCTGCCCGTGCGGCATGTTGGTGGTTTCTGCAGTCCCACACTAGATGTCCCTCTCTTCCGCAGGATAAACCTCCTTGCACTACTACACTGCCTGGCCAGATGACTGGGTTTGCAGCATTGGAAACAGGACCTCTCTCCTGGAGCATGGAACACATGTCGAGCAACCAGCTCTCCCATCAGTCTTCTTCCCACCTCCTGTGTGCGGATGGTGGCTTTGATCGTGTCCTCAAAGCTCTCCGGTGCCGTCAGGCAACTTTGGCATCCCAGCTCCCCAGACAGTCCATTAAGAAAGGCGTCCAATGCGCGCTGATCTACTTCGTGTCATACCATGGCCACATATTCCGCCATCCCACTCACTTTGTAAGTGTGGGCATTTATCCTCTGCACCCAGTCCACAAAAACGATCTCTTCACTGGGTCCTTTGCGGAGCATGGAGAGTGTCCCCCTCTAGAAATGCATGCTTCTTTTTGTGCGAGGAGCATCGTAAGAGTCTCATAAGTCGTGGCATTGCAACATTCCTCTTTACTCCTTACGAATTCAGCCACATCTCCTCTCAATCTTAGTACAGCTATACTGAGTTTGTCGGTGTCTGCCCACCTGCTGAGCTCTGCTGCTCCAGCTTATCAAAGAACATTCCAATGTTCTCCCCCATGGTCCCAGAAAACCTTTCGACTGATGAAAGCAAGGAGAAGCTGCATCTACCATCTTCCATTCCCTTGACCTTTGCACTTTCAACCCTCATCTTATGATTTTCTGCTTCCATCTCACACAACCTCTTGCTAAGTTCATTAACAGCTTGCTGCAACTTCATTTCGCGTCCACCCATGCTTACCCTCATGGCCATGGTCATTACCTTATACTCCCTTCAGAATGTGCGACCCTCTTTGATATCACGTAGCTCTTGTCATTGAAGCAATCCCACTTCTGACACCAATTGTAACCTCTGGACTGGCTCTAGGGTTCATCGAAGAGGGTGCAGGGTATCCCAAGAAAAATGAAAAGGTTTTCTTCCAAGATTTTAATGCTTTGTGTACACCTGGTCATACTGGCTTGGAGCTTACTCATGGGTTTGTATGCATTTCGAGTTTCGAGAAGGGTCCGAGCGCCGAGGACAACATCTAGCGAGTAAACAGTTTTCAGAAGTGTTTACTTATTCAACCCCGACCAAAACTTTGAGGCGGCCATGGTCTTAGGGGTATTAGAAAGATATGAAATACCTTCTTATCCCTAATATCCCTAATCACCTGACTCTACGATAAGTACAACCTCTGTAGGAATTTTTGGATATATTCGGGTATATTTGGCGTGCCAATATTGCCAATATTATAAAATAATAAGGGCAAAATGCAATAAAATATTCAAATAATTGCACAAACAAACACCATGCGATAGCTCTAAATGTTCATTTGTCAGCTGTTGTACGAAAGTCTGAATTCGGCGTACGAAAGGCAGTATAGGGGTGTCAATGTATAATGTACGAAAGTGCGGGTTGTATGAAAGTCGAACTTATGAAAGTCGAGAACCACCTGTAGTGTTATTTTATCTTCTATGCTATTTATACATTTAACTTTATTATTTGTCCATAAGGTAATTGTTACCTATAAATTGTGATATATTGTATTGTAAGATTTTTTACATGCTCATTAAAATGAAATTAATTGTTAATACATTGAAAAAATTGTGCTCTTTATTTGCGAAGCATATTTACTTTTAATTTAAGTTTATATAATTAAAAAGATATGAAAATTCAGGTTGTCCCATTTTCCCGATTATGTTCTGGATTTTCCTGTTCAGATCGTGTTATGTCCCAGTTTTGCTTCCTAAGAATCTGGTCACCCTAGTTTACACAGGACACAGTAAGGAATGCATACACTAGTAGGACAATGATACATATCTCTAAAATGTAGATGTAACCCAGTAGATTTTTTTGAAATTTTCATGGGACATATATGACCCATGAGAAACATAAGGGTTAAGCAAAAAGTATGGATATTACCAGCAGTATTTTTAATTCTCCTAGGTTATTAATTATTTGTTTCCTTTCCATTTGTCTTGAAGTTTTTGATAGAAGTTTGTCCAGTGTAGAAAATAAAATTTAAAAAATTTGATTTTTTTTCATAGCCTGCACCTTTGGGTTAAAGTAAATTACAATAAAACCTCAATTATCTGACGTTCGATTATCTGATTTTTGGTTTAACCGACCAAAAAATAAATGAGCTGGCTAAGCATGAGCTAATAGTGTCCAGAATCACACTGAAATGAATTCATTGTACTTTGTACAGAACTAGCTGGGATGATGATGATCCAACACCATCCCGTAAATCTAGCTGGGATCTTCCTACTCCTGGGCCCACTGGCAGCTCTTCTGACAGGGATATATGGTCTGAAAGATCACAAAGGAGTGACAGGAGCCGTCATTCTGAAAGGTAAACAGATATCTAGGTTAAATTTTTAGTGCAAATTTTCAATTTTTGTCATGTAAGTAATTGGATTTCTTTGTTTAGAATGAGACCACTTTTTACTTTCTTAATATTAACTACATCACTTTACTCTCATTTTCAACATCAAAGAATTATGGCAAAATATTACTTAAAAAGAAGTTAATTGACATTCATATCTGTTTATTTAATATGGCCATATATATGTTTAATAAGTCTTGAGCTTTATAAAGTACTAGCGTAATTGCCCGGGCTTTGCCCTGGGTTTAGAGTTTAGAATTTTTCATGCACATATTGTTCGGTAATATTTTCATCCGAACTCAAAGTACTCTCATGGTGACTTATATTCCCCTTTAATTGGTATGAACAAATCAATTATGGACTCAAATTTGATACCTCCCCCCCCCCAAGAAATCAAAGTTCTGACACTAAGCTGCATATCCTCAATGTCTCTTTAGTACGTACTAGTAGTTGGTGCTTGCATTCTGCAAGCATATCATCTCTTCATAAAAAAACATTCATTTTTCATATTTCATCATTACAAATATTTTTTTAATTCTAAATATTTCACCTCAGGAGCGATTTTCGTTTTTCCCTTATGTAAAAATAATAAATCCCAAAACTTTGCAATTTTAAGAATTTTATACTTTCTCCACTATGGGGTACTAATGCTACACATTTCTACCAAATTTTAAAGTTTGTAGTACTTCTAGAAGTGAAATAATATTTTTCGAATTGTTTAAATTTTAAATATTTTTAACGGCCGCCGCAATATGTTTATGGAGAGATTCAAATGTTTATTTGTGCAAATACATTACTCTATACATAACTTGAAAAATTCAGCTTCCTAGCTAATCCCGCAGTACCTAAACAGTTATCTAATTGTTTAAATTTTAAGAATTTTTAACTGCCAAACAAATAAAAATATCAACATTTGTATAATCCCTATTTCGTTTTTTTTACGAATACTACTTATAAAAAAAATTTCAACTCCGTAGCACATGCGGAAATACATAAACCTTGAAAATTTGTTTAAACTATTGCGAATTTTTAGCGGCCGCATGTTGCACTTTTTCAAGATTTTCGTTTTTTCTAGTTGGTTTTGCACAAAATCCTACCTAAGAAAAAAAATTTCGAATCTCCAGCTCATCTGGAAGTGCCTAAACATTAGTATCCTCCTATATATGTTATCTGTTATATCCTCCTCTGTAAGAAACGTCTATATAGAATGATACCAAGTTTTAAGTCTCTACGTTTCTTGGTTCAACATTGATATTGATGGAAGATTCATTAAAATAGGTCAATTGGTTGCTGAGATATCTTCAAACAGAATGCTTCTCGTCAAATTTGTCGTAGTATAATCGAATATTAATGTATTTGCTTTGAAATCAGAAAATTATTTTTTTTATATTGTGGTAGCTCTGCTTTTTAGATCCGATCTAAACATGTTCATTTCGTTTTGCCAATCTGTACCCACCCTACAAACCAACATTTCTTTTTGAAATCAGTTCAGCCAATACCTTTGAAATTCATAGTTACAGAAAAATTCTAACCTTGATATTGTGGTAGCCCTGTTTAGTTGACCCAGTTGAAATATACTATTTGGGTTATTTACTTATATGAAGATTATATATACCATAATGGATTAAAATCCATGTGGAGAGCTCTCTAAAAATACGTGTAAATTAAATATTATTTTACCTTTAATTGTGATAGCCCTGCTCTTAAGCTCCGCTTTAAAAATCTTGATTTCATAATGGTATTTTGTAAAAATTATATATATAAAATTTAGTTGACATCCGTTGGCCAATTCCTTGCATATCCATAGTTACTGACAGACACACAGCTTCTTTTATTATTATAGATTAAGCTTATAATACTAAATTATAATATATTAGATTATAGAAATCATATGACGACTCTAATATTCTATGAAAACGAAAAAAGGTTAATATAAAAGTGGCTCATGCTTTGGATGTGAAAACAGGTGTTGAATATAATTGCCTTTACAATTTCTTTACTGTGAAAATTTGGTACGTATTGTGACAAAATTTATTGCTGAAATGAGGAAAAAAATTCAACTACAAATGGGTTTACTGAAAAATAAAAATGACATTTAGGTAGTACTATACCACAAAATTGTTTTAATAAAAATCATGAAACCCGGGTCATGTTTTTTATTAAAAAATTTTTGTCATACTGAATCTGCCCAAGTAGAAGCCGAGCCCCTAAAAATTTTCAACATTTTTTCACAAAAAAGTAAATTTCATATTATGCTGAAGTGTGCCGGGCATGCATGCACAGCCTAGAATAGATTATTCGAGATCGAAAAAAGAGTGGGACATGGTTTAGTTGTTGACATTTTGAAATATTACTCCAGTTAACAATTTTGCATTGTTGAATAATGTTCCACTTTCAGTGACAATAATTTCATTCAACTTCATTTTCACCAAAGGCCAAATAAAGCAATTGCAACCTCGCCAAGATAGTTTTTCTTCCAAGTCTATTTCCAATGAAATTAGCATTTACATTGGCTTAAGAAATTGCATTTTTATAATTATACACATTCCATGTGAAGTTTTACTGTTCATTATCAGCTGAGTTTTGCAGTTCATGCCTTCAGAGCAGATGTCTTTTTACGAAGTAATGTTCTTCGTAGGTCAAATATTTACTTTTCAAAAAAAAGTAATATAGTACTATCATTTGAACGCGATGGCAATGAGATGTGATGCCATCTATGGGTGACTACAAGACTTAACCCTAACTCCAAATTTTTTCTCGGACTCGCATTTTTTTTCATGATAAATTTTGACAAAAAACATTCAGGCAGATACGGTAGTACTATATGTCATTTTTGTGATTTTTTAAGATGGAATACCACCAAGTGAAGGCCAATACAGTGAAGTTTTTATTTTTGACTGTGTGTACTCAACAGGATGGCATCCGTGAATTAAATCACCCCTCTACTTATCTGTGTGAATGAAAATTATTTTTAATTTTTGGTTTATCTGGCCGCAACATTACCATGCATTACCTCTGTCTCTCTCACAAGGGAAGATTTCGGACCTGAACACTGACTTTGGCACGAAACTTGGATATATTGTAGCGAATCAAAAAATAAGCAATACATGTTTTGCCATTTTTCTGTCAGTATGACCTGAAGAGTCGACTCTGACCATTGTTTATGGTCGGAATCGACTCTTCAGGTCATAGTTTCACTTTCTCTCTCACATAGTTTCTCCTCTCTTACTTAAATTTTTCTGTCAGCTTTGAATTTTTAAATATTAAATTTTTGAAAAACTATAATCTATAAAACACATTTTTCTTCTTTGTAAAAACTGACTTTGCTACAAAACCTTGCTATTTTATAGAAACTTTTTTAAAAATCAATACGTATTTTGCCAATTTTCTGTCAGGCTCACATTTCCTGGGTTATGAATTTTTACATTACTAGTGGTACCCGCAAAAAATTTTGCAAAATCAGTCAAATCTGCATGTTTAAAAGTGATAATAGTCCATTTCTCCTAATAAAATTAGACTACTGACATTTTTAATTTCATGTTGGGTTTTATAATTTATATGTGCAATTTTAATTGCTTCTCCCTTACGAAAAGTGTAATATTCCAATATTAAAATTAAGAAAGATTTTTTCTTTTGGTTACTTGTTAAAAATGCCCATAGTCCACACCCAGTTGACTGAATAATAATACTGTATTTACTCGAAGGAAAAATACTTTGCATCTTAAAAAATCGAAACTCCTTTGTAAACATATGGAGAAATATAATTGCCTCCTGGAGTCAAACCTGGGACACTTATGTAAAGGTAAATAATTTCCTTGAGGTCTCCTAGTTGGCAGAAACAAAATGGCATTTACAGTATTTCTCTATGACAAACTATTCAAGAGATTAAAGGGGATATGGGCAGATTGACGGAAGGACAGACAGACAGATGGAGGGACAGACATTGAGTATTTATATATAAAAGATAATTAATCTTTATATTCATATTTAGTGACATGTTATTGCATTTTAACTATAAGAACTATTATTTACCATGCTCACTGGATCGCGGCTATGGAAATTTTGATTTTACATTTAGGGAAAATGTTCACTGTTTCACACTGTTCCAGTACCCCTAAAGGTAAAATCAAAATTTCCACAGCCTCAATACAGTTACCATGGTGGTAAACATCTACTATTAATACCTCAAATATTACAGCAGTTTTAATTCATAAATTTCATTGTTTCCATTCGTGACATAAATCTGGTGATTATAGACGTGGTGTGCCAAATGACAGCCCTGCACCTACTCCAGCCCACAAGTTTAACTCCTGGGCAAAAGACAGAAAAAGCACTGGTGCTACACCTATTATTGGGAGAGGTAAGTTTTTAAAATCATTAGAACAGTCATGTTTATGATTAGTTTTACTAAAGTGGTACGGTAAATTTAAAACCAGGAAAATTTTTTATATTATAATTTTTCTATTATTATTCGTACATTTGACAAATTTCTTGAGAATTCATGGTTCATTACATGGATAGTGAGGTGGTCATCATCTCTAACTCTTGTTGGAGTTGGCTCACCCAGTGAGAATATTTTTCTATTAATTTATGCATATAATTTCACTGTTCAACTGCAAATGTATATCTTATTTAATGTTACTGTGACATTCAATAGAGAATTATCTATCTCTGCTTTTGGGTGAAATCAATTTGTCAGAAGAGGTTTGTCTAGTAGCCAGAAAAAGATTACGAGATTTACAGTTTGGCTACAAAGCAGTGTTGATTCACTGCTAGTATATTCTAATAAATGTAATTCTTTATTGGAATATACTGTTAGTGAATTACTACTGATGATGGCTCCTTTGTAGCCAAGTAGCACATCTGATTTTCATAACCTTTTTATGGCTATTGGAGATGCCTATTCTGTCAACTACCATGACATCATAATTTCATTGAGAATTATGTTTCAAGGCTGCTAGGAAACTCCATGAGCAGTCACCAGAGGAGAAATATGGTAGCTCTTGCAAATTCCTTTATCGTTCTCAAAAAGTTGTTATGAGCCTCATATGTAATTTATACATCTTATTGAAAACTACTATGACCCAAAGTCTTTCATTAGATGTATCCACACCCTGTAATGATTAAACTTTTGCAGTCCTTAAATATTTTGCTTAAATTTCTTCCGGGTTCAGTGGTTTGATGAAAATGAAGGAAATACTAATAATGCATGTGCATATGCGCAAAAAGTCATACTCAGATCAACAGTGGACCTTGTAGGGATGCTGATTTCCAGTTGGACCAGAGGACCAGAACCTATTTCACATAATGTTTAACCAAGCCTTATCCAATACTGGAGAGAGTAAAACTTCTAAATTTAACCAATTATTCTGTGACTGTTCAATTTATCTTCCTCATTTTAGCATAATTTATTTGATTATAATTGTTATCTTAATGATTTAAAACTATGTGCCTCTCAGTTTTCTTTGATGAAGTGAACTTGTTTACCTTCATACTCTCTGATGAGTATCTTTCCCTGCAAATCTCCTTTTAAGCGCTAATTTTAATCCATTGGCTGTGAAAGAGCTTTTTTAGTCAAAATGTGTACTTTAATTTCATCGAGCTTACCTTTAACTTCTCACTATCATCAATTATTAGTGAATAAACACTGATAACCTTTACTTAATAACTGAAATGCTTATGTGGCTTCCCAAACATTTTTTACCTACTTTCGGAAATGGGCTTATAGTTTTGTTGTTGTGTCTGTCCGTCCGTTCATCTGTCTGTCTGTCCATCCATCCATCCCCCCTATTAACTTTTGAACCAATAGACTGATTTTCATGAAATTTGGTGGAAATCTCTTGCTACATGGGCCGAGCTCCCAAGGATAGTTTTTGTTGTGAATATTGAAGTCCCTGGTTCGATTCCAGGAACTATCCTTCTCATTTGATTTACATGAGAAATCTGAAATCCATCGTGAAGGGTAATTTTATCTTTCACATTAAAATATCTGAGAATTGTAATATCAGAGTGAGTTTTGTACTATTTTCTGAGGAAAGGAATGAAGATTCTAATTTTTATTGTAGAATTTTGCTTATTGATTGTTTTTCTTAGAATTTCATGTAAATACTGGCGATTTTGCAGTTTTTATCACTCATTATGAGAGTGTTGCCATAGCAACAACTATTGTTGGACTCAGATTCGGTATATCTTGATAGGTACATGCGTTATTTTTGCCCCACAAATACGCGTGATCAATTTAATATTCCATTCAAATGTATTTGTAGTATTTTATAATGCTAAATTATGAAATTTGGGAACACAAAGAGCTATATATCCAAGATACGTTGTATCTTGAGAAAGTATTGAAATTGTGAAAAATTCAACTTCAAGATATTGTTGGAAGTGCACGTTTTAGGTGTCCCTGAGTCCATAAAAGTGGTTTTAGCCATGCCGTCTGTCTGTTTGACATTCTATGGCCCAAATGCATACATGAAATTGAATGATATATCATATTTTTGCAACATATCATCTTTTGCAGACCCCTTTTTTCATAAAAATGATATTGCACAAAAATAAAGGGTAGTTTATTCATGGCAATTTTTAGAAAAATTTTATTTACTCAAAAATGGCTACAGAGAATATAATTAAAATCAATCGAATTGTAGAGCCTGATTTCACATATAATACTCAGTAAGCCATGTCTCTAGAAATCTCTATATGGCATCCAGTGACATTACAATGTATGGAATAATAGAAACTATGCAGAAAGGCATAAGCTGTAATTTAGGGAATAACTTTGAAACAGAAAAAATTCTGCTATGACCGGGAATCGAACCCGGGTCTTCCACTTGCCGGGCGGATATTCTACCACTGAACTACCTTAGCAGATAATCTTTCCTGTTTCTGAACGCAGGTGTTTTTCTTAGTTGGGTCCGGGCTAGCCAAGCTAGTATCAACGAGCCCCCACGGACGTCCTCCAAGAGAACGTCAAAGAAAATCCCTCCCTCTCAAATGGTGAGAATGCCAAAGCCAGAAATTGATGGAATAATAGAAACTATGCAGAAAGGCATAAGCTGTAATTTTGGGAATAACTTTGAAACAAAATATTCTGCTATGACCAGGAATCGAACCCGGGTCTTCCACTTGCCGGGCGGATATTCTACCACTGAACTACCTTACCAGATAATCTTTCCTGTTTCTGAACGCAGGTGTTTTTCTTAGTTGGGTCCGGCCTAGGGAGGGATTTTCTTTGACGTTCTCTTGGAGGATGTCCGTTGGGGCTGGTTGTTACTAGCTTGGCTAAGAAAAGGTTTTGTCGATTAGTAACACATGGCATTGCAAAATTTAATTGGCCGTGAGAGAAGATGTCTTCTTTCAATTAAATCAAAACATTTGTGAGAGTTTGGCCTTCACTTTTATTTATTGCAAGGGAGAATTGTCTTCGTTTGAGTGTAAAAGGAAGACCTGAATCCAAAGACATCAAAATAATTCTAGGAATCAAAGCAATATTTTCATTGAATGTTCCGGCAAGGATTTCAGCTTTGATTAATTTATTTGAAGGATGAATTTCCAGAACCTTTAATTGAGTTCCATTACATAAACCAAGAGTTGGATTAAGATTTATTATAAGTATGACTCGACAGTTTTTTTTAGCAATAACTTATGGGGAGGGATTCCACTGATATTAATAGTATTTTAAAATTCTGCGGGATATAAGTTCTGACTTTCTTCTTCAACAATTGAGTCCGAACTTAATAGAGTTATTTGTGATCCTGGAGTTTTCCCGAGAATGTATGTGTTAATTTCATCAACAAATTGATTTTTTGTTGTTAAAATTGTCCAATTATGTGATTCTTTCTTATCAATTAATTGGTCGATGACAGTTTTAAAATGAGAAAGAGGTGACAACGGATCATTTGGTAAAATTATATGATCTTCACTGTCATTATCTTCCCCTTTTCTGAGTCATAAAAGATATGAAGCAAATTCCTCATCTGAATGTTTAGTTCCGTCAGAACATTCTCTCATAAGGATCCCTTCGCTAGTAAACTGCAGAAATTCCAGAAGATGCAACAGCCAGAGCAATGTCTCCTCTTGATCTAACTTTTGCTAAGACCAATTTGTAGATGGAAGTTTTATCGGGACCCCCCGGTCAATCGATGAAAAAGAGCGTTTTGATCCTTTGGTTTGATGAACCAATTGTAGTGATGATATTTGTATTAATCAATTCTTGTTCCGCACTCAATTTAATAATATTTTTATTGAAATAAAGTTCTAAACTAAATTAATCTCTGTTTATTTACTGGTTGTGGACTGGTTGTGGATAGCAATGAAGTAATTTGTTTATTTACTGGTTGTAGATAGCAACATAGTAATTTGTTGCATGTAAAAATGAGTTTTCTTTATCATTATATATAGACGTTCCTTACAGAGGTAGGATTTTGTGCAAAACTGACGAGAAAAACGAAAATCTTGAAAAAGTGCAACAATGCGGCCGCTAAAAATTCGCAATTGTTTAAACAAATTTTCAAGGTTTATGTATTTCCGAATGTGCCACGGAGCTGAAATTTTTTTTAGAGGTAGGATTTGTAAAAAAAACGAAATAGGGATTATAGAAATTTTGATATTTTTATTTGTTTGGCAGTTAAAAATTATTACAGTTTAAACAAATAGGTAGATGCTTAGACACCACGCCGTAAGTTAGGGAGCTGAAATTTTTAAATTATTAAGAGGTTAGTCTATGTAAACGAATAATCATTTCCATTTATCCATAAAATCGTTATTTTGCCTGTTGAAAATTATTTAAATTTAAACAATTAGATAAATGCTATTTCACTTCTAATTGTACTATAAATTTAAAATTTGGCAGAAATGTGTGGCATTATTAACTCAATGTGGGAAAAGTATAATATTTCGAAAATTGCACCAATTAGTGATTGTTTTACTCTATTATTGTTCCATAATGAAAAAACGAAAACCGGTCCAGAGGAAAAATCTTTAGAAATAAAGAAATATATCTCATGATGAAATATCTCTCTGAAAAATTAATTTTTTTCAAGGTGAGAGAAATGCTTGCAGTATGCAAGCACCTTCTACTAGTGTATAATATAGATAAATTATTTTAACTATCACCATTTATATTGATTTTATTTCTCACAGCAGTCAGTTGTTGAGATAAACAAATTTTGAGGTAGGGGAGGGGAAGGCATTTGCTTTGGGAAAACAATATGAGCTTGAGTATTGACAATTACATTGTCGTCAAGGCAGTTATCGTTGAAATGGCAATATTTCCTCGAAATACATATATGGCTTAAATCTATCATAATAAAAGAAGCTGTGTGTGTGTCTGTGGCAGTCGTAACTCTTCAGAAAATAAATGCAGGAGCTTCAAAATTTTGCATTTTGATCATTAGAGTTGCAGTGCCAAAAATAATTCAAATCGGCTCACTGGGGCCCGAGGGGTCCCCTGGAATGGTCTGTCCAAATTTCAGTTTATTGAAGATATCTCAGCAGCCAATTGACCAATTTTGATGAATTTCCACCAAAATCAATGTTTTGATGAGACACACGTTTGACCTTAAAATGGATAAAATTGGTCTACAGGTCAAGGTTCGTAATGGGCCGATCCAAATTTCACGTGTTAGAGGGGTCCCCATCAACGGTCGATCGTAATTTCGTTTTTTTTTCAAGATATCTCAGCTACCAAATGAATGATTTTGATTAATACTCCAATGTCAATGTTTTGATGAGACACGTTTTCCAGCTGAAAATGGACAAAATCTGTCCACAGGGTCAAAAGGTCATAATGTAAGGGCTGGTCCAAATTTCGGTTTTTTAAATATATCTCAGCAACTAATTGACCGAATTCGATGAAACCTTCACTAATATCAATGTTTTGGTGAGATACATTTTCGAGCCTTAAATAAAATGCGTGAACGAGTTTTACTTTTTCTCAACCATTGAGTGATAATTAGAAGTTTATCCTTTTTTCATAATTTTTTTTAATTCCTAACATTCTGAATAGATCTTCCAGATTATCTCCAGAACTATTAAGCAGCTTTAGGTTGATCATGAGATTTGCAGTGCCAAAAATAATACGAATCGACCCACAGGGTCGAGGGGTCCCCATGGAACCGTCTGTCCAAATTTCGGTGATGTCCATCTGTCTGTCCATACGCATATATCAGGGAAGAACTGGCTGAACTGATTTCTAGCAAATTTGGTAGGTATGTACATAGAATCTTCACATAAATACATGAACAAAATGACATACTTGGACCATATCGACCGAGCAGGGGTGCCACAATTGCAAAATTAAACTTTTTGGTAATTATGCTTTTGGAAGGGATTGGCTGAACCGATTTCAATGAAATTTTGTATGAAGGAGTTGTGCAACATAAAAAAAAACAAAATTAAGATTTTTAGTATAGATAAAGAAAGCAGGGCTGCCACAATAAAAGTAATAAAATTTTTCTTTACAAGTGTTTGTGTTGAACTGTCTGCATCAATATTAACCAAATTATAATATTTATAATGCACACATCTAACATTAATAAAAGGCTACTTCTGTCCCTTTGTGGCTCCCTCTGTCATGCTAGAAAAATTTGAATAACTCAGTAATAGAACGAGATACATTTTTGATATTTGGCAGGAATGATCGATTCACATATTCTAAGATGATGACCAAAAGAAATCTCGAAAAAAGTCCTAGGTTCGACTCCTAGGTAGGCATTTCTATTTCCCATATGATAACACATAAAAATTGACTTGCAGACTTTTATTCTTTTTGAGATCTAAATTAGAAATAATTAACCTATGATCTTCGGATCTAGCTCATTTTAAAGAAAAAACTATGACTTTTTTATTCTGTTCATCTTTTTTCGCCTACAGTTCGAAATTTCTCATGTTAAGCATTGAAGTCACATATTTTGGGTAAATCTTGGCATTTAATTGGGATGCTGCCTTGCCAACCAATTACATTGTTAAACCTCGAAATCCTATTGTTATTTCAATCCTTATGGGTGAAAGTGTGCTTTGAATGCTCTTCCAATTAGTATGACAGAGAGAGAGAGAAGGAGAGAAATTATTTTCATAGCAACCAATGTAAGCAACATTTGTTACGTTATTTACGAGAAGGAATACATTTGAATGTAGAACATTAATCATTCGCATATTAAAATTAGATACTTAGAATCATCGTAGGAGTTCGAATCTTGATACAAAGAATGCCTAAAAGAACGAAAGTTTGTTTTCTTGCCATCCAAAGAAAGTTGGGGTATATTTATTTGTTCATTTTTTATTTCACACAAAACTTTCCCTTTGAATTTCAACAGGCATCTCCCTAGTATATATAATACCATAATAGCATATTTGGACCGGATCAACTATACTATCCAATTATACTACGGCAAATTTGACGAAAAGCACTAATATTAATGTAGAACCAAGAAACATAGAGACTTAAAACTTGGTACACATACTAAAGAGACGTTGAGGATATGCACCTCAGCGTCAGAACTTTGATTTCTTGGAGGGGAGGGAGGTATCAAATTTGATCTACATATATTTAATTTGTTTATACCTAATAAAGGGAATATTTGTCATTTACCTTGAGAGTACCTTGAGTTTGGATGAAAATATTACCAAATGATATGAGCATGAAAAATTCGAAATTCTAAACACTGGGCAAAGCCCGGGTAATTATCTAGTGTTTAATATGTGTGATTTTGAGCTGTATGTGAAAAAAGATGAATAGAGTAAGAAACTTTATTAATTTTTCTTTAAAATAGTTCAACTCGGATGATCACAGATCAGTTTTTTCTAATTTTAGTTTTCAGAAGAATGAAAGCTTGTATGTCAAAAAGTCTGTCTTTATGTTATTTTATGGGAATGGAAATGTCTTTCTTGGAGTCAAACCCAGGGCTTTTTTGATATTTTATTGTTATCATCTTAAAATATACAAATTGAGCATTCCTGCCAAATTTTGAACTTGTATCTCAATCCTTTTTCAAGTTATTTGCATTTTTATAACCATTATATCAGAGAGACAGATGGTGTAAACTGCCTATCTATATATAATATTACACTGTACATGTTCTTTAGTACATTCATCTTGGGAATCTGTACTCAAATTGGGAAATTTTGACAACTGGAACATTCTGATCTGATTTTTTTACAATGGGGGAGCTATGGATTTCATTTTGTATCAAGTGGAATGGCATTTTGAGCATTGTTTAGCACTTTAAATAGTTTTGATGTGTTCCACTAAGTTGACAAATATAGTCACTCGTACTTGAGGCATACAAGAGAGATCAGATTGCCATCACTACCACTTTAACCCCTGTTCCAGTGTACATTTCTTTTAATAATAAGCCATGTTTGTCCCTCACGCTTGACTGAGGTGCCATCCTTAAAAAGCCATAATAGAGTGGGAGAATCAAGAACTATTTATTGCTGTAATGCTATTTTTAACAAACTTTCTGAGCAGGTAGAAAATTGAAATTTGATAGGAATGTTTGATTCTTATAGTAAAAGCCGTTTACAGAAAAAATCCCCAAATAAGATCTGCGTTCGACTGCAGTAGATAATTTCTATTTCTCATAAGATAACACAAAAATTGATTTTTCGACTTTCAGGCTTTTACTCTTTTGTAAATTAAAATTAGAAAGAATTGACATATGATCATTGGATCTAGACTTCTTTAAAGAAAAATAAAAAACGTTTCTTATTTTTATCATCACATTTTACCTACTATTCTAAATCGCTCAATTTATATGTTTAAATCAATTTTATTGGAAAATTTTAAGCTTTTTAACAATATGTTACCTTGCTGATCATGTCATTGATAATCTCAAGATTGTATTGACAGGAGAAAGGGGAAGGAGGTAGAGATTGCAGAAGAAGGAGGGAGAGATAGTGAGGAAGAGAGAGATAAAGGGAGGAAGAGATAGATAGATAGATAGATAGATAATCGTCTTTATTCGGGCGAAATTTAGACCAGAAGGTCCATTCTTACATTTAACCCTTCGTCAATATAATAAATACAAGAAAAAGAATAAAATAAGGTATAACAAAATACACTATATAAACATTATGTACCTAAATCATACAAATTAAAAAGATAAAATTGAATACAGATTTGTGTTTGTGGGGAAAATCTAGGTAAAACAGACATGTCCTCCCTAGCAAAACCCACGCAGGAAAACACCCACTAAGAAGGGGGGTGTGAAAAACCTGCGAAAACCCTAGATAGTGTACATTTGGTAATACAAAACTACAACATTAAATAGGAAGGAGTATGTACAGTGGGAGAGTTCGTATATACAACGTAATTATATACCGTCATAAAAAAGTACACGTAAAGGTAATAGCGTAATGTAAACAAGAAATATACAAGTATGCAGAATGAGGTGAAATATACATGAAATATATACAATGAATGAATATAAAGAATGTTGTTGGGGCATGCATATTATAAGAAAGCAGGAAAAGATATAAAATACATAAATAATATAATACAATATAAAATAATATAAAACAATAGCAAAAAATAAAAACAACAAAAAAATAAAAACAATAGAAGAAAGAATATATATATATACACATACATATACACATATATATATATATATACACACACACATACACACACACATACATACATATGTATACATATAAACAATACACAAAATATATAAAAACAATACAAAATTATATTAAGAAATAGAAAATAATATAAGACAATACAAAAAAAAAACATGAGTAAGGATAATTTATGGGGAGTGTAAAGAGATGATTAAGGATTACTTTGTTGTTTTAGAAAGTGAGTGACACAGGTGCGTTTGAATGAGTTTAAAGAGGGAGATGTTTTAAAATTCTCATCTAAGTTATTCCAGAGTCGGCAACCGGAGACTTGAATTTATTGTAGATATTCGTCCTGTGATGAGGAATAAGGAGGTTATTCTTGCCTCTAGTATCCCGCTTGTGTACTGTGTTGATTTCATTGAAGAGGGAAGAGAGGTAGTCAGGTTTGTTATAAGTAAGGATTTTGTACATTTGCATCAGGGTATGTAAGTTCCTTCGAGCGTCAAGTTTGAGCCATGAAAGATTATTGTAATGTTCGCTAATGTGGTCGCTCTTTTTAAGGTCACCGATGAATCTCATGCAGGAGTTTTGTGTGCGTTGAAGTTTTAATGCCAATTCACAGGAGAGATCATTATAAACAACATCACAATAGTCAAAGTGAGGAAATAGGAGTGTGGTCACTAAGAGTTTACGTAAGGAATTAGGTAATAAGTTTTTGAGTTTTTTGAGAGAGTGCAAGGAGGAGTTGATGGTACTACAGATTTTATTGGTATTAGGAGCCCAAGATAGAGTTTCATCTACTATGACACCGAGGTTGACTACTGATTTTTTAAAATGCAATGTGGACCCTTCAAGCGATAGAAGAGGAGATTCGCTATGATCTATGGAAGCCAATAGTTTGGGGTAACCGATAATAATAGATTGACTTTTTGCGGGGTTGATCTTCAGAAAGTTATTTGAGCTCCAAAGAGAGAGAGAGAAGCTAGATCAGAGTTGATTTTAGCGACAGCATCGGGAAATTCAGGCACGCGAGAGTGATAGTAGATTTGGAGATCGTCAGCATATAGGTGATAATTACAGTGAGTGAGGGCATTTGAGATATCATTAATGTACAGAGAGAATAGCAGGGGACCAAGAATAGAACCTTGCGGAACGCCTCTATTTACATTTAAGGGACGAGATGATAAATCATGAGTAATAACCTTTTGAGAGCGGCCATTTAGATATGAGCGAAACCAGTTTCGAGAAGCGAGTGAGAAGTGCAAAAGTTCAAGTTTGCATAGTAGGATGTCTTTGTCGATGGAGTCGAAGGCTTTACTGAAATCCAATAGTGTTAGAATGGTGATTTTTCTCTGATCCATTGCTTTGCGGACGTCGTCTGTTACTTTCAATAGTGCGGTAGCTGTGCTATGCGATTTACGAAAACCAGATTGGAACGGGTCAATGAGATTATTTTTTGAAAGGAAATGAGTTATTTGCTCATGTGCAAGTCTTTCAAACGCCTTGGAGAGAACAGGCAAGAGTCTAATTGGTCTGAAATCAGCGTTTTCGTGAGAATTGTTTTTCTTGGGGATAGGACGGACAAGAGCTGATTTCCATGAAGTAGGGTATTTAGATTGAAGAATAGACCAGTTAAAGATATGAGTGATAATGGGGAGAATGATGGGAATTAATTTCTTTATTAGTATTATAGATACGCCGTCATCTCCTATTGCAGTTGACTTAATTGCACGAAGTGATTTAGCTACCTGTGGTTGTGTGAGTGGTGTAAATTCAAAGATTGTATTTGAGGTGTGATTGGGTTTGAGGCTACGGATACGTTCAATAGTTTCAGATTTTAGGCCTACATCTATGGTCGTGGGAGGTTTAGTGAAATGAGCGTTAAGCTCGTCAAGGGACAGGTTTGGTGGAAGTTGCATATCTTTGTTTTTACCAACACCCAAGTTCCGTAATTTTTTCCATATCGAGGACTGTGTTCGTGCAGAGTTGGTTGAATCGTGTACATATTTAATTTTAGCGTTGCGTATAAGTTGTTTTGTTTTATTTCGCAATGATTTATACCGCGATAGTAAATCAGGATCCTTAGATTTCTTAAAATCACGATAAATGCTGTCACGGCGGGACATAATCGATTTTATTTCTGGAGTTAGCCATGCAGCATGTGGCTTAGAGACCCGAATGATTCTGGGAGGGGCAAACTTTTCAAGTAGCTGAGACATATATAAATTAAAAGTCTGAACTTTATCGTCTATGTCTTCTAGGTGCTCGATTAAATGCCAGGGTAGGAGCGCCGCCTCTGATGTTAATAGTGATTCATTAATAGATTTATAGTCGCGAACCTTTATGAATTTCTGCTTAAGTTTTTGACAACGTAGGGAGTAAGCAATGTAAATCATATCGTGCGAAGAGATACCGGGAGCTGCTAATTGTCCGTATTTAATTATTTTCTCGGGATTTGCCGTAATCGCAAGATCAATCCAAGTGGCGGAGGTTGCCGTATGATTCGTTGGCTGGAGTGGCAAGACGTTTAGCCCTAGGGACTCGAAAGACTGTAACAGAAAGTTACTTTCATGGTTGGGTACGAGTAAATTAGCATTAAAATCACCAGTGATTATTAAATGTTGAAAGTCTTGAATGTGTTTGGATAGAGTTTCTTCTATATCGGAGAGGTGTCCTATTTTAGGTGGTCGATAAACGATTCCTATGAGGATTTTTACGGAGTTAACTCGCGCGTCAAGTAGAAGGAATTCGGGACGTTTGGAGTACTTAGGTTCACTATGAGCGAGGATATTACATTGAATGTCATTTCTGGCGTAAATTCCTACACCACCACCACCTTTGCCTAAGCGGTCATTTCGAAAAAGCTTGAAGCCAGGAATTTCTACGTGCGAGGAGTCAGTTTCAGGTTTAAGCCAAGTCTCAGCCACGGCAATGATATGAATATTTGTCTTAGATAAAATTAAACGAAGTTCGTCCAAGTGAGCCTGAATGCTTTGGGCGTTGATATAGATAATTTTTAGTGAGCGAGGATGTGGTTTAAGTTCGTTGGAAAGGAGAGATTGAGTGTCGATATGATACCTGGAAATTTGTGTCACGGGTCGGACCTGTGTTGGGTTCATGGGATTTGAGTTGTAGGCATCGCGGCAGGTGGTGAGTGAGGTAGTTGAGACAAATTCAGAAGCTTCAGGGTTAAGGGGGGAGAGAGTAATGTGGCGAGGGAGACAGAACTCGGGGGCATGTGGGTTAAGCAGGTGTCCTCGGGAGGTCAATAGAGAAGAGTTGGGGGAGGGAGAGGATGAAATGAGAGAAACAGGTAGAGAAGGACAATCGTGAAAGTTGAGACACTTAGCGGGAGAGCAAGGGAGGGGAGTTTGTGAAGGGAAAAATTCAGATGCTTTTGGGTTTAAGGAAAAAGGCGGGGGCGGTTGGGATGTGTCGTGCTGTGAGGATACGATAGGTGTAAGCGTTCGGTTAATAGGCAAGAATTCTCGGGAAGAGGGCATCTCAGTTATAGTAGGAAGTTGAGGAAAAGGAAAAAGGATAGGATAAAAAAGAACTAAAAGAGTTTTTATGGTCAGGAAGTAATCAAAGGTGCAGAGCAGGAGGATGCGTATAAGCCAGATAATTAATAAAAATATGTGCGAAAAAGGCAATTTATAGGATAGCAAGTACAACTACACTTTGAGGAGACACAAGCACTAAACTGAAGGAAACACAAGCACTACACTTTGCATGACGCAAGCACTACACTGAAAGGAGCACACACACTGCACTTAGGAGCTTAGGGAAATGGGCGAGAGAGGGAAAGAAAAAACACTATTGGGAGCACTACTACTATGTGAGGAGCGAGCTATTTGGGTACACTGAAAGTGAAGGGACACAGACTTTTAACACAGGCGAGGGGGAAGGGAGCACGACGGGGGAAACTTCTTTCTTCGGTCAGGAAACAGGAACACCGGGAGTGCAGGAACAGGGATGCAGAAACCTCTGGATGCGTTGGGAATCGAGGAGTTCAGATACTACAGGATCTCAGGAAATAAGGACGCGCGACTCGTGGAAGGAGAATTAATGTTTTATAGGCACTCGGATTGGTAATGAAAATAAATATTATTACTACGTGTATTCAACTTTAAACAGTATCGTCAGAATGGTGCACAAAGTCTTACTCAAGAAGAATACTAACTACGGCGTTCACTCCTTAAATTAGGTTTTGAAAATTCCCGCTGCAGGTTCTGTAGCTCCTTCTCGTTAGTGATATGGAAACGAGTACCAGAGAGGGAGGGAGACAGAGAAGGAGGGAGAGATAGATCGATAATGGTCTTCATTAGAGTGAGATTGAGACTAGGAAGTCTATTTTTCCAGAGATGAAGAGAGGGATAGAGGAAAGGAGAATGGGAGGGAGGAGGATGGGAAAAGAGGAAGAGAGAAAAGGAGGAAGAATGGGAAGTGTCTTATATTTATTACTTAATCCATGCATACCCATCATATTTGGTGGACAATTATACTTGTTATTTAATAAAATGACAATTATTTTAATTAGTGAATTTGATTTTGTTCAGAAATTATGTTCCTTTCGATTTATTTTTTTATAATATTTTATCAACGAATGCTTCTACCTTAATTTTTGAAAAACTGGAATGGTGTTTTGGTGCGTTCCGGTTCAATTCGAGCACTGATGAGCAGTAATTATTCTATACATCCATGTATTTGTATTGTTCAACTTGATGTCATAGTCACATGACCCATTGTTTGATCATAGGTCGTAAAAATAAATGATAATATCATAAAGGATTACAGTAATATTCAATACATAGTTATTAAAATATTGTGTGGCAAGTAAAATAACAGATAATTTTGGTATAACTTAATATTAAATAATATTTATCTGTTTAACTAGCATCAAAAATTTTGATTCCTTGTAAGAAAGAACAAAAATTTTTAATGTTGTGACTGTTCTAAGGTTTCTTCGATTTAGAATGATCAAGAAGAATTATTTTTACTGTATTATTATTGTTATTATTAATAATATTACCATTATTTTTCCGTCTGTTGCTCGTTTTCTTTACCAGATTTGTTATGAAAAAATAATGGATTGTTTACGTAACATCGAGATTTTCATTTGTAAGACAAAGCACTGCATAAATATTTTTTTCATAGCTTCAAAATTTCATAAAACAGGGCAGTGTAAATCGAGTTCAACCTGTAATATATTAAAGAAGCATTAAAGGTAAAGAATACAAAAGTTGGGTTTTGTTTGTTTCCCAAATCATTGTACACTTATGCATATTTATAAATGAATTCCTATTATACTTTTCTTAAAATTGAAATCACAATTGCATCTTAATCTTCTTCTCATGAAACCTGATACATATACCATATTTTCCAATCAATAATGGCCTATTTACACGATGGAAGTTGATTGACGTGAGTTGACTCGTTCCAGTTGAAATCGCATGCAAGTTCTGTTTACACAAGTCAAATGACTGATCCAGTCAGTAGTGAGATAAAATGGCTGAATGTAAGGTTTTGTGTGCAGGTATCGCTGTCATCATGGAGATTATACAAAAAGAGTTAGAAATTCTGTCCAAAAAAGACATCTTAGACATAAAAGAAATCTGTGGGTGCGTGAGTGGATTAGAAGGAGAAAGGATCTGTGATTATCAAACATGCTGTTAGAAGAATTGAGGCACAAATACCCTGAAAACTATAGGAACCATTTATGACTAACAGAAACACAATTCAATGGGTTGCTGAATTAGGTTAAACCTGCAATTTGGAGAATGGGTACAACAATGAGAGAAGCTCTTCCTGTTTCTGCTAATCCTAATCTTGTTCTTCACGTCTTCAACAGTCATTCCAAACTCCTCACCCATAGCCATGAGAGAGATATTGCGGGAACCTTTATTCTTCTACTAGCATAATTGCCCATCAAATATGATGGGTATGCATGAATTAAGTATTAATTTAAAATTGAAATAAAAATTAATGAAACCAACTTTTAAATGCACTAAAAAGTAAGCAACAAATATAAAATGCACATAATTGAGTCCTCATGGTCCCGTTAGTAAGTGTACCAAGTTTTAAGTCTCTAAGTTTCTTGGTTTTTGAGACACGCACATACACATTGCCTTTTATTAATATCTTTATATATAATTATATCTATTAATATCTACAGACTATAGATTACATGGGCTTGAAATTTCACAAACACTCATGTCTTTCATACGATTGAACGAAAGCACAGGTATCGGAGTCAGTCCATTTCCTCTTAAACATTTTGCTACTTGCACGACCAACTTGTACGAAAAGTTGAGACACGCTCAAGTTGAGACATGAGTTGTACTCGACTGACTTTTCACTTGCACGTGGTGTTTACATGACTCAAGTAGCATGCAAGTGTTGCGTGTGCACCCAAGTGAGTCAACTCCCGCCAGTCAACTTGCATAGTGTAAACGGGCCTTAATACACACCTAGTAGATAAAGCACATCTTAATATTTTCACTGCTGATTAAAATCTATAGATATATACAGTTGAAAATTTTCTGTTGAAAAATTTAAAAATATACTTATAAACATGGTGAAACCGGAGACTTGAATCAAAGGCTGCCTAAAAGAATACACATTCTTTCTACAACTACTGAGTTTTAATATGCATCAAATCTGTCTGTAAATATCTTTTACACTCGAAAACATTAGGTTTTTAGCAGTGAAAATTCTTTCGTCAGTCATCCGATTTTGCAGAAATACGTGCATTCAAGCTGTTAAAACAGGACGAGAGAAAATAATGTGAATTTTTCTCCATAAGGACATAAGAATCGAAGAATCATAATAATAATTATAAATAATAATTGTTTTATAAGTCATATTTAAAGTAATTACTTGTTTTTGTATGTATTATGTGTACTCATTTTTTCTAGATTTTTGTCTTTTTTATTGTTATTGCAAGCTTTACCTATCAGAAAATATGGCAGTTTCAATTTACATTGAATTCTGATTATTGCCATGTATTAAGGTAGATAAGGTGACAAAATTCAACGAATTCCGATGAAAATCTGAGAATCAATGTAAAAAATGTTAATTCGAGAAAAATAAGGAAAGAATTCTCAACAGCTTTTCTGCCGTTTTCTGCCAACAGAGTATATATATGGAAATTGAAGCTTTGTCATTTTGTTATTTTACCTATCTAAATACATAGTGATAATCAGACTTTTGATGGGTGTTTTTTGCCATGATTATGTATTTTAGTAGAAATTTTTGCACCTTGGTTCATTACTGCATGGGACCTATCAACCAACAATATTTAAAAAAATTGGGTGCGGACACCCTTGTAAGAAAATGTTAGGTTTACTGCACAATACAGTGGACATATGTATATGGAAAACACAGTGAGTTAAACAATTATATGAAAAGAAAACTATAGGTCTGATAAATAGTCAGCAGGCTAATTTAGAATTTGTACCAAAGGCTTCAAATATAGCTGAATTTCAGGTCCTGCCAGATTTCATGATGCCAGATTAAGGGTCTGGTACTGTATTATTATGATTTATTAGGGATTCATATATATGTTGATGAGGAAAGAAAATGAATGTTGATGATATTGTTATTAATGTTTTATGCTTATACTGTCTAGCTCTAGAATAATTCAACAGGGAACTATCAAGCTCGTCTTATGGCTGAAAAAAATTCAAGAGCAAGCAATTTAAAAAATATGCTTGCCTTAGGTATCTCTAATAGCCACAACAAGGTTAAAAAATCTGATTTGGCCACCACATGACTTTCTCCACATCTGTAATATTAAAAAAAATTCCAGATAGGTTAAATGGTAATAAATATTTTAAGGAACTGGGAGGAAAAATTCAATGACCTTACAAAGGACAGACATAAACTTATACTGTAGCCTTCTGATATTGGATATAGCCATGAAGCTCCAACAATTAATAAAATAAAAAGGAGTGTTACTAAGACGTAACTAAACATAAAGTGTTTACATTAGTCGCCAGTAGGCGGTGTCGTGGTTAGGGTGGATCATTTTTCAATTTTTTTCAAAATTGAAAATGCCTGACCTGATATGGGGTGCCTTTCGTGGCACTAAAAATGGGACAAAAAAGTTTTTTCCCGTCGGACAATTTTTAGAGGTGCCCAACTTTGGCCAAAGATTACAGATATCATTTTGTGCATTTTTCACCTTTTTTCAACCATGTTGTGCAGCTCTTCACTTGTTTGAATTGTTTTTCAGTTCCAAACTGCCCAGAAATCACTATGGGGAGTAGTAGTTCGAATTCCACCCATGCCCACCCAACCACCCTACCATATGGGCACATTTACTGCTTATTTAGGCTTTTTCCTTTGTATTGTGCCTTTGTTTTGAATTTGGGCATTTCTTCCCGTGACTTCAGTCGTTCCCAAATAAATCCATCTTGTGCAGACTGTACATGCACTGCATTTGAAGCTTCCATAACCAACTTTACTGGTCTCTCCACAACCTGAGTGTGGCAGGGCATCTTGAACAGAGGCAGGGTAGGTGGATCTTCATTGCTTGAAATGACTTGCAGGTCATCATTTGTAATGGGGTTGAAGATAGGAGGGTTGGTAACTGTTACCCAAGACCACGTTAGGAGTGTGGTGTAGTCCCAGGCCATGTAATTCAGAGGAGGAATCCTAAACGCTCAGTTTCTCACCCTTTTCTTGTCTTGCGCTCAGAATGCGTTTGGCGGCCATTTTCATACAGACTTCATTGTGAGGAATAGGTTTTCAGGGTGTCCAAAGAAAGCGTTCGTTTGAATCACTGGATCGGTTATCTTCCAAACATATTCGCTGAGAAACCGCGACTCATGGATCAGCTTCCATAGGTGTCGTGAATCATCCTTTCATGACGGACTGCACTTGATTGTGAACCAGACAGTTGAATAAACTCGTGTGATGTATTGGGTGAGAAGCTGCAAGTTTTCTGGTGGTTTTTCTGTGCTGACATACATTCGCAAAATGCGATTGACTTTCGTCAACCACCTTGCATGAGAGAGTGCTCCTGGTGACCTCCTCGACATATCTGGGGAGCAGTCACCACTGGAAATAGCATTAAAAATGTCGAGTAGGTATTGCTGATTCATTCTCACATCATTTACGTCAATATGCGGCATTTAAATATTGACACTCTGATACTGTACAATTGGTAGCCGTTCGTAGGTTTCGAGGACCTGTCCTATGGGACTTATGAGCTTTTTTGGTCATTGAGTGTCTCCGTCAAGAGGGAGAAGCAGGTGACGAAGTGGGAGTTCATTGGCATGGAGTAAACAAATCAGCCACGGAAGGGGCCTGCCAAGATCATCATCCATGCAAGCAATAACTCCTGAATCCGGTCCTGTATTAACAGCAGTTCCGTCACTTCCGATTGCACACAATTCAGTGGTGTCAATTCGATTTTCCTCCAGGTGTCCCTTAAAGCTTGAATGGATATTTGTACCACTGCCGGACAACGGTATCACATATAATTTTTAAAATATCCCTTAAACAATTTTTTACGTGGGAAGATGTTTGAAACAAAGGTTGTAGAAAATTAAATTACCTGCAACCTTTATTCCAGTAATAAGTCAAGTATTAAAGCAGATATTTGAAAAAAAATCTGACATGGCCACCACATAACTTTCTCCATATCTGTAATATTTCTAAAAATTCCAAATAGGTTAAATTATAACAAGATTGGAAAGGTGTACTCCATGTCGGTGTACACAGAGTTTTCAAATACATTCTATGAGATTTCACAATGTTCTCAAAATTTTTCGCTCAGATGAGTATTTAATGAGAAGCTAGTAAGGTACATTGTAAAATACATGTGTCCTTATGTAAAGTTGTGTTATTATTGTCCGATTTTAACCAAAATTGGAATCGGTCAACAAATTTTAGTAAAACTTAATAATACCAAATTTCATCAAAATACATCCTGCGGTTCCCAAGTTGAAACGAACATTGTAAACTACATGTAGGTCTTCATGTAAAGTGGTCGTAATTGTTTTCCAATTTTAACCAAAATTGGAAAAAATTTTAGCAAAACTCCCCAATATCAAATTTCATCAAAATACATCCTGCAGTTCCCAAGTTGAAATAGAGAAACATTGTAAAGTACATGTAGGTATTCATGTAAAGTGGTCATAAATGTTGTCCGATTTTAACCAAAATTGGAATCGGTCTACCAATTTTAGCAAAACTCCCCAATTCGAAATTTCATCAAAATATGTCCAGCAGCTCCTGAGTTGAAACAAAGGAACATTGGGTAAAGCATTCTCAGGTGGCAAGCTGGGTCGTATCAACTATCTCTGCCAATGTTTCGACGACTATCTCTGTCGTCATCTTCAGGGAAGGAAGCAACAATTTAAACTACATGTAGGTCTTCATGTAAAGCGGTCGTAATTGTTGTCCGATTTTAACCAAAATTGGAATCAGTTGACCAATTTTAGCAAAACTCCCCAATATCAAATTTCATCAAAATATGTCCAGCAATTTCAGAGTTTTAACATGCGGATGGACAGAAACGACCTCCCCTATATGCCTTCACTTCCTGCAAAGAACGCATAATAAATATTTTAAGGAACTGCAAGAAAAAGTTAAAGACATTACTAAGAACAGAAATAAACTCAAACCATAGCCTTCTGATATTGGATATAACCAAGGCCAGATTAAGAGGCTTGGTGGCCCTGACGGATAATTTTTCGCAGGTCCCTCACTCCACCCCAGACAATGTCTGGGGCCCCTTTTATCATGGGGCCCTGGTGCAACTGCACCACTGCACCCCAGTTAATCTGGCATTGGATATAGCCACGAAGCTCCAACGATTATGAATAAAAAGGTGCGTTACTAAGACGTAACTAAGTATCAAGTGTTTACAATAGTAGCTGGTAGGTGGTGTGGTGGTGGCAGCTAAAAAATTAGTTTTAAAAATATCTCTTAAGTGTTATATTGGGAAATGTTTCAAACAAAGTTTGCATGAAATTAAATAAAAATCATTGGAGATACCTGAGACAAGTATATTTTTAAATACCTACTTGTTTTTTTATTGCTGTTACTGTCCGGGTGAGGACAATCACTTCATATAGCCCCTTGGCTACATTCAAAATTCGGATTAAAAATGCAAGTATTGCGATCTATTGTGGGTGACTCAGAGACACAGCACTTGTTTACTAAGAGGGAAAATGTGTGTGGCTACCTAGAACTATTTACAGTGGTTGTTTTTTACCCGTCCAAACTCTGACAAAAATATTACTTGCATGGTCATAGCCTAAGGAATGCGGTAGTAGCTGCCAAGTTGCATGAAATTGAGGTAGATTTTTAATGAAGTGGTCGAAAATTTATAACACCCTAAATTGAGGAACATTAATTTGAAGAAAATAATACGTTGCTTAAATGTATGCTGATGGGACTGCAAAAAAAACAATAAACGCAAGAAAACATTAAATGCGGGGCTCTTAATTTGGGATTTCACTATATTTGCATTTTTACAAATTCCTTATTTAATTCACATGTTTATTTATGTTGTTGCAAGAAAAGTAATCCCATTCACTATTTTGTTATTCACTTGTATTTCAAACCCTTTATTATGTGACAATTTCCATTGGTTGAAAATATTTTATGCTGAATTGTTCATTAAATCAAAGGATTTCTGCAAATAAGCTCAGGAGTGTTGATTTGGGTGAAATATCCAACTGAAACAAGTTGCAAATAGTTAAATATCAACATTTAAGGCTTTACTATTAATTTTATAGATCTTACTTTATCATATTTGACATGAATGCCTTATAGTCAATCCATAACATGTAACTTGTATTTGTTGTTACTTTATTGTAATACCGTCAAAGCTAAAAAATCTGGCTTTTAAAGACAAAAATACTCTAGAATCCACATGGGATCCATACTGATCATGAATACATTATTTTCAAAAAACTGTACGCTGCTTGTTCTCAAGTCTTGTATTTTTTAGCTTTGGTGTATTTTAAGGGACTTGTAAGTTGTGTTGTATGATGTAACCGTATAAAGTTTTTATGATTAAAATGCCTTAGAGTGATGCAGCATGCATTATTTATGTTGTGGGTTTCTTTAAATTCAATAACAGATATAATGCATGGGTCTTTGACTATTGAATCAAGTTCATATTAGAATTTCTATTTTATCTTGATATTAAATTTGGTATTAAAATCAGAAAAGTATTGTGAGTGAATGCTCCTCAATCAAGCAGTATTTATTTCCATTGTCTAAGCCTATGCTTACTATAGGTGTGTGGCAGGGCTAAAGAGAAGAGCCAGCCATTGGGGGTGCTCATGCCAGCCTTTCACTGTGTTTCACTTCTTGCCAGATAAAAAATATGCTGAGCATTCATGAAGGAAAAAGGTGAAGGGTAAGCATATATTGTTGTAGTCACTTTTAAAGCTTAAATCTTTAAACGTGACCTTGGAAATTGTTCTAGTGTTCACCCAAATCAACATTCCTGGGCTGTAAAAGTTTTAACTCCCAAATAATGTTACAAATGTTTTATTATGACTCATTCGAAAGAAGTTACGTTACACTTTTGATGGTTATATTGGTGATATACCTTTGATTTGTACTCTTGAGGTGCATGTTCTAGTTGTGTCTTTTATATAGAATACTAATTTGATATAAATAAATGTAAATGCAAAAAAATCATTTATTTCTGTTTCAGTGTGTGGTGAATTTGAATATCTATTCTATAGCCACCAATGATAAGAAATGTTTAAATAACTGCGAAAGACATTACTTATTGCATGAAGTAAATAAGCTATTTGTAACTAATCAGTCATTAGCATGTCCTCAAAAAATTAGTTGCTATGAATAGCTGCAGTTACTTCTTAAAAATTTATAGAGGGTCTGTTATTCACATAATTTAGGAAGATTATACATGGCTTTGTAGCCATTTATTTCCTGTTGGATTTATTTTTTCTATCTAGGATAACTATCTACTCTTATGTATAAGTTTAGAAAACTATGGCAATTATTAAGATTGCATTTGAAAATGTTAGACTCTCATATAGCTGTTAGTAATTAATGAACATGTTTTTCATGCTGAAATTTTGCTTGATTTTTAAATCAATTTTATATCATGTAGAAACAAGTGTAAATTATGAAATTATTGCTACATAGTGAAATTTATATATTTAAATATATTTAGGCAATTTAAAAAATGATAACTGATACATTTGCATACAAGAATTAATTGTATACCTAAATCATGAGTTAAATTAATTTTATCGACAGGCGATGGTTTATCATTGAACATTATTTCATGTGTGCATTAAAGAGGTACAGAATATTGGTGAATGTATTGTAATGTATTGCTGGTATTGTGGGGAATTTTCTAGTTTTAAAGTAAAGAATATCATGCAAGTATTATCTATACTTTGGGAATATGATGTCATGGTTAGTTGTTTATCGACATTGTGATTTCTGCTTTACTAATGTTACCTGTTTTGCTTTCTAACAAATCTTGATGAAAAATCTGAAATTTTCATATTCAGTATATTTATTTTTGCCTATATTTAGTAAATGTGTTATTTCAAAGTATAATAACTGATTGTTCAGTGCATTATCAATCTAAAGTATGATTGGCTTTTTATTGCTGATGGATTTAAATTAAAAACATCATTACTAATCTTAATCAATATTGTATATAGAAAACAAAATTCAGTGGAGTGGTGGTGAGGAGCGTGAAGTCTGGGAGGAGGAGCAAAGGCGTTTGGACAGGGAATGGTATTCAATGGATGAAGGACATGACGACACTCACAATCCATTTGCCGGAATCAGTGAGGATTATACTCGCAAGAAGGAGGAACAGCTTGAACAGAGGAAGAAAAAAAGGATGTCAGCTCAGCAGAGACAAATCAATAAGGTTAGTATCTCCGCATATTATCTTTGAGATCAAACTGATGATATTTTCTTAGTTTTGAATAATTTTATTCTTAATTGCATGTCGTGCATGATATTTTAAAGTAATTTCAGCAATATTTTTAGAATCATGCATGTTATTTAATCGTATTATTGTACAGGTATGCCTCACTTAGCGCAAGGACTACATTCCAAGAGGTCTTTGCACTAACCATATTTGTGCTAAGCAGTTTATAGCATAGTATTTAACCCAATTGATTTTTACTAGTCGGAAATTTCACTGTTTTTATCTCGCAGTTTACATAATGATATGGCATTTTATATACAGTGTGTCCTCGATTAACGTCGTTAATCCATTCCAGAAAATCATGACGTAGAGTGAAACAATGTTAAATGAATAAATATTTCCCATAAGAACCCATGTTATACAATATAATTGGTTCCGAAGCCTCAGGTTTAAAATCTCTTTAAACACAAAAATAGGTTAAATACTGTATTTTATGGAGCTTTATGGTACTACACATGATACGAATGGTATTAGAAGATATATAAATCAATATAAAATTATTATTAACCTTTTGCACTCATTTTTTCATATAGTGGTTCCCAGTCAGCTCAAGTTTTATGGGTAGAAATCACATCTACTTTCTTAGGTAACGTGAATAGATAATATTATAATCAAAGCAATATGTATATCAATCTTTTGGGAGGAAAGAAGTAAACGTGGTCTATTAGGAGAACAATCACTAGAAAACTAGATGAAAACATCTGTGAGAGACAAACTATTAGCAGGAGATATTGGACAAATATAACATACTTTCGATAAACAGTGTGAAATGAACCAGTATCAATTTTGTCTAAAAAGTAAATAGGCATCTTTAGCATTGTGCGAAATACAATGTAAACTAATACTTGAATTCGAACCTTCGCATCAGTGATCAATTTTCTTCCGACACTTCGGTAGAAAATTGGTGTATGCAACCTGCATGATGCCTCGATAATCGCGCAAGCCTGAAGATGGTTACATTTTATCCGAAATAATTTATGATAAAATGTATCCATTTTGTGTTCGACATATGAGTGCTAAGGGTTAACATAGAAATGGCATAAAATAACCATGACATGACTTCATTTCAACACGCTCAAAATTGGAAGAAGCTATATATTTCACAATTGTACATTAGAGACAAAAGAAAAGAACAACATAATATCAATCTGGCGAAATGTAAGCCATACAATCTATAGAGAACAAGTTTTTACTAGGAAGTTTATTGAGAGCCATGAACACTTTTGTAAACGCATGTTCATGAGTTCATTGCTAGAAAAAATGCAATAAACAAATTATTTCTTGCACCAGCTACTGTATAATTAATTAAAATCTAACATAATAGAGGTAAATAAAACATTTATTTTGTTGTTTTTATTGAACTGTGAGTTTCATTAGGCCCAAAGAAGGATAACCACTCCAAGCTGTAGCTGATACAAACAGTGTTGCCAATTATTATTTGAGTAAGTTGCTAGATCGCTACTTGTTGATCGCTAGAAATTCGCTTGAGAATAAACAATAGTACTCTCTGCATCTGAGTCAGAAAACCTGTTACATTAGGCCATAGATTGTTTTGTAACTTATGTTTAATGTGAAATGTGTGGCAAAAATAAAATTTTGAGACTTTTGAAAATACAGGCACACCCTGGATTATGTAAGTAATACATTCTGGCACCCATTTTCTAACTCTAAATTTGCATAAGTCGATATTTACTATGGAAAGTACAACAGAGGTGGGGAAACTATGGCCCGCGGGCCAGATCCAGTCTCCAAAGGCGTTTATTCGGCACCCAAAGCTGTTTCGAAAAAGCAATCTCTGAAAATTAAAGTACATATAATTTACTGCATCAGTACGGTATAAGTACTTGGTTAAAATAGAGGCATATAAATGCATTGGCTAATGTGAATATAAAATATAGTTAACAGAAAACAGAGCTTACATAGAAAATTAAGACTAATGGTGTGTGAATTGAAAGATGAATAAATGAATTGTCGATGTAAATGAATAATATATTACGCAAGGTGAAACGTCAGTTTTTACTAACAATAAGTGCAGTTTGCTTTCACAGTGTCCAATAGACATTTTCTTGGTAAACAAAATGTTGAATGCCAATTTTGTCACGCTGTTAATTTCTGTGCTAAAACAAAGGCAATTCAAGCCATTTACATATTATGCAGTTATGGGAGTCATTTTAATCGTTCAAGGAGAATTTCCGAAAGAGTTGTTCACTAGAATACTAAATGCTTATCAGCCATGATTTCAAGGGCCACACTTCCATTAATTTGTGCAAATGTGAACTCACGCGTTAAGAGATCAAGCACCTACGTCAACAATCAGAAAAAGACTGAAGGGATTGGGAGAGAAACACACTACCACACAGACATGAAACAACAATGTAATCTGTTATTGTATTCATATGAGTGCAAATATATGGCGCAATAGTAGCCAGTCACTAGAATTAGGTAGATTGTCACATCGATTCGCTAGATTAGTAGGTAGTCACTGGCCTTTTTTCATGCGTAATTCGAAATCAAAGTCGTTACATATTGCTAAAAATTTGCTAGAATGACAACATTGGCTGAGTAGCAAAGCAGGGATATTGCATTACAATCCATGCCTTGTGTTCTTTCTCTGCACACATACATATAGATTTAGTTCGAGCTTGCTTATGAAAACCACTAATGTAGGCATAACAAAATTTTTTTCATACATAATTTATGGAGCAACTAAAGTGCAGGTTTACGTAAGTTGAGGCTTACATAACCTGGGCTGTGCCTGTACAGCTGTTATCTTACGACAAAACCTTAGCCGATAATTAGAATTAGCTACATTGTTCAATCGATTTTTTAGTTTTGTAAATGGTTGCTATAGTATTATTTTAGGTGCAAGATCGAACCTAAAGTTGCTATATTTAGCTACGAATTTGCTGAATTGACAACACTGGATACAAATGGCAATAAAATAGGGAGGTGTTAAACTCAAGTTATCCCTAAAGTACAGAATAATTTCAAGTTTATTAATAGGGCACTCAGCAGAGCTTCCTTTCTGCACAACTCACAAAGTTTGTAATGTTTCATGGGGATTGAGACGATTTTAATGAGTGCTGGGGGGACTTCTATTTGGATCCATTGCTACAAAATGTCACCATGCAAATTATGCAAATTTAATAAAAATACGTCAATCCAAAACAGGTTTTCAAATAATGTGATCCACTGCAACAAATGCATGCGAGATTCATCAATGCAAAACATTTTCATCCATTATTTAAGCACTGAGTCAGGACGACATTATGTCGAATCATTGATGACGTTAATTTGAATATGGGTAGTAATTTTTGAACAACATTAAGTCGAATCAACGTTAATTGAAGCGATGTTAAACCAAGGAAACACTGTTGTAAGGCCAAAAAAATGTAGTTTATAATGATACTTTTAAAATAGTTATTCATTAGGATCATAGAGGTTAAAAAAATAAATAAATCTCTGTTGGATAATGAAAATTTATTTTCTAATAATATTTGCTTTGCATCTCGCTATAAAAAAGTGAGATATATAAAATGTTTACGGTATATATCAGATAAAATATCAATACATTACATTACCTTGATATATTCATAAAAATATTTATGATTATGAAAGCTTAACCAACATGTTTCTGTACATCAGCTAAAAGTCAACAAAGCCAAACATTAGAAGACCAAAAAGCTATACATAGCTCATCTATCTACTAGGATCTCAAATAGTAGCATGTAATGCTGTCTGTATGCAAAAATAAGGATTAAATGATTTTCTGTTGACAAATCGACACTTGCTGTTAGAGGGGTAGCCTAAGTGTAAAAAAATCAACAGTTGCCGCTTATAGGATTAATAGATATTGGTTTACAATAGCGCACAGTTCACTGTTATTAAATTAAATAAAAAATCTTTAAATATGCATGAATATTATTGAAAATAATGTTAGTTTATTCATATTTATGTAATGATGCTAATAATTAATTTATATTTTTCCTCAAAATACTGTTAATATTTATTTGGTGCTAGAAATGAAGCAAAATAATTATGGTGCAACACAATTAAACTATTTATGTCAAAACTGAAGACCTTGGAATGGTGATTGGCCAGCACAAAAGTAAACAAGCTGTTGAAGAACTGCAAAAGCAGCACTTTTTTAGAATGTCGGAGTAAATTACCGGAATATTTTATGTGTAATCATATTTCAAAAAACTTCAGATTTAGCCATCAAACTACCATCAAATGTAACACTGTATTTTCATTAGAAATTTACCATTGAAAACAAAACTTATTACCCAAAATCAATCAAAAGTTATTTACAACATACCTTACCACAGTTATGTAGTTGTAATATGATCTGTATCCCTTTTCGAAAGTAAATTGAACATATTTAAATGTTGCTTTTATTGTTGTAGCAACATAAAACAAAGCTCTAACATAGTAACAAACCCATATAGTTTATGAGGGTTTTTTTAATCCTGATAAAAATCAAACGAACCTATGTATGGACTATCAATAAGGTTCATGTCTGTCACCATCCGAAATTATACTGAAAATCTTAGCATCCCAACTTTTCTTGATACTTAAAAATTTTGCGCATGGATGGACGAACTGAAAACTCGTGATTTTTCAAAGCACTAACAAAAATGGAACAGATCTATTATTAGGTTCCAGTGGTAATGAAATGTAACATAAGCACCAACAGCAAAATAACGTCAGAATAACAGATGAACACATCACGAAAGTTAAAATGCAGTCATGAACCTAACCGTACCTATCCCAACAGCAACTTTAATAAATGTAAAATTTACAATGTTCGCATCACTGCAAAAGACTCACAGAAAACCAACATAAAAACAGTAAAAGTGAACAAGTGAAATAGAAATAAAGTAAATAAATATATAAATAACAACAAATTTTTCTTTAATTTGATTAGAGAAAAAAGTTTGGACCCTAAAAACCAGACTAGCCTTTTAGGAACTTTATTTTTTCAAAAAATAAAAATTTATATCCTGAGATGCCAATTGTGCTATGTCGGAATTGCTCTAAACAAGCATGAATTAAAGGAGGCATACCTGTAGTTATGAATAAATATTAGTTTATCAGTTAAATTAATTTGTGCTTTCTTATAATTACAGTCATTCTAAAAATGGTGTTCTTTAATAAGTGGAATTATGTTTAAATGAGAACAAATTGCCGTTTCACTAAAACATTTCTTTGTTTTTGTATATTTCTTTTATTTTGTTGTACCTCCAAGAAAATAGACAAAAAAAAGTGAGACAAATAAATTATTCTTCTTCATGAGCTTGATCGTTGTTTGGTGTCTAAAATTTTCAGTTTAAAAAATATTTATTAATAGTTCATATATGGTTTTTCTTTCTTAGGACAATGAGCTTTGGGAACGTAACAGAATGCTCACTAGTGGAGTGGTCCAATCAGTAGATGTTGGAGATGAAGATTTTGAGGAGGAAAATGAAGCACGTGTTCATTTACTTGTACATAATATAGTTCCTCCTTTCTTGGATGGGCGTATTGTCTTCACGAAACAGCCAGAACCAGTTGTTCCTGTTAAGGTCAGATTTTTTTTTTCTCACTCAAATAAATGGTCATACTTCTAGTTTGCTTAAAATAATTTGTTGTTTTTTCACATTAGAAAATGTCATATTAATAGCAACAATAATGATCATGTTAATCTTTTCAGCTGTCCTTATGTGAATTGATTTTAATAATACAGGTATCTCCCGATTTATGTATGTTCACCATACACCTTTTTTTGCTCATACCTAATTCTTATTCTTAGAATCATGTTTTGATATATCCAACGCATATTGGTGTTAACGTGAATCATTCCTTTGTCAACCACCATGACTCAACCATGCAAATTTAGGCATCAGCTGCATTCCTGCAGTGTGGATTGCACACAAACTGTGATTTCAATTGTATTTGAGATCTATTTTCAAATTTTTAAAGCATAAACCTAAATCATGAGTTCTAAGCATTGTAAGAGTGAAAGCGGTGCTAGTGAAAATATGAGAGCATGAAAACCAATTTTGTAAGAAGGGAAACTTAATGTTTAGACATGTTATTAACATGGTGAGAAAACAGTCGACATTGTACTTTGTGCCATGAGAACAAGAAAAATGTGATGCTTCTAAATGCAACTAGAGTGATGAAATCTTGGTCTAAGTTGATGGAGAAAGAAGACAGAATTTGGATAGAACATAAGCATCAACAGAATATGCCACTTACTTTCTTGGATATTCATGAGAAGAGTAGGTCTCTTTTTGAAGATTTCAAAAAAGAATTTGGCCAAACATCTGGCACTACAACATTTCAAGCAAGTCATGGATGGTTACAAGTGAGGCTGCTGCTACAGGTACTGAGATTGCTGAAAATTTCTAGAGACTCTTGAAGGAGATTATTGAAGACTAGTGTATTGCCCATCATATGACGGGTGTCAGTTAATATTTGGTTGAAAAACTTGTCATAAGACTGCTAATCCTACTGAAACCATACATCTTAAGTAATCGTAACTCATTGTTATGGATAATCACAAAATTAGTTTATTTTTCTAGTGTAATTGCCCATTGAAATTAAATGGGGAACTTAGAAATGAAAAATAACAGCTTTGATTATTAAGTAAGAGTCAGTATAAAATTTGACAAAATATAGATACAGAAGAATTTCTTTCTAATTCTTGTTTTTTTTCTAATGATGAGCCCCTTGTCAAAAATGAAGTAATAATAATAAATAAATAATAATATTCCCTCCCTCCCTCTGTCTCCTTTCCTTTCTCTCTCTTTCCTTCCCTCTCTTTCCTTACCTCTCTCTTTCCTTCCCTCTCTCCCTCCCTCTCTCTGCCTCTCTTTTCTCCCACCTCCCGCCTCTCTCATTCCCTCCTGTCCCAATCCATAGCTCTCCCTCTTTTTCTCTCTCTCCCTCTTTATCTCTTTCCTCCCCTCCTTTTCTAATTCTATACCTCCCTTACTCTCTATGTACTTCCATTCTATATCCCTTCCTTCCTGTGTCCCTCCCCACATCTCCCACTCTCTTACTCTACATCTATATAGTCGTTTAGATAAGCAAAAGAATCCAAACTAAATCCCAGTCCCATTAGGATTACGTAATTTCGCGAAATGCCCTACGATAATTTAAAGCAATCTATTATATTATATTATATTATAATATATTACACGTATGTGGGTTTAGACAACAATTGATTCTGGAAGTTGAACAATGACATGGTCGGCAATGCAACGTCCCGTTTAAAAGCCGATATTTTCCCAAAATATGTGATTTAAATGTTTAATATGAGAGATTTCAAATGGTAGGTGGAAAAAGATGAATAGAATAAGAAACTTCATTAATTTTACTAAAACATAATTCAAATTCGAAGATCGTTCGTCAATTTTTCATAATTTTAATTTCCAAAATAATACAAGCCTGCACTTTAAAAAGTCGATTTTTACGTGTTATTTTACGGGAAATGGAAATCGCCCCCTGTAGTCGAACCTAGGTCTTTTTCATATTTTTTCCGTCATTTAATTTTTATCTGACTCAAACATTCCTGCAAAAATTCAACTTTCCACCTAATCGGGAAGTTTGTTAAAAACACATTAAATAGTGCCATTGATGTCAGCGTTAGACACACACAGAATAAGGCTTTTATTAATAGGGTTGGTAGCAGGGGCGTATATTCAGGGTGTGCTAGGTGTGCGGTGCACACCCACGGATTCGCAGTGTCACAGATATTATATTTTTGCATTTATTCCCGTTAAAGACTCCCCTAATCGTTTTCTGGCTTCGCGTGATTCCTAAAATCAAATCCAATATACAATGTTTCATGAAGAGGAGAAGTTTCGGCGCGTAAACATTGTATCACATTCACGTTAATAGCCCGGGTGTGCGGTAAGTAATACGAGCAGCTTTGAGCCCTTTAAACATACGTACAGATGACGCAGCGGGTCAAATTCTTAGCCTCCTTGTGGTTTTAAACCGTCCAGAAGGCGTGGCAGGGTGTGCGCTGAGACAACAGCACCCAGAAGTAGTTGGCGGTTGTGATTGGCTATTGTGTGAAGCAATCCAATTCAACGTTGTTAATTGTCATGAGATGCTGTTTTTGTTTTCTGAGTTTCGTCTGTTTTGCGTGCGTGGGGTAAGGTGTGAACCGACGTGTTTATGACACCGATTTAGACAAGTTTTTAACATATATTTATAATTTTTTAGATATAATTTATAACTTTTTGCCCATATTTACAATGGTAAACAGTGTTGACGATGTACTGAATGCCCCGTTTTCTGCCAGAGCTTTTGCGGATTGTATGAACATAGTCGAAGAAGGTAAGCCTTGTCCTCCTATTCCAAATTTATTGTGCAAGCACAAAGATGCAAAAACTGAGTACATGAGACATTTTTCTGTTTCACAATACGGTCCAGTAGAATGGTTAACTGGATGTGAAGTGCGGTCAAGACTTTTTTGTTGGCCTTGTTTATTATTCTCCAAAGAGAAAAGTGTTTGGAATAAGCACGGGTATTCCGATCTTAATCATTTAGCTGCAGCAGTGCAAAAACATGAGCGCTCCCAACCACATGTTCAGTCATTTTTAAATCTTAAGATGTTTGGAAAACAAAGAATTGACACTCTCATTGACAGCCAAAGAAAAGTTGAAATTAGTCGTCATAATGAACAAGTAAAGAATAATAGAGACATTTTAAAAAGATTAATTGATGCTGTATGTTATTTGGCTAAGCAAGAGCTTCCTTTGAGAGGTCATGATGAGTCTGAAGATTCAGCCAACTGAGGGAATTATATAGAATTTTTAAATGTGCTCCGTGAGTATGATCCTCTTTTAGACAGTCATTTAAAGGCATCGACTATATTTCGAGGAACTTCTCCCACAGTACAAAATGATATCATTAACGCTATATCTGATGTGGTTAAAGATGCTATAAAGAAAGAAATTTCTTCCGCTACATTTGTGGCCATTCTTCTGGATGAAACTTCTGATGTCATGTCGAAATCGCAGGTATCAACTGTTTTTCGTTTTGTCCATAATGGGCAAACACACGAAAGGTTTATCGGATTTACAGACGTAAGTGATGATAGAACGTCTAGTGGTCTTTTTAAACATGTTGTAAACAGAGTTGAGGAATTTAATATTAAGGACAAGTTGGTCGGCCAAACTTATGATGGTGCCTGTGTAATGAGTGGACATATTAATGGGTTGCAGAGTAAAGTTATCGAGGCCTATCCTTTAGCAATATTTACGCATTGCTACGCTCACGTTTTGAACTTAGTTCTGAAGCAAAGCCTCTCGAATATCAAGGAATGTAGATTGTTTTTCCAAACTATCAGTGGATTGGCAGCATATTTTTCTAAATCATCGAAAAGAGTAAATGCTTTGCAAGATTTTGTTGCTAAAAAATTACCCTCCATCGCACCAACCAGATGGAACTTTACTTCCCGTTTATCAAACACAGTAAAACGCCACAGAAGTCAACTTATTGCATTTTTTGAACACATTGTGGAGAATTCTGGGGAATGGGACGTGGATGCTGTAATCAAAGCTCGTGGTTTTTTGTATTTCTTGCAAGATTTTCAAACAATTTTTCTGTTAGAAATTTTTTCTGTTCTGTTTGGCTATACTGATGTTTTGAATAATATATTGCAAACATCATCCTATGACATATTGTACTGTTGTAAAAAGGTGCATGATACTATGAAACAGCTTAGGAATGACAAGGAACATGGATTTGATGATATTTGGGTTTCTGCAAAGGAAAAGCATACGGTTGAGTTGTCGAAGCCTAAAAGACGAAAAGGATCTAAAGAAGAGGAGAAGAGCGCGTGCCTTCGATTATACCAGAGAATAGTCGACTGCATGTGCCTGGAGATGGAAGAAAGATACTCTTCACTTTCGAAACTTGAGTTTTTTCAACTCCTTTGTAGCGAAAGATATGATCAGTATGCGAAAACTTTTCCTGATGGTATTCTAGAAAAATTAAAGGATTTCTACGGACCAGTTTTTGACTACGTTCGCCTAAAAAATGAACTAAAAGTGCTCTTTTCTTCTGATGAATTTGCGAGGAAACCAGTGCATCACCTATTAAAATTCATGCAAGAAAATCAGCTTCAGGTTGCATTCAAGGAAATTTAAAAATTAGCGAAACTTATCATGACGATTCCGAGTTCTACTGCTACAGTCGAGCGTTCTTTTTCGGCTATGAAGAGAATACATACGTGTTATAGAGGAACACAAACTCAGGAAAGGTTATGCGGCCTAAGTTCACTCGTCATTGAAAAGACATTGCTGGTGGAAATGAAGAAAAGACCTTCATTTTATGATGATGTGCTAACACAATTCCTGAGGCAAAACAGGAGATTGGAACTGGTGTATAAATAAGTAAGTGAAATGAGTTTTTTTAAGCCTTTCTTTGATTCAATCGGGAAAATAATATTTTCCCAAGTGATTACTTTTTCAGATTTCTGTGCGTATTATATAGTTGTACATATTTAAAAATCGTAGAAAAATACAGATAATTCGTGCTTCACTCTAGTATTTGCCAATGATATCCTAATCTTCTCACAACGAAGCGTTAACCCTTTTCACATAAACGGCGCGCGTGATGCATAATTATATCAGTTACTGAATTAAAGTATTCAAAATTATTCTACGATTAATTGCATTAGACCAATTAAGAAGAGCGCTGCTGCGCTATGCTCTCTTAAAACTTTCACACGTCGATAAATATGCAATCGTACGCGCAAATTAACACGCGAATTTTGTAGCGCGGGTTGCATAACCCCCTCCCCAATAAAAGCACACCCAACCTAAATGGGCACGCGACGCCACTGGTTGGTAGATATCATACAATCTAGATCTTCAATATGGATGAGACTGGCCTTTATTGGAAACATATACAGCATAGTGTCTCAGGATTAATAGAGTCACTTTGTGGTCAGTATTTCTTTCTAGTTTACATACAAAGAGACAAATGAAATCTTCTGAGAGCATCTTTTGCATCCAGTTTGGAGTTGTAAGACGTTCTGTTAGCATCCTATGCATTCTTTCTAAGCCACTGTTTTCTGGAAGTTTTCTCTTTACAAATTCGTTTTTCAAACCATTTTAACACTTGAGCTGCAGCATTAATTTTTGGGGAGTGTTCCCAAAATTATGAAATATCCAGAAAAAAATCAGTTTGTTGTTTGTAGTAAATTATTTTTCAGGTTTACAATTTATGTTTAAGGAATGAAAAATGACAAAATAAGTTGTATGAAATATAATTAAATTGTTATAAACAAGGTTTTATTGCACAAATATGAGAAGCAGAAACAAGTTTAGATATGTTTGGCCCACTCTTGCGGAATGCTTACTTGAGTGAGAGACAGAGCAATCAGGAAGCGAGAGCTAGATGCGACAAATGGAAGCATAATTTCCTATTGACTTCTATACATGTTCTTTAGAACATTCATCATGGGAAGCAGTGCTCAAATTGGAAAATTTTAACAACTGGAATGCTAGTTACCGTAACATTATGATCTGATTTTTTTAATAATGCGAAGGCTATGGGCTTCATTTTGTATAAAATGTAATGGAGTTCCCACATCTTTCTGCCCAATTCAAGCACTGTTTAGCACTATAACAAGTTTTGTCTTGTTCCACTAAGTCGACAAATATATTTACTTGTACACCAGACATAAGAGAGAGAATTCGGATTGCCATCACATCCACTTTAACCCCGGTACCAATGTACATTATTTAGTAATTAGTGAATTTGATCTTGATAAAAAATTGTTCTTTTTGATTTATTTTTTATAACATTTTAACAACCAGGACACTTTTAGCTTAATAACAAGAATGATGTTCTGGTGCATTCAGTCCAATTTGAGCACTGATGGCAAGTAATTATTCTAAATGCCCATGTTGTTCTTCACACAACTTGATGTTGTAGTCATGTGACCCACTATTTGATCATAAGTCGTAAAAATAAATGAAAACATCATTAATGATAACAGTAATATTCAATACATAGTTATTAAATAGTGTGGCTAGTGAAATAACATAATTTTGGCATGAGTTAATATTAAATAATTTTTATTTGTTTATGTAACATGGAAATTTTTGATTCCTTGCAAGAAAGAACAAAGATTTTTAATGTCGTGACTGTTATAAGATTTCTTTGATTCAATATGATCAAGAAGAATTATTCTTACTCTATTATTATTGTTATTATTAATAATATCATTATTCCTTTTTATCTTGCTCGTTTTCTTTACTAGATTTATTACGAAAAAACAATGGATTTTTTTACGTTACTTCGAGATTTTCATTCGTATAATGAAGCACTGGACAAAATCTTTTTTCGTAACTTTGAAATTTCATAAAACGGGAAAGAGTAAATCGAGATCTGCCTGTATTGTCATAATAAAGGAATAAAATTAAAAATATGTCAATCAGCTTAGAATGCTGGAATGCAACTCCCCATTTACATTATTTCTTATGAGACATCCATGTCCAACTAACATGATTCCGCCTTAGACATGTCTACAAGTAGCAGCAATAACTTAGCAGGGTTTGCAAGGAGACAATTTTGCAAGGCCTCATTTCAATTGCGAGCGAAGGAGTGTGTGTGTATTTGCAAAGGAAAAGACGAGACAGAGGATTTTGAAAGTGATTATAAGAACCTAGACGATTTATGAGAAGAAAATTGTAGGTGAAAGAATGCTCGTGTAAATGGAACCATTTCATCTCATAAGTCATCTGTAAACAAGTGCGTGACTCATTCCTTCCGTACACCGTTTACACACACAGTTTTAGTCAGACGACAGAACGCGAAGGTCTTTTGAAAGTGCCAACCAAGTAGGTGAGTGCAGGGCCATCCCTAGGTGGAAAGTAGGTAAGGAACCACCTTAGGGCGGCACCTCCGGAGGCGGCAAATGAGTTGGTCTATAGGCTGATTTAACATAAGGCACTTTATGGGCTCAAATTGCATTTGTCCTATAACTCGTTGTTGAAAGCAGACGACATATTCATATCTATTGGATACAGGAAAATATGTGGAAGGTAAAGTTCAGATGTGAATGAGAAAATCGGTATCAGAGCAAACCTCTAGTTTCTACTACCTCAGTGACACTTGGGTTTTATAATCCTAGTGCACTAAGATTTGGCTTCAACACACTTCCCAGGGGCTATTTCCCAGCATTAGCAGTTGCAGGTGCCTCAGCAGGCCGTATAAGTGGCTAAATGGAAATTGTCATATTGAATAACCGAGAATAATCAAAATAAAACAATATTTTAGCATTGAAATGTGAATACATAAATATGTCCTGCATTAAACCAGTTTAACTTTGTCTGATTAAAGCTCTTCAATACTTAATTTTCACAGATCGCTTTCTCAAAATAGCTTTGCATGCCGAATAAAATGCCTTCACGAGTTGGATCCGGCCCGTGGGCCATAATTTCCCCATCTCTGCTGTACTATATACTATCTGTAGTAATTTTTGACTTATGCAAATTTTGAGTTACGTAATGGGTGCCGGGATGCATTCCTTATGTAACCCGGAGAGTGCCTGTACCTATGTTAGATTTTCACATGTTAACATACCGTATTTGAAGGATGTCGGATGAATAGTTTAGGGCCAGGAAAAGTTATTTTCGATACATGCATTTTCACATTGTGCGACGATTTCCAGAAACGCAACTCTCGAGTAAATTGTGAGATATCTGTAATGTAAATAAATGTGTAGTATATAGGGTAATTTATTAGCTTGCAGTTTTTGTAATTCCCTAGTGGCATGCTGTTATTTTATCTAAAACTGAAAATTAACATTCAAATTAATTTTAATTCAGGATCCCACATCTGATATGGCTATTGTTGCAAGAAAGGGTTCTGCTCTTGTTAGAGCTTTTCGTGAACAAAAAGAAAGGAGAAAAGCTCAGAAGAAGCATTGGGAATTATCAGGCACCACTATTGGAAATATCATGGGGGTTAAAAAAACTGAAGAAAAGGTAAGATTTTTCTAATGTAATTAAAAGTATTAATACCACATTTTAAAAAAATCTTTGCACTTTTGCTTTCTCGATGTTCTATTCTTTGCTGTATAATCAATATTTTCTTAGTGTAAAAGTTGCTTTCTTGATATTTTTAAGGATGACAAGGTAAATGATAAAGATGAAACAGATTACAAAACAGATCAAAAGTTTGCTCAACACATGAAAAATCCATCAGAAGCATCTAGTGACTTTGCTAAGAAGAAGACAATCCTTCAGCAAAGAAGGTATCTCCCAGTTTTTGCTGTCCGACAGGAGGTAAGTTGATTTTTTTAAAAATTCACCATCTATATTTGTTTAGCTGATCGGTGTACTAAACCATATCCGAGACAGCCTCAGGAAAAGTTTCCAGCCTGTACTTAACTATCTGCTAGGTTAGAGGAAAGAAAGAGGTCTGTCATTATCGATAGAGTGGTTTGTCAATGGTATAGTTGTCATATGGCCTGACATACCTTCTTATCAGGTCTTATAATAAAGAGGAGTCTGAATACCTGAACTGTCAAATTTTATTTTATAGAAAAATAATATGCAAATGAGTTACGTATGTCATTATAGAGTTTTTCTTTGGAAACGACTAATTTTATTCATTGATATTATTGATTATATATTATTCATTATATAGGAAAATGTTTCAAACATATGTTCTAGAATATTAAATTTCCTTCAACTTTTATTCCAGTGCTTTTTTACATTTATGAAATATTAAAACAAATATTTTAAAAGAACAGATTAGTGACAAGAGTAAACACCCACTTCCGGTTGACTGATTTTTACCAAAAACTAATCAGCACATCTTCCTTTAACATAAATGTCAAATATAAAATTTCATGCTGATCTGATTAATAGTTTTTGAGTTAGAGCACCCACAAAAACCTGGTCACAGACACACACACCCAAAGACATCATCAAGAAAATAGTCAAAATGTGTTCAGGGGACCTTAAAACATGATTTCCATTGAAATCTCGAATTCAATTTTTTTCATGAAAACAATACTTTCTCTTTACTTCGTATATGGAGAAAGTAAAAATCGGTACCAAATCACATACTATTTTTTTCTCTTTGCAGCTACTTAATGTAATACGTGAAAACAGTGTGGTCATTATAGTTGGAGAGACTGGTTCTGGAAAGACAACTCAGTTGACCCAGTACCTTCATGAAGATGGTTATAGTAAATTTGGTATGATAGGTTGCACACAGCCAAGGAGAGTAGCTGCCATGTCTGTTGCAAAACGTGTGTCAGATGAAATGGGTACATCCTTAGGAGATGAAGTTGGCTATGCCATTCGTTTCGAAGATTGCACCTCAGAGGTTTGATATTCTCTTTACCTTTTAAATACCTCTGTTAAATCCATACAAGTTTTAAAAAAGAGTTCAGTTGAACTTTTACCAAATATATCCAAAGTACCTCACAATAATGCCTAAAATGTTTGTTAAATTGTTTTGAAAATCAACTTTGTTGTTAGATCAATTGTAAATAAGCTTGCTTTTCTTTTGTTTTAGAAAACTATCATTAAATATATGACAGATGGTATTCTTCTGAGGGAGTCATTGAGGGAGCCTGATCTTGACAATTACAGTGCAATCATCATGGATGAAGCTCATGAAAGGTCCCTTAGCACTGATGTTCTTTTTGGGCTGTTGAGAGAGGTAATTCTGTATTATTATTTGTAAAATATAAGGAGAATTTCATATTAGATGAATATTTCTAATGTCTAATAATGCATGATACTGAGGTATATGAATTATGTAACTATTTTTCTGAGCTTTGCATGATATTTTACTACTTTATTTACATCCTGAAAAATATGATAACATTCGCAGGTGGTTGCTCGCAGGCATGATTTGAAACTCATAGTCACATCTGCCACCATGGATGCTGGTAAATTTGCAGCTTTCTTTGGAAATGTACCAACCTTCTCAATTCCTGGTCGTACTTTTCCTGTTGAGATTTTGTTTGCACGGAATCCTGTGGAAGACTATGTCGATTCTGCTGTCAAGCAGGCACTTCAAATTCATTTACAACCTAATTCAGGTAATTTCGTCTGGAGAAGCATTGAATACTTAAATGGACAAAGTAATAGATTTTTAGGGAGGGGGAAGAGCTTGATGCAGAGTATTATTGTGTCATACTGTTTTCTCATTGGAAGTATAGAAGTTTTATTAATTTTTGCAAGCCTCGGCAGTGGTGTATTTTTAATAATCATAGTTTTATACTGGCAATTTTCCCAGACTAAATTTTTAGTAGACCTTTTCATTATTGAACTAATTTAATTGCTCTTGGGGACACTATTTTAAAAACTTAATTAGTTATTACAATTTTAAATCGTATCTTTCTGAAGGTGATCTCCTGGTATTTATGCCTGGTCAAGAAGACATAGAAGTGACTTGTGAAGTATTGGCAGAACGTCTGGGAGAAATTGATAATGCCCCACAGTTATCTGTCCTTCCTATTTACTCTCAATTGCCATCAGATCTTCAAGCAAAAATATTTCATCGTGAAGCTGATGGGTTACGCAAGTGTGTTGTTGCAACCAACATTGCTGAGACATCACTCACTGGTAAGATTTGTTTATCAAAAAATTATTATTACTCTTTATCATAGGGCTAAAAATATTCTAAGATGGATTTGGGTTGTGATTATAAACTGCTTTATTCTGAAAGTAGGTAATGAAATCACATTTAATTTGTTGTAGGTATAATTTTCAAATCTATTTTGTATCTACCGTATATACTCATGTATCAGTCAATCACAACCTTTTTAACCCTTTCAACATGGCTCCAAAATCCAGAGTTTCTTACGGGTGACTGAATTAAATTCTCAATGTTTTTCAATAGATTGTTACATTATTTGTAATTTTCCAAGTATTTCTTAAAAGTAGGATGTTCAGGACTATTTATCCTCAATACTACAATAAAAATAAATGCTTAGAAATATATTAAATGCTTAATAAACAATTAAAATGTATGAACAAAAACACTAGTTTCGCAGAAAACTTTCGGTATTTTTCCAAAATGTTTTTTTCCCTATAATTTAATTTGGTTTCTCTTATAAATACATAAATTAACCTGTAAAAATGAAGAAAGCAATCAAACACAATAAAACATTAAATGATTTAATATGGTTAAATGATTACAAGTGAGTATTAACCATCAACACAATCTAATGTATATCCGATGAAAAAAATCACCAACTGTGAAACTGATTACCCAAATGGAAGTGGGAACCAAACTGATGGCTCGAGGCAAAAGAAAGGATCCTAAGATGTGACCGTCCCCCACCCGAACCATTAGAACCACATGTAGCACAGTGATGGAAATTCCAGTCACGGGTCACCCTTCTTGACGGGAATTCCAGTCTTGCCGCGTTGAACGTGTTAATAATTTTTTTCGAATATCTCGTGTATAAGTCGACTCCAGTTTTTCAGGTGTAGTAGAACAAAATTTTTGTATCCAGTACATGTTGATTCACTTAGTTTCACGTGAAGAATCCAAAAGTACAATTTGTTGCATCTCTATAATTCTTCGAATATCAAATTTAGTATGTGTTGTCAAGTAGCAGCAAAATAGTGCAATGTTTCTCCCAGTGCCACTGTGTAACATCAAAAGTTGTTACATTGTATACGCCTTTGTAATAAATCGGATGACTCATGATAGACTGTATTTTGTCCCAGCGCTCAGTCAGAAGCTAATCTATGTAAAGGAGAACAGTTTACCGGTTTAACACATATTATATATATATATTCTAATCTGAAAAAAATCCAAAGCTGCTTGCGGGGTTGGAACCACCTCACCTCACATCGCATAAGATGAGTGATTTTATCACCTCGGCCATCAGATCTTTGGGTTGGTGCTGCGATAAATATGTATTTAATTTGCGTGGGAAGATAGACAAGCATCAATCATAGCAACGAGATTAAACAAACTATTGTAATTGGTGGTGGTGTAAAAGAACTTTATTTTAATGTGGATTTGTATTGCTACTAGCATTCCTATGTTTTTGAAGGATTATTTCTGTTAATAATTGTAGGTTTTTATTTATCGTAATTATTATTGATAGTAAGTTTTTATTTATCTTAAAAAGTTTTTATCTTGATTCATTTAAGATTATTCTTAAAACTGTTTTCCCTATGAGTTTCATTTGAGAAATACATCTGGAAAATCAAGGTACATGTAAGATTTTGATGAATTTTATTATTATATTAAATTCTTATAGCTCCTCTTTTAATATCCTTATACATGTATTTTATTATCATTACGTTATAATCACATTCGTATTGCAATAATATTAATAACCATTAATGTGATCTTCTCAGAATAGTTCACATTGAAAATTCATTTGAATACTACTTTAGATGACTATATTTGTTTATGTAGTTTGTGCCATGAACATAATTTTTTACTTTGGATGAAATATTTTCTAATTATAGGCCTTTAAAACCAGTTGTTCTTGCATTTTTCTAAAAGCCCTAAAATTTTAGTATCACATTCCTATTTTTCAGTATTTAACATAGGTAATACTGTTGTAAAGGATGTTAATTTGACCAAATTTAAATAAAACATTTTAAAGTGTTGTGTTGTAGCTTAGCAATTCTTCAGCTAACTATACTTATACAGTGGTTTTATATGGATGATTGATGTGATGTTAGGAAAAGAACAATTTATTATTTTTGTCATTTAAGTTAGGTGACTAAAATATGAAATATTCAAGTTTCACTCCTACTAGTATCTAAAGCTGAATTACTCTGAACTAGCAAAATATTTTCGTTAATTTTAAGCAATATGAATGGATAAGTCAGTATTATCACTAATGAAACAAAAGATACTATCAAACTTCTTAATATGTACTTATATACCAAACATTCTTACGTTTGTCACTGAGTTCTCTACTTCTGTCTACCATTCTCACAACTGTAAAAAGATTAAAGTTTAAATAGAGAGACCCCTGCATCACTCAAGAGCTGGTAGACACTTTTGCAAATGTTTACGCCCATGCAAGCAGAAAGGTTATCATTATTATATTATAGAGTTTATTCATATTAAAGTATTAACTATATAAAAGTTGGTTATAAAAATTCATTTTTATATCTTCACTTGTTTTTGTATTATTATTATAACTCTAAGACAATAGTTGAGTCAAATCTAACTTCATTGTGCTACACCCATTAGCTTTCAAATTCTATTATTCTCTGTTCTTTCCTTTCATGCGCTAGCTAAGAAATGCTACTATTGAACTCCAAGTTTAAGAGGTATGGATGCCAAAAGATGCTGCTACACTGTGAAGTTCAAAGTCATCAAATTTGCAGTGAAAACTAAAAACTGTTTGGCAGCAAGAGAGTTTAATATATCAGAAAAGAATGTTAGAGATCAGAAGAAACTTTTTACACAGTAGAGACAGAGCCCTAAAAGTAAGATGTGAAAATATAAGAAAGCATAGTAAATGGTTGGAACTAGAAAAAGAAGTGGAAAAATATGTTCTTGAAAATTGCCAAAATGAAACTGCTGTTTCCTGTGAATAAATTCATATCTGTGCCTTGAAAAAAGCAAGGAGATTAGGTATTATGGACTCCAAAGCAAGCTCTAGTTGGTGCACAAGGTTCATGAAGAGACATGATTTTATACTGCGGCAGAAGATGAAGGTATTACAGTGTCTACCGGCAGAACTTGATGAAAAGATTACAGAGTTTTACGGGCTTATTATTAGACATCGGCAAAAGAACGGATATAGGTTGGCCTGTATTGAAAATATGGATGAAACTGCCATGTATTTCAATATGTCATCAAATCAAACAGTGATCAAAGCTGGAGAGAAAACAGTGCTAATAAATGACTGGCCATAAAAAACTAGATTTACTATAGTACTGGCTTGTATGACTGAGGCACCAAACTGAAGCCAATGCTTATATTCAAGACAAAAACTACTCATAAACAGAAATTCCTAAGTGGCTTAATAATTCACTTGAACGATCAAGGATGGATGGATGAAGATGGTTTAAAATTGTGGTTGAAGAGAGTTTGTAATTTTTGACCTTGAGGGTTAAGAAAGGAAAAAGTCTTCTGATCTGGGACATGTTCAAATCACATCTGGTGGATAATGTTGTTAAAGAAGTTAGGCTACAAAATACATATTGCAGTGATCCCTAGTGGCCTGACTACCCTTTTTACAGCCATTGTATGGCACTATTAATAAACCATTTAAAGATAATATGCGAAGAAATTGCAATGATTGAATGATAGGAGGAGAAAATACCAAAGGAGGTTCCATATGAGCTCCAACACTGGCAACATTATGTGAATAAGTTGTACAGGCTTTGGATGAAATCAAAACAGAAATGGTGGTAAAATCGTTTAAGAAATGTGGCATATCTAATCAACTAGATGGGATGGAAGATGATGGTTTGTGGAATGATGTGCCTGATGAAGAGATTACTGCTGTGGAAGAGGATGCTGCTGATGAATCTCTCGATGATCTGTACAATGACAATATTACTGAAACAGATGGGGACAAGTTATTTGGATTGGACAGCTTTGATGATGCAGATTTTCTTGGTTTTTAGCCTACTTTCCAAAAAATGGAAAGTAGTCTTATAAGATTGCCTCGGTGTCCGTGTGTGTCAATGTGTGTATGTATGTGTGTGTGTGTCCCCCTAACATCTTCTTCAAGAATGAACCAATTTAAACTAAATTTGGTACGTAGAATCTTCACATAAATTAATGATCAACATGACATTTGGACCAGATCGACTAAGCAGGGGTGCCACAATTACAAAGTTAAACTTTTCGGTAATTATGAATTTGGAAAGAATTGGCCCAACCGATTTTAACGAAATTTTGTATGTATCATACGGATCCCATATACTGGAGGTATATTCCACCCGTGGTCTAACTAGTGAAAAATAACACACTTCACGTATTTTGTCCATATTATTCCACACTATTCTGCCTATGAATGCCAGTTTCTTGTTAGCTGTGCCTATAACATGAGGAATGTGCATATTCCATGAAAGGTCATGACAAATGGTAGCTCCTAAATATTTTACATTCTCAGCTTCTTCAATATTCCTTGTATCGATTTTGTACTCAAAACCTATTTCTCTGTTCATACTTCTCCAGAACAGTATTGCGGCACATTTACCGTAATTAATTTAAATTTTCCAATCCTTCCTACAACACGCAGAAATATCATTTTAATCTTCCTGCAGCGACTGATGGTCATCTTGGTTGAGTATCTTCATGTATATGATGGTGTCATCAGCAAAAAGTCTAATTTTATTATCTAGTACCGAAAAAATATCATTTACATAAGTTAGTATTAGTAGGGGGCCCAATATACTTACCTGCAGAACACCTGACACGACTTGAGTGGGGGACCATCTGTCAATGGTCACTATCTGTTCTCTATTCCTGAGGAAGTCTCTTACCTAATTCACAATTTTTGGGTTTACGAGCTTTGCTATTAATTTCTGATGAGGTACCTTATCAAACGCCTTTCTGAAGTCAATGAAAATAGCATCGACCTGAATATTTTTCTCTCTGCATCGCAACATTCACAAAAAGGCACATTTGTGTTTCACATGATCTGCCTTTCTGGAATCTTGGTATCTGCTAAGAAATGAACGACCATCTAAGTAACGTATAACAGAGGTAAATATAATATGCTCACGTATTTTGCACAATAATGATGTTAACAAAACTGACCTGTAATTATCAGGATTCTCTTTGTTGCCACCTTTATGGATGGGGGTAACATGCACTAACTTCCAGTCATTAGGAATGACACATTCTGCAATTGACTTCTCAAATATTGTTTTCAGATATGGTGCAATTTCAGAGGCCATTTCTTTTAGTACTCGCACATATTTTCTCCAACTTGGGAGATTTATTTTGTTTAAGCAAGCGAAGTTGGTGCACTATACCTTCTACCAAAGGGACCAAATCCTATTACAGAGTTTACATATTGTGCCTCTGTCTTGCTGCCATTATGTTAATGAAAATTTCTTAATTATTTGCGAAGCATCAAAGATCAACTTAGGATCACCAAATTATATAGTAACTTTATTCTTTCATATACATCGATATTAAAATGTTCGATAGTTATCAGTACAGTTTAAATATAACAATAGTTTAAATTCCATCAAATTTTAGCAACGATAGGGCAAATAACATCATTGGTTTTAACCTATCACAAATATTACTCAAGTACGTATAAGTTGACCCCGAGTTTTTTGCTTAAAATTTGGTCTTGAAAACTCGACCTATACTTGAGTATATACGGTACACAAAAATGTTATCTGTGGAACCACAATTATTTTTAGGTTATTTAGGTTAAGCCTTAATAATTTTACTTTACAGTTTGATTTCAAAATTGGATAGTGTTTTATAATTATTTTATTAAGATAAGCCATGTTTATATACATTTTTATTCTATTTTAAATAATACCGTTATTTTATGAGTATGATATGCACCCAAATATCTTTGAGCAGAGAGCCAAATTTGTGTTATGATCATGTGTAAAGCATGCTCTTTCATTTTGTTATCCTTTTGATGTTAAAAGTATTAAAATACCTGCTACATTGTAAACCAGGAGCTCAATATAGTTGCTGCTATGTATTGTAATTTTTTTGATGCTATTTACATTGAAAGTGATATGATGCTACTGGAGATGAAAAACAGCAATTAATTCAAACTACATTTCTGATCATAGAAATTATACTTGTGTCTCTACTAAGTTTATTACATTATTGCTTTAAACTAGGGGTCTGGTGCCCCTTGTATTAGTAGTAGGAGGAAAAATTAATACTCTCTATTGGATTTGTTACTTAATTGTAACTAACTCTTCACCGGAGGTCTTCCCGGCAAAGATGCACACACCTTCCCAGTCCCTCCTCTTTGACACAATCCTTTCCCCCATCCCCTGCACTCTCCTCTCTCGAAGACCATATACGTACATATGCTAGCATATTATAATGATTGTTCCTCAAAAAAGAATTGATTTTTAATTGTTTCATTACTGTTACAGTTGATGGGATAATGTATGTTGTTGACTCTGGTTATTGCAAACTGAAAGTTTACAATCCTCGAATTGGTATGGATGCCCTACAGATATACCCAATAAGTCAAGCTAATGCTAATCAGCGAGCAGGGAGAGCTGGCCGAACTGGTCCTGGTCTCTGTTACAGGTGAGTGTTGATAAAAATATTATTTTATTTAATGATATTAGCACTTTTGCTCTTTATCATAAATATTTGTTTTCCTGCTTCTGTAACCGTTATTTTGATTATTATTATGAAAATTTTTATTTTTTTGCTATAGATTGTATACAGAACGTCAGTACAAAGACGAGCTGCTTGTCACAACAGTACCTGAAATTCAAAGGACAAACTTAGCCAACACAGTTCTTTTGCTCAAATCATTAGGGGTTCAGGACCTCCTTCAGTTTCATTTTATGGATCCTCCTCCTCAGGTAAATAAATAATCCACTCATTATGGTATTTTCCCATAATGTTTAAAAGTAATTTACTTTAAAAATACTACAGGCATTCTCCTATTTACTTCGTTCCGATTTGCATTGTTTCCCTATAATGTCGTTAACTAATAGGGTAAACAATTTCCTTTAACCCTTAGCACTAGGAATTTTTTTTCCTTTTTAACTATTTTTCACCTATTTATCTTTAGGATATATTGATAAGTCAACTTGTTTATGGTTAGGAGGCACCTGAGGTGTTAGAAACTGCAATTAAAAGAAGGCTACAATAATATTTACAAATCCCATGCTTTTCTCTCCCCAAAACATGTATCGAGTTACACTCGACTTGCAAGCTGCTGTCGAGTGACACTCGACATGTGAGTGCAAAAGGTTAAAGTCATTCCTGTCCAATTTTACATTGTTTTGAGTTGAGCGGCAAAATCCTTGGCCCATCAGTGCAATGCAAAACGATGGCAGCGTCGACCGCATAGTACCCCAACAGTGTGGCAACGTTGGCACTCCTCGTGTATTGTCAGTTTCTTGCATCGGGCCTTGCAGTCATTATCGAGTGATATTCTTTCAAGCAGCATCAAGTGATATTTCTATTATTTTTGTGGAAATCTTTACCCTTAACTATGAGTGGCAAGCGTTCTGCAATTAGTCCTGCAACTGCACCTGCCAAGAAGACCCGTTGTATATTAAATTAGATGTTGTGAATTATTCTGAGTGTTAGCGAGCCCAAAAATTTGATCCAGGGAATGGATCCACCCATTTTAACACTAACAATAAGTCAAAGAGAAAAACATTTCAGATTTACATCATTTAGATATGCATCACTGTTTCTCGGAATGCATCCCCGACGTAAATCGGAGTGTGGCTCTACTTTTAATATGATTGAACTATGAATTTGTACCATGGTCTTATTTTATCTTTATTAACTTGAATGAAGCAAATAAAACAAATTTGAGTGTGTTGTCTCCTTTAAGATACTTAACAATTTAAATTGCTTTTCATATAATAGCAATCAAGAAAACTTAAATAACTTCATAATCAGCTTAAAAATTAATTTTAGATTGTAAAAGAAACAAGAAATTTTGTTGAATACTTCTCGCATTATTGTCAAATTTTAACTAGCCAAATAATTGCTATTTCCCACAATCTATGGACAAACTATAATTGTTTATAGAAAACCTATATTTGTATTTATGCAACAAAAATTAATAGTCTACAGAAAGGATTTTAATCTGTTTAATTATGGCAGTGATTAATGAAAATAAACAACAATCCCTCAGAGCACAATCAACTAAACTAGGTCAAATTTGACTGTATGAGTGTCTTTCCTCCCTTTTTATAAATGAAAAATAAGTAAAATATTTTTATCCGCATTTTAGGAAGTCAGACTTAATTTAACAGGGAATTAGATATTATTTTTAGTGTGTTTTATTTCATAAACACACTTATGTTTTCACTCTGCCCGTGCAATCAATTAAATTAAAATAGCAATTAAATGGTAGGAGTTATATGACTGAAATTTGCAGAGTGTATGCGATTTATGATGAAATTTATTACGCTGCCAAAGAAATGTTATGGAGAAATCGATGGGTGGCAGGGGGTGCCTTAAAAATTCGAAAATTACGATTCTGAACAAATGTTTCTAGATAGAAAGTGAACATTTTCACTATTTGCATAACCTTTAATGCCACCTATAACACTGCAGAAGAAATTTGTTTGAAAAATCGATGGGTGGCAGGAGGTGCCTTCGAAATAATTCGAGGTACTTGCCATTCCCCCACCAACAGAATATGATTTTGTATGGTTTTTAGTATGTTTAATACAAAATACAGTTATTTTTTAATTGATATACAATATTTAGTCCCATTGACTACTTAACACTCAGCTTATTAATTATATATATATATATATATATATTTCTCTTACTCTGTCTGCAACAACTTCCACCATGCGCCACTGACTTATTGTAATGCTATTTTTAACAAACTTTCCGAGTAGGTAGAAGATTGATTTGGTAGGAATGTTTGTCTCTTATAGTAAAAGCCATTTATGAAACAAAATCTCAAATAAAGACCCAGGTTCAACTCCAGTAGATAATTTCTATTCCCCATAAGATAACACGTAAAAATCGATTTTTTACGTAAAGGCTTTTACTCTTTTGCAAATTAAAATTAGACATGATTGACCTGTGATCTTCGGACCTAGACTGTTCTAAAGAAAAATAAACACAGTCTCTTATTCTTATTGTTGCATTTTGCCAATGATACAAAATCACTCAAGTTCTACATTTAAATGGTATTTATTTGGAAAATTTAAGCTTTTTAACGATATGTTGCCTTGCCGACCATGTCAGTGTTAAACCTCGAGATTGTATTGTTGCTTTAATCCATATACTATATGCATAAGGAATGCATCCTTTGAATGCTTTAATACAAGAGAGAGAAGGAGAGAGACAAAATTAAATGTTACATAGATTAAACATAATTTTGGGCATATAAGAATTGTATAGCATAATGTATTTCTTTTTCAAACAATTTCCATTCACCCAAAACTATATTTACTCTCTGGAACACACAATTATGTGAATATTATATTTAATGCTTACTTTTTAGTGCATTTAAAAGTTGGTTTCATTAATTTTTATTTCAAGTTTAACTTAATACTTAATTCACGAATACCCATCATATTTGACGGGCAATTACCCTAGTTTTGAAATAAATTCCAAAAGTGGTATGTAGCTCATTTGCAGTAAAATCTGATTAGTTCAATTAACTACCTGCCGTTTGATGGATTCAGCTTTGATCTTTAATTTTATTTATGTATTAACCATATTCCATCTCAATTCTCTATGTTTACGAAGAATTAGAAATCATTAGGAAAGGACCAGGATCGTAATGGGGGCCACATATCCCTTACCTAGAAATTTTGCGAGTGAAAGGAGGTAGCAGCTGAGATTCTGGAAATCGATGCATTCTTTGCTTATGTTTCCTTTGCTAACATCTCTAAAAGGGTTCACGATAACTATCAGCATAAGGAAGAGGATAGAAACAGAGCCATAAACAGACATTGTGATGGTAAATCTTAATATCTCTTACAGTTGCACACCTACATCTGCCGCCAAAATTTTTGTGAGACTCTTTCCAATAATCTAGTGCCGTAGGCTCCACCTTTCTTGGTTGGTATTGTTCTAAGAAGTTGAAACAATATAGTTAGGTTACTGAGTGTCAGTCAATCTTGCTTCGAATTAGCTAGTGTTCTAGTGTTTTTCAAGTTTGTTGCCATGAATCTTTGATATTTTCATTGATTACATTAATCAAGTTCAAGAAACGGCTAGAATAAAGCATAACACTTAACGATATCAGAGAAGGTCAAAATTCTATGTGCATTGGATAGGAAAGAAAAAACTAACACTGAAAACACTAAGGAGTTTGAAATTCCAATATCAACATTGTCGACGAGAAAAATCAGGATATTGCAGGAGTAGTGGCAATGTTAGGAAAAGTCATTAACAAAGGGTTTCAGGCTCTTTCCTAAAGGAAAGAGCAAATGAATTGGCACAGAAGATGAGCTCAAATGGATGAATTCAGCATTTCCAAAATCTGCGTAATATATGTGGTAGGGTTGTGCATGAGTGGGGAAACATCTTCAGTTTACATCATAGCTGCTTATAATTATCTAGAAAGTATCAAACTAATTCTTGAAAATTATGAGCTGAAGGACATCTTCAACTGCAACAAAACTGTGTTATTTTATAATTTGCAACCAGATCAGAGGTGAAAATTGCCACAGCAATAAAAATCCGACGAAAGATTAACCATCTTATCAGTTTGTAATGCAGATGGAAGTGAAAAATTAAAACCACTTGCTCTTGGCAAACACGAAAAGCCTCGATGTTTCAAAGGGCTGTCACATCTTCCTTCAGGCTACAAGGCCAAAGAAATGCTTGGATGATGGGAAAGCTCTTCTGATAGTGAGTGGCTCATGCGACTGGTGAGGCAAAAGGCTTTTCAAAACAGGAAAATTCTTCTACTAATGGACCAATATGCAGCACACAATCAAGCGGGCCCAGATTTTAAATACATGAGTGTTCTATTTCTACCCACTAACACAACGAGTTATGTGCAGGTCGTAGACCTGAGAATTATCAACTGCCTAAAAAGGTCATACCGAAAGTGATTGATTCAATATTATCTCTGCGAGATTAAGAGGAACATTCCTGAATATTTCAAAAGAAGTTATATGAATTAGTGAAGAGATGACTTATTTTTCGTTTAAATTATTTTAATTTTTGTCTGATGTGGTGTTAATGACTGTTGATGTTAATGCATAATTGTACTTAAATATGTTTGTTCATTAAACGTGTTCTTGACGTCCAGCGTTGAGTTTTTTGTTTAGCTAACACAACACATTCAACACTGCTTAGCGATGACAACCACATTCATAGCCATCCAAGCTAATGAGTACTTAATTCTTTTAATTTTGGCACAAAAACAAAATATCAGATAATTCGAACCTGTTTAATTTGAAGCTATGAAGATTTGCTCCCTTGAGTTTCATATTAACAAGGTTTTCCTGTATATTGAAGATGGTAAACTGAATCATCCTATTCCATACCATCTGCTTGAACACCATTAAAAAACAAGATGATCAACAACATAGAAAAATTCAAAATATGAACGTGGCTGCACTGTTAAATTTTAATGCGAAATATGACAAATGATTTGTAAAAGGAGGAAGAATGAAAGAAAAACAAGATGATCCAAACAGAACTTATAATGCCTACTTTCCATTTAATCATTTATTTAATACTTATATTACCTTTAATAGCTATAAAACCACTGCAGATATGTTGCTTTTTGTGTTCCCAAATTACATAATTTAACGTTATAAAATATGACAAATACATAGGAACAGAATATTAAATTGATCACGCGCATTAGTGCAGCAAAAATAACATGTGTATGTATTAGACTATACTGACTCTGAGTCCAACAATAGTTGTTGTATGGCATGGTAATGAGTGATGAAAATTGCAATAATGCCAGTATTTGTGTGAAATTCTAATAAATACAATCGATAAGCAAAATTCTACAATAAAAATTAGAATCTTCATTCCTTTCCTCAAAGAATAGTACAAAACTTGCTCCAATATTACAACTCTAAGATATTTGAATGTACAAGAGAAAATCACCCTGCGCGATGAATTTCAGATTTTCCATGTAAATCAAATGGGAAGGATAGTTTCTGGAATCGAACCCAGGACTTCAATCATTGCAACAAAAACTATCCTCGGGAGCTCGGCCCCAGTTGCAAGAGATTTCCACTAAGTGTCATGAAAATCGGTGTATTGGTTCAAATGTTAATGGGGGGGACGGACAGACAGACAACAACACAACTATAAGCCTATTTCCATTCTGGAAAGTAGGCTAAAAACTACAGAAATGCTCAGTTATTAAATATTTCTGTGTTGAAGAATTGATCTTTTTCTTCTTCTGTTGTCATATTTACTAATAATGTTATGAAAAAAGATAATTTTCTTAGCAAATAGGACATTAAATGAAACAATTATTTATTTCCAGGACAACATATTAAATTCCCTGTATCAGCTATGGATATTGGGTGCACTGGACAATACTGGAAACTTGACACCTTTAGGAAGACAGATGGCTGAGTTTCCTTTGGATCCTCCTTTATGCCAGATGCTTATAGTGTCATGTGAAATGGGTTGCAGTGCAGACATTCTAATTATCGGTATGCATTTTTCAATGATTTTTAATCGATTAAATCTTAATATCCGTTTTCAACCATTTATCATGTTTACCTGAATAAAAGATGACCCCCTAATAGAAATTACTATTTCCAGAAAAATATATTCAAACCAGTGTTAGTAAGGCCTACCCTTGGGTCCACGAAATACTTTCCCTGTGTAAATGGTGCTCGTCAGTTTTTCTTTCAATCTTTTACAATGTCATACATTCACTGCTGTACCTTGACGTTAAAACATTAATCCATTTCATAGAATGTGCATATAAAATGACTTTTGGTTTGGTAAAATGCTGATTCAAGAGAAAACCTCATATTCAGGTAAATATGTGGTATGTGTAATTTTGCATTATACGTTTAACTTTTAGTGTATTCAATCAGCAGTTCATATAAGCGCCAATCATTGCTACAGTAGTGTTGGGTCAAATATGTCATCTCAGGTTATGTATCTGTATAACTGAATGTTGTTTGAAGTGTATAATGGCTTTTATTTTTTTGCTAAATTTAAGGTTATGTCCTGTAACTTCGGCTTTGAAATTTATATTTTGTTTCACATACAAACAATTTTTCAAATCTGTGTATGTTATTTGATCTTATTTTTAATAACTTTTATATTAACTTCACTTGTTATTTATGTTTTATTTCAGTGTCAATGTTATCCGTGCCTTCAATTTTCTATCGACCCAAAGGTCGTGAAGAGGAGGCAGATTCAGTACGTGAAAAATTTCAAGTGCCTGAATCTGATCATTTGACATACCTGAATGTTTATAATCAATGGAGGACAAACAAGTCAGTATAAATGATTTTATATTTTTATAGTTTAAATCAACTTTTTTCAAATCACCCTACCTTTCATAGTAATACATTTAAAAAAGCTTTGAAAAATACAATAAATATTGGTTGACTTGCTAATTATGACTCCATTGATATAGTTGCACATAATATAGAATTTATTCTAATTACCTTATTTATACAAGTACTACGCACCCCTGAATAAAATGTGCACCCCATTTTTTTTAACTGTATTAAAAAAATCAGATTCATTCAACTGAAGTTATTACAAAATGCAATATTGTTCACATTAGTTGTCAAATAATAGCATTTAAATATGCTATTCTTCACCCTTGAGCACTAAATTTGGGCAGTTGCATCCCTGCTATACAAGAAACAGTGCTTTTTCAGTAAACACTAATAAAAGTAATGCCACTTTGTCACTAGAGTCTGCTACTGCTCAAAATCCAGGAACCTTGGAAAATTACTACCTATTCTTCTGTCCTACTCTCCCACATTACATATCTTGACGTGTATACAACTTATTGCTGGCCAAAACAAAACATCAAATATGATGCATACTTGGTTTTTCGATGTGAAAGTTTCAGAAAATAGTGTGCATGATATTTGGATAAATACAGTAGATTGCATCACAGTTATATGTTTGATGTAATTGTGTGAGCATCCATTGGATTGAATAGATTTTTTTAATCGGTTTTTTTATTGGAGAACATTTCATGATATTTATTTTACATGTATTAATTTTTCAGCTACTCTTCTGCATGGTGTAATGAACACTTTATCCATATCAAAGCTATGCGCAAAGTGCGAGAAGTTAGACAACAGTTGAAGGACATCCTTGTACAACAAAAAGTAGATGTTGTTTCTTGTGGAACAGATTGGGACATAATACGGAAATGTATATGCTCAGGTAAATATCTCTTGTTATTTCTAAGATTTCCTAAGATTCTGAAATTCCCAAAATCCACAACACTATAGTTCATGAAGTCTCTGATCAGTTGCTGTTCCTTTTTGTAATTTCTAGTGTGCTATATTGATATTATTTGTTTATAAAGTACTGCTTCTCCTATGCCCACAGCATTTTGACATCAATGTGCATGTACCGTAACATTTAGAACCACTAAATTAGGTTAATCTTTGACCAGGTCACATTTTAGTACAAAATGTAATTATAATTTTTATTATTATTAATATTTACTTCTACTGCATTTTATTACATTTAAATAACTGAACTGAGGGGTAGTGCATGCATATAGCTCAAACATTACTTCAAACTATTTGTTCCCACAGTGGGATCCATGGGAGATTATCAGGGTTCCACAGAAAAATGTGTAATGAGAGCATAGGCCAAACACAGCTTTTTACAGCATAACATCCTGTACCTCAGTGCATAGAGAGTAGCCCAAAAGTGCTAGGAAACCATGGTATCACTCTGTATGTTATATTCACAGAAAAGCAATTTCACAGTTCCCATTGATCAGCTGTAATGTTTCATTAACTTAAATGCATTATTTTTTATCTTAACTTGAAGAATCGATAGTAATGTATGTTTTGGGGTAGTTGCAATATTTCCATTGTGGCAATGATTTTGAATAAAACAGTAAAAATAAAAAATTGGTTCATCTTCCCTTAATTTTGGCTGGTGCCCTACGCATTGTTTAATGAGGGGTTCCTCAGCTCCTTGAAAGAGACTTAGGGGTTGAATGGTCTTGTGAATTTTGGGAACCACTGGTTTAGAGTATGTTTGAAATCCATTAAATTTCAGATTGACTTCAAGTGCATGATTTCCAAATTTTCAAAACAACTTTTCTGAATGAGAATTAATTGTGATTTTTAGTTTATCATAGTTGTGTTTTATAACAGTATGGAATCAATCAACTGTTTTAGCGTAATAAATGAACTTTACTTTCTCTTTTGTAGCATACTTCCATCAAGCAGCACGTCTGAAGGGTATTGGAGAATATGTGAATTGTAGAACTGGAATGCCTTGTCATCTGCATCCTACATCTGCTCTCTTTGGTATGGGGTTCACCCCAGATTATGTGGTATATCACGAGCTCATAATGACTGCTAAGGTATGAAAAATCAGTGTTTTGCAAATATTGAATGGACAGCAATTTAAACTGGCAAAGCAAGGAGATTCTTGAATAGTTTAAGTGTGAAACCAGTAAATCAGCACATTAACAGGTTGACTGCCAAGGGTAATTTTCATATTTTTTGTTTTCAGATCAAATAATAATTTAATTTGCAAAATATTATTATTTGATAAAAATAATGCATATTTATAGGGCAGACTGCATTGTTAGCCATGTCCTAGAGTGGTCACTACTGCCCCTCAGACCCAGCAGATGCAGCTGGGTGAATGAGATTTTCTATTCCTATGAATTATTAAAAAATCATTTTTATCGATAGCCAACTCCTTTTGCAGAAGAAACTGCAGTATTTACGTTATCGGAATATACATTTTCCCGCTATTTACAACATTTTATATGGGTCCCATCAATTTTCCTATGATTCCAATGTAAGTAAAATCCTGTATTTACATTATTTCATTTTAAGTTTTCCTGCTATTTGCGTCATTTTTACATTAGAATTTCCAATTTTTTAAAATAATTTAGCATGCGATTCCCAACAGTTTTAACCCCTATGCGCGGTTCTAAGTACGCTGTACGTCAGCGGCAGGGAGGCCCTATCTGTGGTTGAATGTGCACTGTACGTTCCGGCACGCTTCCTCTTATTTTAATTTTTTCGGCCAAGCTAGCGGCTTTATCGGAGAATCAAAGAACAGCATTGTCTCCTAGAGGGATTTAGCTTCGGAAACATATCCTTCGGTACATGAATAGGCACTCAGAAAGCTAAAAAAATCCTCAAAAATATTTTTTATCTCTCGTCTGGGTGGTCCGAGCAGGCCTGCTTCGTAAGCATTTCGAGGGTCTGTTTCACTCTCCTTTTGTGTATATTAGCACGGTATCTGGTTACTCTTACTCCTGAGTCAGGCATCTCATCTTATATTGCTTCCTAGTTCTCAGTCGAGAGATTACTTTTGTGAGAGGAAGTCGAGACACCCCTGTTCAAAGATGGAGAGCAGTAATAGTGGTTCGTTTTCGAGAGATGAAATTGAAAGATTACTTGAGGATGAAATAGAAGACATTGAATTACATGTGGATTCCGGCAGTGATAATTCTAGTGAAGAAGAGGTTGATTTCGCTGTGTACCTCAAGAGTCTGAAAACGAAGACGAAAATGATGGTGGTTCATCAGGTAGGGCTGGCGATTTTCACAATGCATGGGTTTGGGTTGATTTTGACAGACGAAATGTTCCAAGAAAAATTCCATTTATTGGTGAGTTTGGTCCAACTACTTCTATTACTAATGTTCTTGAGTCTTTTACAATTTTTTTTGATACCATCCTAGTTGAGACAATTATTTTGGAAACTAACAGTTATGCTGAAAATTATCTAAAAAATGTTGTCTTTCCTCCCAATCTCGATTTAACAAATGGAAACCTGTTAATCTAGCGGAAATATATGTATTTTGAGAATAGTCATGTTAATGGGTATTGTACAAAAGCCTACTCTACGTTCTTATTTTTCAAGTAATCCACTTTGGGAAACTCCAATATTCCTCAAAACAATGTCTCTAGATAGGTTTGAAAGTATTTCAAATTTTTTTCATTTTGCTGATAATTCAAAAATTAATAGTTATAAAAATTGTTCAAAATTCAACCTATCATCGATTATCTATAATGTTAATTTCCATGTATTTATTTACCAAAAGAAAATAATGTTGTGGATGAATCTCGAACACTTGGGAAGGGACGTCTGTCATTCAAGCAATATATTCCTTTGAAGTCTTCTAAATTTGGAATATAGACTTTCAAGCTTTGTGTATCGGACACTGGATACTAATGGAATTTTATTGATTACTTTGGGGCCGATTCTACAATTTCTGTTTCTGATACTCCAGATGGACTCAAAACATCAGCAATAGTAATTCAATTATTGGAACCTTTATTTCGAAAAGGTTGTAATTTATGGATGGATAACTACTGTAACTCACCTGATTTGGCAAAATTTTTAACAAACCGAGGTACTAACGTTGCTGGAACATTACGTTTAAATAGAAAAAGTGTCCCAAAAGAGATAAAATCTATAAAATTGAAGAAAAGGAAACACATTTCCAAAGGAAGCAATAATGTTATGATCATGAAGTGGAGAGATAAAAAACCGGTGATATTCATTTCGACCTTTCATACCAACAACTTTCGAGAAAAAGACGGAGTTTCTAAACCAGTATGCATTTTAGAATACAATACATCAATGGGAGGGGTTGATCTAAAAGATAAGAAATTACAGCCCTACCTACTTGAACGCAAAAAAAAATAGATGGTACATTAAATTATTCAGACGATTGTTAAATGTTTCAGTACACAATGCACTGGTAACCTTCAGTGGTTCTCAAAATAAGATGAACCATCTCAGCTTTCGCCTTCTGCTAATAAATCAGATTTTAGAAAAATATGGGACTATTTCCGAGTCACCAAGCACCAGACGACCCCCCGTAAATCCGTACCACGCCATTTACTCGAAAGGCACTTCGTAGAAATACAGTCAGTCCTTGACTTACCATGCTCCGGATTTACAACTTTTTACAAATTTAGGAACGTGCTCCGGGCTTAAGTGCTCGTTCCACACTTAGGACACTCAGCCTGCCGGCCTGGCCAAAACAACGTTTGGCACCTCAAGTTTGATTCAGGCTACAGTGTATATGGCAGATAACAACACACCATGCCAAACATTCTACATTGTTAATTTAACACGGTTTCACATGAGAACCAATCAAGTCATTGTCTCCTTAAATCCTTTACACACAAGTTATTAGATTTCAGATGACCAAAGACAGGGTGATTCCAAGCATAATTAAAACCAGAGGTAGAAGGGAAGGAAGTAGTATCGGTAAAATGTATTTTTAGCACCTAGGGCAGTGATGGCGAACCTTTTCTAGCTCTCGTGCCAAAATTACCTTAATAAGACAAGATTTGCCTGTTGGTGTGCCAGTATCATAAAAAATCTTATTTGTGTCTATTCGTAGAATATAGCATATAGTATGTTTTTCCCACACATGAAGAAATATATACTACTCAACTAGCGAAATTACCCATCAAAAATGTCGGGTTCAAATTTATAAAGAAAACGGAATTAAAATTTGTAACTTTAAATAAATGATTTTAACAATAATTATTTATATTGATTTTGTTTCTAACAGCAATCGGTTGTCAAGATAAACAAATGAGCCATTTCGAAAAAACATTTTTGTATTTGAATAGGTTACTTCTATCAATTTTCAATTTTATATCTACATCCTTGAGTGAGTTATTCGCATTTTAGATTCCTGGGGTAATTTTGGTCACGTCGCTGTATTAACGAGTGGCACATTTTATTTCTTATTCCATTTTGTGCCGTGCCAACCAAAATTGTTCTACGTGCCACCCTTGGCATGCATGCCATAGGTTTGCCATCACTGACCTAGGGTAATTTATATTTCCACAGCTTAAGGGTTTAATCCCTGAGAAAACTGTGATTACGTAACAGTGAAATGGACTTCTCCATAACCGCAGTAATTACATTTCACGGGTGTAACGAACACGAATGTTACGAAATCTCGGCTATAAGGTAGTATTTCTTGGTCCCTCGACCAAAAAATGCCCCATTTATAACGAATTTGGTAAGCTCAGATACAGAAGTAAAATATTGAGAGGCCCTGTTACATTGTGCTCATATATGGTTTCATAGCCCCGTAAATCGCCCCTCCACTCCCCCCTTCTGTAGCCGTCGCACATGCTTGCTTAAGCTGCCCTCCTCACCCCCTGGCTGGCAGGCCAACGAGTATGGCCACGGCCATACTGAAGCTGTTCCGTCCCATTCCTCGTGTGAGACTCATTTTTATAGGTTTTATTAATAACTACATATTTTAATTCATGCGATAAATAAACTTAATATGCATGATATCATAAAATATGGTATAAAATCGTAGCAATAAAAATGTTAAATCTAACGGAAAGAAACAAAAAAGGTCTTACGTGGTGAATACGCAAGAAAATTGAGAACACTGCGTATTATAAAGCACTTTTAATACAATTAATATCTTTAAAATCTTATTAGATACATAATATTAAACAACAAATATTTGAAGTTTTTTAAAGAATGAATCAATTGTTGATTGACGAGCGGCTGTCTTTGATGCTGCATGGGCTGCGTTTTCAAGGCGGGGAATCATTCTAAACATTTGGTCATCTACGTTCAGCTGGCTTATATACCTCCGGAATGTTTCCAAAGCTTCCATCCCCTCAGCTCGAGTCACTGGCTGACATTCCTCGTCGTGGTCATCCTCGTCTTCACCCTCCGAGTCCCCTTACGAGCCACCTTCACCATGAGAATTGAGTATCTCCTCGACGGTCTGTATGGCTGAGACAGGAGTGGAATCGTCCGCCGACACGTACTCATCAAAATTTAAAGATGACTGAAAAAGTGACTCGGTGGCATCTGGGCTATTTTCTACTTCTGAAAAGGAGTCCGTATCAGGGATAGCCTCTTCGGCATCGTTGAGTTCCCCGAACCCAGCCTTTCGGAAGCAGTTCTGCACTGTTTGAGGATTAACTTGGTCTCATGCCTCCTACAGCAAGGAAAGGGAAGACGGATAAGCAAATGCCATTTGTTCACATGGATGATACTATAACAAACTTAATGGAGAAAATAATGATACTCACAGCGGCTTGGCTTGGTAGATGATTATTTTCATGGTTTCCTTGTATTTCTTTTGGTCGATTAAATTCAATAGCCGCCGAACCACCATCTTTCTGAAGTAATGTTTCACTGCTCTGATAATTCCCATATCGAGAAGCTAAAGCGTTGATGTTGCATTAGGTGGAAAGAATTCCAAGCGCACATTTTTCAGGAATTCCAAATCTGTCGGGTGTGCAGGGCAGCGATCGATGAATAGAAGAAATTTGCGGTTTTTCGCACCCATCTGTCGCTCTAGCTTCTTTAGTCACTCAATAAAAATAGATCCCATCATCCAGGCCTTTTTTGGTGCTTATATTCACATGGAAGTTTTTTTATGTTCTTGAAGCACCTTCCTTGGTTTCGCAGATTTCCCAGTTACAAAGGGCTGAAGTTTCTTTGAGTCATCCATATTACAGCATAGCAGCACCGTGACTCGCTCTTTGCTGCGCTTACCGCCGTGGCAAGACTTCGTACGTGACACCATGCTCTTGTCTGGTAGGAGTTTGAAGAACAGCCCCAATTCATCAGCATTGAAGGTGTTCTTGGGTGCGTATCCCTGGCAGTTGGTCTGAAGAATCTCATTAATCCATAGATCAACTGATGTTTATTGACAGCATGAGATTCGCCGCTAATTTGACGGTATACTATTCCTTTTCTTTTCCTAAAGCGATCTAGCCATCCATTATTAGGAGAGAACCCTTCGATACTTAGTCTCGTAGCGATTTTTGCTGCGTCTTCTTTAATGCTCACCTCACTTCAATACGCATGTAGAGATCTGGATGACTTTCCAGTGCTCGAAAGTCTCCACAGGCTTTTGTGCCTATTAGCGACAAGCATTTTTCCATATCCGTTGTTGCTTCAGTTTGCCTATTTTTCCTTCTCCCTCTCCTCGAAATTAAACCCGATAGCGAATGGCTCATTGTAAAGTTGCCAATAGCATCGGGTTTCACGAATTAGGTTCTCTCCCTTAAATACATTGTAGGCCAAAAATGCTGATCTGGTGTGGTGTGATACAACTGGCTCCTGGGGAGTAGCGGCGTCTAAAATTGCGTAATAAGAGCGGTGGCTGGTACACACGTCACGGCATGAGTGAACACAATCAGCACGAAATAATAATATAGGCACGAAAAATGAAAACGTATGTGAAAAAATGTATTGAAAGTCCTTAAAACCATACATTATTCTTCGAAAAACATGAACGTAGCTTGCTTGGAAGTTGACAAAGATTCCATAGAATACATAGTAATGCATTGTGGCCGGTTAACATTAAGCAAAAATCTACCCTCGCGTTTCAGATGGCAAAAATAGCATTTTTCGGATATAACGAAGTCGCGCTTATAACGAAAAAAACTGTCGGCCCCCTAAAATTTGTTATAAACAAGTTTTACTGTATTACTGCAATTAATAATTTTGCATTGTTGAATAATGTTCCACATTCAGTTTCATTCATCTTCATTTTCACAAAAGGTCAAATAAAGCAGTAGCGACCTCGCCAAGATAACTTTTCATCCAAGTCTATTTCCAATGAAATTAGCATTTACTGCATTGTGAAATTGCATTTTTATAATTATACATGTTCCATGTCAAGTTTTAATGTAATTCAAGCAGTTGAGCATCAAAAGCCATCATCGCATTTTGCATAATCATCTGCGTAGTCAATGTATGCAATTTTAATAGATTCCATGAATGAGGTTTTAACATGCATATAAACATTACAATGGCTATAGCAATAACTACAATAACCAAGTAAAATTATAGGAATTTCTTTTAATGGATAATGAAAAATAATTAAAATTACTAACTATTCTTAATTGCATAGCCCTGAGAAATGAAAGAACAGGTAACAATGGCAGCAAAACATGGGTACTGCTACATTCAATATTCTAGCTTTATTATTTACTAGTGTAATTGCCCAGGCTTTTCCCTGGGTTTAGAATTTAGAATTTTTCCGGCACATATTGTAATATTTTTATCCAAACTCAAGGTACTCTCATGGTAAGTAACCAATATTCCCCTTTAATTGCTATGAACAAATTAATTATAGACTCAAATTTGTTACCTCCCTCTGCCCCAAGAAATCAAAGTTCTGATACAGAGGTGCATATCCCCAATGTCTCTTTAGTACGTAAACCAAGTTTTAAGTTTCTACATTTCTTGGTTCAACATTGATATTGGTGGAGGATTCATCAAAATTGGTCAATTGGTAGCTGAGATATCTTCAAACAGTATGCTTTTCATCAAATTCATCGTAGTATAATTGAATATTAATGTATTTGCTTTGAAATCAGAAAATTATTTTTTCTTATATTGTGGTAGCTCTGCTTTTTAGATCCATTCTAAACATGTTCATTTCATTTTGCCATTCTATACCTGCCCTACAAACGTAATTTCTTATTGAAATAGGTTCAGCGAATACTTTCGAAATTCATAGTTACAGAAAAATTCTAACCTTGATATTGCGGTAGACCTATTTAGTCGATCCAGTTGAAATATACTTTTTAGGTTATTTATTAATATGAAGATTATATAAATCATAATGGGTTAACATACATGCGGACAGCTCTCTAAAAATATGTTTAAATGATGTATTATTTGACCTTTAATTGTGGTAGCCCTGCTCTTAAGCTACACTTTTAAAATCTTGATTTCATTATGATATTCTGTAAAAATGATATATATAAAATTTAGTTGACATCCATTGGCCAATTCCTTCCAAATCCATAGTTACTGAAAGAGTTTAATTTGTAATTGTGGCACCCCTGTTTAGTTGTTCCAGTTCAAATATGCTATTATGGTTTTATATATAGATATATTTTTCTACATAATAAATATTATAATTTGGTTAATATTGATGTGGACAGTTCAACACAAACACTTGTAAAGAAAATTTTTATTACTTTTATTGTGGCAGCCCTGTTTTCTGTATCTATCCTAAAAATCTTAATTTTGTTTTTTTTTATCTTGCAAAACTCCATCCAAAATTTCGTTGATATCGGTTCGGCCATCATTTTGATCATGTATTTATGTGAAGATTCTATGTACCTACCTAATTTGGTTGAAATCGGTTCAGCCAGATCTTCCCTGATATATACGTACAGGCAGATGGACATTCCCGAAATTTGGACCGACCGTTCCATGGGGACCCCTTGAAATCATAAAATTTGGATCAACCCTGCATTACGATCCTTGAATCTGTAGACCGATTTTATCCATTTTAGGCTCGAAAATGTATCTCATCAAAACATTGATATTATTGGAGAATTCATCAAAATCAGTCAATTGGTTGCAGAGATATCTTCAATATTTGGACCAACAATGGGGACCCTCAGGCCCCTGTGGGCCAATTTGAATTTTGGCACTGCAACTCTTAGGATCAACCTGAAGCTGCTGCCAAATTTTAAAGCTACTATGTTTATTTTTTGAAAAGTTATGGCTGCCACAGACAAACATTCTCTTTTATTTATAGGGTTCATTAATATTCATCATAGGTCAAATGTGTACGAAAAATGTAGTACCTACTATCATTTAAATGTGACGGCAATGAGAGATGTGCTGCCATCTATGGGTGACTACGAGACTTAACCCTAACCCCAAATTTTTTCTCGAACTCGCATTTAAGCCGAGGGGTGATTTTCTCATGATAGATTTTGACAAAATACATAGGCTTATATTCAGGCATATATGGTATTAAAAATGTGTGGTGGTTAAGTAAATGAATAAATAGATATACTCTTTATAAACTTAACTCTTTTTTATTGTTAGTCTTACTGTAACAAATGAGCGAGTTTAAATGTGAAATCAGTTGACCTATTTTTCCTTTTCCCTCAATTTTCACTTTTTTACCCTAGAAAAGTGTAAATAAGGGGTTTTACTGTATATCAAATCAAAATTAACAATACGAAAAAATGTTTTTAATAATAACTTGGGCTAATCGCACATGAATGAGAAACACGACTGGTTTTGGTGAATAATCACCATAATCAGGTAACAAACATTAAAAAAATAGGCAATATGTACCAACAAGAGAGTGGTGGGGAGGTGAGAATTGGGGGAAATTGGGAGAGGATTGGTTGAAAATTGCACAAAAATAGGAGTCAACAGTGAATAGTGAGTGGGGGAGGTGGGGAAGGGGAAGTCATGAACAGAAGATAGGGAGCGCTGTGGGGGAGGAGGTTAAATACTGCAGTGGTGTAACTAGGGTATGGCAAAGGTGGCATTTGCCATAGGCGCCGCTTGCAAAAGGCACCAAACTTCCCAGCAAAAAATGAAAAGTATTTTACTATAAATAATTATTAATTTTATAATCAAATATTAAAGTTATTGTTAAAAAAACGCTAATATTCTTTATGAAAACGTAGCAAAAATCATATTCTACTTACATAAGGTGTTTCCTTAAAATTTTGCCATAGGCGCCATATCTCCCAGTTATGCCTCTGGAATACTGTTTCAGGAAAAGACTGTACTAGGCGGAAGTGCTGACATGAACTGGTGTTCGTTAACTAAAAGTATCTTGGGATTGTTTGTTATGTATAATTTCCATTTTTTCTAATCTGGGACCTTTTTCTGCTAAATGTAAGATTTTGGGAGTGAAGGAGGAAGAATGATTGCAGTTCAGTAAATGTTTTACGAAAAATATTTTTTCGTATTGCTATTTCCACTAAGTCTTGGCCTTGTCCATTAACTTCAAGAATCTATTTCTTGCTACAATTAAAAAAAATAAAAGTCACAAGATGTGCTTGAATGACATCATCCCATGAGGTGGCAGTGAGGGGGAACCTGCACATTCACATGCAACCATACTTCACAGGCACCAGCAATCAGAGGCTCTAAGCAATGTCTAGGGTACGAGACTCAATACCTTTTTTTCCCTGGTGGGAGAATCTAAATTGTGGAATTTTGTTAAGAAAACATAGTATAACCCCATTATAATTTGAGTTTCAGGAGACAGAGAACACCTGCATTTTAGTCAACCCACATTATTTGGAAAATGAGAAATGAAATGTACGAGTAAATGCCGCATAATTATTTTTGGTGGTCTATCTCTAGCTATCTAAGCATGCATGCTCAAACTGCCCTTCAGCCATTGGTTGCGATCTGGAGATTGACTAATACAGTACAATAAATGTTCCACTAGCTCAACACAAAATGTAATTCATGGTTGATGGTTATGATGCAGAGTTTTGTCACAATGCTGTGATGTGAAGCCCCAAGTTAACTGGAGTGTGTGAAGCAAGTGAAGGAGGTGGGCAAGGTACCCCCAGGTCTTATTTATTCTTTTCCATTTATCCACTTTAACCAGTTTAATGTTTCGTATTTGCACTTACACAAAGTTCTGAATTCTAAGAAAATCCCGTGATATGCCAATCTAAGGCTTGGCTTTTTTAGCTCCTCTTATGTCAACTGATTGCATATATCTCTTTCCTTTTTCTTAATCTTTCGCTCACAAGGATAAACTACAACCTTTGTGTCACAGATTTTGATGAAGCCAAGTGATTCTACATTGAAAATAAGGAGACCTGTGTCTCAGAGTTTCTGTTAATGGGCTCTTGGATTCGAGAAACCAATGTTGAAAACATGCAAAAACGTCATATGCAACTTAATAGGCATAATTGTAGAATTGTGTTGCTAAGCACAGGTATGGCTGAGCAGATATGCCTGGCTCATAAAGGCATAGGCCTGGGTTCAATCCCAAATGTTTTAATTATTTTAAATTATCAAAAGCACCTATTTCGATGTAGAATCTCCTGGTTGCGTTTCATCAAAATGCGGGGCCCAAAGGTCATAGCCTTTCCAGCAATGTGAAAGGATGGACAAAACCATTGACCACTTGTTAGGCCTAGAAAAACAAAAAGTGGCAAATGAAATTCTGAAAGCCAAACTCTATTTGTGACTGGTTCTGCCATAGGAGAGCCACTGCATGCATTGCAATGCAGGGACAGAGGTAATCTGGCATTTTACCAGAGATAAAATGGAATGGACACTGGGGTCTGCCATGGCACTGTAGGCAAGTGTCTGAAGGGACACCAGTTTCTACCATGGCACTGTAGGCAAGTGTCTGAAGGGACACCAGTGTCTACTATGGCAGTCAACCTGTTATTAAACAAAAACTCGACTTATCTTTCATTTTTGAAAAGAAATCTTAAAAGCATTCTGTTGTATTCTAATAGGAAAAATCCACTTTATACAACTAGTATTTTTCAAAGCTTGTATAAGATCAATTACAATGTGCTGTAAAATACCAATGTAAATTTTAAATTGTAATTGACATAACAAAATGCAAAATATTGATTAAGATGCAATTTGTTTATAATTTACTCTTAAAAGAATCTATTGCATTGTAATGTAATTATCATTAAAGAAAGGTCTTTACACAAACTTATTTAATTTCTGATGTTCTATGACTAGACATCTTAAATAGCAATTTCATTTTAACATGATAAAATAATTTTTTTCATGAATGAGTTAATAAAACTAAATATTTTTTTCGGCTTTTAGGAATATATGCAATGTGTGACTGCTGTTGATGGGCATTGGCTAGCAGAACTGGGTCCAATGTTTTTCTCAGTTAAAGAAACAGGTCGATCTGGGAGGGAAAAACGACGCCAAGCATTAGAACACCTACAGGAGATGGAAAGCCAGATGAAGGTAGCTCAGCAAGAATTACAATCCAGGCGAGAAGAAAAGGAAAGACTTGGTCAAGCTAGCATCAGAAGGTAATTTTTGTAAATTTTTAATATTTCTACTATTTTATATCAACAGTCCTAATTATTTCATTACTGTGTATTTTATTTATAATTATAGGGTTGAAATTGTTACACCTGGAATGCGTGATCCTGAAGCATCTACAACACCACGACGTACACCTGCACGACTTGGGCTTTGAGAGCTTAAGTTTAATTTACTGCCGTACATTTTTTAAGTAGACATCATCAAAGCATGACTTACATCATTTCATTTCATTGTTCATCTCATGTATTGTTTAAAAATAAACCAATTCATCTACAAATAAAGTGTTCTTAATTGTTAAGTATAATGATAATGTTCTCCAGAATTTTGATGTATTAAAAAGAGAGACATTGAGACATTTAACATTTCATAAATGTTTTCATGTCAATTCATAAATGTGATAGTTGCCTTTAGAGCCATCAAATCATAGCTAGGGTGACCTGATACCCTGAAAAATTCTTTCTGGATAGACTATTTTCTCTTTTTGATCATTCCAGCTTGACTTTGCTTTCATTGTTAGATTATCCCAGTAATTTTTATTAAATGTTACTCAAAATTATTTATTCCCATTACTTTCCTGATTAAATGTGTAATAATACTAGGTATGTATTGTCCTATCTTTTTGAACAAAATTATAACCAAGCTATAGCATACAAACTACAGAAGTAATAAAAATAAGATTGCCCTAGTCTCCCTCAGAATGCTCTTTTGCACAGGTTTCGCTTCCTGAGAATCTGGCCATTCTAAATCATAGCTCGTCTCAAGAATTTGTACAACTGAAATGAGGGTATGAATGACTGATTTGGTACTCAGGAGATTTTTATCTGACAAAATACATTTCCTATACAATAATTTGGCTGATGTTACGAGAGAATAATCTTATCAAGTGAAAAATGATGGGGGAGCATATCCGAGGTTTAAAAAAACCAACAGCCTAGGTTAAAAGTAGTAATTTTCTCAACTTAGACAACATTTTCGAATTATAATTCAATTCATAATAAAAGCGAAATAACAAGATTACAATCTCCATTTTAAGTAAAAATGTTATTTCCGAGTCAATTTTTCTTCATTTCATTATAAAATGAAAATAAAAGTTGAAATTTAAAATAAAATAATTCATAAATGCAACTTTATTTTAACGGATCCAAAAATTACGTGCATTTTGTATGAGTGGAAAATAAACTCGGAAATTATTTGCTGATACGTGTTATAAATTAATAAACTCATAAGAGATCATTCAGTTTTTAAAATAAACGATAATAATATTTAATGCATTGTGGCAAGAATAAAAATTTGCTGTTTATTCTTCGAAGAATTTGTGTACCGTAGATTCTATAAATCAAAACATCTTATCCGCAAATCCGCTGTCAACTGTTTTGAAAGTAGAGGTCGCTTAGAATGTCATTTGCAATATGGCTGCCTACTGTTAGATCAGTCAGTTTTTGTGAAGTTGAATTATGTCGTTTTTGCTTGTTTACAACAATAACATTGAAAAATCAAGGTTTTAAAATTGACTCAGGAGCTTCTTCGTTCTAAATTTACCAAGTGCGATGGGTGCTAAGGCTAGCACAGCGAATGGTGAGGGAGCAAGTCCGCGAACTCGGACCTTCTCTACGAGCAGTAGTTCCGAAGTCGTAGGAAGTACTACAGAGGGTTTCCGTATTCTCCGTGCAATTCCAGGGACTGTTTCCAGTGATCGTCAGCGGGCGAGATCACTGTCAAGTGTGCCTGACAGCCACTCAAGCCATGAGGCCATAGGAATACCGAACTCAAGTGGTGTTGGAGCGTATGACATATCTGAGTCTCCAGAAACTGACAGTAGTTCACCTGAAGATAATGTCTTGGACAGTCCTCTTGCCGCAAGTATCAGCCTTGGCCGTGTATATGCTGCTCACTCCTTACCTTCCCACATATGGTCCTTGAATGGTAAGTGTTGACTATTCATAGCTGTGGGTAAAATTACCATTTTAGGTAGTCGGTACACTCCGCTGGGGGATCAGTATGAAAACTTATTTTTTCGGGAATGGACTCTATTTAAGTACACACTCTGAATTTGTACTGTTGCTACTGAATTAACGGGAGTCTCATAAATATTTAGGTTCATTTGTTGGTAAACAACCCATCTGATACGCCATGCTTTTGGCATCAAAATGGAGTAGAGGTGCGAAACAGCAGTTCGGTCTTTTTGTCAATGCTGCATTGAGTTTTTTTATTATTGTTTCATCTTACATTGTTTAAAGTTAAGTGACTCTTGATTATGTCTTCAACAACATTGTTACGTATGAAAAACTTGTCGGGCATTAAAAGTATTAGCACTCCACTATTTAGTTATATTAAGACTGGAAAATTTTCATATTGTGTATGTAATTGCCTTATTTTGGACTTTATAGGACTTGGAAGGTGAAAGGTGTACAAGTTTCGTCTCTGCGCTAGTAGAGGTTATAATCTCGAATTGATTTTGATACCTATTGATTTGGTGAATCTATTTATTGCGAAGTTGTGTAGCTATACTTTATATAAACGCATTTAGTAGAAATGAACTGCAATGTAATATTTTCTGTTAATATAATTATAATATTAAAAATCAATATTTAGGCGACTGAATGTTTTTAACACCGTTGTTTCGACAGACTGCGTAATTAATGTCAAATATAGCTTAAGCAAAAGAGATTATTTATCTGACCGATTATAAATGAATTAATCAAAAAATATTTCGTGTATTTGTGATAGCACATTAATTATTAAAAGATTAAATGTCTCGATTTATTTTTCAAGTTTTTAGAATATTATAATAGAGGTAAGAAAGTTTTGCTTTGTCATGTAAAACGAAGGAAACTATTCTAAGGTTTGAATGCAGTATTTTTATTGAAAATTTTCTTGTCAGGTGATTTATCATGAACTGTCATGTGCTTAACGGTAATAGCAATGTTTTAATAATTACGAATGTTGACAATATATTCCAAATCGCTAATAGCGTCAAACACCTTGAGCACTTGCTATTTAAGAGGATAATTATTTATACATTTTTCTATATTAAAATAGCATTTATATCTACAGACTGTCATAAGGTTTTCGTTTAGCCAGTTTATTTTATATCACTGTAAATAGCAGCACATCTGTTTGATGCGATTTTGTAGGCATAAATCTGAATTTTGAAGTAATTTATTTTTAAATCTTTTGTAGTATTTCTCGATTTTTAACAGAAGAGTATCAATTTATTGCTCCTACGTAATCTATCGATGAAATAGGAAATTTTAGCCTAGAAATGTAAAAATTTGAATCTCACCATTTGTGCGCCACTCGCCTTTCTTATGTTCTCATGGGCACCATAAATCCCGCATATTCATGGTAACGTATCTTTAGTGAGCGATTTAGTTGCTTATTAATTTCTGTGCTGTGTGTTATATCTGACAACTTATCCAAAGGAAATTGTGAGCTTTTATATTTCCCCGGTATTTGAATTCAGGAAGCTTTAGGCTGGCGATGCAAGAATCATCAGGTGGCGGGATGCTTTAAAATATATAAGAAGAGCATTTGAGGGGCGGGGATTTGAGTTTATGACTATTGACAGTAAGTAATGCTATTTATTCGAAGTGTAACTTTTAATTACACTTTTATAATGTATTTCGAGTTAATCTTTGTTTCGAATTAGTTATTAGCAACATACATTTTTTAATTTCGAACTTCGAAAACAACTATGCATACTTATGATTGTACGTATTAATGAAAACCAATAGAAAGGTATTCTTTTGCTATACAACTAAATGTTGCTATGGGGTTAGTTTACACTTAATTTGGCGTTTTAAGTTGCATATGGTTTTGCTTTAAGAATATAGCAGAGCCAGCCACAACCATGTATTGTTATTGTATCCGTGCGATTTCTTACCCCCAAGTTTCTAATATGATATTATTTATAAAAAGTGCTTTTTTAGGCTTTAATGATATATAATTTATGGAAACGTTAACGGGGTGTTAACATTTCTTCTACATTTCAGTTACTCTTAGGAAATTGAATTGTATTTCACAAGCAACGTTTTACTTGAATATTTTATGTTCGTTCAAAGTAGTCATTATTCTTTCGGTGTCACAATGATTTGAGCATCAGTTAGAGAACTGTAGATGTACAACAAAATTGAGTTATCGTTATAAATTTACATTCTTTAATGGTACTTGAAGCACAGCGCCAAAATAACATTGACAGCACCGCCCTGTAGACGTTTCCACAATTTGTGTCGAGGATTCATATTATGTTGAGTTTAGAATTCTCATTGTATAAATATGATTTTATTTGTATTTTTTTTATTCCTGATGAAGATATTTCACTTTTTCATTCAATTTCTTAAATATAACATATTCGCTCTTGATGATATTTTGTATTTAATTGGTGCGTATCTGTTCTCATGATTACGATGAACGTTTTCATTTAGAATGTAATATTTTTGGATTTCTGTAATAATATATTAAAAGTAATTTGGGTATTTCTTTCATTGTACTCATATATGCATTATTCTGAATCAAGAAACGGTTAAAACAAAATCCAAACTAATAAATTGCAGTAAATTTAAATATACAGTATCGATAATCGATTCTAAATCCGAATTATAAATTTTATGATAGATGTCTAGCATATCACTATTCTATTCTTCCCTATATGTGAAAAAAAGTTTCCTTAGTCTCGGAGCGCTACGATACCCGATCAGAAGATATCGTGCATTTCTTCGCGTGAAGCAGATTAGCTTTCTTATTGTTTGCGTAGGTGACTTTCCATAATGTGGGTCTGATGCAAATCATGCATGTAACTATCGGTGCAATGATTGTGCTCGTAAACTATCAGTTTATTTATGCAGCCAGTGAAGATATCACAGTATGAGATGTCTGCATCACCATAGAGACGGTTGAAGTGGACGCTTTTCAATTTTTGTTATACCAGTGTTTCCCGACTGGGTTCCGCAAACAACTTCCTTAAATAAATAAATCGATAGGTCATAAAGTCGATAAATTTTCCTCTTATGAGTTGATGATAGCGTAGTACCAATAAATTAATTTGAACGTTGTGAGGTCTCACAACGTTCAAATTAATTTTAAAATGTTCAACTTATTTTCAAGGTGCTGTGAAATTCTATTTGTCTCTGAAAAGCTCCCGCAACTACAAAAATGTTTGGGCATCACTGACTTATATTTTCATGACATGCGCGCTTTTTATCAGTGCCATTTAGGTATATAAAAAGTATTCGTCGACGTAGGCTGATTTCTGCAAAGCATGATAAGCTTCCGCGGCTCACTTTGATTGTCAAAACTTCTATTCACCGGTAGCGGAGTTTGTCTTCTGGAAAATTTACTTTAAAAACTCTGGTGTGGTTGTATTTAAAATCTTCGAAGTTTATTGCCTTTTTAAATTCCAGTATGTCCTTAACTAAGTTCAAGTTTCGTTACAATATCATTGAAAAATCAATAACAAAGTTGTATGCTCATTAGTGATAATGTAAGCAATCCTCAGATGAACTAAAGTTGTATTGACGACAGAGGCGTAACTGGAAGATATGGCGCTTATGGCCAAATTTTAAGGAAACGCCTTGTGTACGTTGAATATAATTTTTGCTGCGTTTTCTTAAAGAATATTAGTGTTTTAATTAACAATAGCTTAAATATTTGAGTATTAAATTAATACTTATTTATGGAAAAATAAACTTGTGGCATTTTTTGTGGGAATGTTTGGGGCCTTTTTCAAGCGGCGCCTATGGCAAATGCCACCTTCCCTATATACTAGTTGCAGCACTAATTGTAAATGCTCAAATTGTTGTGAATTTGAATATATCGTGGTGTTATTTTTGAAAACATTACCAAAACCATAATTATTATTTTTCTTGGAATGTTTATCAATGCAGACTATAACAGTAAAGCGTTTTCATGTCGGCTGTTACCCTTATTAATATGCCGTGTCTTATTGGCTGAGAAAACTGGCTCGACTTTAGCGCGTTAGGTCGTTCGGGCTTTCGTATTTTTCATGTTTTTCTTTCACGTTACCGAGAATTTTTGTAATTTGATTCCGAGTTTTTAGCGTTTATCTAGTGGCCCTTAAGAATTTCTCGGTTTATTCTTCGAGTTCGAAGATACTGAAGGAAATTTAAAGTCGAAAATGCCAAACTGATGTATGGGTGTTTGGTGAATGGCCAAGTTGGTAAATATGCTAAATATAGAAAAGGCTGTGAACATAGGAGGATGCCTTTGGTTAGCAGGAAGGTATTTCCATGATTCACCCCGGTAGACTCTCGATCCAGATCTGGTCAGTGTAATTCCTTGTAAAGACAACTAAAAACTATCATTTTGTTTTTCATACTTCGACCTATCCGCAGAATCGGAAGTTTCCAATTTCGATCTGTTTATTCTTCCTTTGATTTAAATTGTGCTTTTTACGTCTCCGATTAGGTTTAATTTGTATTCTATCAAAATTATCATGGCTTCGGAAGAGGACGCTTATGTAAGTTATCGTCGAATTTAAAATGAGCAGATAAGCGCGTAAAGATAAATCCTATGTTTCCCTATTTAAGACAGTTTTACAAGCTATGGTATCGCAAAAGCTGAAAGATCAAGAACTAGATAATCACATTTATGTTGGTTAGACTAGTTTCTCAATAATATATAGAATTTGGCGACGATGTGCGAGGTGTGACTGATTGCATACAGCAAAAAGAGCAATTGCTAACAATAATTGTGACGAACATACTGTTAATTTTCTTGGCGTCGTAGCGTGTTTTGATTAAAATACACTTGATGCTTTCGGGGGTATTAAGGTACTAAATTTTATTAATGTTTTAGCAACATGCTTTTATATTTTTATACTGATTAAAACCAAATCGAGTATTCTCGTTTAAGTTTAAAAAGTAAATTCATGGATTTATACATCCATTTGAAATTCAGTTAGCGTGCGTCAAATTTATTGTTAGTCAAATCGTTGAACAGGATCTAAATTAATATGTATGGACCATTTGTCGATAAATGGAAGGAAAACATTTATTTGGCGAGCTCACTTGCTGTAGCGACGGCACGTAATGCGCGACGCAGACGTTCCGACGCATGTTACAGTTTTAATTATGCGAGACAAAATAATCGAAAAATAACTTACCAGTTTTTAGAAGAATGCCTTTATTAATCCTTAGCTCTAAGTATGAATTTGAACAATATTAGAAGTTTGGGTCTCTTATAACATGTAATCAAATATTGCTGTATAAACATATCAATTTTTGTGTCAAACCGCTACGAAGATATTAACCTTATTGCCAATGTGACAAATAAAAAAAAAATATCGTACTTCGAGTTAAGGGTTAAAACCGAAACTCACGGGTTGTCTATTTCTCAGTATAGTTTGATAGGTTTTCGATATGCTAAAAAAACACCATTTTTCTCCTAATCTCGGTTAAGTGAAGGTTCATGACTTTAATCGTATACTTATTTCCCAATGCTCTTGGCACGTTGCGAAAGCCGAAGTGAAAACGCAGCTTTTTGACGGCACGAAGATCTGTATTCCTACACTATGTGTCCATTTGCTAATTATAGACACTCGGGAAAGTTTTTGGAGGGATGTAGTACCCTCATAGCCGCCGAAAATAACCAGTAAAACGGGAATGGCCTTGTCCTTGACCAAATGAATGTATTTTCGAAACGTCGGCCATGCCCCGCGTTGAGTATTTGAATCGCTTGAATTGGCTCCACGCACCGTTCATTAACGTCTGACCTTGTTTTGTATAAAAAAACTTTCGTATAAAAACATACAGATTCGTGCAGTAACGTTTACTTCTGCCGCGTTAGATGTCGAATTCCGTGGCGCCTTTATTTTACGGTAAATTAATAATATGGTAGATTCGTATAACCGAAACATTTAGAAGAATTTACCCAGCTAAGTTTCAGACTCCTAGCTATAATCAGAGAGTAATCGCCGAAAAAATATATTACCCACGATATTTTTTTAACGAGTACCTTAGCGATCAAATGGGGATTTGATTATCATCCGTTGTTCCTGGTTGCGTGCCCTTCATCTACCTATAGCTAATCGACCGATAAGATGATGGTAATGTGCCTGGCACGAGTTAGTTACAGTTGAGCACAATCCAAAGTAATTTAGTTGGCTCCTGACTTTAATTATCCTTATAGGGGTATGATGGATTTATGAATTCAAAGCAAATTCTAGACCAAGCTTTACAACTCTTCCATACGATTTTGCGCGGTCTATGAGAGGTGTACGAAAGATATTAAATTGTATTTCTTTTGGGTTTTATCGTCATGTACCAGATGCATATCGTTGTTTGTGGACGTTCTCTGACAAATTGTCATTATTATTATTTTGATATTAATCGATCTTTCAAGTACAGTTTTTATTTTATATGGAATTAATACTAGTTTTGTATTATTTAATAGTTCATTCCGTAGGGAGGCGGCTAATTGTGACGTATAGTTTGATTCCTAAGGGATTTTAAAATGGCTGTTCATTATGATTATCTAGTTATTCACTACCCTGAGTTTTGCTGCATTTGGAAAGCATCTGAAATATCGGTATTTCCTAAGTATAATTTAAGGAGATGTCACCGGCAAATGGCATTTATTTAATATACAAATGACCGGACCAAATTATTCGAATATAAATGTTTTTTTCAAAGGTTACTTCAGAATCTTACAAAATTTTTGGTGTTGGAATTTTCCTCTGGCATCGTTCTGGATAGGAATCAAAACTTGTATTAGTCCGAAAATTAAACTTTTAGTACTAATTTATGATTAAATTAGGCAGCAGGGCTTCATTCATCAGTAATCCGTAAAACGAAATTACCGTATGTTAACGTGTACCACGCGCACTCGTGTAAGACGCGCACCCCTTTTTTGAGCATCTAGATATAGGGAAAAAATAATTTGCGAAAAAATCGGCGAAGAATTAAAAAAACTTTATAACAAAGCAAAAGCATTTATTATTTAAGAATCTCTGGAAAGGAACAACAAATTTAAATATTTACGATTGCGTCAATTTTTTTACACCAAAAACGCCCGGTGAATAGCGAAATTAGCTGTCCCTGTCTGGTCAATTTCGAGATTTCCCCTGTGGTAGAAGAAATTATATGCGATTTAGAAATGCAACAAATCGATATAAACGCAGAAGAATTTATAAATTTATTTAAGAAAGCTTTTTATACTGACTTTTAATCTTCGTCACTCATGCTATCAACATTTTCGGCGAACTCGCGCCTTCCTCCTCGCTAGTTTCCCAAACAATGCTGTCTTCGCTACCGTCCGATTTATTTGTGATGCAGCATTTTTTGAAGCTTTTAACTATCACCTCCTACCCGTCGGCGTAGTTTCATGAACAGTACTCGCCATCCATTCCGTGTATTGCCTCTTCATACGATTTGTGAAAGGACGATTGACGCAAACATCCAGTGGCTGAAGCACGGACGTCATTCTTGCTGGAATCATCACCTGGTCAGTTTTTATCTTTTTAAGGCGTTCCTTCACGTCTTCAATCAGGTGGCCACGAAAACTGTCCAGCAACAACATATCGGGGAGATTGAGAAGGGCACCTGGACGACATTCCCACACACACTTTATCCAGTCTAAAACTAGATCACTGTCCATCCAACCCTTTTCATGTGCCCTTACTAAAATTCCTGCTGGGAACTTTTCTTTTTTCGGAAGAGTTTTTCTTTTAAATATGATGTATGGTGGTAGTTTCTTTCCGTCCGCCGACACTGCAAGCATGACAGTGCATCGTTGTTTATCTCCCCCACCAGTGATCACTTGAACCGTTTTTGTACCTATATCAGCAACTGTCCTATCATATGACATTTCGAAATACACAGGTGTTTGATCAGCGTTTTCTATTTAGCCTAATAAGTATGAGTACTTTTCTCGCAGGCGTTTAACATATCGCTGAAAACTTAACAGTTTCTCCTCATAAGTTTCGGGGAGGCGTTGAGAAATCGTTGTCCTCCTTATCGAAAGGCCATTCCGACGAGAAAACTTATGCGCCCATTGCTAGCTTTAAACTCAGCTTGACTAACACCTAACTCTCTGGCTATCTGTAGCGCTTTTATGACACACATTTCTGTCAACACTGCATAGCCAAATTGCCGTCTATCCCTTATGTACTCGGCTAGCTGTTCTTCTATGACAAGATATCTGGCGGATTTTCCTCTAAAGGCTCTTCTGTCCCTGTTTGTAGTAATCCATTTTCTTCCTCCAACCCCTTATGCATGATTCTGACACATCATACTTTCGTCCTGCAGCACGGTTTCCTGTATCTTTTGCATCTCTGATCACTTTCAGCTTTTCGCTTGCAGTAAAAGATCGCAATCTTTTATTACTATTCATTTTAGGGGCTATAAGGCAAGAGGAGATAACCTGAATTTGTGGCCACCAACAAAAGCAAATGGTACGCGCACGCACAAACCAAATACGACGTACTGAGTAAAAGGAGTGAAGGGTGCAAAGGAATCAGGAACAGAGATTTACATCGCGTTTCAATGCCTAAGATGAATGTAAATGTAAGACCCAGTTTTTTGACGGGGATTTAAGGGAAAAAAGGTGCGCGTGGTACACGTGAACATACGGTACTCGGTAACTAAATTTTTAAACCTCGGGCTGCACTCTGAACTGCTTGTTGAAGTACGAGATTTATAACGTTTGTCGCTAAACAATCGCTTTAAAATTAGTGAATTATCGATCTCATTTGACTAAAATCAAATTGACGCAATATGTCTCGTCAGTATGTACCCAAAAAAAGGTTTGGAAAACCAGATGTGCATTTCCTCTATGAAACGGCCGGCATTAATGAGAGCGATATCGAATCTCTTCTTCAATTTGGATGGTCAGGTATCATATTAGGAGAGTCAGCCCTACAAGCGAATTTTTTAAAGTTGGCTCGCATTCCTGCAACACAATGGGTAGATGAACTGAAGAATACCATTTAGAAGTGAAGCAGCATTCGTGGGAAATTGGAATAGGCTCGGATCGCTGCAGTGCACTGTCGTTAAGAGTTTCTTGGGTGATTGTGAAACCATTCAATCCATTTTAAACCATTCCGTGGAGTAACTTCGGGTGATTATACACGCATATTTGTGGATAAGTTGCGATAGCAGACCGTCAATAATGGTGGCGCCGACTTTTGGGATCGACTGAAACGGAGACTCGTGGAGATGCTGTGGGACTTTATTTAGATACTTGATTACACTGGAGTAAATGAAACAATCGGGATATCAACGATAAGATAACCTTTCTGTATGTTGTCTTCTGATTTATCCAAAGCATCTATCTATTCATAAATATATGACAAGATAAGATACTCGGTTAGCGATCCCTTGCCTGTTAATTCCGTATCCGGTATGTTGTTTTACACTAATAAAGGTCAGAATTTGTACGTTGCTTAGGTTTACCGTACGTCCCGGTTTGACTTGTCCCGGCCGGTTCATTGTCCTGTCCCGGTAAATAAATATGAGCCAAGCTCAGGGGTAGCGGTAAAAAAATTGTTTCCGTTTCTGTATAAATAAAGTGATTCCTAGCGTCAAATGATTTCTTTTTTGTAAAAATATTGAATTTAAATTTAATTTTGAAATATTAAAATCATTTCTGGTTATTTCCTTTTGAAAGCTTTTGACTGCCACCTCTTACCCTCTCTCTTTCCCACCTCATCCCCCAAATGTCCCAGTTTGGTTGTTTGAAAATATATTAAGCCAAACTATAACAAGTTAGGAAAGTATAGTGTATCACAAATAGGCGCGTTTCGTGCGATAGAGTGTTTGAAACTAAACTGTATAATTTGAGCGATCGTACACCATAAAACAGCGAAACACCACGACCCAATTATATCTCTCTGTCGACTAAAAATTTCTTCTCTCCGAGTTGGTGCATTACTAAACATATTACGTAATTTTAATGACTAAATACTGCAAAACGATGTATCAGAAATGATACCAGGGAAATGTTAATTTTTTATTTACCAATTTATTTTCTAATCAGTTTTAATCGACCAAACAATAAAAAATTATTTAAGAAAACTACCTCACTTGAGTTCAGTAGTTAAATATTATCATTTACGTTCTTTTCTTTGTCGTAGATAATCCATTTCCTTCTCTTGACAAAATCTTTCATACTCGCGTAAGGAATTAAATGTATTTTGTAATTAAAGCAGATCTTATTTCAGTAACCAATACGATTGTTTACGTTGGCGACTTTATAAGTTCAAAGTAAATTACGACTTTCTTGTTTGATTTTCTTGATGACGGCTACTCCTACGAGAAAAATGCATAGGAAAAGAATTACTCTACGTTACTAGTTCCACAAGTTTTATGTGAAAAATATTTTGATATGACCAATAATTTACGAGATATGACGGAAAGTTCATTTTTTATTATCAGTAAAGTGGTACCCCTGATTGACTTACGCAATTCATTTTCATTGCTTTTGACTGTGTCTTTAATATCAAATTTCATGAAAATCTGTTGGGTAGAAGCGGAGAACGAACACGCGGACGGACGGACAGACCGAAGCTAATAGGCGCTCTTGCTGGAAGCGAAACGCGCCTAAAAATATCATATTTGAGAAATTGGTCAAATTATTTATTAGCGATAAAAACGAAGCGTTTAAGCTCTGCTTAATTCGTATATATTGCATTAAAGTTTATAACTAACAAAAATACTAAAAGATGCGTTCCGGTTTTTCATCTACAAAAATAGTTTTGTCCCCATTGTACATGTGTGGGAAGCCTAACGTTGCTTCTTTGATGTAATCCTCGGGTGTATTACTAAAACTCTTTTAGTCACATGGTATTATTTGTGAAATATATATGTATTGAGCCGAGCACTCGGCATGTCGAATCATGTTCTCCGTCATTGTCTGTTTGCTTTCACATTACTATTACTCTTTTGCTGTACTTCATCCCACTTTTTTAGAATGAGAAAGTTCACGTACGGTTACAAAGCTAAACGTCCGGGCAATACGAGGAGACCGCGTTGCGCAACCTGCGCCCTGACTTGAAACTTGAAATAAATGAATGGGTGGTACTTTCGCGCCGCGCGCTCGGAGCTATATTTCCCACCGAATCGAGCATCCGTCATTGCCGTAGAAAGAAGGGATTACGCCCGGAGATGGAGGATCCTCATTAAATTTGCGAGGCCGTTTTAATTGAGATAGAATTCCCGGGAACCGCCCTCGAGATTCTGCGTTGAGGCGGGAGAGTTTTTACGTTCCAGTCAACTCGAAGGAAATTATTCCGAGCGCACCATTTTGCCTTCTCTCTCTTTCTACCTGGATATTCATTCACCGAAGTTTCATAAGGTCTGTTTCCTAGCGCGTTTCCAACCGGCGGATATAATGGCGTGCTCTCGCCGCTTATCCTTCCTCGCCGCCGCGCTAATTGGCCTCTCAACGTGGTTTTAAAATCGCCGATTGACGATGGAGGAGGGCTGCGTTTGTTCGGTGACTCATCGGACGTTTTCGAGCCGTGGAGAGTATCCGCGAATGCGAATATCGAAATGTGATATTTAAGTCCTTTGAATTCAAACGCCCGGTGGCTTGCACTGTCGGTCTCTCGCAACGATTGGCGGAGATGTTAATGGCGACGCAATGCTGCCGTAAAGACAACACAGAACCTTGCAAATAGCGTATCTATTATAAATAGGTGCTTCTTGCATAGGATTTAAATGTTTAGATCAGTGGTTCCTAGCCATTTTGCAGGTGCGGCACCCTTTCCAAGATGAACAGAATTTCGCGGTACCCCTGCCTTGATACCATTTTTATTTTATTTTACGTATTAGTATTTACAACCTTTGGACTTGTCCAATTGTTGGTACCACACAACCAAAAAATATTCCCCTAGTTAACTATAAACATCCAAATCCTTGATTTATTTACTAAACAGTTTTTCGAGGCACCACTAAAAATCAACTGCGGCGCCCCAGTGTGCCGCGGGGCCCAGGTTCGGAACCACTGGTTTTTATACTTCTAGAAGAGCCATAGACCTGAAATTTGACAATATGACACATTATTGGATACAACCGACGGAAAAATCCAAAATTTTATAAATTTTATTTTTAAAAGTAGATAGGTAGGTAAAGGTGGAGACTACGGCGAAATTGATGTTAAATGAGAAATCTAACTCAACCGTAAAAGTTTTCGAGGGTTTTCCGACTCCATTGTTTTATTTCTACAATCCATATGAAAAGTACGTATTGAAATCGGTGCAGGACTTAATAAAAGGCATGGATAGTGACGGAATAATTCTAACACAAAATATCCTAATTTTTCCATAAATTTTAGTGTAACACATAGGCTATTGTCTTAATGATGATTATTGTTAATAAGGGATGATCTAAGTGACGAAATTTGACATACAAAAACTGAGAATTTGAAACATTCCGGATAGGTTCCTTAATTTGCAGAAAAATTAGAAATGTTCTGCGAGATCTCTTGCAAGTTGTTAACTTATTATACGTGTATATGGGCTCCGTGTGGCTAAAACGCTATTGCCATGGAGATCGTGTTGGTTTATTTACGAGGTTAGATCTTGGTGTATGAAGGCTTTTTTTGTGCTTGCAACTTGTATGCTGTAAGAGTGTGAATGTAGTATTTTCCGTCGTTCCGTTCGCCTCTTTTCATTTATTTCCTCACGGGGGCGCTTGGCTAAGTCTTGCTTTCGTAAGTCGTTGTTAAGTCGAGGATTGGACGAATGTCATACTCGGTCGGCTTCTCATTAATTTTCACATTAAGAGTGCGTTGTACTGTGCGTATGAGAGCATAAAGCTGAGGTCCTCACTTTTAAATTTATTAATTTTTTTTTGGCTGCCCGATCTTTTATTTGGCGTAATAGTTACCGGAAAATTTGCTGGCCGTGGCGGATTCTTCTTTCGGCTCCCTCGGCGTCTCCTATGTTTACATTTTTACCGCAAAAAATGCGGCTGCTTAAGAGTGGAGCCAGCAAGGCCATCATTTTTCCACTTTCTCTGGAATGGGTGTTCTTTTAGTGTTTGCGGTCGGATTATTTGTTGACGGGTATTCCCGTAATTATCACCTTTGTTCGCGAAAGAGTCCCTTCCACGAGATAAGGTTTTTTACGCAATTGATATCATTTATTACTCTAATTGTCACGCCGTGTTAATTTGTTTTCTTCTGAGCGAGTAATATTGTCAAGCTATTGCTGCTGCTCTTTAAAATAATTTTACTTTCATTGTAGCCATATAAAGTAAAAAGCTTTCGCCATTTGTTTAAACTGATGTCGTTTCTTTAGAGAATTGTTGATATGTTCCGGATCATATTTGCGGCGTGGGTCGTTGTTTTTCTGTCTACTTTCAGCGAAAAAATAATGCGGACCAGGGGCATCGAGAGCTAACGCGGGTCCTGGTGCAAAATGTATGACGGCCCCTCCTTGTGTGTGTATATGTCTTTGTATTTGTGTGTCCGCCAGATCATATTTTCGAGTCTTACATTCCACTCTACGTATCGTTCAGTTGGTCTTGTTCGTATGGTGTGCACGGCTGCTTGCTTGAATTTTTTGCCGATTTTTCACGAATTTCTTTTTTGCCGATTTTTTCCGCATTTATCCCCCCCCTTAATTCGATGTTCAAAAACGAGGTGCGCGTCTTACACGAGGGCTCGTGGTACACCAGTAAATACGGTATTTAATTTCTGAGTAATTACCAATAAAAATATTGTTGCTTAAATAAATATAACGAATGATATAAATAAATAGCTAGCGATTACTTACCTTTATTGTTAATCCCAATTGAAATTCTTGAAAATATAAGTCCATATAATTTATGCTGGTTGCACTAAAATATTAAATACCGTAGTACATATTTACACCGTATAAATGATTGTGGTAATTGGATGTTAACACCAGGAATACCTACTAGGAAAACTGAGATCTCTATTTTCGGCCACTCTAATTTTTGTTAACGTCTTTCCCCGCACATCCACTTTGTCAACAATACAAGTATACAACATACCGGTATACTCGGCCGGGCCCCTTGAAGAATTGCGGGCCCGGGTATTGTAGACTCCCCTCCCCCTCTCTCGTCGGGCCTGATGCGGACGTGCAAAACTCATGTTATGTAACGAACGACTGTTTTTGTCTGCCATTTACTTCAAGGAATTTTAGAATCTGCGCCTTTGAACTTGGGCCATGCATTCCCAACTGAACCGTAGCGAGCTCCGCCGAATACTGTCAACAAGTGGAGAATAAACCTCCGCTTTCGTTTTTTGTCATTTTCTATGAGATTTTTATTTTCAGCTGAAATAAATCCTAAACGGCAAACGTTCAGTTTACATTTCTTCGCTGTGAAATTTGTCCCACATTTTTTCTTTCGTAAAATCGTCCATTGATTTTGCTTTTGTAAGGTAATATAATTGCGTGCGGTCGCGGTTTGGCCGTTTGAAAAAGAAAATCACTTTCCCTTTCCCGGAAACCAGTTTTGCTCTCTAGCATTGAAACGTTCCACTTTTTCCCTTTTCCTCTTCACCTTGGTCGAAGCGAGATTTCCACGACATGGAAGCCGCTTCACTTCACGCTTTCTTGGCTCATGCCATTAGTTAATTGCGTTGTTTCGAATGCGGGTGGCGATTCTGCTATGTTAATGGAGCAAAGTCCTCAGATCTTATCGTATTCCAAGAAGTTGTTGTCATTGCTATCTTTGATTCTGTCGTTGATTTTGCGCGCGTCCCAACGTCGATGTGTTGTGCGTTAATAAATTTGAGTTTTAAACTTAATTAATCGTGCCTCGTAATTTTTCACAGAAAATTTAAAAATGTTTTTTATCTTCGTTTGGTCTGTCGTGTTAAGAAAATTTTTTGTTTTCTTTTAAGGCGCATTTTGAAATGTCCTTCTGCCCGTCCGTGTGGGCACTTACGTGATGTTCGAATCGGAATTTACGCGATTCCAATGTGTGCATTTTGTCAGCAGCGTCACTCATTCCCGTGATCCTTACGTGAAAAAATCTCAAGTTATGTAATTGAAGGGGTTTTACCGATCAAGATCATCAATTTGCTTAAATAAAAATAATAAACTTGCTTTGAATCGGAAATAATTCTCCAAAGTATGTATTAATATTGTGGCAAGTTTTCTATTTAACTATTTATTTTATGAGAATGGCTTTCAATTTTAAAAACTAAAGAAATGCGGCAAAAAACGTACTCGGGTTATGAATTTTCCCAACTTGTTTCAGGCAGAATTCGCTTTGACCAAGGTGCAGTTACGCCGGAAGTGTACGTTTGGCCAAACCTGTTACCGAAACGCGGTTCGATATTTTAAACTGTAACAGATTTCTTAGAATTATTCACACTTTATTGATGAGTTCCAGTGCGGTGTATTAATATTAAAGGATAATCGTAAGAAAGACTACGCGGCTGTTTTTCATTTAATGCTATTTTACTAATAAGAATTAACACAACACGTTCTATAAAACCTTCCATTATCTTTCACGCGGATAAAAATAAGTTAAACCTAATCCCATCAGCTATCTTTTAAGATATTTCATTTTAAAATATTAAGCCGCCTATTGTGATTCCTAGCTCAAATCTCTTCTTTCCTCAAGTGTACCTTTATAGATTACAGATAAGTCTGTTCATTAATGAAATTCGAAGATAGGATGTATGTTGTTTATTAAAGATTTCAAAAATAATTTCCATCGTACATTAACGATTTATTGAGATTGTTTGTTGAATAGGACACGTGATACGTCGGAATCTTTTTCTCGACCAGTGTCGACCGACCCAGGTCGTGTGCTCGATATCTTCACATTAATCGTGTTTAATATTTACAATTATGTAAAAATCGAGTTTTCCATTTTATCATGGATGTATGTTGGTAACTCAGTTGACCGCTTGTATTGATGGCTGCAAAATTGGAGAGGATACGGCTCCTATCAACTCCTCGGCGCTCTTACGCATCTTTCTCCCTCTCTCTCTTTATCCCAACTCTATTTTTGTTGGCCGTCCAAACCTCGCTCGCCAAAGGACATCAGAGTGCTTCAAAGTGAACGGACGCAGCGCGGGTGACAGCCTTTGGCGTCGAACTAGTATGGCAGACGTGAGAATAAGTAGCCCATTGCCCATGACGAAAGAAAAGATATGGCCCTGTGTTTTTAGGCTGGAGTATATCCTGTTTATTTTTTCCACGGTTCCGAATATTGGCCGATTTCCACCGACGCGTCCAATGTGTTTCTCTTATTTTACGCCCTAAATAATTCATTATCCCGTCTTTCGGTCTCGTAATAGCATTGGATTTTATTTTAAGACGTGTCGTTGCAGGTGTCCTCTCCTGGAGAGCGTATAAGATCCCACGACGGGATGAGAAAAACAATTTTCACTAAATGTGGGTTTTCGTTACGTTTGGAAAAATTGTCGTACTCGATGAGTTCTTCCATCAACTGAATAAATAACCTCTGTCATTTTTACGTAGTCCAAACCGTCTGAATTATCGCCCGCCCCAATTGAGGGCAATTGAAAGACAGTCAAATCCCGATTTAGCGCCACCGTTTGTTCATCACTTATATTGGCGCTAAATTGGTGGTGGCGATAAATCGAGGTATATGCTTGCTGTATGTAATCATAAGATGGAGGTTCTGTTCACAACGATTCATGGGCGGTATGCAGGGGGGTGGGGGGTGCTAAATCGGCGTTTTATTAAATTTAATATTAGCTTAATAAACTGGAATATTGGAATATGATTACGATTCCCATTTAAGAGGCTGCGCCAATATACCACAGTAACTTATATTTTAATTAGTTACTTATTAATATGTATTTGTGGATATGGTGCGAGACGTGCAACATCAGTAATATGTTTTAATGCAATTGAAGGGGCATTTAGAGAAAAATATTTAGTCAAATAGAGAGAACGTGAGTTTTCTCTACTGTGCCTCGTACCATAGATTCTACTAATTCTACCGAGAAATGGTCATCGCAGGTCACGAATACTTACCTTCCCTTTTTTCTGGTAACCGTCTTGAAAAATCGCACTCGGTTAAGTAACCAAATGCGATTCCATCTCAATTTAAATAGTTTGAAGATAAGATTTGTTATACCTTTATTTTGTAAATGGGAATTCGGTCAAGTAACTCATTTTCTTAAAGCGCCACGTTTGACATTGAATAAAAAACCGGTTTAAATTTTATCGATTTCTTTTGCGACTTCGCCAAGTCCATCGATAAACTGGAGATTTTGAAAAAGAACTCGCATCCGCGGATTGTCGCTAAAATCCCGCACCAAAACTATTGTTTACTCTCAGCCACCCCTCCTACTCTCCGCCACCCCTCCGTCTCTCCGCCACCCCCCTACTCTCCGCCACCCCCCTCTCTCCGCCACCCCCTACTCTCCGCCACCCCCCCCCTCTCTCCGCCATCCTCCTACTCTCCGCCATCCCCCCTACTCTCCGCCATCCCCCCTACTCTCCGCCATCCCCCCTACTCTCCGCCATCCCTCCTACTCTCCGCCACCCCCCTACTCTCCGCCACCCCCCTACTCTCCGCCACCCCCCTACACTCCGCCACTCCCCCTACACTCCGCCACTCCCCCTACACTCCGCCACCCCCATACACTCCGCCACCCCCCTACACTCCGCCACCCCCCTACACTCCGCCACCCCCCTACACTCCGCCACCCCCCTACACTCCGACACCCCCCTACACTCCGCCACCCCCCTACACTCCGCCACCCCCCTTACACCACACCATCCCCCCTACACTCCGCCATCCCTCCTACCCTCCGCCATCCTTTTTATACTCCGCCACCTTTCCTATACTTCTCCACCTCTCCTATACTCCTCCACCTCTCCTTTCAGAACTCTTTCCCGCTCGGCATATCTCCCTCTCCTAACTCCCGCTTTTCCGAACCCACTAAACGTCCGCGGTTTCAGGCTTCATTTCCTCTTTTGCGTCATCGAGCTCTTCCGAATAATACCCCCTCGCACCCGATTTTCATGTGCGCCAAACTCCTTCCTCTCCTCCCTCCATCTGCTTCATTTCTCGTGTCCCTCGTAAAGAGGCGTAGTTTGTCACCCTAGTGCAGAGGTCGACAACCTGCGGCCCGTGAGCCGCATGCGGCTCTTTGAGGACTTATCTCTAAACTAGTGTTTTTCAAAGGGTCTCCCGATTTTTCGTCACAGGAAACTTCTCGTCGCAGAAATTTTGTCACACACAAATTGGTAAAAGCGACTTTTTGTCACACAAATAAATTGGTAACTGCGACTCTTTGTCACATAAAACCATTGGTACCAACGACTTTTCGCCACAAAAATTATTAGACTTGAAACACGGACAAAAATAAATACTGCGGCATTTTGGTTCAACTGCGACTTTTTTATACCATTGGTACATACCTGTGACTTATCGTCATATGAGATAATTAGTACGTGAAACTTGGACGACGTTTCGGGTGAATTCGCCCTGCTACACAATAATATTATAAATAATCTAGATCCAATCCAGGACTATTTAGACGTAGTTCCAAATTGGAACTACCTGCGTCGTGTAATAACTGGTTTACTCAGAGCTACCAATACGTGTGAAGCATAGCACACGCGACTGAATGTGCTGCTTGGAAAAACACCATCTTTCATTACTCATGCTTCTGAATATGTTCCAGAACCAAGTTGGATAAAAAATGAAAGAAACATTAAAATTAGAAAGTGGGCATTCTCCTACGAAGAAAAAAGATAATAATAACTTAGATCAAAGAATTAGAGGAATTGTTGGAAAGTATCTTGAAATCAAGGAAGGAAAAAGGGCACTTCATTATTTACGTATCTTAAGTCACAACTTCTTTAATGCTGTAACGTCAGCTAGCAATTTACAAGTTATTAATATTTAAAAATTATTAATGATAAATGAATTGTATATAAAAATTATCCTCGATAGAACTTATAAAATCTCTCAAGTTAAAAATTCATTTTTATTGCGAAAAGTCTCGGTAATTATTCTTTTTTGTGATCCAAGTTTGTAAGCACCAACAGTTTTTGTGCGACGAAAAGTCGTATTCAAATTATATTTCGTGACCAAATGTCGCGAGAAAAACTCGTTTAAATCAAAGTTAACCGTAGTTTAGCATATATTTTAATGCCACTGGTCGATATTTAGTATTTTTTGAGATATATGGCTTAGTATTATTTGTGGCATCAGCCTGAACGATTGATGGATTTTAATCAAAATCCTTATAGCCATTTTTGAGTAAATCGAATTGTGTCAAAATATCCTAGAATAAAGTACCCTTAATTGTTGCGCAATTTATTTAATTTCTTCAGTGTCTATTATGAATGATATTACCCACAAATATGATATATCATTAGATTTAGTTTAACCGTTTAGGCTGTAACAAGATTTTGAGTGGATCGCGGTGGAGGCATGTGTAGATTTAGGTAAGGTAGCTTAGCGTACATTGTAATGTGGCTGGCCTCCATATAGTGTTTTTAAGAGATATATGGCTTACGTAGTATTTTTTGTGACTCTACAATTGGATTGATTTAAATCAAATTTTCTGGAGCCATTTTTTAGTAAATAAAATTTTTATAAAAATCGCCAAGAATAAACTACCCTTTATTTTTGTGCAATATCATTTTTATCAAAAAAAGGGTCGGCAAAAGATGGTATATTGCATGAATACGAGATATCATTCGGATTTATGTACTCGTTTTGGCCCTAGAACCGTGAGCAGACAGACGGCATGGTGAAAACCACTTTTATGACTCGGGGAGGTCTAAAACGTGTATTTCCATCAAAATCTCGAAGTCGATTTTTTTCACGATTACAATACTTTCTCAATATACTACGTATATAAGAAAGTAAAAGTTTGAAAGACACTGCTCCAAACCTACTCTTTCACGCCTGCAAGCTCAAATTTATTAGTTACTTCAATTACCGGAAATATGCGTTTACTTATGAGAATGCTTGAAATATGAATTGACATTTAAAAAAATCAGAACCGTCTTATTCCCCTTTATTGCAGCTCTTCTCGTGTTAAATTTTCATATTGAATTAGGAAAAATTTGCTCTTGTTTGTTCGGTTGCCGACCCCTACCCTAGTGTGTAACGGTTCTCATGTTTGAATAAAGCCGTGTCGGCGCCATTGGCCGGGCTCGGTTGAACGAACGCATCGCCTTCGCTTCTTATTTGTACGTTCTTCGCCGTTTCCTCTCTCGCTTTTTAATTTTTTTATCGGAGAAGCGCGGTGGCTGATGCCACCTGGAAGATTCGGTGTCACCTGCGTAGGAACGCTGATTTTCCGACTCGCTATGTTCAGTTCTTGTTTTCTTTGCGTGCTTGTCCTGACCGTTGGTTTCGCGTGAGAGGATCACGGAAGGCAGGTTAATTTTTTTTGTCTCGATTGAAATAATTTTCTCGAAGTCCATTGTAATTGTCCTTGAATGGATATATTATACTCAGGGTAAGAAGTTAGCCTACAGGCTATCAAAATGAATTTTGAAATTTTTTCTTACAAATCAAAGAAAGCAATATGGGCTCTGTGTTTCTGGGTATTTCAGTTTGCCTGCATTGATAAAAATTCAATTGATGGAGCGACACTAAGCCTTTTTTCGGGCAAAAAACGATTTCACTAAAGCTGCCGCGTCTCGAACCTGCTAAATATTCATCATCGGAGAGTTTTAAGCTCTCTTATGGTTCAACACCCTCAATTATCTTTCAAAGCCCTCGGTATATGACCCGATAATCTGATTTTTGCTGTATCCGTAGCTCCTTTCGGCATTGGTTCCAAAGTCCGAAAATAGTACCCCATTTAAAATGTCTTTTTAAATATTGATCCTAAGTTTAATAGAAAAATTTTGCCCTGTCAAAACTTGAAGAAGTATAAATGTAACATCGGTGGCACGTTTTCCCATCATCAGGAGGGTGGACGACGAGTACGTTTCCTATATATGTGCTGTCCTTGACTACAGTCGTCGATTGTTACCTTCGTCTCATTCCACCCTCGTCCTCTCCTTCCCGAATTTTGATGGCACTCGGCTGTTCGTGCTTTGTTCCGAATTTAGCCCGCTCCGTGAAACCTCTTGCGAGTTGTCAAAAAAAAGAATGCTCGACCCTAAATCTGAAATTTAAAGTTATGATAATCGGGGATTGACCTAGACGGGACCCACACCCGCATTAGTTAAACCCTCATAATATATTTTCCGTTTGCGCGGTGGGAGATCAATTTCGCGACGGCACGGTCATATTTTTAACGAAGGAATACCCGAGTGATTTTATGCAGACGGGTTAATTCGAGGTCTCCTCTTTCTACTGGGCATGTTTGGTGGAATACGAGATATACTGCTCTTTGAAATGACGTTGTTGATCGTGGTTTAATATTTTTTTCCGAGAATGGTACGCATTGGTAGATAACCAAATAACGTTTTAAGTCCCTTATTTATTTTAATAGAGAGTAGGGGTCACCAAACTTTATTCTAAAAGGGCCACATGGGTCCGTGTCAGTCACATACGAGCTTTCAAATAATTGACCGACTTTCTGATTACTGTGTAAATTTCAAAGAGGTAATTTTGAGAAAATATTTATTATGTGATTTGTCACACGCCTTTATTTACAAGCGAGGGAAGAATTGTAGAGTAATTTACGTAAGGTGCTTTTTTCACCGACTGCTATCTTATCATCGGAGTAAAGAATCGCAGATGCTATGTATTGTTGGTTGCTTACATTTGTTTTCGCAGCATGTAGGTCCTTGTAAGCGATTTATTCCTGTTACTCACCAGCAGTTGATCCTAGATCCACCAAACTTATACCTTGGCTAACTCCCATATAGGCCAATCTATCCTGAAAAAAAAACTTCTCAAAGTTACAGGATGCCATAGATATTTCCCGTACAGTCATATGGACGGACGAATAGACAAATCGAATGCATAAGAGATTTTTGAGAAAAAATCGTTATAAGTATATTTCATCCACAGGCTCGAAAAATATCGTTTAGATTTCATAAATGATATCTAATGGCACTTCCTGCTGGAAAAATACGAAATAAAGAAATTGCTGAGGTAAGGAGGACCGGATGATATCGCTATTCGGGCCTGATATGGTCCGCAGGCCGTAGTTGGGTTTTAGGCAATTATGTGTAAATATAAAATATACTTCTGATATTTATCGTAATATCAAGGCTATTACTGAAGTTGCCAGTTTCTCTTGAGGTCAAGGTCTCAATAATATCTTGGAATATTTTTTTAAAATCTGGTCAAACAGATTCCTTTTAAGTCTTTTGTTACTTATATTTGTAGAAATATCCTAATGCTATTTTCATAATTATTCTTGACTCGAATATATAATTTCTGATATTTATAATCCGTTAATTAGAAGTTATACCCTTTACTCGCTTTTCTGAGATTTTTTCGTTTTAGAAAACATATTTTTAACCTCCACCAATAAGAGTACGAAAATGGAAAAAACTACATGCAAATCAGTTCTAGCATAGAATTTATTTTACGTTCAAGTAACCGGCAAAAAGTTTCTGTTCAGTTCAGAGGAGAAGACCATGAATGTAATACATAGTAATAATTCATCCATATTAAGGGCGAGATTGAGGCTGCCGAATACCTTTTTACATCTATCCAGGAGAAGGTAACAGTGCAGCCTTCGAATCCACGACTTAATAATAAAAGCCTAGATGTGTTTGTGTATAACGCTGACGTCATCAATGGCTCATTTTAACGGGTTTTTAACAATCTTCCCGATCAGATGAAAGGTTTAAATTTCGCAGGAATATTTGATTCGGATATGGAAATTAAATGACGAAAAAAGTCCCTGGTTCGACTCCAGGTGGGCGATTTCCGTTTCCCGTAAGATAACACGTAAAAATCGACTTTTTAAAGTGCAGGCGTTTATTGTTTTGGAAATTAAAATTAGAAAGAATTGACGTACGATCTTCGAATTTGATTATGTTTTAGGAAAATTAATGAAGTTTCTTATTCTATTCATCTTTTTCCGCCTATCGTTCGAAATCTCTCATATTAAACATTTAGATCACATATTTTGGGAAAATGTCGGCTTTTAAACGGGATGTTGCATTACCGACCGCGTCATTGTTAAACTTCCAGAATCAATTGTTGTCTCAACCCGCATACGTGTAATATAGACGACTGCTTAGATTGCCTTAAATTATCGTAGGGCATTTCGCGAAATTACGTAATCCTAATGGGACTGAGATTTAGTTTGGATTCTTTTGCTTATCTAAACGACTATATAGATGTAGAGTAAGAGAGTGGGAGATGTGGGGAGGGACACAGGAAGGAAGGGAGATAGGAAGGAAGGAATATAGAATGGAAGGTACATAGAGAGTAAGGGAGGTATAGAATTAGAAAAGGAGGGGAGGAAAGAGATAAAGAGGGAGACAGAGAAAAAGAGGGAAAGCTATGGATTAGGACGGGAGGGAATGAGAGAGGGGGGAGGTGGGAGAAAAGAGAGGCAGAGAGAGGGAAGAAAGAAAGCGAGACAAATCTTCATTGGCGAGGTTGAGGCTTTTCCACCTAACCATTACAATTTGTTTACTTCAGGATTTACATATTTAACAATTTTTTAAAAATTTACAATCTTAATTCACAAAAAATGGTTACCACGAGAGACATATACATGTACATTCTCTTATACATATGTAGATAAATACAAGAGACAATTTTGAATAATTGATAAAACTTATTTCAGTACAATTGTATATAGTAAACGTTTCAGTAAAAAAAGATATACATTTTACTGTATTGATACAAATAAAATACAATAAACTCCAATAAAGTAATACAAAAGATATGAAGGGTGTAGTGACTCTTATGGTTAATTTTTTAAATGTACCTGTATTTAAAGTAGAGGCGAACTGATGGCATCCTGTGTCCTTGATGGAAATATTCCTCGTCACTATTCTTATTATTTTGTAGACCTATAATCATGATTTAAAATGGGGTGTGTAAGGATACCTTGATAGTTTCAGGGGATTCGCTGGGAGAAAAACTTTAAGAACCACTGCTCTATGATTTTCAAATTCAAGATTAAACGTTTTGGTCATTTAAACCAAATGGTTCTATTTTATTTTAATTATTAAAGCAGCAAATAATTTTGTGAATTTTAAAAGAGTCAACTGATGCAATACGGAAAATGTACGGTAACATAAAATAACACGATAAATATATAAATATTGTAGCTAGGGTTATCAACTTTAAGACCTTCATGACCCGGAGATTTTGGAGGAACCCCTTTTTTCGCTTTTTACAGGTTTTCTGTTATTCACAAGTTGTTAATTAAAAAGTATTGTAAATTATATCTATACATTTTCATTTATCAATTGAAATGTTATCCATTTCGCTATGCATAAATGGTGTAAGTAAATGCGTTATCCTCACCTCTTACAATTAGTGAGATCAAAATGTATAAAAGTAATTATCTAGAAGAATTTACTCGGGGGTTAAAATTTGTATTAAGTTATATTTATTTATAAATGTAAAAATGGCATCATTTACTCGAAATTTACATCTTCCAGTAAATTCGTTTGCTCTTTCTAGCCAATTTTTATATTTTGATCGTTTGAGCCAGTTTTCATTAAATGAAACAGAATGACATTTTTTCTTCACTTTCTCGTCTTCACGGTTAGACATCTGGGTTATATTTGATGATTCTAAAATGATAAAAACATCAAATTCCGTTTATTAAGTTAAACAAATTTCATATAAATTTAAACGATACATACAATTTATGAAAATTAGTTTAAATTACTCAATATTCACATGGCTATCGAGGTAACTTTCGATTCTAATTGTAAGTACAAGACGTAAATTATTACCCGGATTTCTAATGTTTGTCAGGAATTATTTTAGAATTTTTCTTAGCTACTAAAATATTTTTATATAATTATCAAGTACAGAATTTATATATAAAAATTCAACGCAAACAATCTTTTTCAAGCTTGAGGTGACTTCGTTCCTTCAACAGCTTTATGAATATACTAGTTTCTGACTTCTCATCCTCAAGCGTTTTATCTTACTAATAGCAACATCCAAGTTGGGAGAGGCAAAGAGTCCGGTGACTTTTGGATTCAAAAGAAATGTTATATTTCGTCCAAGATATCATTTTTTTCAATTCAAAGAAAAACACGTAAAAATTGCATTTCTTCATTCAAATCAACATTTTAAAAGCGAATGCTAGGTGATTTTTTGGTATGTTCGTGTATCACAAAATGTGTAGTTCCGCTACTGACACTGACCCGGAGAAATTGATGTAAAACCATGAGCCCGGAAAAAACAGTGCTTCACCCGGAGTCTCCGGGTCAGAATGACCCAGTTGGCAAACCTTATTGTAGCTGTTTTCTTAGGAAAACTTCAACTTTACAAAACAACGCAATCGTGATCTTCGGTATATTGAAATTCTTCTCCCAGGAAATTTAAACATTTAACCGCATAATTGGGTAACTTTTGGTAAGCGTTAGACAAAAATTTTGCGGTATGTTTTAAGAATTTGTATTTTTGTTTCATTTGAAGTTGCCGGCAACATTTCGCCTAGAATATAAGGATTAGGCGTTCTTGGTTAAATGAAAATGGGATCGGCTAAATACAGCGATTATAGCTAAAAATTTAAACGGATGTTTTATGTCCGTGAACTCGGGTATAGATGACGAATTCTGTTATAGAAACACTCTCCCAGTCTTTCGATCGAAAGAGTGGAGAAATCTCGTCCTTTCTCTCTCACCCGCGAATCTCTTTGGCTGAACATAGAACATAGAAGAAGCATAGCAAGGCTAGGGGAACTTTTTAATGCATATACGGAAAAGCCAGCTTGGGCAGATATTTGTGATAGGATTAAAAAACCTTCTTATCATGGACGCTGGGATCATGAGCACAAGATGGAGCCTCCTCCACAAAAAACAAACTGGGGAAAATTCTCGTTTCTTAATAGAGGGATTGAGCATTGGAACGCATTACCTGCAGAGGTCTTCAAGCCATTCCCTTCCCGCGTAGGTCTCTTTAAAGCGAAGTTAAATGCCATTTAAAATGCATAATAATTATGGGTAATTCTAAAGACGAGCTTTTGAGTGATACGTGATGTTTCCATTTGTGTACCCTTCCCTAGAAATGTTAAAACCTTTAAATCAAGAGTAAAAAATATCACTGGGAACGATTTTCATTACTTTTAGTTAATTTATTGTTAAATAATATTGTAAGATGAATTAATTAACGAAGGAGCTCGAACTCGAAGCTCCTAACAGGAAAAATATATGAATAGAATATTGTATGTGGTATGTGAAAAATTGTAAACTGAATCTTCTGAATATGTTTTGAATATGTTTTGAATATGTTTTTTTTATATGTTAATTTTGTAACCTTGCCACCGGGCCAGGCGCCCACTTGCATTGTATATTGAAATAATAATAATAAATAATAACTCCATCGGGGTGTTCTCCAGGCTGACCCTGACCTGCCCATTGCCGTCGGTTCACCTCGCTTCTTTCCTCTCGCGGTGAAGGTTTTCCCCAAAACCACACGATCCACTTTGGTCCTTCTTCGCCGGTCCTCTTAATGAGTCCGTCCGTAACTTATCCACTGTTGCACTCCGTCGTGAACTTCTGCCAGACAGGTACGGTTAACTCGGGCATGGAGGAACGCCAACTTTTTTCGCTCGATCTTCCTACGCGTTGTTTGTGACGCAATCCTCGGCGTTATCCTCGAGTGCCTATAATGATCTCTGGTTTGACAATTTCAACTTCCTTCAGCGACCGAAAATTCAAAAATGAAATGTCGAGATTGGCCTGATTTTATGGATTCTACGTGATCGATGTTCTAATTCAGGGACCAGCCAACTTTTTTTAAAGGAGTCACTTGGCAGTCAACCCGAAACATTCTATTTTAGATTTTTATTGAAGGTCTGTTAAGCTTTTTGCTGAAATTGGTAAACCGGAAGTAAAGGTTTACTCTTGTCATATTTCCGTTTTTTTTTCACAAATATCTCCTGTAGGACTTAAATTATGTAGGTATTTGTTATCTCAAGTTCTAGACAGTATAATTTTCTACAAGTTTTGTTTGAAGCATTTTTTCATTAAACGGATTGTTTAAGAGAGATTTTTTTGTTAAGCACGTCGCTAAGGGATAGCTTCCGTTGCTATGATAAATTTTTCTAATCGTTGATAGCGATGCCTACGCTGCATAGGGTAATTTTAATTGCGATCCTAATGCCATCTAGCTTCATATTTTTAAACATATTTTAATCGTGCATCGGTATTGTGTTCCATAGCAATAGATAACAATTTTGTTTACTTATTGTTTTTCAGTGTGAAAATTATTCATTGTTTAAACTTACTAATGAGTGTAATTGCCGATAATTGTTCTTGAGGACTTTATTGTCAAGAGCAACTTGTAATTACTATTGCAATCATATTCATTACTCCAAATGTAGAAGAAAGTCATGTGTTAGACACAAGATTTTTTTGATTGTGCAATATGTGATACACCTATATTAAAAGTATATTGTATTCACGTACTCGAAAAATGTTACGATTTCATAAATATGGCATTTATACAAATATGCATTGATGAGGTTATGCTGGCCGAATTAAATCACTGCGTAGGTATATGACCTTAATTTGGGAACACAGTATGCCTCTGTGACACTTGTAAACGGTTAGAAAAACCCATATGCGCATTTCGGTTACGAAGCATCCGTCATTATCGGCGATTCGCGATAACGGAATTTACTGTTGGTGAATTATCACCGAAATGCATGTCTAATTTTCCTACCCTTTTATGAGTATTGGAGATGCATATTGTGTCATTTATTTTAGCCATAAGGCGAGCTCGATAATTCTCTATTGAATTAATTGATGATCTAGGTCATGGGTCGGCAACCTTTTCTGCATGGCGGGCCGCATTCGTAGTTGTGAATGATTCGGAGGGCCACATTGGAAGTGACAAGCGTTTCGGCGGGCCGAATGAGCGGTTACAAGTGTTACCTAGAGATTATCTGGTTTCGTACTAGTGAAAATCAAGTCTAAATAATTTACTAGCATTAAAAATTTCCCAGAAAAGGTTTTGAGATCATAATTTTACTTGAAAAAAAATGAAATTGTATAAAGTTTTAGCAACAACTTTTTCATCATAGCTCCGCGAGCCGGATAAATCGCTCCCGGGGGACGCATACGGCCCGCGGGCCGTATTTGCCGACCCCTGATCTAGGTAATAATTTATCCATAAAACGATCGAATAAACTAGATGCGCATTTCGCTTCCAAGTACCCGTCCTCATCCTCAGCGCTACTTACCAATTTTAATCTGATTGTCGAATTAAAATTTATCAGAAACAACGATCACAGAATCGGCTACTTTGTTGATGGAATGCGACGTTTTACGCCCTACTCTTTTATGGCTGTAGGAGTTGCATTACATAGTCGAGGGTTTCCCAGACTGTGCTCCGCGGAACCCTTGGATTCCGCGAAACCTTCACGAGGTTTCATAAAATAATTAGAATCCAAGGGTTCCTTGACTTCAGATAGTTTGGGAAACCCTGACATAATCTATTCTGCCACTTATTCTCCACATTAAAAAAAATCACTTTAGCCGTTCAAGTGGAAATCCTGCCAATTCCAGCGAATTTCACGCAATTGCGGTTGCTACAAAGTTTTCCTTGTTTTTTAAATATTGTTGCTCAAAGTTAGCGGAGTGATTTCAAACTTCAATTATTAGGAAAAATGCCAGCAGTCTTTGTTTTTTTGCCCATTGAATTTGGGTTTTGGCGGATTTTCGAAGTTCATTTAGGTATTGTGTGGAAGAGGACGTGACAGCAAGCAGAAGGCAAACCATTTCTTACTTTTCTGGTTTCTGTCAGTCTTCGGCTGCTTTTCCCAGTGTTAGAAGAATGCGACTGTGTGCAACCCTAACACTGCCAAATGGCGCACAAGTCAAGCAAACTCGACGTTCTATTCAGATGAAAATATTTAGGGTTCATACTCCTTTCCAATTGATCAGGTGTCGGATCTTGTGCGTCGCGTTTTTGTGCCACATGAAGAAACGGTACCTATTACATAGATTGAGACAGAGGAGTGGGCGTAGGCTATTTGAAAGCGTATATGAGCCGTAGGCGAATTATAGTTGCAGTTAAAAGTGTAGGAAATGCAAGGAAGAAGATGAAGCTGATGATACGAGGTCTTATTATTTATTGTTATTTCCTATCAACAGTTTGGTGAATTTGGTTGTATTAGCGCTCAAGGTGAAATGCTAACTTATTATATTAATAGGAATATAACCTACGTTGCTGAACGATGAGAAAGACATTCTGATCTTGACCGGTAATCGAACTCGAGTCTTTCATTTACTGAGAGATATTACAGAGATGGTGTCTCCATAGGTACTAAGTGGTAGAGAATTGCACAGGCAAATGAATGACCCGGGTTCGATTCTCGCTCAAAATCGTAATTTTTCTTTCCTCCGTCTACATTTAATATCACTCATTTAAGGCGTAATTATAGCGATTAATTATGATTTTTATCCTTAATAACATTGTTCAGTACATTTATTACTCGTATGTATTCGATTTGTTGCGTAATTGTGTATGTCGAATCTCGTAGAACGTTTTAAGTTTACCCCCAGGCAAAATTCTCCGATCGTGAATTGTATTTTCGTATTCCACCATCATTTACGCAGATAAAATGGCCAATGAAACAATTTGCGAATTGTAGTCTTCATTCGAATCAATTTATAAGCGATCAATTAATCCCTCGAGCTTAATAGTTTGAGTGGAAAAGAGAAACGCAAATCGACGTCCATTCGAGCTCGTCACCCTTAATTCTATTATCATCCGAGAGAATTGATGGCGGTCGCATGTCGCGAATTAAAGAAAGAGAGAAACTTGCTCGCGAAAAAAAAAACCCCGGGCACTTCCACCAGTGGCATGAAACAGCCCTCGGGGTACTCCACATATTCCAGGCACCTGACGTCAGTACTTCAAAATCGGAGACGTATTTCGCTTGATGCAGGATTCAACCTCGGGGGTTTTTTTCCTCGCAAAACTTCCTCTTACTCAGACACTTGCGAGTTTTTTTCCGCCTAACTCGCTCTCTCCTCCCTCCTATCCACTCCCTATTCTCCGGAACAGCCTCCAGCTATTCCCCCCCGCTATGGGGACCCATTACCTAACCCGAGGCGTACGTCCCTTCCCTCCCTCAATCTCTTTCTCTTTCCATCCCTTCGAGTTTCCTCTTCTCAGGTTACAATTATCCTCCACTCCTCCCGTTCCCCTCGCCGCCCCACGCTCCTTCCCACGGTTCTCCACGTTTCAACCCTTAGCCTCCATTACCTCGGCTCTGAAAACCGCCCTCTTCCTCTTTTTTCGGTTCTCTACCTTACAAGACCTCCGTCAGGGTTTTGTCGTTTGTATTGTATTGTTCGTTGGAGCGGCGTGTCCCGGAAAACGCTTAAACCAATGTGTTTGTGATCTAATAGGGTAGATATCTAGATTTGTTGGTGGAGCCCGATGGAACTTGTAGCGAAGGAACGGCAATTTAAGTTACAGAAGTTCAAGTCTTTAAGTGTCGGCGTCCCAGTGGGAAGAAATGCCCCCTACGACTAGTTGAAAATACGAGTGCTTCAGTTCCAAGTTTAGAGGCTATTTTATTGAATTTGTGACACGATGGGTATCTCGAGCTTGAATAGTTCGGAGTGAGTTTTTGCTCGAGATGGTTGCGTTTCAACTATTGTTTTGCGATAGGTTCCTTTAGTGTTTGAAAAGTAGATTTCCCAAGTCTGGAAGTGACAGCTGAATGTAGTAAGGAATGGGAAGGGCTAAAGTGACTAACTGAACCCAATCAGAGAGTTCCATTGTTTTGTAGAGATGTGGAGACGTTGCGATACATTACTTTCGAGCAGGGAAAAAACGAGAAACATGAGAGGCGTTGGAAAGGGAAGCAAGTATGCGAGAAGATAGCAACAGCGCGCCCCCTTCTCTCCCTTGGGAAATTAAAGTATAGTTAAATACTGTGAAGATTAATCGGCAAAAAATAATAATTTTCTCCTATTATAATAAGTGATATAATATTGATGGACGTTAGTATCTTTTTTACTATTAGTGGCTGTTGCGATTGTTTCACATAGAAAATATTATCCGATTTTATCCATCACTAAGGAACGAAAATTTATTTATCTAATTTTTCTACCGTTTTCAAGATCCTGCTCATATTGAGTTCTATCGAGGAATGTATATCGAAATTGAATTATTAACCTGTGGATATAGCTAGTAATTAGGCAAAAAATTCTGCCATAGCCGGAAAACAAACCCTGGTGAACTTGGAAGGACTTGACACAACCGATTAAAACGAAATTTTGTATGAAGTAGGCGTGCAACATAAAATAACAAAATCAAGATGTTTAGTATAGATATAGAAAGCAGGGCAGCAACAATACAAGAAAAAAATCTTTTTACACGTATTTGTGTTGAACTGTCCACTTCAATTTTAACCAAATTTAATACTTATAATATACACATATACAAAACCATATTAACATATTTAAACCGAATCAGCCACACAGGAGTGCCACGATTCCAAATTAAACTCTTTCAGTAATTAAGGATTTTGAACGGATTTTAGTTAAATTGTGTGTATAAGATTGGCACAACATATCATAATGAAATCAAGATGTTTACAGCGGAGCTAAGGAGCAGGGCTACCACAGTAAAAAGTTAAATAATATTCCTTTTACACGTATTTCTAGAGAACTGACCTAATGGATTTTAACCAAATATAGTATATTTAATCTTCATATAAATAAATATCCAAAATATCATATTTCCATTGGGTCAATTAAACGGCTACCACAATATCAAGGTTAGGATTTTTCTGTAACTATGAATTTGGAAGGACGTATTTGGACGTATTTCAAAGAAATTTCGTTTGTAGGGTGGTTAGTAGTAGAATGACAAAACGAGATGAATAAGTTAAGAACGGATTAAAAAAATCAGGGCTACCACAGTATAAGGATAAATAATTTTCTGATTTCAAAGCAAATACAGTAGTATACGATTATACTACGTCGAATTTGACAAAAAGCACTTCTGCACCACGGGAATCCTGTGTACACTCCTACTTGTTATATATTAAAATTGTATTGAAAGGAAAGTAGGCGGATTAGTTCTTTCCAGAACTACTTGTTAATTTTATTTCCGTGTTATTGCTTTTTTGCTCTCTTTAATAAGGGTCACTTTATGGATTACCAAATTAAAATTTATGTGAAAAGATTCTTTGATATTGAAATTATGTTGTAAAATCTTCTGCGGGCCGTAATGTCATTGACGGCGAGTCGCACTTACTGCATCCCTGATCTAGAGGTTCAAGTATGTCTAAAAATAATAGCAAAAATTGATGCAACTGGAAACAGTATTAATATTAATACATTTTGTGTAGAAGGGCGCTCGGTTTACCGTTTATCGGCTTCGAAAGAATAAAGCGAGTGATTCAAGGTTTAATGACGAAGCTGCGTGTATCCTAATCGAGGTCTTAAAACATTGAAATGTAAAAATGTAAACCATATACTTTGTAATGCTCTCTATAGTACTTTGTAATGTTCTGTGGCTAGTTTTGCGATTGGAATAACTAGAACAAATAATCAAAATGACGAGGAAATGTGCGTTAATTTTTACTTTCTCCATATACGAAGTATAGAGAAAGTATTGAAAAAATCGAATTCGAGATTTCAACAGAAATACATGTTATGAGGTCCCCTGAACACGTTTTACTATTTTATCGATGATGTCTGTCTATGACCGGGATTTTGTGGGTGCTCTAACTCAAAAACTATTAATCAGATCAAAACGAAATTTTATATTTGACATTTTTGTTATAGGGAAAAGAACTGATTAGTTTTTGGTAAACATCGGTCAGTCGGAAGTGGGCATTTACTCTTGTCACTTACCCGTTTTTGACATATTTTCTTTAATATTTGATAAATGTAAAAATGAATTGGAATAAAAGTTGTAGGAAATTTAATTTTCTACAACCTTTGTTTGAAACATTTTCCCATATAATGCATTGTTTAAGAGATATCTTATATTTTTAGCTGCCACCACCACGCCACCTATAATAGTTATAATAAATTGTTTATATTTTGTGTTCAACACATGTATTTACTTATTTTTTAGAATATTTTTTAAAAAGGCTCCTATTAATGTAGGATTTTCTGCTGCTTGTATGTGTCACTTTAAAAAAGTATGTTGATTTAATTAGGCAAATGAAAAAGCATAAATTACATATTTGGATATTGTCCCTTACTCAGGAAACGAGAAGCTAACTAACGAACCTCATAGGTAACTCTTGCAGTCATGAAATTTTAGTAAACCAGACGTACATTTCAGTCTAGCTTTGTTGTAAGAAACCGTTCGCTGAGCCTAGTTATTTTCGTTTTATTATTCAAGCATTTTTGATTGAAGTAGTTGCTTATGCATGAAAAAAAAATCCTGAAGTTCATAATTCTTTTTTTTTTTCACTTTTTAGGGCACCGAAGTAATAGGTTAAACTCGAAACAAATTTCCTCGAAAAATTTTGTAAACGCAGAATTTGCGTCGAATGTCCGGCGAGTATTACTCCTACTTGTTGGAATAGTGTGTGCGCTCTCATGTTATATTAATGAACGTTACCAGTTTTTTTATGCATAGGAGAACATTTTCTGGTCGTTCGGCCGGGTTGAATATTTCTTTTTTAAAATTTCAATCCTTTAATATTCATGTTTTGCCCAATCTTCATTGCCTCCTTCACCAAATCTCCCATTCCTAATTTCCGCCTTGCCTTCATTTTCTTTTTTTCGTAGCGCCGTTTTTATTAACTATTCTATCTTCTGCAGTCTTCGTTTAATTCGCATCTGCTTTTTCTGTGACTTCCGCATTTTGTAATTTCATTCCTAGCTATCGTCAACAGGAAATAAAATTTTGGCAAACGTTTGGACTTAAACCCGGGCGATCTTTTTGATTAGATTCTTCCACTTCCTTTTCGATGAGGTCGAATGTTGTTTCCGAGTTTACTTTTCCTCCCTTGAAAATTCTCCGTTTTTTACTTTCTCATATATTTGTACTATGTTTTCGGCAGGAAGTCATATCTTGTCCTTATATTTTGGCTGATTTTACGAAAGGGATGATGACAATCTTTAGTTGTGATCTATAAAACACTCGTCATTATTCTTATGAGAATCGTTTTACATTAATATATTGTTTAAACTAACTCTTTTTATTTCCCATCGGTAAAGAACGGTTCCCTAGCGATGGCAAAAAATGAACGTTCTTCTAGCGAAGAGAATATGCACGTACGTGTATATATGTGCGTGTGTTGTGTCGCTGCTATATCTTTATTTATGTGCATTTTTGGGCACATGCAAATTTATCTGAGGGTTGTTCCGTTGTGTGTATATTTGTTGAACGTGTTTACGCTGGGAATGTAAATACGTTTTCAGAACTAGAGTTAGGGTCCAAACCTATTATTCCAAAACATTCCTTTGTGCGAGAATCCGTAATTAACATGAAAAGTTTGAATTGTTGCGGTAGAAAATTGTTAATAATCTTGATTTACGGAATTGCGAAAGAGAGATATGACCACATACCTAAGTATGTTTATTTCCGCCTTTAGAAGCTGGAGTTTCGATGTACTCCCATGTTTGCATCACTTGCTTATCGTTTATTGTTTGTGTACTTATCTCTGTGTCAGCAATATCTTTTTACGGAGGGCTGGATCAAGATATTACCTAAGCTACAGCTTACGACCTTAAAATATTAGTTGCCTCTGACTTCGTTAAAAATGTTATCAGAATCATTCTTTGTTACTTTGTGTTACTTTTCCCCGAGTTAACGCGTTGATTAATTGTGATTTTATTTATTTTTCTTATCTTTCCACCTTTGTGACTCATTTTTTTGACTCTAGAAATTCACTTTATTGTTTCAAGTGCACAGATTTTTTCTCCAAATTATTTTGTGTTTATGTTTCTACGTTTCGCTTTTTAGTTAATGACTCGTTAAAATTGACACTAAACTTAGAAATTCCTCTTAAAATGTTAGCATTGTGAAGCATAGAAAACGCGAACCTTCGAGAGGGGCAGGAATCCTTTTCCAACAGGCCTTGTCCGTTGTAGGACGCGATACTGTAACGGGCAATTGCGCTCGGGCGTCGGCCGCTGTTGAATTTGCTTACTTACCGGCACTTCCGCATCTCGAGAACAGCTCGCCCTCGTTGTCGTCTGATAAAATTATGATAAATCTGCGAAAGCACTCTTAGGATATCGAAATATCCGATAGCACCGCGTACTGTGGACATTCTTGTCTCTCGTTCTTCAAGTCTTCCGCCTCCGACAAGGATATCTGCTTCTTCATATTTTGAAGACTCCTTTTCATCGTAATGGAAATAACTAGAGTATTTTTTAAATTTTGCTGTTTTAATAGAATTGAACGTATCATAAAGATGGTTTCCAAATTTGTGTTGCTACTAGGTATGAAATTTCGTTCTTGTAACGCATTAATCATTATGAAAATTTAGTGGGTCGCACATTTTAGCTCACTTCTTTTGGACAAATTTTGTTTATTTTTTAATGTCTGTGTGTGTCAGAAAAGAGCCATTGTCCCGGAAACTTAAAACTTAATTATTAATTTTAATTAAGGCGATTTTATTGCCCTGCAGTAGGGTTCAACTATTCATGGATTAGATAACTTCATTTTCGGGGTTAATGAGATTTATGAGAGGTTATAGCTTGATGATGGAGTATGATGAAAAATTCATCGCGTCTTAATGAAATGTCTCGGCAGCGTTCGAACTCTCTTTCTCTCTCTCTTTCTCTCTCTCTTTCTCTCTCTCTTTCTCTCTCTCTCTTTCTCTCTCTCTTTCTCTCTTTCTCTCTCTCTCTCTTTCTCTCTCTCTTTCTCTCTCTCTCTCTTTTTCTCTCTCTTTCTCTCTCTCTCTCTTTCTCTCTCTCTCTCTCTCTCTTTCTCCTCTCTCTTTCTCTCTCTCTCTCTTTCTCTCTCTCTAAGGGTTTTAGGTTAGCCGCTTTAGCCGCTGTATCTGGTTGATTCGGACCGACTTTTTACCTATCACATTTTCTCATAGCATTATTCTCATTTATGTAGTTTTGTCCACTTACTTGCAGGGTAAAAATGCACCCTCTCGTAAAATTAAAAGGAAAAAAATCTTTCGTTCTTACCTCCACATCCAGAATCTCGCTCAGTATTCCTAAAAAAACTAACGGCGTTTAATAAAGGCGATCCGATAAATCCCGCGAGACTGCAAACAATGGGTTATTCCACTTCCGTCACTACCTTCCCACGGCTCCTCCGTGTCGGGATACAAATAAGTGCCGTCCGTATTTCCATTATCTCGGGCGTTTTAATTTCGCGGGCTTATACACCGTGGCGCTGGGTTCGAACAAAGATGTGGCGAGGCCCCGGTGTTTTCATTACCTCGTATTTTTTTGAAAATTTCATCTCTACTTTTTCTGCACGCTCAGCCTCATCTTTCTCTTCTCTCGCTCTTCACCCTCTCTTTTCTTCCTTCCTCCCTGTATCTTCCTTCCTCCCTGTATTCTTCCTCTCAACATTACTCTTTCTCCTCTCACCCACCTCACTCCTCTTATCTTCTCCCCTCTTCCTCTCCCCCTATCGTTTCCCCCTCTTTCCCCTCTCTTTCCCCTCTCTTCCCCCTCTTATCCTTCACTTTCCCATCTGTTTTTCTCTTTCCTCTTTCCCCCCTCCTATTTTCCCCTTCCTCCTCCTATTTCCCCCTTCCCCCTCCTATTTCCCCCTTCCCCCTCCTATTTCCCCCCCTTCCCCCTCCTATTTTCCCCTTCCCCCTCCTATTTTCCCCTTCCCCCTCCTATTTTCCCTTCTTTCTCCCTCTCACTCACTACCCTCTCTCCCTTTACTCTATCTCTCTCTTTTATCTCTCTCCTTTATCTCTCTCCTTTATCTCTCTATTCCTTCCACCCACTTACACTCGAGGCATCTCCTTCATCTCTCGACCTTTCCTTTTTCGGGATATTCAAAAACTTTTCCTTCAAGCTGTCGCTGTTTCTCTCATGCTCCCACCGGTATAAGTTGCCCCTGTCTACCTCAAGTTAACGGGAGAAATAGCGTCAACACGATAAAATTAAACTCTTCCGCGTTCTAATCTGAAACGTGTTTCAAGGAAGCTCTATGAAATAACGTCAACTGTCATTCTTGGAAACTAAGAAAGAGGAGAGAACGAGAGAAAACGGAATAGGAGAGAGAGAGAGAGAATGGAAGAAACGTTTTGGATGGAGTGAGAGGTAGATTATAGATTTTGGAATATTCTTATTTTACTTTTTTATGCAAGCTGATTTGCTTTGCTATGTTTTAACTCGTCGCTTTTGCCATTTTAAAGTGCTTTTAAACTCTCCGGAGATTAGTTTGAACTCATCGTTAATTAGGCTTTCTTTGTCGATATAATTTTTTCGCATTTTGATCCGAAGCACAGCGTTCGAGTGTTTTGTATTTTTAATTTAATCCCGAATTCCACTCATGAGCAAAGTGGGATAATGCGAGAAAGTTGCGCTACTCGGTGTTATTACTAAACATTGTTTTAATATCTTTCTTTCTGTGTATTATTGTCCAAGAGACTGATTAGCCAGAAATAAAAGCAAACAAATCTTTCATTCCTAAAGCGTAGTCACTATAATCCTATAATGGAACGTAAAAAGGGATTATTAGACGGGGTTCTGTCAGTCGTCTAAGAAACACCCGTTCCTTCCATAACACGTTCTACGTTCCGGAAAAAAGTATAATGTGAATCCGTCTTATATGAGCCTGACAACATAGTGAAAGGTTGATTGCGTTCCATACTTCTTCAAGCACCCTTCTCCAATTCCAAAATTACAAAACCTTAATTTGACGCGCATATTTGTACAGATAGCTGTTGCCGGTTATCTAAGCTTATAAACAAAACACTCGAACCCTCGAAAATCTCTCTTCCTCGCTCAGCAATGTGGATACCCACATCACAAGTCCTGCAAACCCAAGGTAATGCGAACGATAGTTCGCATTATATGACTTTTCTTGGTATTAAAAACAAACCGTGTTTTAGCGAATCCGTGTTATAAGAACCTGTGTTGTAGATGGGTCATGCGTATAATTAATATTAAAATACACATACCATGAAACCGCTCTAACGGGCGTTCTGAAATGTGTGAATTTTCCATGTAACATCTATTCAAAATTCTTCTTTTGTGCACAAATTTACCGGCTGCTTTGTAAGTTAGCTCATAGCAGCGACCTCATGCCAAATTAAAAAAAAAAACTCGATGAGTTTATGCTTACAAGTTTATTGCATACATACATACATGAATGTCAATATTAATTAACTAGCGTAATTGCCCATCAAATATGACGCGATTATGATAAAAGTATTCCAAATATATTTTATTTCAATATGAAAAATCAGTAAGATAGCTAAATGATGAGCCCCTGTTAAGAATGAAGTATAATAATAAATAAATAATAATATTCCCTCCCTCTCGCCGTCCCTCTCTCTCTCCCTTCCTCTCTCTTTCCTTCTCTCTCTCCCTTCCTATCTCTTTCCCTTCCTCTCTCTTTCCTTCTCTCTCTGCCTCTCTTTTCTCCCACCTCCTTTCTCTCTCAATCCCTCCTGACCCGGGTCTTTCTTCGTATTTTTTTCGTCATTTAATTTTTTACCTGAATAAAACATTCCTGCAAAATTTCAACCTTCCACCTAATCGGGAAGTTTGTTAAAAACGCCTTCAAAAGTGTCATTGATGACATCAGTGTTACACACAACTGGAAAACTATATGTTCATATTCATATGTTCATAATCATCACCTTCATTCGGGTGATATTCTGCGTTTATGCCTCTATTTATAAATATGTACATACATAAACTGTAGTTATATACACTGTACTTTACTTTTAACCACCATACCTGTCAAAGGGATCACGAGATCCTTTCTATAGGTCACCCTGCCAAACGATCCTATTCTTCCTTAACTCCGACGTATTTAATTTGCAGGGACTTTAGATTTAAAATTATGCCATTTACCTTCTTTTTATATATAACTTAACATTTTAAAGAATCTAGGCATAAGATTCCATTCGATTGCTTTCCTAAATGGGTATTTTTAGGCCCGTTTTGTGCCCTTAATCTCAAAATTGTGATAATTTCTCCCTAGGAAATCTGCCTTGTGCTAATATTTAAAAATCCGTTTCTGTGGTCTCCAATGACCTTCTCTCTGTCCCAACGCGTGTGCTGTTTGTTTGAAAGATGAGGGAGTCTTGTTATTGTGGAAACCCTTCGAAGTAATTGCATGTCTCCGGGTGCTGTTCCTTATATTTTTCCGTCATTTTAATAGGGTCGCCTTTATTTACTTAAAAAGAGGGTCGTTTCTGGAAAAGACTTATACGTTATGTAATGAGTTTTGATGAGTAAATTCATGTCCCCATAACTTTCAGGTGCAACATCGTCATCTTGACGCCCCACCTCGCTGCTGCTTCCTCTGCCGCCTTTGCTTGCCTCGCCTCTATAAACCTTTCTTCGTTTTTGTCATAAGCAGAGCTTAAATTTAAGGGTCCACGGTCTGGGGAGTTCTCCATTCGATAAATATGGATCGAAATATTTATTTTTTCCGGGAAAGGATCGAGTTCGTTATATGGCCATCCTCTTGATCGTATATCATCGATTTCGAAACTTGTCTTGGCCACAGCGTTTGTTTAGTTTTTTTAGGTATGTAATACTCCATAGATCGTTGATAATATCTAAATATTATTGTTATTAATCCCAGAAGAGTAATGATAATACTTTTTACCGCTATAGTAGGGAGTAGAATATTTCTTTAAGAGTAAATTTTTAAGCCGAGAAATTTTTTTGCCTCCTGTAATACTCGATGGATCGTAACAAGTGACCAATTATTATTATTATTATTAACTCCAGAAGAACAATGATAGTAGTAAGTAAAATGTATCTTGAAGAATAAATTCTAATGTTTAGTTGCGCCTAGAAATTTTCTTTTCTTCACCGCAGAGTGTATAACCTAATAGAGAATAAAATATAATGATGGAATTCGGTTGTCCAGTTTTTTCCCCGGATAACGTTTTCGAATGTTGAAAAAAGTTTCGAATTTACATGGCGTATGCAGTAGTTGGTTTTGTCCCCTCCGGAATTTGTCTCACGAGCACTCATTTTATCTCGAGTAAGATCCTCTCTGCCTCCTCCTCCTCCATCCACTTCTCATTTTATGCTTCCGCCTCAGTTTTTCTCTCTCTCACTTTCTCTCCTTTTCTCTCGCTCTTTTCTGTACTCCTTCGTACAAAGTCCTGCTACTCTGGCTCCTCTGGGAATACGATTCAATCTGCTCCCCTTCAGCTATGTTCTTTTAGAGATTCTCCTTCCGGAAAAGGCTTCCTCTTTCTCTCATTCTCCCTCTCTTTCTTCCTCTCTTTCTCCGTCTCTTTCTCCCCCTCTTTCTCCCTCTCTTTCTCACTCTCTCTCTATTTCTATTTCTTAATATAATTTTGTATTGTTTTTATATACTTTGTGTATTGTTTATATGTATACATATGTATGTATGTGTGTGTGTGTATGTTTGTGTGTATGTATGTATGTATATATATATATGTATATATATGTATATGTATGTGTATATATATATTCTTTCTTCTATTGTTTGTATTTTTTTTGTTGTTTTTATTTTTTTTGCTATTGTTTTATATTATTTTATATTGTATTATATTATTTATGTATTTTATATCTTTTCCTGCTTTCTTATAATATGCATGCCCCAACAACATTCTTTATATTCATTCATTGTATATATTTCATGTATATTTCATCTCATTCTGCATACTTGTATATTTCTTGTTTACATTACGCTATTACCTTTACGTGTACTTTTTTATGACGGTATATAATTACGCTGTATATACGAACTCTCCCACTGTACATACTCCTTCCTATTTAATGTTGTAGTTTTGTATTACCAAATGTACACTATCTAGGGTTTTCGCAGGTTTTTCACACCCCCCTTCTTAGTGGGTGTTTTCCTGCGTGGGTTTTGCTAGGGAGGACATGTCTGTTTTTACCTAGATTTTCCCCACAAACACAAATCTGTATTCAATTTTATCTTTTTAATTTGTATGATTTAGGTACATAATGTTTATATAGTGTATTTTGTTATACCTTATTTTATTCTTTTTCTTGTATTTATTATATTGACGAAGGGTTAAATGTAAGAATGGACCTTCTGGTCTAAATTTCGCCCGAATAAAGACGATTATCTATCTATCTATCTATCTCTCCCTCTCTCCCTCCCTCCCTCCCTCCCTCCCTCTCCCTCTCTCTCTCCCTCCCTCCCTCCCTCTCTCCCTCCCTCCCTCTCTCTCTCTCTCTCTCCCTCCCTCCCTCCCTCCCTCTCTCCCTCCCTCTCTTTCTCCCTCTCTTTCTCCCTCTCTTTCTCAATCTCTTTCTCCCTCTCTTTCCCCCTCTCTTTCCCCCTCTATTTCCCCCTCTCTTTCTCCCTCTCTATCTCTCTCTTTCTCTCTCTCTCTTTCTCGCTTTCTCTCTCCTTCCCTCCCCCTCTCCCTCCCTCTCTCCCTCCCTCTCTCCCTCCATTCCTCGCCTCCTCCCTTTCTTCCTCTGCCCATCCTTCCCTTTCTCCGTTTTTATTACGATATCTCTTATTTCGCTCCATCCTTGAGCAAGGGATCATCCGTTGCCAAGAGTTTTCGATGGAGAAACACCTCTTCGCTATTGGGTCCCGTTTATTTTTTCTCTTTCGAAATTATCGTGAAAATTGGAAATAAGTTTTTAATTTTTGTTGGATTCGTACCGTGGAATAGGTTGCGTGCAATGTTTTTGCAGAAGAAGACTGCATATCGTGGTACTCCTGTGTTTTTTCTAAAAGTATCAAAAATTATTTCTCGCTCTGCCAGTTTCACGTATATGAAGAAAATATTTTTGTAAAAGATATTTAATCCTGTAAGGACGATGAGAATACTAAGCATAAAATTTTTTTGCAAAATTCTATTCTTTGGAGACATAATAATTATATTAAAATACATTATCCTCTTTCCAATATATCATATGGGACATATGCCCAGTGGGCAGCCCTCACTCAACCGAATACACATGCTAAGCTTCTGTTGTAACATTTTCTTTTGCTTTGATCCAATATTGGTCTGAAAATTTGCTATACCCAAAGCTGGCAATCACCTATATTAGAAAATAATTATTCATATTGCAATAACAAAATATTTATTTCGTTTTTACTTATATAAAAAACCACGAATTTCGATATGGTATTCAACAATAAAATTTCTTCGTGATTTAAAAAATAGTTAATATTAAAAATGTTACAAGAGTTGGTCCTATTTTCAATTTCCTATTTGGCACTCGTAGCACATTTTTCTTTCGCCATTTTATGTTTAAGCATCCAGGAAGGTACAGACGCCTGAAAACTCCGAACAGTTTCCTGGGGCCACGCTTTCTGTCTTTAAATATAATTCTCTAGTCTTCCTGCATTTATTTGGATGAACTGCAGTTAATTAATAGTAGTTGCGTTCTCCCTCTCTTGTACTTTCATACGCACCATAAAAGTACAATATGCCTTATCAACTGAAATGTCCAGCAATCCCAAGAAACACACGGAAATAATATTTGATTTTCGCCAGTTGTCTTTTTCAAAAATAACTTTATTTTAATCCATCAAATCAAGTCCCCCATTTCATTATGTTTATTTAATCTTTGTCTCCCCGCTTCATTTCTTTATCATGTTGCAAATTTTTTGGCATTCCATTTCTATCTGTCCTTTCTGTTCCCAGAGCCGTCTGAAGGGGGCTGGGTGGGCAGTCGCCCAGGGCCCCGCGTCTATGAGGAGCTATAGTAGAAATTGTATTCGAGAAATTGTCTCGAGAAGAGGAGATAGGTGCTCGTTTACTCTTATACTGTTTATATATACTCGTATACTTTTCTCATTAATTTCCAATTACTAAATATAGAAAAATAAATGCCATATATAATTTCCATTTCCTAGATATACTTACCTTTTCAAGTCGGAACCTTCACCAAAATTGCCAAAACAACACTTTCCGCCAAATCTCCAAATTCAAGTACACATGTTTATCTTCAGATGGCACGTCTATCGCCAAGTGAATTCTCATTGGATATCCGTGTACGTGAAGCGTAAAGAGATGAAAGTTGACCATCAAATGGATTTTGTTGGTGACACATCATTTTATATACTTAGTCTGAGAGAGTTTGTGTATTTTGTGAACTGAACCCTGGATAATTAGTGTGAAAATTCGTAAGCTCAATCACAAATTCTTTATTATTTATTACCGTTCTCTGTTTGATGATCAGATTTGAAATTTATTATCATTGTTTCTGTACAGACGAAGGGAACAGTGACCGATGAATTTTTTTTATCTCCGGCTACTTTCAAGGAATAACCGATTTTTACAGTACCCATGGGCAGTGATTGTTAAGTAGGGTTGCCAGATGTACTGAATTAGGAAGTACAATACTGATTTTCTATTGCCTTGCTTGACATGTACTTCTTTTCAATAATTTGCAAAGAAGTATCACAATGTACTTCTTTTTTCAATAATGTAAAGTTGTAATGTACTGATTATTGTTCTTTTAATCTGTGCAAACCTTAACAATTAATGGTTTTAAAAATATATTTCACCTATTGTATTTTAGGAGAAAAACTAACATAAACTTGAAAACAATAATTAAATTATAATTTAATGATAAATTTGATTTGTATAAATAGGGGGTCCCGCGGCAACCCTCTCGCCCGGGGCCGCGCGGGTCTTAGAGACGGCTCTGTCTGTTCCACAATAAAAATACTTTTCTTTTTAATTCTACTTGTAATTTCAAATTGTAAATTATCAACAACCATTTCCTTCTAATTTTCCTGTCAATGAAAAAACTACCCCATGCTCGGGATATTGCTTTCTACCTGTATATAAATCAAATTCATACAAGTACCTGGTTATTGCGTCACACCTTACATCACATGTTGAAACTCCACTGGTTTGTTTTTCGGCACTGACCTTTGAATTTGATTCGTCTACAGTTCGTTGTTTAAATGGTTCACGAGCAGCCTAAAAACCTTCATTGAAATGCGTTATTACTGATTTAATTTTGAATACTCGATCGTAATTTGAGTCGTCCTAGGGGGGAGTTTTTTATTATTAGCAAAATGCTGCACAGCATCAATTGATTCAAATCTTGTCGGTGGCATTACATTAGCTTCCACAATAATTGACCAATAATCTCTTATCGTGAGTAAAACATGACAACCTATGACGAGATTCATACCAAGGAATGCTTTACTTTAGTTTTAGTTTGTGGTGAATAAGATACCTTTCTGTTCTATGTACAGTATGGATTGCCTTCCTAAGAGTTTTACAAAACTATTGAAATTATTAGTTTTTCAAAAATCTCGAAGTGGTCATCATAGTTTTCCATACTGACATTAGAATGAATTCTTCACTCAAGGGAAAGCTCCTTTTCTTGACCAAGAAAACTTTGGACTCACGTTTTTAAGATTCAGCTACTGGAAAAGATTTCACAGGCGTCTTTCTAATCTGCTTCTCCTTCGGATGTGTGTCTATTATCTCCTATTCAGTTTTATCACTATCTTTGACCAAAATTCTTGACCCTTCTCATCTAGTGCTAGATCGTCCTCATTATCACTGACGTCTGAATACTAGTACTGCTGAATACTTTCTTCGGTTATATTAAAAACACGTAGTAGAGAATACTACTGTGGGCTAAAAGTAAAAATATTTAACATGTAATACATAATTAAATGTAAAGTACTCCTTTAGCCAAACAATTAGAGGGTTAACCCTCTAATTGTTTGGCTAAAGGAGTACTTTACCTTTAATAATCTGAGCCAAAGTTGAGCTACCAACAATTATGTAATACATAAAATAAATTGTTATTTAGCCTTTTATTTGTTCCTCTCCCTCGACCTTAGTGCGACGCTCTTTTTATTTAATTGCGGAATAGGAGTTGTATCCTTTCTTTATTTTATCTTCGCCGTGGTCTCCACTCATATTATAATGCAGTATATAAATCGATAATATTGTAATATGTACGTGCACACGAAAGTTATAACAAAACTAGGAATGAGATTTTATAGCTAAAAGCAAAACAAAATACTAACCAACTTTTGACTATTTTTGTTGAATTTAACACTTTGGTCCTAATTTAAATGCCCGGTATCCCAAGTTTTGACATATTTTTTTCGTATGGCATGCTCCAAGGCCGCCAGTTCATATAACTAAAATATTTTACGTATCCTATTCAAATTTTCAAGAAAACATCACTAGAAGTATCAATCGTCTCTGTTCACTTCTTCCACTGGAACGTCTTCGCTCGGATCAGATGTGGACCAGGATTATCATCGAAAAAAATTCTAAATGTTCACAGATTCAGCAGATTAGTATGTGAGGGGGAAAAGTGTGTAGACTGAGTGTAAACAGTCCCAACACAATGGGTCGAGTGAATAAAAACTAAGCAAATGCTTAAAGCATTAAGCAAAAGCATAAGCATTTGCTAAAAGCATAAGCAAATGCTTTCAGCATTTGCTTCATATTGAGTGAATAAAAGTTTGCTTTTGCTAATAAGCATTTGCTACTCAGTTTTAAGCAAATGCTTAAATTTTACGGAAGAAAGCTCTTTGCAACTCTTCCTTCACTTGCTTTGTTTAAATTTAAAGTTTTACATAGTTGAATTTCAAACTAAAAACATAAATATATTGGGTAATATTTTTTAATAAGATAATTAATAATTTTTTAAAACTATTTCTTTTATAACTGAATTCGATAATATCACAAATCATGGGTGTATTTTTATTCAATTAGTTATAGTAATTTTATCCAGTCATTTGCCTTTATAGTTATTTTGGACGCCACAAATATTTCTATCTTACATCACTTAAGTACCTTAAAAATATTTCTATCTTCTGTTTGGAAGACAGTACCCCGCCACGTCTCTCTTGATATTCTCCGAGTAACAGATTTGAAATATAGGTACTTAACATTTTCTTCAGAGAAACGATATAAATTTTTATAACGTTGAAACTTTTCTCGTATTTTTTAACCTTTCGTGTCACCATAAATTACCATATTTATATTTAGGATCAATTATCATGAAAATAGAGTACTTGGAAATATTTTAGCAAGCCCTTTACCTCACTTAAAAAAGTTTAAGCATATGCTGAAAGCATTAAGCAAAAGCTCGGTTTTATTCACACAATTTTAAGCAAATGCTTAAGAAAATTCCTAAAAATAAGCAAATGCTTATTCTTTCTAGCAAAAGCAAATGCTATTTTTTATTCACCCCAAATTAAGCATTTGCCTAAAAAGTGAGGGAAATCTTAAGCATAAGCATTTGCTTATTTTTTATTCACTCGACCCCATGACTCATATTTCCAAAGTAATGATTAATAGCAGGATATGGTATTATCGGTCAGAATTTGCTGCTGAGACAGTTTTAGTAATGAGTCACTGCTAAGTCCCCCGCCCACAGGGTCGTATTTGTCCCAGATTGTTTGAAATAGAATAACATTATCAAAATACGTGTCGTTAATAATATAAAATATTGTGTTACTCCATAGTGTCTGTCTGACAAAAACTAATCTTAGTTGGGCAGTGTAAAATTAATAATTATGTAAGATCCTCCTAAAGTCAAAAAACGCACATTCCGGTTATTTTTATCTTGATAAAAATACTAAATTGCGAGATCTTATATTTATTTTAAAGTTTACAGTTTTGTGTCATGTAAAGAAAATTTATTGATATATGTATCTTATTAAATAAAATAACGGTGACATTTTCAGTTCATCGGGAAAATGTCCCTTGGTTCTTAAAGGGTTAACGCATTTTGGGCGCTCTAAGCCTAAAAGCAATCGCAATTATATAAAGTTAAGCTCAGTTAATGTGTAATAATTTTATTATTGCTATTCTTTTCGTTGCCATCAGGCAGGGCAAGCGTCTTTAAAACGATGTGGGTGAAATTTGTAAGTAAATGAGACTCGGTGTTTGCTTTATGAGATTTATACTTATTTTCATTTCGTGAATTTTTACTTTTAGCGGTTTAAAAAAAATCCGTTTATGCGTCCAGTTTGGCCGTTTGCCCTTCTGACGTGCTAACTACTCCTAAACGAAATCAGATAGAGACTTTGTTCGCTAGTCGATTCAGTATTCTATCTCGCTATGCACGTTTTCTCGGTTTGTCTGTCTGTCCATCTGCCTGACGCGCTATTTCCTCCTAAGCAAAAGCATATAAATACTTCCGTTTTTTCGCCAATCGATTCAGTATACTGTCTACTTGTGCACGTTTTCTTGTGGCCAGCGGAGTGGGGATAAAAATTTAATTTCCATTTCCTTTTTTTGTTAAACTTTTAGTTTTAAAAGTTCTTCTTAATCATATTAAATCATTTTTATACCATTACTAGCAGATGTACCCGGCTTCGCTCGGGATGTTAAAGCGGTACAGTATTTATTTTGTTGAAATATTGTACAATTCACCTATTTCAACATGGCCACCATAAACTCCACAACAGCTCATGTATTGTACATATTCATTACTTGTTTTCCCATCCACAAAGCTACCAAACCTGTCCCAGTTATTAGCAACATAGTGCACTGCTTCTTTTTTATTTTATCATCGTGTATATTATTTCTTAACAAATATGCAAAAGAATTAAGCAAACAATTTCCAAACCCTGGCATGCGAACTATAGTGAATAATCTTTTATCACACATATTTACAAACTTAGAAATATTCTAACCTCTAAGTTTGCTATTAAGTAATGGTACTATTATTTAGGTTTAATAAAAATGTAACCTGGATTTATTCCTCAGCTTTGGCACAAATGTAACTCTCAAAAGGACTGGGGGTTACCATTTTTTTTAAAATCCAAAATGTTCTGCCTGCAATACACACGGGTGAACCATACAATCAAACTTCTCTGCAATTAATTAAGTTGCAATCTATTATGTTTGACGTTGCTACAACAATAATTTCGATGCTTCATAAAAAGCGCGAAGCGAATGACGTAATTCTTTCGTCTATTTGAAGGTTTAATAGACGCTAATTTAATCAGAGACAACAATACGGGACGAAAAAGCGATAAAATTTCGGAAAGAAATGCGTATTTCTGACAAGTTCCTCCGTATAACATCAAAACATCGCAAGAATGAGATATTTTATAGTTTAAGCCGTCGAATAAAGCAAAAATGGAGAAAATTGGTCCATATTTACGTATTTTGATGAACGAAAGAAAAAATCTTGCACCTTGACAAATCGAAAATCCCGTGTAAACTTATGGGAAAATATAATTTTCTTCCGGAGTCGAATCAGGGACTTTTTCCGGACGTTTGAGTTTAATGGGGGTTTAACGATTGTGAAAATTTCAGCTGGTTAGGCTTAGTAGATCCGAAGATATTTATTATCCGAGAAATATTTGAAGGAAAGGCAGACTCCCAGCCAGCCAGACAGGTTTAGTTTTATATAAATAGAAGAGAAGAGATTTCGGACTAATCACACTGGTATACATACATTTTAGTATTCTCTATTATCAATTTAAAAAAATGCCATTTTTATCTGCCTTAGCAGGTCTTTCCTTACTTTCTTTCCTTCTCAGCTCGGATTAAGTGTAGGTATCTCACCTATCTTTCCTCATTCATCTCACTTATTCAGGGTTGTAGTAATGGAATGTATGCATGAAAACTTATGTTAAATTTGTTTCTTTATCAATCTATACTAGTAATTTTTTTGTTTTCAGTAAACAATAATAGGCATTTCAGAGGGACATCAAACGACAGAAGTGCAGCAGATCAGCATGAAAGTACATTGTTCGTTATTAGAATATGAATATGAAAAATTTCTATTCCTTCAGAGTTAATCGATTTGTATTTTGTTAATTATTTAAGTATAATTTAGCTTTAATGTGTACGTGGACCTTTAATTTTCGATTCATGACTGTTTCAGTGACAATCGAAAAGATATCTCGTTTCCTCTAAGCTTGCCCGTTTCGTAACTTCTTCCTGTCGAGAAATCCTTTGTTTTTGCGCATGCACATATAGCCAATAAATTTTGAAATCTCTGTCGTCCATTGCCACTTCAGAAAGGACACGAGCGACATAAACAACTTTACGCTCACAAAGACCTCACGCGGGACTAGTCCACAGTCACGAGTGTAGCCAAAACTCTCCTTATCTCAGTCCGAGGCAGGAAAATGTATCCCAGCTTCGAAGATACGTTTCGGTTCGCGGGAATCTTGTCCAAACCTCCCTCCCCCACCTGCCTCCCCCGCTCCGTCGGAGCGGAAAAATTACGGTCAGTGAAGAAAAGAGGGTCTCAGTCGATGCCTCGAGAATTAGGATATTTTTAGTTGGTTTTTCTCCCGCGGTTTGAACCTCAAAACCCCTTTTATTTTTCGTTTTGTTCCCACCTCCCCGTCCTTGGCTCACTCGCTTGGAAGCCCTGGGATACCGGATGGGTCAAGATAGGAGGGGAAAGATGGTGCCTCGTGTTATGCGATGCGTCTTAGTGCACTGCTGTCATCGTGGACTGGGCGGAAGGGCTTGATGCCTCCTCCTCAGGCGATGCCGTGCGCTTCGCCTGGCGCGTTTGTTTTATATTTTAACGTCTCCCATACGCCTCTCTCTATCTCTTTCTTGTCTCTCGCCCTTTTATTCTCTTTTTCTCATTCTCATTCCCTCATTCTTCTCTCTACCTTCTGTTTCTCCCCTCTATCCCGACTCTTCCACATGACACTCTCCCACCTCTTTCTCTTCTTCCTTTCCTTCTTCTCTCCCTCTTTCATCTCCTCTCTTCCCTCCCACTCACCCCTCTCTCTTTCTCCTCCCTCTCACCCCTCTCTGTTTCTCCTCCCTCTCACCCCTCTCTGTTTCTCCTCCCTCTCACCCCTCTCTGTTTCTACTCCCTCCCACCCCTCTCTCTTTCTCCTCCCTCTCACCCCTCTCTGTTTCTCCTCCCTCTCACCCCTCTCTGTTTCTCCTCCCTCTCATCCCTCTCTGTTTCTCCTCCCTCTCATCCCTCTCTGTTTCTCCTCCCTCTCACCCCTCTCTGTTTCTCCTCCCTCTCACCCCTCTCTGTTTCTACTCCCTCCCACCCCTCTCTCTTTCTCCTCCCTCTCACCCCTCTCTGTTTCTCCTCCCTCTCACCCCTCTCTGTTTCTCCTCCCTCTCACCCCTCTATCTCTCAAACAATGACTATCGACCGATTAGCTTTCTTCCCACTTTATCAAAAGCCCTGGAGCGACTTGCGCATGAACAGGTAGCAGATTTTCTCAACGTTAATCATCTACTTGACTCTCATCAATCTGGCTTTCGGAAGTCACATAGCACCACCACCGCGCTAATTAAAATCACCGATGATATACGCAGACACATGGATGGCAGAAAACTTAAAGTACTAAAATTGCTTGATTTTAGTAAAGCGTTTGACTCAGTAGATAAAAACATACTCCTAGCAAAACTCTGCTGCATGCGATTCTCTTCACCTTCAATAGATTGGTTCTCTTCGTACCTTTGCAACCGTTCCCAACAAGTCTTCTCCAACGATTTCTCGTCCTCTTGGCTTAATGTTAACCAAGGCGTTCCGCAGAGCTCAATTTTAGGTCCTCTATTGTTCTCTTTATTCATTAATGATCGTTCTCAATACTTAACTTACTCCAAGCATCATTTGTGCGCCGATGATCTCCAAATCTACTTAGACACCAAACCCAATAACTTAGCTCTTTCCATAGCCAACATAAATCATGACTTGGCTCAACTTCAAGAATGGAGCTACGGTAATCTTCTCAACATAAACCCCTTGAAATCTCAAGCCATTTTAATCGGTTATCCGAAACTACTGGCTTCTATAAACCTTGCGGAATTAGTTCCTTTGCCATTGAACGGCTCAGTTATACCCTATTGCAAAATCGTAAAAAATCTCGGGATTCTAATTAATGAAACGCTTACCTGGAATAATCATAATAAAAATCTGCAAGACGGTAAACTCCTCCTTACACACTCTAAGGCCTCTCATTAACATTCTTCCCTCGTCACTAAAAATACAGCTAGTGGCCTCCCTAATTCTTCCTCACTTCGATTATTGTGATGTTGTATACCAGGACTTATCAAAGGAACTCGCCATTAAGCTACAACGTTCTCATAACGCCTGCATCAGATTCGTCTTTAATCTTAAAAAATCTGACCATGTTTCAGAATACTTCCGTCGCCTCTCCTGGCTAAAACTTGATTCCCGAAGAAACCTTCACCTTCTCTCTCTATTGTATCATATTCTAAATAACAACATCCCTTGTTATCTTTCATCTAATTTTGTCACCATTAATACAGTTCACCATTGCAATACCAGAGGATGCGATAAATTACTAACTCCACTTCATAGAACAGAAATTTACAACAAATCCTTTATCGTCACTGCTTGTAAACTCTAGAATGGCCTTCCAACGTTAATAAAAAAACTCTATCTCTAAGCACTTTTAAACGCTTGTATTACAAGCATCTCCTCTCACTCTCCATGCATTGAACCACGCTCTATCTTCTCTTTCAGGTTGTCAAAGAATACGATTATTGTGCATAATTTCTTAATTTATTTACTTTATTCTCCTGTATTATAATTACTCTGTAATCAACCAGGCATATCTTACCCTACAATCCCTATTCCCCTCTCACCCCTCCCTCCCTTATATGGATATAAATGTATGTTCATATGTTTGTATTTATGAATGATTTTTTCTCTTTTTCTCGTATTATTGTATTTTTTTCCTTCCCCTGAACTATTTTTGAAATTTTCGCGGTTTTTTACACCTCTCTTCTCTTAGTAGGTGTTTTCCGCAGTGGGAATTTTTTCTGTGTTAAAACATAACTGATACACAGTTTTTTATTACCCACAAAACTAACATTCTTTGGTAATGCTCTGTTATCCACTAACAAATATATTAACTTGTAATTAATATGTATTTTGTTGATATCTGTATGTAATTAATTTATCTTATTTTGTAAATATTGTAATTACTTGTATGACGAAAGGGTTAAATGTAAGAAGGGAATACATAGTCTCAATTTCTCCCTATTAAAGTCGTCTGTCTGTCTCTCTTTCTCCTCCCTCTCACCCATCTTTATCTCTCTTCCCTCCATCTCTCCTCTTTCATCTCCCTCCCTTGCTATTTCTCCTGTTCCCCCTTTTCTCCTCCTTCTAGCTCTTTGACCCTTTCCCCTCTCTCTTTCCTCTTACAATTAGTCTTGCTGGCACAGGGGCGTCTTCTCATTTTGTCGTGACTATTAGCGGATAAGGTGCGAACTGCGGAACGGTCGACTGTTTCGCGTCAGTCAGATTTGTTTGTTTGGGTTTGTCTTCTCCCAGTTGATGCCTCAGCCGCGAGATGTTTGCTCGAGAGTGTCGACGTAGGAAATTTTGCCGAGATAACTGCTGTAGAATTTGAAATTTTCCGAGGGAGAAATCCTCGGAAGGGCCTCGGGAAAGTCATCTTACCTCTTCTTATGAAATTTTTAGTAATATCGTATTAAATAGCTTCTTATCCATTAATTAAGGCTCCCTTGTGATTTTTATTCAGTTAATCACTCAAAAATTCGCATTGGTTTTAATTATTTAGTTTTAACTCGTATTTTCTCTCATAACATATAGTTGTTGGCTCTTGAAATAAAATGGCACAAACGTGCTACCCCAATATAGATGGAAGAATGATTAAAATCTAAATTAAAGCTTTTCGATAAAATTTTAGGTAACTAATGGCTGAGTGATGTTTCAGATTTTTTTATTTGAAATTACCTATGAAATAGACTCTTCAAAGATACTCTCGAAATTTAACGATAAAGGAGCAAATGCGGAAATTATTTTTGAATCGTTTTTTGGACATAATGTTGGAGCAAACCGAGGAAGTGTGGTCACTCATAAAGAACGTAGATTTAATGGTTTCCATGTCCTGTCTCAGGCAATTTCGGTTTTCAAGAAATATATCTTATCATGGAAGTGTAAATTTTTCAATATTTAATGAGATTAAAATTTTGAAAATGTGTCATCTGTCTGATGTTCAAAAGTCACTCTTGAGTCGTACAGTTTGTTCTCCTCTTGTTTATCAAGTTGTTGTTATAGAACATTTTTGTCCGTGTGAGTGCTTTAATCGCATTTTTTCTCTTCTGGGGCATTTGCAGAACATAAACGTCGTCAGGCCTGTCGTAGCTTTGATTCACATTCCACGTAGATTTACACTCAATATGTGGAAATTATCAATGTCGCACTGAAGACGGTCACTGTACGCCGAATAAAATTATGAAGCAGTAAACGTGGCCTAAAATTTCTGATTTCCTAATTAAATACTGATATTCATCGGGTAGTATCGATACTCATTCGTAATCAACGAAAAAGCGGAGATTTTACCGATGAAGGTTAAGGGAGAAAAAGGATTAATCGAACTTTCGATTTATAAACGGTTTAATCGATCATCACCCAAGTTTTTTCTTCGGTGAGCTCCGAAACTCTTCAACTTCAGGAATAGCTCATTCTATAGCACGTTCCACACTTATTGTTAATTGACAGTGTGTGTCTTATGGGCTATCTCTTTCTTTTCCATTGGTTTTCCCTATAGTTCTGTCCTCTAATCCCGCTCAGTTGCCACATTTGTTGTGATCATGATGATATCGCCGTTAAAGTCAAATTATGACACTCGATCGTAGTAAATTTTACGTTGAACCTGATTATGTATATCTTAATTTTCTAAAAATTCTAGAAAGTTATTAAAAACATGAAAAACTGAAAATGTGAACACGGTAAGTTTTTTATGTATCTTTAAACATACATCGTCATATCTCGGCTCCTTCTGATCCAATAAGGTCACTTTCTTTTGTCATGCCTCTTGAAGGATTGTTTATCACGATTATGTAAATGATAAATATATAAAACTGTAACTCCCGGCTTCGCTCGGGAAAGGTTTAATTTAAGAAGCAAACAATTTTTATTGATATATCACTTTTTATGTCATATTACAATAAAAATAATACAATAAATTTTGAAATTTACTTATTTTTGCTGTTGGGTACCCTACGTTTTGAATTGCTGGTTCGGGAGTTTGGGGACGGAGCCCCCATAAAATAAGATCCAAACTTTACCAAACGTTCCCCATTCCTTAATTACGCAAGCGAAGTTTACATTAACATTTACTATGTTATGTATTGTATTGTAAAGTTTTATCATTAATATAATTACGCATTAACGTCTTACTTAATATTCACATGGATAGATGCACGGATGCCTTTAAAGCAGCAATAAAATTATTTGGATTATGTCAATACTATAGGCCAAAATGTAAACAATAAACAACATCTTGGTTACCGAACAAATGTAAGTAGATGTATTGATTTATGTTGCGATAAATTTTTCATTGTTAACGGTAAATGCTAAAAATGTTCTAATATTCCTTAAAAATCATTTGACTCACTTTAAAATTATTCAAAGACTATATTTAAGCATGAATCCATTTGTACCCTTTATCTTGGTGTTGGCTATTTTTCCTGTACGGCGCGCCACGGCGTGAATTTTCCTTTCTTTATGTGGTAATCTCCCTTTAAAGAGGAAAACAATTAAGAAATTTAGCTTTGTTGCCGCCTGGAAAACGTTAATAAATTTTGCGCTTTAAGGAAAATTTCGAGCGATTTAACATGTAATACGACAAACCATGAACGGAAGTAAAATATTCAGTCTTTCGTGTGTAAAATAAGTAATTTCCCGTGATCGTAAGTTAATGTTTAGGTATATTTATATCCACATCAGTGAAGAGCTGTATGACATTTTGGGGCTTCTCCATGCCATTTCCTATGCTTTCTTATGAAAATAGTATTTTATTGACCCCATGGGGTATAAGAGACCCCACGGTCTGCAAACCTAGACCAAATTCCTCCTTTGGTCCATAGGATGACCCATGAAACTTTTGAATTCGATAGCTTCATCGGTGTAAAAACGTATAAAGAACATACATACACACACTATAATATTTATAAGATTTGTCAAACGTCTTTAAAAAATTTAATAACATTGTTATTTCTCCAAAATCATTTCTTGGGACATTAAAAAGTCGGTCTGCGGAAAACGTTTTTCCTAATTGGTTTAGAGGATACATTGAGCGAACTAAAGATGCAAAAATGTTGAAATTTATTTTTGGAAAAGACCCCAATCCAATAACATTTGTAGTTCTTACGATGCGGACATTTAAACAAAAGCGCCGTACCGCGCCGAGAAACGGACCGGCGGCTGAGACGCTGCGCCAGATCGAGATATGTATATCACGTTGTAACTCCCAAACTTTTTTAAAGGCTGTCTAAAAACAATCAACATACTATTTCGTGATACCCACCACCAAAAGTAAATAAAAATTGAAGCGCGAAGCATTCATCATGAATAAATTTCCATGCTTTATAATTTATCTAATAAAAGCTGAATCTTAGTCATTTCAATAATTTCATTAGAAAAGAAGGTCAAATTTATATAAAAGGTTTCTGTCCGTTCATACATTTTCGGTCACGCAATGGCATTTGTCATAATAAATAAGTATTACGCAAATTAACGTATACATGTAAAATTGTAGTATGAAGCTCATTTACAACGCATTAGGTATATTTTGGTTAATGAATTAATTCATAATCAATGAATAAAAAAAAATCGGATTCCACGAAAATTAGTAATCGAATCTGGAACAAAATCAAAAGATCTTTCTAAAAAGGTTACGTAAGACTTTGTTCAGAGTTCATAAAATCATATTTTGTTTTAGCTTTTTATTGTGGGAATATTCCCTTGCTTAACGAAAATTCGCGAAATGTCACGTTTTAAAGAATGCAAGTATTACTATAACCAAGGGATAATTATGTAAACTTCGTATATACGGGCAGCTAAAAAGACAACGCTTCACAATGCTGGTTTTTGGGTTCCTCCTCCTTATTCTCAAAAGCAGTTTTGAAGCCTCAAAAATACCTCGAAGAAAACCTCTCAAGCTATGAAGAAAGAGGTAAACACAAACCCAAATTCTTTTGGAAATCCTCAACAGGGAGGGTTTATGTCCCTTTAGTGATAGACGAGAGGTTTGCACCCAGATATTTCTAAGGAGTTGGTCAATAGGTGCCAGCTTTTTGGTTCCTCTGTAAAATGTGCGTTTTATGGAGGAAGGAAGGGACTAACCCGACGGGACACGTGTCGAAGATTTTTCTCGATGGAGAAGGACCCAATGTTTGACACAATGAAACGGTTTCGCGCCAGAGTTCATAGCAAGTGGTTGTTTGATGTTTAATTATACGATTCAGTGCGCCTAGCAGATTGTTGGTGAAATACGTATATATTGTGCTAATATAGTAACTGTGGTGAAAAAGTGAAGTGTTTCAATTGCATCGGCATAGGGTGATTTTTTTCAAAGTTAGCTATTACACTCAATTAACTGCTTTTGTTTTCTAGTCAGCGTATCTTATAAATTATTTTTTTTGTTGTAGATAGAAGTTCAAAAATATTTTAATGCAGTTGTTGTGAAATCTCCTGAATCAGCTGGATCAAGCAGGAAGTTTAAAGGGATAGCGTTTTTTTAAAACATTATGTTAAAGCTCATTGTACGTAAAATGTGATCCATGCAGTTTATGGCGAGTTTCAATTTATTTTCCTTAGTAAGGATTTATGGCGACCAGGGGCAGTAACCTCCTAAATCATGTGTTTGTAATTCCCAGCTGTAGAACGTTTCGACACCTTAGCGATCGCCTTCCATAGGAAAAAATAACTACCCGCAAGAAAAAAAGAAGTATTTCATATCCCGGAATTTAGAGTTTCGACGTCGTTACTGGCAGGAAGCTTTTTTAAATTAAGAGAGAGAGAGAGGAAGGAATACTACCGCGTGAGGGTCGCATCCTATTTAGTATCAATTCCGACACGTCGTTAAGGATCCTTGTCATCCTTCCCCTCCCTCCCTCCCCCTTATAAAACTACGAGATCCAACCCTTATATTCAATCTACTGGCGGTAGAGGGAAAAAAACAACTCATCGCCTGGTTACGATCGTCTCGCTTCTCCACGAATAGTCGGTCTTTTCTCCTCCCGTATTATCCCCCTCCCTCCCTTCCTCCTTCCCTTATTCTCATACGTCTCAACTCCTCGGCAATTCGGGAGAGGGTGGATATCGTCGCAGCTGTCGTCGTAATCCTTCCTTTTTTATTATCGGTCCCATAACCCCCGTCCGATGCGTCACATGTTTGTTGTATCCTGGTCGGAGAGGACGCGCGCTCTCCATCTCCCTCCCCCTCGACTTCCCAAACAGTATTTTTCTCCTCCCATTTCGCTCCGGCGAACATCGCCTAGAGGATGGAAAAAATGGCGGGCGTAGATGGAGAGAGACGGTGAACCCGGAACCGATTTCCTGGTGCAAAAACGCGGCGGGAGAAGCACAAAGGGAAGGGGGATGGGGTGGAAGGGGTTATATGGAGGAAGGATAAGTTGTTGCCGCCCATTTTTTCCGATCGATCGCAACGCTCCCTATGCTTCCAAGCCTTTGTTTAGTCGCCCGCGAACCCGTGCGTCGTTTATTTTTTTTTTCCTTTCGCCCCCCTTCTATAATTTTTGACAATTTTTTAGCGCGTCCGCGGAGTGCGTCGCCCTTTACTTTTTGTTTGTTTTCTCCGCGCGTTTCGGGCGTGTTCAACGCGGTTCGCGTTGTTTATTGCGATTTTCTTGGAGCAACGGAACTTGTTTTTCAAGGTGCTTGTTTGCTTTCGCGTTTGTTTGTTCGTCGTTTTTGCCGCCTTTGCGTTCTATGGGCGCAATTTATTTCGGTTTCGTTGTTTATGTTATCGCGATGTATATTTATGGTTCTGTTACATTTTGATGTTAGAATTAGTGTTAGACGGAAGGGTGTGGAGTTAACCCTGGCCAAAGTACCCATGCGCAATTTCATGCTCCTCTCTAATGTTTTTTTGGAACCTATTGATTTCCGAGAAATCGCGTTTGGACTTGTCCCCGTTAAATATATCGATCGTGTTATTCTCGCGAATTGCTTGGTTGAATTTCTCCGTCTTCCGATGTATCGCTATGACATGGATGCAATGTATCGCAAGACATGGATTGATAATTTTTTTTAGTTTATTCTCATTTCAATTTTTACGTTTTCTTATTTGAACAAGTGGTTTAGGATTGCTTCAAATGTTGCGGAACGTCTAGTGCTGCATTTGTCACAGTTTGAATGTATATTAACTGTCTCAAAAACACGACAAATATAACTTGTACAACATCAACATTTATATAAATTGTTGTAAAAGTTATATTTGTCGTGTTTTTTAAGATGTGATATCATCAAGTGAAGGCCCATGCAGACAAATTTTTATTAACGGTCTTATCGGGTGTTCATTGTGAGCTTGTTAAATTAAGCGCTGCGTACTTCGCTATGCGGTCTGTTATAGTGCATTTTAATATAAATTTTCTAGTTTTGAATATTATTTTTATCCTGTTAAAGATTTTATTTGTTTTCGTTGCATTTTACAATAATCATCCGTAATTCATTTTAAATTGATAAATTGGCACTTAGGTGAAAATTCAGTCTTAACTTGTTTTACAATTGCTATTATATTCATTGAATTTTTTCAATTGACAGACATTATATTAACCGAATTTTCTCTTGTTTTTCCGTAATCCCGTTTTTGGTATAATTTTTTTCATAGAATTCGTTTGCATGATAAATTTACTCCATAAGCGATGATGGAGAGTAAAAGGTTTAACTGTGTACACGTGCACGTAATATTATCACGCCTGCCCTATTTCCTCATCAGAGCAAATAAGCACTATGTCACTGTGAAAATAATTACCGCGTGAACTGTCAAAGGCGCTTGTTCATTTTTTCTCTTCAGGTTGACCTGAATATTAAGACCCGGAACATCGATATACTCCTGTTCGTTTGCCAGTAATTGCAAGTACATGATTGGTTTTTTGCAGTTATATACGGCTCAACCGTTTAAACAGAAATAAATTGAAAGTTCATTCGATTTATATATACATAAATGTAATTTGAGTATTGAGTCGGTTGAGTCGGTCCGAAAGAGGAGAATTTTCATATAAATTTCTCGGTCCTAGAATTTTATTTTGCTTCATTCAAATTTCCTCGTATTGCCTTGATTGTTTGGAGGAAAAATTGTTCGGATAGAAAATTGGCTATTGTACGCTCTTATAATTAGTGTTCACCCATGCAAATTTAATTTGTTAGTTTGAATTGTAATGTCATATTGCTGTGCGTAAAAGTTCCCTGAATTTGGTTATAAATTTATTATTTCGTTGCAGATGTCGAGATAGGCCTACCAATTTGATTTTCATAAATACTAATACGTATTATTAGGTGCTTAATTCATATTTATCGTTGATAAGACGTAATGCTAAAGGTATTAATTCCGTTTCCAATTTTAAGCCCTCTCATACTCGTTTCACATATTCTATATTTTTGTCTTAATAATTGCGAGTGTGGGTTTCAGTTTGATTTTCCGGTCGTTGTTTATTCCTAGGAATACTCCGTCCGACCATATATTTTGGCACGTAGGTTCAAGGGCGTATGTAGTCCTGCTCTTTGTTCTTGTCATCGCTAACTCCCCAACCCTCCAGAAAGACAACTTCATACCCTTGAAATCCGTCATGCACCTCCTACTGTTTATACCGGCTCACGGTCCAACCCCTCCTCTCCTATCTCCCAGCACCTCCCCCTTCCATCCCTCCCTCCGTCTCTCTGCCGACCTCACACCCGTCTCGGATAACAACTCCGAACCTTTATTCCCGCCGTCATCCAAGACCGCCGGCGGTCCGGACGGTTTATCTTTCCACCGCCCTCGCTCTTCCTTTCCCTGCTTCCTCCCTCGACCCCCACCCGTGGCGTCTGCGGTCGTAGCGGGGGTTAAGACTCTGGGCACCTAGCGTCATCCTCATCCGCAGCCTCTCCCCAGGGACGAGTCAACGACCCCCTCCACCGTTGCAACGCCGTGGTCCAGAGGCATTTCTCTTTCCCGAAGAAGTCATATGTCCTCGTCAAAGGATTTTCGAGCAGCCGCCGCGAGAGAGAAATGGCTTCATTTATCCCGCCATTTCGCCCGGAAGGGCATTCGTCATGGTCTTTACCGTTTAGGGTTGGAATTGCAACCCGAAAGTTTTATTCTCTCTCGTGCAGTTTTTTTACCCCCTCCCGTTATGCGGCGCTTCACCTTTTTTCGTGTTTTTTTTGGTCGCTCATTAAAATGTTTCGATGGTTTGGTGCCTTACCCCGTAGCGCCGGCATTTTGGAGGAAGGTCCGGAAATGGGGGAATGTCGATCTGAATGGAAGAGTTTTATCCTGCTCTATCAATAGCAAGTGGAAGACCCGGGTTCGATTCCCGGTCATAGCAGACTTTTCTCGTTTCAAAATTATTCCCATCTATCAATTCTGTTTTGGTCGTCGTAGTTGTTCGCTATTTTCTAAGCCGAGAAGATATAATTTTGAAAAGTGTTCTTACGCTTTTTCAAGCGAATTTAAAAGATTAATCGCTTTAAATTGTATATATTATTCGTACTTCGTCAGTATTTGTTTGTTTAAATATTTCGATGTTCTTATTAGTTTTTGTTTCAGTCATTAGTTTATGTTTTGAATTTAATGTTTGAATTCAGTGCTCAAATAATGGTTTCTCGATTCTTTTTGGCTATTATTCGAATTAAAAAATTGTTATCGAGAGTCTGAGCGTTTATGCGTTTTGTGTTTACATTCTGATTATATTAAAGTCTTAAATATTGCTAACAACTTATTTCATTTTTCCTTCAAGATAATGCTTATGTTTTTCTCTTATACTCTATTAAAATATTTTGGCCACGTGGGAACTTTTACGATGGCCTGATTCATTATCAGTCAATAAAGTAAAGCAGTTCATATATATGTTATTTTAACAAGCTTTTCTGTTGGTTATTCAATAAAACATTTGATTTAAATAGTGTTTATTATTAAACTTTAAAATGAGGCTTATACAAGTCAAACGTTAACAGTAAAAAAATCTTAGCTTAATGATGTTTTTGTTATTTACAAGTAATCGCTGAATGTTATGCCATCTGCTGATACCGTTTATAGTTATTCAGTTAATAATGCACCGTTTGCATCGTTAAAATATTTTCCTTGTAAATTGAAATATTATGTTGATATGTATTTAAAAACGCTAATTCATTTATAAAATCGGCTCTACTTATAGAATTTTTTGTGCCTTACGTATGTTATTTGTTATGGCTCATTACTCGTTTCCCATTATTTCCGGTTTAACGCATAATACATTTTTATCCTACCCCTTCAATTGCCTTAATTCATGCTAAAGTCGACGTTTTTGTAGGGGTTTTTCCGATAGACGGCATCAAAATTAGCATATTTCGAGACTTCATAAAGAGTAGCTTGGCAGTGTTTTATTTTATTCGTTTTTGATACTCCTTTTAAAAAAATCACTTTCGATTAAAATTGAAATGTTGGTATATATCGAGAGAATATCTGCCGTTTTAATATGCAGTCTCCGAATTTAAATTTAATCAATTTTTTCGTCGTTGCCACTGATCCTATTACGCGTCATTTATTTGAAGCTAAAACTGTTTCTCGAATTTTTGCGCCCGCAGAAACCTTCCCTCTTCTCTCTGGTCAACCGAACAAGTTATTTTCAGCATAATCAATATCGTTGGTTCCTATGACGTCTTCGTGGAAGACACAATAATACCGCTGCCCTGCCACGAGATATATCGAGAGTTATTATAACTAGTCTCCCTCACCGAAGCACTGCTTTACGCTGTGATAACTTTTCACGTGCATTATTGATGGGGCCATTAATCCATTCGCGGCATTACGGCTTCTCTAGACCCAGTGGTTGCCCACACGCTAGTTAGTTTTGTCACTTGCTATTTTTTCTTTCGTGGAAGATTGAGTAGTTATCCCTTGTGTTCGATTATTCCAGTCATTCATTCAAACGGAGTTAAGAGGGATATGTAGGGTCTTAGTTTGCTCGCTGTTAATGAAATGTGGCAGGAGGTCACGCGGCTTAGCGTTTCTTCCGAAAGATGGAGTGCTCGAGTCACAATATTTACCGTGATATTCGTTTCACCTCGTTAAAATAAAATTATTTTAGAGACAGTGTGACTAAGACCTTGTCCAACGCGTATTTGATTATACACGGTTCAATAAATGTGAGATTTACTTATCTACCTGGTATAAAACCTATAAGCTGTGTTGAATTGAGCATATTAACCTATATGACCTGATAAACCTCGTAGCACATCATTTTTTCCATGATGCGTTAAATTTGCGCATCGCAGCTCTGCCCCAACGTGGTTATTTTCCATGAATATAACTGCTGCGTTGCGCGATGGTTTATTGCAGCGGTTCCCAAACTTGATGCATTTGCTACCCCCTCTTATGGCACCCGACTTTATCGCCAACCCCTTAACCGCATCCATCTACCTATAAATATAATTAGTAATATGAATTTCAAAATATTATAAATATTAATTTTATTTGCGCAAAAATTATGTTATTTATAAATATATCCATTTATAAAATAAAAGAAATAAAATATTTCGTCTTCGCAAACCCCCTCTCACTTGCGGGAATCGCTAGATTACTGTATTGAATACCCCGTGAAATGTAACGGAAAAATAATCTTCTATTATTCATTTAACGGCTAAAGATGGGCAGATTGGATACGTTCGCACAGTAATGGTTCGGACTACGCTATTCATCTGTAATCAACCGAAAAGATGTACAAGGTAGCCGCATATTTGTTAACGAAGGGTTTGTATTATTGACTATGTAGCTGTAATAGCCAAAAGAAATGCCTATTTTAAGTAACCCATAAACAGCACTTAACGGCCTTTTCCTATGAACATAACAATAACAGAGAGAATATAGACAATCTCCATGGCAGGATTCGAACTCGTGACCCCAGCATTGGGACCCATGCTCGCTAACCACCCCTCTACCATGGTCGACAAAAAATATTGCCATGTCGGGAATCGAACCCGGACCTTTTGAATGGAAGCCATATATCATAGACTACGTGGTAGTACAAGTAATCCGTGACCTAATAGCTTTCTTTAGTCCTACGTTCTATTTATAACTTCACGGATTTCCATCGTGTTTTGTTTGGTCCTTTTGTTTCCGTCTCTGCGATTCTGTCGCGTTTGTCGACGTTCCTCATTTGTTTCCTCGATTCCTCTTTCGCCTCGCCCTCCCTCTGCATTCTAGTATACTCTCTTACTATCTCGTGTCAGTTTCTATCCTGAACTCCCGTTTTACAATCCTCCTCGATTCTTTCCCATGTACTCCCTCACTGCGAAGGATCAGGCGTGAAAGTATGGGGGGATAGAGGTCCTTTACCATCCTCCACTCTCTTCCTCCCTCTCTATTTCTCAAGGGTCCGCCCTTCTCGAGTGGCGAGTTTCATCGCTTTCTCTGTATCCCTCTTTCTCACCCTCATTCACTTCCTTACCTTCATTTCCTCTCCTTCATTCCCTACCTCTTCCGTCACATCTTATTATCTCTCTTTCCTTTCCCTACCACTTCTATCCCGCCGTGTCTCCCTCTCTTCATCTTGAGCTTTCTGCAGCTCCAGGATACCCTTCTTGTATGTCTCGCATTGTTAGCACCAGGCAGGATGGTTCTCTCTCCCCCCCCCCCTCCCCCCTTCCTCCCCTCCTCGTTCCTCTCCCTTGCTTTCAGCTCCTTCGCTAATGAAGGTGGACCCTGCTTAAGTCCTTCTGCGCCTCTAAAGAAAACCTTACGCTCTCCTTCCCTTCTCCTTGTGTATTCTTACATCTTAATCTTTCTTTTCATCTCCACATCACAATATTCTTCCCCTTCTTGCTTTAGTTCTGTTCCCTTTCTTTTCTCCGCTATTTCTCTGTTTTTGTGACTTCTCTGTTTTTTTCGTTTCCTTTCTCCCTCAATATACGTACTTATGTATCTTTTTTCTCTCGTTTAATATTCTATCTATTCATTGACGTATTTTAGTCTTTCTTCTGGGCTTTTATTCCCATCTCGTTTGTCTATTTTTGGAGGCATCCTTTGAGAATATAATGCTCCTATTTTTAGCGTTTTTGTAAATCCGCTAATGTAATTGTTTTGTCCGTCCGTCCGTCACACTTCCGTATCCGGTGAACTACTTCTGCACCGTTCAATTTAGAATAACCCAATTTTGAAGGATTGTTTATGACCGTAAGTTCTTCCCGCAGTTGAAATTTGGAGACATTAGAGGCAGCCTAAGGGGTGCGGTGGAGGACAAAGAACAGCAAAACATTAAATTTGTGAACTATTTCTACATCATTCAAGTTAGACTAATCAGATTTTCAGGATAGTTTCGGCTGGCGACAGTCATGAACCGTAATGATTTCAAGGTCCGCCCTTGATATCTGATTCATCAGTACTTTCTTTGTTAAAATTTTTATTGATAATCTTCGCTAGGTTACATACATTATTCTCGCATTATTTATAATTTTATTCGTTCACGTCTTGTTTGCCAGATTAATGGCTTGTCGGAGGTACGATGCACCAAAATTTCCATTAAGATTGACTCATATGTTGATCTCCGATCGTCCATGGGAAATAGCAACCTCGATATTGCTGTCTCACAATCGAGTTCAAGTATTTTATCATCGCGGTTTTGTCTTCCGATGTAGGTGTGGCTTTCAATCATCCTTGGGTAATCCTTTAGACCTGTACTTCCCTCGAGGCTTCAAGCCAGATGTGTATGTTCTAGATATCTCGTTCAATCTAGATAGCATTCACAGTGGTCGGAGTTTTATTCGTAAACCTGCAGGTAAAATAAGTTTGAGGAGTTTTATGGTGTAACATACGGCCATAAAACTGCATCCAGTACATTGGATTGCCTCCTTTTTTGCGCTATCCTTATAGAACGTCTCATTTCCCCTCGTCTTTTTCTTTAATTCTCACCGTCTCTTCGTCCGTCTTAACCTTCATTGTCCTTGGTTTACGTCCTCCGCCTCGACTCCTCGCTTGCCCGCACTTCTTCGCCAATCATATCTGGAAAAGATTTTTAGTAACGGTGTTTTATTACAGCAGTTATTTTTACCAAATTCTATAAAATTGAATTTGCGATGTTTATGAAAGTTAGTCTTCGTATTTTATCTTCCGGATCGTTGTAAAATTTTAACCGTTTTGATTTATACTAAGCTTGTTGTGTAAAAAACCTGTTAACTGTGCGTATAATACTCCATTACTACGCGGCGTTTCGAATATTTTTTTCCCTGCCTACTTCCCTCCTATTCTTAATGCACTCCTTTTAATACCAGTTTTTACTCCGTTCTTTTTTCCTTTCTAGTGAACTCTTAGCGTCTCGCATACCGTAATTACTTACATTTCATTGCGCAGATCTCGTGGGCGAGGACGTCTTTCGCTCGAAATATCGGATTTATTTAAGCGTGAATCTGGGAAAGCTGGGATAAAAGTCTCAGTAAGAGGGCCGTGCTTTTATCCAGCACGGTTTTTGGGCGTAAGAAGTTGAGAGCGTCATTATTTTTCTCCGCCTCTTTCTTAGGAATGCACACACATTTGACAATGCATCTGGATTTGCCGTGAGGAGCGGAATAAGGATCGCGGTTTGTGGTTCTGAAGGATTAGTAATTACTTGTTCGTATTCAAGTACTCGGTACTATTGTCTATGCCAGAAAGACATTATGAAAATATGTGCCTGTGGTGTTAATTTTAATGTGCTGACTTTACCTTGTGGGATGTTTGGAAAGCTCAAAATTCACTTTCAGTTTCTTTCTGTCCCGTTTCTATAATGAAAAAAACTAACGCGAAAGAATTACTTTTTAATCATAGCAGTTTTTGATGTAAGAAGTGATAGACTCCGCTTCCATGAAATATATTTTTATAATGTGCGAAGAATAGGATATATTCTAGTGAGTTATAAATTGTGTTTGTTACCCATTTTTATATCTGTATATGCCCACTTTCCTTTATAATGAGTGTGTAACACCGAGAGGGGATCGCAAGAGAGGTGGCACGCATAAATATGACAAAGTTTGTGATAAAAATCTGCCGAAGGAGATACACAATAACATAATATAAACGAAAATATTTTAGTTAAAAAATGGACATAGACGACAAAAAATATGCTGTGCATGGGGATTGAACCCGCGATCTCAGGTTGAAAAAAGTGACCAGAACTTTGAACAGCTCGGTTACGCCTCTTCGTTGCGATGAGATGTTTGGTGGATTTAAAGAGCCGGCAAGTTTTTCGTAACCTGTAAATGTTAATAACTTTTGAAGGAGTGGCCATTAGGAGTATAAGAAAAAAACCAGTGTCCCATTAATTTTGATGTTCTTGCATCTCGAAGTGGTTTCGTCCGGATATCAGAATACCAGTTGTCTAACTCTCCTGTTAATTATTATTACCTTGTAACTGAGTCATGAGAATTGTCGACACAAAGAGTACATATGCATGTGGTTAAACCACGATAATACATTGCAGGAAAATCATTAAAATTTATGAAAGTTGATCAATTTCGCTTCAATTATAAGTAATCAACTTCTCATTTTTTCAAATCTCCTTTTCGAGACTCTTAAATAAAAACTTTTTCGTCGACTCCTATGCCTGCTGCTTGCTGTCCAGTCATTTCTGGCGTTGAAATAAAATTAGAGTCCAGGATTTCTTTTTTAAACCATCCTATAGTTCTCGCATTATTCCTACGAGATACTTCAATCGGCAGATTCTCGAAAAGAAGAATGAAAGTACGCAACCCCCAATCTCTAACACGCTGCCCGCGCGTAACACCACCTCACGTATCATCCACTGGCCGTGAAAAGGGTTTAACGTCTCATCCAACGCTTGTTTGGCGGTAACCAAGGGGACAAATCCCCCCACGTCCTTTTTATTTATCATTAGTTTGGGCGTGGTTCTGTTCTCCGGGCACGTATTACGGGTCCTCGCCGGGACTCTCAGCGGTCCAACCCCTCGCATCCTCTTCTTCAGACCCCCTACGAATAAAATTCGTGGGTGGCGGGGCGTAATTTCGTGCGGGTGGGAGAGGGAGGGTAGGATGAGGGGGGCGCCCTGGGAGGCGGTGCGGAGGGTGGCGAAGCGAAGGTTAAAGGAAAGAGGGTGTGAGATGTCCCCAAGAGGTGATGTTTTATTTACCCGCGGGGGAGTACGGAGGTCGCTTTTATTCCTCCGCTTTGCTGGAAAGGCGCAGTGAAAAGGGATCTGAAGGTGGGTACTCAACTTGCTAAGAGCGGAGAGACCCTTTCAGGAACTTTTAGTAATGGATGGATTTTTTTGATCGCGGAGGGAGAGCCGCAATTTATTTCTCGTACAAGTCCTCGGGCTGGAGGTCCCCGGTGTCGTTGGATTTCATTTTTTCCTTGCGTGACGTACATTTCCACCGGCAAAAACGTCATCGGATTTTTTTGTTAGATCATAGGGAATATGGGTTAAAATTGTTGTTTTGACATGTTGCGAAAAAATCTAGTTTCTTCACAGAGTATTTTTTTGCTCAATGCCTTTTTAAAATATTTTGTTTTCGAGGCTTCCACATGTCAGTGTATTGGGTAATAGTGGGCGCAACCAAATTAAAAAGCCATCTTTCGAGTTTTCATGATTCATATTGCGCGATTTTCATTTTCGTATGATACGCCTCTACTCCTAATGGCGAACGTATATTAGAGGAGAGAATTGGTCATAAGATCACTATGCAGACAGGAATGTTGGGAATCATTTGGAAATGGAAGAATAATTATTTCCTAACGACATAATGAAATTTTTGTAAGTGTAAATAATTTTGTATCGATCAATATTGTTAAAACTAGGTTCAATGGTCAGTTCTTCATTATCAAAATGTTTTCTGTATGATGAATTTTGCCTCGTAGCTGCTCCTAAGATGATAGTGATATAGATTTATCATCAAGCTAGAGCGCTTTCGCGATGCGTTACCCGATGTTGATCTAAATTATTGGAAATCTATATAAAAATTGAGGGTCCACATTCATACGAATGCTCGCCCCATTGTAATAAATTTGTTTGTATGTAGTTAAAAAACACCAACCGACACAACGATTCGACGCGTGGTTTGCGGACGACAGGTGATCGGTATCAAACTGGCATGCAGACCTTTCGCGGACAAGATTCTCTTATCAGTGGAGAATCCGAGCGGAATAGTCGTGTTTTTGACGAGTTCGATTAAGATGGTAGGAGGGAGATTGGTCGACCGCACACGTGATATCTGTTTGCCTCTTTCTCCTCGTAGACGGCATGATTGGGTGTCCTTGGGAGGAACCTGCTTGCTTCTCGGCAGGGCAAGTGCCAATGTCATAAGAGGGCGCGAGCGGGTCGTAAGGAATGGAGGCGGGTGGAAAATTCGAGGCGAGAGAAAAGAATTTTCTCTCGGAGAGATGGAGATGCCGAGAACTGCTGAGGCGTCAGAACTGAAATAGGCTTGTCACTTTTTCAGTAATCGCCCTTCCACCTCCTTCCTCCTACGTTCCGCGTCTCTCCAGAGATAGATCTTTAAAATTCTTGCCGTCATCCACTTCCCTAATTCCCGTTTCTTGTCCTCTTTTTTCCGTAAGTCCGTCTCAAGAGGCATCCACGGATATAGCGAGCATAGTATATGTCTAGCAAGAGGTAGTTTACTTGAAATTTCTCACGTGAGAACAGCGAGGCGCATTGAACTATACGCTTTTCGAAGCGGTTAAACAATTGCTAAGTAATATTACTGGCTCCAGCCGGCATCAGATTCAGTGCAGTGAGACTTACGAGTTGGCATAAAATTGTCGATTTTTGCCAAATATCATATTCAGGCTCCTAATTATCGTTTACGTTTATACTTGATAAGTGTCGCTGCTTTAAAGACGTTTGAAAATTTTTGCGAGTTTCTCTCTTGCCATTTCTGTCGACCCTATTTTCATACGAGATAAAGATTCTGTTTTTAGGCGTTCTTTACCAGCGAAGTGGTAGTACAGGAACGCCTTATGAGCACGTCTCGTCCGTCCACCTGTCCTAACTTTCATCTCGTGAACCTCTGAACGGATTTTAATTAAAGTGATCCTTATTAAAATGTATCACCAAATTGTGATTTTGAATTGCATCCGTCAATTAGAACTTCTACTTTATATAAGTACTTAAATAAACTTATACTCGTATCTCGTTAAATGACATCCGTCAAGCAAGAATTAATTGCCATATATTTCTCTCTCTCTGGCTCTTATATGATCTGTAAGGTATAGATTTAAAACATTATTTGGATAGAGGGCAACATTTACCACAGAGAAATCCGCGGTTCTCTCTCTGGCTCTTATATGATCTGTAAGGTATAGATTTAAAACATTATTTGGATAGAGGGCAACATTTACCACAAAGAAGTCCGCGGGACCACCTAATTACGATTTATAGTTTCGGAGATAAAAATTAAAGAAAATTACAAGCATAAGATAACATATTTTTTCAACCGTTGAAGGCGTGATGTGGTGGAATAATTCCATATTGATTATTAAATAAAAATCTTGTAATTTTCCACTATTTTATTAGGACACGACCTAGGTTTCGACGCTAAGCGTCATCATCAGGTGATACAGAGAAACCAAAAGGGGTATATGTAGGAGAGAAAGATAACATATTTTGTTTACATCGATCGGTACTATCGGCAAACGACAATTAAAAATCTATATTTTTCTCTCTCACCCTCTTATATGATCTGTGAGGTATAGGCTAAATAATTAATTCGAACAGAGGACATTTGTCACAATCAAGTCCACGGGAGTTATAGTCTCAGAGATAAAAATTCAAGAACCGCACAATCGTTCGATACAGTTTTATACATATTTCCCAAAAAGCACACTTTTGAAATCTCTGTATATTCCATTTATGGAGTATACTTTTCCATCTTGTTTAAGTTCCTTATGGTATAGGTTATTCAAATTGTGTATTTATCATGAAGTAATTTTGAGGGAATAATTTTCCAGGTTGCTTTTACTGTAGTATATCGTGACAAATCCATTAAATAACGAGTCTACGCAATAATGCTGTGATAATGCGAAGAATAAATTGTTAGGAGAATGATGGCGGCATAGTGTATATCCTCTCTCTATTTTGGTTTAAAAGCGATCGAACGTGGGATGTATTTAAAGGAAATACTTAAGAGGATCGTATTGGATATAAAACTTTTTCTTCTATTTTATGGATCTCAAGGTGAATATATCATCTTTGTGAATGCTTTTATTTTAGTACACATTACCGTAGTGACGAAGAGGCGATAGGTACACTAATATCAAATGGCGAATCGATATTTCGTTAAAAATAGTTGGAAAAAATTATTCTTGAATTGCGATTTTTGAACGCATTATCATAAATATAAATTTTCTCTTATTTTGTATACCATAAAATAATTCTTTTTGTGTCATAGCTACTTTGCTGCTAGTGAAGTAGGTGCAGCTACGCACACACACACACACACGCCCAAAATTACTTATATGTACATTAGAGTCTCGATAACCTGAGGTGAACGGGACCAGAGCCAACTCGGATTATTGAAAACTCGAATTATACCGAATGATAAAAAGTAAAAGCGTAAAATGAAAAAATGCATTAAAAAGTTTATCATTAAAAACAAATAAAAAACATTTTATCGTCGTGGAAAAAATCACATAATAATAATAGAACAAATATATATTAAAAATTAATAAATCGTCAACAGTCATTAGTTGCTTTACCATACACCTTTTTTCGCACTGACGATGAAGCTTTTTTCACGTCCTACCAACACAAAAGGAACTTTTAAAGGCATATATGCATAACGGTGTTTAAATGAAGCCTTCTTTACGTATACAGTAGATCATCGATTATCCGGCGGCCTAAGGGGGAAGGGGTCGCCGGATTCTCAAAAACACCGGATAATCACATCAAAGTTTTTATACAGCCTATTTTTGAACTTTCTTTTACAACATTGTTTTATGTGTTGTATATGTGTTGTTTAGTGTTTTGAATTTATTTTCCGTACAAAATGTTATAAATATAGCATGGGATATTTAAAAACATAGGTACAGTGCTGTAATATTGAATTACGAGAATGACGTACAATTCAGTTACGTACAACTCATTGTCAGTATGTATGGGTATGAATTTGCAAAGTGTTTCGCCTAGGATTACATAAAAATACGGGTAAACGAGTATTACGTATGAGTTGCATATAACTAGGTTTGGTAGTTGTCGACGTTTATTTTTCGTTAAAATCAACGACGAAAATCGATGTTTTTTCCTAAAAATCGGAGACGAATATCGACGTTTATTTTAATACATTTTAATAGGATGGTTAGTTTTGGACTTTTATATTTATATAAAGCGATCAATAATATAGACGTTAATTTCATACATTTTATCGGTTTTTATCTATAAAGATTTTATAAATTGAATTCATTCTAATTAAATTTAACTAACTGTGTAAATAAAAAGAAGGATTCTTGTTGGTTGTTATCTATATTTTGGTGAATGTGCTGTTCGACTTCGATCACCAATCTGGAAGTTAATTTTTCGGAATAAATCAGAAAGTATATTTTACTCGTTAATTCGCGCCCCCGTGTACACGAAATCGTGATCATTCGTGGAAAAATTTATGTGACGTGATAATGTATGAATGAATATTTTGATTTAAAAAATTATACCTTGTTGAGTAACAAACTATGAGTACAGGAAAAAGCCCAGAGTGCATATACGGAACGATGCTTCTTCGACAGTAATGCAAAAGAAGCTAAGCACGGGGGACACTCTCGGAGGTAGGATTATATAAATTTTCTGACAGGGTGCTTTTTAAAATGATTGGTAGTTATTTTTCATTTCGAGAAAACTTTTCTTTTTGGCTTTTGAAGGTCGATAGATTTTGTCGCACAGAACACAATCGACGTCTCCCGACTTTTCAGTAAATGAAATCCAAAGCGCGTAAGGATTATCGGATCCGGTCTAGGGTAAAGACAAAGCGCGATAAACCGATCATATTGTTATGTCCTTTAACTTGGGCTTTGGATTCCGCGGCAGTGATACAAGTGACATCAGAAAGGAAAGTGTAGTAATGAATTCCGAGTGTTGTGTGGCCGTTTGGTATGGCAGCTATCGACTTCTCTTCCATTTGGGATGTTTGGTGGTAAAATATATCACGTTTGAGTGTGGAAAGGCAAATTTTAAGACCATGGCGCATAATTTTGTAGAAAATGTAGTGTTGAAAAATCGACCTACTTATCGATGACAATTAATATTCGTCGAATATAAAAGTTTTAAAGATTCGATGTTTATCGACATTCACCGATTTAAATCTAATCTTACCAAACCTACGTATAGTCCTGATCCTACTGTAGGTACCACTCGCGATCGTCCCGAAACGTTTTGGCACCACGCGGTGCGCTATCGCCGGACTGATACTGCCTTTGATGCGATTCTCCGGCGAACGCCGAACTACTCGCAGGATCGGTCAGGACCGCCGGATAATGTTGGATGTCGGATAATCGATCGCCGAATAAACGATGATCTACTCTAGATAGTTTTCAATTTAAGATTACAACTTTTCACTGGAACTTGTTTTTTTTTCTGAGAACGACCTCAGATTAAGCGGAAATGATTTTAACGAGACATGGATTATCGAGACTCTACTTACTTTTTTCTCCATGGTTTTTATCCTTACCTCTTTAACCCCCTTATACCTAATTAACGGAGATCGTAGTCCATTGAGTGGTCCTAAATGACCGACCTGGCTAAATGAATTTTAAATCCTCGGCTCCTTTGATTGCTCAACCTCTTCCGTCCAGCAATCGCCCTAATCCTTTGATTTTTCTACATTTCCAGCCCCCCTCCCCCGCCTGCTCCCCAGCCCCTGACCTCGTCCAATCCCTACATGTTCCCTGTCATATTAGGGTCACCACTCTTCCCACCGTCGCATCTCAATCGCGGGGTATCTCCCCCCACCTCCGTCGATGTCAATTCCGGCGGAAAAAAGAAATAGCGTCCATGGGAAAAAATCGTCAGTTCACCAGAAAGGTCGACCGCCTGGAAAATTTCTCCGCCAGAAAAATTGTCCACCGGGAAAATTGTCCCCTTTTCCCCCTTCCTCCTATTCCCCCTGCATTTTCCTCTCATAGTCCGGAAAGTCTTCCACTCGGAAAATCATACATGCGACGAATGGAAGCGCATTAAATTAATTTCTCCGAGATGGGCGCGCTTCGGAAATTCGTTTCTCCACGTCCGGAGTGGAAAAAAGATGACGTTCGAGCGAGCGAAGATGATGGAACGACCATCGTTAATCACGATATTTCTATCCCTTCTAAGTTTAACTTAAATGCCGTTCCTCATTTTTCCCTCTTAATTTCATCTCTTCCAAGTCTCCAAATCATGTCGATAAATTAAATTAGCGGCTATTCTTCGCCTTAAACGAGAGGTTCGTTCCTGAGAAATGGCGTTTTGATCGAAATTGCTAAAAATACAGTCACTTTTTACACGGTAAAAATGGAGATGTGTTCCAGGTCCTGGGAAACACCAAAGGCTGAGAGCTGTTTCTCACAGTCTGACGCACCAAACGCAGACCACGTTGTTCATCGGCGAATTCAAACCGGAAAGGTCGATTTTTACGTGAACTGGAAGATGATTGTTGTGTAGGACGAGGCGGAGCGTTACTCTTATGTAGCGCAACGGGTCGTCAGGATCGCCAGCTTCTAGGGTCAATCTCGTTTTTATTGAATACTAACTTTAGGTACCCAGTGTTGCTCGGGCTTCTAATAACGGTTTAAAGAAACTTAGAGCATCGCGATTTCTGAAAATTTAAAAATCAAACTACGATGTTATGATTAATTCATATTGTTTATTCTTTTAATTCACATAAGTTAAGGAAAACAAACCGATATATAAGGACCCGCTATATATCCGTCTGTCTGTCTGTGCGGGGGCTACACCGTCATAAAGAAAACAAATCGATATATGAGGACCCGCTGTATATCCGTCTGTGCGGGATGGTTGTCTGGGTTCCCGGGTACCCTATGTTACCCGTAGGGTCATAGGAAGTCACTTTGCAAAGTTTGGTCTCGATAGGTCAAAGGGTGTGGGAATGTTTGGGGAACAGACAGACAAACAGACATTCAATTTTATATATTAGATGAGACCTTCTCTAGGCTCTTCTTGAAATATTGCGCTGAAATGTATGTAATAGACCGCTGTTTGCCTGATTTTTTAAATCAAAGGCATTCTTCTTAGGTGAAGGGAGCACGGCTTTGTGATGTTCGGAAACCGCTTTAGTACAGAAATAACTAATGGTGCAGAAAAGTACCCACAGATGTAGTGTTGCGTGAAAAACAGACGGAAGATGGAACGCGAAAAGAAAATAAGTACTGCGATCAGAAAATTCACATAAATGTATACTTTAGCAAGCGGAAAGGTCATAAGAGTAAAATTTATAAATATTCAGACAAGTGAGAGTAACGATTCAATATATGATACACGACTGTAGGTGCACTCTTACAAATCTGGAACGCTCAGAAACTGAACTTGTTTACGAAGCCGGATTTTTCATAGGACACATTAGGCATGTGCCTAGTGACGCCGACGTCCTAGGGCTTTGAAATAATTTTCGATTATTGATTTAAAAGATTTTATATAGTAGTTTTATTAATTATTTGCGAGAAATCAAAGCTATCGCAAGCTTATTGACATGTATTACAGTGCCATGGCTTAATCGCTGATTTATACCAGGCAGAGGAGCAATAAGGACGAAAACATTTACGTTAAAGTCATCGCAAGAATGCATACAAGTTAATAAAAACATTCTTAATTTGTGTCATTTCCACCAAGTGAAGGCCTTAACGAGTTGTAAGACGAACTAATAGGCTATGGGGCGATCGCTTTGTTCTCACCAAACTGAAGCGCACCATCTACGTGGAATATGTCTTGTGTGAAGAACTAAATATTTCTAACTGCGAAACGTATGGGTGAATTAAATTTAATCTCGAATTTGGCTGTTACAATCTCTGCGAATATCGAAAAACAAGCAGTGATTTTGTTGTTTGAAATTAATAGAATACGCCTTAACTATGGTAATCCATAATTAACATTTGTGTATACAATGTAATAACTTTTCATAGTAGGATCCACTACTATTATCTACTAGAATTCTTGTCAGTTTGCTGTTTTTGTAGTTCACTGGGAATGCAGTTATGGAAGTGCGAAACATGTTGGGGACTTTTGGATATCAAAAGGAAAAGGAAAAATTGAGCTACTCGATTACTTTGTTGTTATCATTTGATAAGGTCATGTTTATTATTGCTTTTCTGCGTGGAATGTCATTTCTCTATCTCTCGCCTCTTTCCACTGCTTCTTTCTAATCTTAAAACAACAAGAGAATTAGATGAGTCGTCTCATCTCTTTGTATGTGACCTTATGCCCATGACGCCACTCATCTATTGTGACGACGTTTGATGATACTTTGTCAGGCGTCATTTGAAGCTAACGATACACTCTCAAGAGCAAAGGTCATTCAAAAGAAGAACGTTCATTCATCTCGATGTTATTTAAGTGGAGTGACTTCATCTCCATATAATTCAAGCTCATATTGTTGTTACCACTGCGCGGATCGGGTAGCTTTGGAATTTTGTTGGAAGAAAAGACGAACGTATTCTTATCTTATTCTTCTATTCATTCGCCATGGAAAATAGGTATGTAATCCATTGTATGAAACCATCTGATTTTTCTTGCAAATTTCGTTTACATCACTTAGGTAGTTTTCCGTTAATAATGCATCCTTGGGCACGATGCTGAAAATTCGAAATTGATGCGTTTTATTTCTAAAATTCTCCCCAATTCCAAACGCTTGTCAAACGAGTATAAATTGTACGAGCCGTTTTTGAAGACGAGGTCCGTAAAAAATACCTCGCTGCTTTTATCAATAAAATTCATAATGAAAGTCGGGTTAACGCAATGAATGCCATTGAAAGAAAGATACGCTCCAGTAATTTGCTAAGTAGCTACCTGTTTTTTTTTTTAAATAAACTCCCTCTAGAAACGGAGTTTTTCAGTACATAAGTAAACGGAAAAGCGCCGTCTTTTACCGGTAACTGCAGAGAGCGTTTCTGCTTATAGACAGGTATTCATGAATTGCTTGAAAGAAAGAATCCTGAATTTTTATCCTTTTCATTGGCAAATGAGCTTTCATTATGGCCTCGTAAGTGCACCAACATCCAAATTTTCTTCTTTGAGTAAAACCTCCGCTCTTTCTATAGGAAGAATTATATTTGTGCTGTATTAGCAAGATGAGGCAAAAATTTAATTTCACTTTATTGAATGAATCGAGTCAAATGTAGAGAATTGTCGCTATTTTGGCTATTTCTGATAAGGAAACTTACCGCTAAAATGCATCTTAACACCGCACTTACGTTTTTTTTATTTCCTTTAAGTGGTTGCTTTACCGTAAATTCCCATGTATAACGCGTGCGTTATACAAGTATTTTTGTAAAATTTTCGGAATTTCTTATTGCGCGTTATGTAAAAGGAATGCCACTTTTTAAGACAAAAATAAGGTACGAGGTAACCTTAAAGTGAACAGACTATTCCATCTTGTATTCACTAAATTGCTGCCATATATCGAAATCTACGTCGAGTTTCGCCGAACATAAGTTAGCTCGGCACTTTTCACGGAAAAATACGATGTTTCAATGTACATACGAAGCACACTTTAAGTTCGAAGACGTTTCTGGCTTAAACACGCCTTTTGTTACATTACAACTTTAGTACGTAATAATCAAGCAACACTAACGTGGTTGGTTGGATAAAATTCCAATTACTCTCTGAATATGAAAATAACTTCCATATGTACACTTAATAAAAAATAGCAAATTGATTAAAAATATTTTATTATCATTAATTCGTTATGCATCAAAACTATCAAAATCTTCAAATTCGGTCTCACAATTAAAATCAAAATCATTGATTTCATTTACAAATGAATAAGTTAAATTTTCAATTGACAAATCTTCACTTTCATCTGATGAAGAACCACTGTTCCCCCATCAACACTTTGAGAATAAATTCCGGCGGCAGAAAGAAGACTTCTGCTGTTAATGATCTATACAAAGAACAACTCGTTTTGGTTATAAAAGAAATAAAACAGGAAAACAAATCAGTAGAATGATTTCCGTAATCAACTAGCAGAGCAGATTCTATAGCCGGTGAAGTACCTTAAATATCTTTTTAGGGGGAAATTTGCGAAATATATTAGTATGAATAGGCAAAATTTTGAACGATTCACTATTCAACCAGTGCTGCGCGTTATACTAGAGATCTGTGGAAAACAGACTAAGGTCGACCTGCGCGTTATGCATGAGTCAACGTCATCATTTGATATTTGTTATTGACCCCATGCACCTACTGAATTTGGGATTTTTTTGCTATAATTGTGACACTAGGATGGACATTTGGTAAAATTACAGTTTCTTTTTCATAGTCCTCGTTTTATTTGATTATATATCTATCTCTTAACCCTACTGTAAAATATCACGTTGGCCATCTATTTCAATAAATTTCGACACCTGCGAGTAAAGTGCATTTTATAAGGGGACTTCAAGATAGGAAAAACGTCCTTTGCACTTGTCTCTCTGCCTGTCTCCCCTCGTTCCTACCCCCATCGAAGTGCTAACACCCTCACTCCCCTTGAACCAGCATATTACTCGGAAAACATAGGGATGGGTGGCGTAGGGAGAAAGAGGATCAAAAAAATAGAGTGGCTATCCCCGCGGCAAACACCCTTTTTCTTTCTTCCACGAGCCTCCCACACCCCTCTTCTGTTTTATTTCCTCCCGTCGCCCGGGATATCCACTTCGCTCTTATGCCGCGTTAAGCAGCTACGTTTTATTCCTTCCTCCCTTCATCCGCCCTCCTTTTAAGCAAGAGTGCGAGGCGGATGTAATAAATCCCAGGGTTTTAATGCATTACCTTAAAAAGTCTACCCTTCTACACCCCCTCCATCTCTCTCTCCATCCTCTGCGCTCGTGGTTCGCTCCCCGGCCCGGGATTTTATACAGCTGGACATGCGGCGGAGGGCGATTTATCCTCATCGCGCGGCGTTGGTGAGCGCTCAGGAGGATGAGGGAAAAACTAAATCGGACCCTCTTGTGGCGTACTACTTAACGGCTTATCATGGAAAATATTTATCTTACTTGGTGGGTGGTCGTGCGTGGGCATGGTTTGGGGATATACGGCTGGGTGGTGATTGTGCTTGAATCGATTTGGCCCCGCTTCTTAATCCTCCCGAGTTTTTTTGTATTGTTGGATGGTTGGACAAACAATTTTTCAGTAATCTTGAGCGTGCTCCCATTCACGTTGTCTTACGAGAGGATGGGTAGGCGGTGTCGTGTGGTTTGCATAAGATTCAGGATACTATCTCGAGCACGCATCTTTATTGATCCAAAAGCTTTTGTTTGTTATTCTGTCGTCTCGCCGTTAAAGGCGACCACATGGTCGCTGTCTTCATGAGATTATGTGTACCAAATCGGATGTAGATATGGGTCAACATTATCGCAATTAATTTCAACTTGAAGAAATAATTGACGTAAATTTTTTTCTAATTTTTGCCTGTTATGCCATTTTTTGGACAATCCCATTTGCAATATGTAATGTGTTGTGTCACCCATATTATTTCCAATTATTTGCGAGAGGATAATACGTGTAAGTCTTATCTCTTCTATGAAGTGTCACCGCAGAATAGTGTACAATTTCCTGTTTTTCATTCGAAATGGAGAGTGTGAAATACCGTTAAAGTCGGTGGCAGCCGTTAACAGGTTTCTCACCTCATAAGAGAGCAAATTTAATTGACGGAAATCACACGTGATTTTTTAAACTAGCATAGACCGAGTGTTAATGTGTGTTTGTCTCACTCTCACCCTCTTGCCTGTTTTTTCCACGGCCTCTCTTCTTATTACCAACTTCAGCTCCGATTTGTTGCTCGAGGTAATCCACTCTCGAATCTCTCCTCGTCCTCCCCGCCGCCCACGTCCGTTCATCGATCCCCGAAGCGTAGGACGTTGGTCAAAGTCTTCGCAAATGCGATTGGAAAGGTCGCGCTCACCTGTTCGACAGAATTATTCAAATCCCCGTGACGCCTCGCGGGGGGAAGCGTAGGAAGCGGGAGAGCTGGCGTAAAGAGGTGGTGGATGTCTGGTTAAAGAGCTTGTCCTTATCATCCTCTCTCGAAAGAGAGAGAGAGGCTTCCTGCTCTTTCCCACGTGACTCAGTGACGTCAGAGATATGGACGTTTCTTATTACGCGAGGTTTTTCGATGAAACGAGCGTTCGTGGCTCAGCGCACGGAGTCACATGCGAGGTGGGAATTGGGGTCGGTGTACAGTAATACCCAGCCACACGTCGCCTCGTTATACGTCGTTTATGAATCAAAGAACGTGTGTTCGTTATATGTTACGTCGCTTCGCATATACGTCGTTTGCGAATAATCAAAGGCGAAATATCGGAAATTCCTATTGCAATTTATAAAATGTTACTATATTTTTAATATCCCTTGAGTCGTGGATTTAATTTCATGTTTATTATTATTTAGATAATTTAATTTTGCTACCCCATATGGTATCGCAAACTGTATCCGTTCACTGCCGAGTGACCCCGTACCTATATGGTCGCAGTGTTACGCAGTAGTACTTGATAATCGTCTTAGTTAGTTTTTTATGTACATTAATTTTCTTTATCTCATTTTTGGGCTTTTTTCTAAAATATCGCTTATGTATGCGGTTCATCCGTCCGTCTGCTTTGTACAAAGTAAATTAAAAATTAAGTAAGTTACAAGCGCCAAAATTTCAGGATAGATTGTTCTACATTAGAGCTAAATATGATTTAAATTTGGTGGATCTAGGATTGGCTAAAATAGTTAAAAGTACATGCTGCTACAAATCACATCTGCGATTCTTTACTCCGATGGAAATATAGCGCCTTATGTGTTTGCTCTGCAATTCTTCCTTCACTAGTTTAGCTTATTCCTAATGTTCCTCTGTACTGTATTATGTATTATTTGGAGAACAAACAGAAATTTTCCGCCAGGAACGTAACCCCTACTTTCATCATTGGTATATGGGAAAATAGGTTTCGCTATGCGTCGTTTCGTCATACATCTCAGTTTTCATGGACGTATAGCGGGGACATTCTGTAGAGGGGTTTGTAGACGTGCGAACGCTTCTTAAAAGTCTATTTTCGTGATTTCCGATGGGGTTGTTTCCTCATAACGTCGGTGTTTTCGTAAATCTTTCATCCGACGGTTTCCCGAGAGAATTTGTGTAACCCTCCAAGAACACGAGATTATTTTTTCATGTTATCGGGATGTCTTGTTCTCTTTAGCTTCTTATTTTTAACGGTGTCGTATGGGTCACGTAGAAGCGATCTCGCTGATAAATATATCTTTTTTCCTCGTCCCTGTGAGGGGAAGTGCGTCTGGGTTTTACTACCTGGAACGTATTTCTGGCCTATATTTCCGCGGTTTTATGGGTTTTCATTTATAGGTTGTAATATATTTCAGTACGATCTGTCGCGTTTTATGGTACTATATTTCCTGCGATGAAAGATTTGCCCGAATTAATGCTGTTTTTAGAATTCGGTTTCCAGGAACGAAGCTTCTCGCACTGTCCAATTTATCTCATATATCGAGGAAAGTTTAAAACTATAGATCGACAGTGTTAATGTTTTTGTGTGGAATATCTTTTATACTCTTCCTTCAGGCATCGGAAGTTTCTTCCCTCCTTGGGCGCGATTCATCACTATCAAAAGTATAGTAAAACCTCTTTAGCACAAACCTCAAGGGACTTAAAATTTTATTATTCGTATTAACGAAGTATGTAATAGCGTGTTTGTTACAGTAAGCAACATGTGCCTATGATTTCGCAAGGGAATAAGGCACATTTCTTATAAACAAGCCATCTATATTAACCGATTTTGTATTATCGAGATTTTATTTGTATATCTCGACTGATTGTGAGTTGCCGGAGCCTTTTTTATCTTTTGTGTTGATTTATGTCGAATTTCAAATCCTCGAGCCAAGATTTCGTCTCTTCTCTCCTAGTCCGGAATTTTATTCGGCCATGCCTAAGAACGCTATGAAGTCTTGTTACTTGAATTTGCACCGGAAGGACTGATTTAAAATGATACATTGGATTGGCAATAATCGAATGAATAGTTAATTAATGATGGGCTTTTCGGTGAAAGCCTTGAAAGTGAAGGCAAGGATTTAATATCTCATTAATTTCGACACGGAATTATTGTAGATATAATGATGGAAAAGGAAGTAGTGTAGTGAACGTGCTTCTAATAAGATATGGGATAGTTTTGTAGGAAGCGGTGGCCTCTTACCTAGTAGTGGGAGCATGCACGGCTACAGAGGGAAAAAAGTCACAGCTATTCATAATAGACATCATGTTGATTAAAGAGTTCGGTATTTCATCCCCGTTAACATTAGGTTAATATAACTCGATTTTTTTGCGTTCCAATGGTTTTTTCCGTGGCATATAGTTCGAGACGTACAGATAAGGCTGTACACATTTCTGGTAAATGGCTCTTTATTCCTGGAAATGTTTTTATTCCACGCATATAAGGGGAGCGTCGCTGTCACACGGGTGGGGATGTATCGTAGGGGGAGTTTACGTAACGTAGTAAAAGGTTCGGTGAAAGGCTCTTTCGTCTCTGCGCAGTTCGAAAATCGGTGGAGTTGACCGCAGAGATAAAAATTCCCTCGGCCCTCGGGACACGTTATCCCAGCTTATAATCCAGCAATCACCTTCGTTAGATTTTTGTATTTAAGAGAATGCGTGTATGTTTATAACGCCGTGCAGGAATTTTAGTTATTGTACTAATTTATGTCAATTCCCCCAAGGATTCCAATGTTAGGTGTAGATATTAATATTGTTAGTGTAGATATGGCAGCCTGATGTCGGCTGCTAGGTTTCTAAACATATATTTTTATGAAGCCTCAAACGCCGAGCAGTAGTAGGTTTACTTAAAATAGGTGTAATATTTATCTGTCCCCTTAGACACATTGCTTCCCAGGTATTCACCGTGATATTGATTTTTTTCTTCTCCTCTACGCACTCCTTGACTTCCGTAAGCACTTGTCAATTGCCTCTGTCAAATAATTTTCTGAGGAGGGTATATTTAAAAAGTAAAGATTTCTCTCCAACCAATACGTGACCCTAGAAACGTCTTCCTCGCGGGTATTGATCTGGCTTCAGAGCCTTTTCCGTTGTTATCGTCCTCGGGTCAACAGGTGGTGTCTCGTTTCCATTTCGAACCCAAATTATTGTCGATTGGCCGAACAAAAACGTCTCCGAAGGCCAAGCCGTTTGCAAGGGAAATTATTTTCCCGGCGTATCGATTATAGTTTAATTTGATCTTCGGCGATTATTGTTACAAGATCAACAGGTGGAGGTTTGGGATGGCCGACTCTTTTGTTTCGCGGATGCCGAAGGGTTCGACGCATAATTGGGGAGATGGGAGCCACTTTTCGGATGGGTTGGTTGGTGGGATATCGCTTCCTTTCGGTGCCTCGATGACCTTTGCCGATCTTCTGACGTTGTTGTGGAATGGGAAGTCGTGCGTGGTATCCGAATTGAGTTTTCATTAGGAGCGTTCTCGTTACTAATGCGTGTCCTCGGGGATGCGTTTTATTTAGGTCCACATCTGATCGAACTCCTGGAATCGTTTTTTTTTTCCTGTTTGCAAAACAAGAGAATGTCCACGTTTTTTTCTAATGGACGTCTTCATTATCTGCTTGCCCCTTAAAGCCGGACATATTTGTCTGACCGGCGAGTTCATGTCTGGTTGCCTAGCGTCCTTTTGTGGTTTCTTTGCTGGTAATTTCAGCTTTTTTTGCCCTTCTCGGATCGCAGTTAATTGGATATTGTACGGCAACCTATGTAGTATCTTGAGTGATGTTCGTTCCCAGTAAGCTTCCTAAGAAGTAATACTCGGAACTTCGTGTATTGACTGCTTTTTAAAAAGTCGAATGAAAAGAAATACGAAATAATTTATAATGGCCGTGTTAAAAAAAGCTGGAATTACAAATCTTGACTACTCATTTACCCTCGAGGTTTCCTTGAAGTAATGCCTTCATTAGCGAAAGAGTAGGGTGCTTTCTTTTGACCCTAGCTAGCTACTGACTTCAATGCAGAGATCCGCATCGCTCAAAATTGCGTACACTAAATCCGCTCGAAAATAATTGTAGAATCCGAGATAGACGTCTTTAAATATAATCTCTAGATAATAGGAGGAAGTCGTTGTCGAAATAAGAGGAATTGCTTGCTCATACACGGGGAGTGGACGGTGGCTATGCTCTGCAAACAAAGATTAGGGAGTTCGAAAGGAGACAAAGAAAGCAGGGTCATGACTCGTCATAATGATATGCCAACCTCCAATGGTACATTTGAACCATAGTACCAAGGAGTAATATATGAAATGTATAGGAAAATATGGTTGTGCCCATATCTCTTATATAGAAAGTTATGTTTAAATGGTATTCAACGACACTTCTTAAATTACTTCCGTCGTGATTACATTTTCCTCAGTTAACTCGTGTTATGTGACTTGAGTCATTACGCAGGATTCTATTAATATTCAAAGCAATAATAAAAATAAATTAAAAAGTATAATTTTCGTGGCAGTATTAAAATATTTATCTCGTATTATTAATAGTATTATTAACTGATTTACAGTATACAGATTCGTATATATGTATATTTTATAGTAGCCATTTACGCTTATAACATCGATTATCGGAATATGCTATGATTTTCAGTTCTACGGAATTTTTTCCTCTCCTAGCTCTTTAATCTACTTTTTTCTATATCGATTATTATATCATTAAGCCCTTTAATCGAATTTGATAGACGTAATGATGTTCCAACTTCTTTTCCTATAAGCTAATGGGTCAGATCAGGAATGGCCCTTTCCTTAATCCAAAGATGCCCATTGAATTCCACACAGACCCCTTCTATCTCCCATTAATTAAATTATCGGTGTCTCCTGGTGCCACCCCGGCGATTTCTCGATTTAATTTTTAAGGCTGCTCCGAAAAATCGATTCGCGCATGGGCACGAGGAGGAGAAGGAAAAAATTAAAAACTTATCTCTCCCCACCGTCGTTATTTTTTTGCATTTCGCCGGAAGCTTTTGAATGCGATTGCGAAAATACGTAAATAGAAGTCTCTTTGTGGGCACAGACTAACGTGTCAATAGATAAATCATTTCGTGGAAGGTTTTGGACGTTTTTCCTTTGTTTTTTTTCTAAAACAACTGTCATAAATGAATATTTTATATTTCTGCTGTCGTTTCCAATTCTTTCTGTTCTCCGTCCATCTCACGCCGAAAGTTTCCTCGAGGAAAAAAATTGAAGCTGTCTTCGCCTTTATTTACGATATTTGCCTAGGGAAGTGTAAACGTGTATTATGGATCGCTTGTTTGATTTTTCTCGAATTTGACTTTTGAAAAATTCCGTTCGACGTGTCAGGTTATTCAGATTTTTTACGATCCAACTATTCAGCATATCTTTTGCTTGTGATACGGATTATCTTTTCTCGGGATTTTATTCCGATATTTATTTTGATAATTGTTTTCTCTAATTAAAAATGGTAATTTTCTCTCAAGGATCCCTTGAAGATGAAGCGTAATTTTGGTTTCAATCTTTCGTCTCGTTCCTTTTCGCGCGTCTCTCCTTGTTGTTCGGCGTTTATGTGAATGGAATCCCATCCGATTTTTCCCTTAAAAACTCTCCCTCTCGTGTAAATCAATCTTTGCCAAAGGAGAGGTTGTTCCTTTCTCCCCTTCTCTTTCTCTCCTTTGCGCCGGAATTTTCTCATTAACCTTCCTCCTCTCCTCCCCCTACGTCCCTCTCTTTTTCGTATTATCCCCAGACTCCCATAAAATCCGCTATATTCCATGGCAGAGATTTGATTTTTTTATTTACGCAAGCCATAATGGCGCATTGGACTGCCATAATCAAGGACCGAGATGGTGGCTTCGGAGAGATGATACGAATAGATTACACTTGAATGTCCCCGATAATTATTATTTTCTTTTTTATTAAACCTCGATAGCGTTTAAAGGGGTTTAATGGTTCTCTGAATATTTTATCAACGCATTTGCTAACAGAACCTCCCCTCTGAACCCTTACGGTCCGAACCCGAAACCCTTTTAATGATAATGGCTGTACATAATCGTTTCGCCCATGTTAGCGCAGTGAGATAAATTTAAGTTACTGCATCATGTGCATTAGTTTTTGAAAGTACCTTCTGTACATTTGTTTTGTATTTGTCCCCAAAAATGCTGCATTAGATTCTATTATTTTGTTTATTCTTTTATTAATTAGAATAATAAGTTAGTATTTTCGAGCAATAATCATGTTTTGCCGACGTCGCTAGAGATTTACATTACTGTCAAGTTCGACTTCACCGTTTCATGTTTCAGAATATGTTAAGCCGGAAGGGATTGATTTTAAAATTTTAACGTTTTACATTAAAACGTTTGTCCGGTGTGTGACGTACTCGTCACAATGAGACATTTAAATAGTGCTTCAACATACAAATGAATAATAAAATGACGGGTGTAGTAACAGAAAACCGCTGCCTCTGGTTTTTGTGGGGGAAAGTGACTGGGTGAAGTGCGAACGATTCGCGACTGTTTGACACGTGTATGGAATATGGCATGTGGCAACACCTCTAGTTTAACAGTCACGCTACCTTATTCTACGTTCGGATTCCATTTTTCTACTATCTAGCACACGCACACTCGGCTAAAACGCGAAAGTGAAATTGTCGTTTATATTCTGAACCCTCAATGAAATGAGACGCTTTTAAAATAATTAAACCCGAGCACAACAAGGAATTAAGAGGATCTCCATTGATATACGGAAAAACATTCATAGGACACTTCGCGCTAATTTCTAAGGGGGTTTCCAATGACAAGCCAGTACACTTAGAACGCCTTGAATATTATTCCATAACATTTTAGCATTTGATTTGGTCGAATCACGTTTTGCTTTGGAAATTCGGTCATGATTACCGATTCAGTTGTAACGTGAAAATTGTGACTTTTTTCTTGCCGAAAGTACGAAATTGTTGGCTTTATTTCGAATTAATGGAATCCTCATTCCGGATTTTTGCGCTCCTCCTTAGCGCAAGAGTGCGCCATTTAAATCGCGGGTTCGAATTATTCGGTTCCCATCAGTCTCGCTTCGGCCATCCGTCGACCTCGCATACAGACACACACAAACACACACACATGGAGAGACTATCGAGCTAATGGCATTGAGTGGGCGTGTTTTTGTGATCGGAGGAGAGGCAGTGGAATGGTTTTGGCCCAAAACCAAAACTTTTGGGGCAGGTATAGGGGATGAAAAAGTCGATTGCCCTCGACAGGGGCGGTCCTACCTTTTTCTTCTCCCACAACCTCCTCGCTCGCCTCTTCCACCACCCTCGAGCGTCAACCATCTCCCTCCCACTTCTCCCATTTAGCTCTCACTTTTCCCTCCCACCTCTCCTACTTTCTCTGCTGAACGTCGGCGAATCCGGAATGCGCGCCCAATTACGCGAGCCGTCTCCTGCGGTGTGAATTGCTCCGTGATCTCCTGCAATTCCCCTCCATCTGGAAATTTTGTTTTTTTTTTTCTTTTTCGCGTTTTTTTATGTTTTTGTTTGTTCCTACGAATGCTCTTCCCCACCCCTCTCTTTCCTCCCCGCTCACTTTTTTACACCGTAAACTCCCTTTACGCTTCATTGCCTTTGCCTCTTGGCTCTATCGTTGCCGCGAGAGAGAGAGGGAGAGTAATGGTTCGTGCCGCTCCGGCTTTTTCTATTTTTGTTTTCCTTCCATCGTTTAGAACAGATTCCTTTGTTTCTCTCGGAGTCGGTTCGATTCGAGCGTTTTTGAGGGTGATTGTTTTTCTCGCCTTTTGTTTTTTCTCCATTTCCGACTATTCTTCCGATCCCGTTGAAGCCGCGGTATTAAAAAAATGGTCGCGTTGATGGTTGGTTTTTCATTTATGCTCGTGAATGTTTGTTTTCTGTCCTCATCCCAAATTACTCGGCTGTCAGCCGGTACGTTTCGATGATTAAAAAATCATTTCTTAGTATTCGTTTTCGTTTCGTCCGTAAATTTTGCTGCTTTGCTTGCGGGAGAGTGGTTTTTGGAAATTGACAGTAAAATTTGTCACTTCAGGATTTGGGTTAGACTCGCCTCGTTGTTTATCAATTTGCGTTAACCGAGTATTTCCTCGTTTCCGATGGGACTTTGAATCAGCCAAGGTTTTCGCGTTCGATACCATTTTGTTTTTGCGTGAAATTTATTTTCCATTGATAATACATCCTGTCGCCCGACTTTTAAAGGTGTGTTTGGCGGTTACGTTCCTATTAAACTGCCCGAATTGACTCATTGTTTCGCGTCATGCATTGGTGGATGTGATTTTTATCATATGAGGAATTTTATAATAGTTCAAATTTTTTGAGCTTTTAGGAAGTAGAAACTTATCCTCTAGGTCGAAGGATTAAACTCGGCAAAACAACTCCAGGTAGATCGCGTTTAAGTATTCCACACTATTATTTTTAAATAAGTCACTACTGATTATTTAGTCTTGAATGAATTATTAAGTAGGTACTCGATCAGATCATCTCCTATTCACAGCTACCTTTGTTCCGAGATAGAAAACAAAAACGACGTCTCGTCAAATAGAACGTGGAAGGATAACAGTTTTTTATTTCCGCTGCGCATGGAACGTCTCCTTCTGGGCTTGACCTTTTTCCTAAGTGATTGCCGCCTCTTGACTACCTCCACCCTTCCTTCCCTCCCACTCTTCTTGGAACAGGTGTAGTCGTCTCGAGTTCAGCCGAGGAGAAAGATGCTCGGAGACGTAGAAGGGCGTGGTGGTTTGAGAAAACCCTACACAGAGAGAGAGAAGGTTGTCAGCGTAAATAATGGAGACGAGATAGATTAGGCTGGGTGAGAAAAAAATAGTGGAAGATCAATGCGATGGCAGCGCCGTGAGGGAGAGGGGCGGAGAAGGGGGAAAGGTAGTTTGGCAAAGTTGATGTGGGTGGTGGTTTAAGATCTCGACAATTTGAAAAGATGTAGCTCCGAGACTTGTTATGAGATGACGCGCCATGATGGTTTGACATTCTACTTCCTTTCCCCTTCCTACCTCTCTCTTACCTTGGCACTTTCTCCATTCTCTCTTGCTGTTTCTCTCACTTTCTCGTTTCTCTCTCTCCCTCTTTTTCATCTCATTTCTTTTTCTCTCATTTCCCTCTCACATTTCTCTCGCCCTCATATCTCTCTCCCTTTCATTTCCTCTCTCTATCCTGCCTGCATGGTGAAGATTGCCATATCTTTATGCGCCATATCCTGTGCAGTTCCAGAAAATGTTCAAAGTTTGCAACCTCAGTGTTTTATACAAATCCAGGTGGGTGTTGTTCGGAGGAATTGCCTAACTTTCGAAATAAAGCGAAGTAAGCGGGTTACGTTACTGAATGTTCTTTCAAAGGAAAATATTTTACTTGAGGCGCGGAGGAGATATAATTTCGGAAGAGTGAACTTTTGAAGAACTGTCTGAGTCACGTCTTCGATGTTATTAGGTGCCGTGCCTAAAACTATTCTGAAAGCATGGATTCTGCGCAGGATTTTATTTACAGCAATTGTTCGTGAATGCTGAGCGAAAAACGTCCGTAATTCGGTTCGTGAATTTGGTACCTAAGGGAGTTGTACCACATTTGGTATGGTTGATGCAGAAATGGTGGTTTTTACCGTAAAAATATAAAGTTATTTAATACGTTAATGCATTTGAAGTGAAACTAATTTTAACAATCCCTTCTGTTTAATACACTAACACTTCTTGCACGATTGATTTAAAATGGAGAATATCCCTTTTAATTTGCTGTATTTATTTTAGCCAAATATTTCAGGATTTCAGCTAATGTTATTTTATCATTTGGTTCATGATTCATCGACTGCGCGATTTGATGGCATATTTGTCTCGATGAAAAATATAAAACGTTTCTCTCGGGAAACGCTCAATTTAAAGCATCGGTCGCCAAAAAAATCCGTCCATTTCGTTTTTCCAGACCGAAACTTTTTCTCGGCATCAAAGAAATAACGTATATCACAGTCGTTCATGTGATTAAAAGAAGCGATCAACGGCAAGTGGCTCTATGGCGCGTTTTTTATCATTTTTATTTTTCCAACCGAGGAGAGAAAGAGCGAGCGAACCTTAAGCATCAAGTGATATAAAGGAGATATAAGGGCATTAGGTTTTGGAGGCAGATGCGAGTAGGAAGAAAAATGAGCTTCGGACGCCGTATAAGAATGTTTCCGAGGTGGAGGGGGAGGGATTGGGGGAGGGAAAGGGTGGAAAGGGGTGAGGGATGGATGGATTTCCTGGAAGGGAGAGCGAAGGAGTGGTGAGGGTGGGTTAGGAGGAGGGGAAGAGAATAAAGGGACAAAATGGAGAGATGCCCTCGAGGAAGGATTGATTATCCTCATCTCCAAGGCAACCCGGGAAAAAGAAAACGCTCCCTCTCTTCCTCTCTCTCTCTCCCTCTCTCTCTCTCCCTCTCTCTCCCTCTCTCTCTCTCCCTCTCTCTCTCTCCCTCTCTCTCTCTCCCTCTCTCTCTCTCCCTCTCTCTCTCTCTCTCCCACTCTCTCCCTCTTTCCCCCTCTCTCTCTCCCACTCTCTCCCTCTTTCCCCCTCTCTCTCTCTCCCTCTCTCCTTCCTTTCTCTCCCTCCTTCCCTCTCGGGCTCGCTAGTGTCAATTCATTTAACCTGTATTTCTGCCACAAATTTTTCTCCGAAAATGTGTCATTTTTTCTGTCATTCGGGTTCAGCTTCCCGCTCGTGTATGGCTCGTGCCACACCTATATGTAATTTTGACGAGAGTAACGAAATTTCTGGGTTCCTTTACCTTTTGATGGAGTTGTGGTTTTTGCGTGATATGGGCTGCGTCGCCATCCGAAGCATCAAGTGTGGAATGTGGAGGCATCATATGTTATGGTTCTGCTAGTTAACCCTTAATAATTTCTTCGATTTCGTATTGTTAGAATTATGCCTTTCTGTTGTATTTACTGCCTTATTTCAGATAATGCTTCAGCTAAACTCCTTAATTTTTATAATAAAATGTCTACCAAACCGAGAAAGTCATTTTTTAATAACAACCACAGATCACATATCACCTAGGATTCGCTGTTTAATAATCGATATCCTACTTGATTGCTTTACTTATTTAAACTGTGGTTATAAATCTGTTGCAACAATTAAGGTATTATATGTGTGTGTGAGCCATCTCAGACGGTGATGTGATTTCAAGGGCATAAACATCGTTTTGGTACGGTAATGTTTTTGGAGAATTTAAAAATTTCCTGCTAAATCTTATTTCTAGGGTTTTCCGAGAATTTTTCTTCATGTCACTCATCATATATCATGGAGAATCCCATTTCAATTTCAAACGTCATTGGAAATTTTCGGTTGCGAAATCTTTAACAAGTGATAAGATAATTGCCAATAGCATAATCTGCTGACGATTCTAGTACAAGACAATGACGTTTTTTTAGGAAAAACGCTGATAGATTTGAAAAGCAAAACCCGCAATCTCGCGGTTCGCTCTTTTCGTTACGTCACTCGTTTGTTAGCCATTTCCCTTGTTTCATGAGTTTCGGCCGTAATCCAACGCGGTTGTTTTTTTATCTCGTGCGGCGAGGTCGCTTTGGCGTGAATCGTACGCATTAACCTTAATTTCAAGTCACGGAAACTCGGTGAAATATCACTTTCGCCTACGCACTCACCTCTCCACTCCATTATGTAATTGGAGGAGTTAAAGCGCAAACACGGGCGCAGATGAAAGGAGTGAAAATTGCCCCTCTCTGCCTCTCGTGCCGAATGCACCGGGGACGAAAATGAATAAGTTTGTCGCATAAAAGGGAGAGAGAGAGGGTTAAGTATGGAAGTGCGTTTCTTTTCATCTCCACCTCGTTGTACGAGGTGAGAAACCTTTTTATCTTCGATCTCGTTTCCTTCCTTTTGAAATTCTTACCAAACCTCCGTTTGTGGATATTTTTTTCTCGAATTCTCCGCACCATTCGCTTTGTTCCGTTCGTCGTTTTATCTTTTTTTTCTCTTTCAAACAAGAAACGTGGTAAATAAATGGCGCAGCGCCGATATTTTAAATGAGTTGTTATTTTTATTCACAGTAGATGAGATAAAGCTTCTTGTGTTTCGACGTTCACCCTTAGGTTTTTCATATCTCGTTTTTAATAATTTATTTTTTTTGGACGAAGAGCGATGTTCCTTTCCTGCGTCACGATTAAAAAAAATGCGGTGTAATTTTGCATGTCGATAACGCACCGGGATATGGTGAAATTATCGAAAAAATTAGGTTATATCTCGGAATCTATGACGGTACTTACTGTTAGTATAGACGCTTGTTCAAAGAAATAGTTAACAAGCCTCACGTAAAGCTTCGACAGTTTGTTATCTACAGGGTTTTCTGTGTAGACAAAATACTCTTGAATGCATTTCGTTAAAACCAATGCTAGATACATATTTGAGCATAGAAGTTCGATTTATTCTTTAATTGCGCGACACTTCTTCAAATTAACGCTATATTAACTGTCACCGCTCTTGTAGTAGCAGTGCGCTATTGCCTGCAGAGACATTGCAAATGCGGCACTGTTTGGGCATATTATTCTACGTGTTTATATTTGTAAAGTTGTTTTGTGCTTACGTATTTGTTTATTCGTGTATGCATGCTGTATCTCCTCTTTAAATTATTTTGTGTGTGTCACAGTATGGAATCCTCATTATGTTATTCTCAGCCGTTTTAATGACTGTAGGAGTTTCCTATATAAAGAAGCCCCCAACTGAATTCGTTTCGTTTATTGTTTCATTCTGTTCATGAAGTTTTCGTGTTTAATTTTATTTTCGGCTTTGAGAGGATAGAAATGAGGTTATTTTTCTCCCTAACTCTCTCGTGTTGCATTTTTTGCATTCTTTTCTTTTTGGCGTTCATTCTTTCCGGAGGGAATTTTCAAGGGAGGTATGATCCGCGCAGCTCGTAATTCGCGGCTCGTTTCCAGTCTCTCCTCTCTCTATCTATCTCTATCTCTCTCTATCTATCTATCTATCTCTATCTCTCTCTATCTATCTCGCTATCTCTCTCTCTATCCGTCTTTGTTTTTGTCGCTTTCGTGTTGAGTGGCGTCTCGTGCGTGTCTGGCGTTCGGGAGAAGTGGAATGGAGTGTGAGGTGGAGGATGATGGAGACGCACAGCTGTGTTGCATGCTCCCTCATCCGCGTGCACAGTTCTCTAGGTTCGTTTTCGTGACTCGTCTGCGTCCCCTATGCCACGTATATTCCAACCTTTTGTGTTCTCCCGCCCGAGTTTGTTTTTTTACTACGATTTTCGATTGTTGCCTACGTTCTAATTTTAACTCTGTTCATGACGGGATTATATACGGGATGGGTTTTTCTTTTTTTATTATGGTTCGGAATGTACTTCTATTTTGATACCCGGCATCCATTCCGTCTCGACGGATTCTTTTAAGAGCTTGAATGTTTTTTCGTTCGCCTAGAGGGAGTAGTTAACAAGCGTTGAATTTTTATATTTTTGTGCTCTTGAATTCTTACGCGATTCATCACGTCGTGACAACGTTGAGGACAGAGCTTCCCGCAGATGATCCTTCGAGAGCCACGTTTTTGAATCTCGGTAAAAAATAAAAATTTTGGTGGTAAGGGCAACATGTTTTCACGTCTTCTATCCTAACCGAATATGTAACGTTTCAACGGTATCAGTTTGAATTGGCGGAGGGCTACATTCTGAAAGCGAGACGTTGAAATGTATGAAAATTCATTATATATTGTGTTTTTGAACTTACCTAAAGTTTAAACGTCCCCATGAGACATATTCTCTCGTCTTTCCCTGTTACTCTGCGAAATAAGCGACCATAACAGCGACACGGTTTGTTTTGGATTATTCGCTGTGGTGGATGACTCTTGTCCTATAGTGCTGCATATTCCCCCAAGCCCTTTCTGGGAACTATCTCATTTTAGTTGATTTACTTTTGTGTTTGGTAGTGTTTTGTAGTGAACGTATAAGCATAGAAATGATCGAGAAACCAGTTGCTACGAATTCGAACTCTCTTCTGAAGAATTTAACGGCAGATACTCATTTTTTTATTTTTTCATGAAACAATTCCTGCGAAAAGAAACGCTCAGAAAAATAAGTGGAATGTTATCATGCTATACGGCAGCGAGTTGATTTTTTTCTTCGGTGATCAGTGAGAAGTTGGCATTTTCAGTCATTAAGAGTGACAGATGCCAGTGAAGGTAATGCGATGGTAAAAACAGAAATTCTGTGCATTTAAGTGCCTCACCGGCGCATTTACGCCACTTCATATTACTTCAGACCTCTTTTCCAAAACTCATCTGCCTCTTTCACACTGGGCCATAAACGGACGTGCTAATGACGCGCCGATCACTTCTGCGGTCAATTAATCTCAATAGGAGTGTCCCATTTGCGTCAAATATTGTCAGGTAAGTAAAATTGAGACTGAGAGTAAGGCGGAGACGGAATGGGTCAGGGGATTCTTAAAGGAGTAGAGACTGGGGGTAGGTAAGGGGAGGGGCCACGCCCTAACCACCAAACCGTCGTGATTTTGGGGGCGGCAGTTTCGCCGACCATCCATCTTACATCCCCCTAGCAGACGCGCCCTCTAAAGCGACCTCTGACGTAATCTTCTTCTCCGAAAATTTCCCTTGGTCTAGAAAGGCTCCTGCTGCACACATTACGTGCTTATCAGGAAATTCATATGCATCCTCCCTTTTGGAGTGATGTATTATGAGATGTAGCGCTCATTCATAATATAATGACTACGATCACATTTTGTGTATACTATGCATATAAAGTACAATATAGTGTCGACATTTTGACTAATAAAATTGTAGTTTCATTTTTTTAATGAATGCTTAATTTGCTCGTTTTGAAAAGTCGATTATATATATATATATAAAATGACGTCGAATGCCAAAAATACCTTATATAGATAATGATGTAAGAGAGAAAATATCACGTATTTATTGAAGATAGTGTATTGTCGAACGAGCGCTGTTTACATTCCTGGGACAGGATTCTATAATGCTGTCTACCAGAAAATTTTAGAGAAAACTTATTGTTATAGCCGATATTCGAATTGTAGAGAAAATATATTAGTGGAGATAGAACATTAGGAATACCTTTTAGGAACCGGCGCTATATTGGCTTTCATATTCTCGGAACCATTACAAAGAAGAAAAGAGATATCAAGTCAACGTATTTGTTTTGATTCACTTCTATGCATTCTCAACAAACCACTGGTCTGGCGGTGGGTAGCGGAAGCGTTAGAGCGTCGGCAACGGTCCCAGGTTCGAATCCGGCAGAGGTCAGATTTTTTAACATGGGATCGTCCCGTCCTCTACTTGTGTGATTTGAGGAGACCGCTTAAGTTAGCGCTCCATCCTTCGGAAGGGACGTTAAGTAGTTGTCCCCCTTGCTGTTCTACGTAAAGAGTAGGCTAATGCCGGCACCGAGTTTGTAAGGATGTAAGAATTTATGGCTATAATAATCCAAGGGGTTGATTAGCCAGAAATACAAACAAACAAACTGGTCTGGCGAATGGTAATGTTTCGTGAAAAAATCGTAACCGTTCTACTTAAAAAAAACTTCATTCATCCAATGTTACGCTTGATGTTTCTTGATGGACTGATCCCTTTGAATTTCTTCCTTGGGAATTGTTACCGTTAGCTTATTATCAGATTCGTGTAATTTAAGAATAGCGTTTCTGTAGATATCGTAATTCCGATTTAGTAGTTCTCTACCTTTTGCACTATGACATGCAGATGACCGCTTAGAGACGACTAAATGTAAACATTTTCCTCAGGTCGGTGGAAGCAAAAACAAATGTCACTGCTGTAACGGCGATTATATGTTCATCATTGATCATTATTAACGAGAAAGAGTTGCTGAGAAACCTAAAATAATGCCAGTGTTGCCTGATAAATGAAAACATTTATATTTTTAGTATATTGTTTATCGATATGTTGGCCATTTTCATTATTTGCGGACACAGTTATTCTTTCGGTGTCCCTGTTTTTCTTTCCCCGTTCTTTTTTAAACTCCATCATATTTATATTTGGATCCTCTGATGTGGATACACCCCAAGGGTTCCCATGGCAAAAGTATATTATTACATACATACTACACTTGTAGCATTTACTTCGGCTTCACAGATTAGAACAAAAATAAGTTTTCCCAAATTTTAAATTTGTAACGGGTTTGGCAACGCTAATGTCTAGTTAATATCTTCTTCCAGCAATGAGCATAAAAGTATTCTTCGCCCAAAATTTTTACGGCACATGAAACAACTGAAAGTTGAATTTAAGATTTTAATGCGTAAAAAAACTTTTTTGTTTGCTCAAATGCACGTCTCTTTAGAGCTCCCAACGGTGCAAGTGTCTCGATCCAAAAAATAAAATAAAAATCATGAGAAAAACGTCGTAAATGGCGCGTAAGAAGCTTGAAAGATATATGCTTTGTCGTTAGAAAAACGTTCCTTCCAGCATCTCATAACCTCGACTCTCTTATGAATTATCCTGCGACTCGGGTTGTCATTTCCCTTGCAGTCGACCCGTAAGGGATTTTTGCCCGTTCTCTTATTTACGCCGCCTAGACTACGACGAGCATTACAAGATGTTTTTGCACATTATTTTTGACCGTTGAGTCGGGAATAGATGACTCGCCTTCGTTTTCCCACGGCGGAGGTAATTACCGCGATAAGGATTCGGAGAGGACCACCGGTAATCCAATGTTTGTCCGCAAAAAATGACGGTGGCTTCTAAAAAAAAAAACGCAAAAAGTTCTCCTAAGATGAGGACGAATCACTTTGCCCGTTAACCTTCTCTTCCCTTTTTTCTTCACTTTTCGAATGTATTCTGACGAGGAAGGGAAAAGGAGAAGCCGATGGAGATGGATCTGCCTCGGCGTCGTAAGTTATTGCCATTCGGTTACGTAGTCCGTTGCGCCTCATTGAAATTCTCCCTTCTTTTATTTTTTCCCTTACATATCTCCATCTCTTTCTGCATGCCTCTTTCTCGTTCGTGATGTCTCTCGTGAATCATTGATGACGCAAGTTGTGAAAGGATGGAGTCAAGTCCTCTCCCGTGTTGCGATGAGCGCGGAGAAAGTGAAGGGGCGGATGAAATGGGGGCGTGTCGGCTGCGAGGCGGAAACGAAGGGATGGATGAGCGAAAATGAGAGTAAAAAAATGGGATAATACTCGGGGTATCCCGTCGGCGAATCTCTTCGGAAAATACCTCTCCTCCCCCGTGAGAACGAGATAAATGTTTGCCAGAACGCGGAAACGTAATAAAAAGTTTTCGCAAGTAGGTGCGTGCGTGTTCCCCGGGTGTATTTTTTCTTCTTTCATTCTCCTTCCGATTTCGCACTGGGCGTATCGCTGGGAAAAAGTTTGCGGGGCGGTCGTTTGTCATTTTTTTCTCGTGTTTGCGGATACTGGTTCGCTCGTGATTCGTGGAATTCTAGAAAAAAAATCGTCGGAATCATTTCGTTTTTGTTGGGTCTGTTTTCTTCGACCTCCAAAGTTGAACCGATGGTACGTTTAATCGCTTTTAAAAAAATGATTTTAAAACGTCGGGATTGGTTTGATCTCGATTCTTCTTTGACCAACCTTTAGTAATCATTTATTTCTCAGAGCGAAGATTTCTTTGTAGTTAACAGAACGAGGTGTCAGTGGTTCATCGTTTCATTTACTGATTATTTCTAAGATTTTACTTAAATGGGTTATTAAAAATGTTGTTCGAATAAGTAACCTTAGAAGGAAGTAATATAGTTAATATAACTGGTGCCTTCGGAGAGGGTTGTTATAGCGCAAAGAGCAAAGTTATATTCCTGCTTCTTAAACACAGCCCAGGCTCGTGAGCAAATAGGAAGATTCTGATAGGCACTGCGGCCAAAGCGCATTCGTAAATAAGATACAATATGCTATCCTCAAGAGTGTGACCCGACCTTTGTGCAAAAATATTGTCTTGCTTCTGCGTGCAAACAAGTTAAAATGAAACGGAGAATCGAGATGCATCATAATCTGCATTTTTATTTATGTAGCTCATAAACAACAATTTGCAATCTTTTACAATGATCATATCAACCATAATAAAGACATTCACATACGACCATTCCATCACCTGGATTTGAATCCGAGATCCGAGGGGCTAAAAACGCGAACCACCAAGGCCGGTGATGTTGAATAAATTACATTAGGAGTATTTGCGTATGAAGATATAATATTTAAAGCTGGAGGGTCATATGTTAGCACACAGGAAAATAAAAACTGTTGAAGAGGAATGACTGTTGGAATAATATTGGAATATGATGCAAAAGTATGAAGGGAAATTTTAAGAGCGCCGGAGAAAATGGCAGGCACTTATACCGCAAGCATATTTAATATTCTGGAAGGGGATGGATGTCTTGGAAATGTTGAAGGGAGTGGCCGAGTCCAAGGTAAACTGGCTTATATTTCTCACGGAAGAGAAATATTCTGTCGACCCTAATTTACTTAAAATGATCATTTACCTTTTTTGCGTTTACTGCAGTAGAGGTTAAATGACACTTTTTTGGTACATCTGTTAAAATTGTCGATTTATTCACGATGACCGCACCAAACAAACTTAATGATATAATGGGTCGTAAATCCAGTCTTTTTATTTGTAACGGTATTATATTAAACATATTACCATAATGGCGACATTGATAAATTATACTACTTTGTGCATTCAAATTATCGTCGGTCATAAACAGAGCCATCTCTAAGACCCGCGGGGCCCCCTATTTATACAAATCAAATTTCTCATTTAAGTACAATTTTATTATTGTTTTCAAGTTTACGTAGATTTTTCTCCTAAAATACAGTAGGTGAAATATATTTTTAAAACCGTTAATTGTTAAGGTTTGCACAGATTAAAAGAATAATAATCAGTACATTACAATTTTACATTATTGAAAAAAAGAAGTACATTGTGATACTTCTTTGCAGATTATTGAAAAGAAGTACGTCAAGCAAGGCAATAGAAAATCTGTACTGTACTTTCTAAATCAGTACATCTGGCAACCCTACTTAACAATCACTGCCCATGGGTGCTGTAGAAATCGGTTATTCCTTGAAAGTAGCCGGAGATAAAATCATCGGTCACTGTTCCCTTCGTCTGTACAGAAACAATGATAATAAATTTCAAATCTGATCATCAAACAGAGAACGGTAATAAATAATAAAGAATTTGTGATTGAGCTTGCGAATTTTCACACTAATTATCCAGGGTTCAGTTCACAAAATACACAAACTCTCTCAGACTAAGTATATAAAATGATGTGTCACCAACAAAATCCATTTGATGGTCAACTTTCATCCCTTTACGCTTTACATACACGGATATCCAATGAGAATTCACCTGGCGATAGACGTGCCCTCTGAAGATAAGCATGTGCACTTGAATTTGGAGATTTGGCGGAAAGTGTTGTTTTGGCAATTTTGGTGAAGGTTCTGACTTTAAAAGGTAAGTATATCTAGGAAATGGAAATTATATATGACATTTATTTTTCTATATTTAGTAATTGGAAATTAATGAGAAAAGAATACGAGTATATATAAACAGTGTACGAGCACCTATCTCCTCTTCTCGAGACAATTTCTCGAATACAATTTCTACTATAGCTCCTCATAAATATAGTTTTGCGATAATATAGTCGTCGTGGAAGAATATTTTGTGATCCTCTGCAGCTCTTAAGCAAAGAAATTTTAAGCGCAATAGATAATTAACTCTTAATCATCTATTTTATGACTGCACAAGAGAGAAAATATGTACGCATCATGCGTGCATACGTGCAAGGCAAAGGCGTTCTTTACGATTTATGCAATCATGTCTGAAAAGATAAATTGTAATGGCTGAGAATGATGTCTAAGCACTGCAAAACGATATATCAGAAGCGATGTCAAGGCATATTGCATTTTTTATTTACTAATTCATTTTCTAATCAGTTGTAGTGAGCAAAGCAATCGAAAATTATTTCAAACATACCTCACTTGAGTTGAGTAGTAGCCATGTCGTCTTTGCGTACACGTTCATTACTACCTCGAATATAATCCGTTTATTTTCACTTACAAATGCTGTATGTATACGCAAGGAAAATAATCATACATACTTAAGTTCTTGTCTTCGTCGTAAATGATTCATTTCCTTTTATTTACTAAATGCTGCGTGGGCACGAATGGAAATTAAACGTACTTGCGTAATTATAGCAGATCTTGTTTATTCCAGCTGCTACGAAGATTACGACGTTCTTAATTCAACAGTGAACTATCGAGTTCGTCTAATGGCTGAAAAAAGTTCAAGAATAAGCATTTAAAAAGTACTTGTCTCGGGTATCTCCAATACCCACAAGGTTGTGAAAAACCATATGTGCATTTCGCCTACGAAGCAGCCGTCTTTAGTGGTAATTCACCGAAAATAGGTTCTCAAAAATCTATTTTCGATGAAATACCACTTTGTAGTCAAAATGTACATCTTGTTTTTTTACAACTTTGTTGTGACAATTGGAGATGCCCGAGACAAGTATTTCAAAATGCGTATTCTTGAACTTACGACTTTCTTGTTTGGTTTTCTTGAGTACGGCTACTCCGACAAAAGTTAATAAGACAGGAAATATTCCATTTGTCTTATTCTACAAATTTTATTTGAAGAAGTCTTTGTATGACTAATATTTTACGAAATATGACGGAAAGTTCGCCTTTTGTTACTATTAAAGTGGCACCCCTCATTGCGTCATGTCAACCGTTGTTATCATTTTCTTATTTAATTTTCCCTAAATCCTAAATGCCAAATTTTTTTAATGTACCCGTAGTTTCTGAGGGGAAACATACAGACAGACGGCCATGACCTGACCATAAGCAGGGATGCCAGACGTCCCGGAGGTCATTGATTTGTCCCGCGTCCCACACTATGCTTCACAAGTCCCACAAAATCCATTTCAAAATCCGATAACATATAGGAGGAACATTGGAATACGTATGTATTTTAAGCGATGGCATGAGTGTTGACCCATCCACTAGACGTACGGACAAACCTGTAGTCTTGAATGTTAGGGTTCAGTTCGGTCTTTGATTTGGGTGAGTTAAGAGCGGTTGACAATTTTTATGAAGTGAAAACGTTTTTCTTGTGGAGCCTAGTGATTAGGACTAAGTAGTTACTGAACTATGCTCGTGTTAAACGTCTGGTAAGTAAAGCTATTAAAATAATAAATAAAAATCAATATGATTCGTGAATACTTTATAAGTGATATTCTGTAGCAGAAAATCGGAAGCACAAAATTTCCAAATTAAAAAAAATAATAATAATTTTAAAGTCTGCGATAATTTTATAGTGTATATTTCAAGTAAATTTTCTTTTTTGTATAGCTTGACTCCAACGAAATGTCGAAATTGAGAAGTTATCAAGATGATTTAGATTCCAATTCTGAATCTGAAACACGGACACGGGAAAAAAGTAGAAACGGCTGTAGTACCTACTGATAGAAAATTTAGAGGCGGAATTGATGGCAAACCAAATTTCGGAAACACCTGTGACGAATTTCAGAAAGGCGCCTATTTAAAAAAATGTCAAGTGATAATTATAACAATAGTTAAAGTGATTTTTTTTTGTTTTGTCCATTTTAAGTTAATTATGTTTTTGTTAATTGTTCATTATGTATATATATATATATATATATATATATAAACTTAAGGAAAAGAAAAGGTAGTGATGAGGGTGGCAACAAGGTGTGAGGGAAGCCCAGCGGGCACTTACCGAGTTGGCAGGCTGCTGGGGGCGTCGAAGAGACACGTAAAACACACGAACACAAAAAACACGCAAGCTTATCGGGCCTATGCCCTTCTTCAGAGAAAGAGTGTATATATATATATATATATATATATATATATATATATATATATATATATATATAATTAAGAATGTGCTACGAAGAGCAGGAGAGAAGCGAATGATTATACAGAGTATTAGAAAGAGGAAGGCAAACTGGGTTGGACAGTACCTGAGAAGAGAGAGTATGATTAAAGACGTGTTAGAAGGAAAACTAGATGGGAAAAGGAAAGAGGTAGGAAAAGGTTTCAGCTGATAGACCATTTGAAAGGGAAAGAGAGTTATCAAGATATAAAGAGGACAGCGGAAAATAGGAGTATATGGAGAACCAGGTTTAACCATGAATAATCACGGACCTGTCTACGGACAGACTACCTATGATGATGATGAATTAAGAATATTAAAAGTAAAAAAGTTTTATGCTGGTGTGATGAAATAATTACGAAAATAATAAAAAAAGTTTTTTCAAAACGACTTTGTCCCGCAGAGCCATACCTAAAATCTGGCATCGTTCATTTTCTACTTTTTGTAAAGAAGCCTAATAATTTACCTTTCTCATATGTTGTATTCTATATACTAAATATCGATAAGTTGCTTTTGAAGCCATTTAAATTAAAATATGCAAAAATTTACAATAACACAGAAAAATCGTTAGAATTACTATTGATCCCGGTAGGACGGAATTGCGTATATTTGTGAATACCATCGCCTTGCAAAAGCCAGTTCGTACGCAGCTTAAAAAATACGATTGGCTTCCCATCTAATATTTGCCGAGGAGGAAAACGAGCGTCCGTCCGATTCAGCACGCAGAGAGAGAGAGAGAGCATAATTCCACGATCCGCGGGAAAGCTCTTCCTCCTCCCACTCTCAATCCGCCGCCGAATCCAGTCCGTCGATTGCTCCACCCTCCATTATATGTGCACTTCATTCGAGACAATCGGTTTAACTCTGTCGCATCGTATTTGCGCAGCATTTCGCATCAATTGTTCTCCTCCATTAAAGCTTTCCAGAGGTCGGTTAGGCTAATGAGTTTTCGTACCGACGGTTCTTTTTTTGGCCGTAGTGCTTTTATTTCTTCCTTTTTCTCCCCGTCGCGGATGGGAGGAAAAAATAAAACGCCTCCGCTCGCAGTTTTTCGTTAAATTGGAAGCCGTGGTAGCATTTATTTAAGGGTTGACAGTTTGGCGGCATCTGCGGCATTGCGCGCGCGCCGCCGGAGGAGAATCGAACCAATCGTCCACGAGTCTCCCTTAAAAAGGAAACGTGCCCTCCCAATTTTCACTGCGAGCGTACGGACGTTTCTCCTTTGAACCGGTATATTTTTTCCCGTAGCTCCCTTTCGAGCGGCACATTTTTGATTAAAGCCGTTCGCAAATTTTACAAAGGTTCCGCATGTTTTTTTAACGTGACTGATGTTTTTGCGACTCGAATCCAAATACGACGAGCTTATTTGTTGTCACTGTTGTGATTTATTGAAAAAATGTGAAATAAAAAAATGGAGATTCGTTTGCTGATGCAGTATCAGGTAGCACGTTTTATTTATTGCGGTTTATTTAGAATTGTAAACTTAAAATTCTGTATAAATTTTGTAATATAATTATATGACAAAATAGTTGATGCAATGATTAAATTAAACATTTAAACTTGTTATCTATAACCATTTGCTCAGAATCTTAATTTGAAAATTTTGAAGCCATTCCCTGCCGTCCACCGATTTTTCAAGAACATTTCTTCTGCACTGTTATAGATGGCATTAAATGGTCACACAGTGAAAATTGTTAACTTTCTATCTATAACTATTTGCTCAGAATCTTAATTTGAAATTTTTGAAGGCACCCCCTGCCGCCCACCTATATTTCCAACATTTTTCTTTGTCAGCGTAAAAAATGGCATCATAGAACACACACGCCCTGCAAATTTGTCTTCCATCTCTTACCGTTTACTTGCTATTTTAACTAAACTGATTGGACAGACGGAGCGAAAATATAAGCGCGTTCATAAAATGAATCAAGCTAAAAATCGGTGCTGCACAAATTGCAAGGACTTTCTCGTATCCCTGCGTTTGTAGTCCATAGAGCAGGCATGCCAAACTCGAAGAGGCGCCCGGGCCGCATTGCAGCGATAGATGTTATAGAAGGGCTGCAGTTGTTTAATATGAGGCAGAGCTGGTACGATAGACTTTAGCTATAAGGTTGGACGCCTCTTTTGCAATTAAAAACAATAATTTAGAACGCGTTATATTGTAATTCGGTATTATGAAAAAATATCGTCTTCCTTCCACTAAAATAAAGCATTTATATGAATCCCTTACGATTCACTTGAGACAAAAATTAGCTATCGGGCCGCAGTAAGTCATATAAAGAGCCGCATGCGGCCTGCCAGTTTGACGTGCTTGCCATAGAGTAATGGCGCCGCTTGTATCATTGCGTATTGACGCGCTGTTTCGCAGCGGTGCTGCTGCTATATGGGAATAATTTGAAATAGGGAGAAAATTCTGTCGTGACCGGGAATCGAAATCGGGTATGCTACTTGCCGGGCAGATATTCTACCACTGAACTGTCGTGACTGATTAATTCCTCCCTTTCAGAAGTCGGATGTTATCTTAATTGGGGCCGGCCTAGCCTACCTTCCCCAATGTATGTCCTCCATGAAGTACACCAACAGAAAACCCACTACCCTCTCACTGGTGAGGTTGCCTTTGTTGGAAAGAACGGATTAATTGATGCCTATGCGATTGGCATAAGCTGGAATATTTCCGTGATATTGGAGTCGTGAGTTTGAAAGCGTCAATGTTTTGTCGTTAATGCTTACCTTCATTGAAAATCTTAATAATTCATTCGTGATAATGTCTTTTTAAATGCTGACTGTGAATTTTATTTTTGCTGCGTTTTGTCTTATTGTTAGAGTCGGAGAAAAATACTCTCCAACAGGCGTTCCGACAATTTGTTAAGTAGACGCTTTAGTAATTGAGAATTCGTATCGAGTATTTGGATTCGACCGATCGCAGTCTTTATGAGCGGAATGGCCTTCGCTCCATTTCCATTTAGGTAATGGAATGCCCATTAAAGTTATTCCGAAGATAATTAAATTAATCGAGGATGGCAACTACTTGCTCATGTTTAAAAGATAGGGGATTTAAAATAATTGCAGACTTTTTCACATTTTATGTTTGCTGATAATCAAAACAAAAAATGTCAAGGAGTGTGCGTTAGAGTGGAAGTTATTACTCTCTGCACAGTAGTAGCATAAGCGCCAGATGTTACAGTAACTCTCTCGAGAATGAAGCTGAAAGTAACAGAAATTAAATCATTGACGTCTTCACAAGCATGATTCACTGAGTTCTTATCTATAAAATGAAATGAAACTAGTTAGACTCGTATTTAGTGGTAGAAAATGAGCGTCCAAACTTCGAAATGGATAGAGCAATACATTTTGTCATCTACTTATGGTTAATTTATCGGTTCAGGTACTTATACAAAATTGGTAGGCATCAAAACTTTCTTTAATATATACGCAAGCTGTGATTCTTACGATAATATTTATAATTTTCGGATTTTGATATGCTGTCCCTTTTTCATCAAAAAAGATCAAAAATGTTCTTTCTCTGTGGGACGTCATTCGTTTTTATTGATTCGTGAAAATCGCAAAATCTCATGAGATGTCGTATTTTGATCGATGCTCAGGATCCATTCGTAGCGGCGTTAATCGGCACAAAAATTATATTCGCATACATTTTCCCTTCTTGTTGTTCTTGGTCGTTCTCCAGTAGTCATTCCATCTCCTTCCCTCCAGCCCTCCTTTAATCTCGCAAAAACCTTTTGACTCTTGTGAATTTACGGAATTTTCCATCGCTCTCCTCATCTCCCGTAATTACGGGATTGCCGGAATGAGTCAAGAAGCACTCGCTTTATGACTGTTAGCCTTGCACCAAACCCACGCCCAAAACGCACGAGAGAGTTTAATGTCCCGTGACTCACACACAGAGACGGCTTTTTAGTTCCATAAGCATTGGTAACTAACTGGCTGCTTCTTGACCTCCCATCCCCTCGAAGCCGCAGGCGACCTCGAAGTCACTACGTCCGTTTCTCTCAATCCCTTCTCGGCTTTCGAGTTTGTTTTTTACGATCCCTCGGGCAATTTTATGGGCGTCTCGAAAGAGTTCTCATTACCAAGTATTTTAATGGTTTTATTTTTAGGTTTTTCATATTGCGCTAATAAATCTTAGTTTTGAACACGTTCGGTATTCACTCCTGCTGATATCTCGACTCTTTGATATTTTTGCGGTTGAGAAATTTCGCATCTATAAGTGCTGCGGAAGTTAAGTGGAGATGGAGATAGTGCTCCACAGCGGGTGATTGTAGCGCTTATCTCGGAACCCATTTCCGTTGATCTGCAGATAAAGTTCAAATCTTTCGCTTCGGACGGAAGGGTTAGTTTTTGTACACAGGAAGTGGGAAATTAGATTTTAGATTATATTTTCGAAAAGTTTTAGAACGAGGGAAAATGTTGGGACATGATCGTGCTTAATCAATATTTTTTATGAACCGGAAATTCAAGTGCAGCATTGCATTGCGTAAATATAATCACTTTTAAAGAATTCAAATTAAAGCCTGTTACCACTCAGTATTTTGTGTTTTCGTAAAACTTTTTCATCGTAGCTTTACGATGAGCTATTGCATTTTGCCTTGAGATAGCACAGCGCAAAGTCTATTGACCCTTCAGAACAGCTTTTCAAAACCTAAAAAGTGACAATTTATTTTAACTCTGCTTTAGGGAGCCAACGTGAAGTTTTTCAATATGATTTCTTTCTGAGCATCAGGGGAATAATAGCGTTACACGTCGTACCTCTAATCCATTCCGATAATGATCTCTTGGACACCGAAAACTTTTAATTAAATGGCATTTTTTTACTATTCTGTGAACTGTGGGGAATTGATCTTTTCCCGAAGTCGCGCCAGTTAGCTTTGCAGGCCGCAGCGAGGGAAGCGACGCCGAGCCCGAATAATCAATCGTTCGAATCTTCTTCATTCAGGGCGCCGAAGAACTCTTTTTATAAGCTGTTTTTTTCTTCCCTCCGCACGTGATGTGGAACGGGTGGGGTGGTGAAAGAAGGAAGAGGATGGCCGGAGAGTAGGGTGCATTGAGAACCCATTTTGTTTGTGTGGTGGCTGCCCTTTTGATTCATCCCATGCGTCCCTCCCTATTCTGTCGCTCCTCTCAGCACCCACTCTCCTTCCATCTCTTCTCCCCCACCACTCCTCCAACCCCACTCCTCCCCCCGCCCCTCTTCCAACCCCACCCCTCTTCCAACCCCACCCCTCTTCCACCCCCGCTCCTCTTCCACCCCACCCCTCTTCCACCCCCGCTCCTCTTCCACCCCGCCCCTCTTCCACCCCCGCCCCTCTTACACCCCGCCCCTCTTCCACCCTCGCCCCTCTTCCACCCCCGCCCCTCTTCCACCCCCGCCCCTCTTCCACCCCACCCCTCTACTCCCACCCCTCCCCCACTCCCCACCTCGCCCCCGCCGATGCCGCTCCGCCCATTTGCGAGACCTACCCCACCGATGTGTTTGCACAGCCTCCCGGGGCTTTGGCAGCGGGCGTCCTTGACGGCCACCCTTTCCTCGTCGGGTTCTTCTCCCTTTAACCTTCTGCGACTCTCTTATAACGTTGCGACCCGTTGCGCGCTGTGTTGCTCAGTTCGCTCTACTGCTAATTTCTTCGTTGGCGTGCATCCGTTACCTGGTTTTCTGCTTTATAGTTTGTCCGCTCCAACGGTTGCAATTATGTAAATGGGTGTGTTGTGTCGCGCGGAAGGGTTTTAGTCTCTCTTTCTTTTAAGACAGGCGGGGATTTAGATGGTTGATGTAGTTGATGAATCCGTCAAGCAAAGAAAGTTTTCCAACCTCTCTGCGCAAACATGAACTTCATAGGAAAACTGAGGCAACGATATGTGCCAACGTCACCATTGCTAAATGCAGGGGTGGATTAAGGACGTCATGTACTCGGGACGGTACCCCGCCCATGGCCACTCCCATTCTCAACCGTAATCCCTGTATGGCCCCCCTCTAAGTTGGGGTTCCGCACGACCTTCCCATCCAACTTTCCCGTAATCCGCGCAATACAAATGTGCAACTTTGTGATCAGCATTTCATAATAATCTATTTTTCGCCTTTTTACTATGCGGATAGAATACTTTAAAAATTGTCTCTTATAAATGCTGTTGTATGATGATGTCTTTTCTTATGTAGGTATAATATTTTAAATAAACATTAACTAATAACCTGATGATAGGCACAGAATACCCCTCCCTCGTTATGGATATTTGTCACGTGTATTTTCAATCAAAAACCAATAAATACAACAAGGTAAAAAATGTGATGCCACCACATAACCTTCTCCATATCTGTAATATTTCTAAAAATTCCAAATAGGTTAAATGATAATAAATATTTTAAGGAACTGTGAGAAAAATTTAGATTTTGCAAAGAAAATAAACTCAAACCGTAGCCTTCTGATATTGGGTATAGCCCCAAAGCTCCAACAATTAAGAAAATAAAAGGGAGCGTCAAGTGTTTACAATAGTCGGCGGTAGGTGGCATGGTGGTGTCAGGTAAAACATTTAGTTTTTAAGATATCTCTTAAGCAATGCATTATATGGAGAAATGTTTCAAACAAAGGTTGTAGAAAATTAAATTTCCTACAACTTTTATTCCAATACGTTTTACATTAATCAATTATTAAAGCAAATATATAAAAAAACGGAAAAATGACGAGAAAGGCCCACTTCCGGTTGACCGATTTTTACCAAAAACTAATCAGTTCTTTTCCCTTTCATAGAAATGTCAAATATAAAATTTCGCAGAGATCTGATTAATAGTTTTTGAGTTAGAGCACCCAAAAAATTCCGGTCACAGACACCCACAGACATCATCGATAAAATAGTCAAAACGTGTTCAGGGGACCTTAAAACGTCTATTTCCGTTGAAATCTCGAATTCGATTTTTTTCATGAAAACAATACTTGCTCTATACATCGTATATGGAGAAAGTAAAAAGACTAGCACCATTTGTACTACCTCTTGTCAGCGCTATGTCTGTAGAAAAACAATTGTGCTAAAATGGAGCTACTGATGAATGGCAGAGTAGCGATATAATATATATCATCATCATAGGTAGTCTGTCCGTAGACAGGTCCGTGATTATTCATGGTTAAACCTGGTTCTCCATATACTCCTATTTTCCGCTTTCCTCTTCATATCTTGATAACTCTCTTTCCCTTTCAAATCGTCTATCAGCTGATACCTTTTCCTACCTCTTTCCCTTTTCCCATCTAGTTTTCCTTCTAACACATCTTTAATCATACTCTCTCTCCTCATGTAATGTCCAACCCAGTTAGCCTTCCTCTTTCTGATAGTCTTTATAATCATTCGCTTCTCTCCTATTCTTCGTAGCACTTCATCGTTTTTCATCCTATCTGTCCATTTTATCTTCAGCATTCTCCTCCAAGTCCACATTTCAAAGCTTTCCAAGTATTTGATGTCATTTTTCCTTAGCGTCCATGTTTCTGCCCCATACAATGCTATACTCCATACGTAGCATTTTATCAACTTCTTGCGGATATCTTCCCTAATATTCCCTGTAAGTAGTTGTTTCTTTCTCCTGAAAGCCGCTTTTGCTTTTCCTATTCTAGTTTTGATCTCATCCGTACATTTTGCCTCTCGTGTTATGATACTTCCAAGGTATTTATATTCTGAAACTTGTTCTAATGGCTTTCCCCCAATAGTTATGTTCAGATTCTCTTCTTTACCCGATATTCGAATGACCTTGGATTTTTCTGTATTTATTTCCATACCGTATTTTCTACCTGTTATCACTAGTCTATTTATCATTTTTTGTAGTTCCTCTTCCTTTCTTGCTAGAAGTACTTGATCATCTGCGTATTTTACTGTTCTTATAATCCTTCCTCCAATTTTGAAATCCCCTGTGCCTTCTAAAGCTTCTTGCATTAGACTTTCTCCATATATATTGAATAGGGTTGGCGATAGGCAGCAGCCTTGTCTTACTCCTCTACCGATATTTATTCCGGAGGTGTCCACATTCTCAAACCTAACCTTTACAACTTGATTCTCATATAGATTCCTAATCAATCTCCTGTCTTTCCAGTCTACACCTATATCCTTTAATATCTTCATCAACTTTACCCAATTTACTCTATCAAAGGCCTTCTGCCAGTCTACGAAACATGCGCAGATATCTTGACTGTATTCTATTGCCCTTTCTGATATGATTCTAACTACTCCTATAGCATCTCTAGTTCCTCGTCCTTTTCTGAAACCGAATTGATCTTCCCCTATTATTTCTTCTGCCTTTTTCTCCAGCCTTTTATTAAGAATCCTCGTGATGATCTTCGATGTGTGTGACAGAAGGCTTATAGTTCTGTAATCTTTACACTGCATTGCCTTTGGCTTCTTCTTTAGAGGGATCATTGTTACTTCTAGGAAATCCTGAGGCCATTCTCCCGTGTCGTAAATCTTATTAATTAATTTCGTGATCGCTTTTAGTCCTTCTGATCCTATGACTTTAAGTATCTCAGCCGGTATTCCATCGCTGCCCGTGGCTTTCCCCTTCTTTAGTTCCACTATCGCCTTTTCTACTTCGCTCTCCATAATACTTGGTCCTAAGTTGTCTTCTTCAATGTTTTTCTCATTTTCCAGTTCTATTTTCCCCTCTCCTGCCTGTTTGCCGTATAATTCCTTAATGTATTCTTCCCATACCTGTGCTACATCCTTTGTTTCTGAGACTATCTTCCCATCCGTATTCATAATTCCTTTACCACAAATTCCATTAGACTTCTTATCTTCTAATTCCAGTGCCCTAGCGTACATCATATCGTACCGTCCTAACTTCTCCATTTGTTCTATTTCATCACATTTTCCTTTTATCCATTTTTCTCTAGCTTTATCTGTTACCCTTCTCAACTCATTGTTTATACGCCTATAGTTGGCTCTACCTTCTTCACTGTTAACGTTTTTCCGTTTTCGTCTCTCATCCGTTTTCTCCAGCATTTCCTTCGTGATCCATGGTTTTCTGATTTTCTTCTCTTGTTTTCCAATCTCTTTATCCAAGGTATCCTTGATACTGGTTTTAATTTCATCCCATTCTATATCAACGGTCTTCGGTTTGTTTAATATATATATATATATATATATATATATATATATATATATATATGAGCTAACATCTTCCGTAACGATAAGCAACGAATAAATAGTATAAAATGATATTTTTTCATTTTTTTTTATTTTAATCGATAAACTGTTAACTTACTTTTAAACAAATATTTCACAAAAGATTGATTAAATTGATATTTATGTGCTGGGCCTAAAGTACCTCCCTTTATCTTACCTGTTATTAAAACTTCCTTTGTATTGCGAGAGTTAATTCGACAATGACTACAATATAGCGCTGGACGAAGGTCTTCTTCCTAGAGGTCACCATATTTTCACATTTTTTAGTTGTCCTTTGCTAGCTCTTACGATAAATTAACTGAAATCCATTTGTCCTTGCCTCTCGTGACATATCTTGTTATCCATTTGCTTTTCTCTGAAAATATCGTCTCCACTTGCAGTGTGGCACTTAATGCGATTTCAAAATTATCTCATGACATTGTTTTGGACGTCTGTTTATCTTCACATAAAGTCGATTCTTTTTCCATTGGCGTTATAACGCTTGAAGTGGAATGTTTTCAGTGATTTTACAGTCAGTAGTTTACCATGGCCTAAATATATATATAAAGGCAGTAGTGTTGGTGCAGTCCTATGACATCCACTAAAATACGTTTTTGTCATCGTTGAAAAATAAATATATCGATTATTGTCGTTTTATCTGCAAAACGCATTCCATTGCTTAAAATTCTTCTTCCGGTGTGATTGGAAGCCTCTATTGTTGTTTTAATGCCCTATATTGCCCAGTTAAACGGAGTTTTTAAATTGCTAAATTTTAATTGACGGTTGTTATATTTTTATAACCAATTTTCATTCTCTTCATGAAGAAATATAATTTTTTCATTTAGAAATGGAAGTTTAAAACTGAATTATATAACCTTTATCTCGATTTTGGTGGCGAAATATATGAAAATTTAAACAGGCTTGAACAGTCTAGTTATATTTTAATTTTTGCCTTTCATTCTATGGTTTACTCTAAATGGTAATAAATGTAAATTTATTTAGTTTGGCAAACCAATCTCTTAGTAATTGGCAAGACGGGGGAATTTAAATGGTGCTTGGGATTTTGTTCGATGTGTAGTCCACGGAAATTAGTTCTGAGTGTGCAATTTCGTTAGTGGCGTATAATGAGGAACCATTGAGCTTTATTTTTAGGGATTCTACTAGCCCGAAGAATTTTCGTTCGAAACGAATTAAGAGAACAAAATAATGACGGTTTATTCCATGCAGTAGTATAAATCCTTTTTTGGTTGCTCGTGGCAGACTTCAGAAATAATCATGATGGCGAACGATCTTCAGATACTGCAAAAATTCTGAAACTTTCCGGCTAAAATAAATAAATCATCGTACCATTTGAATGAATCAACGTGAAATATCTGCTTATTTGGCGAATTTATGGAGTATTGGAAGCTGCTTGTGCTCCACATAGACATACCCTACGTAGTATTAAAAACTGTTTTTTCCCTTGACTGTGTTTTTTGTTTCCCGCGTAGGCGATGCAACGATTACTGCCTTCTTAGCGGTAGATTTATCATCTTTTCTAGTTTTTTACAATAAATTGCTTTGAGCTCATGGAAGTAAGGCGTGATCAAAACATGGTGTCTCAGGTTTAACGCGTTGATATTCGTCTATCTCGTATGGGCCGAAGTGGTAATTCGCTAGCGTACTGTAAAAAAAATTCGATTCCCTTCTAAGGAATTGAAAAGTCTTCTTTCGTCGTCTCTCGTCTTTCAACGGCGTGAGATGTGAGGGGGGGGGGGGGAGGGGGGGGAAGGGTCCGGAGCGCATAGTAATAAATCGGGAGACGACCTTGTATCCGAGAGAAGATTAGAAAGGTCTCCGAGGCTGCCATTCTCCAACCGCCGGTAGACTCGGAGATTCCATTCGTTTCTAAAGGGAATGAACAAAATGCGGAATTTATTTCTGAAACCGTAGCGATCGCCGTGGAAGGGAATAGGATGTGGTCCGCTCATTTTTAAAGTGTGATTTCTCGGATCCAATGGGAATGCGGTCCCGTTATTTAACCGAAGGACAAAAATTCAAAATGTATAGATTTTTGGTCACCTCTCGCCTGATTACCAATCGCGTTTTATGTTTGCCAGCAAAATTCGGCCTTTGGACTGCATTTCTTTTTCAAGTGTAAGCTCGGATTGAATGCTGTCTAATTTATGGAGAGAGCCGCGAAGAATAACGAGAATAAGTATCGCCCCTGCTTCCGTATCGTTGTTATGTTGCGACAGAAATGCCGTACTAACTCGCACGTTTTCATTCCTTTTTTATCTAAAACTGGTATGGGGTGATTAGGCTGATATTTTTTTTCAAAATAGTGGTATCATTACTTAGGGTAGTATAGATTCGCGAACAAGAGTAAATAGTTAAATTTATTAATTTAGTAGCTGATGTAAAGCGGTCAGTTATATTTATTGCCGCCCGAGTGCGAGTACGCCCTATTGTAGGGAATTTAGGAAAATTTTACTTGAAAAAAATCGTTCATTTTCTCTTCAAAATTGGAATCGGAAATTACAAGAGTAAATATGGTGATAAATTTTGATTTATTTGTGAAAAAATAATTGCGCTTACTTGTTTATATGTAACCATCATTATATATCGACGTTTCTTACAGAGGAGGATATAATATACTAGTAGTTGGTGCTTGCATACTGCAAGCATTTCATCTCAACATAAAAAACATTCATTTTTCATATTTCATCATTACAGATATATTTTAATTCTAACGATTTCAACTCCGCAGCAATTTTCGTTTTTCCCACTTGTAAAAATAATAGTTTAAAACAATCCCCAAATGTTGCAATTTTAAAAGTTTTACACCTTCTTCATTATGGGTTACTGATGCTACACATTTTAGCCAAATTTTAAAGTTGTAGCACTTCTATAAGTAAAATAATATTTTTCTAATTGTTTAAATTTAAATAATTTTTAACGGCCGCCGCAACTCATATATAGTAAAATTGAAATGTTTATTTGTGCAAAATCACTATTCTGTAAATAATTTGAAAATTTCAGCTTCCTAGCTCATCCCGTAGTACCTAAACAGTTATCTATTTGTTTAAACTTGAAGAATTTTTAACTGCCAAACAAATTAAAATATCAAAATTTGTATAATCCCTATTTCGTTTTTTTAAGAATTCTACTTATAAAAAAAATTTCAACTCCGTAGCACATGCGGAAATACATAAACCTTGAAAATATGTTTAAACAATTGCGAATTTTTAGCGGCCGCATTGTTACACTTTTTCAAGATTTTCGTTTTTCTAGTCGGTTTTGCACAAAATTCTACCTATGAAAAAAATTTCGAATCTCCAGCTCATCTGGAAGTGCCTAAACATTAGTATCCTCCTATATCCTCCTCCTCCTCTGTAAGAGTCGTCGATATATAATGATAGGAGGATAATAATGTTTAGGCACTTCCAGATGTGCTGGAGATTCGAAATTTTTTTCATAGGTAGGATTTTGTGCAAAACCGACTAGAAAAAACGAAAATCATGAAAAAGTGCGACAATGCGGCCGCTAAAAATTCGCAATTGTTTAAACAAAATTTCAAGGTTTTATGTATTTCCGCATGTGCTACGGAGTTGAAATTAAAAAAAAAGTAGAATTCGTAAAAAAACGAAATAGGGAATATGCAAATTTTGATATTTTAATTTGTTTGGCAGTTAAAAGTTCTTAAAGTTTAAACAAATAGGTAGATGCTTAGACACTACGCCGCAAGTTAAGGAGCTGAAATTTTAATATTATTTAGAGGATAATCTATGTAAACGACTAAACATTTCAATTTATCCATAAAGTTGATATTTTGGCCGTTATAAATTATTTAAATTTAAACAATTAGATAAATGTTATTTCACTTTTAATTGTGCTATAAATTTAAAATTTGGCAGAAATGTGTGGCATTATTAACTCAATGTGGGAAAAGTATAATATTCCTAAAATTGCAAAAAAAAAGCGATAGTTTTACTCCATTAATCTTCCATAATGAAAAAACAAAAACCCGTCCATAGGAGAAATCTCTAGAATTAAAGAAATATTACTCATGATGAAATATCTGTGTGAAAAATGAATGAGATGAAATGCTTGCAGGATGCAAGCACCTTCTACTAGTATTTGATATTCACTAGTCTTGGGAAAATTTACATCGTCTTAAGTTTGATTTAAGGCAGGGAAGGGCAAGTTGTGGATCGCGACCCCATCGGTGGCCGCGATATTATAAATGTTGTATCAATATTCGTTTTCATTGATTTACCCTTAAAATGCTCTTGTAAGCGCTGTTATTAATGATTATTTCAATGTTAATTGAATAGCAAACATCTGTAATCTGTTTTCTTGGTAGAAGTTGAAATAAATGTTGTTCCTAACTGAACTTTTAGTCAGTTTGAAATTTGAGGGTGGAGCGAAACCAATTAAATGAATGAAAAGGGTCTCGGATCCGGAAAAGTTGACCTACCCCTGACTTAAGGAATAAGTTTTTGACTGCAACAACTTTTGTACCAGTTATTGAAACGACAATAAATTGACACAAGGATTGTTATTGCCTTTCCATAAATAGAAAACTCCGTAAGATGAATTTATCAGCGTTTGACTGTGATTCTTTCTGGATTTTCTCATCCATTGCTTGGGATACTATAACGCCTGGAAAATGCGACGTTATGTTTTCCATTTTCTAGTTTTGTGTGGCTTTAAAACGCTGGCAGATGGAAGCAAGTGTGGCAATCAGATTTCGCCGTCGCCGAGGCATAATCCTGGAAGAACTCTGAAACATCTGTTTTGTCAAATGAAAGCATATATCCACAGTTTTTTCCTGCTTGTTTTTTCGGTTGCTAACATCAGTGCTTGTCCGCGCAAATTATTTCGGACGCCCCGAGCAATTGGATGGAATCACAATATGGTCCGACCGTGTCAACATCTGCACGATGTCGCCTTTCTTCGTTTCCTATTTTGTCGTTGTTTACCGCCACATCTACCACACACCCCATCACTCCATCGCGTTTGACTACATATTTCTTGCTCTTCTTTTTCTCCTCACATCCCTCTCTCCTCTCCGTCTTTTATTTCACAACTCGTCTTGCCCGAGAGCTCTTCTCTATCTGTTTCTTTCGCATCTTTTTAGAATCTTGAGAAGAGGGGGAGAGTAAGAATGAGAGAAGGAATAGGGTAATAAATAAAGGGAAAAAATGCCGTTATTGACGGGGTTGGAGCTAAATTGCCCCATCTTCCATCTATTTTACATTTAGTTAACATTTACATCATACAGATTCGATGATTACAGTATTACATTTACAATAATTACATTGATTACAGGAGTAATAAAATGTGGATGAAAAAATTTGGAATACGCAATGTGTACAGACATTTGTTTAAAATGTACAATATTAATTGAGAACATTTCCGCTGTTATAAAGCTATGTATATTACATAAGCACAATTAGTTTTAAATGTTGAAAAAATGGAAAATATTCGTTTTGAACTTACAGCATATGAAACGGAGGGAGAGAGAGGTAGGGTGAGCGAGATAGCTAAATTGATGGATTTGAATTTGGGAGCTTGAGGCTTGTTATCCCCTTCTTACTCCCCAACACATCCATCACATACTTTATAAGGTACATACCATAAAAAATATTAAATCATACCGTGGCTCATAAAATTGGAACTCCAAGATATTTTATTATACCTCTTATGGCGTCCCGATTTTATGAATTTGTGTGTACATTTACACAAAGTAAAGACGAAGAAAAAAATCAAAAAACATACAATTGAAATATAGCGTTGTAAGAGATAGGGAGATTTAGTTAATTTAGGAGTGAGGAAGAGAGTGGGGAGGGAAAAACAGAGACGGAAAGAGTGGCGGAGAGTGGGGTGTTAACAATCCCCGTTAAGAGTGCTTATTTGTTGTAGCCGCCTCTTTCTTGAAACACGACCGACCGTTCTAGATGAGGTTGTTTTTTAATTTTCCTTTTTTAGTAATTGAAAGTAAATTTCTCTTTCGTCCGTCGTTACCAAGAGAGAGAGAGAGAGAGATTTGGCGTATCCTTGGCGACGATAAGGGAGAGGCTACTTTCTTTGTTTCCGTCGTCCTCGTTGGTTGTTTAATCGGGTGTAATTGCTTCTGCACTTCCTCTTTTGGGTTTTTCTGCCGTTTCATTCGAAGAAACATTCCTCACGTCCGTTACCTCCCCTACGTATTACTCTTTCTTTTTTAATTTTTAATTGTGGTAAACGGTCGACTTGAACCGTTTCGGTGGATTCGCGAGTTATGGCTTGAATATTTCTGTTTTTTTTTTCGTTTCCTTTCCCGTGGGAAAAAGTGCGTCCGTTCGATATATGTCCTTACACGGTCTTTTCATCCAGACTGGTCGGGTGCTCGGCGGTTTGGCGTTATTTCTTTCTCCGAAGACGATCGAAATGTCGTCGGCGTCGAATCAATTACGCGATTTGTGCAATTCCAGTCTTTGAGTCCTTTTTGATGTTTTTTTTTGCTTGGTGAAAAAACGCGTATGACATTTTCAACGGGGATTTTATTTCGGGTTTCAGGTTTACTATTCAGTATACGTCCCCCTGCGATTTTCAATATATGGGAATTTTATTTCTATAGAATATTTTGAGCATCGAAAAACTGGCCGTGAGAAATTACGAAATATGTAATGCGGAAGTATTTAGAGGAAATGTTGCTCGAAGACAAACGCAAGCATACGTGTTTGTGTTTGTTTTTAGGTTTTATGGTTAACGACTACAATCACACTTAAATCGTGAAAAAAGTGTATTACTTGATCGTTCGCCAAACTCCTTCGTTCAGTCACGGAAATTTTATACTCTTGTAGATATTTTTTAACTGTGTAATTATCGTATGCAGTATGTCCTATCCTATCTTTGAAGATATTGTCGTATCGTTTTAATCCTTGAAAATTCACCCGTCACTACGTATTCACGCAGAATGTTAACCTATCATTATATTATGTTCTTGTAGTATAACTCTCTGTTTAAATTAACGTTGCATGTAATTTTTACAAACGAAAAACTGCCACTTTATTGGACTCCTCCCAAAACTACATTCGCTGATTCAACTTTATAATTCTCAAGCTGACGTCACAAAATACGTTTGGCCTTTAATGTGGCGTTATTTTATCTCAACTGTTTCTATTAATTTGCGCGCAATATAATGCAAATTCATTCTCCCCGCCGTTCCCTGAGATCTCTCGAGGGACAGCAACGCCTACTAGTTTCCTTGGATAGTAATTTTTGCAAGGTCGAACAAGTTAAGTAAATGTCGCGGCTGTTGAATACATTTACAAAGGGACTTATTTCATCTAATCCTCTGTAAAGTGGTAAGGCTTTTGCAAGGACAGCGCCGTACGAGTTGGTCTCTCATCCAAGGTCTCGGTACATTGCAATTCGACATCGTGATGAGAAATTAGACAGTTGAACGCTAGATTGCGCATATTGTGATGGAGAGTGAGGAGTCTTACCATTTTGTAACGCGTGTTGTAAAGGTTATATTTCCGTGTAAATGAGGGTTTTGACTATCTCGGATATATGGGATGGAAAAAGTACGTTCATTCTGGCTGCATTTAATGGTATCTATTGAAAATAAAGGATTTTCTAAAGGGTAGCCAAATATCTGAAAGATTTGGTGTTACTGTCGCCATATAGCTTGTAAATTTCCATTCTATTGGTTTAGTTTTCCTTCTATCGTTTTCGCCATTGCAATGAAATGTATGCATCGTTTTTTAGTGCTTTTTGTCAATGCTGAAAAGCACTATTATCTTCGTGATGCCCGTCCGTCCGTACGCATATATCAGGGAAGAATTGGCTGAACCGATTATACCCGAATTTGGTACATAGAATATTAACACAAATTAATGACTAATATGGCATATTTCGACCGGATCCATTAAGCAGGGGTGCCATAATTGTAAAGTTAAACTGTTCGGTAATTATGAATTTGGAAGGAATTGGGCTAACCGATTTCAACGAAATTTTGTACGAAGAAGGCGTGAAACATAAAAAAGCAAAATAAATATTTATAGTGTAGATATAGAAAGCAGGGCTGCCACAATACAAGGAATAAAAAAATTCTTTTAACACGTATTTGTGTTGAACTTTCCGCATCAATTTGAACCAAATTTAATAATTATAATACACACATATATAAAAAACCATATTATTATATTTAGACCGAATCAGCTGAACAGGGGTGCCACAATTACAAATGAAAATCTTTCAGTAATTAAGGATTTGGAATTATTTGGTTGAACGGATTTCAATTGAATTTTGTATAAAAGATTTGTACAGCATACCACAATGAAATCAAGATGCTTAATGCGGAGCTAAAGAGCAGGGCTACCACAATATCAAGGTTGGAATTTTTCTGTAACTATGAATTTGGAAGGTATTGGCTGAAAGGATTTAAAAGAAATTTCGTTTTTAGTGCAAATTTTCTGATTTTAAGGCAAATACATTAGTATACGATAATACTACGGCGATTTTGACGAAAAGCACTTCTGTACTACGGGAAACCCGTGTACACCCCTATTTGTCAACGCAACGTTCGAGAAATATATGGTTAGTTTCTATTCTGAAATTAAGGGTAGGTAACTGCTCTTTCTGTCTAATCAGCTCAATCCATAGCGGTGCATACTGTGTCAAAGCTTCAGTTTTCGGTTTATATGAGTATGTTGCCAGATGTTTCTCAGTTATGTTTATAACATTCACATTTATTTCATTCCATATAGATTAGTCAATTTCGGTCGCTTCGCTAAATAATTAAATCTTCACTTGTAGTGGTATAATTTCCACTTCATGTAAAAGATGTTCCCGTCAGATTTCTCAGTTACCATTACTGCGTCATCACACATAAACTGAAAGAAAATATCAAGTTCAAATTTATCCAGTAGATACGGTTTTCCACCAAGTAACACCTCATTTAACTACCTAGACCAGTGGCTCCCAACCTTTTTGTAGGCGTGGCACAATTTCAAAGATAAACAGAATTTCGCGGCACCCCATCCTTCAAGCAATGTTTTTATATTTTCACAAACGAGTATTGCAACGTTTGAACATATCAATTTGTTGGTATCACACCATAATCAATTTATTAGAGATGAAATTAATGCCCTAGCAACCTGTAAACACATCCAAATCGTTGGTTTATTTACAAAACTAATTTTATCGCGGCACCCCTAAAAATCAGCTGCGGCATCCCAGTGTGCCGCGGCACCCAGGTTGGGAACCACTGACGTAGACCTTTACTTACGTATTAAATGGTCTACTGATGTATTTCTATAGAATTTTGTGTACTGGAACAATGTAATTTTTTAATTAGAAACTTTTATTGTAATTGTGTACATATTAATCACATAATCATACCTACTTCAAGAGCTCAGATGTGTCATTACAAGTGATATTACAATTCCTTTAATTAGTTTTTGTATACCGCGTTATCATACTTTTGCTTCATTTACCAGTGTTTTTATGTTGTACCAAATGATACGCTGCATTTATAGAAAAACATTTTTCCTTTTATTTCAGGTAAGTCGCTGTTTGTTTCATCATGGCCCGGCGTGTTTCCTTAACATCGGACGGTCAGCGTAAAGTTCCTGAAACTGGTAAAATTTTATCGGATATAAGTTCATTTCACTTTATTATTATGAGCCTTTTTTTCTGTAACATAAGTGGAATCTTTCTGTAATCTTTCCAAATTTTTCAAGTATTATCCTTCCCATGGGTTTTGACCGTTTTGTTTTCGGTGCCTGCAGGGCATTTTTTAAAGAGCAGTTACGCCCATTTGGGTAGCTACGACTAGATTTGAAGTAGTTACGAAATCGAAGTTGGAAGGTTTCCTCCATTGTTAGTAACATTCCGTAACATGGAGCTGAAAATATCAAGTCGTACATTTTATTCGAGAACATTTTAGCGGTTTTTTTCGCTAATGTGATCGTTTTGTCCGTCTGTCCGCCACTCTTCCGTGTAAGGTGAACTACTACTACATCGTTCAAGTTAGAGCAACCAGATTTTGAGGGATCGTTTATGACCATTAGTTCTTCCCGTGCTTGAAAATTGGATACGCCAGGTGCAGCCTTACTGTGGTTCTATTGGAGGGCACAATGAACAGTAAAACATTATATTAGTGTAATACTTCTACACCAAGAACATTTTCAGGATAGTTTCTGCTGGTGGCAGTCATGAACCCCGTTGATTTTGGGGCCCGTCCGTCTGTCCGTTTACCTTTTAGCAGGATTTTAAAAACCCATTATTCAGTATCTATACGGGTCTGTTACTGAGGAAAATTTTCGTTTTCTTTACGTTACTACAATAAAAGAAACCTGCCCGTAATATCTGAGTCATCAGTTCTTTCCTTACTTGTTTATAGTATTATAATATGTCATGTATAAATTCAATATAATTACGACGAAGGCATAAAAAAATTCATCTCCGGCGGGAATTTTGGGCTCTTTGGGTCGAATTCTTAAAATAATTCACTGCATTTATAGTCAAATTTGTTGGTGATCGTATAAGCATTACTAATCATTTGGGAGTGTTTCATACGGGGTAAGATGTTTTTTTAGGCGCGTATCGCTTCCAGCATAAGCGCCTATTAGCTTCGGTCTGTCCGTCCGTCCGCATGTCCGTTTTCGGCTTCTACCGATCGGATTTTCATGAAATTCGATATTAATGACTTACAGTGAAAGACAATAAGTAAATCACAAATGAATCACGCAAGCCAATCAGGCGTACCACTTTACTGGTGACAAAAATATGAACTTCCCGTCATACCTCGTAAAGTGTTGATCATATCAAAATAGTTTTCAGATAAAACTTGTAGAACTATTACAGTAGAGTAGAGGTCCCCAACCGGCGGCCCGCCGGCCAAATGCGGTCCCCGAGCCAAATGCGGTCCCCGAGCCAAATGCGGTCCCCGAGCCAAATGCGGTCCCTGAGAGCACTCTATCCGGCCCACGAAGCTATGATGAAAAGGGGATCGGTAAAATTTGATATAGAGAATTTCATATATTTTCAGTATAATTATCGCCTCAAAACCTTTTCTGGTGGAGCTTTAACACTAGTAATTTATTTAGACTTCATTTTCGCTAATATGAGACTACAGAATCCCTTGGTAACTTCTAATATAAACACTCATTCGGCTCGCCGAAGCTCTCGTGACATCCAATGCGGTCCTCAGAACCATTCATAACTAGGAATGCGTCACGCAATGTAAAAAGATTGAGCTTCACTGCAGTAGAGTATTTATTTTCCTATGCATTTTTATCGTAGGAGTAGCTGTCATGAAAATCAAACAAGAAAGTCTTAACTCGAGTTAAATTTATTGTTAGAATATCTCTTGCATGGTTACTTCATCATTGTTGCTAACATAAATAAACAATCTCAAGTTAAAAAACGTTTCTGTAATCATTTCTTTCAAATACTCCATTGCACGACACGCGCCCATTTGTGATACGCTGTACACTTTTATAACTTGTTTTATTATCTGCTCTTTGCTGTATTTAGTCGTGACGATCGTTTACATTCCGTTCCGCACGTGTACCCCCCCCCCTCTCTCTCTTTGTGTTACTCCCGCTGAAACGTGGGTCTTATATCCAAACTTTGCTCACTCATGTAAATCGGGGAAGTGGTTTTTTTTTCATCTATCCGGGATGAAAAAAGATACACGGATGAGGGAACGCTTTCGATTTATCGCGGATTTCGCGCAAGTTTTCGCGATTCCTCCTCGAGCCTTATCGCAGTCGACAAATTAGCTCTTATGTTTGGAATGCTTCCTGCAATGCCATGATCTTTCAGCTCCCAGACTACTTTCCAACATTTTTTTCCGTCTTTCTCAAAACCTCACTCTCTCCCATCTCTGCCTCTCCCCACCCTCTCTCTCCCCCTCTCTCTCCCCCTCTCTCTCCCCCTCTCTCCCCCTCTCTCTCCCCCCCTCTCTCCCCCCCCTCTCTCCCCCCCTCTCTCCCCATCTCTCTCTCTCTCCCCCTCTCTATCTCCCCCTCTCTATCTCTCCCTCTCCCCTCCCTCTCTCTATCTCTCCCTCTCCCCTCCCTCTCTCTCTCCCCCTCCCTCTCCCCTCCCCCTCTCTCTCTCCCCCCTCCCTCTCCCCTCCCTCTCTCTCTCTCCCCCTCCCTCTCCCCTCCCTCTCCCCTCCCTCCTCTCTCCCCCTCCCTCTCCCCTCCTCTCTCTCTCTCCCCCTCCCCTCTCCCCTCCCTCTCTCTCTCTCTCCCCCTCCCTCTCCCCCTCCCTCTCCCCTCCCTCTCTCGCCCTCTCTCTCTCGCCCTCTCTCTCCCCCTCTCTCTCCCTCCCCCTCTCTCTCCCTCCCCCTCTCTCTCCCTCCCCCTCTCTCTCCCTCCCCCTCTCTCCTCCCTCCCCCTCTCTCTCCCTCCCCCTCTCTCTCTCTCCCCCTCTCTCTCTCTCTCCCATCTCTGTCTCTCTCCACCCTCTCCCATCTATCCCCTCTCCTTCTCTTTCTCTGCGTCATTATTATTGGCTTTGAGCCCAACTGAGACGTGGTAGCGGAGCAGTCTCCTCCATTCCCTTCTCCTATCTCCCTTACTTTTTCTCCGGCAGAGCGTGGCGTGGAGGATGGGCGTGTGGGTGGATACCGAAGCTGCACAATTTCCTTTTAGGCATCGGATTGGCGATATCGCTTTTGAGATTTTTATCGGCAGTAATCCCCCGAGTCCATTGCCCATAAGCGCAAGTTTCGAAGTCGAAAGACTGCGTTAGGGGTACTTTGTATCGGATGGTCGGAGGAATTTTGCATACTAAGAGAGGTTGAGTGGAGGGGATTTCGGGAGAGGATAACAGAGAGAGGAAGAGATTTAAGAGAGCAAGGGAGACGGGGAGGAAGTCGTGGTGGAGAAAGGGGTGGAGGAGAGGCATGGATCGGCTGGAATATCATGTGAAGATTAAAAAAAACGCCTTTCAAAATTATCGATTTTTTGCCGACATGTTTCATGATATCTGCATATTTAATGTTCGTGCTAATTGCAAAAGCGTCTGCGGTTGGTTTAATTCGTTTCTGATGGTTATGACTCGCGCAGGAATTTGATGTTTTTCGTGGGAATTATTGTGTGGCTTTTTACATATTTCGCATCAATAATTTTGTTTCGGAACAAAGCGATTTGTATAGAAAAACATCCTAAAAAATTTGCGGCATGTATTTATTGCGGTTTTTTCCCATTGGGATGATATCAAAGGTTATACAAATTAATGCCCCCCGTCCGCATGAAATAGGAATTAATAAAAATGAAACATTATACGTGTAGTTAAATGTACGTACCGGAAATTCAGCCTTTAGTTTGTGTTTCGCTCTGTTTTGCCGCGCTTTAAGTAATACGTTTAATACTGGTTCATCTTTTAACAGGCTTCCATTAAATATTGATAAACGGGGAAAGAATTCAGGAGGAATTATTTCCAAATTTAAACTTCGCCGTAGTCCCCAAAATTAGTTTTTAATTGCCAGTAAACGTGGCGTGAGTAAAAACTGAGCATCATTATTTTCATTTATTACCATATTATTTGTGAATAACTTAATGGAATGTTCCATGGCTCAAACTTTCACTTTAACTATTAAAAAATTGCCATGTTACTGTAATTGCGATTAAAACTGCATTTTCTCTATCACAAGTCGGATCTCACTACCCATTCTCAATTTTCCTTAAGTATTCTATTCGTAACAAGAAGGCGTTGAATCATTTTCTGATAGACCTACAAATAGAGATATGCATTTTTTATCTATTTACATTCCTTTTTTGCTGAGCTACTTTCCATTCTCCAGTTGAATAAAAGCTCTTAGATATCGTTTCTGGCGCCTCCTACATTCACTCTCGCTTTCATTCCTTTCACTCTCAGCGTGTAAAAAGTGCTTCCACGTCAAACTGCCATGTTATATTTCATCGTTGCTTAGCTCTGACTGCTTTATTTTTTGCCTCTCTTTTACCGCAGTGGTTGACGTAGTTCGTTGCTTATGTTTTACTTAGTGAAGGTTGCATTTATTTTATCCAATTAAATAAATCTTGGACCGATTTATGGAAGTTTTCTTCGTTCTTGGGTTTCGCAAAAAATAACGAGTTCTTTTAAAGTATCCGTTTTTGTCCTAGTTATTCTCGAAAGAAAATTGGTATTAGCTTTCGTTCGTAAAATTGTTTTTAGCATACGATTTTACTTTAAAAATTTTTGTCTCATAAGAAATAACGTTTTAAATCTCTGCGTACAATATAATATCTATAATCAGAACAAGATAAAGAAGCTAAGTTAAATTTGCATGTTTTCAATGTTTCGTCCAGTATTCACCAAGGTTATTTTTTACCTGGAGAAAACAAACTGCCTTTGAAATACTTCAGAAAGGTACTGTTAAGTATTGCAGCAGTTCACCGTTTCCTTATTTTTTTCGAAAGACAAGCTACGGTTGTGCACCTAAACACCGTAATATTAAGAAACATATTAGGGAACATTCAAAAAGATAAAAACCGGTCATTTAGGTGGTAAGATATCTCCAGAAAATCAGTAGCTGAACCTACCGTGTAATGTATGTAAATTAATTGAAATATGCCTTTGACGCTCATGAAACTTCCTAATAAAGCTTATTTCCTCATAACAGATTGAAAGTGTTTCTGAGGAAGTTACGTAAAATCTGCATATTTAACTCGCAATTTTGCGCCAGAGGAATATTCATAGGTGCGAACGGTATATATCAGTCGTGAGACGAAGGTGCGTTTCCGACAACCTTGGGTTTTGATTGCACGTAACGGCATTTCCTCCGTATCAGTTCGCGAGTGGCAATCGATGTCTCTGACCAACTTCTTCGCCCCTTCCCCTCCGCGCAATAAGCGCGTCATCTGCCCACACGCTTCGATTATTTTTACGACCTGCTGATTCCCTCTTGCCTACGCGCAATGGGTATCTAAGAGGTAGTGCAATGGATAGCCGGTCAGTTACAAAAGTTTAGGAAGAAAGATGACTTTCTCTGTAATTCATAAGATAATTTATGTTAACTACACTTCGATTCTAACATCATTTGCCGCGGTAACATAGTTGGCGCGCAGCATTCCGGAATCTGCACTTCTTCCGTTTCGTTTTGTTTTTCGCTCGGTTCCCAGATGCCGCACGGAGAGAACGGCTGATTGAGTTTTCATCGCTACAACCAACATTGCGGAGGGGGTGTGACGTAAGGAGCGAGAGAGTGAGATGGATATGAGAAATCCTCGTTTTAAAGGTTTCTAGCTTAGGCCGAGAGGGTTTTATGGCTCCCCCCTCTCCCAGCGGGGAGAATTGTTGCATAACCGTATGTGTATATTTGTGCCTGTTCGCGTGAACTCGCCTGTGTCGGGAGAATTACATTTTCTAACGTTATACTTCGTCTCCATAACTTTTAAGGAAGTATCGCGCGCCATATTTCCCTCCATAGAACTAACATTATGCGAGGTTGATTTGTGTTTCGTTTGTTCTGTTGCGGGTCGAGTTCGCGTCGTCTATTAGTTTCGCTGATGATACCAGGAATGCGTTTCTTTTGATGATCCATTACCGTTATGTTGCATTTTACATACGCACTTACACAAGCAGACGTGCAGTTACATCTCCGTGAATGAAACTTGGAAATGTTTTGGGCCATATGAAGGTTCTTTTATCAATAGCGGAAGAAGGCTTCCTTCTGTTCCTTCCAGTTGTTTCTGTCACCCTTCTCTGTGAGTCAGGTCTACGTGGAAAGATTTTCCTATACCAAACCGAATATCTGACCATCTAGCTTTTTAATCTGTCACTTGGCCGCGGCGGGATTGCGGTTATAGTTGGCTTTCGCAATATAATCCGATATGGAATAGCGTAGGTTTGACAAGCCGATCGTCTACGGCGTATTGGGAAATGTATTTGCGATAACTTGGGGACCAGCATAGCAAAGAAAAAATTCGTCCGCATTTCCGCCTCGCGAATCTAGACGCTCCTCCTCTCCGCAAGTGGCCGAAATCATTAAACTTAAGGGGAAACTAGGTCAGGCCATCTGGGTAGGTGCGCACCCGCTTGTACGTGTTCGGATTCGCGTTTCCTTTGGCGGGATCGAAATGTCGTCAATTGAATTCTACGTTATCGATGCGAATGCTATCGCAGCGGAAAAAAGGCGACGGCCCTCGTCCGTTCCGGATCGTAAATTATAAAAATTATTTCGATATTGCGGCGAATGTCGTTTATTCTTGGATGATTGTTACGTCATGTAATTCCCGAGTGAATAAGGGAAATGTGTAAATGTGCCCATACGCGCGCGCACACAGAGCGAAATCCAATTTTTACGAAATGCAAGGAACCGACATCGAGTTATAGTTGGTTTTCGGGGTATAACGTCAACTGTTCTTTTTTTTAACCCTAGAACTACCAAGGGGAGACCTCCGAGGCCCACAACTTGTTTTTTCGTATGTTTCTATTTTATAAACAAAGGAAAAGTCTGGATATTTTATTACATTGTGCAGAGACTTGTGTAAAATAATTATCTTAAGTTGCTCATGATTGTATGCATACTTCAATTTTCTGCAAATTATTTAGTCATTGGCTGCATGCCTTGACGCGCGGGTGGCCTAACTTATAGGGCACCATATGCGTGGAAAGCAGTGTGAAGCACACTATTTGTTTAAACTGTTGTCGGATGAATCAGGTTAAAACATTTTTCTAATCAATTTGTTATTATTTCTGTAAATACAGTCTTACTGCGATATTAATATGATCTTGAAAACATAATGAGGAAGAATGTACAAGAATTGTTCTAATTTAAATATTTGTCTTTATTTACATATAATTTCAAATAAATTACTAAAATTGTATAGCTGTATTCCTATGATGTTTTTAAATATATAACAATAGGTTCAAAACGTTACTATGACTTTTTATTGTATTTTAGATGGTGGGCCTCTGAGCGCCCCCCCTCCCCACCTTGGTAGTCCATGGTAGTGAAAATCGCTTGGTAGTTCCAGGGTTAAGAAGCGTCTCCGCCATTGCAGTTGGTATAAGATGGAGATGATATCACGTTGTCTTAAATACAAATAGTTTTAAGCAATCAAAAACCTTCATGGCCTAAATTTTCGCAATTTGTGATAACGACATTTCTTTCGAACTGGAGATAAAGTTTCAGAACTATGTTGCCAATTTGCCTTCTAATGTATTTAATTATCACAAAACCCATGTGTAAAATATCCGCGGAATTAAGATTCTAGGCTTTAAAATTGAATTTTTCAAACTAAGATAAAAACATGAACATAAAAGTTGAGGTTTTTAACATAGATAATACATGATGTAGTAACATGATACGAATATTTGCTTTTCGTAGTTGTCATGTTTCTTTTTTCTCCAGTTCGAGCATAACTTAACTTTTTTATATCTCAGAAACGTACCAAATTTGATATATTTCATGTATAAATTACTCTGTTTAATAATGCAATGGAGATCGTTATAGTTTAGGATGACTTGGTGAACTACTACTTAATTTCATTATTAAATTTTGTTTATTAAATTGATTAAATTTATTGTATGATTAAATTCTGTAATTTTTGTTTATTTTATTATTTACTAATTGAAACGCCCGGCTTCGCTCGGGAAAGAGTATTTTTAAGTAGCAAAAGATTTTTATTATTTATTATTTATATATATATCACTTTTGATGTCATATTACAATAATACTAATACAATAAATCCTGAAATTTACTTACTTTCGCTGTTGGGTACCCCAAGTTTACCAAACGTTTCCCATTCCTTAATTACGCAAGCGATGTTTACATTAACATTTATTATTTTATGTATTGTATTGTAAAGTTTGATCATTAATATAATTACGCATTAACGCCTTACTTAATATTCACATGGATAGATGCACCGATGCCTTTAAAGCTGCAATAAAATTATTTGGATTATCTCAATACTATTGGCCAAAACGTAAACAATAAACAACATCTAGGTTACCGAACAAATGTAAGTAGACGTATCGATTTATGTTGCGATAAATCTTTCATTGTTAACAGTAAAAGCTAACAATGTTCTAATATTCCTTAAAAACATTTGACTCACTGTAAAAATATTCATAGACTATATTTAAGCATGAATCCATTTGTACCTTTTATCTTGGCGTTGGCTATTTTTCCTGTTCATCGCGCCACGGCGTGGATTTTCCTTGCATTAATCTTTACGTGGTTATCTCCCTTTGAAGAGGACATCAATTAAGAAATTTAGCTTTGTTGCCGCCTGGAAAACGTTAATAAATTTTGCGCTTTAAGGAAAATTTCGATCGAGTTAACATGTAATACGACAGACCATGAACAGAAGTAAAATATTCAGTCTTTCGTGCGTAAAATGTCATTTCCCGTGATCGTAAGTTAATGTTTAGGTATATTTATATCCACATCAGTGAAGGGCTGCATGTCATTTTGGGGCTTCTCCACACCATTTCGCATGCTTTCTTATGGAAATAGTATTTTGTTGACCCCACGGGGTATAAGAGACCCCACAGTCTACAAACCTAGACCAAGTTCTTCCTTTGGTCCATAGGATGACCCATGAAACTTTTTAATTCGATAGCTTAATCGGTGTATAATCGTACAAAGTACATACATACATACATACATACACGCACGCACACACCACTCTCTAAAATATTTATATGATTATTACTATTATTTATTTTATTTATTTATTTGTTTAAGTGTCAATCATACAGTTGTGGCTCTTGAATCACATTAATTCTGAAACTCAACTCGCTATACGTTGGAATCAACTAAGCAGCTTTTTACCGACTAATTTCATTTAGAATTTTGTCTTGGACTGTTTTTAAAATATGCAGGCATCTAACTGATCTTTCTGCCCCAATTACTATACGCATTCACGTTCTCCAAGATACTCATTGCATAGTGGGGGGTCCTTTTAATGGGCAGACTGTGCACATGTGCCTTCTTGTCCATCTACTTCGTCTTCGACTTAATTCTCTTAATCGCTGTGCATTCAAGAGCTTTTATTTTGTTGGTGTTACAAGTGCAGAAATGTCGTCATGGATGCAGTCGAAATTCTAGCCCTTTTATTTCCTCGTGTGCATTGCATTATTTTTGTTATCCTATCCTCTTGAAATAGTGGTTTATTGTAGTATCAGTGATATTTTCACTATCATTTCTGTGAGTTTATCGAATGTAGATCACTTGGGTGAAGTGCTTTGGCGTTCTTAAAATCGTACTTATTATTACATAAACTAGTTTTAAAATTCCTTCAGACAATAGTAATATCCTATTCCATAATGACTGCGCGAACCTCATTGTATTTGAAGGCAAAATAATAAATCATATATTTGTCACTTCCGGTATCTCAACTGAATTTATTGCACAACGATCCAGCTTTAACAAAATATGAGAGTCATGTGCCTTCATTCTCAAGCCAAGCTAGAAAAAGTTGTCATTAATCCAAGCAATTCCATTTTCTTCTTAGTTGTTTACTCCTTTAAAATATCTTGAACTTGAGAAATTCCTAATCAACAAGAGAGCTTGATTTCGTTGTTACATTTGCATTGCCTGAAAGCAGCAGAGTGATATGCGTGTTCAGCAATAATAGACCGCACGCATTACTGTCAGCATTTATCTTCCTCTTTTTAATCTTCTCCGCCATCCCTTAAAACAGTGTTCCGCCGCGACAAAGTACTCGGTGTGTCGCGGTACACTTGGAATTATAGAAAAGAAAATAATACCACTGCCTTTTATTACTCTCAATCTAAGATCACAGAAACGATACTCTCACGAAGACCGATACTTTATGGAGGGATTTTCACACTGTTTTAGTTATTTAATACCGAAACCAATTTGCTTCGTAGCCTGAGAATTTGATATGTTTATCATCCAATTATTTCCTAGTCCGGACTGAATATTTAAACGATTTGAAAAATGTACATTTTGGCAATAATTTCCTTTGTCTGTGTGGGAAAGGCTGTTGTTCTCTTTCATTTTTGCTGGCTACAGTGTGGTAAGAATGCTCAACACAATCTCATGAAATTTGGTTCGGTGTGCTACGAAGTTCGAATGAAAGTGTGCCGTGAAATTAAAAATGTTGCAGAGCGCCGCCTTGAAATATTAGATTGAGTCGTTCGTATCTTTAAACTGATGTAGCCAACCGCCTCTACAGTTGGAATCGCTTATTCCCAGGCGGATTGCTAAATAATCAGCCCATCCTTGCAAAATTCTGCCTGAAATAAATTTGCTGCGCGAATTCGGTGGAAAAGCTCCAAGTTTCGCTTGGAACTCCTCAATTTTCTCTTCGCGCGCACGTCTTATATTTTTTTCTTTAGCGCCGCCGCTGCTTCTATTTGTCAGTAATGAAGAATAGAAAATTGACTTCCTCCCTCCCGCCTAATCAACCTCTTGAATAATTTTCACTCTCCTTTATTAGGTCAGTTCGTTGGCCTGGCGTTTATTTTCCAGGCTTCGGTGGAGCAGTGTTGACTGATTAAATAAAACCCGAGAACTTTACTTGAATTCGCCTGAACACCACCGTGTGAAGCAGTCGAAGAACACGATCTCAGACCTTTCACATAACCTACATCCGTGTAATCTATTTGCGATGCTAAATTGTGTGGGTAGAATAAATATTTTCCTTTTTCATTCTGATAGTAATGCGTATCATGGTAATGGATACAAGTTTTTATAATGTTCCCCGATACCATTTCTTTTTCTCTGCAATGGATCAGGAAATCCATGTGAACAGTTAAAGACTCTTTTAAATCTTCTTTGTATAAATTAAATTTGTCTTTCAAAACCAGCTTATTTGGCGAATTTTTCCCTGCAGTTACCTACTTCGTTAAAAATTTATTTCAGCCACGGAGGTTCGGCTTTTCTCCTGTTATTTGCGGATTTGCGCTATATCCTTTCCACTTAGGGAATGATGCTTAGCGTTTTTGTTTTATTATTTCTTATAGTTATCGCGTTACATGTCTTGAATGACTTATTATCCCTGACCTAGCATATGAAGAAACTCATTGTCGCTTTATAACTATAACATTTCTTTCGCTAGAAATAATTGAACACTTGATACATGTATTTTGTAGTTCATCATGAATGATGCAAATGATTATTTAATTGCAGGTCGTAAGCAATTTCAGTAATATCTTTATTTAGAAAACAAGACGTTTAAACGCTGGCTACTGAACATCACTATATTGATATACATATGCAGTCATATTAAAAAAAAACCTTACGCTGACTTGGAAAACTGTGCTCAAAAAACTCATTTCTCTATCCATTTTACGTATATTGCTGCCAAGGAGCATTATTTTACATTCCTACCTGCTGCTCATGTCCATTATTGGCCAAAATCATCACCTCGACAGTTTTATTGTAAAATGTTTTAGCTTTTTTTCATTTTTATCAAGAATACCAATATTTCCACAAAATATTACATTATATACTCGTTTACAGTTAGGTAGAACATAAACTCGAAAAAATATTACTGACAAAAAAACTACCAATCTAACCAAATATTGTGAATATAAATGAAGAATGCTACAATTTTGCGTCCAAACTATAGTAGTGATTAGAGTTTTGGGTTCCCGGGAAACGGGAATTAGATTTTCAAATATCCCGGGAATCCAGGGAACCTGGGAATAAGAATGATTTCGCATTTTGAATATTTAATTCACCATTTTTCATTTAAACATGGTATTTATTATTCATACAACGTAAATACATAAGTTTTTAATAAATACCAATGACATGTAATACATTATTTGCGACAAATTGTTAGCAGATTCAATATTCTTTGACTTGCGCAACCGATCTTTCCTTGATGTTGACGATATGGAGATAACAAGAGACCAACTACTAATGTAGCCTATATTGCAATTCCCTCAAAGTTAAAATTGAGGGTAGAAAATGTATGAAAGAGGTTTAAAAACAATCTAAAATCTATAAGAGCCTTCTTATGTCCCTTTGTGGCTCCCTATGTCATGCTATAAAGATGCAAATAACTCGATAAAGGATCGAAATATTTTTAAAATTTGGCAGGAATGCTCGATTTACATATTTTAAGGTGATGACAAAAAAAACTCGAAAAAAGTCCTGGGTTTGACTTCAAGGAAAACATTTCCAGTTCCCATAATATAACACGTAAACGTCGACTTTTCGACGTGCAGACTTTTATTTTTTTTTAGATCTATGAGAAAGAAATAACCTACGATCTTCGATTTAAACAATTTTAAAGAAAAATTATAATAATTCTTATTCTGTTAATCTTTTTCCGCATACAGTTCGAAATTCCTCATGTTAAACGTTTATTTCATATATTTTGGGAAAATCTTGCCATTTTAACGGGATTTTGCCTTGCCAACCAATTACATCATTAAACCTCGAAATCCTATTCTCAATTCATTCATTATGGGAATACGAGAGAAAGAGAAGGAAGGTGAGGGAAATGATTTTCATATCAACCAATGTAAACAACATTCGTCGCATTATATGCGAGAAGGAGTAAATTTGAATGTAGAGCATTACTCATTCGCATATAAAAATCACTTAGAATCATAGTAGGAGTTCGAGACTTAAAACAACGAACGCCTAAAAGAACGAAAGTTTGTTTTCCTGCCATCGATTTTTGATGTGTGTCGAATTTATCAACAGATTAGTTTTTAACGCGAGAATTTGACGCATTCTTAGTGATTTGCATTGTTGCCGGTTTCGTGTAATTGGGCACCATTGATTTGGACAACAGCTTCGCGTCGCATCTATTCAGGAAATTTCATAAAAAACTTTCCCGTTAAATCTCAACGGGCATCTCCCTAGTTTATATACTTGATCAGAGTAGCTAATTTAGTCGACTAGGGGAGGAGGGATGAGGGAAGGAAGAAAAATAGGAGGGGAAGGTAATTCACTTCAGCGCATAGTTTCAGATTCGTGCAACCATTACTTTTGGACCATTTTTTACTAACAACATTCACGGGCGCGAGAAGAAGCCATTTTGACGTCGTATTAGCGTTACATTAAAATTGAATTAATAGCGAGAAACGCAACCTGACCCTTAATCTGAAACTCCTAATAACTCAGTTACTAAATAGCACTCATTGAAAAAATATTTAGTATTCATCTGAAATTCTGTTGGTACAACATGCATAAAATAAAATAAGTCAAAACTAATTTTGATTGTTTAACATTTGGAGCTGAAATTCGGAGGAATATCTAAAAACCAGCTATGAAGACAATTCTGGAAAAGCTTGACTCGGCAGAAAATTCAAACGAACAATTCCCGGGAATCATTAAAAATTTTCTCGGAAATCGAGAATAAGAAATATCGAGTAAATTCCCGTGAACCGGGAACGGGAATTCTAGTATGTAGTAATATTATTTTGGTCAGTACTATACGTTCTGAAACCTCTTCAAAACCGTTGGTGTAACTTATTTATAGTAATCTATCATGTGCAGGCCGTCTCCGTGGACGGCTGCGTTGGCTACGTTGATACTGCATGATAAGGAAGGTAATCGATCAGAAATATCGACACGTGGCCAATATTTGGACGAGTTGATTGTCGCAACTATCAAGGGGAGGAAGGTTTTACTCCCTCGTTACTTTTCTTCTTTATAGATTCGAATCGCATAGTTTGCGAGAATGTGTGCATCGCTCTTGCTAGTTTTCTGTGGAACGATCAATAAATTATGGTTGATTTTTTTTTGTTTGAAAATGACGTTGGATTTCTCGTGTGATTCTACCTAGTTGCATGCGAACCGAACGTTCTTTTCTCTCTCCGCTCTCACACCTACTCGGCCGTGTTCGCTTCCATTCTCTTTCGAACTCATTGCGATCTACAGTCTACATAGTATAATAGTCGGTAACGTTATTTCACGTTTCCATATTCCTTCAAAGTAATTTCAGTTAAGGAATACGTTTTTATTGCATTCGATTGGGGAATCCAATCATCGCATCTGCTAGATATTGTTCGCTAACGGTTAGTGCTCTTCAATAACGGAAATTCGGCGGCGGTGATAACGTCACGTGTATTTCCATGTGATTTTGACTTTTTTATTCGTGCACATTGTTATCAATTTGGGTAATTGTATTCGGCTGGATGGGGTTCGGAAACCAGCCTTAAGAAACGGTCGCGTCTGTGTGCCCATCATCCACTAACAACTTTTACATCAGTGGACCGATTTTCATGAAGCCCGGTATGAGGCTCGTGCTACCATGGTCTACCTCAAGGCCACATTTCATTTTGCGAATATCGGAGTCCCGCGTTCGAGTCCAGGAAAGTCCTTTCCCTATTTAAGTTACATAGGAAGTCTCAAATTCATTGTGCAGAGATTTTACCTTTGGTACATTAAAATATCTTAGAATTGTGATATCGTAGAGAGAGTCTGTACTGTTCTAATGGAAAAAGAATGTTGATTGTAATTCTTTTCACAGAAATTTGGTAATCGATCGCATTTCCTAGAGTTTATAATAAATGATAGCGTTTCTTACGTTTTAAATGGCATTTTATTGGAGTGTTGCCTTGGATACGATTATTACATTTCCTATCAATAGGAGTAATAAATTCGACGCGTCAACGTTCGTGTTAATACATATACACTGCCACGCGTACCTGTTTCTACATATTTACGTATCTTCATGTATATGCAGCAAACGAATAACATTTAAAGGTCACCCATTAACCGTACTGGACGTTGCATAACTGGGAGCGTCCCCTTCATTAAAACAGATCGATATAATTTTCCGGCGTGGACCTCTTAATGCCTTCTCCCTTCCATATTTCCTTCTGTCTCTGCCTTACCTCCACTCCACCCCATCCTCCCCCCCCCCTCAATCCGCTTCCCTGCGTCTTGAAGAGCTGTGTCTTCCTCACGAGTTCGGGTTAATTTGCCGGGGAATAGGAGGGGGGTGAATAGCATGTTCGGGATGGAAGTCCCCCAGCGTCTTGGGTTGGGAAGATTTATACGCCATTTAAATGCATGGAAGATCCATTTCAGGATGAAACCGTGATGACAGCCCTTCTCTTCCTCCTCCCAAGCCCTTTCCGATCCTCCTGTTCCCCTCCCCTAACCCTTTCGCCTCCCCCTCCCTCACCTTATCCCCCTTTCCCTCCGAGTGCCATCGATCCTCGTGAGATAATGAGCAAATACGTAACGAGTGACGATAGCGGTAGCGTTTTTATTTTATAGGCGTCCTCCCGATCTTTAAAGGTGGTCCTATAACAGCTGAGACCTCTCCCTTGTTATATTTCTCTCCCTCTTTTTCTCTCTCTCCCTCACTCAGCCGCTGTTCCGTCACTTTCTCCGCATTTCCATATCCCTCGCCTCTTGTCTCCCGTCTCTTTTATATCACGTTCTCTCCCTCTCCATGTTTCTCTCCTTCCACCTCCATCTCTTTTCCTCTCCATCTCTAGCTCCCTCTCCAGCTTCCATATCTCCCTACTCCACCTTTTTCCATTTCTTTCACCGTTGCCTACCTCTCCTCCGAATCTCCTCGAAACGATCCGAGCAAATACGAAGTCCTCCTCCTCTTGCGACAAATTCAATCTGCTTCCCCGTGAATTCGAGATTGAGATTGGAAGAACTACTTCAAGAGAGAAAGGGACAGAAGGTTTCCCGATTGCTGATATTTATTGACAGTTTCGCGAGGTATAAAAAAATTCAATTCAATTAAAAACTTATTTGTTAATTCGAATTTCGATAACGTTGGCGATAGCGGCGTAATCGATAACAGATCGCGTAGATTTGAGCGATAATTAATCTGTTAGCATGGCGTTAGGATGGTTTTTACTATTATACTGAGGGAAGTACCTTTTTTAGGAACGAACTTGCGACTGTATGAAACATTTGTCATTACGTATAGGTAGAGTATGGATTTTTCGGGTTTAAAAAAATATTTCATTCGGAGGGTAAATATCGGGTTTTATTATTTTCCTTTTCATTCGGGTTAAATCGGGTATAAATAAGTTACAGATTTTTCGAGGTTTTAAAAAAGTTCAATCTCTGGTAATTTTCGGGTTTTATTATTTTGTAATTCGGACAAAATGATTTTTAAATAAAAATCTTGTTTAAAAATTTAAAAGTTTTATCAACAATCAACACTTTTTACTATACCTTAAATATGGTTGAGAGTGTGATATCTTGTGTTAAACGCCTCCAGGAGGAGAGGAACACCTCGCCGGCTGCACAAACATCTTGTTCCCCGTTCAACTTCTTTTGTAAACACACCCGATATTAGTGAAATAATTTTTTTATCGTAGTGTTTCCAACTAACAGACAGTCGGGGTCTTTTTTCCTTATCCTATCAAAGATCTAACAGCGGCTAGTTAAGGCGCGTCCTTGACTATTCGTGGCGCGAGCAAACCAAGGAGATTCAGATTGTGTAACAAAGTAAGCTTACGAATAAATTGTTTACAAAGAGAATAAACAGACTGTTCACGAACATCTCGGACTGCACTCAGGTGCTGAGGCGCCTACGAGCGCCAGAATATAAATTCTGTGACCAAATCTAAAAAAACTTGTGTTAAACTAATAATGTCTGTTTTTACCTGAAATTTAAAAAAGGCAATCGGAGGGTAAAAATCTGGTAAACCCCGAAAAATCCGTACCCTACGTATAGGCAAGTGCCATCAAGGAAGTCTTTGTCCTATATATGCGCATGTGTGTGTGCGTTTCTTTCTTTTAAGGCTTCTTTGTTTTTGGTTGGAGTGAAAATATTATCTATCCGTTTTTTTTTATTTTTCAGTCTGTGAAGTAATTTTCACGAAGAGGTACTTTAATGTATATATGGAAATATCGAGTGCGGCCTTTCAATGCTCCAAGGCCTGTTACTCGTATGTCTTGCGTATGTTCCATAAAAATGCTCAAATAAAATTTTCCGTCTCCAGTTCTAGTGTCTCTCAGGGGTGCGCACGTGAATCGACGTGTAAGCATTCGCGAAATGTCGAACCATTTTAGCAGTTAGTTATCGGAAAAAAATGAGCGTTCGATGACACAGTTGCAGGAAATGGCACACATTTGCACGCGACCTGAAAAAGTAGGATATAACTTCTTGGAAACCGAGCAGTATTTAGTTAAGCTAAAAATGTTAACATTCGCTCCAATTGGATTTTTATTTCTATATAATCGCTCGATTTGAAATTCGACCAAATATTCATAGTATTTCTTTTGCAAGTTTTGGCGTATCTGGATGCGAACTTGGTGTATAAGCGAACGAAGAAATTAAGATACTTTTATGAAGTGTGCCCGGAAGTTATTTACTCCAAAAAACTTTTGGAACATTAATTAATTAATTAAGATTAATGGCAGTCATTAGACTGCCATTTATGTTCTGGATCGATAATTTCACGTTTTCTATTAACGTTGTATTTATGCACTGTAATTGTAGTTTTTTTTTACTTTTAACGAATTAAAAATATTATAGAATGTTGTGCCGTATTCGCTATTTTACAGTTGATTCTTGTGATCCTTTTTCATAAATTATTAATTTCCGATAGCACTTTTTGCTATTCGATTCATGTTTTTTTTCCCTGGAGGGGCTTTCTCTTGTAATAGGTCGCGTCAATGAACCAATCCGTTTTGCTCATATCAATTTTGATAAAATTTCCGGCACGTGTATAACACAAAAGATAACGATGTTAACACGCTACGTAATCCGCGCTATGCAATCAGTTCCTTGTTATTTGAAGTTCAATGTATTACCCGAGTGTATTTTCCCTCGGTCCACCACTTTCCGATTACACCGTTGCCTATGCATAATTAATCGTGGGTGCAATACATCGCGCCCCGGAAAACATCGCGTAAAACGTTACTTGACGTGCGTGTGCGCGCACGGATATTTGCATGTTTAACTGTAAACGCACTCGGAGTGTAGAGCGATAGCGTTGGCCGGTTAATTGCCTGTTCTGCCAGTTCTTCGCGGAAATCTTATTTTCCTGCCCAGTCGTTTCAAGTAATTTAACTTCCCCTTGCATGGGCTAATGACGAAACCATCCGCTGTTAAAGCGAGGTCAAGCGGGGTCGAGTAATCGATAAAGTATTCGGTTAATAGGATGAGTTACCATCCTAGGAAAATTGGCCGAAAAACCGATACGCCGTTCAGGGATCCAAGGTCGTCTTTGGCAAAACAGGATTTCATACATTAATTTCACCCTTGCGGAAAAGAATAATAGAGTTTGCAATCTCCAATGATTATTTAGTTAGCTCCACCGACCAAAAAAATGACTACTTTAGATACCTAATTTATTAGTTGAATACCCTTTTAGTTATAATCTTGTCATTTCTTATCAAATTTGTTATCGCGACTAAATTTATACACCTTCTGGTTTATTAAAGCAATTAATAAGATTGATATTTTTTGAGTTCGAAAGCTCTCGATTAAAAAAATGTTTGTTAAATTTATCTATAATTCAGTGTACTACCGTGTAAATAAAACTTGATATTGGTGTAGTCAACGATATAAGAATATGGTACAATCTTTTATGCTCGAAACTGCAAATTAAATATGAAGGATATGCCCCTTAAATGTTTTTTCCACCATATCAGTGAAGTGTTAGCACATTTGCAATTAGCTTACTCTCTTCAGATAAATTGCTTCGTTTCGCCTCTTGACCTAGGGGGAGGATTCGTCTTCATTCCACTGCCGTTCTGCTAATTTATACTTATTTCACGCGAGTCCCTTTTCGTCCTCCGAAATCCCTTACCCTCCCCTCTCTTCCCCAATACCGGCAAGGACTCGTGTTTACACTCACTCCCCGAAGAGTGAGATTGCCGCTGAAGACACCCCCAGACTTCCTTACATTCGACCTCCCAACCCTTATTCCCACCCACTGTCGCCGCATTCCTTCTCTCCCTCTCTCTTTCTTCCCCTCTCCCATTCTTCATCTCTGACTTCCTATCGTCCCGCGCAGAACTCTCCGATTGCAGTTTCTCTTGCTTCACTAACAAATCTCTATTTGAAATTCCTTCTAATTCCAAATATCGCCAGGTTCTTCCACTCTCTCTGTCTCTCCCTCCTTTCCATCCCACTGTTTCCTTAAGTTATCCGTTCTTCATATCCTCCATCCGTTTACCAAACACCGTTCCCCTCTCCTTCCTGGAATTGCCTTCCTACTTTGTGCTTAACTGTGTCCTCGAACCCTTTCCTCTTAAAACTTGCCGTGATGCTGTATCTACTCATGGGCGTGTGTAAATACATACGCATCTGTAAATCAAGGTTTAATAGACGAGCTGTGTTGTAGATAAGTGGTTACCAACTCATGTGCCGCGGCACAGTGGTTTGCCGTCAGACATGCACTGGTGCGGCGCGGAAATTTGGGAGAAGCGAGAGAACTACACTGGAAAATGGGAGCGGTGTGCCGCCATTATATTTACTTCCTCATATACGTAGTGTATAGAGAAATATTGTAAACGCGAAAAACGAGGTCGAGATTTTGACAGAAATACACATTTTAGGTGTCCCAGATGTGCTGGCACGCGAGGCGATTTTGGTTGGCAAATTGTTAATTGACTTTCTCCTTAGTATTTTTCCATTTATGTCACATTGTATATTTCTTACGAGGTTGTAATATGTTGATAAAATTGTTGACTTTTTGTGCGAGAATGAGATGCTTGTTGTTTCGTAATTGTCGTCAGTCATAAATCATCTGGAAAAATGAGTCTTTTTACATGTTAAATTAAATTTTAAATAACCAATCGATCGTTTTTTCTGCTCTTAAGTCTTGAGTAGAAATTATCATAGTTAAATCTTAAAATTATCATTATTTATATAGTCATTGTCACATCAATCCGTTAGTGCTATTGATGCATTTTAACTGGAATTCTTAATTATATTTTTCTCTTATTTCATCTTACATTACGCATCAAGTACAAATCCCATAAACATTTTCCTTTGGAAAATCTCTATAATCAATATCCCTTTCCGTGTATCAATCATATTTGTGCGCATGTTCTTCTCCCGCCGCAGTTCTAAATCTTCCTTCTCAGTCCCACTCATAACCGTCCGTCCTCTGGAAATACCCCGAACCCATTTACACCGTTTATATCCCGACTTCGCTCTCATGCTTCGTTCCCATTCCCATCCCCTATTAACCTCTCCACGGCTTCAATTCATTCTCCTTCCTCTATCGTTTTCCATTCCACGCTTACTTTCCCTCTTTTATTTTCAATCTCTTGCTCGAGTTTCTAAACCACAATCCAGCCCAACAGTTTCCATCGCGGACTTCTTAACAACTCGACCACTCATTATTCCTACTTACTTAGTTCCGCATTGCCCCGCCTAAAGTCATTTATATCTGTACGTGCTCATACGCTGGTCACGTCGCCATAAGTGTATTCATATTTATATCGCATAAATTTCAAGAAAACAGTTCCCGCTGCTAACTAATGTGTACATTTTCGAACTATTTGATTTAATATATTCTAGTGACATGAAAATCAGCTAATAAGCTGCTTTTTTATTGTCATTGAATGATAAATGCCTTGCGAAGGGATTCTCTTAAAAATCACTGATAGCAAGTAGAAGTGTGGGCATATTTGCAACGTTAATTATAAATGATTAATTTACTGGTTGGATTTACTCCTACTATAGTAATAGTGACGAGGAAAAATTCAATAACAGCTAACCTTGTTGGTCTTTAAGTCGAAATTCGAGTTTCAACATTTTCAAGTTGGCCACAATGTGTACGCATACGCCATTTTGTTGTTTTTCTTTGAAATGAATGTCATCTCACGTTCAAGAGATTTTTTAGTCATGCGAATGTCATCATTCCATCTGCTCTACTAAATTAATACCCACTGTAAATTTGAGTTTATCTCTATGTATAGTTTTATTCATAATAGAAATTCGTGGTGCAATTATGTCAAAACTTCATTTACAAGAAAGACCATCAATGATGACTACCGAGCATTTAAAGATTCGCGTCCCAATATGACATTACTACACTTAAATAATCATATTTTTGTAATTTTCTTTAATTTAAATGAAATTTAAAAGTTTTTTATTATCAGTGATGCTCGTATTTCGTTATGTAGGCGATTGAAGCGCATCTCCTTGTGTAGTAGAACCAAGCAAGCTAACATCAAGTTTCTTTCCCAATTTTTGTTGCGCATACTGTGAGAACGGCCTATGTCTATGCTTCTGTTTTTTCAGTGCTAAAATTTTAAAAATTTATAGGCAAAGAATGACTGTATAACGAACCTTATCAGCTCAAATGGGTTAAGAGGCTAATTAGATCTTTTATTCCTTTAAAATTGGGTGTAGAGAATTACCTTGTGATGCTATGTGTCAAATCAAAATTTTCTAAAATCCGAACGAAACAAGCAATTAGAAATTAGATTCTATTGTTCATTTAAGGGTCAGTCATATCTTTAAAGTATCGCGTAAAAATTACATATGGTGTAGAAAACGAACAGTAAACAAATATTAAATTTCTCGTTCATGTGAGTGCTACAAAGACGTAGAAAACTGTTCATTGTATTATCTGGTAATACTTCTATCACACGAAGAATAAACAAGTTATTAAATTTCTAGCGAAACTCATGAAGCTTAGTCAAAATATACATAAAGATGGTGGTGTCCGGGGTGAGAACGAGTCGGGGGCAGGATGCAGACGGGTTAATACGCAGTTTCCATCATAATACCATTTCACAATTCACTCCAGTCCAAACCTTTCCTACCCCCACTCCATCGTTTCTTCCCATCCCACTTCTTTTGCATCCCGTCCCATAATTCTCTCGCCCTCTCACACCCTCCTCACATTCTCCTCCCTCTCCCCTCGCACATGCACCGTGACCCGTTCGTATAGCTATAACGCTTTAACTTGGCTGTGTGTAGTGGGCACATTTACGGTGGGACAAGTCCATCCTCAAGGCGGGACCGCCTATAGGGGAGGTGGTGTTTAGGTGTGGGCATTTAATGCGCGAACTTGGACTCGTGCGAACCAAAATTGTGTTACTGCGCATAGGCTCTGACGTCGGGTCCCCCTTAAAGTTTTTCCTTACCCCTCCTTCCCTTCCCCTCTCATGCGTCTCTGACTGCCACCTTAAAGCGCGCAAGCTATACCAGGTCCTTCTTTTATCGCCTCCATTTTGAATCGTTCTCTTTTTCCCTCGTGTAAGGAGCTCTGGGGAAGGATGCGCGGTCACGTTCCTTCGCGACCCTTCTCCTTCATCTTCTCCTTCATCTTCTCCTTCATCTTCTCCCTCTTCCTCTCCCACGCACTCACGCTCCTACCTCCGGGGACTGCTCTTCAAGTCGAAGAGACCTCCCAATTTCAAACCCCGTGGGAGATGTTTCGGGAGAGATAGTGCCGTGTGCGTCTGTGCTGCAGGGTCAACGCGCGCCGCGCAGTTGCGGCATCTTTGTAATTCCTCTGTAATTAAAACGAATTAAGAATGGCGTATGACTTAGTCGGTGGATATTTTTTGTGGTTTTACTTCTGCATTATTTCGCATGGTTGTGCATCCGTCCGACGATCAACTGGCCGTGTTGTAATTGAATGTCATTATTTTAATTGCTCGTGTCTTGCCGAGGATTTTTAATCTGGAACGTAGTTAGGCTTGTACTTTTTGTTTAGACCATGAAAATTATCGCAGGAATCAAATTTTTTAGAATATTTTTAAAGAGAGTGAATGACAAAAAGCCAAAGTTAACAGCCTGCCGGAGCAATAATATTGTGTTTAATTATAATTTTAAATTGGGTTTATTGCAACGGTAGCGAAAAGTGTTTCGACCGTTCTTATTTTCAATTAAGATAGGGTAAATGTGGAAAAATGTATGTCATAAAATATGGCAGTAAATGAAAATATTTCGAAAGTTTTGGAAAATTCGTGGCTGCTATTTCAATACAGCGTGCATAAATTAAGATAAGGACGAGTTTAAATTAAATCGCCGTTTCTCTCGCCCGCCGTCCTCATTGTTCACGCATTACGGCCACCGCCATCGTGAGCATGAACCGTTTCGTAGAGGGCCTTTTCCCCGTTTTTTACGATTCGGCGAAGTCACTTTATCCGGCAACATCTTTATTAATCTATGACTCGACGGTAAAAAAAAGTATCAGGAGACTACGTCGTACGTGCAAAAATGAAATGTGCTTGCCCTACATTTCTCGCACGTGATATCGAAATCAGCAGCGACACCGAGAGATGGTCGTGCGCTGCGCTCTCCAGTTCGATCATTTTATATTCAAATGTCGGTTGCTTTTTTTAAAACGGTTGTTCGTCTCCCTCATCAGTGCCACTTACTTTTCTTTATCCATATTCCGGTGGATTTATTTTAATTCAACTCGACGCCTTTTATTTGGTCTAATTGTCATCGGGTGGAGTCTGTTGGCTAATGTTAATTTGTGGTTATCTTCGACGACCTGCCTTCTTCTAAATATACGCAATATCTAATCGATCAAATTTATACAAATAAATCGTTTGCAATTTATAATTTTGATAATTATAATAGCAGTAACACAGTTGAGAAAACCTTATACGCTTTTTGGCTTCGAAGCAGCCTTCCTCGGTGATTGTTCGCTCATGACCGGTTTTTAAGTGGAACTGTTTTTCCAAAGTCCAATGAAATATATATCTGTTCCATTAGTGTATGTAAAAATTTACCTAGTTTGAATACTAAATGCGTTTTCCAGAAAACGGTTTTGTGTCCTGTTTGATATATTTTTCAAATGATACATTGATGTTTTTATATCATAAATCTGTGCCATGCCAAACTATAAAGGTACTTCAAGCATTCGCTAGAGAACTCTAAGGAAGTTCATTTATTCTGTTTCGTA